>OY294062.1:12927920-14186116 GCA_958510865.1 Myrrha octodecimguttata
TCTTCGACAAATGACAGGTATGGTATCTTTCGAACCAATGCTCTGATTCGACTGAAATTTTCACCAATCATTCCTCTTCACAATCCAGATTAACGATTCAAAAATAAAAAGTCTAACTTTCGAAACAACTGAGATACAGGGTGTTCTTCGTCAAATGACAGGTATAGTATCCTTCGAACCAATGCTCTGATTCGACTGAAATTTTCACCAATCATTCCTCTTCACAATCCAGAATAAGGATTCAAAAATGAAAAGTCTAACTTTCGAAACAACTGAGATACAGGGTGTTCTTCGTCAAATGACAGGTATAGTATCTTTCGAACCAATGCTCTGATTCGACTGAAATTTTCACCAATCATTCCTCTTCACAATCCAGAATAACGTTTCAAAAATAAAAAGTCTAACTTCCGAAACAACTGAGATACAGGGTGTTCTTCGTCAAATGACAGGTATAGTATCTTTCGAACCAATGCTCTGATTCGACTGAAATTTTCACAAATCATTCCTCTTCAAAATCCAGAATAACGTTCCAAAAATAAAAAGTCTAACTTTCGAAACAACTGAGATACAGGGTGTTCTTCGTCAAATGACAGGTATAGTATCTTTTGAACCAATGCTCTGATTCGACTGAAATTTTCACCAATCATTCCTCTTCACAATCCAGAATAACATTTCAAAAATAAGAAGTCTAACTTTCGAAACAACTGAGATACAGGGTGTTCTTCGTCAAATGACAGGTATAGTATCTTTCGAACCAATGCTCTGATTCGACTGAAATTTTCACCAATCATTCCTCTTCACAATCTAGAATGACGTTCCAAAAATAAAAAGTCTAACTTTCGAAACAACTGAGATACAGGGTGTTCTTCGTCAAATGACAAGTATAGTATCTTTCGAACCAATGCTCTGATTCGACTGAAATTTTCACCAATCATTCCTCTTCACAATCCAGAATAACGATTCAAAAATAAAAAGTCTAACTTTCGAAACAACTGAGATACAGGGTGTTCTTCGTCAAATGACAGGTATAGTATCTTTCGAACCAATGCTCTGATTCGACTGAAATTTTCACCAATCATTCCTCTTCACAATCCAGAATAACGTTTCAAAAATAAAAATTCTAACTTCCGAAACAACTGAGATACAGGGTGTTCTTCGTCAAATGACAGGTATAGTATCTTTCGAACCAATGCTCTGATTCGACTGAAATTTTCACCAATCATTCCTCTTCACAATCCAGATTAACGATTCAAAAATAAAAAGTCTAACTTTCGAAACAACTGAGATACAGGGTGTTCTTCGTCAAATGACAGGTATAGTATCTTTCGAACCAATGCTCTGATTCGACTGAAATTTTCACCAATCATTCCTCTTCACAATCCAGAATAACGTTCCAAAAATAAAAAGTCTAACTTTCGAAACAACTGAGATACAGGGTGTTCTTCGTCAAATGACAAGTATAGTATCTTTCGAACCAATGCTCTGATTCGACTGAAATTTTCACCAATCATTCCTCTTCACAATCCAGAATAACGATTCAAAAATAAAAAGTCTAACTTTCGAAACAACTGAGATACAGGGTGTTCTTCGTCAAATGCCAGGTATAGTATTTTTCGAACCAATGCTCTGATTCGACTAAAATTTTCACCAATCATTCCTCTTCACAATCCAGAATAACGTTTCAAAAATAAAAAGTCTAACTTTCGAAACAACTGAGATACAGTGTGTTCTTCGTCAAATGACAGGTATAGTATCTTTCGAACCAATGCTCTGATTCGACTGAAATTTTCACCAATCATTCCTCTTCACAATCCAGAATAAGGATTCAAAAATGAAAAGTCTAACTTTCGAAACAACTGAGATACAGGGTGTTCTTCGTCAAATGACAGGTATAGTATCTTTCGAACCAATGCTCTGATTCGACTGAAATTTTCACCAATCATTCCTCTTCACAATCCAGAATAACGATTCAAAAATAAAAAGTCTAACTTTCGAAACAACTGAGATACAGGGTGTTCTTCGTCAAATGACAGGTATAGTATCTTTCGAACCAATGCTCTGATTCGACTGAAATTTTCACCAATCATTCCTCTTCACAATCCAGAATAACGATTCAAAAATAAAAAGTCTAACTTTCGAAACAACTGAGATACAGGGTGTTCTTCGTCAAATGACAGGTATAGTATCTTTCGAACCAATGCTCTGATTCGACTGAAATTTTCACCAATCATTCCTCTTCAAAATCCAGAATAACGTTCCAAAAATAAAAAGTCTAACTTTCGAAACAACTGAGATACAGGGTGTTCTTCGTCAAATGACAGGTATAGTATCTTTCGAACCAATGCTCTGATTCGACTGAAATTTTCACCAATCATTCCCCTTTAAAATCCAGAATAACGTTCCAAAAATAAAAAGTCTAACTTTCGAAACAACTGAGATACAGGGTGTTCTTCGTCAAATGACAGGTATAGTATCTTTCGAACCAATGCTCTGATTCGACTGAAATTTTCACCAATCATTCCTCTTCACAATCCAGAATAACGTTTCAAAAATAAAAAGTCTAACTTCCGAAACAACTGAGATACAGGGTGTTCTTCGTCAAATGACAGGTATAGTATCTTTCGAACCAATGCTCTGATTCGACTGAAATTTTCACCAATCATTCCTCTTCACAATCCAGAACAACGTTTCAAAAATAAAAAGTCTAACTTTCGAAACAACTGAGATACAGGGTGTTCTTCGTCAAATGACAGGTATAGTATCTTTCGAACCAATGCTCTGATTCGACTGAAATTTTCACCAATCATTCCTCTTCACAATCCAGAATAGCGTTCCAAAAATAAAAAGTCTAACTTTCGAAACAACTGAGATACAGGGTGTTCTTCGTCAAATGACAAGTATAGTATCTTTCGAACCAATGCTCTGATTCGACTGAAATTTTCACCAATCATTCCTCTTCACAATCCAGAATAACGATTCAAAAATATAAAGTCCAACTTTCGAAACAACTGAGATACAGGGTGTTCTTCGTCAAATGACAGGTATAGTATCTTTCGAACCAATGCTCTGATTCGACTGAAATTTTCACCAATCATTCCTCTTCACAATCCAGAATAACGTTCCAAAAATAAAAACTCTAACTTTCGAAACAACTGAGATACAGGGTGTTCTTCGTCAAATGACAGGTATAGTATCTTTCGAACCAAAGCTCTGATTCGACTGAAATTTTCACCAATCATTCCTCTTCACAATCCAGAATAACGATTCAAAAATAAAAAGTCTAACTTTCGAAACAACTGAGATACAGGGTGTTCTTCGTCAAATGACAAGTATAGTATCTTTCGAACCAATGCTCTGATTCGATTGAAATTTTCACCAATCATTCCTCTTCACAATCCAGAATAACGATTCAAAAATAAAAAGTCTAACTTTCGAAACAACTGAGATACAGGGTGTTCTTCGTCAAATGACAGGTATAGTATCTCTCGAACCAATGCTCTGATTCGACTGAAATTTTCACCAATCATTCCTCTTCACAATCCAGAATAACGATTCAAAAATAAAAAGTCTAACTTTCGAAACAACTGAGATACAGGGTGTTCTTCGTCAAATGACAGGTATAGTATCTTTCGAACCAATGCTCTGATTCGACTGAAATTTTCACCAATCATTCCTCTTCAAAATCCAGAATAACGTTCCAAAAATAAAAAGTCTAACTTTCGAAACAACTGAGATACGGGGTGTTCTTCGTCAAATGACAGGTATAGTATCTTTCGAACCAATGCTCTGATTCGACTGAAATTTTCACCAATCATTCCTCTTCAAAATCCAGAATAACGTTCCAAAAATAAAAAGTCTAACTTTCGAAACAACTGAGAAACAGGGTGTTCTTCGTCAAATGACAGGTATAGTATCTTTCGAACCAATGCTCTGATTCGACTGAAATTTTCACCAATCATTCCTCTTCACAATCCAGAATAACGTTTCAAAAATAAAAAGTCTAACTTCCGAAACAACTGAGATACAGGGTGTTCTTCGTCAAATGACAGGTATAGTATCTTTCGAACCAATGCTCTGATTCGACTGAAATTTTCACCAATCATTCCTCTTCACAATCCAGAACAACGTTTCAAAAATAAAAAGTCTAACTTTCGAAACAACTGAGATACAGGGTGTTCTTCGACAAATGACAGGTATGGTATCTTTCGAACCAATGCTCTGATTCGACTGAAATTTTCACCAATCATTCCTCTTCACAATCCAGAATAACGTTCCAAAAATAAAAAGTCTAACTTTCGAAACAACTGAGATACAGGGTGTTCTTCGTCAAATGACAAGTATAGTATCTTTCGAACCAATGCTCTGATTCGACTGAAACTTTCACCAATCATTCCTCTTCACAATCCAGAATAACGATTCAAAAATAAAAAGTCTTACTTTCGAAACAACTGAGATACAGGGTGTTCTTCGTCAAATGACAGGTATAGTATCTTTCGAACCAATGCTCTGATTCGACTGAAATCTTCACCAATCATTCCTCTTCACAATCCAGAATAACGTTCCAAAAATAAAAAGTCTAACTTTCGAAACAACTGAGATACAGGGTGTTCTTCGTCAAATGACAGGTATAGTATCTTTCGAACCAATGCTCTGATTCGACTGAAATTTTCACCAATCATTCCTCTTCACAATCCAGAATAACGATTCAAAAATAAAAAGTCTAACTTTCGAAACAACTGAGATACAGGGTGTTCTTCGTCAAATGACAAGTATAGTATCTTTCGAACCAATGCTCTGATACGACTGAAATTTTCACCAATCATTCCTCTTCACAATCCAGAATAACGATTCAAAAATAAAAAGTCTAACTTTCGAAACAACTGAGATACAGGGTGTTCTTCGTCAAATGACAGGTATAGAATCTTTCGAACCAATGCTCTGATTCGACTGAAATTTTCACCAATCATTCCTCTTCACAATCCAGAATAACGATTCAAAAATAAAAAGTCTAACTTTCGAAACAACTGAGATACAGGGTGTTCTTCGTCAAATGACAGGTATAGTATCTTTCGAACCAATGCTCTGATTCGACTGAAATTTTCACCGATCATTCCTCTTCAAAATCCAGAATAACGTTCCAAAAATAAAAAGTGTAACTTTCGAAACAACTGACATACAGGGTGTTCTTCGTCAAATGACAGGTATAGTATCTTTCGAACCAATGCTCTGATTCGATTGAAATTTTCACCAATCATTCCTTTTCAAAATCCAGAATAACGTTCCAAAAACAAAAAGTCTAACTTTCGAAACAACTGAGATACAGGGTGTTCTTCGTCAAATGACAGGTATAGTATCTTTCGAACCAATGCTCTGATTCGACTGAAATTTTCACCAATCATTCCTCTTCACAATCCAGAATAACGTTTCAAAAATAAAAAGTCTAACTTCCGAAACAGTTGAGATACAGGGTGTTCTTCGTCAAATGACAGGTATAGTATCTTTCGAACCAATGCTCTGATTCGACTGAAATTTTCACCAATCATTCCTCTTCAAAATCCAGAATAACGTTCCAAAAATAAAAAGTCTAACTTTCGAAACAACTGAGATACAGGGTGTTCTTCGTCAAATGACAGGTATAGTATCTTTCGAACCAATGCTCTGATTCGACTGAAATTTTCACCAATCATTCCTCTTCACAATCCAGAACAACGTTTCAAAAATAAAAAGTCTTACTTTCGAAACAACTGAGATACAGGGTGTTCTTCGTCAAATGACAGGTATAGTATCTTTCGAACCAATGCTCTGATTCGACTGAAATTTTCACCAATCATTCCTCTTCACAATCCAGAATAACGTTTCAAAAATAAAAAGTCTAACTTTCGAAACAACTGAGATACAGGGTGTTCTTCGTCAAATGACAAGTATAGTATCTTTCGAACCAATGCTCTGATTCGACTGAAATTTTCACCAATCATTCCTCTTCACGATCCAGAATAACGATTCAAAAATATAAAGTCCAACTTTCGAAACAACTGAGATACAGGGTGTTCTTCGTCAAATGACAGGTATAGTATCTTTCGAACCAATGCTCTGATTCGACTGAAATTTTCACCAATCATTCCTCTTCACAATCCAGAATAACGTTCCAAAAATAAAAACTCTAACTTTCGAAACAACTGAGATACAGGGTGTTCTTCGTCAAATGACAGGTATAGTATCTTTCGAACCAAAGCTCTGATTCGACTGAAATTTTCACCAATCATTCCTCTTCACAATCCAGAATAACGATTCAAAAATAAAAAGTCTAACTCTCGAAACAACTGAGATACAGGGTGTTCTTCGTCAAATGACAAGTATAGTATCTTTCGAACCAATGCTCTGATTCGATTGAAATTTTCACCAATCATTCCTCTTCACAATCCAGAATAACGATTCAAAAATAAAAAGTCTTACTTTCGAAACAACTGAGATACAGGGTGTTCTTCGTCAAATGACAGGTATAGTATCTTTCGAACCAATGCTCTGATTCGACTGAAATTTTCACCAATCATTCCTCTTCACAATCCAGAATAACGATTCAAAAATAAAAAGTCTAACTTTCGAAACAACTGAGATACAGGGTGTTCTTCGTCAAATGACAGGTATAGTATCTTTCGAACCAATGCTCTGATTCGACTGAAATTTTCACCAATCATTCCTCTTCAAAATCCAGAATAACGTTCCAAAAATAAAAAGTCTAACTTTCGAAACAACTGAGATACAGGGTGTTCTTCGTCAAATGACAGGTATAGTATCTTTCGAACCAATGCTCTGATTCGACTGAAATTTTCACCAATCATTCCTCTCCAAAATCAAGAATAACGTTCCAAAAATAAAAAGTCTTACTTTCGAAACAACTGAGATACAGGGTGTTCTTCGTCAAATGACAGGTATAGTATCTTTCGAACCAATGCTCTGATTCGACTGAAATTTTCACCAATCATTCCTCTTCACAATCCAGAATAACGTTTCAAAAATAAAAAGTCTAACTTCCGAAACAACTGAGATACAGGGTGTTCTTCGTCAAATGACAGGTATAGTATCTTTCGAACCAATGCTCTGATTCGACTGAAATTTTCACCAATCATTCCTCTTCACAATCCAGAACAACGTTTCGAAAATAAAAAGTCTAACTTTCGAAACAACTGAGATACAGGGTGTTCTTCGACAAATGACAGGTATGGTATCTTTCGAACCAATGCTCTGATTCGACTGAAATTTTCACCAATCATTCCTCTTCACAATCCAGAATAACGTTCCAAAAATAAAAAGTCTAACTTTCGAAACAACTGAGATACAGGGTGTTCTTCGTCAAATGACAAGTATAGTATCTTTCGAACCAATGCTCTGATTCGACTGAAACTTTCACCAATCATTCCTCTTCACAATCCAGAATAACGATTCAAAAATAAAAAGTCTAACTTTCGAAACAACTGAGATACAGGGTGTTCTTCGTCAAATGACAGGTATAGTATCTTTCGAACCAATGCTCTGATTCGACTGAAATTTTCACCAATCATTCCTCTTCACAATCCAGAATAACGTTCAAAAAATAAAAAGTCTAACTTTCGAAACAACTGAGATACAGGGTGTTCTTCGTCAAATGACAGGTATAGTATCTTTCGAACCAATGCTCTGATTCGACTGAAATTTTCACCAATCATTCCTCTTCACAATCCAGAATAACGATTCAAAAATAAAAAGTCTAACTTTCGAAACAACTGAGATACAGGGTGTTCTTCGTCAAATGACAAGTATAGTATCTTTCGAACCAATGCTCTGATACGACTGAAATTTTCACCAATCATTCCTCTTCACAATCCAGAATAACGATTCAAAAATAAAAAGTCTAACTTTCGAAACAACTGAGATACAGGGTGTTCTTCGTCAAATGACAGGTATAGAATCTTTCGAACCAATGCTCTGATTCGACTGAAATTTTCACCAATCATTCCTCTTCACAATCCAGAATAACGATTCAAAAATAAAAAGTCTAACTTTCGAAACAACTGAGATACAGGGTGTTCTTCGTCAAATGACAGGTATAGTATCTTTCGAACCAATGCTCTGATTCGACTGAAATTTTCACCAATCATTCCTCTTCAAAATCCAGAATAACGTTCCAAAAATAAAAAGTCTAACTTTCGAAACAACTGACATACAGGGTGTTCTTCGTCAAATGACAGGTATAGTATCTTTCGAACCAATGCTCTGATTCGACTGAAATTTTCACCAATCATTCCTCTTCAAAATCCAGAATAACGTTCCAAAAACAAAAAGTCTAACTTTCGAAACAACTGAGATACAGGGTGTTCTTCGTCAAATGACAGGTATAGTATCTTTCGAACCAATGCTCTGATTCGACTGAAATTTTCACCAATCATTCCTCTTCACAATCCAGAATAACGTTTCAAAAATAAAAAGTCTAACTTCCGAAACAACTGAGATACAGGGTGTTCTTCGTCAAATGACAGGTATAGTATCTTTCGAACCAATGCTCTGATTCGACTGAAATTTTCACCAATCATTCCTCTTCAAAATCCAAAATAACGTTCCAAAAATAAAAAGTCTAACTTTCGAAACAACTGAGATACAGGGTGTTCTTCGTCAAATGACAGGTATAGTATCTTTCGAACCAATGCTCTGATTCGACTGAAATTTTCACCATTCATTCCTCTTCAAAATCCAGAATAACGTTTCAAAAATGAAAAGTCTAACTTTCGAAACAACTGAGATACAGGGTGTTCTTCGTCAAATGACAGGTATAGTATCTTTCGAACCAATGCTCTGATTCGACTGAAATTTTCACCAATCATTCCTCTTCACAATCCAGAATAACGTTTCAAAAATAAAAGGTCTAACTTCCGAAACAACTGAGATACAGGGTGTTCTTCGTCAAATGACAGGTATAGTATCTTTCGAACCAATGCTCTGATTCGACTGAAATTTTCACCAATCATTCCTCTTCACAATCCAGAACAACGTTTCAAAAATAAAAAGTCTAACTTTCGAAACAACTGAGATACAGGGTGTTCTTCGACAAATGACAGGTATGGTATCTTTCGAACCAATGCTCTGATTCGACTGAAATTTTCACCAATCATTCCTCTTCACAATCCAGAATAACGTTCCAAAAATAAAAAGTCTAACTTTCGAAACAACTGAGATACAGGGTGTTCTTCGTCAAATGACAAGTATAGTATCTTTCGAACCAATGCTCTGATTCGACTGAAACTTTCACCAGTCATTCCTCTTCACAATCCAGAATAACGATTCAAAAATAAAAAGTCTAACTTTCGAAACAACTGAGATACAGGGTGTTCTTCGTCAAATGACAGGTATAGTATCTTTCGAACCAATGCTCTGATTCGACTGAAATTTTCACCAATCATTCCTCTTCACAATCCAGAATAACGTTCCAAAAATAAAAAGTCTAACTTTCGAAACAACTGAGATACAGGGTGTTCTTCGTCAAATGACAGGTATAGTATCTTTCGAACCAATGCTCTGATTCGACTGAAATTTTCACCAATCATTCCTCTTCACAATCCAGAATAACGATTCAAAAATAAAAAGTCTAACTTTCGAAACAACTGAGATACAGGGTGTTCTTCGTCAAATGACAAGTATAGTATCTTTCGAACCAATGCTCTGATACGACTGAAATTTTCACCAATCATTCCTCTTCACAATCCAGAATAACGATTCAAAAATAAAAAGTCTAACTTTCGAAACAACTGAGATACAGGGTGTTCTTCGTCAAATGACAGGTATAGAATCTTTCGAACCAATGCTCTGATTCGACTGAAATTTTCACCAATCATTCGTCTTCACAATCCAGAATAACGTTTCAAAAATAAAAAGTCTAACTTTCGAAACAACTGAGATACAGGGTGTTCTTCGTCAAATGACAGGTATAGTATCTTTCGAACCAATGCTCTGATTCGACTGAAATTTTCACCAATCATTCCTCTTCACAATCCAGATTAACGTTCCAAAAATAAAAAGTCTTACTTTCGAAACAACTGAGATACAGGGTGTTCTTCGTCAAATGACAAGTATAGTATCTTTCGAACCAATGCTCTGATTCGACTGAAATTTTCACCAATCATTCCTCTTCACAATCCAGAATAACGATTCAAAAATAAAAAGTCTAACTTTCGAAACAACTGAGATACAGGGTGTTCTTCGTCAAATGACAGGTATAGTATCTTTCGAACCAATGCTCTGATTCGACTGAAATTTTCACCAATCATTCCTCTTCACAATCCAGAATAACATTTCAAAAATAAAAAGTCTAACTTTCGAAACAACTGAGATACAGGGTGTTCTTCGTCAAATGACAGTTATAGTATCTTTCGAACCAATGCTCTGATTCGACTGAAATTTTCACCAATCATTCCTCTTCACAATCCAGAATAACGTTCCAAAAATAAAAAGTCTAACTTTCGAAACAACTGAGATACAGGGTGTTCTTCGTCAAATGACAGGTATAGTATCTTTCGAACCAATGCTCTGATTCGACTGAAATTTTCACCAATCATTCCTCTTCACAATCTCGAATAACGTTCCAAAAATAAAAAGTCTAACTTTCGAAACAACTGAGATACAGGGTGTTCTTCGTCAAATGACAAGTATAGTATCTTTCCAACCAATGCTCTGATTCGACTGAAATTTTCACCAATCATTCCTCATCACAATCCAGAATAACGATTCAAAAATAAAAAGTCTAACTTTCGAAACAACTGAGATACAGGGTGTTCTTCGTCAAATGACAGGTATAGTATCTTTCGAACCAATGCTCTGATTCGACTGAAATTTTCACCAATCATTCCTCTTCACAATCCAGAATAATGTTCCAAAAATAAAAAGTCTAACTTTCGAAACAACTGAGATACAGGGTGTTCTTCGTCAAATGACAGGTATAGTATCTTTCGAACCAATGCTCTGATTCGACTGAAATTTTCACCAATCATTCCTCTTCACAATCCAGAATAACGATTCAAAAATAAAAAGTCTAACTTTCGAAACAACTGAGATACAGGGTGTTCTTCGTCAAATGACAGGTATAGTATCTTTCGAACCAATGCTCTGATTCGACTGAAATTTTCACCAATCATTCCTCTTCACAATCCAGAATAACGATTCAAAAATAAAAAGTCTAACTTTCGAAACAACTGAGATACAGGGTGTTCTTCGTCAAATGACAGGTATAGTATCTTTCGAACCAATGCTCTGATTCGACTGAAATTTTCACCAATCATTCCTCTTCAAAATCCAGAATAACGTTCCAAAAATAAAAAGTCTAACTTTCGAAACAACTGAGATACAGGGTGTTCTTCGTCAAATGACAGGTATAGTATCTTTCGAACCAATGCTCTGATTCGACTGAAATTTTCACCAATCATTCCTCTTCAAAATCCAGAATAACGTTCCAAAAATAAAAAGTCTAACTTTCGAAACAACTGAGATACAGGGTGTTCTTCGTCAAATGACAGGTATAGTATCTTTCGAACCAATGCTCTGATTCGACTGAAATTTTCACCAATCATTCCTCTTCACAATCCAGAATAATGTTCCAAAAATAAAAAGTCTAACTTTCGAAACAACTGAGATACAGGGTGTTCTTCGTCAAATGACAGGTATAGTATCTTTCGAACCAATGCTCTGATTCGACTGAAATTTTCACCAATCATTCCTCTTCACAATCCAGAATAACGATTCAAAAATAAAAAGTCTAACTTTCGAAACAACTGAGATACAGGGTGTTCTTCGTCAAATGACAGGTATAGTATCTTTCGAACCAATGCTCTGATTCGACTGAAATTTTCACCAATCATTCCTCTTCACAATCCAGAATAACGATTCAAAAATAAAAAGTCTAACTTTCGAAACAACTGAGATACAGGGTGTTCTTCGTCAAATGACAGGTATAGTATCTTTCGAACCAATGCTCTGATTCGACTGAAATTTTCACCAATCATTCCTCTTCACAATCCAGAATAACGATTCAAAAATAAAAAGTCTAACTTTCGAAACAACTGAGATACAGGGTGTTCTTCGTCAAATGACAGGTATAGTATCTTTCGAACCAATGCTCTGATTCGACTGAAATTTTCACCAATCATTCCTCTTCACAATCCAGAATAACGTTCCAAAAATAAAAAGTCTAACTTTCGAAACAACTGAGATACAGGGTGTTCTTCGTCAAATGACAGGTATAGTATCTTTCGAACCAATGCTCTGATTCGACTGAAATTTTCACCAATCATTCCTCTTCACAATCCAGAATAACGATTCAAAAATAAAAAGTCTAACTTTCGAAACAACTGAGATACAGGGTGTTCTTCGTCAAATGACAAGTATAGTATCTTTCGAACCAATGCTCTGATACGACTGAAATTTTCACCAATCATTCCTCTTCACAATCCAGAATAACGATTCAAAAATAAAAAGTCTAACTTTCGAAACAACTGAGATACAGGGTGTTCTTCGTCAAATGACAGGTATAGAATCTTTCGAACCAATGCTCTGATTCGACTGAAATTTTCACCAATCATTAGTCTTCACAATCCAGAATAACGTTTCAAAAATAAAAAGTCTAACTTTCGAAACAACTGAGATACAGGGTGTTCTTCGTCAAATGACAGGTATAGTATCTTTCGAACCAATGCTCTGATTCGACTGAAATTTTCACCAATCATTCCTCTTCACAATCCAGAATAACGTTCCAAAAATAAAAAGTCTTACTTTCGAAACAACTGAGATACAGGGTGTTCTTCGTCAAATGACAAGTATAGTATCTTTCGAACCAATGCTCTGATTCGACTGAAATTTTCACCAATCATTCCTCTTCACAATCCAGAATAACGATTCAAAAATAAAAAGTCTAACTTTCGAAACAACTGAGATACAGGGTGTTCTTCGTCAAATGACAGGTATAGTATCTTTCGAACCAATGCTCTGATTCGACTGAAATTTTCACCAATCATTCCTCTTCACAATCCAGAATAACGTTCCAAAAATAAAAAGTCTAACTTTCGAAACAACTGAGATACAGGGTGTTCTTCGTCAAATGACAGGTATAGTATCTTTCGAACCAATGCTCTGATTCGACTGAAATTTTCACCAATCATTCCTCTTCACAATCCAGAATAACGTTCCAAAAATAAAAAGTCTAACTTCCGAAACAACTGAGATACAGGGTGTTCTTCGTCAAATGACAAGTATAGTATCTTTCCAACCAATGCTCTGATTCGACTGAAATTTTCACCAATCATTCCTCATCACAATCCAGAATAACGATTCAAAAATAAAAAGTCTAACTTTCGAAACAACTGAGATACAGGGTGTTCTTCGTCAAATGACAGGTATAGTATCTTTCGAACCAATGCTCTGATTCGACTGAAATTTTCACCAATCATTCCTCTTCACAATCCAGAATAATGTTCCAAAAATAAAAAGTCTAACTTTCGAAACAACTGAGATACAGGGTGTTCTTCGTCAAATGACAGGTATAGTATCTTTCGAACCAATGCTCTGATTCGACTGAAATTTTCACCAATCATTCCTCTTCACAATCCAGAATAACGATTCAAAAATAAAAAGTCTAACTTCCGAAACAACTGAGATACAGGGTGTTCTTCGTCAAATGACAGGTATAGTATCTTTCGAACCAATGCTCTGATTCGACTGAAATTTTCACCAATCATTCCTCTTCACAATCCAGAATAACGATTCAAAAATAAAAAGTCTAACTTTCGAAACAACTGAGATACAGGGTGTTCTTCGCCAAATGACAGGTATAGTATCTTTCGAACCAATGCTCTGATTCGACTGAAATTTTCACCAATCATTCCTCTTCAAAATCCAGAATAACGTTCCAAAAATAAAAAGTCTAACTTTCGAAACAACTGAGATACAGGGTGTTCTTCGTCAAATGACAGGTATAGTATCTTTCGAACCAATGCTCTGATTCAACTGAAATTTTCACCAATCATTCCTCTTCAAAATCCAGAATAACGTTCCAAAAATAAAAAGTCTAACTTTCGAAACAACTGAGATACAGGGTGTTCTTCGTCAAATGACAGGTATAGTATCTTTCGAACCAATGCTCTGATTCGACTGAAATTTTCACCAATCATTCCTCTTCACAACCCAGAATAACGTTTCAAAAATAAAAAGTCTAACTTCCAAAACAACTGAGATACAGGGTGTTCTTCGTCAAATGACAGGTATAGTATCTTTCGAACCAATGCTCTGATTCGACTGAAATTTTCACCAATCATTCCTCTTCACAATCCAGAATAAAGTTTCAAAAATAAAAAGTCCAACTTTCGAAACAACTGAGATACAGGGTGTTCTTCGTCAAATGACAGGTATAGTATCTTTCGAACCAATGCTCTGATTCGACTGAAATTTTCACCAATCATTCCTCTTCACAATCCAGAATAACGTTCCAAAAATAAAAAGTCTAACTTTCGAAACAACTGAGATACAGGGTGTTCTTCGTCAAATGACAAGTATAGTATCTTTCGAACCAATGCTCTGATTCGACTGAAATTTTCACCAATCATTCCTCTTCACAATCCAGAATAACGTTTCAAAAATAAAAAGTCTAACTTTCGAAACAACTGAGATACAGGGTGTTCTTCGTCAAATGACAGGTATAGTATCTTTCGAACCAATGCTCTGATTCGACTGAAATTTTCACCAATCATTCCTCTTCACAATCCAGAATAACGTTCCAAAAATAAAAAGTCTAACTTTCGAAACAACTGAGATACAGGGTGTTCTTCGTCAAATGACAAGTATAGTATCTTTCGAACCAATGCTCTGATTCGACTGAAATTTTCACCAATCATTCCTCTTCACAATCCAGAATAACGATTCAAAAATAAAAAGTCTAA
The DNA here is from genome assembly GCA_958510865.1 of Myrrha octodecimguttata. Lineage (NCBI taxonomy): Eukaryota > Metazoa > Arthropoda > Insecta > Coleoptera > Coccinellidae > Myrrha > Myrrha octodecimguttata. The sequence goes on from OY294062.1 coordinate 12,942,869, forward strand.
CTTTCGAAACAACTGAGATACAGGGTGTTCTTCGTCAAATGACAGGTATAGTATCTTTCGAACCAATGCTCTGATTCGACTGAAATTTTCACCAATCATTCCTCTTCACAATCCAGAATAACGTTCCAAAAATAAAAAGTCTAACTTTCGAAACAACTGAGATACAGGGTGTTCTCCGTCAAATGACAGGTATAGTATCTTTCGAACCAATGCTCTGATTCGACTGAAATTTTCACCAATCATTCCTCTTCACAATCCAGAATAACGATTCAAAAATAAAAAGTCTAACTTTCGAAACAACTGAGATACAGGGTGTTCTTCGTCAAATGACAGGTATAGTATCTTTCGAACCAATGCTCTGATTCTACTGAAATTTTCACCAATCATTCCTCTTCACAATCCAGAATAACGATTCAAAAATAAAAAGTCTAACTTTCGAAACAACTGAGATACAGGGTGTTCTTCGTCAAATGACAGGTATAGTATCTTTCGAACCAATGCTCTGATTCGACTGAAATTTTCACCAATCATTCCTCTTCAAAATCCAGAATAACGTTCCAAAAATAAAAAGTCTAACTTTCGAAACAACTGAGATACAGGGTGTTCTTCGTCAAATGACAGGTATAGTATCTTTCGAACCTATGCTCTGATTCGACTGAAATTTTCACCAATCATTCCTATTCAAAATCCAGAATAACGTTCCAAAAATAAAAAGTCTAACTTTCGAAACAACTGAGATACAGGGTGTTCTTCGTCAAATGACAGGTATAGTATCTTTCGAACCAATGCTCTGATTCGACTGAAATTTTCACCAATCATTCCTCTTCACAACCCAGAATAACGTTTCAAAAATAAAAATTCTAACTTCCAAAACAACTGAGATACAGGGTGTTTTTCGTCAAATGACAGGTATAGTATCTTTCGAACCAATGCTATGATTCGACTGAAACTTTCACCAATCATTCCTCTTCACAATCTAGAATAACGTTTCAAAAATAAAAAGTCTAACTTTCGAAACAACTGAGATACAGGGTGTTCTTCGTCAAATGACAGGTATAGTATCTTTCGAACCAATGCTCTGATTCGACTGAAATTTTCACCAATCATTCCTCTTCACAATCCAGAATAACGTTCCAAAAATAAAAAGTCTAACTTTCGAAACAACTGAGATACAGGGTGTTCTTCGTCAAATGACAAGTATAGTATCTTTCGAACCAATGCACTGATTCGACTGAAATTTTCACCAATCATTCCTCTTCACAATCCAGAACAACGTTTCAAAAATAAAAAGTCTAACTTTCGAAACAACTGAGATACAGGGTGTTCTTCGACAAATGACAGGTATGGTATCTTTCGAACCAATGCTCTGATTCGACTGAAATTTTCACCAATCATTCCTCTTCACAATCCAGAATAACGTTCCAAAAATAAAAAGTCTAACTTTCGAAACAACTGAGATACAGGTTGTTCTTCGTCAAATGACAAGTATAGTATCTTTCGAACCAATGCTCTGATTCGACTGAAACTTTCACTAATCATTCCTCTTCACAATCCAGAATAACGATTCAAAAATAAAAAGTCTTACTTTCGAAACAACTGAGATACAGGGTGTTCTTCGTCAAATGACAGGTATAGTATCTTTCGAACCAATGCTCTGATTCGACTGAAATTTTCACCAATCATTCCTCTTCACAATCCAGAATAACGTTCCAAAAATAAAAAGTCTAACTTTCGAAACAACTGAGATACAGGGTGTTCTTCGTCAAATGACAGGTATAGTATCTTTCGAACCAATGCTCTGATTCGACTGAAATTTTCACCAATCATTCCTCTTCACAATCCAGAATAACAATTCAAAAATAAAAAGTCTAACTTTCGAAACAACTGAGATACAGGGTGTTCTTCGTCAAATGACAAGTATAGTATCTTTCGAACCAATGCTCTGATACGACTGAAATTTTCACCAATCATTCCTCTTCACAATCCAGAATAACGATTCAAAAATAAAAAGTCTAACTTTCGAAACAACTGAGATACAGGGTGTTCTTCGTCAAATGACAGGTATAGAATCTTTCGAACCAATGCTCTGATTCGACTGAAATTTTCACCAATCATTCCTCTTCACAATCCAGAATAACGATTCAAAAATAAAAAGTCTAACTTTCGAAACAACTGAGATACAGGGTGTTCTTCGTCAAATGACAGGTATAGTATCTTTCGAACCAATGCTCTGATTCGACTGAAATTTTCACCAATCATTCCTCTTCAAAATCCAGAATAACGTTCCAAAAATAAAAAGTCTAACTTTCGAAACAACTGACATACAGGGTGTTCTTCGTCAAATGACAGGTATAGTATCTTTCGAACCAATGCTCTGATTCGATTGAAATTTTCACCAATCATTCCTCTTCAAAATCCAGAATAACGTTCCAAAAACAAAAAGTCTAACTTTCGAAACAACTGAGATACAGGGTGTTCTTCGTCAAATGACAGGTATAGTATCTTTCGAACCAATGCTCTGATTCGACTGAAATTTTCACCAATCATTCCTCTTCACAATCCAGAATAACGTTTCAAAAATAAAAAGTCTAACTTCCGAAACAACTGAGATACAGGGTGTTCTTCGTCAAATGACAGGTATAGTATCTTTCGAACCAATGCTCTGATTCGACTGAAATTTTCACCAATCATTCCTCTTCAAAATCCAGAATAACGTTCCAAAAATAAAAAGTCTAACTTTCGAAACAACTGAGATACAGGGTGTTCTTCGTCAAATGACAGGTATAGTATCTTTCGAACCAATGCTCTGATTCGACTGAAATTTTCACCAATCATTCCTCTTCACAATCCAGAACAACGTTTCAAAAATAATAAGTCTTACTTTCGAAACAACTGAGATACAGGGTGTTCTTCGTCAAATGACAGGTATAGTATCTTTCGAACCAATGCTCTGATTCGACTGAAATTTTCACCAATCATTCCTCTTCACAATCCAGAATAACATTCCAAAAATAAAAAGTCTAACTTTCGAAACAACTGAGATACAGGGTGTTCTTCGTCAAATGACAAGTATAGTATCTTTCGAACCAATGCTCTGATTCGACTGAAATTTTCACCAATCATTCCTCTTCACAATCCAGAATAACGATTCAAAAATATAAAGTCCAACTTTCGAAACAACTGAGATACAGGGTGTTCTTCGTCAAATGACAGGTATAGTATCTTTCGAACCAATGCTCTGATTCGACTGAAATTTTCACCAATCATTCCTCTTCACAATCCAGAATAACGTTCCAAAAATAAAAACTCTAACTTTCGAAACAACTGAGATACAGGGTGTTCTTCGTCAAATGACAGGTATAGTATCTTTCGAACCAAAGCTCTGATTCGACTGAAATTTTCACCAATCATTCCTCTTCACAATCCAGAATAACGATTCAAAAATAAAAAGTCTAACTTTCGAAACAACTGAGATACAGGGTGTTCTTCGTCAAATGACAAGTATAGTATCTTTCGAACCAATGCTCTGATTCGATTGAAATTTTCACCAATCATTCCTCTTCACAATCCAGAATAACGATTCAAAAATAAAAAGTCTAACTTTCGAAACAACTGAGATACAGGGTGTTCTTCGTCAAATGACAGGTATAGTATCTTTCGAACCAATGCTCTGATTCGACTGAAATTTTCACCAATCATTCCTCTTCACAATCCAGAATAACGATTCAAAAATAAAAAGTCTAACTTTCGAAACAACTGAGATACAGGGTGTTCTTCGTCAAATGACAGGTATAGTATCTTTCGAACCAATGCTCTGATTCGACTGAAATTTTCACCAATCATTCCTCTTCAAAATCCAGAATAACGTTCCAAAAATAAAAAGTCTAACTTTCGAAACAACTGAGATACAGGGTGTTCTTCGTCAAATGACAGGTATAGTATCTTTCGAACCAATGCTCTGATTCGACTGAAATTTTCACCAATCATTCCTCTCCAAAATCCAGAATAACGTTCCAAAAATAAAAAGTCTAACTTTCGAAACAACTGAGATACAGGGTGTTCTTCGTCAAATGACAGGTATAGTATCTTTCGAACCAATGCTCTGATTCGACTGAAATTTTCACCAATCATTCCTCTTCACAATCCAGAATAACGTTTCAAAAATAAAAAGTCTAACTTCCGAAACAACTGAGATACAGGGTGTTCTTCGTCAAATGACAGGTATAGTATCTTTCGAACCAATGCTCTGATTCGACTGAAATTTTCACCAATCATTCCTCTTCACAATCCAGAACAACGTTTCAAAAATAAAAAGTCTAACTTTCGAAACAACTGAGATACAGGGTGTTCTTCGACAAATGACAGGTATGGTATCTTTCGAACCAATGCTCTGATTCGACTGAAATTTTCAACAATCATTCCTCTTCACAATCCAGAATAACGTTCCAAAACTAAAAAGTCTAACTTTCGAAACAACTGAGATACAGGGTGTTCTTCGTCAAATGACAAGTATAGTATCTTTCGAACCAATGCTCTGATTCGACTGAAACTTTCACCAATCATTCCTCTTCACAATCCAGAATAACGATTCAAAAATAAAAAGTCTTACTTTCGAAACAACTGAGATACAGGGTGTTCTTCGTCAAATGACAGGTATAGTATCTTTCGAACCAATGCTCTGATTCGACTGAAATTTTCACCAATCATTCCTCTTCACAATCCAGAATAACGTTCAAAAAATAAAAAGTCTAACTTTCGAAACAACTGAGATACAGGGTGTTCTTCGTCAAATGACAGGTATAGTATCTTTCGAACCAATGCTCTGATTCGACTGAAATTTTCACCAATCATTCCTCTTCACAATCCAGAATAACGATTCAAAAATAAAAAGTCTAACTTTCGAAACAACTGAGATACAGGGTGTTCTTCGTCAAATGACAAGTATAGTATCTTTCGAACCAATGCTCTGATACGACTGAAATTTTCACCAATCATTCCTCTTCACAATCCAGAATAACGATTCAAAAATAAAAAGTCTAACTTTCGAAACAACTGAGATACAGGGTGTTCTTCGTCAAATGACAGGTATAGAATCTTTCGAACCAATGCTCTGATTCGACTGAAATTTTCACCAATCATTCCTCTTCACAATCCAGAATAACGATTCAAAAATAAAAAGTCTAACTTTCGAAACAACTGAGATACAGGGTGTTCTTCGTCAAATGACAGGTATAGTATCTTTCGAACCAATGCTTTGATTCGACTGAAATTTTCACCAATCATTCCTCTTCAAAATCCAGAATAACGTTCCAAAAATAAAAAGTCTAACTTTCGAAACAACTGACATACAGGGTGTTCTTCGTCAAATGACAGGTATAGTATCTTTCGAACCAATGCTCTGATTCGACTGAAATTTTCACCAATCATTCCTCTTCACAATCCAGAATAACGTTTCAAAAATAAAAGGTCTAACTTCCGAAACAACTGAGATACAGGGTGTTCTTCGTCAAATGACAGGTATAGTATCTTTCGAACCAATGCTCTGATTCGACTGAAATTTTCACCAATCATTCCTCTTCAAAATCCAGAATAACGTTCCAAAAACAAAAAGTCTAACTTTCGAAACAACTGAGATACAGGGTGTTCTTCGTCAAATGACAGGTATAGTATCTTTCGAACCAATGCTCTGATTCGACTGAAATTTTCACCAATCATTCCTCTTCACAATCCAGAATAACGTTTCAAAAATAAAAAGTCTAACTTCCGAAACAACTGAGATACAGGGTGTTCTTCGTCAAATGACAGGTATAGTATCTTTCGAACCAATGCTCTGATTCGACTGAAATTTTCACCAATCATTCCTCTTCAAAATCCAGAATAACGTTCCAAAAATAAAAAGTCTAACTTTCGAAACAACTGAGATACAGGGTGTTCTTCGTCAAATGACAGGTATAGTATCTTTCGAACCAATGCTCTGATTCGACTGAAATTTTCACCAATCATTCCTCTTCAAAATCCAGAATAACGTTCCAAAAATGAAAAGTCTAACTTTCGAAACAACTGAGATACAGGGTGTTCTTCGTCAAATGACAGGTATAGTATCTTTCGAACCAATGCTCTGATTCGACTGAAATTTTCACCAATCATTCCTCTTCACAATCCAGAATAACGTTTCAAAAATAAAAGGTCTAACTTCCGAAACAACTGAGATACAGGGTGTTCTTCGTCAAATGACAGGTATAGTATCTTTCGAACCAATGCTCTGATTCGACTGAAATTTTCACCAATCATTCCTCTTCACAATCCAGAACAACGTTTCAAAAATAAAAAGTCTAACTTTCGAAACAACTGAGATACAGGGTGTTCTTCGACAAATGACAGGTATGGTATCTTTCGAACCAATGCTCTGATTCGACTGAAATTTTCACCAATCATTCCTCTTCACAATCCAGAATAACGTTCCAAAAATAAAAAGTCTTACTTTCGAAACAACTGAGATACAGGGTGTTCTTCGTCAAATGACAAGTATAGTATCTTTCGAACCAATGCTCTGATTCGACTGAAACTTTCACCAGTCATTCCTCTTCACAATCCAGAATAACGATTCAAAAATAAAAAGTCTAACTTTCGAAACAACTGAGATACAGGGTGTTCTTCGTCAAATGACAGGTATAGTATCTTTCGAACCAATGCTCTGATTCGACTGAAATTTTCACCAATCATTCCTCTTCACAATCCAGAATAACGTTCCAAAAATAAAAAGTCTAACTTTCGAAACAACTGAGATACAGGGTGTTCTTCGTCAAATGACAGGTATAGTATCTTTCGAACCAATGCTCTGATTCGACTGAAATTTTCACCAATCATTCCTCTTCACAATCCAGAATAACGATTCAAAAATAAAAAGTCTAACTTTCGAAACAACTGAGATACAGGGTGTTCTTCGTCAAATGACAGGTATAGTATCTTTCGAACCAATGCTCTGATTCGACTGAAATTTTCACCAATCATTCCTCTTCACAATCCAGAATAACGTTCCAAAAATAAAAAGTCTAACTTTCGAAACAACTGAGATACAGGGTGTTCTTCGTCAAATGACAAGTATAGTATCTTTCGAACCAATGCTCTGATACGACTGAAATTTTCACCAATCATTCCTCTTCACAATCCAGAATAACGATTCAAAAATAAAAAGTCTAACTTTCGAAACAACTGAGATACAGGGTGTTCTTCGTCAAATGACAGGTATAGAATCTTTCGAACCAATGCTCTGATTCGACTGAAATTTTCACCAATCATTCCTCTTCACAATCCAGAATAACGATTCAAAAATAAAAAGTCTAACTTTCGAAACAACTGAGATACAGGGTGTTCTTCGTCAAATGACAGGTATAGTATCTTTCGAACCAATGCTCTGATTCGACTGAAATTTTCACCAATCATTCCTCTTCAAAATCCAGAATAACGTTCCAAAAATAAAAAGTCTAACTTTCGAAACAACTGACATACAGGGTGTTCTTCGTCAAATGACAGGTATAGTATCTTTCGAACCAATGCTCTGATTCGACTGAAATTTTCACCAATCATTCCTCTTCAAAATCCAGAATAACGTTCCAAAAACAAAAAGTCTAACTTTCGAAACAACTGAGATACAGGGTGTTCTTCGTCAAATGACAGGTATAGTATCTTTCGAACCAATGCTCTGATTCGACTGAAATTTTCACCAATCATTCCTCTTCACAATCCAGAATAACGTTTCAAAAATAAAAAGTCTAACTTCCGAAACAACTGAGATACAGGGTGTTCTTCGTCAAATGACAGGTATAGTATCTTTCGAACCAATGCTCTGATTCGACTGAAATTTTCACCAATCATTCCTCTTCAAAATCCAGAATAACGTTCCAAAAATAAAAAGTCTAACTTTCGAAACAACTGAGATACAGGGTGTTCTTCGTCAAATGACAGGTATAGTATCTTTCGAACCAATGCTCTGATTCGACTGAAATTTTCACCAATCATTCCTCTTCAAAATCCAGAATAACGTTCCAAAAATGAAAAGTCTAACTTTCGAAACAACTGAGATACAGGGTGTTCTTCGTCAAATGACAGGTATAGTATCTTTCGAACCAATGCTCTGATTCGACTGAAATTTTCACCAATCATTCCTCTCACAATCCAGAATAACGTTTCAAAAATAAAAGGTCTAACTTCCGAAACAACTGAGATACAGGGTGTTCTTCGTCAAATGACAGGTATAGTATCTTTCGAACCAATGCTCTGATTCGACTGAAATTTTCACCAATCATTCCTCTTCACAATCCAGAACAACGTTTCAAAAATAAAAAGTCTAACTTTCGAAACAACTGAGATACAGGGTGTTCTTCGACAAATGACAGGTATGGTATCTTTCGAACCAATGCTCTGATTCGACTGAAATTTTCACCAATCATTCCTCTTCACAATCCAGAATAACGTTCCAAAAATAAAAAGTCTAACTTTCGAAACAACTGAGATACAGGGTGTTCTTCGTCAAATGACAAGTATAGTATCTTTCGAACCAATGCTCTGATTCGACTGAAACTTTCACCAGTCATTCCTCTTCACAATCCAGAATAACGATTCAAAAATAAAAAGTCTAACTTTCGAAACAACTGAGATACAGGGTGTTCTTCGTCAAATGACAGGTATAGTATCTTTCGAACCAATGCTCTGATTCGACTGAAATTTTCACCAATCATTCCTCTTCACAATCCAGAATAACGTTCCAAAAATAAAAAGTCTAACTTTCGAAACAACTGAGATACAGGGTGTTCTTCGTCAAATGACAGGTATAGTATCTTTCGAACCAATGCTCTGATTCGACTGAAATTTTCACCAATCATTCCTCTTCACAATCCAGAATAACGATTCAAAAATAAAAAGTCTAACTTTCGAAACAACTGAGATACAGGGTGTTCTTCGTCAAATGACAAGTATAGTATCTTTCGAACCAATGCTCTGATACGACTGAAATTTTCACCAATCATTCCTCTTCACAATCCAGAATAACGATTCAAAAATAAAAAGTCTAACTTTCGAAACAACTGAGATACAGGGTGTTCTTCGTCAAATGACAGGTATAGAATCTTTCGAACCAATGCTCTGATTCGACTGAAATTTTCACCAATCATTCGTCTTCACAATCCAGAATAACGTTTCAAAAATAAAAAGTCTAACTTTCGAAACAACTGAGATACAGGGTGTTCTTCGTCAAATGACAGGTATAGTATCTTTCGAACCAATGCTCTGATTCGACTGAAATTTTCACCAATCATTCCTCTTCACAATCCAGAATAACGTTCCAAAAATAAAAAGTCTTACTTTCGAAACAACTGAGATACAGGGTGTTCTTCGTCAAATGACAAGTATAGTATCTTTCGAACCAATGCTCTGATTCGACTGAAATTTTCACCAATCATTCCTCTTCACAATCCAGAATAACGATTCAAAAATAAAAAGTCTAACTTTCGAAACAACTGAGATACAGGGTGTTCTTCGTCAAATGACAGGTATAGTATCTTTCGAACCAATGCTCTGATTCGACTGAAATTTTCACCAATCATTCCTCTTCACAATCCAGAATAACATTTCAAAAATAAAAAGTCTAACTTTCGAAGCAACTGAGATACAGGGTGTTCTTCGTCAAATGACAGTTATAGTATCTTTCGAACCAATGCTCTGATTCGACTGAAATTTTCACCAATCATTCCTCTTCACAATCCAGAATAACGTTCCAAAAATAAAAAGTCTAACTTTCGAAACAACTGAGATACAGGGTGTTCTTCGTCAAATGACAAGTATAGTATCTTTCCAACCAATGCTCTGATTCGACTGAAATTTTCACCAATCATTCCTCATCACAATCCAGAATAACGATTCAAAAATAAAAAGTCTAACTTTCGAAACAACTGAGATACAGGGTGTTCTTCGTCAAATGACAGGTATAGTATCTTTCGAACCAATGCTCTGATTCGACTGAAATTTTCACCAATCATTCCTCTTCACAATCCAGAATAATGTTCCAAAAATAAAAAGTCTAACTTTCGAAACAACTGAGATACAGGGTGTTCTTCGTCAAATGACAGGTATAGTATCTTTCGAACCAATGCTCTGATTCGACTGAAATTTTCACCAATCATTCCTCTTCACAATCCAGAATAACGATTCAAAAATAAAAAGTCTAACTTTCGAAACAACTGAGATACAGGGTGTTCTTCGTCAAATGACAGGTATAGTATCTTTCGAACCAATGCTCTGATTCGACTGAAATTTTCACCAATCATTCCTCTTCACAATCCAGAATAACGATTCAAAAATAAAAAGTCTAACTTTCGAAACAACTGAGATACAGGGTGTTCTTCGTCAAATGACAGGTATAGTATCTTTCGAACCAATGCTCTGATTCGACTGAAATTTTCACCAATCATTCCTCTTCAAAATCCAGAATAACGTTCCAAAAATAAAAAGTCTAACTTTCGAAACAACTGAGATACAGGGTGTTCTTCGTCAAATGACAGGTATAGTATCTTTCGAACCAATGCTCTGATTCGACTGAAATTTTCACCAATCATTCCTCTTCAAAATCCAGAATAACGTTCCAAAAATAAAAAGTCTAACTTTCGAAACAACTGAGATACAGGGTGTTCTTCGTCAAATGACAGGTATAGTATCTTTCGAACCAATGCTCTGATTCGACTGAAATTTTCACCAATCATTCCTCTTCACAACCCAGAATAACGTTTCAAAAATAAAAAGTCTAACTTCCCAAACAACTGAGATACAGGGTGTTCTTCGTCAAATGACAGGTATAGTATCTTTCGAACCAATGCTCTGATTCGACTGAAATTTTCACCAATCATTCCTCTTCACAATCCAGAATAAAGTTTCAAAAATAAAAAGTCCAACTTTCGAAACAACTGAGATACAGGGTGTTCTTCGTCAAATGACAGGTATAGTATCTTTCGAACCAATGCTCTGATTCGACTGAAATTTTCACCAATCATTCCTCTTCACAATCCAGAATAACGTTCCAAAAATAAAAAGTCTAACTTTCGAAACAACTGAGATACAGGGTGTTCTTCGTCAAATGACAAGTATAGTATCTTTCGAACCAATGCTCTGATTCGACTGAAATTTTCACCAATCATTCCTCTTCACAATCCAGAATAACGTTTCAAAAATAAAAAGTCTAACTTTCGAAACAACTGAGATACAGGGTGTTCTTCGTCAAATGACAGGTATAGTATCTTTCGAACCAATGCTCTGATTCGACTGAAATTTTCACCAATCATTCCTCTTCACAATCCAGAATAACGTTCCAAAAATAAAAAGTCTAACTTTCGAAACAACTGAGATACAGGGTGTTCTTCGTCAAATGACAAGTATAGTATCTTTCGAACCAATACTCTGATTCGACTGAAATTTTCACCAATCATTCCTCTTCACAATCCAGAATAACGATTCAAAAATAAAAAGTCTAACATTCGAAACAACTGAGATACAGGGTGTTCTTCGTCAAATGACAGGTATAGTATCTTTCGAACCAATGCTCTGATTCGACTGAAATTTTCACCAATCATTCCTCTTCACAATCCAGAATAACGTTCCAAAAATAAAAAGTCTAACTTTCGAAACAACTGAGATACAGGGTGTTCTCCGTCAAATGACAGGTATAGTATCTTTCGAACCAATGCTCTGATTCGACTGAAATTTTCACCAATCATTCCTCTTCACAATCCAGAATATCGATTCAAAAATAAAAAGTCTAACTTTCGAAACAACTGAGATACAGGGTGTTCTTCGTCAAATGACAGGTATAGTATCTTTCGAACCAATGCTCTGATTCTACTGAAATTTTCACCAATCATTCCTCTTCACAATCCAGAATAACGATTCAAAAATAAAAAGTCTAACTTTCGAAACAACTGAGATACAGGGTGTTCTTCGTCAAATGACAGGTATAGTATCTTTCGAACCAATGCTCTGATTCGACTGAAATTTTCACCAATCATTCCTCTTCAAAATCCAGAATAACGTTCCAAAAATAAAAAGTCTAACTTTCGAAACAACTGAGATACAGGGTGTTCTTCGTCAAATGACAGGTATAGTATCTTTCGAACCTATGCTCTGATTCGACTGAAATTTTCACCAATCATTCCTATTCAAAATCCAGAATAACGTTCCAAAAATAAAAAGTCTAACTTTCGAAACAACTGAGATACAGGGTGTTCTTCGTCAAATGACAGGTATAGTATCTTTCGAACCAATGCTCTGATTCGACTGAAATTTTCACCAATCATTCCTCTTCACAACCCAGAATAACGTTTCAAAAATATAAAGTCTAACTTCCAAAACAACTGAGATACAGGGTGTTTTTCGTCAAATGACAGGTATAGTATCTTTCGAACCAATGCTATGATTCGACTGAAACTTTCACCAATCATTCCTCTTCACAATCTAGAATAACGTTTCAAAAATAAAAAGTCTAACTTTCGAAACAACTGAGATACAGGGTGTTCTTCGTCAAATGACAGGTATAGTATCTTTCGAACCAATGCTCTGATTCGACTGAAATTTTCACCAATCATTCCACTTCACAATCCAGAATAACGTTCCAAAAATAAAAAGTCTAACTTTCGAAACAACTGAGATACAGGGTGTTCTTCGTCAAATGACAAGTATAGTATCTTTCGAACCAATGCTCTGATTCGACTGAAATTTTCACCAATCATTCCTCTTCACAATCCAGAATAACGATTCAAAAATAAAAAGTCTAACTTTCGAAACAACTGAGATACAGGGTGTTCTTCGTCAAATGACAGGTATAGTATCTTTCGAACCAATGCTCTGATTCGACTGAAATTTTCACCAATCATTCCTCTTCACAATCCAGAATAACGATTCAAAAATAAAAAGTCTATCTTTCGAAACAACTGAGATACAGGGTGTTCTTCGTCAAATGACAGGTATTGTATCTTTCGAACCAATGCTCTGATTCGACTGAAATTTTCACCAATCATTCCTCTTCAAAATCCAGAATATCGTTCCAAAAATAAAAAGTCTAACTTTCGAAACAACTGAGATACAGGGTGTTCTTCGTCAAATGACAGGTATAGTATCTTTCGAACCAATGCTCTGATTCGACTGAAATTTTCACCAATCATTCCTCTTCAAAATCCAGAATAACGTTCCAAAAATAAAAAGTCTTACTTTCGAAACAACTGAGATACAGAGTGTTCTTCGTCAAATGACAGGTATAGTATCTTTCGAACCAATGCTCTGATTCGACTGAAATTTTCACCAATCATTCCTCTTCACAATCCAGAATAACGTTTCAAAAATAAAAAGTCTAACTTCCGAAACAACTGAGATACAGGGTGTTCTTCGTCAAATGACAGGTATAGTATCTTTCGAACCAATGCTCTGATTCGACTGAAATTTTCACCAATCATTCCTCTTCACAATCCAGAATAAGGTTTCAAAAATAAAAAGTCTAACTTTCGAAACAACTGAGATACAGGGTGTTCTTCGTCAAATGACAGGTATAGTATCCTTCGAACCAATGCTCTGGTTCGACTGAAATTTTCACCAATCATTCCTCTTCACAATCCAGAATAACGTTCCAAAAATAAAAAGTCTAACTTTCGAAACAACTGAGATACAGGGTGTTCTTCGTCAAATGACAAGTATAGTATCTTTCGAACCAATGCTCTGATTCGACTGAAATTTTCACCAATCATTCCTCTTCACAATCCAGAATAACGATTCAAAAATAAAAAGTCTAACTTCCGAAACAACTGAGATACAGGGTGTTCTTCGTCAAATGACAGGTATAGTATCTTTCGAACCAATGCTCTGATTCGACTGAAATTTTCACCAATCATTCCTCTTCACAATCCCGAATAACGTTTCAAAAATAAAAAGTCTAACTTTCGAAACAACTGAGATACAGGGTGTTCTTCGTCAAATGACAGGTATAGTATCTTTCGAACCAATGCTCTGATTCGACTGAAATTTTCACCAATCATTCCTCTTCACAATCCAGAATAACGTTCCAAAAATAAAAAGTCTAACTTTCGAAACAACTGAGATACAGGGTGTTCTTCGTCAAATGACAAGTATAGTATCTTTCGAACCAATGCTCTGATTCGACTGAAATTTTCACCAATCATTCCTCTTCACAATCCAGAATAACGATTCAAAAATAAAAAGTCTAACTTTCGAAACAACTGAGATACAGGGTGTTCTTCGTCAAATGACAGGTATAGTATCTTTCGAACCAATGCTCTGATTCGACTGAAATTTTCACCAATCATTCCTCTTCACAATCCAGAATAACGTTCCAAAAATAAAAAGTCTAACTTTCGAAACAACTGAGATACAGGGTGTTCTTCGTCAAATGACAGGTATAGTATCTTTCGAACCAATGCTCTGATTCGACTGAAATTTTCACCAATCATTCCTCTTCACAATCTTGAATAACGATTCGAAAATAAAAAGTCTAACTTTCGAAACAACTGAGATACAGGGTGTTCTTCGTCAAATGACAGGTATAGTATCTTTCGAACCAATGCTCTGATTCGACTGAAATTTTCACCAATCATTCCTCTTCACAATCCAGAATAACGATTCAAAAATAAAAAGTCTAACTTTCGAAACAACTGAGATACAGGGTGTTCTTCGTCAAATGACAGGTATAGTATCTTTCGAACCAATGCTCTGATTCGACTGAAATTTTCACCAATCATTCCTCTTCAAAATCCAGAATAACGTTCCAAAAATAAAAAGTCTAACTTTCGAAACAACTGAGATACAGGGTGTTCTTCGTCAAATGACAGGTATAGTATCTTTCGAACCAATGCTCTGATTCGACTGAAATTTTCACCAATCATTCCTCTTCAAAATCCAGAATAACGTTCCAAAAATAAAAAGTCTAACTTTCGAAACAACTGAGATACAGGGTGTTCTTCGTCAAATGACAGGTATAGTATCTTTCGAACCAATGCTCTGATTCGACTGAAATTTTCACCAATCATTCCTCTTCACAATCCAGAATAACGTTTCAAAAATAAAAAGTCTTACTTCCGAAACAACTGAGATACAGGGTGTTCTTCGTCAAATGACAGGTATAGTATCTTTCGAACCAATGCTCTGATTCGACTGAAATTTTCACCAATCATTCCTCTTCACAATCCAGAATTAAATTTCAAAAATAAAAAGTCTAACTTTCGAAACAACTGAGATACAGGGTGTTCTTCGTCAAATGACAGGTATAGTATCTTTCGAACCAATGCTCTGATTCGACTGAAATTTTCACCAATCATTCCTCTTCACAATCCAGAATAACGTTCCAAAAATAAAAAGTCTAACTTTCGAAACAACTGAGATACAGGGTGTTCTTCGTCAAATGACAAGTATAGTATCTTTCGAACCAATGCTCTGATTCGACTGAAATTTTCACCTATCATTCCTCTTCACAATCCAGAATAACGATTCAAAAATAAAAAGTCTAACTTTCGAAACAACTGAGATACAGGGTGTTCTTCGTCAAATGACAGGTATAGTATCTTTCGAACCAATGCTCTGATTCGACTGAAATTTTCACCAATCATTCCTCTTCACAATCCAGAATAACGTTCCAAAAATAAAAAGTCTAACTTTCGAAACAACTGAGATACAGGGTGTTCTTCGTCAAATAACAAGTATAGTATCTTTCGAACCAATGCTCTGATTCGACTGAAATTTTCACCAATCATTCCTCTTCACAATCCAGAATAACGATTCAAAAATAAAAAGTCTAACTTTCGAAACAACTGAGATACAGGGTGTTCTTCGTCAAATGACAGGTATAGTATCTTTCGAACCAATGCTCTGATTCGACTGAAACTTTCACCAATCATTCCTCTTCACAATCCAGAATAACGATTCAAAAATAAAAAGTCTAACTTTCGAAACAACTGAGATACAGGGTGTTTTTCGTCAAATGACAGGTATAGTATCTTTCGAACCAATGCTCTGATTCGACTGAAATTTTCACCAATCATTCCCCTTCAAAATCCAGAATAACGTTTCAAAAATAAAAAGTCTAACTTTCCAAACAACTGAGATACAGGGTGTTCTTCGTCAAATGACAGGTATAGTATCTTTCGAACCAATGCTCTGATGCGACTGAAATTTTCACCAATCATTCCTCTTCACAATCCAGAATAACGTTTCAAAAATAAAAAGTCTAACTTCCGAAACAACTGAGATACAGGGTGTTCTTCGTCAAATGACAGGTATAGTATCTTTCGAACCAATGCTCTGATTCGACTGAAATTTTCACCAATCATTCCTCTTCAAAATCCAGAATAACGTTCCAAAAATAAAAAGTCTTACTTTCGAAACAACTGAGATACAGGGTGTTCTTCGTCAAATGACAGGTATAGTATCTTTCGAACCAATGCTCTGATTCGACTGAAATTTTCACCAATCATTCCTCTTCAAAATCCAGAATAACGTTCCAAAAATAAAAAGTCTAACTTTCGAAACAACTGAGATACAGGGTGTTCTTCGTCAAATGACAGGTATAGTATCTTTCGAACCAATGCTCTGATTCGACTGAAATTTTCACCAATCATTCCTCTTCACAACCCAGAATAACGTTTCAAAAATAAAAAGTCTAACTTCCCAAACAACTGAGATACAGGGTGTTCTTCGTCAAATGACAGGTATAGTATCTTTCGAACCAATGCTCTGATTCGACTGAAATTTTCACCAATCATTCCTCTTCACAATCCAGAATAAAGTTTCAAAAATAAAAAGTCCAACTTTCGAAACAACTGAGATACAGGGTGTTCTTCGTCAAATGACAGGTATAGTATCTTTCGAACCAATGCTCTGATTCGACTGAAATTTTCACCAATCATTCCTCTTCACAATCCAGAATAACGTTCCAAAAATAAAAAGTCTAACTTTCGAAACAACTGAGATACAGGGTGTTCTTCGTCAAATGACAAGTATAGTATCTTTCGAACCAATGCTCTGATTCGACTGAAATTTTCACCAATCATTCCTCTTCACAATCCAGAATAACGTTTCAAAAATAAAAAGTCTAACTTTCGAAACAACTGAGATACAGGGTGTTCTTCGTCAAATGACAGGTATAGTATCTTTCGAACCAATGCTCTGATTCGACTGAAATTTTCACCAATCATTCCTCTTCACAATCCAGAATAACGTTCCAAAAATAAAAAGTCTAACTTTCGAAACAACTGAGATACAGGGTGTTCTTCGTCAAATGACAAGTATAGTATCTTTCGAACCAATACTCTGATTCGACTGAAATTTTCACCAATCATTCCTCTTCACAATCCAGAATAACGATTCAAAAATAAAAAGTCTAACTTTCGAAACAACTGAGATACAGGGTGTTCTTCGTCAAATGACAGGTATAGTATCTTTCGAACCAATGCTCTGATTCGACTGAAATTTTCACCAATCATTCCTCTTCACAATCCAGAATAACGTTCCAAAAATAAAAAGTCTAACTTTCGAAACAACTGAGATACAGGGTGTTCTCCGTCAAATGACAGGTATAGTATCTTTCGAACCAATGCTCTGATTCGACTGAAATTTTCACCAATCATTCCTCTTCACAATCCAGAATAACGATTCAAAAATAAAAAGTCTAACTTTCGAAACAACTGAGATACAGGGTGTTCTTCGTCAAATGACAGGTATAGTATCTTTCGAACCAATGCTCTGATTCTACTGAAATTTTCACCAATCATTCCTCTTCACAATCCAGAATAACGATTCAAAAATAAAAAGTCTAACTTTCGAAACAACTGAGATACAGGGTGTTCTTCGTCAAATGACAGGTATAGTATCTTTCGAACCAATGCTCTGATTCGACTGAAATTTTCACCAATCATTCCTCTTCAAAATCCAGAATAACGTTCCAAAAATAAAAAGTCTAACTTTCGAAACAACTGAGATACAGGGTGTTCTTCGTCAAATGACAGGTATAGTATCTTTCGAACCTATGCTCTGATTCGACTGAAATTTTCACCAATCATTCCTATTCAAAATCCAGAATAACGTTCCAAAAATAAAAAGTCTAACTTTCGAAACAACTGAGATACAGGGTGTTCTTCGTCAAATGACAGGTATAGTATCTTTCGAACCAATGCTCTGATTCGACTGAAATTTTCACCAATCATTCCTCTTCACAACCCAGAATAACGTTTCAAAAATAAAAAGTCTAACTTCCAAAACAACTGAGATACAGGGTGTTTTTCGTCAAATGACAGGTATAGTATCTTTCGAACCAATGCTATGATTCGACTGAAACTTTCACCAATCATTCCTCTTCACAATCTAGAATAACGTTTCAAAAATAAAAAGTCTAACTTTCGAAACAACTGAGATACAGGGTGTTCTTCGTCAAATGACAGGTATAGTATCTTTCGAACCAATGCTCTGATTCGACTGAAATTTTCACCAATCATTCCACTTCACAATCCAGAATAACGTTCCAAAAATAAAAAGTCTAACTTTCGAAACAACTGAGATACAGGGTGTTCTTCGTCAAATGACAAGTATAGTATCTTTCGAACCAATGCTCTGATTCGACTGAAATTTTCACCAATCATTCCTCTTCACAATCCAGAATAACGATTCAAAAATAAAAAGTCTAACTTTCGAAACAACTGAGATACAGGGTGTTCTTCGTCAAATGACAGGTATAGTATCTTTCGAACCAATGCTCTGATTCGACTGAAATTTTCACCAATCATTCCTCTTCACAATCCAGAATAACGATTCAAAAATAAAAAGTCTATCTTTCGAAACAACTGAGATACAGGGTGTTCTTCGTCAAATGACAGGTATTGTATCTTTCGAACCAATGCTCTGATTCGACTGAAATTTTCACCAATCATTCCTCTTCAAAATCCAGAATATCGTTCCAAAAATAAAAAGTCTAACTTTCGAAACAACTGAGATACAGGGTGTTCTTCGTCAAATGACAGGTATAGTATCTTTCGAACCAATGCTCTGATTCGACTGAAATTTTCACCAATCATTCCTCTTCAAAATCCAGAATAACGTTCCAAAAATAAAAAGTCTTACTTTCGAAACAACTGAGATACAGAGTGTTCTTCGTCAAATGACAGGTATAGTATCTTTCGAACCAATGCTCTGATTCGACTGAAATTTTCACCAATCATTCCTCTTCACAATCCAGAATAACGTTTCAAAAATAAAAAGTCTAACTTCCGAAACAACTGAGATACAGGGTGTTCTTCGTCAAATGACAGGTATAGTATCTTTCAAACCAATGCTCTGATTCGACTGAAATTTTCACCAATCATTCCTCTTCACAATCCAGAATAAGGTTTCAAAAATAAAAAGTCTAACTTTCGAAACAACTGAGATACAGGGTGTTCTTCGTCAAATGACAGGTATAGTATCCTTCGAACCAATGCTCTGGTTCGACTGAAATTTTCACCAATCATTCCTCTTCACAATCCAGAATAACGTTCCAAAAATAAAAAGTCTAACTTTCGAAACAACTGAGATACAGGGTGTTCTTCGTCAAATGACAAGTATAGTATCTTTCGAACCAATGCTCTGATTCGACTGAAATTTTCACCAATCATTCCTCTTCACAATCCAGAATAACGATTCAAAAATAAAAAGTCTAACTTTCGAAACAACTGAGATACAGGGTGTTCTTCGTCAAATGACAGGTATAGTATCTTTCGAACCAATGCTCTGATTCGACTGAAATTTTCACCAATCATTCCTCTTCACAATCCCGAATAACGTTTCAAAAATAAAAAGTCTAACTTTCGAAACAACTGAGATACAGGGTGTTCTTCGTCAAATGACAGGTATAGTATCTTTCGAACCAATGCTCTGATTCGACTGAAATTTTCACCAATCATTCCTCTTCACAATCCAGAATAAAGTTCCAAAAATAAAAAGTCTAACTTTCGAAACAACTGAGATACAGGGTGTTCTTCGTCAAATGACAAGTATAGTATCTTTCGAACCAATGCTCTGATTCGACTGAAATTTTCACCAATCATTCCTCTTCACAATCCAGAATAACGATTCAAAAATAAAAAGTCTAACTTTCGAAACAACTGAGATACAGGGTGTTCTTCGTCAAATGACAGGTATAGTATCTTTCGAACCAATGCTCTGATTCGACTGAAATTTTCACCAATCATTCCTCTTCACAATCCAGAATAACGTTCCAAAAATAAAAAGTCTAACTTTCGAAACAACTGAGATACAGGGTGTTCTTCGTCAAATGACAGGTATAGTATCTTTCGAACCAATGCTCTGATTCGACTGAAATTTTCACCAATCATTCCTCTTCACAATCTTGAATAACGATTCGAAAATAAAAAGTCTAACTTTCGAAACAACTGAGATACAGGGTGTTCTTCGTCAAATGACAGGTATAGTATCTTTCGAACCAATGCTCTGATTCGACTGAAATTTTCACCAATCATTTCTCTTCACAATCCAGAATAACGATTCAAAAATAAAAAGTCTAACTTTCGAAACAACTGAGATACAGGGTGTTCTTCGTCAAATGACAGGTATAGTATCTTTCGAACCAATGCTCTGATTCGACTGAAATTTTCACCAATCATTCCTCTTCAAAATCCAGAATAACGTTCCAAAAATAAAAAGTCTAACTTTCGAAACAACTGAGATACAGGGTGTTCTTCGTCAAATGACAGGTATAGTATCTTTCGAACCAATGCTCTGATTCGACTGAAATTTTCACCAATCATTCCTCTTCAAAATCCAGAATAACGTTCCAAAAATAAAAAGTCTAACTTTCGAAACAACTGAGATACAGGGTGTTCTTCGTCAAATGACAGGTATAGTATCTTTCGAACCAATGCTCTGATTCGACTGAAATTTTCACCAAACATTCCTCTTCACAATCCAGAATAACGTTTCAAAAATAAAAAGTCTTACTTCCGAAACAACTGAGATACAGGGTGTTCTTCGTCAAATGACAGGTATAGTATCTTTCGAACCAATGCTCTGATTCGACTGAAATTTTCACCAATCATTCCTCTTCACAATCCAGAATTAAATTTCAAAAATAAAAAGTCTAACTTTCGAAACAACTGAGATACAGGGTGTTCTTCGTCAAATGACAGGTATAGTATCTTTCGAACCAATGCTCTGATTCGACTGAAATTTTCACCAATCATTCCTCTTCACAATCCAGAATAACGTTCCAAAAATAAAAAGTCTAACTTTCGAAACAACTGAGATACAGGGTGTTCTTCGTCAAATGACAAGTATAGTATCTTTCGAACCAATGCTCTGATTCGACTGAAATTTTCACCTATCATTCCTCTTCACAATCCAGAATAACGATTCAAAAATAAAAAGTCTAACTTTCGAAACAACTGAGATACAGGGTGTTCTTCGTCAAATGACAGGTATAGTATCTTTCGAACCAATGCTCTGATTCGACTGAAATTTTCACCAATCATTCCTCTTCACAATCCAGAATAACGTTCCAAAAATAAAAAGTCTAACTTTCGAAACAACTGAGATACAGGGTGTTCTTCGTCAAATAACAAGTATAGTATCTTTCGAACCAATGCTCTGATTCGACTGAAATTTTCACCAATCATTCCTCTTCACAATCCAGAATAACGATTCAAAAATAAAAAGTCTAACTTTCGAAACAACTGAGATACAGGGTGTTCTTCGTCAAATGACAGGTATAGTATCTTTCGAACCAATGCTCTGATTCGACTGAAACTTTCACCAATCATTCCTCTTCACAATCCAGAATAACGATTCAAAAATAAAAAGTCTAACTTTCGAAACAACTGAGATACAGGGTGTTTTTCGTCAAATGACAGGTATAGTATCTTTCGAACCAATGCTCTGATTCGACTGAAATTTTCACCAATCATTCCCCTTCAAAATCCAGAATAACGTTTCAAAAATAAAAAGTCTAACTTTCCAAACAACTGAGATACAGGGTGTTCTTCGTCAAATGACAGGTATAGTATCTTTCGAACCAATGCTCTGATTCGACTGAAATTTTCACCAATCATTCCTCTTCAAAATCCAGAATAACGTTCCAAAAATAAAAAGTCTAACTTTCGAAACAACTGAGATACAGGGTGTTCTTCGTCAAATGACAGGTATAGTATCTTTCGAACCAATGCTCTGATTCGACTGAAATTTTCACCAATCATTCCTCTTCAAAATCCAGAATAACGTTCCAAAAATAAAAAGTCTAACTTTCGAAACAACTGAGATACAGGGTGTTCTTCGTCAAATGACAGGTATAGTATCTTTCGAACCAATGCTCTGATTCGACTGAAATTTTCACCAATCATTCCTCTTCACAATCCAGAATAACGTTTCAAAAATAAAAAGTCTTACTTCCGAAACAACTGAGATACAGGGTGTTCTTCGTCAAATGACAGGTATAGTATCTTTCGAACCAATGCTCTGATTCGACTGAAATTTTCACCAATCATTCCTCTTCACAATCCAGAATTAAATTTCAAAAATAAAAAGTCTAACTTTCGAAACAACTGAGATACAGGGTGTTCTTCGTCAAATGACAGGTATAGTATCTTTCGAACCAATGCTCTGATTCGACTGAAATTTTCACCAATCATTCCTCTTCACAATCCAGAATAACGTTCCAAAAATAAAAAGTCTAACTTTCGAAACAACTGAGATACAGGGTGTTCTTCGTCAAATGACAAGTATAGTATCTTTCGAACCAATGCTCTGATTCGACTGAAATTTTCACCTATCATTCCTCTTCACAATCCAGAATAACGATTCAAAAATAAAAAGTCTAACTTTCGAAACAACTGAGATACAGGGTGTTCTTCGTCAAATGACAGGTATAGTATCTTTCGAACCAATGCTCTGATTCGACTGAAATTTTCACCAATCATTCCTCTTCACAATCCAGAATAACGTTCCAAAAATAAAAAGTCTAACTTTCGAAACAACTGAGATACAGGGTGTTCTTCGTCAAATAACAAGTATAGTATCTTTCGAACCAATGCTCTGATTCGACTGAAATTTTCACCAATCATTCCTCTTCACAATCCAGAATAACGATTCAAAAATAAAAAGTCTAACTTTCGAAACAACTGAGATACAGGGTGTTCTTCGTCAAATGACAGGTATAGTATCTTTCGAACCAATGCTCTGATTCGACTGAAACTTTCACCAATCATTCCTCTTCACAATCCAGAATAACGATTCAAAAATAAAAAGTCTAACTTTCGAAACAACTGAGATACAGGGTGTTTTTCGTCAAATGACAGGTATAGTATCTTTCGAACCAATGCTCTGATTCGACTGAAATTTTCACCAATCATTCCCCTTCAAAATCCAGAATAACGTTTCAAAAATAAAAAGTCTAACTTTCCAAACAACTGAGATACAGGGTGTTCTTCGTCAAATGACAGGTATAGTATCTTTCGAACCAATGCTCTGATTCGACTGAAATTTTCACCAATCATTCCTCTTCACAATCCAGAATAACGTTTCAAAAATAAAAAGTCTAACTTCCGAAACAACTGAGATACAGGGTGTTCTTCGTCAAATGACAGGTATAGTATCTTTCGAACCAATGCTCTGATTCGACTGAAATTTTCACCAATCATTCCTCTTCACAATCCAGAATAACGTTTCAAAAATAAAAAGTCTTACTTTCGAAACAACTTTGATACAGGGTGTTCTTCGTCAAATGACAGGTATAGTATCTTTCGAACCAATGCTCTGATTCGACTGAAATTTTCACCAATCATTCCTCTTCACAATCCAGAATAACGTTCCAAAAATAAAAAGTCTAACTTTCGAAACAACTGAGATACAGGGTGTTCTTCGTCAAATGACAAGTATAGTATCTTTCGAACCAATGCTCTGATTCGACTGAAATTTTCACCAATCATTCCTCTTCACAATCCAGAATAACGATTCAAAAATAAAAAGTCTAACTTTCGAAACAACTGAGATACAGGGTGTTCTTCGTCAAATGACAGGTATAGTATCTTTCGAACCAATGCTCTGATTCGACTGAAATTTTCACCAATCATTCCTCTTCACAATCCAGAATAACGTTTCAAAAATAAAAAGTCTAACTTTCGAAACAACTGAGATACAGGGTGTTCTTCGTCAAATGACAGGTATAGTATCTTTCGAACCAATACTCTGATTCCACTGAAATTTTCACCAATCATTCCTCTTCATAATCCAGAATAACGTTCCAAAAATAAAAAGTCTAACTTTCGAAACAACTGAGATACAGGGTGTTCTTCGTCAAATGACAGGTATAGTATCTTTCGAACCAATGCTCTGATTCGACTGAAATTTTCACCAATCATTCCTCTTCACAATCCAGAATAACGATTCAAAAATAAAAAGTCTAACTTTCGAAAAAACTGAGATACAGGGTGTTCTTCGTCAAATGACAAGTATAGTATCTTTCGAACCAATGCTCTGATTCGACTGAAATTTTCACCAATCATTCCTCTTCAAAATCCAGAATAACGTTCCAAAAATAAAAAGTCTTACTTTCGAAACAACTGAGATACAGGGTGTTCTTCGTCAAATGACAGGTATAGTATCTTTCGAACCAATGCTCTGATTCGACTGAAATTTTCACCAATCATTCCTCTTCACAATCCAGAATAACGTTTCAAAAATAAAAAGTCTAACTTTCGAAACAACTGAGATACAGGGTGTTCTTCGTCAAATGACAGGTATAGTATCTTTCGAACCAATGCTCTGATTCGACTGAAATTTTCACCAATCATTCCTCTTCACAATCCAGAATAACGTTCCAAAAATAAAAAGTCTAACTTTCGAAACAGCTGAGATACAGGGTGTTCTTCGTCAAATGACAAGTATAGTATCTTTCGAACCAATGCTCTGATTCGACTGAAATTTTCACCAATCATTCCTCTTCACAATCCAGAATAACGATTCAAAAATAAAAAGTCTAACTTTCGAAACAACTGAGATACAGGGTGTTCTTCGTCAAATGACAGGTATAGTATCTTTCGAACCAATGCTCTGATTCGACTGAAATTTTCACCAATCATTCCTCTTCACAATCCAGAATAACGTTCCAAAAATAAAAAGTCTAACTTTCGAAACAACTGAGATACAGGGTGTTCTTCGTCAAATGACAAGTATAGTATCTTTCGAACCAATGCTCTGATTCGACTGAAATTTTCACCAATCATTCCTCTTCACAATCCAGAATAACGATTCAAAAATAAAAAGTCTAACTTTCGAAACAACTGAGATACAGGGTGTTCTTCGTCAAATGACAGGTATAGTATCTCTCGAACCAATGCTCTGATTCGACTGAAATTTTCACCAGTCATTCCTCTTCAAAATCCAGAATAACGTTCCAAAAATAAAAAGTCTAACTTTCGAAACAACTGAGATACAGGGTGTTCTTCGTCAAATGACAGGTATAGTATCTTTCGAACCAATGATCTGATTCGACTGAAATTTTCACCAATCATTCCTCTTCACAATCCAGAATAACGTTTCAAAAATAAAAAGTCTAACTTTCGAAACAACTGAGATACAGGGTGTTCTTCGTCAAATGACAGGTATAGTATCTTTCGAACCAATGCTCTGATTCGACTGAAATTTTCACCAATCATTCCTCTTCACAATCCAGAATAACGTTCCAAAAATAAAAAGTCTAACTTTCGAAACAACTGAGATACAGGGTGTTCTTCGTCAAATGACAGGTATAGTATCTTTCGAACCAATGCTCTGATTCGACTGAAATTTTCACCAATCATTCCTCTTCACAATCCAGAATAACGATTCAAAAATAAAAAGTCTAACTTTCGAAACAACTGAGATACAGGGTGTTCTTCGTCAAATGACTGGTATAGTATCTTTCGAACCAATGCTCTGATTCGACTGAAATTTTCACCAATCATTCCTCTTCACAATCCAGAATAACGTTCCAAAAATAAAAAGTCTAACTTTCGAAACAACTGAGATACAGGGTGTTCTTCGTCAAATGACAGGTATAGTATCTTTCGAACCAATGCTCTGATTCGACTGAAATTTTCACCAATCATTCCTCTTCACAATCCAGAATAACGATTCAAATATAAAAAGACTAACTTTCGAAACAACTGAGATACAGGGTGTTCTTCGTCAAATGACAAGTATAGTATCTTTCGAACCAATGCTCTGATTCGACTGAAATTTTCACCAATCATTCCTCTTCACAATCCAGAATAACGATTCAAAAATAAAAAGTCTAACTTTCGAAACAACTGAGATACAGGGTGTTCTTCGTCAAATGACAGGTATAGTATCTTTCGAACCAATGCTCTGATTCGACTGAAACTTTCACCAATCATTCCTCTTCACAATCCAGAATAACGATTCAAAAATAAAAAGTCTAACTTTCGAAACAACTGAGATACAGGGTGTTCTTCGTCAAATGACAGGTATAGTATCTTTCGAACCAATGCTGTGATTCGACTGAAATTTTCACCAATCATTCCTCTTCAAAATCCAGAATAACGTTCCAAAAATAAAAAGTCTAACTTTCGAAACAACTGAGATACAGGGTGTTCTTCGTCAAATGACAGGTATAGTATCTTTCGAACCAATGCTCTGATTCGACTGAAATTTTCACCAATCATTCCTCTTCAAAATCCAGAATAACGTTCCAAAAATAAAAAGTCTAACTTTCGAAACAACTGAGATACAGGGTGTTCTTCGTCAAATGACAGGTATAGTATCTTTCGAACCAATGCTCTGATTCGACTGAAATTTTCACCAATCATTCCTCTTCACAATCCAGAATAACGTTTCAAAAATAAAAAGTCTAACTTCCGAAACAACTGAGATACAGGGTGTTCTTCGTCAAATGACAGGTATAGTATCTTTCGAACCAATGCTCTGATTCGACTGAAATTTTCACCAATCATTCCTCTTCACAATCCAGAATAACGTTTCAAAAATAAAAAGTCTAACTTTCGAAACAATTTTGATACAGGGTGTTCTTCGTCAAATGACAGGAATAGTATCTTTCGAACCAATGCTCTGATTCGACTGAAATTTTCACCAATCATTCCTCTTCACAATCCAGAATAACGTTCCAAAAATAAAAAGTCTAACTTTCGAAACAACTGAGATACAGGGTGTTCTTCGTCAAATGACAAGTATAGTATCTTTCGAACCAATGCTCTGATTCGACTGAAATTTTCACCAATCATTCCTCTTCACAATCCAGAATAACGATTCAAAAATAAAAAGTCTAACTTCCGAAACAACTGAGATACAGGGTGTTCTTCGTCAAATGACAGGTATAGTATCTTTCGAACCAATGCTCTGATTCGACTGAAATTTTCACCAATCATTCCTCTTCACAATCCAGAATAACGTTTCAAAAATAAAAAGTCTAACTTTCGAAACAACTGAGATACAGGGTGTTCTTCGTCAAATGACAGGTATAGTATCTTTCGAACCAATGCTCTGATTCGACTGAAATTTTCACCAATCATTCCTCTTCACAAGCCAGAATAACGTTCCAAAAATAAAAAGTCTAACTTTCGAAACAACTGAGATACAGGGTGTTCTTCGTCAAATGACAGGTATAGTATCTTTCGAACCAATGCTCTGATTCGACTGAAATTTTCACCAATCATTCCTCTTCACAATCCAGAATAACGATTCAAAAATAAAAAGTCTAACTTTCGAAACAACTGAGATACAGGGTGTTCTTCGTCAAATTACAAGTATAGTATCTTTCGAACCAATGCTCTGATTCGACTGAAATTTTCACCAATCATTCCTCTTCACAATCCAGAATAACGTTCCAAAAATAAAAAGTCTAACTTTCGAAACAACTGAGATACAGGGTGTTCTTCGTCAAATGACAAGTATAGTATCTTTCGAACCAATGCTCTGATTCGACTGAAATTTTCACCAATCATTCCTCTTCACAATCCAGAATAACGATTCAAAAATAAAAAGTCTAACTTTCGAAACAACTGAGATACAGGGTGTTCTTCGTCAAATGACAGGTATAGTATCCTTCGAACCAATGCTCTGATTCGACTGAAATTTTCACCAATCATTCCTCTTCACAATCCAGAATTACGTTTCAAAAATAAAAAGTCTAACTTTCGAAACAACTGAGATACAGGGTGTTCTTCGTCAAATGACAGGTATAGTATCTTTCGAACCAATGCTCTGATTCGACTGAAATTTTCACCAATCATTTCTCTTCACAATCCAGAATAACGTTCCAAAAATAAAAAGTCTAACTTTCGAAACAACTGAGATACAGGGTGTTCTTCGTCAAATGACAGGTATAGTATCTTTCGAACCAATGCTCTGATTCGACTGAAATTTTCACCAATCATTCCTCTTCACAATCCAGAATAACGATTCAAAAATAAAAAGTCTAACTTTCGAAACAACTGAGATACAGGGTGTTCTTCGTCAAATGACAAGTATAGTATCTTTCGAACCAATGCTCTGATTCGACTGAAATTTTCACCAATCATTCCTCTTCAAAATCCAGTATAACGTTCCAAAAGTAAAAAGTCTAACTTTCGAAACAACTGAGATACAGGGTGTTCTTCGTCAAATGACAGGTATAGTATCTTTCGAACCAATGCTCTGATTCGACTGAAATGTTCACCAATCATTCCTCTTCACAATCCAGAATAACGTTTCAAGATTAAAAAGTCTAACTTTCGAAACAACTGAGATACAGGGTGTTCTTCGTCAAATGACAGGTAAAGTATCTTTCGAACCAATGCTCTGATTCGACTGAAATTTTCACCAATCATTCCTCTTCACAATCCAGAATAACGTTTCAAAAATAAAAAGTCTAACTTCCGAAACAACTGAGATACAGGGTGTTCTTCGTCAAATGACAAGTATAGTATCTTTCGAACCAATGCTCTGATTCGACTGAAATTTTCACCAATCATTCCTCTTCACAATCCAGAATAACGATTCAAAAATAAAAAGTCTAACTTTCGAAACAACTGAGATACAGGGTGTTCTTCGTCAAATGACAGGTATAGTATCTTTCGAACCAATGCTCTGATTCGACTGAAATTTCCACCAATCATTCCTCTTCACAATCCAGAATAACGTTCCAAAAATAAAAAGTCTAACTTTCGAAACAACTGAGATACAGGGTGTTCTTCGTCAAATGACAAGTATAGTATCTTTCGAACCAATGCTCTGATTCGACTGAAATTTTCACCAATCATTCCTCTTCACAATCCAGAATAACGATTCAAAAATAAAAAGTCTAACTTTCGAAACAACTGAGATACAGGGTGTTCTTCGTCAAATGACAGGTATAGTATCTCTCGAACCAATGCTCTGATTCGACTGAAATTTTCACCAATCATTCCTCTTCAAAATCCAGAATAACGTTCCAAAAATAAAAAGTCTAACTTTCGAAACAACTGAGATACAGGGTGTTCTTCGTCAAATGACAGGTATAGTATCTTTCGAACCAATGCTCTGATTCGACTGAAATTTTCACCAATCATTCCTCTTCACAATCCAGAATAACGTTTCAAAAATAAAAAGTCTTACTTTCGAAACAACTGAGAAACAGGGTGTTCTTCGTCAAATGACAGGTATAGTATCTTTCGAACCAATGCTCTGATTCGACTGAAATTTTCACCAATCATTCCTCTTCACAATCCAGAATAACGTTCCAAAAATAAAATGTCTAACTTTCGAAACAACTGAGATACAGGGGGTTCTTCGTCAAATGACAAGTATAGTATCTTTCGAACCAATGCTCTGATTCGACTGAAATTTTCACCAATCATTCCTCTTCACAATCCAGAATAACGATTCAAAAATAAAAAGTCTAACCTTCGAAACAACTGAGATACAGGGTGTTCTTCGTCAAATGACAGGTATAGTATCTTTCGAACCAATGCTCTGATTCGACTGAAATTTTCACCAATCATTCCTCTTCACAATCCAGAATTACGTTCCAAAAATAAAAAGTCTAACTTTCGAAACAACTGGGATACAGGGTGTTCTTCGTCAAATGACAGGTATAGTATCTTTCGAACCAATGCTCTGATTCAACTGAAATTTTCACCAATCGTTCCTCTTCACAATCCAGAATAACGATTCAAAAATAAAAAGTCTAACTTTCGAAACAACTGAGATACAGGGTGTTCTTCGTCAAATGACAGGTATAGTATCTTTCGAACCAATGCTCTGATTCGACTGAAATTTTCACCAATCATTCCTCTTCACAATCCAGAATAACGATTCAAAAATAAAAAGTCTTACTTTCGAAACAACTGAGATACAGGGTGTTCTTCGTCAAATGACAGGTATAGTATCTTTCGAACCAATGCTCTGATTCGACTGAAATTTTCACCAATCATTCCTCTTCAAAATCCAGAATAACGTTCCAAAAATAAAAAGTCTAACTTTCGAAACAACTGAGATACAGGGTGTTCTTCGTCAAATGACAGGTATAGTATCTTTCGAACCAATGCTCTGATTCGACTGAAATTTTCACCAATCATTCCTCTTCAAAATCCAGAATAACGTTCCAAAAATTAAAAGTCTAACTTCCGAAACAACTGAGATACAGGGTGTTCTTCGTCAAATGACAGGTATAGTATCTTTCGAACCAATGCTCTGATTCGACTGAAATTTTCACCAATCATTCCTCTTCAAAATCCAGAATAACGTTCCAAAAATAAAAAGTCTAACTTTCGAAACAACTGAGATACAGGGTGTTCTTCGTCAAATGACAGGTATAGTATCTTTAAAACCAATGCTCTGATTCGACTGAAATTTTCACCAATCATTCCTCTTCACAATCCAGAATAACGTTTCAAAAATAAAAAGTCTAACTTCCGAAACAACTGAGATACAGGGTGTTCTTCGTCAAATGACAGGTATAGTATCTTTCGAACCAATGCTCTGATTCGACTGAAATTTTCACCAATCATTCCTCTTCACAATCCAGAATAACGTTTCAAAAATAAAAAGTCTAACTTTCGAAACAACTGAGATACAGGGTGTTCTTCGTCAAATGACAGGTATAGTATCTTTCGAACCAATGCTCTGATTCGACTGAAATTTTCACCAATCATTCCTCTTCACAGTCCAGAATAATGTTCCAAAAATAAAAAGTCTAACTTTCGAAACAACTGAGATACAGGGTGTTCTTCGTCAAATGACAAGTATAGTATCTTTCGAACCAATGCTCTGATTCGACTGAAATTTTCACCAATCATTCCTCTTCACAATCCAGAATAACGATTCAAAAATAAAAAGTCTAACTTTCGAAACAACTGAGATACAGGGTGTTCTTCGTCAAATGACAAGTATAGTATCTTTCGAACCAATGCTCTGATTCGACTGAAATTTTCACCAATCATTCCTCTTCAAAATCCAGAATAACATTCCAAAAATAAAAAGTCTAACTTTCGAAACAACTGAGATACAGGGTGTTCTTCGTCAAATGACAGGTATAGTATCTTTCGAACCAATGCTCTGATTCGACTGAAATTTTCACCAATCATTCCTCTTCAAAATCCAGAATAACGTTCCAAAAATAAAAAGTCTAACTTTCGAAACAACTGAGATACAGGGTGTTCTTCGTCAAATGACAGGTATAGTATCTTTCGAACCAATGCTCTGATTCGACTGAAATTTTCACCAATCATTCCTCTTCACAATCCAGAATAACGATTCAAAAATAAAAAGTCTAACTTCCGAAACAACTTAGATACAGGGTGTTCTTCGTCAAATGACAGGTATAGTATCTTTCGAACCAATGCTCTGATTCGACTGAAATTTTCACCAATCATTCCTCTTCACAATCCAGAATAACGTTTCAAAAATAAAAAGTCTAACTTTCGAAACAACTGAGATACAGGGTGTTCTTCGTCAAATGACAGGTATAGTATCTTTCGAACCAATGCTCTGATTCGACTGAAATTTTCACCAATCATTCCTCTTCACAATCCAGAATAACGATTCAAAAATAAAAAGTCTAACTTTCGGAACAACTGAGATGTAGGGGGTTCTTCGTCAAATGACAGGTATAGTATCTTTCGAACCAATGCTCTGATTCGACTGAAATTTTCACCAATCATTCCTCTTCACAATCCAGAATAACGTTCCAAAAATAAAAAGTCTAACTTTCGAAACAACTGAGATACAGGGTGTTCTTCGTCAAATGACAAGTATAGTATCTTTCGAACCAATGCTCTGATTCGACTGAATTTTTCACCAATAATTCCTCTTCACAATCCAGAATAACGATTCAGAAATAAAAAGTCTAACTTTCGAAACAACTGAGATACAGGGTGTTCTTCGTCAAATGACAGGTATAGTATCTTTCGAACCAATGATCTCATTCGACTTAAATTTTCACCAATCATTCCTCTTCACAATCCAGAATAACGTTCCAAAAATAAAAAGTCTAACTTTCGAAACAACTGAGATACAGGGTGTTCTTCGTCAAATGACAGGTATAGTATCTTTCGAACCAATGCTCTGATTCGACTGAAATTTTCACCAATCATTCCTCTTCACAATCCAGAATAACGTTTCAAAAATAAAAAGTATTACTTTCGAAACAACTGAGATACAGGGTGTTCTTCGTCAAATGACAAGTATAGTATCTGTCGAACCAATGCTCTGATTCGACTGAAATTTTCACCAATCATTCCTCTTCACAATCCAGAATAACGATTCAAAAATAAAAAGTCTAACTTTCGAAACAACTGAGATACAGGGTGTTCTTCGTCAAATGACAGGTATAGTATCTTTCGAACCAATGCTCTGATTCGACTGAAATTTTCACCAATCATTCCTCTTCACAATCCAGAATAACGTTTCAAAAATAAAAAGTCTAACTTTCGAAACAACTGAGATACAGGGTGTTCTTCGTCAAATGACAGGTATAGTATCTTTCGAACCAATGCTCTGATTCGACTGAAATTTTCACCAATCATTCCTCTTTACAAGCCAGAATAACGTTCCAAAAATAAAAAGTCTAACTTTCGAAACAACTGAGATACAGGGTGTTCTTCGTCAAATGACAGGTATAGTATCTTTCGAACCAATGCTCTGATTCGACTGAAATTTTCACCAATCATTCCTCTTCACAATCCAGAATAACGTTCCAAAAATAAAAAGTCTAACTTTCGAAACAACTGAGATACAGGGTGTTCTTCGTCAAATGACAAGTATAGTATCTTTCGAACCAATGCTCTGATTCGACTGAAATTTTCACCAATCATTCCTCTTCACAATCCAGAATTACGTTTCAAAAATAAAAAGTCTAACTTTCGAAACAACTGAGATACAGGGTGTTCTTCGTCAAATGACAGGTATAGTATCTTTCGAACCAATGCTCTGATTCGACTGAAATTTTCACCAATCATTTCTCTTCACAATCCAGAATAACGTTCCAAAAATAAAAAGTCTAACTTTCGAAACAACTGAGATACAGGGTGTTCTTCGTCAAATGACAGGTATAGTAACTTTCGAACCAATGCTCTGATTCGACTGAAATTTTCACCAATCATTCCTCTTCAAAATCCAGTATAACGTTCCAAAAATAAAAAGTCTAACTTTCGAAACAACTGAGATACAGGGTGTTCTTCGTCAAATGACAGGTATAGTATCTTTCGAACCAATGCTCTGATTCGACTGAAATTTTCACCAATCATTCCTCTTCACAATCCAGAATAACGTTTCAAGATTAAAAAGTCTAACTTTCGAAACAACTGAGATACAGGGTGTTCTTCGTCAAATGACAGGTATAGTATCTTTCGAACCAATGCTCTGATTCGACTGAAATTTTCACCAATCATTCCTCTTCACAATCCAGAATAACGTTTCAAAAATAAAAAGTCTAACTTCCGAAACAACTGAGATACAGGGTGTTCTTCGTCAAATGACAAGTATAGTATCTTTCGAACCAATGCTCTGATTCGACTGAAATTTTCACCAATCATTCCTCTTCACAATCCAGAATAACGATACAAAAATAAAAAGTCTAACTTTCGAAACAACTGAGATACAGGGTGTTCTTCGTCAAATGACAGGTATAGTATCTTTCGAACCAATGCTCTGATTCGACTGAAATTTCCACCAATCATTCCTCTTCACAATCCAGAATAACGTTCCAAAAATAAAAAGTCTAACTTTCGAAACAACTGAGATACAGGGTGTTCTTCGTCAAATGACAAGTATAGTATCTTTCGAACCAATGCTCTGATTCGACTGAAATTTTCACCAATCATTCCTCTTCACAATCCAGAATAACGATTCAAAAATAAAAAGTCTAACTTTCGAAACAACTGAGATACAGGGTGTTCTTCGTCAAATGACAGGTATAGTTTCTCTCGAACCAATGCTCTGATTCGACTGAAATTTTCACCAATCATTCCTCTTCAAAATCCAGAATAACGTTCCAAAAATAAAAAGTCTAACTTTCGAAACAACTGAGATACAGGGTGTTCTTCGTCAAATGACAGGTATAGTATCTTTCGAACCAATGCTCTGATTCGACTGAAATTTTCACCAATCATTCCTCTTCACAATCCAGAATAACGTTTCAAAAATAAAAAGTATTACTTTCGAAACAACTGAGATACAGGGTGTTCTTCGTCAAATGACAAGTATAGTATCTGTCGAACCAATGCTCTGATTCGACTGAAATTTTCACCAATCATTCCTCTTCACAATCCAGAATAACGATTCAAAAATAAAAAGTCTAACTTTCGAAACAACTGAGATACAGGGTGTTCTTCGTCAAATGACAGGTATAGTATCTTTCGAACCAATGCTCTGATTCGACTGAAATTTTCACCAATCATTCCTCTTCACAATCCAGAATAACGTTTCAAAAATAAAAAGTCTAACTTTCGAAACAACTGAGATACAGGGTGTTCTTCGTCAAATGACAGGTATAGTATCTTTCGAACCAATGCTCTGATTCGACTGAAATTTTCACCAATCATTCCTCTTCACAAGCCAGAATAACGTTCCAAAAATAAAAAGTCTAACTTTCGAAACAACTGAGATACAGGGTGTTCTTCGTCAAATGACAGGTATAGTATCTTTCGAACCAATGCTCTGATTCGACTGAAATTTTCACCAATCATTCCTCTTCACAATCCAGAATAACGTTCCAAAAATAAAAAGTCTAACTTTCGAAACAACTGAGATACAGGGTGTTCTTCGTCAAATGACAAGTATAGTATCTTTCGAACCAATGCTCTGATTCGACTGAAATTTTCACCAATCATTCCTCTTCACAATCCAGAATTACGTTTCAAAAATAAAAAGTCTAACTTTCGAAACAACTGAGATACAGGGTGTTCTTCGTCAAATGACAGGTATAGTATCTTTCGAACCAATGCTCTGATTCGACTGAAATTTTCACCAATCATTTCTCTTCACAATCCAGAATAACGTTCCAAAAATAAAAAGTCTAACTTTCGAAACAACTGAGATACAGGGTGTTCTTCGTCAAATGACAGGTATAGTAACTTTCGAACCAATGCTCTGATTCGACTGAAATTTTCACCAATCATTCCTCTTCAAAATCCAGTATAACGTTCCAAAAATAAAAAGTCTAACTTTCGAAACAACTGAGATACAGGGTGTTCTTCGTCAAATGACAGGTATAGTATCTTTCGAACCAATGCTCTGATTCGACTGAAATTTTCACCAATCATTCCTCTTCACAATCCAGAATAACGTTTCAAGATTAAAAAGTCTAACTTTCGAAACAACTGAGATACAGGGTGTTCTTCGTCAAATGACAGGTATAGTATCTTTCGAACCAATGCTCTGATTCGACTGAAATTTTCACCAATCATTCCTCTTCACAATCCAGAATAACGTTTCAAAAATAAAAAGTCTAACTTCCGAAACAACTGAGATACAGGGTGTTCTTCGTCAAATGACAAGTATAGTATCTTTCGAACCAATGCTCTGATTCGACTGAAATTTTCACCAATCATTCCCCTTCACAATCCAGAATAACGATACAAAAATAAAAAGTCTAACTTTCGAAACAACTGAGATACAGGGTGTTCTTCGTCAAATGACAGGTATAGTATCTTTCGAACCAATGCTCTGATTCGACTGAAATTTCCACCAATCATTCCTCTTCACAATCCAGAATAACGTTCCAAAAATAAAAAGTCTAACTTTCGAAACAACTGAGATACAGGGTGTTCTTCGTCAAATGACAAGTATAGTATCTTTCGAACCAATGCTCTGATTCGACTGAAATTTTCACCAATCATTCCTCTTCACAATCCAGAATAACGATTCAAAAATAAAAAGTCCAACTTTCGAAACAACTGAGATACAGGGTGTTCTTCGTCAAATGACAGGTATAGTTTCTCTCGAACCAATGCTCTGATTCGACTGAAATTTTCACCAATCATTCCTCTTCAAAATCCAGAATAACGTTCCAAAAATAAAAAGTCTAACTTTCGAAACAACTGAGATACAGGGTGTTCTTCGTCAAATGACAGGTATAGTATCTTTCGAACCAATGCTCTGATTCGACTGAAATTTTCACCAATCATTCCTCTTCACAATCCAGAATAACGTTTCAAAAATAAAAAGTCTAACTTTCGAAACAACTGAGAAACAGGGTGTTCTTCGTCAAATGACAGGTATAGTATCTTTCGAACCAATGCTCTGATTCGACTGAAATTTTCACCAATCATTCCTC
The DNA here is from genome assembly GCA_958510865.1 of Myrrha octodecimguttata. NCBI lineage: Eukaryota > Metazoa > Arthropoda > Insecta > Coleoptera > Coccinellidae > Myrrha > Myrrha octodecimguttata. The sequence continues at coordinate 12,979,692 of OY294062.1, forward strand.
TTCACAATCCAGAATAACGTTCCAAAAATAAAATGTCTAACTTTCGAAACAACTGAGATACAGGGTGTTCTTCGTCAAATGACAAGTATAGTATCTTTCGAACCAATGCTCTGATTCGACTGAAATTTTCACCAATCATTCCTCTTCACAATCCAGAATAACGATTCAAAAATAAAAAGTCTAACCTTCGAAACAACTGAGATACAGGGTGTTCTTCGTCAAATGACCGGTATAGTATCTTTCGAACCAATGCTCTGATTCGACTGAAATTTTCACCAATCATTCCTCCTCACAATCCAGAATTACGTTCCAAAAATAAAAAGTCTAACTTTCGAAACAACTGAGATACAGGGTGTTCTTCGTCAAATGACAGGTATAGTATCTTTCGAACCAATGCTCTGATTCGACTGAAATTTTCACCAATCATTCCTCTTCACCATCCAGAATAACGATTCAAAAATAAAAAGTCTAACTTTCGAAACAACTGAGATACAGGGTGTTCTTCGTCAAATGACAGGTATAGTATCTTTCGAACCAATGCTCTGATTCGACTGAAATTTTCACCAATCATTCCTCTTCACAATCCAGAATAACGATTCAAAAATAAAAAGTCTAACTTTCGAAACAACTGAGATACAGGGTGTTCTTCGTCAAATGACAGGTATAGTATCTTTCGAACCAATGCTCTGATTCGACTGAAATTTTCACCAATCATTCCTCTTCAAAATCCAGAATAACGTTCCAAAAATAAAAAGTCTAACTTTCGAAACAACTGAGATACAGGGTGTTCTTCGTCAAATGACAGGTATAGTATCTTTCGAACCAATGCTCTGATTCGACTGAAATTTTCACCAATCATTCCTCTTCAAAATCCAGAATAACGTTCCAAAAATTAAAAGTCTAACTTTCGAAACAACTGAGATACAGGGTGTTCATCGTCAAATGACAGGTATAGTATCTTTCGAACCAATGCTCTGATTCGACTGAAATTTTCACCAATCATTCCTCTTCAAAATCCAGAATAACGTTCCAAAAATAAAAAGTCTAACTTTCGAAACAACTGAGATACAGGGTGTTCTTCGTCAAATGACAGGTATAGTATCTTTCGAACCAATGCTCTGATTCGACTGAAATTTTCACCAATCATTCCTCTTCACAATCCAGAATAACGTTTCAAAAATAAAAAGTCTAACTTCCGAAACAACTGAGATACAGGGTGTTCTTCGTCAAATGACAGGTATAGTATCTTTCGAACCAATGCTCTGATTCGACTGAAATTTTCACCAATCATTCCTCTTCACAATCCAGAATAACGTTTCAAAAATAAAAAGTCTAACTTTCGAAACAACTGAGATACAGGGTGTTCTTCGTCAAATGACAGGTATAGTATCTTTCGAACCAATGCTCTGATTCGACTGAAATTTTCACCAATCATTCCTCTTCACAATCCAGAATAATGTTCCAAAAATAAAAAGTCTAACTTTCGAAACAACTGAGATACAGGGTGTTCTTCGTCAAATGACAAGTATAGTTCCTTTCGAACCAATGCTCTGATTCGACTGAAATTTTCACCAATCATTCCTCTTCACAATCCAGAATAACGATTCAAAAATAAAAAGTCTAACTTTCGAAACAACTGAGATACAGGGTGTTCTTCGTCAAATGACAAGTATAGTATCTTTCGAACCAATGCTCTGATTCGACTGAAATTTTCACCAATCATTCCTCTTCAAAATCCAGAATAACGTTCCAAAAATAAAAAGTCTAACTTTCGAAACAACTGAGATACAGGGTGTTCTTCGTCAAATGACAGGTATAGTATCTTTCGAACCAATGCTCTGATTCGACTGAAATTTTCACCAATCATTCCTCTTCACAATCCAGAATAACGATTCAAAAATAAAAAGTCTAACTTTCGAAACAACTGAGAAACAGGGTGTTCTTCGTCAAATGACAGGTATAGTATCTTTCGAACCAATGCTCTGATTCGACTGAAATTTTCACCAATCATTCCTCTTCACAATCCAGAATAACGTTCCAAAAATAAAATGTCTAACTTTCGAAACAACTGAGATACAGGGTGTTCTTCGTCAAATGACAAGTATAGTATCTTTCGAACCAATGCTCTGATTCGACTGAAATTCTCACCAATCATTCCTCTTCACAATCCAGAATAACGATTCAAAAATAAAAAGTCTAACCTTCGAAACAACTGAGATACAGGGTGTTCTTCGTCAAATGACAGGTATAGTATCTTTCGAACCAATGCTCTGATTCGACTGAAATTTTCACCAATCATTCCTCTTCACAATCCAGAATTACGTTCCAAAAATAAAAAGTCTAACTTTCGAAACAACTGAGATACAGGGTGTTCTTCGTCAAATGACAGGTATAGTATCTTTCGAACCAATGCTCTGATTCGACTGAAATTTTCACCAATCATTCCTCTTCACAATCCAGAATAACGATTCAAAAATAAAAAGTCTAACTTTCGAAACAACTGAGATACAGGGTGTTCTTCGTCAAATGACAGGTATAGTATCTTTCGAACCAATGCTCTGATTCGACTGAAATTTTCACCAATCATTCCTCTTCACAATCCAGAATAACGATTCAAAAATAAAAAGTCTAACTTTCGAAACAACTGAGATACAGGGTGTTCTTCGTCAAATGACAGGTATAGTATCTTTCGAACCAATGCTCTGATTCGACTGAAATTTTCACCAATCATTCCTCTTCAAAATCCAGAATAACGTTCCAAAAATTAAAAGTCTAACTTTCGAAACAACTGAGATACAGGGTGTTCTTCGTCAAATGACAGGTATAGTATCTTTCGAACCAATGCTCTGATTCGACTGAAATTTTCACCAATCATTCCTCTTCAAAATCCAGAATAACGTTCCAAAAATAAAAAGTCTAACTTTCGAAACAACTGAGATACAGGGTGTTCTTCGTCAAATGACAGGTATAGTATCTTTCGAACCAATGCTCTGATTCGACTGAAATTTTCACCAATCATTCCTCTTCACAATCCAGAATAACGTTTCAAAAATAAAAAGTCTAACTTCCGAAACAACTGAGATACAGGGTGTTCTTCGTCAAATGACAGGTATAGTATCTTTCGAACCAATGCTCTGATTCGACTGAAATTTTCACCAATCATTCCTCTTCACAATCCAGAATAACGTTTCAAAAATAAAAAGTCTAACTTTCGAAACAACTGAGATACAGGGTGTTCTTCGTCAACTGACAGGTATAGTATCTTTCGAACCAATGCTCTGATTCGACTGAAATTTTCACCAATCATTCCTCTTCACAATCCAGAATAACGATTCAAAAATAAAAAGTCTAACTTTCGAAACAACTGAGATGTAGGGGGTTCTTCGTCAAATGACAGGTATAGTATCTTTCGAACCAATGCTCTGATTCGACTGAAATTTTCACCAATCATTCCTCTTCACAATCCAGAATAACGTTCCAAAAATAAAAAGTCTAACTTTCGAAACAACTGAGATACAGGGTGTTCTTCGTCAAATGACAAGTATAGTATCTTTCGAACCAATGCTCTGATTCGACTGAAATTTTCACCAATCATTCCTCTTCACAATCCAGAATAACGATTCAGAAATAAAAAGTCTAACTTTCGAAACAACTGAGATACAGGGTGTTCTTCGTCAAATGACAGGTATAGTATCTTTCGAACCAATGATCTCATTCGACTTAAATTTTCACCAATCATTCCTCTTCACAATCCAGAATAACGTTCCAAAAATAAAAAGTCTGACTTTCGAAACAACTGAGATACAGGGTGTTCTTCGTCAAATGACAGGTATAGTATCTTTCGAACCAATGCTCTGATTCGACTGAAATTTTCACCAATCATTCCTCTTCAAAATCCAGAATAACGTTCCAAAAATAAAAAGTCTAACTTTCGAAACAACTGAGATACAGGGTGTTCTTCGTCAAATGACAGGTATAGTATCTTTCGAACCAATGCTCTGATTCGACTGAAATTTTCACCAATAATTCCTCTTCACAATCCAGAATAACGTTTCAAAAATAAAAAGTATTACTTTCGAAACAACTGAGATACAGGGTGTTCTTCGTCAAATGACAAGTATAGTATCTGTCGAACCAATGCTCTGATTCGGCTGAAATTTTCACCAATCATTCCTCTTCACAATCCAGAATAACGATTCAAAAATAAAAAGTCTAACTTTCGAAACAACTGAGATACAGGGTGTTCTTCGTCAAATGACAGGTATAGTATCTTTCGAACCAATGCTCTGATTCGACTGAAATTTTCACCAATCATTCCTCTTCACAATCCAGAATAATGTTTCAAAAATAAAAAGTCTAACTTTCGAAACAACTGAGATACAGGGTGTTCTTCGTCAAATGACAGGTATAGTATCTTTCGAACCAATGCTCTGATTCGACTGAAATTTTCACCAATCATTCCTCTTCACAATCCAGAATAACGTTCCAAAAATAAAAAGTCTAACTTTCGAAACAACTGAGATACAGGGTGTTCTTCGTCAAATGACAAGTATAGTATCTTTCGAACCAATGCTCTGATTCGACTGAAATTTTCACCAATCATTCCTCTTCACAATCCAGAATAACGATTCAAAAATAAAAAGTCTAACTTTCGAAAAAACTGAGATACAGGGTGTTCTTCGTCAAATGACAGGTATAGTATCTTTCGAACCAATGCTCTGATTCGACTGAAATTTTCACCAATCATTCCTTTTCACAATCCAGAATAACGTTCCAAAAATAAAAAGTCTAACTTTCGAAACAACTGAGATACAGGGTGTTCTTCGTCAAATGACAGGTATAGTATCTTTCGAACCAATGCTCTGATTCGACTGAAATTTTCACCAATCATTCCTCTTCACAATCCAGAATAACGTTCCAAAAATAAAAAGTCTAACTTTCGAAACAACTGAGATACAGGGTGTTCTTCGTCAAATGACAGGTATAGTATCTTTCGAACCAATGCTCTGATTCGACTGAAATTTTCACCAATCATTCCTCTTCACAATCCAGAATAACGATTCAAAAATAAAAAGTCTAACTTTCGAAACAACTGAGATACAGGGTGTTCTTCGTCAAATGACAAGTATAGTATCTTTCGAACCAATGCTCTGATTCGACTGAAATTTTCACCAATCATTCCTCTTCAAAATCCAGAATAACGTTCCAAAAATAAAAAGTCTAACTTTCGAAACAACTGAGATACAGGGTGTTCTTCGTCAAATGACAGGTATAGTATCTTTCGAACCAATGCTCTGATTCGACTGAAATTTTCACCAATCATTCCTCTTCAAAATCCAGAATGACGTTCCAAAAATAAAAAGTCTAACTTTCGAAACAACTGAGATACAGGGTGTTCTTCGTCAAATGACAGGTATAGTATCTTTCGAACCAATGCTCTGATTCGACTGAAATTTTCACCAATCATTCCTCTTCACAATCCAGAATAACGTTTCAAAAATAAAAAGTCTAACTTCCGAAACAACTGAGATACAGGGTGTTCTTCGTCAAATGACAGGTAAAGTATCTTTCGAACCAATGCTCTGATTCGACTGAAATTTTCACCAATCATTCCTCTTCACAATCCAGAATAACGTTTCAAAAATAAAAAGTCTAACTTTCGAAACAACTGAGATACAGGGTGTTCTTCGTCAAATGACAGGTATAGTATCTTTCGAACCAATGCTCTGATTCGACTGGAATTTTCACCAATCATTCCTCTTCACAATCCAGAATAACGATTCAAAAATAAAAAGTCTAACTTTCGAAACAACTGAGATGTAGGGGGTTCTTCGTCAAATGACAGGTATAGTATCTTTCGAACCAATGCTCTGATTCGACTGAAATTTTCACCAATCATTCCTCTTCACAATCCAGAATAACGTTCCAAAAATAAAAAGTCTAACTTTCGAAACAACTGAGATACAGGGTGTTCTTCGTCAAATGACAAGTATAGTATCTTTCGAACCAATGCTCTGATTCGACTGAAATTTTCACAAATCATTCCTCTTCACAATCCAGAATAACGATTCAGAAATAAAAAGTCTAACTTTCGAAACAACTGAGATACAGGGTGTTCTTCGTCAAATGACAGGTATAGTATCTTTCGAACCAATGATCTCATTCGACTTAAATTTTCACCAATCATTCCTCTTCACAATCCAGAATAACGTTCCAAAAATAAAAAGTCTGACTTTCGAAACAACTGAGATACAGGGTGTTCTTCGTCAAATGACAGGTATAGTATCTTTCGAACCAATGCTCTGATTCGACTGAAATTTTCACCAATCATTCCTCTTCAAAATCCAGAATAACGTTCCAAAAATAAAAAGTCTAACTTTCGAAACAACTGAGATACAGGGTGTTCTTCGTCAAATAACAGGTATTGTATCTTTCGAACCAATGCTCTGATTCGACTGAAATTTTCACCAATCATTCCTCTTCACAATCCAGAATAACGTTTCAAAAATAAAAAGTATTACTTTCGAAACAACTGAGATACAGGGTGTTCTTCGTCAAATGACAAGTATAGTATCTGTCGAACCAATGCTCTGATTCGACTGAAATTTTCACCAATCATTCCTCTTCACAATCCAGAATAACGATTCAAAAATAAAAAGTCTAACTTTCGAAACAACTGAGATACAGGGTGTTCTTCGTCAAATGACAGGTATAGTATCTTTCGAACCAATGCTCTGATTCGACTGAAACTTTCACCAATCATTCCTCTTCACAATCCAGAATAATGTTTCAAAAATAAAAAGTCTAACTTTCGAAACAACTGAGATACAGGGTGTTCTTCGTCAAATGACAGGTATAGTATCTTTCGAACCAATGCTCTGATTCGACTGAAATTTTCACCAATCATTCCTCTTCACAATCCAGAATAACGTTCCAAAAATAAAAAGTCTAACTTTCGAAACAACTGAGATACAGGGTGTTCTTCGTCGAATGACAAGTATAGTATCTTTCGAACCAATGCTCTGATTCGACTGAAATTTTCACCAATCATTCCTCTTCACAATCCAGAATAACGATTCAAAAATAAAAAGTCTAACTTTCGAAAAAACTGAGATACAGGGTGTTCTTCGTCAAATGACAGGTATAGTATCTTTCGAACCAAAGCTCTGATTCGACTGAAATTTTCACCAATCATTCCTCTTCACAATCCAGAATAACGTTCCAAAAATAAAAAGTCTAACTTTCGAAACAACTGAGATACAGGGTGTTCTTCGTCAAATGACAGGTATAGTATCTTTCGAACCAATGCTCTGATTCGACTGAAATTTTCACCAATCATTCCTCTTCACAATCCAGAATAACGTTCCAAAAATAAAAAGTCTAACTTTCGAAACAACTGAGATACAGGGTGTTCTTCGTCAAATGACAGGTATAGTATCTTTCGAACCAATGCACTGATTCGACTGAAATTTTCACCAATCATTCCTCTTCACAATCTAGAATAACGTTCCAAAAATAAAAAGTCTAACTTTCGAAACAACTGAGATACAGGGTGTTCTTCGTCAAATGATAGGTATAGTATCTTTCGAACCAATGCTCTGATTCGACTGAAATTTTCACCAATCATTCCTCTTCAAAATCCAGAATAACGTTCCAAAAATAAAAAGTCTAACTTTCGAAACAACTGAGATACAGGGTGTTCTTCGTCAAATGACAGGTATAGTATCTTTCGAACCAATGCTCTGATTCGACTGAAATTTTCACCAATCATTCCTCTTCACAATCCAGAATAACGATTCAAAAATAAAAAGTCTAACTTTCGAAACAACTGAGATACAGGGTGTTCTTCGTCAAATGACAGGTATAGTATCTTTCGAACCAATGCTCTGATTCGACTGAAATTTTCACCAATCATTCCTCTTCAAAATCCAGAATAACGTTCCAAAAATAAAAAGTCTAACTTTCGAAACAACTGAGATACAGGGTGTTCTTCGTCAAATGACAGGTATAGTATCTTTCGAACCAATGCTCTGATTCGACTGAAATTTTCACCAATCATTCCTCTTCACAATCCAGAATAACGTTCCAAAAACAAAAAGTCTAACTTTCGAAACAACTGAGATACAGGGTGTTCTTCGTCAAATGACAAGTATAGTATCTTTCGAACCAATGCTCTGATTCGACTGAAATTTTCACCAATCATTCCTCTTCACAATCCAGAATAACGATTCAAAAATAAAAAGTCTAACTTTCGAAACAACTGAGATACAGGGTGTTCTTCGTCAAATGACAGGTATGGTATCTTTCGAACCAATGCTCTGATTCGACTGAAATTTTCACCAATCATTCCTCTTCAAAATCCAGAATAACGTTCCAAAAATAAAAAGTCTAACTTTCGAAACAACTGAGATACAGGGTGTTCTTCGTCAAATAACAGGTATAGTATCTTTCGAACCAATGCTCTGATTCGACTGAAATTTTCACCAATCATTCCTCTTCACAATCCAGAATAACGTTTCAAAAATAAAAAGTCTAACTTTCGAAACAACGGAGATACAGGGTGTTCTTCGTCAAATGACAGGTATAGTATCTTTCGAACCAAAGCTCTGATTCGACTGAAATTTTCACCAATCATTCCTCTTCACAATCCAGAATAACGTTCCAAAAATAAAAAGTCTAACTTTCGAAACAACTGAGATACAGGGTGTTCTTCGTCAAATGACAAGTATAGTATCTTTCGAACCAATGCTCTGATTCGACTGAAATTTTCACCAATCATTCCTCTTCACAATCCAGAATAACGATTCAAAAATAAAAAGTCTAACTTTCGAAACAACTGAGATACAGGGTGTTCTTCGTCAAATGACAGGTATAGTATCTTTCGAACCAATGCTCTGATTCGACTGAAATTTTCACCAATCATTCCTCTTCACAATCCAGAATAACGTTCCAAAAATAAAAAGTCTAACTTTCGAAACAACTGAGATACAGGGTGTTCTTCGTCAAATGACAGGTATAGTATCTTTCGAACCAATGCTCTGATTCGACTGAAATTTTCACCAATCATTCCTCTTCACAATCCAGAATAACGTTCCAAAAATAAAAAGTCTAACTTTCGAAACAACTGAGATACAGGGTGTTCTTCGTCAAATGACAAGTATAGTATCTTTCGAACCAATGCTCTGATTCGACTGAAATTTTCACCAATCATTCCTCTTCACAATCCAGAATAACGATTCAAAAATAAAAAGTCTTACTTTCGAAACAACTGAGATACAGGGTGTTCTTCGTCAAATGACAGGTATAGTATCTTTCGAACCAATGCTCTGATTCGACTGAAATTTTCACCAATCATTCCTCTTCACAATCCAGAATAACGTTCCAAAAATATAAAGTCTAACTTTCGAAACAACTGAGATACAGGGTGTTCTTCGTCAAATGACAGGTATAGTATCTTTCGAACCAATGCTCTGATTCGACTGAAATTTTCACCAATCATTCCTCTTCAAAATCCAGAATAACGTTCCAAAAATAAAAAGTCTAACTTTCGAAACAACTGAGATACAGGGTGTTCTTCGTCAAATGACAGGTATAGTATCTTTCGAACCAATGCTCTGATTCGACTGAAATTTTCACCAATCATTCCTCTTCAAAATCCAGAATAACGTTCCAAAAATAAAAAGTCTAACTTTCGAAACAACTGAGGCACAGGGTGTTCTTCGTCAAATGACAGGTATAGTATCTTTCGAACCAATGCTCTGATTCGACTGAAATTTTCACCAATCATTCCTCTTCACAATCCAGAATAACGTTTAAAAATAAAAAGTCTAACTTCCGAAACAACTGAGATACAGGGTGTTCTTCGTCAAATGACAGGTATAATATCTTTCGAACCAATGCTCTGATTCGACTGAAATTTTCACCAATCATTCCTCTTCACAATCCAGAATAACGTTTCAAAAACAAAAAGTCTAACTTTCGAAACAACTGAGATACAGGGTGTTCTTCGTCAAATGACAGGTATAGTATCTTTCGAACCAATGCTCTGATTCGACTGAAATTTTCACCAATCATTCCTCTTCACAATCCAGAATAATGTTCCAAAAATAAAAAGTCTAACTTTCGAAACAACTGAGATACAGGGTGTTCTTCGTCAAATGACAAGTATAGTATCTTTCGAACCAATGCTCTGATTCGACTGAAATTTTCACCAATCATTCCTCTTCACAATCCAAAATAACGATTCAAAAATAAAAAGTCTAACTTACGAAACAACTGAGATACAGGGTGTTCTTCGTCAAATGACAGGTATAGTATCTTTCGAACCAATGCCCTGATTCGACTGAAATTTTCACCAATCATTCCTCTTCACAATCCAGAATAACGTTCCAAAAATAAAAAGTCTAACTTTCGAAACAACTGAGATACAGGGTGTTCTTCGTCAAATGACAAGTATAGTATCTTTCGAACCAATGCTCTGATTCGACTGAAATTTTCACCAATCATTCCTCTTCACAATCCAGAATAACGATTCAAAAATAAAAAGTCTAACTTTCGAAACAACTGAGATACAGGGTGTTCTTCGTCAAATGACAGGTATAGTATCTTTCGAACCAATGCTCTGATTCGACTGAAATTTTCACCAATCATTCCTCTTCAAAATCCAGAATAACGTTCCAAAAATAAAAAGTCTAACTTTCGAAACAACTGAGATACAGGGTGTTCTTCGTCAAATGACAGGTATAGTATCTTTCGAACCAATGCTCTGATTCGACTGAAATTTTCACCAATCATTCCTCTTCACAATCCAGAATATTGTTCCAAAAATAAAAAGTCTAACTTCCGAAACAACTGAGATACAGGGTGTTCTTCGTCAAATGACAAGTATAGTATCCTTCGAACCAATGCTCTGATTCGACTGAAATTTTCACCAATCATTCCTCTTCACAATCCAGAATAACGATTCAAAAATAAAAAGTCTAACTTTCGAAACAACTGAGATACAGGGTGTTCTTCGTCAAATGACAGGTATAGTATCTTTCGAACCAATGCTCTGATTCGACTGAAATTTTCACCAATCATTCCTCTTCACAATCCAGAATAACGTTCCAAAAATAAAAAGTCTAACTTTCGAAACAACTGAGATACAGGGTGTTCTTCGTCAAATGACAGGTATAGTATCTTTCGAACCAATGCTCTGATTCGACTGAAATTTTCACCAATCATTCCTCTTCACAATCCAGAATAACGTTCTAAAAATAAAAAGTCTAACTTTCGAAACAACTGAGATACAGGGTGTTCTTCGTCAAATGACAAGTATAGTATCTTTCGAACCAATGCTCTGATTCGACTGAAATTTTCACCAATCATTCCTCTTCACAATCCAGAATAACGATTCAAAAATAAAAAGTCTAACTTTCGAAACAACTGAGATACAGGGTGTTCTTCGTCAAATGACAAGTATAGTATCTTTCGAACCAATGCTCTGATTCGACTGAAATTTTCACCAATCATTCCTCTTCACAATCCAGAATAACGTTTCAAAAATAAAAAGTCTAACTTTCGAAACAACTGAGATACAGGGTGTTCTTCGTCAAATGACAGGTATAGTATCTTTCGAACCAATGCTCTGATTCGACTGAAATTTTCACCAATCATTCCTCTTCACAATCCAGAATAACGTTTCAAAAATAAAAAGTCTAACTTCCGAAACAACTGAGATACAGGGTGTTCTTCGTCAAATGACAGGTATAGTATCTTTCGAACCAATGCTCTGATACGACTGAAATTTTCACCAATCATTCCTCTTCACAATCCAGAATAACGTTTCAAAAATAAAAAGTCTAACTTTCGAAACAACTGAGATACAGGGTGTTCTTCGTCAAATGACAGGTATAGTATCTTTCGAACCAATGCTCTGATTCGACTGAAATTTTCACCAATCATTCCTCTTCACAATCCAGAATAATGTTCCAAAAATAAAAAGTCTAACTTTCGAAACAACTGAGATACAGGGTGTTCTTCGTCAAATGACAAGTATAGTATCTTTCGAACCAATGCTCTGATTCGACTGAAATTTTCACCAATCATTCCTCTTCACAATCCAGAATAACGTTCCAAAAATAAAAAGTCTAACTTTCGAAACAACTGAGATACAGGGTGTTCTTCGTCAAATGACAGGTATAGTATCTTTCGAACCAATGCTCTGATTCGACTGAAATTTTCACCAATCATTCCTCTTCAAAATCCAGAATAACGTTCCAAAAATAAAAAGTCTAACTTTCGAAACAACTGAGATACAGGGTGTTCTTCGTCAAATGACAGGTATAGTATCTTTCGAACCAATGCTCTGATTCGACTGAAATTTTCACCAATCATTCCTCTTCACAATCCAGAATAACGTTCCAAAAATAAAAAGTCTAACTTTTGAAACAACTGAGATACAGGGTGTTCTTCGTCAAATGACAAGTATAGTATCTTTCGAACCAATGCTCTGATTCGACTGAAATTTTCACCAATCATTCCTCTTCACAATCCAGAATAACGATTCAAAAATAAAAAGTCTAACTTTCGAAACAACTGAGATACAGGGTGTTCTTCGTCAAATGACAGGTATAGTATCTTTCGAACCAATGCTCTGATTCGACTGAAATTTTCACCAATCATTCCTCTTCAAAATCCAGAATAACGTTCCAAGAATAAAAAGTCTAACTTTCGAAACAACTGAGATACAGGGTGTTCTTCGTCAAATGACAGGTATAGTATCTTTCGAACCAATGCTCTGATTCGACTGAAATTTTCACCAATCATTCCTCTTCACAATCCAGAATAACGTTTCAAAAATAAAAAGTCTTACTTTCGAAACAACTGAGATACAGGGTGTTCTTCGTCAAATGACAGGTATAGTATCTTTCGAAGCAATGCTCTGATTCGACTGAAATTTTCACCAATCATTCCTCTTTACAATCCAGAATAACGTTCCAAAAATAAAAAGTCTAACTTTCGAAACAACTGAGATACAGGGTGTTCTTCGTCAAATGACAAGTATAGTATCTTTCGAACCAATGCTCTGATTCGACTGAAATTTTCACCAATCATTTCTCTTCACAATCCAGAATAACGATTCAAAAATAAAAAGTCTAACTTTCGAAACAACTGAGATACAGGGTGTTCTTCGTCAAATGACAGGTATAGTATCTTTCGAACCAATGCTCTGATTCGACTGAAATTTTCACCAATCATTCCTCTTCACAATCCAGAATAACGTTTCAAAAATAAAAAGTCTAACTTTCGAAACAACTGAGATACAGGGTGTTCTTCGTCAAATGACAGGTATAGTATCTTTCGAACCAATGCTCTGATTCGACTGAAATTTTCACCAATCATTCCTCTTCACAATCCAGAATAACGTTCCAAAAATAAAAAGTCTAACTTTCGAAACAACTGAGATACAGGGCGTTCTTCGTCAAATGACAAGTATAGTATCTTTCGAACCAATGCTCTGATTCGACTGAAATTTTCACCAATCATTCCTCTTCACAATCCAGAATAACAATTCAAAAATAAAAAGTCTAACTTTCGAAACAACTGAGATACAGGGTGTTCTTCGTCAAATGACAGGTATAGTATCTTTCGAACCAATGCTCTGATTCGACTGAAATTTTCACCAATCATTCCTCTTCAAAATCCAGAATAACGTTCCAAAAATAAAAAGTCTAACTTCCGAAACAACTGAGATACAGGGTGTTCTTCGTCAAATGACAGGTATAGTATCTTTCGAACCATTGCTCTGATTCGACTGAAATTTTCACCAATCATTCCTCTTCAAAATCCAGAATAACGTTCCAAAAATAAAAAGTCTAACTTTCGAAACAACTGAGATACAGGGTGTTCTTCGTCAAATGACAGGTATAGTATCTTTCGAACCAATGCTCTGATTCGACTGAAATTTTCACCAATCATTCCTCTTCACAATCCAGAATAACGTTTCAAAAATAAAAAGTCTAACTTTCGAAACAACTGAGATACAGGGTGTTCTTCGTCAAATGACAGGTATAGTATCTTTCGAACCAATGCTCTGATTCGACTGAAATTTTCACCAATCATTCCTCTTCACAATCCAGAATAACGTTCCAAAAATAAAAAGTCTAACTATCGAAACAACTGAGATACAGGGTGTTCTTCGTCAAATGACAAGGATAGTATCTTTCGAACAAATGCTCTGATTCGACTGAAATTTTCACCAATCATTCCTCTTCACAATCCAGAATAACGATTCAAAAATAAAAAGTCTAACTTTCGAAACAACTGAGATACAGGGTGTTCTTCGTCAAATGACAAGTATAGTATCTTTCGAACCAATGCTCTGATTCGACTGAAATTTTCACCAATCATTCCTCTTCACAATCCAGAATAACGTTCCAAAAATAAAAAGTCTAACTTTCGAAACAACTGAGATACAGGGTGTTCTTCGTCAAATGACAGGTATAGTATCTTTCGAACCAATGCTCTGATTCGACTGAAATTTTCACCAATCATTCCTCTTCAAAATCCAGAATAACGTTCCAAAAATAAAAAGTCTAACTTTCGAAACAACTGAGATACAGGGTGTTCTTCGTCAAATGACAGGTATAGTATCTTTCGAACCAATGCTCTGATTCGACTGAAATTTTCACCAATCATTCCTCTTCACAATCCAGAATAACGTTCCAAAAATAAAAAGTCTAACTTTCGAAACAACTGAGATACAGGGTGTTCTTCGTCAAATGACAAGTATAGTATCTTTCGAACCAATGCTCTGATTCGACTGAAATTTTCACCAATCATTCCTCTTCACAATCCAGAATAACGATTCAAAAATAAGAAGTCTAACTTTCGAAACAACTGAGATACAGGGTGTTCTTCGTCAAATGACAGGTATAGTATCTTTCGAACCAATGCTCTGATTCGACTGAAATTTTCACCAATCATTCCTCTTCAAAATCCAGAATAACGTTCCAAAAATAAAAAGTCTAACTTTCGAAACAACTGAGATACAGGGTGTTCTTCGTCAAATGACAGGTATAGTATCTTTCGAACCAATGCTCTGATTCGACTGAAATTTTCACCAATCATTCCTCTTCACAATCCAGAATAACGTTTCAAAAATAAAAAAATTCAAAAAGCACTGCCGTGAAGGCAGCAACTTTTGCGCGCATGTTCAACGTGTATGAATTTGAACATACACGCAAAAGCTGCTGCCTTCACGGCAGTACTTTTTGAAATTTTCCACTGATAAATTACTGGATTTCAATTCGATCAAATCTGTATTCTTGGAAATATTGGAAAAATAAAATTTTGAATGGGTATATCTACGGAGTCATTGGGCGTATTTTACCCATTCACGAATTCGACCTTCGTAATTAAGCCCCAAACCTACTCTACAAATATCGAGTTTCTAAGTCGTTTCTTCCGGAAGTTATTGTGTTAACAGTCAGCCTAACGCCCGACTGCGTAAACACAATAAGTTCCGAAAGAAACAACTTAGAAACTCGATATTTGTAGAGAAGGTTTGGACCTTAATTACGAAGTCCGAATTCGTGAATGGGTAAAATCCACCCAATGATTCCGTAGATATACCCAATCAAAATTTTATTTTTCCAATATTTCCAAAAATACAGATCAGATCGAATTGAAACCCAGTACTTCATCGAAAAATAACAGTTCGAAGTTTCATACAGAATTTGATGTGGATGATATGATAAGAAAATCATAGACATTTTTTTTTTCAAATAGTTCTCATGACACGATTATCACGAATTTCGCATAAAGTTGTCTGTCAGCATCTCAAAACTAGCTGTGAAGTTTTATCAAGACTGAATCAGTATTTCTCGAGTTATACCGAAAAAATCAACGATATCGAGAAGAAAACCTCGAAATTTGACATATTTTTTCCCGATATCTACAAAACTTATGATCGAATCGAACTGAAATTTGGTACACTGCTGTGAAATATAGAACTCAAAGCGTGAGTGGAAATTCTTTGTTGGTATGATGAATGGTTTCTGGAAAAAAAAATTTTTTGGGAAAAAATTTGGAAAATTTTTTATTTTTTATTTATTGACAATATGATTCTGGCGAAATTTGGCTCAAAGTTGCGCGTCGTTATACTCCACCTAACTGCCAAGTTTGAATCTAATCGCTCAAGTAGTTTCTGAAATAAAAAATAAATAACTTAAAAATTTCAAGTGCCTATAACTCAGAAACTATTCGACCGCTTTGGCCCATTAACAAACTCAACCGCGGCATTCTGATGCGCAACCTATCCTAGAAGTTTCAAGTTGCTAGCTCGCTTCTGTCGACAGTTATCGTGTCTACGGCCGGACGGCCGGCCGGACAGAATCGTTTTTGACACCGGATTCGTCATCAGTGAGTCCAACCTAGTCGATTGAGACCATTTTTGGCTCAATCATCCAAAATTACAGACATTTGGACAAAACGATAGCACGCTGTTCCCCTAGAACATGCGCGCAAAAAGTGTATAATTTGAGTAGAGAAATATATGCTTCAAATTAATGTACAACTTAAAGACTCACCCTGTATAGTAATTTTCTGATTCAATTTAGTATGAAAATTTCACACAGAGCTTATACATTTCTGGATTCATTGCGCAGTCTACTTCCCTATGCCGTTGTCTCTTTGCGTTGGTTTTATTTGGCATTTTCAAAATATTCCTAGGCTCGAGCATGTGATTCGAGAAAAATTTTATCTCTTATTTGCAGAAAATAAAAATTTCAAAAAGCATTGCCGTGAAGGCAGCAACTTTTGCGCGCATGTTCAATGTAGATGACCGCTTCAGCAACGAATTTGAACGTGCGCGCGTACCAAATTTCAGTTCGATACGATCATAAGTTCTGGAGATATCGGGAAAAAATATGTCAAATTTCGAGGTTTTCTTCTCGATATCGTTGATTTTTTCGGTATTACTCGAGAAATACTGATTCAGTCCTGATTAAACTTCACAGCTAGTTTTAAGATGCTAAAAGACAACTTTATGCAAAATTTCGTGATAATCGTGTTATTAGAACAATTTGAAAAAAAAAATTTATATGATTTTCTCATCATATCATCCTCATTAAATTCTGTATGAAACTTCGAACTGTTATTTTCGATGAAGAACTGAATTTCAATTCGATCTGATCTGTATTTTTGGAAACATTGGAAAAATAAAATTTTGATTGGGTATATCTACGGAATCATTGGGCGGATTTTACCCATTCACGAATTCGACCTTCGTAATTAAGCCCCAAACCTACTCTACAAATATCGAGTTTCTAAGTCGTTTCTTCCGGAAGTTATTGTGTTTACGGTCAGCCTAACGGCCGACTGCGTAAACACAATAACTTCCGAAAGAAACAACTTAGAAACTCGATATTTGTAGAGAAGGTTTGGACCTTAATTACGAAGGCCGAATTCGTGAATGGGTAAAATCCACCCAATGATTCCGTAGACATACCCAATCAAAATTTTATTTTTCCAATATTTCCAAAAATACAGACCAGATCGAATTGAAATCCAGTACTTCATCGAAAATAACAGTTCGAAGTTTCATACAGAATTTAATGAGGATGATATGATGAAAAAATCATATAAATTTTTTTTTTCAAATTGTTCTAATTACCCGATTATCACGAAATTTTGCACAAAGTTGTCTTTCAGCATCATAAAACTAGCTGTGAAGTTTAATCAGGACTGAATCAGTATTTCTCGAGTAATACCAAAAAAATCAACGATATCGAGAAGAAAACCTCGAAATTTGACATATTTTTTCCCGATATCTCCAAAACTTATGATCTTATCGAGCTGAAATTTAGTACACTGCTGTGAAATTAGAAGGTCAAAGTGTGAGTATAATTTTTTTTGGATATGATGAATGGTTTCCGAAAAAAAAATTTTTTTGTAAAAAAATTTCGAAAAAAATTTTTTTTTGAATTTATTGACAATATGATCTTGACGAAATTTGGCTCAAAGTTGCGCGTCGCTATACTCCACCAAACTGCCAAGTTTGAATCCAATCGCTCAAGTAGTTTCTGAAATAAAAAATAAATAACTTCAAAACTTCAAATGCCTATAACTCCGAAACTATTCGATCGATTTGGCCCATTAACGAACTTAACCGCGGCATTTCAATGCGCGACCTACCCTGAAAGCTTCAAGTCGCTAGCTCACTTCGTTCGATAGTTATTGTGTCTACGGCCGGCAAACCGGCCGGCCGGCCGGCCGGACAGAATCGATTTTGACACCGGATTCGTCATCAGTGAGTCCAACCTAGTCGATTGAGACCATTTTCGGCTCAATCATCCAAAATTACAGACATTTGATCAAAACGATAGCACGCTGTTCCCCTAGAACATGAGCGCAAAAACGAAACATTATATTCAACTGTTAGGTTGGGGTTGAGACTTTCAAGTGCATGTTGTTAAGCTAGTCCTCAAATTCATAAATTCCGGTAATGTCAACCAGAAGATCCTTTTTCTCAAACCCTCATTCTAACGTGGATCTGAGCATGATATGATGCGATATACCTAACCCGGAGTCCCCACCGGAGGAAATAGCAATGGTTCGATAATTTTATCTTCAATCCGAGGTTGGGGAGAGGGCATACGGAGCAAATAATTAGGATGTTGCGATCTGATTTCAAGGGTAAGCGATTCCATACAAATGCAATTTATTGGACGCCTCTAAGCGTTCACTATAAATCAGAGATATAAATTCATTATTTCCGTGTTCACCTGTTCATAAATACGGGGCAAACCGAGTAAATTATCCCTGTGGAACAGATCCGCCCTCGGCTACTACCACGTGTTAGTGATAATTTGTGGCAGCCATTTTTCGGTGAAAATTCATTTAAAACTGAATAATGCGGTAACTTCCATATTTATGGTATTAATTCTGCTTGCAGTTCGCAGGAAGAGATGACGTATGAAAGATTTTAATACTTGTATATTTCAACATGATAAGAATAAGTCATAGTACCACCCAAAGCATCTACAATTAAATCGTGTATACTGCAGATTCACGGTTTCACCTAGGTAAAGTACCTAGAACTCTTTCAGTACCGTCAAGGTGAGTCGTGCTGATTTTCTATAGAAACCTGGTGTGATGTACTCCGGTTAGGGTTGGTTCGTCCAGTTGGTTTACACAGGACAGGGTTGGAATATCACTCTCTTGAACACTTTGACCCATTTCAGCAGTTCTTTTCCGAATAAAAGCTTACTTTCAAATTTTTGTTCACGTTGTGGACAACAAAGAAATGGAGTACCTGAGTATGGCATTTAAACAGTTATGTTTCCGAAAAATCAAGCTATAATTAAAAAAAATTGCTGAACTGGACCGAAGTTATCCGAAACCACTATAAGGATAGAATTGAAACCTGGTACTTCATCGGAAAATGACAGCCCGAAGGTTAATACAGAATTTCATGAAGGTATTATCATCAGAAGATAACAAAAAATTGAATATTTGAAAAAAACAATTAGAAATTTTTTCATCGAAATTAATCGACAGCTCATTCTCAACAAAATCATTTGAGGAGTTGTGCGTTATTATGCGTCAACTGACAGTGAAGTTTCAATTTAATCGCTCGACTAGTTCCTGAAATATCTGGGAATTAATCTCGAAAATTCAAATGACTATAACTCCGGAACCATCAGACCGATTTGTATGTCATTAACGAAATCAACCGCCGCATTCTATTGAGCAACCTAATCTGAAAGCTTCAAGTCGCTAGCTCACTTCGTCGTCGGCCGACCAGCCGAAAGAAAAATTCGAAAATTACTGACATTTAGACAAAACGATAGCACGCTATTCCCCAGATCAAAAACTGTGCCTATTGAGCAATATCGGAATAATATATATATATTCTTTTGACATGAGCAGTACATTTTTTTTATATCAAATAATTTGTATCATAACAGTATTAGCAGAGGAAATGTAAACGGGGTACCATACATTTTTACGTATAATACAAGAGCACAGATAAAAACCTCAGGAAAAACTCTGTCTCCCCGTATAAGTGTAATGAAATTGTTGTTTTTTATTGAAGGGCTTCTTTTTCATCGACAAAATTTCATCTTTCCAATGCGATGCAGGTTGGAATCTTACAATCATACTTGAAAACAAAAAGGAAGACGAAAAAAACTAGTATGAACTAGTAAATGATTTAGTACTCATTAAATTAATTTGAAGTTCACGATCCATCTCAAAAAAAAAATCAGACACCGAATGAATTGCCTCGAAACCATCGACAAATTTATATACTTGACAACTATTAACTAAATGTTCTATTGTTTCCTCTTCTTCTCCGCACTCGCACCTTGGACTTTCGACCGAATTCCATTTGAAGAGGAAACTATTACAGCGACCATGATCGGTTCTATGTCGATTCAAAATGCAACAAATTTTCCTAGGAAGATTGAAACCATGAACTTTTTCGGAAGGATCGCTGATCAAACCTTTGTTGAAAACATTACACGAATTCCATTCCGAACGCCAAACTTCTTTGTCACTTTTATTGGTATAAAGAAAATCGTTGATCCATAAAGGTTTACGAGATTTCAATGTAGCAATTTTGGAATCCGGAATATAAGACATGATTGGGAATAAATTCGGAAAGAAACGATATTTATCGCAAGACTTTATCACTGCAACCTGTCTACCAATATGGGGCGGTACAATATTTGAGAGAACTGGTAACCACTGTAAAGGTGTAGATCTTATGGTCCCACTAATGATTCTCATAGCAACATTAAGCTGTACATCTATTTTACTAACATGAGCGCTACTAAACCAAACCGAACAACAATATTCAGCAGCAGAAATAAACAAAGCCAAAGCTGCGGTACGAAGGGTTGTAGGATCAGCCCCCCCATGAAGAACCGGCTAGTTTTTGAAGAATATTATTCCTAGATTTCAACTTCATGCGTAAGTTTTCCAAATGGGCCTTGAAATTTAAAGAAGTAACTAATTTCACTCCAAGATATTTAGGAGTGAAATTATGTTTCAGAACGGCATTATTAAAAGTAACATTCAAAGTTTTAAACTTAGCTCAAACGCCACTCAACAAAATAATTCTTCGAAATTTCTAAATCAGTATTTAGAGTGTTTTCAATGACTGAGAAATCAGAGTGAGGAAAAGCCAGAGCAATATCATCTGCATAGATGAATTTCTCTGAAGATGTTGCTGGAATATCATATAAATATAAATTGAATAGAAAGGGAGCTAAAACTGATGCTTGTGGATAAAAATAATGTTAACGAAAAACGAAGTGAAGTGAAATGTTTCAGAGCCTTTATCTCACTCCTTCATCAGACAAGAAGCAGATAATTTGCAGAAATATTTTCTTTCGATGGTTTCATATTTCAACACTTCTCTTTAGATTCCTTATATTCTAGTTCTGATATTCTCGCACTTTGACCCTACATTCCTTCAAATATATCCTGACAAACAATCTCATTTCCCCATTTTTCCCCCTTCCCCTCAAATAACACCCTTATGGCACACGTCCTAATTCCCGCAATCCCACATCCGAAATCATCCAATTTTTCGGCACATCATTATGCCGCGAATCCACTTATTCCACATTCTGTGTACCCACCAATTCACGAATAATCTTTCAGAATATTCTCCATAATAATTAATATATGCGAAAAATAACAAAAGCGGAACGTTGGAAGATGCGCATTCGCGCGGTGTAAGACGGGTAGACGAAATCTTCGCATATCCGATTGCTCTGATATATTCATCCATACAAAATGAGTTCGACACTCGCAGCCTTCGAGCACATGCGAATATGTAAAGGATATTTCGGATGCATCACATTTGGCCCGATAGTTTATCTCTGAGTACCTTTTTAGTTCAACTTTATCCGTGGAAAAGTTGACGGGGAACAGCTGACGAGTATGCAAATGGCGTGAGGTGTTATGTGCCTACGCTCTTATAGAAAACGGAGCAGGGCCCCTTTGGAAATGGAAATAAGATGAGCAGCATGCAGAGGTGGATTTGGCGGGGGTCCTTGGCCCACTCTCTGGTGTGTCCTTTGGTTTTAGATGCTTCAGTTGATTAGCTTGTTTAGAATTGAAGTTTTGTACGCATTTTTGCGCGCATGTTCTGGGGAACAGCTAGCTATCGTTTTTTCCAAATGTCTGTAATTTTCGATGGTTAAGCCGAAAAATAGACACGATTACGGTCGTACGAAAATCCTACCAACCTGAAACTTTCAGGGTAGGTTGCATTTCAAAATACGACAGTAGAGTTCGTTAATGGGCAAAATCGGAATTAAAGCAGTTTGAAGTTTTGGCGTTATTTTTGTGATAACTCAAAAATTACGATTGGATCTGAACTAGGCAGTTAGTTGGAGTACAGCAACGCGCAACTTCTCGCGAAATTCCGTTGGGATCATAACATCAGTAAATTCTGAAAAAAATTTTTGTCAAAATTTTTTTCGCGAACTGTTCATCACATTTGAAAAATTCAGCGTGAACTCTAAGCTCCATATTCCACAGCAGTGTACCTTATTTCAATTCGATACGGTTATTAGTTTCGGAGATATTGGGAAAAAAAATTTCAAAAAGCACTACCGTGAAGGCAGCAACTTTTGCGCGCATGTTCAATGTAGATGACCGCTTCAGCAACGAATTTGAACGTGCGCGCGTACCAAATTTCAGTTCGATAGGATCATAAGTTCTGGAGATATCGGGAAAAAATATGTCAAATTTCGAGGTTTTCTTCTCGATATCGTTGATTTTTTCGGTATTACTCGAGAAATACTGATTCAGTCCTGATTAAACTTCACAGCTAGTTTTAAGATGCTAAAAGACAACTTTATGCAAAATTTCGTGATAATCGTGTTATTAGAACAATTTGAAAAAAAAAATTTATATGATTTTCTCATCATATCATCCTCATTAAATTCTGTATGAAACTTCGAACTGTTATTTTCGATGAAGTACTGAATTTCAATTCGATCTGATCTGTACTGGATTGAAATCCAGTACTTCATCGAAAATAACAGTTCGAAGTTTCATACAGAATTTAATGAGGATAATATGATGAAAAAATCATATAAATTTTTTTTTTCAAATTGTTCCAATAACCCGATTATCACGAAATTTTGCATAAAATTGTCTTTCAGCATCTTAAAACTAGCTGTGAAGTTTAATCAGGACTGAATCAGTATTTCTCGAGTAATACCAAAAAATTTCAAAAAGCACTGCCGTGAAGGCAGCAACTTTTGCGCGCATGTTCAATGTAGATGACCGCTTCAGCAACGAATTTGAACGTGCGCGCAAAAGCTGCTGCCTTCACGGCAGTGCTTTTTGAAATTTTTTAGGAATCAGATAAATATTTTGTGAAGAGAAAAATGTTTCTCACAGACAAGACAATTTTCGAAAAATCATTTTATTTAATAAACTATCTATAGGATCGTAACGAAGCATCTCTTTAAGTTGCGCGTAGGTATTCTACAACTTATCGTGAAATTTCTATTCGATCGCACTAGTAGTACTTGAGTTATTCAGAAATTAACCTCAAAATTTGAAGTTAGTAAATCTACGAAACCATTCGAACTATTTGGCCAATTAAAAAATTTAAAACTTCCATTTTGATTCTCACCCTGCCCTAAAAATTTTAAGTCGCTGGCTGTTTCCGTTCTCAAAGTACAGAGGCAAAGGTAAAAATAAAAAAATCCGAGTTTTTATTATATTATGCAGCTCATTTCTTCTCAAAATGATTAAGATACGTTGGCTCGAGACATATTTGACGAATTTAAGAGTTAAATGATTAGTTTTGGATCATAATGTCCGTAGAAACAATTCGGAAAAGAGATCATTTACATATTGAATCTACCTACTCAATTTCATGCATGAGCCGCCTTGGTATAATTATTGAACGGAAAATGATGAATCAAATCGCCGAATGTTCGGTTTTGTCTCAATATCAAGCAATTTATAATGTTAAATTGCCGAATTTGATGTACATAATAACACACAAACAGAACGAACGTAAACCTGGTAGTTATTATGGAAATCTGTTAATGTTGCCATCTATCGGAAGTTTGATACAACCAAGCATACGACATTCAACTGCGATACCACATGGGAAGTATAATAACCTTAGACAAAGGACTCTTTCCTTTGTCTAAGATAATAACTATTCCCTACCAGAAATTTTACAGATCCCTATATTTGTTGGTCACGAATATCAATAACTCATAAATTCGATGAAATTTCATTATCAAATATGATTCAATTACCGAGAATGAACTGTTTATTCACTTTTCAAATAATTTGTAGGAGATTCTATATAATTTACTACTTTTTAGTCACGGATTTTTCTGTGTAAATAGGAAATCATAGAATTTTGTATAGCCTCAGTTCCATCGCTAACCCATAGAACAAGTATATTTACGTTATGCGCTAACCCTACTTTTTCGTAATCCAAACCACCTAAAATACTTCGTGATTTTCTGATAGAAGGTGTTCGATACATGGAAATATTTGATTTTATGTCGATTATATTCTATTACGGAAGCTTGAATTAAATTGCCAGACCCATAAATACATTGAATAATTCTAGGTGATGGATTGTTGGTGAGTTCAACGGTCTCATATTATTATTATAACTTGGAAATATTTCTTATTACAGATTTAGTGATCTACTTGATATTACTACAATCGAAAGTGCTCCCGAGGTCTTTAGTGGAATCTAATTACACATTTACTGCTCTATTTGTTATTATAATTATCAGACATACTCTTGAAGACTTCGATGTAATTTTGATAGATCTTCAGTAAGTAGAGATAAAAGCCTGTCTAATAAGGTATACTATAGATATTTTATATATTTATCGTTATTAGTGTTTATAAATCTGACTGTACCTACTCATTGTAACTCGGTAAAAATGATTAATTACAGACTTGCTGTTCCACACAATATTGCAACAATCAGAAGTTCTCTCTAGGTCTTCGGTGGAATATAATTACAGATATGGTGTTCTACTTGATACTACAACAATCAGGAGTACTTTTGAGACCTTAACAATCTGATAGTACTTACTCATTATAACTTGGGAAAATTATGAATTATAGATATACTGTTTTATACAATATTGCAACAATAAGAAGAGCTCTCAAGATATTCAGTGGAATCTAATTATAGATATGGTGTTCTACGTGATACTACAACAATCAGTAGTATTCTTAAGACCTTCAGTGAAATTTGGATGGTTTTTCGGTAAGTAGTGGTAATAGACTGTCTTTCAATACATAAGGAATTATATAGCTATATCATATATGCATAGCCTTATTCTTTAGAGGAATATTTTGTATTTATATGATTCCTACATATCTACTGAATTTTATTACAGCAAGGGTGATTGCGCACACCAAATCAAAATGAGTGAATGAAATAGAGGTACTCCAGTGTGGGATTTTTATTATTGAGTCGAAAACCAAGCTCTTTCGGCCAGTCAACAGGTCATCGTAAGGTTTTTTAGGGGAAAACCTGAACCTGAAAACACTAAGGTACCTCTATTTCCTTCACTGAATTTCATTAGCCGATTAGATTGATGATTTTTCTTTTGATTATGATATAATAGTTTATGAAGTAATATTGTCAACTCTTAATGGGCATTTATACCTATAAAAAATTATCCATATTGTAAATAGTGTGATTAACAATCTGTTAGTACTTACTCATTGTAATTTGGGATAAATTATTAATTACAGATTTACTGTTCCACACAATATCGCTACAATTTGTAGGGCCCTCCAAGTCTTCAACTGATCTTATTACAGACATGGTGTTCTACTTGATAACAAAACATTCAGAAGTACTTTTGAAGCCCACGTGGAAATTTGGATGTTCTTCGGTAAGTAATATAGAAGCCTGTCCATTGAGGCATAAGGAATTATATAGTTATTTAATATATGTAGAGCCTCATTCTTAAGAGGAATATTTTGAATTCATATAATTCCTACATATCTACCAAGTTTCATTAGTTGTATTAGATAGATTTCTTTCTGATAAAGATGTTTATTTGACTGTGATATAATAGCTTAAGAAGTAATATTGTCGAGTCTTAATGAGTATTTATTCCTATGAAAAATTACCCATATTGTAAATAGAGTGTTTAACAATCTGTTAGTATTAACTCATTGTAATTTGGGAAAAATTATTAATTACAGACTTGCTGTTCCACACAATATTGCTACAATAAGAAGTGCTCTCAAGGTCTTCAGTGGATCTTATTACAGACATGGTGTTCTACTTGATAACAAAACATTCAGAAGTACTTTTTAAGCCCACATGGAAATTTGGATGTTCTTCGGTAAGTAATATAGAAGCCTGTCCATTGAGGCATAAGGAATTATATAGTTATTTAATATATCTAGAGCCTTATTCTTAAGAGGAATATTTTGAATTTATATAATTCCTACATATCTACCAAGTTTCATTAGTCGTATTAGATAGACTTCTTTCTGATGAAGATGTTCATTTGACTGTGATATAATAGCTTATGAAGTAATATTGCCAACTCTTGATGAGCATTTATTCCTATGAAAAATTAACCAAATTGTAAATAGAGAGTTTAAAAATCAGTTAGTACTTACTCATTGTAATTTGGGAAAAATTATTAATTACAGACTTACTGTTCCACATAATATTGCTACAATAAGAAGGGCCCTCCAGGTCTTCAATGGATCTTATTACAGATATGGTGTCCTACTTGATACCACAACATTCAGAAGTACCTTTGAAGCCCACGTGGAAGTTTGGATGTTCTTCGGTAAATAGTATAGAAGCCTGTCCATTGAGGCATAAGGAATTATATAGTTATTTAATATATGTAGAGCCTCATTCTTAAGAGGAATATTTTGAATTCATATAATTCCTACATATCTACCAAGTTTCATTAGTTGTATTAGATAGATTTCTTTCTGATAAAGATTTTCATTTGATTGTGATATAATAGCTTATGAAGTAATATTGCCAACTCTTAATGAGCATTTATTCCTATGAATATTTATCGATATTGTAAATAATATCTAATAATATGATAGTAGTTATTTTAGTGTGAATTGGAAAGAATTTTTAATTACAGACACTTTGTTCTACTTGATATTGCAACAATAAGGAGTGCTCTTAAGGTATTCAATGGAATCTAATTTCAGATATAGTGTTCTACTTCATATTACAACAATCAGAAGTACTCCCGAGTCCTTTGGTGAAATTCTGATGGTTCTTAAGTAAGTTGTGGTGAAAGCATGTTTTTTAAGACATATGGAACTTTATAGCTATTTTATATATGTAGAGCCTTATTCTTTAGAGGAATATTTTGTATTTGTATGATTCCTGCATAGCTACTGAATTTTATTAGTCGATTAGATTGAGGATTTTTCTTTTTATTGTGATAAAACAGCTTATGAAGAAATATTGCCAGCTCCTAATGAGCAATTATTCCTATTCCTATAATTTATCGATATTGTGAATTATGTTCAACGAGCTCATAGTACTTACTCATTGTAAATTGGAAAAAAATTTCATTACAGATTTACGGTTCTACTCCAGAATATAAAAGACATCGAAGTTATGAGCAATTTCAAAAGGCACATCTACCAGACATTTTTACAACTGGAACCATGTACTAAGTAGGACATTGAAGAAAGCTAATTAAATTCTGTTGATACTGTTTCATATCATGTAACTTTAATGTATCACAAGTGAAATGATTTGAAATAAAT
Organism: Myrrha octodecimguttata; assembly: GCA_958510865.1. Classification (NCBI taxonomy): domain Eukaryota; kingdom Metazoa; phylum Arthropoda; class Insecta; order Coleoptera; family Coccinellidae; genus Myrrha; species Myrrha octodecimguttata. The sequence continues at coordinate 13,007,472 of OY294062.1, forward strand.
ATAATTATTATTATTGCAACAATCAGGAATGCTGGCAAGGTCCGATTCAATCTGATGGAACTGCTATCAGTTACACCATTTGACAATGTTAACTCTGAGGTCTGTGAAGAATTTAATTGAAATCATATATATAGTTTGCAAAAAAAATTCACCAACAATTCAATAAATTTCGAAAATAGGTTGAAGAATTTAATTCAGTGTTCTCCTATAGCTATCATAAAAATTTGCACAAAATTTTATATTGGCATTTGCCAGCTAAGTAGCGAGTTTCATGATGATTGAATTAGTATATTTTGAGTTATTGTTGGAATATTAATGATATTCAGGAAAAAAGCACAAAATTTCAAATAATTTTTTGAGAATATGTCCTCAAATGGAGTCAGATCAAACTTAAATGTGGTATATATTTGTAGAATATAAATTCTAAGGTCTGTGCAAAATTTCAATATAATCATTTCAATTTGATGAATATTCCTGAAGAAATAGACAAAAAATTCTCAAAATGTCTGAAAAGAACATTTGTTATTAGCGTTGCGATTACAACAAATTTTTGCTAGAAAGTTGCGCGACGACATTCTTCATCTAATGACCAACCATCAATTCGATCGCTCGAAAAGTTTTGGAGATATTGAGGAAATAATTTAAGGTGAGTACAACGACGAAATCGTTCCTTTCATTTGGGCCATTAATGAACACAGGCGTTGCATTCTGATATGCAACCTATATTAAAAGTTTCAAGTTACTGTTTCCGTTCCCAGATTATTGGGAAAAACTAAAGTTTTAAAAAAATACGCTAATGATTTTTTCTCAAAATGAATAAATTGTATTGAAACATGTTTGGATGTAAGCTGATAAATTTGAGTGTTACAAGATAGTTTCAAATGCTTATCTGGAAAAAAATTCATTGTCATTTCTAAGTAATTTTTACTGTCGAGAAATTACAAAAATTTCAAATGCAGATGAAATTCGTGATACCCATCTCATTGAAATGTAGTTTCATACATATAAATGCGTAGAGTAAACTTAATCCTGTGGTAACATGAAAATCCGTGAGTGGCGTCATCTAGCGAAAAATATAATATCTATTCTGTCATTCATTTTACAGATCACTAATTTGCTCGGTTTTCACAAATCTCATCGAAGTGTTAATATTATAAAATTTTATAATGAACAAGATATCAAGTACTTTGGATATAGTTCCTAGATAATGCAATAGTGAATATTTCAGTCCAAAATGTCCAAATTCATACAAAATTACAAGCCCAATCGCTTTTTCCCATAGTAAACAATGTATTTAAGGTTATTGTTGGTCCTCCAGTCTCTCCCAACTGTCAAAACTGCTCGTAACCTATAAAGAGAAAATTCAAATTTAACCCACTTTTCTAGATAAGTTTTTCAAGAAAACGAAACGAAATATCGATAAAAGAGCATCAGAAATTATCAACACTATCTTTAATCTTGAAAAAAGCATCAGAAAAAGCAACGTACCTTGTACACAACGGTAGGATTCCAGTTGAATAGAAAGTTCCAGACCGATACAAAATATGCTTGAAATTTGGAAAAAACGTGTAAATGATGATGAGTTGAATAGAATCAGTACCAACCTCGAACCAACCTATTACAAAGTATTTAATTGAATACTTTGCTGGTTTTTACTGGTTTCTCCATTCGTTCACCTGAAATCATTATTATGGCATTAATAATATTCGTTATTTCTTATGAATTTCCTTATCTTCGGAGATGAAAAGCTCCTCAAATCATTCTATTGAGTGTATTATATCTGCTAACGGTAAGAGATTAATGGAATTATTGTAGAAAACACTAATATCTTAATTCTACCACTTGAGGTCGATAACTTATGCTTAGTTATGAAGAGAAAATATTCATTTAAAATCTATAAATTAGCAAGAAATTTTTAGAAAAAGCTCGATCCCTACCTTTTCTAATAATTGTTAATCATTTTATCTCATCTGCAAGCCTCAAAACAACAGTTAAAAAGTTTTTGTTCGGAGATGCTGTTGACAGTTTGAACTTATGCTGGGATCTGGAAAATAACACAAAATTCACATTGAAAAAGTTGATGGGGATCAGTACCAACCTGTATTCGACTCATTTCGATATATTTCATGCCATATTTACGTCGATATCTTTCACTTCCATCATGAAGTTGGTTCGGAGAGTTCCTGCCAGTCAATGAGAGTTTTTTCTGGAAAAAAGTAACTATTTCTCCATTATATCGTTTGAAAACGACGAATCCTGCTTAGTTGTTGCCTTTTCATGCAATTTACGTCTGGAATTCGACGAACATGAACAATATTTTTCACTTTTGTGAAATTTTCAGGTGATGAAAGTAAACTAAGCTGGATTCTCGAAAATAAGTCAAAGTTAGTTTCAAAACGGTTTATAGGGATAAGAACAAACCTGTATTCTACCCATTTCGATATATATTATTCCATATTATCGTCTATTCGCTTCGATTTCACTATAAACTTTTCTTAAGAGAGATGCTTCCAGCCGGTTGACAGATCAATAGAACTTCCTTCTGAAGAATAGCCAATTTCTCGAATCTCCAGCTCGGAAACAATGTTATTTGCTTATTTTTTGCCATTTCCAGCAATTTTCATCGGTAATTCGTCGATTTTTAACAGATTTTCATCATCTTCGAGAATTGAATTACTCAACCGACAGCCGTGACAACAACAAACCCATATATCTTGTTGCGCGCATGTTCTAGGGGAACAGCGTGCTATCGTTTTGATCAAATGTCTGTAATTTTGGATGATTGAGCCGAAAATGGTCTCAATCGACTAGGTTGGACTCACTGATGACGAATCCGGTGTCAAAATCGATTCTGTCCGGCCGGCCGGCCGGCCGGCTGGCCGGCCGGCCGGCCGGCCGTAGACACGATAACTGTCGAACGAAGTGAGCTAGCGACTTGAAACTTTCAGGGTAGGTCGCGCATTGGAATGCCGCGGTTAAGTTCGTTAATGGGCCAAATCGATCGAATAGTTTCGGAGTTATAGGCATTTGAAGTTTTGAACTTATTTATTTTTTATTTCAGAAACTGCTTGAGCGATTAAATTCAAACTTGGCAGTTTGGTGGAGTATAACGACGCGCAACTTTGAGCCAAATTTCGTCAAGATCATATTGTCAATAAATTTTAAAAAAAATTTTTTTCGAAATTTTTTTACAAAAAAATTTTTTTTTCGGAAACCATTCATCATATCCAAAAAAAATTATACTCACACTTTGACCTTCTAATTTCACAGCAGTGTACTAAATTTCAGCTCGATACGATCATAAGTTTTGGAGATATCGGGAAAAAATATGTCAAATTTCGAGGTTTTCTTCTCGATATCGTTGATTTTTTTGGTATTACTCGAGAAATACTGATTCAGTCCTGATTAAACTTCACAGCTAGTTTTAAGATGCTGAAAGACAACTTTGTGCAAAATTTCGTGATAATCGGGTTATTGGAACAATTTGAAAAAAAAAATTTATATGATTTTTTCATCATATTATCCTCATTAAATTCTGTATGAAACTTCGAACTGTTATTTTCGATGAAGTACTGGATTTCAATTCGATCTGGTCTGTATTTTTGGAAATATTGGAAAAATAAAATTTTGATTGGGTATATCTACGGAATCATTGGGTGGATTTTACCCATTCACGAATTCGGCCTTCGTAATTAAGGTCCAAACCTTCTCTACAAATATCGAGTTTCTAAGTTGTTTCTTTCGGAAGTTATTGTGTTTACGCAGTCGGCCGTTAGGCTGACCGTAAACACAATAACTTCCGGAAGAAACGACTTAGAAACTCGATATTTGTAGAGTAGGTTTGGGGCTTAATTACGAAGGTCGAATTCGTGAATGGGTAAAATCCGCCCAATGATTCCGTAGATATACCCAATCAAAATTTTATTTTTCCAATGTTTCCAAAAATACAGATCAGATCGAATTGAAATTCAGTACTTCATCGAAAATAACAGTTCGAAGTTTCATACAGAATTTAATGAGGATGATATGATGAGAAAATCATATAAATTTTTTTTTTCAAATTGTTCTAATAACACGATTATCACGAAATTTTGCATAAAGTTGTCTTTTAGCATCTTTAAACTAGCTGTGAAGTTTAATCAGGACTGAATCAGTATTTCTCGAGTAATACCGAAAAAATCAACGATATCGAGAAGAAAACCTCGAAATTTGACATATTTTTTCCCGATATCTCCAGAACTTATGATCCTACCGAACTGAAATTTGGTACGCGCGCACGTTCAAATTCGTTGCTGAAGCGGTCATCTACATTGAACATGCGCGCAAAAGTTGCTGCCTTCACGGCAGTGCTTTTTGAAATTTTCTATGAACAAACCGTACTCGATGGTCCGATATCGGAGAAAAGCAACAATATCGAGAAGAAAACCTCGAAATTTGACATATTTTTTCCCGATATCTCCAAAACTTATGATCGTATCGAACTGAAATTTGGTGCATTGCTGTGAAATTAGAAGGTCAAAGCGTGAGTATAATTTTTCTTGGATATGATAAATGGTTTCCGAAAAAAAAATTTTGTTGGAAAAAAATTTCGAAAAAAATTTTTTTTAAAAATAGCCAACAATATAATCCTGACGAAATTAGGCTCAAAGTTGCGCGTCGTTGTACTCCACCTAACCGCCAAGTTTGAATCCAATCGCTCAGGTAGTTTCTGAAATAAAAAATAAATAACTTCAAAACTTCAAATGCCTATAACTCCGAAACTATTCGATCGATTTGGCCCATTAACGAACTTAACCGCGGCATTCCAATGCTCGACCTGCCCTGAAAGTTTCAAGTTGCTAGCTCACTTCGTTCGACAGTTATCGTGTCTACGGCCGGCCGGCCGGCCGGACAGAATCGATTTTGACACCGGATTCGTCATCAGTGAGTCCAACCTAGTCGATTGAGACCATTTTCGGCTCAATCATCCAAAATTACAGACATTTGATCAAAACGATAGCACGCTGTTCCCCTAGAACATGCGCGCAAAAAATCAACGATATCGAGAAGAAAACCTCGAAATTTGACATATTTTTTCCCGATATCTCCAAAACTTATGATCGTATTGAGCTGAAATTTAGTACACTGCTGTGAAATTAGAAGGTCAAAGTGTGAGTATAATTTTTTTTGGATATGATGAATGGTTTCCGAAAAAAAAATTTTTTTGTAAAAAAATTTCGAAAAAAATTTTTTTTAAAATTTATTGACAATATGATCTTGACGAAATTTGGCTCAAAGTTGCGCGTCGTTATACTCCACCAAACTGCCAAGTTTGAATTTAATCGCTCAAGCAGTTTCTGAAATAAAAAATAAATAAGTTCAATACTTCAAATGCCTATAACTCCGAGACCATTCGATCGATTTGGCCCATTAACGAACTTAACCGCGGCATTCCAATGCGCGACCTACCCTGAAAGTTTCAAGTCGCTAGCTCACTTCGTTCGACAGTTATCGTGTCTACGGCCGGCCGGCCAGCCGGCCGGACAGAATCGATTTTGACACCGGATTCGTCATCAGTGAGTCCAACCTAGTCGATTGAGACCATTTTCGGCTCAATCATCCAAAATTACAGACATTTGATCAAAACGATAGCACGCTGTTCCCCTAGAACATGCGCGCAAAAAGTCTAACTTTCGAAACAACTGAGATACAGGGTGTTCTTCGTCAAATGACAGGTATAGTATCTTTCGAACCAATGCTCTGATTCGACTGAAATTTTCACCAATCATTCCTCTTCACAATCCAGAATAACGTTTCAAAAATAAAAAGTCTAACTTTCGAAACAACTGAGATACAGGGTGTTCTTCGTCAAATGACAAGTATAGTATCTTTCGAACCAATGCTCTGATTCGACTGAAATTTTCACCAATCATTCCTCTTCACAATCCAGAATAACGATTCAAAAATAAAAAGTCTAACTTTCGAAACAACTGAGATACAGGGTGTTCTTCGTCAAATGACAGGTATAGTATCTTTCGAACCAATGCTCTGATTCGACTGAAATTTTCACCAATCATTCCTCTTCACAATCCAGAATAACGTTTCAAAAATAAAAAGTCTTACTTTCGAAACAACTGAGATACAGGGTGTTCTTCGTCAAATGACAGGTATAGTATCTTTCGAACCAATGCTCTGATTCGACTGAAATTTTCACCAATCATTCCTCTTCACAATCCAGAATAACGTTCCAAAAATAAAAAGTCTAACTTTCGAAACAACTGAGATACAGGGCGTTCTTCGTCAAATGACAAGTATAGTATCTTTCGAACCAATGCTCTGATTCGACTGAAATTTTCACCAATCATTCCTCTTCACAATCCAGAATAACGATTCAAAAATAAAAAGTCTAACTTTCGAAACAACTGAGATACAGGGTGTTCTTCGTCAAATGACAGGTATAGTATCTTTCGAACCAATGCTCTGATTCGACTGAAATTTTCACCAATCATTCCTCTTCAAAATCCAGAATAACGTTCCAAAAATAAAAAGTCTAACTTTCGAAACAACTGAGATACAGGGTGTTCTTCGTCAAATGACAGGTATAGTATCTTTCGAACCATTGCTCTGATTGGACTGAAATTTTCACCAATCATTCCTCTTCACAATCCAGAATAACGTTTCAAAAATAAAAAGTCTAACTTTCGAAACAACTGAGATACAGGGTGTTCTTCGTCAAATGACAGGTATAGTATCTTTCGAACCAATGCTCTGATTCGACTGAAATTTTCACCAATCATTCCTCTTCACAATCCAGAATAACGTTCCAAAAATAAAAAGTCTAACTATCGAAACAACTGAGATACAGGGTGTTCTTCGTCAAATGACAAGGATAGTATCTTTCGAACAAATGCTCTGATTCGACTGAAATTTTCACCAATCATTCCTCTTCACAATCCAGAATAACGATTCAAAAATAAAAAGTCTAACTTTCGAAACAACTGAGATACAGGGTGTTCTTCGTCAAATGACAGGTATAGTATCTTTCGAACCAATGCTCTGATTCGACTGAAATTTTCACCAATCATTCCTCTTCAAAATCCAGAATAACGTTCCAAAAATAAAAAGTCTAACTTTCGAAACAACTGAGATACAGGGTGTTCTTCGTCAAATGACAGGTATAGTTTCTTTCGAACCAATGCTCTGATTCGATTGAAATTTTCACCAATCATTCCTCTTCACAATCCAGAATAACGTTTCAAAAATAAAAAGTATAACTTTCGAAACAACTGAGATACAGGGTGTTCTTCGTCAAATGACAGGTATAGTATCTTTCGAACCAATGCTCTGATTCGACTGAAATTTTCACCAATCATTCCTCTTCACAATCCAGAATAACGTTCCAAAAATAAAAAGTCTAACTTTCGATACAACTGAGATACAGGGTGTTCTTCGTCAAATGACAAGTATAGTATCTTTCGAACCAATGCTCTGATTCGACTGAAATTTTCACCAATCATTCCTCTTCACAATCCAGAATAACGATTCAAAAATAAAAAGTCTAACTTTCGAAACAACTGAGATACAGGGTGTTCTTCGTCAAATGACAGGTATAGTATCTTTCGAACCAATGCTCTGATTCGACTGAAATTTTCACCAATCATTCCTCTTCACAATCCAGAATAACGTTCCAAAAATAAAAAGTCTAACTTTCGAAACAACTGAGATACAGGGTGTTTTTCTTCAAATGACAAGTATAGTATCTTTCGAACCAATGCTCTGATTCGACTGAAATTTTCACCAATCATTCCTCTTCACAATCCAGAATAACGATTCAAAAATAAAAAGTCTAACTTTCGAAACAACTGAGATACAGGGTGTTCTTCGTCAAATGACAGGTATAGTATCTTTCGAACCAATGCTCTGATTCGACTGAAATTTTCACCAATCATTCCTCTTCACAATCCAGAATAACGTTTCAAAAATAAAAAGTCTAACTTTCGAAACAACTGAGATACAGGGTGTTCTTCGTCAAATGACAGGTATAGTATCTTTCGAACCAATGCTCTGATTCGACTGAAATTTTCACTAATCATTCCTCTTCACAATCCAGAATAACGATTCAAAAATAAAAAGTCTAACTTTCGAAACAACTGAGATACAGGGTGTTCTTCGTCAAATGACAAGTATAGTATCTTTCGAACCAATGCTCTGATTCGACTGAAATTTTCACCAATCATTCCTCTTCACAATCCAGAATAACGATTCAAAAATAAAAAGTCTAACTTTCGAAACAACTGAGATACAGGGTGTTCTTCGTCAAATGACAGGTATAGTATCTTTCGAACCAATGCTCTGATTCGACTGAAATTTTCACCAATCATTCCTCTTCAAAATCCAGAATAACGTTCCAAAAATAAAAAGTCTAACTTTCGAAACAACTGATATACAGGGTGTTCTTCGTCAAATGACAGGTATAGTTTCTTTCGAACCAATGCTCTGATTCGACTGAAATTTTCACCAATCATTCCTCTTCACAATCCAGAATAACGTTTCAAAAATAAAAAGTATAACTTTCGAAACAACTGAGATACAGGGTGTTCTTCGTCAAATGACAGGTATAGTATCTTTCGAACCAATGCTCTGATTCGACTGAAATTTTCACCAATCATTCCTCTTCACAATCCAGAATAACGTTCCAAAAATAAAAAGTCTAACTTTCGATACAACTGAGATACAGGGTGTTCTTCGTCAAATGACAAGTATAGTATCTTTCGAACCAATGCTCTGATTCGACTGAAATTTTCACCAATCATTCCTCTTCAAAATCCAGAATAACGTTCCAAAAATAAAAAGTCTAACTTTCGAAACAACTGAGATACAGGGTGTTCTTCGTCAAATGACAGGTATAGTATCTTTCGAACCAATGCTCTGATTCGACTGAAATTTTCACCAATGATTCCTCTTCACAATCCAGAATAACGTTTCAAAAATAAAAAGTCTAACTTCCGAAACAACTGAGATACAGGGTGTTCTTCGTCAAATGACAGGTATAGTATCTTTCGAACCAATGCTCTGATTCGACTGAAATTTTCACCAATCATTCCTCTTCACAATCCAGAATAACATTCCAAAAATAAAAAGTCTAACTTTCGAAACAACTGAGATACAGGGTGTTCTTCGTCAAATGACAGGTATAGTATCTTTCGAACCAATGCTCTGATTCGACTGAAATTTTCACTAATCATTCCTCTTCAAAATCCAGAATAACGTTTCAAAAATAAAAAGTATAACTTTCGAAACAACTGAGATACAGGGCGTTCTTCGTCAAATGACAAGTATAGTATCTTTCGAACCAATGCTCTGATTCGACTGAAATTTTCACCAATCATTCCTCTTCACAATCCAGAATAACGATTCAAAAATAAAAAGTCTAACTTTCGAAACAACTGAGATACAGGGTGTTCTTCGTCAAATGACAGGTATAGTATCTTTCGAACCAATGCTCTGATTCGACTGAAATTTTCACCAATCATTCCTCTTCAAAATCCAGAATAACGTTCCAAAAATAAAAAGTCTAACTTTCGAAACAACTGAGATACAGGGTGTTCTTCGTCAAATGACAGGTATAGTATCTTTCGAACCATTGCTCTGATTGGACTGAAATTTTCACCAATCATTCCTCTTCACAATCCAGAATAACGTTTCAAAAATAAAAAGTCTAACTTTCGAAACAACTGAGATACAGGGTGTTCTTCGTCAAATGACAGGTATAGTATCTTTCGAACCAATGCTCTGATTCGACTGAAATTTTCACCAATCATTCCTCTTCACAATCCAGAATAACGTTCCAAAAATAAAAAGTCTAACTATCGAAACAACTGAGATACAGGGTGTTCTTCGTCAAATGACAAGGATAGTATCTTTCGAACAAATGCTCTGATTCGACTGAAATTTTCACCAATCATTCCTCTTCACAATCCAGAATAACGATTCAAAAATAAAAAGTCTAACTTTCGAAACAACTGAGATACAGGGTGTTCTTCGTCAAATGACAGGTATAGTATCTTTCGAACCAATGCTCTGATTCGACTGAAATTTTCACCAATCATTCCTCTTCAAAATCCAGAATAACGTTCCAAAAATAAAAAGTCTAACTTTCGAAACAACTGAGATACAGGGTGTTCTTCGTCAAATGACAGGTATAGTATCTTTCGAACCAATGCTCTGATTCGACTGAAATTTTCACCAATCATTCCTCTTCACAATCCAGAATAACGTTCCAAAAATAAAAAGTCTAACTTTCGATACAACTGAGATACAGGGTGTTCTTCGTCAAATGACAAGTATAGTATCTTTCGAACCAATGCTCTGATTCGACTGAAATTTTCACCAATCATTCCTCTTCACAATCCAGAATAACGATTCAAAAATAAAAAGTCTAACTTTCGAAACAACTGAGATACAGGGTGTTCTTCGTCAAATGACAGGTATAGTATCTTTCGAACCAATGCTCTGATTCGACTGAAATTTTCACCAATCATTCCTCTTCACAATCCAGAATAACGTTCCAAAAATAAAAAGTCTAACTTTCGAAACAACTGAGATACAGGGTGTTTTTCTTCAAATGACAAGTATAGTATCTTTCGAACCAATGCTCTGATTCGACTGAAATTTTCACCAATCATTCCTCTTCACAATCCAGAATAACGATTCAAAAATAAAAAGTCTAACTTTCGAAACAACTGAGATACAGGGTGTTCTTCGTCAAATGACAGGTATAGTATCTTTCGAACCAATGCTCTGATTCGACTGAAATTTTCACCAATCATTCCTCTTCACAATCCAGAATAACGTTTCAAAAATAAAAAGTCTAACTTTCGAAACAACTGAGATACAGGGTGTTCTTCGTCAAATGACAGGTATAGTATCTTTCGAACCAATGCTCTGATTCGACTGAAATTTTCACTAATCATTCCTCTTCACAATCCAGAATAACGATTCAAAAATAAAAAGTCTAACTTTCGAAACAACTGAGATACAGGGTGTTCTTCGTCAAATGACAAGTATAGTATCTTTCGAACCAATGCTCTGATTCGACTGAAATTTTCACCAATCATTCCTCTTCACAATCCAGAATAACGATTCAAAAATAAAAAGTCTAACTTTCGAAACAACTGAGATACAGGGTGTTCTTCGTCAAATGACAGGTATAGTATCTTTCGAACCAATGCTCTGATTCGACTGAAATTTTCACCAATCATTCCTCTTCAAAATCCAGAATAACGTTCCAAAAATAAAAAGTCTAACTTTCGAAACAACTGATATACAGGGTGTTCTTCGTCAAATGACAGGTATAGTTTCTTTCGAACCAATGCTCTGATTCGACTGAAATTTTCACCAATCATTCCTCTTCACAATCCAGAATAACGTTTCAAAAATAAAAAGTATAACTTTCGAAACAACTGAGATACAGGGTGTTCTTCGTCAAATGACAGGTATAGTATCTTTCGAACCAATGCTCTGATTCGACTGAAATTTTCACCAATCATTCCTCTTCACAATCCAGAATAACGTTCCAAAAATAAAAAGTCTAACTTTCGATACAACTGAGATACAGGGTGTTCTTCGTCAAATGACAAGTATAGTATCTTTCGAACCAATGCTCTGATTCGACTGAAATTTTCACCAATCATTCCTCTTCAAAATCCAGAATAACGTTCCAAAAATAAAAAGTCTAACTTTCGAAACAACTGAGATACAGGGTGTTCTTCGTCAAATGACAGGTATAGTATCTTTCGAACCAATGCTCTGATTCGACTGAAATTTTCACCAATGATTCCTCTTCACAATCCAGAATAACGTTTCAAAAATAAAAAGTCTAACTTCCGAAACAATTGAGATACAGGGTGTTCTTCGTCAAATGACAGGTATAGTATCTTTCGAACCAATGCTCTGATTCGACTGAAATTTTCACCAATCATTCCTCTTCACAATCCAGAATAACATTCCAAAAATAAAAAGTCTAACTTTCGAAACAACTGAGATACAGGGTGTTCTTCGTCAAATGACAGGTATAGTATCTTTCGAACCAATGCTCTGATTCGACTGAAATTTTCACTAATCATTCCTCTTCAAAATCCAGAATAACGTTTCAAAAATAAAAAGTATAACTTTCGAAACAACTGAGATACAGGGTGTTCTTCGTCAAATGACAGGTATAGTATCTTTCGAACCAATGCTCTGATTCGACTGAAATTTTCACCAATCATTCCTCTTCACAATCCAGAATAACGTTCCAAAAATAAAAAGTCTAACTTTCGATACAACTGAGATACAGGGTGTTCTTCGTCAAATGGCAAGTATAGTATCTTTCGAACCAATGCTCTGATTCGACTGAAATTTTCACCAATCATTCCTCTTCACAATCCAGAATAACTATTCAAAAATAAAAAGTCTAACTTTCGAAACAACTGAGATACAGGGTGTTCTTCGTCAAATGACAGGTATAGTATCTTTCGAACCAAAGCTCTGATTCGACTGAAATTTTCACCAATCATTCCTCTTCACAATCCAGAATAACGTTCCAAAAATAAAAAGTCTAACTTTCGAAACAACTGAGATACAGGGTGTTTTTCTTCAAATGACAAGTATAGTATCTTTCGAACCAATGCTCTGATTCGACTGAAATTTTCACCAATCATTCCTCTTCACAATCCAGAATAACGATTCAAAAATAAAAAGTCTAACTTTCGAAACAACTGAGATACAGGGTGTTCTTCGTCAAATGACAGGTATAGTATCTTTCGAACCAATGCTCTGATTCGACTGAAATTTTCACCAATCATTCCTCTTCACAATCCAGAATAACGTTTCAAAAATAAAAAGTCTAACTTTCGAAACAACTGAGATGCAGGGTGTTCTTCGTCAAATGACAGGTATAGTATCTTTCGAACCAATGCTCTGATTCGACTGAAATTTTCACCAATCATTCCTCTTCACAATCCAGAATAACGATTCAAAAATAAAAAGTCTAACTTTCGAAACAACTGAGATACAGGGTGTTCTTCGTCAAATGACAAGTATAGTATCTTTCGAACCAATGCTCTGATTCGACTGAAATTTTCACCAATCATTCCTCTTCACAATCCAGAATAACGATTCAAAAATAAAAAGTCTAACTTTCGAAACAACTGAGATACAGGGTGTTCTTCGTCAAATGACAGGTATAGTATCTTTCGAACCAATGCTCTGATTCGACTGAAATTTTCACCAATCATTCCTCTTCACAATCCAGAATAACGATTCAAAAATAAAAAGTCTAACTTTCGAAACAACTGAGATACAGGGTGTTCTTCGTCAAATGACAGGTATAGTATCTTTCGAACCAATGCTCTGATTCGACTGAAATTTTCACCAATCATTCCTCTTCAAAATCCAGAATAACGTTCCAAAAATAAAAAGTCTAACTTTCGAAACAACTGAGATACAGGGTGTTCTTCGTCAAATGACAGGTATAGTATCTGTCGAACCAATGCTCTGATTCGACTGAAATTTTCACCAATGATTCCTCTTCACAATCCAGAATAACGTTTCAAAAATAAAAAGTCTAACTTCCGAAACAACTGAGATACAGGGTGTTCTTCGTCAAATGACAGGTATAGTATCTTTCGAACCAATGCTCTGATTCGACTGAAATTTTCACCAATCATTCCTCTTCACAATCCAGAATAACGTTCCAAAAATAAAAAGTCTAACTTTCGAAACAACTGAGATACAGGGTGTTCTTCGTCAAATGACAGGTATAGTATCTTTCGAACCAATGCTCTGATTCGACTGAAATTTTCACCAATCATTCCTCTTCAAAATCCAGAATAACGTTCCAGAAATAAAAAGTCCAACTTTTGAAACAACTGAGATACAGGGTGTTCTTCGTCAAATGACAGGTATAGTATCTTTCGAACCAATGCTCTGATTCGACTGAAATTTTCACCAATCATTCCTCTTCACAATCCAGAATAACTTTCCAAAAATAAAAAGTCTAACTTTCGAAACAACTGAGATACAGGGTGTTCTTCGTCAAATGACAAGTATAGTATCTTTCGAACCAATGCTCTGATTCGACTGAAATTTTCACCAATCATTCCTCTTCACAATCCAGAATAACGATTCAAAAATAAAAAGTCTAACTTTCGAAACAACTGAGATACAGGGTGTTCTTCGTCAAATGACAGGTATAGTATCTTTCGAACCAATGCTCTGATTCGACTGAAATTTTCACCAATCATTCCTCTTCAAAATCCAGAATAACGTTCCAAAAATAAAAAGTCTAACTTTCGAAACAACTGAGATACAGGGTGTTCTTCGTCAAATGACAGGTATAGTATCTTTCGAACCAATGATCTGATTCGACTGAAATTTTCACCAATCATTCCTCTTCACAATCCAGAATAACGTTTCAAAAATAAAAAGTCTAACTTTCGAAACAACTGAGATACAGGGTGTTCTTCGTCAAATGACAGGTATAGTATCTTCTGAACCAATGCTCTGATTCGACTGAAATTTTCACCAATCATTCCTCTTCACAATCCAGAATAACGTTCCAAAAATAAAAAGTCTAACTTTCGAAACAACTGAGATACAGGGTGTTCTTCGTCAAATGACAAGTATAGTATCTTTCGAACCAATGCTCTGATTCGACTGAAATTTTCACCAATCATTCCTCTTCACAATCCAGAATAACGATTCAAAAATAAAAAGTCTAACTTTCGAAACAACTGAGATACAGGGTGTTCTTCGTCAAATGACAGATATAGTATCTTTCGAACCAATGCTCTGATTCGACTGAAATTTTCACCAATCATTCCTCTTCACAATCCAGAATAACGTTTCAAAAATAAAAAGTCTAACTTTCGAAACAACTGAGATACAGGGTGTTCTTCGTCAAATGACAGGTATAGTATCTTTCGAACCAATGCTCTGATTCGACTGAAATTTTCACCAATCATTCCTCTTCACAATCCAGAATAACGTTCCAAAAATAAAAAGTCTAACTTTCGAAACAACTGAGATACAGGGTGTTCTTCGTCAAATGACAAGTATAGTATCTTTCGAACCAATGCTCTGATTCGACTGAAATTTTGACCAATCATTCCTCTTCACAATCCAGAATAACGATTCAAAAATAAAAAGTCTAACTTTCGAAACAACTGAGATAAACGGTGTTCTTCGTCAAATGACAGGTATAGTATCTTTCGAACCAATGCTCTGATTCGACTGAAATTTTCACCAATCATTCCTCTTCACAATCCAGAATAACGTTCCAAAAATAAAAAGTCTAACTTTTGAAACAACTGAGATACAGGGTGTTCTTCGTCAAATGACAGGTATAGTATCTTTCGAACCAATGCTCTGCTTCGACTGAAATTTTCACCAATCATTCCTCTTCACAATCCAGAATAACGTTCCAAAAATAAAAAGTCTAACTTTCGAAACAACTGAGATACAGGGTGTTCTTCGTCAAATGACAGGTATAGTATCTTTCGAACCAATGCTCTGATTCGACTGAAATTTTCACCAATCATTCCTCTTCAAAATCCAGAATAACGTTCCAAAAATAAAAAGTCTAACTTTCGAAACAACTGAGATACAGGGTGTTCTTCGTCAAATGACAGGTATAGTTTCTTTCGAACCAATGCTCTGATTCGATTGAAATTTTCACCAATCATTCCTCTTCACAATCCAGAATAACGTTTCAAAAATAAAAAGTATAACTTTCGAAACAACTGAGATACAGGGTGTTCTTCGTCAAATGACAGGTATAGTATCTTTCGAACCAATGCTCTGATTCGACTGAAATTTTCACCAATCATTCCTCTTCACAATCCAGAATAACGTTCCAAAAATAAAAAGTCTAACTTTCGATACAACTGAGATACAGGGTGTTCTTCGTCAAATGACAAGTATAGTATCTTTCGAACCAATGCTCTGATTCGACTGAAATTTTCACCAATCATTCCTCTTCACAATCCAGAATAACGATTCAAAAATAAAAAGTCTAACTTTCGAAACAACTGAGATACAGGGTGTTCTTCGTCAAATGACAGGTATAGTATCTTTCGAACCAATGCTCTGATTCGACTGAAATTTTCACCAATCATTCCTCTTCAAAATCCAGAATAACGTTCCAAAAATAAAAAGTCTAACTTTCGAAACAACTGAGATACAGGGTGTTCTTCGTCAAATGACAGGTATAGTTTCTTTCGAACCAATGCTCTGATTCGATTGAAATTTTCACCAATCATTCCTCTTCACAATCCAGAATAACGTTTCAAAAATAAAAAGTATAACTTTCGAAACAACTGAGATACAGGGTGTTCTTCGTCAAATGACAGGTATAGTATCTTTCGAACCAATGCTCTGATTCGACTGAAATTTTCACCAATCATTCCTCTTCACAATCCAGAATAACGTTCCAAAAATAAAAAGTCTAACTTTCGATACAACTGAGATACAGGGTGTTCTTCGTCAAATGACAAGTATAGTATCCTTCGAACCAATGCTCTGATTCGACTGAAATTTTCACCAATCATTCCTCTTCACAATCCAGAATAACGATTCAAAAATAAAAAGTCTAACTTTCGAAACAACTGAGATACAGGGTGTTCTTCGTCAAATGACAGGTATAGTATCTTTCGAACCAATGCTCTGATTCGACTGAAATTTTCACCAATCATTCCTCTTCACAATCCAGAATAACGTTCCAAAAATAAAAAGTCTAACTTTCGAAACAACTGAGATACAGGGTGTTTTTCTTCAAATGACAAGTATAGTATCTTTCGAACCAATGCTCTGATTCGACTGAAATTTTCACCAATCATTCCTCTTCACAATCCAGAATAACGATTCAAAAATAAAAAGTCTAACTTTCGAAACAACTGAGATACAGGGTGTTCTTCGTCAAATGACAGGTATAGTATCTTTCGAACCAATGCTCTGATTCGACTGAAATTTTCACCAATCATTCCTCTTCACAATCCAGAATAACGTTTCAAAAATAAAAAGTCTAACTTTCGAAACAACTGAGATACAGGGTGTTCTTCGTCAAATGACAGGTATAGTATCTTTCGAACCAATGCTCTGATTCGACTGAAATTTTCACTAATCATTCCTCTTCACAATCCAGAATAACGATTCAAAAATAAAAAGTCTAACTTTCGAAACAACTGAGATACAGGGTGTTCTTCGTCAAATGACAAGTATAGTATCTTTCGAACCAATGCTCTGATTCGACTGAAATTTTCACCAATCATTCCTCTTCACAATCCAGAATAACGATTCAAAAATAAAAAGTCTAACTTTCGAAACAACTGAGATACAGGGTGTTCTTCGTCAAATGACAGGTATAGTATCTTTCGAACCAATGCTCTGATTCGACTGAAATTTTCACCAATCATTCCTCTTCAAAATCCAGAATAACGTTCCAAAAATAAAAAGTCTAACTTTCGAAACAACTGATATACAGGGTGTTCTTCGTCAAATGACAGGTATAGTTTCTTTCGAACCAATGCTCTGATTCGACTGAAATTTTCACCAATCATTCCTCTTCACAATCCAGAATAACGTTTCAAAAATAAAAAGTATAACTTTCGAAACAACTGAGATACAGGGTGTTCTTCGTCAAATGACAGGTATAGTATCTTTCGAACCAATGCTCTGATTCGACTGAAATTTTCACCAATCATTCCTCTTCACAATCCAGAATAACGTTCCAAAAATAAAAAGTCTAACTTTCGATACAACTGAGATACAGGGTGTTCTTCGTCAAATGACAAGTATAGTATCTTTCGAACCAATGCTCTGATTCGACTGAAATTTTCACCAATCATTCCTCTTCAAAATCCAGAATAACGTTCCAAAAATAAAAAGTCTAACTTTCGAAACAACTGAGATACAGGGTGTTCTTCGTCAAATGACAGGTATAGTATCTTTCGAACCAATGCTCTGATTCGACTGAAATTTTCACCAATGATTCCTCTTCACAATCCAGAATAACGTTTCAAAAATAAAAAGTCTAACTTCCGAAACAACTGAGATACAGGGTGTTCTTCGTCAAATGACAGGTATAGTATCTTTCGAACCAATGCTCTGATTCGACTGAAATTTTCACCAATCATTCCTCTTCACAATCCAGAATAACATTCCAAAAATAAAAAGTCTAACTTTCGAAACAACTGAGATACAGGGTGTTCTTCGTCAAATGACAGGTATAGTATCTTTCGAACCAATGCTCTGATTCGACTGAAATTTTCACTAATCATTCCTCTTCAAAATCCAGAATAACGTTTCAAAAATAAAAAGTATAACTTTCGAAACAACTGAGATACAGGGCGTTCTTCGTCAAATGACAAGTATAGTATCTTTCGAACCAATGCTCTGATTCGACTGAAATTTTCACCAATCATTCCTCTTCACAATCCAGAATAACGATTCAAAAATAAAAAGTCTAACTTTCGAAACAACTGAGATACAGGGTGTTCTTCGTCAAATGACAGGTATAGTATCTTTCGAACCAATGCTCTGATTCGACTGAAATTTTCACCAATCATTCCTCTTCAAAATCCAGAATAACGTTCCAAAAATAAAAAGTCTAACTTTCGAAACAACTGAGATACAGGGTGTTCTTCGTCAAATGACAGGTATAGTATCTTTCGAACCATTGCTCTGATTGGACTGAAATTTTCACCAATCATTCCTCTTCACAATCCAGAATAACGTTTCAAAAATAAAAAGTCTAACTTTCGAAACAACTGAGATACAGGGTGTTCTTCGTCAAATGACAGGTATAGTATCTTTCGAACCAATGCTCTGATTCGACTGAAATTTTCACCAATCATTCCTCTTCACAATCCAGAATAACGTTCCAAAAATAAAAAGTCTAACTATCGAAACAACTGAGATACAGGGTGTTCTTCGTCAAATGACAAGGATAGTATCTTTCGAACAAATGCTCTGATTCGACTGAAATTTTCACCAATCATTCCTCTTCACAATCCAGAATAACGATTCAAAAATAAAAAGTCTAACTTTCGAAACAACTGAGATACAGGGTGTTCTTCGTCAAATGACAGGTATAGTATCTTTCGAACCAATGCTCTGATTCGACTGAAATTTTCACCAATCATTCCTCTTCAAAATCCAGAATAACGTTCCAAAAATAAAAAGTCTAACTTTCGAAACAACTGAGATACAGGGTGTTCTTCGTCAAATGACAGGTATAGTATCTTTCGAACCAATGCTCTGATTCGACTGAAATTTTCACCAATCATTCCTCTTCACAATCCAGAATAACGTTCCAAAAATAAAAAGTCTAACTTTCGATACAACTGAGATACAGGGTGTTCTTCGTCAAATGACAAGTATAGTATCTTTCGAACCAATGCTCTGATTCGACTGAAATTTTCACCAATCATTCCTCTTCACAATCCAGAATAACGATTCAAAAATAAAAAGTCTAACTTTCGAAACAACTGAGATACAGGGTGTTCTTCGTCAAATGACAGGTATAGTATCTTTCGAACCAATGCTCTGATTCGACTGAAATTTTCACCAATCATTCCTCTTCACAATCCAGAATAACGTTCCAAAAATAAAAAGTCTAACTTTCGAAACAACTGAGATACAGGGTGTTTTTCTTCAAATGACAAGTATAGTATCTTTCGAACCAATGCTCTGATTCGACTGAAATTTTCACCAATCATTCCTCTTCACAATCCAGAATAACGATTCAAAAATAAAAAGTCTAACTTTCGAAACAACTGAGATACAGGGTGTTCTTCGTCAAATGACAGGTATAGTATCTTTCGAACCAATGCTCTGATTCGACTGAAATTTTCACCAATCATTCCTCTTCACAATCCAGAATAACGTTTCAAAAATAAAAAGTCTAACTTTCGAAACAACTGAGATACAGGGTGTTCTTCGTCAAATGACAGGTATAGTATCTTTCGAACCAATGCTCTGATTCGACTGAAATTTTCACTAATCATTCCTCTTCACAATCCAGAATAACGATTCAAAAATAAAAAGTCTAACTTTCGAAACAACTGAGATACAGGGTGTTCTTCGTCAAATGACAAGTATAGTATCTTTCGAACCAATGCTCTGATTCGACTGAAATTTTCACCAATCATTCCTCTTCACAATCCAGAATAACGATTCAAAAATAAAAAGTCTAACTTTCGAAACAACTGAGATACAGGGTGTTCTTCGTCAAATGACAGGTATAGTATCTTTCGAACCAATGCTCTGATTCGACTGAAATTTTCACCAATCATTCCTCTTCAAAATCCAGAATAACGTTCCAAAAATAAAAAGTCTAACTTTCGAAACAACTGATATACAGGGTGTTCTTCGTCAAATGACAGGTATAGTTTCTTTCGAACCAATGCTCTGATTCGACTGAAATTTTCACCAATCATTCCTCTTCACAATCCAGAATAACGTTTCAAAAATAAAAAGTATAACTTTCGAAACAACTGAGATACAGGGTGTTCTTCGTCAAATGACAGGTATAGTATCTTTCGAACCAATGCTCTGATTCGACTGAAATTTTCACCAATCATTCCTCTTCACAATCCAGAATAACGTTCCAAAAATAAAAAGTCTAACTTTCGATACAACTGAGATACAGGGTGTTCTTCGTCAAATGACAAGTATAGTATCTTTCGAACCAATGCTCTGATTCGACTGAAATTTTCACCAATCATTCCTCTTCAAAATCCAGAATAACGTTCCAAAAATAAAAAGTCTAACTTTCGAAACAACTGAGATACAGGGTGTTCTTCGTCAAATGACAGGTATAGTATCTTTCGAACCAATGCTCTGATTCGACTGAAATTTTCACCAATGATTCCTCTTCACAATCCAGAATAACGTTTCAAAAATAAAAAGTCTAACTTCCGAAACAATTGAGATACAGGGTGTTCTTCGTCAAATGACAGGTATAGTATCTTTCGAACCAATGCTCTGATTCGACTGAAATTTTCACCAATCATTCCTCTTCACAATCCAGAATAACATTCCAAAAATAAAAAGTCTAACTTTCGAAACAACTGAGATACAGGGTGTTCTTCGTCAAATGACAGGTATAGTATCTTTCGAACCAATGCTCTGATTCGACTGAAATTTTCACTAATCATTCCTCTTCAAAATCCAGAATAACGTTTCAAAAATAAAAAGTATAACTTTCGAAACAACTGAGATACAGGGTGTTCTTCGTCAAATGACAGGTATAGTATCTTTCGAACCAATGCTCTGATTCGACTGAAATTTTCACCAATCATTCCTCTTCACAATCCAGAATAACGTTCCAAAAATAAAAAGTCTAACTTTCGATACAACTGAGATACAGGGTGTTCTTCGTCAAATGGCAAGTATAGTATCTTTCGAACCAATGCTCTGATTCGACTGAAATTTTCACCAATCATTCCTCTTCACAATCCAGAATAACTATTCAAAAATAAAAAGTCTAACTTTCGAAACAACTGAGATACAGGGTGTTCTTCGTCAAATGACAGGTATAGTATCTTTCGAACCAAAGCTCTGATTCGACTGAAATTTTCACCAATCATTCCTCTTCACAATCCAGAATAACGTTCCAAAAATAAAAAGTCTAACTTTCGAAACAACTGAGATACAGGGTGTTTTTCTTCAAATGACAAGTATAGTATCTTTCGAACCAATGCTCTGATTCGACTGAAATTTTCACCAATCATTCCTCTTCACAATCCAGAATAACGATTCAAAAATAAAAAGTCTAACTTTCGAAACAACTGAGATACAGGGTGTTCTTCGTCAAATGACAGGTATAGTATCTTTCGAACCAATGCTCTGATTCGACTGAAATTTTCACCAATCATTCCTCTTCACAATCCAGAATAACGTTTCAAAAATAAAAAGTCTAACTTTCGAAACAACTGAGATACAGGGTGTTCTTCGTCAAATGACAGGTATAGTATCTTTCGAACCAATGCTCTGATTCGACTGAAATTTTCACCAATCATTCCTCTTCACAATCCAGAATAACGATTCAAAAATAAAAAGTCTAACTTTCGAAACAACTGAGATACAGGGTGTTCTTCGTCAAATGACAAGTATAGTATCTTTCGAACCAATGCTCTGATTCGACTGAAATTTTCAACAATCATTCCTCTTCACAATCCAGAATAACGATTCAAAAATAAAAAGTCTAACTTTCGAAACAACTGAGATACAGGGTGTTCTTCGTCAAATGACAGGTATAGTATCTTTCGAACCAATGCTCTGATTCGACTGAAATTTTCACCAATCATTCCTCTTCACAATCCAGAATAACGATTCAAAAATAAAAAGTCTAACTTTCGAAACAACTGAGATACAGGGTGTTCTTCGTCAAATGACAGGTATAGTATCTTTCGAACCAATGCTCTGATTCGACTGAAATTTTCACCAATCATTCCTCTTCAAAATCCAGAATAACGTTCCAAAAATAAAAAGTCTAACTTTCGAAACAACTGAGATACAGGGTGTTCTTCGTCAAATGACAGGTATAGTATCTGTCGAACCAATGCTCTGATTCGACTGAAATTTTCACCAATGATTCCTCTTCACAATCCAGAATAACGTTTCAAAAATAAAAAGTCTAACTTCCGAAACAACTGAGATACAGGGTGTTCTTCGTCAAATGACAGGTATAGTATCTTTCGAACCAATGCTCTGATTCGACTGAAATTTTCACCAATCATTCCTCTTCACAATCCAGAATAACGTTCCAAAAATAAAAAGTCTAACTTTCGAAACAACTGAGATACAGGGTGTTCTTCGTCAAATGACAGGTATAGTATCTTTCGAACCAATGCTCTGATTCGACTGAAATTTTCACCAATCATTCCTCTTCAAAATCCAGAATAACGTTCCAGAAATAAAAAGTCCAACTTTTGAAACAACTGAGATACAGGGTGTTCTTCGTCAAATGACAGGTATAGTATCTTTCGAACCAATGCTCTGATTCGACTGAAATTTTCACCAATCATTCCTCTTCACAATCCAGAATAACTTTCCAAAAATAAAAAGTCTAACTTTCGAAACAACTGAGATACAGGGTGTTCTTCGTCAAATGACAAGTATAGTATCTTTCGAACCAATGCTCTGATTCGACTGAAATTTTCACCAATCATTCCTCTTCACAATCCAGAATAACGATTCAAAAATAAAAAGTCTAACTTTCGAAACAACTGAGATACAGGGTGTTCTTCGTCAAATGACAGGTATAGTATCTTTCGAACCAATGCTCTGATTCGACTGAAATTTTCACCAATCATTCCTCTTCAAAATCCAGAATAACGTTCCAAAAATAAAAAGTCTAACTTTCGAAACAACTGAGATACAGGGTGTTCTTCGTCAAATGACAGGTATAGTTTCTTTCGAACCAATGCTCTGATTCGATTGAAATTTTCACCAATCATTCCTCTTCACAATCCAGAATAACGTTTCAAAAATAAAAAGTATAACTTTCGAAACAACTGAGATACAGGGTGTTCTTCGTCAAATGACAGGTATAGTATCTTTCGAACCAATGCTCTGATTCGACTGAAATTTTCACCAATCATTCCTCTTCACAATCCAGAATAACGTTCCAAAAATAAAAAGTCTAACTTTCGATACAACTGAGATACAGGGTGTTCTTCGTCAAATGACAAGTATAGTATCCTTCGAACCAATGCTCTGATTCGACTGAAATTTTCACCAATCATTCCTCTTCACAATCCAGAATAACGATTCAAAAATAAAAAGTCTAACTTTCGAAACAACTGAGATACAGGGTGTTCTTCGTCAAATGACAGGTATAGTATCTTTCGAACCAATGCTCTGATTCGACTGAAATTTTCACCAATCATTCCTCTTCACAATCCAGAATAACGTTCCAAAAATAAAAAGTCTAACTTTCGAAACAACTGAGATACAGGGTGTTTTTCTTCAAATGACAAGTATAGTATCTTTCGAACCAATGCTCTGATTCGACTGAAATTTTCACCAATCATTCCTCTTCACAATCCAGAATAACGATTCAAAAATAAAAAGTCTAACTTTCGAAACAACTGAGATACAGGGTGTTCTTCGTCAAATGACAGGTATAGTATCTTTCGAACCAATGCTCTGATTCGACTGAAATTTTCACCAATCATTCCTCTTCACAATCCAGAATAACGTTTCAAAAATAAAAAGTCTAACTTTCGAAACAACTGAGATACAGGGTGTTCTTCGTCAAATGACAGGTATAGTATCTTTCGAACCAATGCTCTGATTCGACTGAAATTTTCACTAATCATTCCTCTTCACAATCCAGAATAACGATTCAAAAATAAAAAGTCTAACTTTCGAAACAACTGAGATACAGGGTGTTCTTCGTCAAATGACAAGTATAGTATCTTTCGAACCAATGCTCTGATTCGACTGAAATTTTCACCAATCATTCCTCTTCACAATCCAGAATAACGATTCAAAAATAAAAAGTCTAACTTTCGAAACAACTGAGATACAGGGTGTTCTTCGTCAAATGACAGGTATAGTATCTTTCGAACCAATGCTCTGATTCGACTGAAATTTTCACCAATCATTCCTCTTCAAAATCCAGAATAACGTTCCAAAAATAAAAAGTCTAACTTTCGAAACAACTGATATACAGGGTGTTCTTCGTCAAATGACAGGTATAGTTTCTTTCGAACCAATGCTCTGATTCGACTGAAATTTTCACCAATCATTCCTCTTCACAATCCAGAATAACGTTTCAAAAATAAAAAGTATAACTTTCGAAACAACTGAGATACAGGGTGTTCTTCGTCAAATGACAGGTATAGTATCTTTCGAACCAATGCTCTGATTCGACTGAAATTTTCACCAATCATTCCTCTTCACAATCCAGAATAACGTTCCAAAAATAAAAAGTCTAACTTTCGATACAACTGAGATACAGGGTGTTCTTCGTCAAATGACAAGTATAGTATCTTTCGAACCAATGCTCTGATTCGACTGAAATTTTCACCAATCATTCCTCTTCAAAATCCAGAATAACGTTCCAAAAATAAAAAGTCTAACTTTCGAAACAACTGAGATACAGGGTGTTCTTCGTCAAATGACAGGTATAGTATCTTTCGAACCAATGCTCTGATTCGACTGAAATTTTCACCAATGATTCCTCTTCACAATCCAGAATAACGTTTCAAAAATAAAAAGTCTAACTTCCGAAACAACTGAGATACAGGGTGTTCTTCGTCAAATGACAGGTATAGTATCTTTCGAACCAATGCTCTGATTCGACTGAAATTTTCACCAATCATTCCTCTTCACAATCCAGAATAACATTCCAAAAATAAAAAGTCTAACTTTCGAAACAACTGAGATACAGGGTGTTCTTCGTCAAATGACAGGTATAGTATCTTTCGAACCAATGCTCTGATTCGACTGAAATTTTCACTAATCATTCCTCTTCAAAATCCAGAATAACGTTTCAAAAATAAAAAGTATAACTTTCGAAACAACTGAGATACAGGGCGTTCTTCGTCAAATGACAAGTATAGTATCTTTCGAACCAATGCTCTGATTCGACTGAAATTTTCACCAATCATTCCTCTTCACAATCCAGAATAACGATTCAAAAATAAAAAGTCTAACTTTCGAAACAACTGAGATACAGGGTGTTCTTCGTCAAATGACAGGTATAGTATCTTTCGAACCAATGCTCTGATTCGACTGAAATTTTCACCAATCATTCCTCTTCAAAATCCAGAATAACGTTCCAAAAATAAAAAGTCTAACTTTCGAAACAACTGAGATACAGGGTGTTCTTCGTCAAATGACAGGTATAGTATCTTTCGAACCATTGCTCTGATTGGACTGAAATTTTCACCAATCATTCCTCTTCACAATCCAGAATAACGTTTCAAAAATAAAAAGTCTAACTTTCGAAACAACTGAGATACAGGGTGTTCTTCGTCAAATGACAGGTATAGTATCTTTCGAACCAATGCTCTGATTCGACTGAAATTTTCACCAATCATTCCTCTTCACAATCCAGAATAACGTTCCAAAAATAAAAAGTCTAACTATCGAAACAACTGAGATACAGGGTGTTCTTCGTCAAATGACAAGGATAGTATCTTTCGAACAAATGCTCTGATTCGACTGAAATTTTCACCAATCATTCCTCTTCACAATCCAGAATAACGATTCAAAAATAAAAAGTCTAACTTTCGAAACAACTGAGATACAGGGTGTTCTTCGTCAAATGACAGGTATAGTATCTTTCGAACCAATGCTCTGATTCGACTGAAATTTTCACCAATCATTCCTCTTCAAAATCCAGAATAACGTTCCAAAAATAAAAAGTCTAACTTTCGAAACAACTGAGATACAGGGTGTTCTTCGTCAAATGACAGGTATAGTATCTTTCGAACCAATGCTCTGATTCGACTGAAATTTTCACCAATCATTCCTCTTCACAATCCAGAATAACGTTCCAAAAATAAAAAGTCTAACTTTCGATACAACTGAGATACAGGGTGTTCTTCGTCAAATGACAAGTATAGTATCTTTCGAACCAATGCTCTGATTCGACTGAAATTTTCACCAATCATTCCTCTTCACAATCCAGAATAACGATTCAAAAATAAAAAGTCTAACTTTCGAAACAACTGAGATACAGGGTGTTCTTCGTCAAATGACAGGTATAGTATCTTTCGAACCAATGCTCTGATTCGACTGAAATTTTCACCAATCATTCCTCTTCACAATCCAGAATAACGTTCCAAAAATAAAAAGTCTAACTTTCGAAACAACTGAGATACAGGGTGTTTTTCTTCAAATGACAAGTATAGTATCTTTCGAACCAATGCTCTGATTCGACTGAAATTTTCACCAATCATTCCTCTTCACAATCCAGAATAACGATTCAAAAATAAAAAGTCTAACTTTCGAAACAACTGAGATACAGGGTGTTCTTCGTCAAATGACAGGTATAGTATCTTTCGAACCAATGCTCTGATTCGACTGAAATTTTCACCAATCATTCCTCTTCACAATCCAGAATAACGTTTCAAAAATAAAAAGTCTAACTTTCGAAACAACTGAGATACAGGGTGTTCTTCGTCAAATGACAGGTATAGTATCTTTCGAACCAATGCTCTGATTCGACTGAAATTTTCACTAATCATTCCTCTTCACAATCCAGAATAACGATTCAAAAATAAAAAGTCTAACTTTCGAAACAACTGAGATACAGGGTGTTCTTCGTCAAATGACAAGTATAGTATCTTTCGAACCAATGCTCTGATTCGACTGAAATTTTCACCAATCATTCCTCTTCACAATCCAGAATAACGATTCAAAAATAAAAAGTCTAACTTTCGAAACAACTGAGATACAGGGTGTTCTTCGTCAAATGACAGGTATAGTATCTTTCGAACCAATGCTCTGATTCGACTGAAATTTTCACCAATCATTCCTCTTCAAAATCCAGAATAACGTTCCAAAAATAAAAAGTCTAACTTTCGAAACAACTGATATACAGGGTGTTCTTCGTCAAATGACAGGTATAGTTTCTTTCGAACCAATGCTCTGATTCGACTGAAATTTTCACCAATCATTCCTCTTCACAATCCAGAATAACGTTTCAAAAATAAAAAGTATAACTTTCGAAACAACTGAGATACAGGGTGTTCTTCGTCAAATGACAGGTATAGTATCTTTCGAACCAATGCTCTGATTCGACTGAAATTTTCACCAATCATTCCTCTTCACAATCCAGAATAACGTTCCAAAAATAAAAAGTCTAACTTTCGATACAACTGAGATACAGGGTGTTCTTCGTCAAATGACAAGTATAGTATCTTTCGAACCAATGCTCTGATTCGACTGAAATTTTCACCAATCATTCCTCTTCAAAATCCAGAATAACGTTCCAAAAATAAAAAGTCTAACTTTCGAAACAACTGAGATACAGGGTGTTCTTCGTCAAATGACAGGTATAGTATCTTTCGAACCAATGCTCTGATTCGACTGAAATTTTCACCAATGATTCCTCTTCACAATCCAGAATAACGTTTCAAAAATAAAAAGTCTAACTTCCGAAACAATTGAGATACAGGGTGTTCTTCGTCAAATGACAGGTATAGTATCTTTCGAACCAATGCTCTGATTCGACTGAAATTTTCACCAATCATTCCTCTTCACAATCCAGAATAACATTCCAAAAATAAAAAGTCTAACTTTCGAAACAACTGAGATACAGGGTGTTCTTCGTCAAATGACAGGTATAGTATCTTTCGAACCAATGCTCTGATTCGACTGAAATTTTCACTAATCATTCCTCTTCAAAATCCAGAATAACGTTTCAAAAATAAAAAGTATAACTTTCGAAACAACTGAGATACAGGGTGTTCTTCGTCAAATGACAGGTATAGTATCTTTCGAACCAATGCTCTGATTCGACTGAAATTTTCACCAATCATTCCTCTTCACAATCCAGAATAACGTTCCAAAAATAAAAAGTCTAACTTTCGATACAACTGAGATACAGGGTGTTCTTCGTCAAATGGCAAGTATAGTATCTTTCGAACCAATGCTCTGATTCGACTGAAATTTTCACCAATCATTCCTCTTCACAATCCAGAATAACTATTCAAAAATAAAAAGTCTAACTTTCGAAACAACTGAGATACAGGGTGTTCTTCGTCAAATGACAGGTATAGTATCTTTCGAACCAAAGCTCTGATTCGACTGAAATTTTCACCAATCATTCCTCTTCACAATCCAGAATAACGTTCCAAAAATAAAAAGTCTAACTTTCGAAACAACTGAGATACAGGGTGTTTTTCTTCAAATGACAAGTATAGTATCTTTCGAACCAATGCTCTGATTCGACTGAAATTTTCACCAATCATTCCTCTTCACAATCCAGAATAACGATTCAAAAATAAAAAGTCTAACTTTCGAAACAACTGAGATACAGGGTGTTCTTCGTCAAATGACAGGTATAGTATCTTTCGAACCAATGCTCTGATTCGACTGAAATTTTCACCAATCATTCCTCTTCACAATCCAGAATAACGTTTCAAAAATAAAAAGTCTAACTTTCGAAACAACTGAGATACAGGGTGTTCTTCGTCAAATGACAGGTATAGTATCTTTCGAACCAATGCTCTGATTCGACTGAAATTTTCACCAATCATTCCTCTTCACAATCCAGAATAACGATTCAAAAATAAAAAGTCTAACTTTCGAAACAACTGAGATACAGGGTGTTCTTCGTCAAATGACAAGTATAGTATCTTTCGAACCAATGCTCTGATTCGACTGAAATTTTCAACAATCATTCCTCTTCACAATCCAGAATAACGATTCAAAAATAAAAAGTCTAACTTTCGAAACAACTGAGATACAGGGTGTTCTTCGTCAAATGACAGGTATAGTATCTTTCGAACCAATGCTCTGATTCGACTGAAATTTTCACCAATCATTCCTCTTCACAATCCAGAATAACGATTCAAAAATAAAAAGTCTAACTTTCGAAACAACTGAGATACAGGGTGTTCTTCGTCAAATGACAGGTATAGTATCTTTCGAACCAATGCTCTGATTCGACTGAAATTTTCACCAATCATTCCTCTTCAAAATCCAGAATAACGTTCCAAAAATAAAAAGTCTAACTTTCGAAACAACTGAGATACAGGGTGTTCTTCGTCAAATGACAGGTATAGTATCTGTCGAACCAATGCTCTGATTCGACTGAAATTTTCACCAATGATTCCTCTTCACAATCCAGAATAACGTTTCAAAAATAAAAAGTCTAACTTCCGAAACAACTGAGATACAGGGTGTTCTTCGTCAAATGACAGGTATAGTATCTTTCGAACCAATGCTCTGATTCGACTGAAATTTTCACCAATCATTCCTCTTCACAATCCAGAATAACGTTCCAAAAATAAAAAGTCTAACTTTCGAAACAACTGAGATACAGGGTGTTCTTCGTCAAATGACAGGTATAGTATCTTTCGAACCAATGCTCTGATTCGACTGAAATTTTCACCAATCATTCCTCTTCAAAATCCAGAATAACGTTCCAGAAATAAAAAGTCCAACTTTTGAAACAACTGAGATACAGGGTGTTCTTCGTCAAATGACAGGTATAGTATCTTTCGAACCAATGCTCTGATTCGACTGAAATTTTCACCAATCATTCCTCTTCACAATCCAGAATAACTTTCCAAAAATAAAAAGTCTAACTTTCGAAACAACTGAGATACAGGGTGTTCTTCGTCAAATGACAAGTATAGTATCTTTCGAACCAATGCTCTGATTCGACTGAAATTTTCACCAATCATTCCTCTTCACAATCCAGAATAACGATTCAAAAATAAAAAGTCTAACTTTCGAAACAACTGAGATACAGGGTGTTCTTCGTCAAATGACAGGTATAGTATCTTTCGAACCAATGCTCTGATTCGACTGAAATTTTCACCAATCATTCCTCTTCAAAATCCAGAATAACGTTCCAAAAATAAAAAGTCTAACTTTCGAAACAACCGAGATACAGGGTGTTCTTCGTCAAATGACAGGTATAGTATCTTTCGAACCAATGATCTGATTCGACTGAAATTTTCACCAATCATTCCTCTTCACAATCCAGAATAACGTTTCAAAAATAAAAAGTCTAACTTTCGAAACAACTGAGATACAGGGTGTTCTTCGTCAAATGACAGGTATAGTATCTTCTGAACCAATGCTCTGATTCGACTGAAATTTTCACCAATCATTCCTCTTCACAATCCAGAATAACGTTCCAAAAATAAAAAGTCTAACTTTCGAAACAACTGAGATACAGGGTGTTCTTCGTCAAATGACAAGTATAGTATCTTTCGAACCAATGCTCTGATTCGACTGAAATTTTCACCAATCATTCCTCTTCACAATCCAGAATAACGATTCAAAAATAAAAAGTCTAACTTTCGAAACAACTGAGATACAGGGTGTTCTTCGTCAAATGACAGATATAGTATCTTTCGAACCAATGCTCTGATTCGACTGAAATTTTCACCAATCATTCCTCTTCACAATCCAGAATAACGTTTCAAAAATAAAAAGTCTAACTTTCGAAACAACTGAGATACAGGGTGTTCTTCGTCAAATGACAGGTATAGTATCTTTCGAACCAATGCTCTGATTCGACTGAAATTTTCACCAATCATTCCTCTTCACAATCCAGAATAACGTTCCAAAAATAAAAAGTCTAACTTTCGAAACAACTGAGATACAGGGTGTTCTTCGTCAAATGACAAGTATAGTATCTTTCGAACCAATGCTCTGATTCGACTGAAATTTTGACCAATCATTCCTCTTCACAATCCAGAATAACGATTCAAAAATAAAAAGTCTAACTTTCGAAACAACTGAGATAAACGGTGTTCTTCGTCAAATGACAGGTATAGTATCTTTCGAACCAATGCTCTGATTCGACTGAAATTTTCACCAATCATTCCTCTTCACAATCCAGAATAACGTTCCAAAAATAAAAAGTCTAACTTTTGAAACAACTGAGATACAGGGTGTTCTTCGTCAAATGACAGGTATAGTATCTTTCGAACCAATGCTCTGCTTCGACTGAAATTTTCACCAATCATTCCTCTTCACAATCCAGAATAACGTTCCAAAAATAAAAAGTCTAACTTTCGAAACAACTGAGATACAGGGTGTTCTTCGTCAAATGACAGGTATAGTATCTTTCGAACCAATGCTCTGATTCGACTGAAATTTTCACCAATCATTCCTCTTCACAATCCAGAATAACGTTCCAAAAATAAAAAGTCTAACTTTCGAAACAACTGAGATACAGGGTGTTCTTCGTCAAATGACAGGTATAGTATCTTTCGAACCAATGCTCTGATTCGACTGAAATTTTCACCAATCATTCCTCTTCAAAATCCAGAATAACGTTCCAAAAATAAAAAGTCTAACTTTCGAAACAACTGAGATACAGGGTGTTCTTCGTCAAATGACAGGTATAGTATCTTTCGAACCAATGCTCTGATTCGACTGAAATTTTTACCAATCATTCCTCTTCACAATCCAGAATAACGTTCCAAAAATAAAAAGTCTAACTTTCGAAACAACTGAGATACAGGGTGTTCTTCGTCAAATGACAAGTATAGTATCTTTCGAACCAATGCTCTGATTCGACTGAAATTTTCACCAATCATTCCTCTTCACAATCCAGAATAACGATTCAAAAATAAAAAGTCTAACTTTCGAAACAACTGAGATACAGGGTGTTCTTCGTCAAATGACAGGTATAGTATCTTTCGAACCAATGCTCTGATTCGACTGAAATTTTCACCAATCATTCCTCTTCAGAATCCAGAATAACGTTCCAAAAATAAAAAGTCTAACTTTCGAAACAACTGAGATACAGGGTGTTCTTCGTCAAATGACAGGTATAGTATCTTTCGAACCAATGCTCTGATTCGACTGAAATTTTCACCAATCATTCCTCTTCACAATCCAGAATAACGTTTCAAAAATAAAAAGTCTAACTTTCGAAACAACTGAGATACAGGGTGTTCTTCGTCAAATGACAGGTATAGTATCTTTCGAACCAATGCTCTGATTCGACTGAAATTTTCACCAATCATTCCTCTTTACAATCCAGAATAACGTTCCAAAAATAAAAAGTCTAACTTTCGAAACAACTGAGATACAGGGTGTTCTTCGTCAAATGACAAGTATAGTATCTTTCGAACCAATGCTCTGATTCGACTGAAATTTTCACCAATCATTCCTCTTCACAATCCAGAATAACGATTCAAAAATAAAAAGTCTAACTTTCGAAACAACTGAGATACAGGGTGTTCTTCGTCAAATGACAGGTATAGTATCTTTCGAACCAATGCTCTGATTCGACTGAAATTTTCACCAATCATTCCTATTCACAATCCAGAATAACGTTTCAAAAATAAAAAGTCTAACTTTCGAAACAACTGAGATACAGGGTGTTCTTCGTCAAATGACAGGTATAGTATCTTTCGAACCAATGCTCTGATTCGACTGAAATTTTCACCAATCATTCCTCTTCACAATCCAGAATAACGTTCCAAAAATAAAAAGTCTAACTTTCGAAACAACTGAGATACAGGGCGTTCTTCGTCAAATGACAAGTATAGTATCTTTCGAACCAATGCTCTGATTCGACTGAAATTTTCACCAATCATTCCTCTTCAAAATCCAGAATAACGTTCCAAAAATAAAAAGTCTAACTTTCGAAACAACTGAGATACAGGGTGTTCTTCGTCAAATGACAGGTATAGTATCTTTCGAACCAATGCTCTGATTCGACTGAAATTTTCACCAATCATTCCTCTTCAAAATCCAGAATAACGTTCCAAAAATAAAAAGTCTAACTTTCGAAACAACTGAGATACAGGGTGTTCTTCGTCAAATGACAGGTATAGTATCTTTCGAACCAATGCTCTGATTCGACTGAAATTTTCACCAATCATTCCTCTTCACAATCCAGAATAACGTTTCAAAAATAAAAAGTCTAACTTTCGAAACAACTGAGATACAGGGTGTTCTTCGTCAAATGACAGGTATAGTATCTTTCGAACCAATGCTCTGATTCGACTGAAATTTTCACCAATCATTCCTCTTCACAATCCAGAATAACGTTCCAAAAATAAAAAGTCTAACTATCGAAACAACTGAGATACAGGGTGTTCTTCGTCAAATGACAAGTATAGTATCTTTCGAACAAATGCTCTGATTCGACTGAAATTTTCACCAATCATTCCTCTTCACAATCCAGAATAACGATTCAAAAATAAAAAGTCTAACTTTCGAAACAACTGAGATACAGGGTGTTCTTCGTCAAATGACAGGTATAGTATCTTTCGAACCAATGCTCTGATTCGACTGAAATTTTCACCAATCATTCCTCTTCACAATCCAGAATAACGTTCCAAAAATAAAAAGTCTAACTTTCGAAACAACTGAGATACAGGGTGTTCTTCGTCAAATGACAAGTATAGTATCTTTCGAACCAATACTCTGATTCGACTGAAATTTTCACCAATCATTCCTCTTCACAATCCAGAATAACGTTTCAAAAATAAAAAGTCTAACTTCCGAAACAACTGAGATACAGGGTGTTCTTCGTCAAATGACAGGTATAGTATCTTTCGAACCAATGCTCTGATTCGACTGAAATTTTCACCAATCATTCCTCTTCAAAATCTCGAATAACGTTCCAAAAATAAAAAGTCTAACTTTCGAAATAACTGCTATACAGGGTGTTCTTCGTCAAATGACAGGTATAGTTTCTTTCGAACCAATGCTCTGATTCGACCGAAATTTTCACCAATCATTCCTCTTCACAATCCAGAATAACGTTTCAAAAATAAAAAGTCTAACTTTCGAAACAACTGAGATACAGGGTGTTCTTCGTCAAATGACAGGTATAGTATCTTTCGAACCAATGCTCTGATTCGACTGAAATTTTCACCAATCATTCCTCTTCACAATCCAGAATAACGTTCCAAAAATAAAAAGTCTAACTTTCGATACAACTGAGATACAGGGTGTTCTTCGTCAAATGACAAGTTTAGTATCTTTCGAACCAATGCTCTGATTCGACTGAAATTTTCACCAATCATTCCTCTTCACAATCCAGAATAACGCTTCAAAAATAAAAAGTCTAACTTTCGAAACAACTGAGATACAGGGTGTTCTTCGTCAAATGACAGGTATAGTATCTTTCGAACCAATGCTCTGATTCGACTGAAATTTTCACCAATTATTTCTCTTCACAATCCAGAATAACGTTCCAAAAATAAAAAGTCTAACTTTCGAAACAACTGAGATACAGGGTGTTCTTCTTCAAATGACAAGTATAGTATCTTTCGAACCAATGCTCTGATTCGACTGAAATTTTCACCAATCATTCCTCTTCACAATCCAGAATAACGCTTCAAAAATAAAAAGTCTAACTTTCGAAACAACTGAGATACAGGGTGTTCTTCGTCAAATGACAGGTATAGTATCTTTCGAACCAATGCTCTGATTCGACTGAAATTTTCACCAATCATTCCTCTTCACAATCCAGAATAACGTTTCAAAAATAAAAAGTCTAACTTTCGAAACAACTGAGATACAGGGTGTTCTTCGTCAAATGACAGGTATAGTATCTTTCGAACCAATGCTCTGATTCGACTGAAATTTTCACCAATCATTCCTCTTCAAAATCCAGAATAACGTTCCAAAAATAAAAAGTCTAACTTTCGAAACAACTGAGATACAGGTTGTTCTTCGTCAAATGACAGGTATAGTATCTTTCGAACCAATGTTTTGATTCGACTGAAATTTTCACCAATCATTCCTCTTCACAATCCAGAATAACATTTCAAAAATAAAAAGTCTAACTTTCGAAACAACTGAGATACAAGGTGTTCTTCGTCAAATGACAGGTATAGTATCTTTCGAACCAATGCTCTGATTCGACTGAAATTTTCACCAATCATTCCTCTTTACAATCCAGAATAACGTTCCAAAAATAAAAAGTCTAACTTTCGAAACAACTGAGATACAGGGTGTTCTTCGTCAAATGACAAGTATAGTATCTTTCGAACCAATGCTCTGATTCGACTGAAATTTTCACCAATCATTCCTCTTCACAATCCAGAATAACGATTCAAAAATAAAAAGTCTAACTTTCGAAACAACTGAGATACAGGGTGTTCTTCGTCAAATGACAGGTATAGTATCTTTCGAACCAATGCTCTGATTCGACTGAAATTTTCACCAATCATTCCTCTTCACAATCCAGTATAACGTTTCAAAAATAAAAAGTCTAACTTTCGAAACAACTGAGATACAGGGTGTTCTTCGTCAAATGACAGGTATAGTATCTTTCGAACCAATGCTCTGATTCGACTGAAATTTTCACCAATCATTCCTCTTCACAATCCAGAATAACGTTTCAAAAATAAAAAGTCTAACTTTCGAAACAACTGAGATACAGGGCGTTCTTCGTCAAATGACAAGTATAGTATCTTTCGAACCAATGCTCTGATTCGACTGAAATTTTCACCAATCATTCCTCTTCACAATCCAGAATAACGATTCAAAAATAAAAAGTCTAACTTTCGAAACAACTGAGATACAGGGTGTTCTTCGTCAAATGACAGGTATAGTATCTTTCGAACCAATGCTCTGATTCGACTGAAATTTTCACCAATCATTCCTCTTCAAAATCCAGAATAACGTTTCAAAAATAAAAAGTCTAACTTTCGAAACAACTGAGATACAGGGTGTTCTTCGTCAAATGACAGGTATAGTATCTTTCGAACCAATACTCTGATTCGACTGAAATTTTTACCAATCATTCCTCTTCACAATCCAGAATAACGTTTCAAAAATAAAAAGTCTAACTTTCGAAACAACTGAGATACAGGCTGTTCTTCGTCAAATGACAGGTATAGTATCTTTCGAACCAATGCTCTGATTCGACTGAAATTTTCACCAATCATTCCTCTTCACAATACAGAATAACGTTCGAAAAATAAAAAGTCTAACTATCGAAACAACTGAGATACAGGGTGTTCTTCGTCAAATGACAAGTATAGTATCTTTCGAACAAATGCTCTGATTCGACTGAAATTTTCACCAATCATTCCTCTTCACAATCCAGAATAACGATTCAAAAATAAAAAGTCTAACTTTCGAAACAACTGAGATACAGGGTGTTCTTCGTCAAATGACAGGTATAGTATCTTTCGAACAAATGCTCTGATTCGACTGAAATTTTCACCAATCATTCCTCTTCACAATCCAGAATAACGTTCCAAAAATAAAAAGTCTAACTTTCGAAACAACTGAGATACAGGGTGTTCTTCGTCAAATGACAAGTATAGTATCTTTCGAACCAATACTCTGATTCGACTGAAATTTTCACCAATCATTCCTCTTCACAATCCAGAATAACGTTTCAAAAATAAAAAGTCTAACTTCCGAAACAACTGAGATACAGGGTGTTCTTCGTCAAATGACAGGTATAGTATCTTTCGAACCAATTCTCTGATTCGACTGAAATTTTCACCAATTATTCCTCTTCAAAATCCAGAATAACGTTCCAAAAATAAAAAGTCTAACTTTCGAAACAACTGATATACAGGGTGTTCTTCGTCAAATGACAGGTATAGTTTCTTTCGAACCAATGCTCTGATTCGACTGAAATTTTCACCAATCATTCCTCTTCACAATCCAGAATAACGTTTCAAAAATAAAAAGTCTAACTTTCGAAACAACTGAGATACAGGGTGTTCTTCGTCAAATGACAGGTATAGTATCTTTCGAACCAATGCTCTGATTCGACTGAAATTTTCACCAATCATTCCTCTTCACAATCCAGAATAACGTTTCAAAAATAAAATTTCAAAAAGCACTGCCGTGAAGGCAGCAACTTTTGCGCGCATGTTCAATGCAGATGACCTTTTCAGCAACGAATTTGAACGTGCGCGCGTACCAAATTTCAGTTCGATACGATCATAAGTTCTGGAGATATCGGGAAAAAATATGTCAAATTTCGAGGTTTTCTTCTCGATATCGTTGATTTTTTCGGTATTACTCGAGAAATACTGATTCAGTCCTGATTAAACTTCACAGCTAGTTTTAAGATGCTAAAAGACAACTTTATGCAAAATTTCGTGAAAATCGTGTTATTAGAACAATTTGAAAAAAAAAATTTATATGATTTTCTCATCATATCATCCTCATTAAATTCTGTATGAAACTTCGAACTGTTATTTTCGATGAAGCACTGAATTTCAATTCGATCTGATCTGTATTTTTGGAAACATTGGAAAAATAAAATTTTGATTGGGTATATCTACGGAATCATTGGGCGGATTTTACCCATTCACGAATTCGACCTTCGTAATTAAGCCCCAAACCTACTCTACAAATATCGAGTTTCTAAGTCGTTTCTTCCGGAAGTTATTGTGTTTACGGTCAGCCTAACGGCCGACTGCGTAAACACAATAACTTCCGAAAGAAACAACTTAGAAACTCGATATTTGTAGAGAAGGTTTGGACCTTAATTACGAAGGCCGAATTCGTGAATGGGTAAAATCCACCCAATGATTCCGTAGATATACCCAATCAAAATTTTATTTTTCCAATATTTCCAAAAATACAGACCAGATCGAATTGAAATCCAGTACTTCATCGAAAATAACAGTTCGAAGTTTCATACAGAATTTAATGAGGATGATATGATGAAAAAAACATATAATTTTTTTTTTTCAAATTGTTCTAATAACCCGATTATCACGAAATTTTGCACAAAGTTGTCTTTCAGCATCTTAAAACTAGCTGTGAAGTTTAATCAGGACTGAATCAGTATTTCTCGAGTAATACCAAAAAAATCAACGATATCGAGAAGAAAACCTCGAAATTTGACATATTTTTTCCCGATATCTCCAAAACTTATGATCGTATCGAGCTGAAATTTAGTACACTGCTGTGAAATTAGAAGGTCAAAGTGTGAGTATAATTTTTTTTGGATATGATGAATGGTTTCCGAAAAAAAAATTTTTTTGTAAAAAAATTTCGAAAAAAATTTTTTTTAAAATTTATTGACAATATGATCTTGACGAAATTTGGCTCAAAGTTGCGCGTCGTTATACTCCACCAAACTGCCAAGTTTGAATCAAATCGCTCAAGTAGTTTCTGAAATAAAAAATAAATAACTTCAAAATTTCAAATGCCTATAACTCCGAAACTATTCGATCGATTTGGCCCATTAACGAACTTAACCGCGGCATTCCAATGCGCGACCTACCCTGAAAGTTTCAAGTCGCTAGCTCACTTCGTTCGACAGTTATCGTGTCTACGGCCGGCCGGCCGGACAGAATCGATTTTGACACCGGATTCGTCATCAGTGAGTCCAACCTAGTCGATTGAGACCATTTTCGGCTCAATCATCCAAAATTACAGACATTTGATCAAAACGATAGCACGCTGTTCCCCTAGAACATGCGCGCAAAAAGTCTAACTTTCGATACAACTGAGATACAGGGTGTTCTTCGTCAAATGACAAGTATAGTATCTTTCGAACCAATGCTCTGATTCGACTGAAATTTTCACCAATCATTCCTCTTCACAATCCAGAATAACGCTTCAAAAATAAAAAGTCTAACTTTCGAAACAACTGAGATACAGGGTGTTCTTCGTCAAATGACAGGTATAGTATCTTTCGAACCAATGCTCTGATTCGACTGAAATTTTCACCAATCATTCCTCTTCACAATCCAGAATAACGTTCCAAAAATAAAAAGTCTAACTTTCGAAACAACTGAGATACAGGGTGTTCTACTTCAAATGACAAGTATAGTATCTTTCGAACCAATGCTCTGATTCGACTGAAATTTTCACCAATCATTCCTCTTCACAATCCAGAAAAACGATTCAAAAATAAAAAGTCTAACTTTCGAAACAACTGAGATACAGGGTGTTCTTCGTCAAATGACAGGTATAGTATCTTTCGAACCAATGCTCTGATTCGACTGAAATTTTCACCAATCATTCCTCTTCACAATCCAGAATAACGTTTCAAAAATAAAAAGTCTAACTTTCGAAACAACTGAGATACAGGGTGTTCTTCGTCAAATGACAGGTATAGTATCTTTCGAACCAATGCTCTGATTCGACTGAAATTTTCACCAATCATTCCTCTTCATATTCCAGAATAACGATTCAAAAATAAAAAGTCTAACTTTCGAAACAACTGAGATACAGGGTGTTCTTCGTCAAATGACAAGTATAGTATCTTTCGAACCAATGCTCTGATTCGACTGAAATTTTCACCAATCATTCCTCTTCACAATCCAGAATAACGATTCAAAAATAAAAAGTCTAACTTTCGAAACAACTGAGATACAGGGTGTTCTTCGTCAAATGACAGGTATAGTATCTTTCGAACCAATGCTCTGATTCGACTGAAATTTTCACCAATCATTCCTCTTCACAATCCAGAATAACGATTCAAAAATAAAAAGTCTAACTTTCGAAACAACTGAGATATAGGGTGTTCTTCGTCAAATGACAGGTATAGTATCTTTCGAACCAATGCTCTGATTCGACTGAAATTTTCACCAATCATTCCTCTTCAAAATCCAGAATAACGTTCCAAAAATAAAAAGTCTAACTTTCGAAACAACTGAGATACAGGGTGTTCTTCGTCAAATGACAGGTATAGTATCTTTCGAACCAATGCTCTGATTCGACTGAAATTTTCACCAATCATTCCTCTTCACAATCCAGAATAACGTTTCAAAAATAAAAAGTCTAATTTCCGAAACAACTGAGATACAGGGTGTTCTTCGTCAAATGACAGGTATAGTATCTTTCGAACCAATGCTCTGATTCGACTGAAATTTTCACCAATCATTCCTCTTCACAATCCAGAATAACGTTTCAAAAATAAAAAGTCTAACTTTCGAAACAACTGAGATACAGGGTGTTCTTCGTCAAATGACAGGTATAGTATCTTTCGAACCAATGCTCTGATTCGACTGAAATTTTCACCAATCATTCCTCTTTACAATCCAGAATAACGTTCCAAAAATAAAAAGTCTAACTTTCGAAACAACTGAGATACAGGGTGTTCTTCGTCAATTGACAAGTATAGTATCTTTCGAACCAATGCTCTGATTCGACTGAAATTTTCACCAATCATTCCTCTTCACAATCCAGAATAACGTACCAAAAATAAAAAGTCTAACTTTCGAAACAACTGAGATACAGGGTGTTCTTCGTCAAATGACAAGTATAGTATCTTTCGAACCAATGCTCTGATTCGACTGAAATTTTCACCAATCATTCCTCTTCACAATCCAGAATAACGTTTCAAAAATAAAAAGTCTAACTTTCGAAACAACTGAGATACAGGGTGTTCTTCGTCAAATGACAGGTATAGTATCTTTCGAACCAATGCTCTGATTCGACTGAAATTTTCACCAATCATTCCTCTTTACAATCCAGAATAACGTTCCAAAAATAAAAAGTCTAACTTTCGAAACAACTGAGATACAGGGTGTTCTTCGTCAATTGACAAGTATAGTATCTTTCGAACCAATGCTCTGATTCGACTGAAATTTTCACCAATCATTCCTCTTCACAATCCAGAATAACGTACCAAAAATAAAAAGTCTAACTTTCGAAACAACTGAGATACAGGGTGTTCTTCGTCAAATGACAAGTATAGTATCTTTCGAACCAATGCTCTGATTCGACTAAAATTTTCACCAATCATTCCTCTTCACAATCCAGAATAACGATTCAAAAATAAAAAGTCTTACTTTCGAAACAACTGAGATACAGGGTGTTCTTCGTCAAATGACAGGTATAGTATCTTTCGAACCAATGCTCTGATTCGACTGAAATTTTCACCAATCATTCCTCTTCACAATCCAGAATAACGTTTCAAAAATAAAAAGTCTAACTTTCGAAACAACTGAGATACAGGGTGTTCTTCGTCAAATGACAGGTATAGTATCTTTCGAACCAATGCTCTGATTCGACTGAAATTTTCACCAATCATTCCTCTTCAAAATCCAGAATAACGTTCCAAAAATAAAAAGTCTAACTTTCGAAACAACTGAGATACAGGGTGTTCTTCGTCAAATGACAGGTATAGTATCTTTCGAACCAATGCTCTGATTCGACTGAAATTTTCACCAATCATTCCTCTTCACAATCCAGAATAACGTTTCAAAAATAAAAAGTCTAACTTCCGAAACAACTGAGATACAGGGTGTTCTTCGTCAAATGACAGGTATACTATCTTTCGAACCAATGCTCTGATTCGACTGAAATTTTCACCAATCATTCCTCTTCACAATCCAGAATAACGTTTCAAAAATAAAAAGTCTAACTTTCGAAACAACTGAGATACAGGGTGTTCTTCGTCAAATGACAGGTATAGTATCTTTCGAACCAATGCTCTGATTCGACTGAAATTTTCACCAATCATTCCTCTTCAAAATCCAGAATAACGTTCCAAAAATAAAAAGTCTAACTTTCGAAACAACTGAGATACAGGGTGTTCTTCGTCAAATGACAGGTATAGTATCTTTCGAACCAATGCTCTGATTCGACTGAAATTTTTACCAATCATTCCTCTTCACAATCCAGAATAACGTTTCAAAAATGAAAAGTCTAACTTTCGAAACAACTGAGATACAGGGTGTTCTTCGTCAAATGACAGGTATAGTATCTTTCGAACCAATGCTCTGATTCGACTGAAATTTTCACCAATCATTCCTCTTCACAATCCAGAATAACGATTCAAAAATAAAAAGTCTAACTTTCGAAACAACTGAGATACAGGGTGTTCTTCGTCAAATGACAGGTATAGTATCTTTCGAACCAATGCTCTGATTCGACTGAAATTTTCACCAATCATTCCTCTTCAAAATCCAGAATAACGTTCCAAAAATAAAAAGTCTAACTTTCGAAACAACTGAGATACAGGGTGTTCTTCGTCAAATGACAGGTATAGTATCTTTCGAACCAATGCTCTGATTCGACTGAAATTTTCACCAATCATTCCCCTTCACAATCCAGAATAACGTTTCAAAAAAAAAAGTCTAACTTTCGAAACAACTGAGATACAGGGTGTTCTTCGTCAAATGACAGGTATAGTATCTTTCGAACCAATGCTCTGATTCGACTGAAATTTTCACCAATCATTCCTCTTCATAATCCAGAATAACGTTCCAAAAATAAAAAGTCTAACTTTCGAAACAACTGAGATACAGGGTGTTCTTCGTCAAATGACAAGTATAGTATCTTTCGAACCAATGCTCTGATTCGACTGAAATTTTCACCAATCATTCCTCTTCACAATACAGAATAACGATTCAAAAATAAAAAGTCTAACTTTCGAAACAACTGAGATACAGGGTGTTCTTCGTCAAATGACAGGTATAGTATCTTTCGAACCAATGCTCTGATTCGACTTAAATTTTCACCAATCATTCCTCTTCACAATCCAGAATAACGTTTCAAAAATAAAAAGTCTAACTTTCGAAACAACTGAGATACAGGGTGTTCTTCGTCAAATGACAGGTATAGTATCTTTCGAACCAATGCTCTGATTCGAATGAAATTTTCACCAATCATTCCTCTTCACAATCCAGAATAACGTTCCAAAAATAAAAAGTCTAACTTGCGAAACAACTGAGATACAGGGTGTTCTTCGTCAAATGACAAGTATAGTATCTTTCGAACCAATGCTCTGATTCGACTGAAATTTTCACCAATCATTCCTCTTCACAATCCAGAATAACGATTCAAAAATAAAAAGTCTAACTTTCGAAACAACTGAGATACAGGGTGTTCTTCGTCAAATGACAGGTATAGTATCTTTCGAACCAATGCTCTGATTCGACTGAAATTTTCACCAATCATTCCTCTTCAAAATCCAGAATAACGTTCCAAAAATAAAAAGTCTAACTTTCGAAACAACTGAGATACAGGGTGTTCTTCGTCAAATGACAGGTATAGTATCTTTCGAACCAATGCTCTGATTCGACTGAAATTTTCACCAATCATTCCTCTTCAAAATCCAGAATAACGTTCCAAAAATAAAAAGTCTAACTTTCGAAACAACTGAGATACAGGGTGTTCTTCGTCAAATGACAGGTATAGTATCTTTCGAACCAATGCTCTGATTCGACTGAAATTTTCATCAATCATTCCTCTTCACAATCCAGAATAACGATTCAAAAATAAAAAGTCTTACTTTCGAAACAACTGAGATACAGGGTGTTCTTCGTCAAATGACAGGTATAGTATCTTTCGAACCAATGCTCTGATTCGACTGAAATTTTCACCAATCATTCCTCTTCACAATCCAGAATAACGTTCCAAAAATAAAAAGTCTAACTTTCGAAACAACTGAGATACAGGGTGTTCTTCGTCAAATGACAAGTATAGTATCTTTCGAACCAATGCTCTGATTCGACTGAAATTTTCACCAATCGTTCCTCTTCACAATCCAGAATAACGATTCAAAAATAAAAAATCTAACTTTCGAAACAACTGAGATACAGGGTGTTCTTCGTCAAATGACAGGTATAGTATCTTTCGAACCAATGCTCTGATTCGACTGAAATTTTCACCAATCATTCCTCTTGACAATCCAGAATAACGTTCCAAAAATAAAAAGTCTAACTTTCGAAACAACTGAGATACAGGGTGTTCTTCGTCAAATGACAAGTATAGTATCTTTCGAACCAATGCTCTGATTCGACTGAAATTTTCACCAATCATTCCTCTTCACAATCCAGAATAACGTTTCAAAAATAAAAAGTCTAACTTCCGAAACAACTGAGATACAGGGTGTTCTTCGTCAAATGACAGGTATACTATCTTTCGAACCAATGCTCTGATTCGACTGAAATTTTCACCAATCATTCCTCTTCACAATCCAGAATAACGTTTCAAAAATAAAAAGTCTAACTTTCGAAACAACTGAGATACAGGGTGTTCTTCGTCAAATGACAGGTATAGTATCTTTCGAACCAATGCTCTGATTCGACTGAAATTTTCACCAATCATTCCTCTTCAAAATCCAGAATAACGTT
Organism: Myrrha octodecimguttata; assembly: GCA_958510865.1. NCBI lineage: Eukaryota > Metazoa > Arthropoda > Insecta > Coleoptera > Coccinellidae > Myrrha > Myrrha octodecimguttata. Next base: position 13,052,177 of record OY294062.1, read on the forward strand.
CCAAAAATAAAAAGTCTTACTTTCGAAACAACTGAGATACAGGGTGTTCTTCGTCAAATGACAGGTATAGTATCTTTCGAACCAATGCTCTGATTCGACTGAAATTTTCACCAATCATTCCTCTTCACAATCCAGAATAACGTTTCAAAAATGAAAAGTCTAACTTTCGAAACAACTGAGATACAGGGTGTTCTTCGTCAAATGACAGGTATAGTATCTTTCGAACCAATGCTCTGATTCGACTGAAATTTTCACCAATCATTCCTCTTCACAATCCAGAATAACGATTCAAAAATAAAAAGTCTAACTTTCGAAACAACTGAGATACAGGGTGTTCTTCGTCAAATGACAGGTATAGTATCTTTCGAACCAATGCTCTGATTCGACTGAAATTTTCACCAATCATTCCTCTTCAAAATCCAGAATAACGTTCCAAAAATAAAAAGTCTAACTTTCGAAACAACTGAGATACAGGGTGTTCTTCGTCAAATGACAGGTATAGTATCTTTCGAACCAATGCTCTGATTCGACTGAAATTTTCACCAATCATTCCCCTTCACAATCCAGAATAACGTTTCAAAAAAAAATTTCAAAAAGCACTGCCGTGAAGGCAGCAACTTTTGCGCGCATGTTCAATGTAGATGACCGTTTCAGCAACGAATTTGAACGTGCGCGCAAAAGCTGCTGCCTTCACGGCAGTGCTTTTTGAAATTTTTTCAATTATTCAATGTTATTTATTCTTCGAAAGGAAGTATTGAAAATAAGGTTAACAAATATGGATAAGTAATTTCAAACTATATACAAATGAGAATACATTATTATCATAGAGAAACTAATGCGAGTGACTATTGCTTGTCTATGTCTTTTACAGTAAAAAGAAGGTTTCTTAGTGGATAAATAGAGACAAATCTATACAGCTTGAGCAATTTTAGTAACAATCTATCTATCTGGCAGAATTTCGTTGAGGTCTGAAGATTGTTAATGAATAGAATAAGTAGTGTTTGATTCAGTAGATATTCTAACTTTCATCCGATTTAATCCAACTGTCTGAATTAAGAGGTGGCTCCATCTTTCGGGTTAACTCATTAGCTTCACCGTATGAATAAAGAATGAAAATATAATTGCAGTAAACTATAAGGTTATTTAGATCAGAATGCCAACAGGTGGTACTAAGATCGCACTCAATTTAGGGTATTCACCTGTATTTACAGAATACAAAGAGACCTCAATATTTGTAATTATGATATGTCTATTATGATATGTCTAACACTTTGCACTTTTAAATTGGAAGGTTCATTTTTCTCATAATTCTGTATATCAGAATATAAATAAGATATTGAGAAGAATTTATAGGATTAATAAATGACCCCACGTCCTTTCAAAATATAATTTATTTCATTAAAACATAGATATTTTGGAGTAGAAAAAATTTAAAGAACATTAGAATCATGTATTTTATATCATGTTTAATTAATTCAACCTATTATGAAATTTATACAGATAAATTTTGAGGGATATAAAATATAAAATCAAAATAAGAAATAAAATTAACTGTGTGTTTGAATTTACAAATTTATCCGCTTATAGAAGTATATAAATATTTATATAAACTTAATTTAGTAACACCTTTCTCTCTTTGGGTTTTTCAAAGTAACAAAGTATTCAATATTCTACTCATGCAAATCAACACATATAATGAACATTCTCTAGTCTTTCCCCGTTGCCGCTAACGCACTGGCTTCGATGACGTTTTTTCCTTTGATTTTTCTTCGAAACCATATTGTTCCAATGCAGTTTTGGTCCTCTTCGTCTCGTTCACTCTCCCCTTCCATATCAGTTATGCGGGTGTGTTCTCTCCCATCCGTAGCGAGCGTCCTCATCATTCCATCGGTCTTTCTCCAACATAATCCTCCATTCTATGTTGAAAATTTTCCTAATAAATTTTTTGTAAAAATTAAGGCTCTATAGTGATGCAATTTGGACAACTTTAGTTCGTCCTCTATTGATTCACATACTGCTCGAATTGAAATCGTTCCTATTGATGATGTATGATCTGTAAAAAAGTACAACATATATTTTATTATAATGAAATCACTAAAATTTTACGTTTGCGAAACTTGAATTCATCATTTTGAGTATTCAGATTGGCCAATATTCAATATTGGCTGGCTCGAATAGCTGAGGATTTTGTTATATTTTGCCAATTATAGGTGAAACTCAGAAATATTCAATTGAACTATATATAGGAAAGAACATCTATATATCCTGTTACAAATATTTTAGGTCAAAATTTAAATAAATTTATTGATTGTAAAGAAAAGTGCACTAATAATATATATTTGTTCAGGGAACAGTTCCTATAGATGATATTCAGTATATTCATTAATTATTCATTTTGTTTTTGATTGATTCAGGTTATTTTCAGTGAAAACTAATTTACAAAAATACGCACTGAATTTATTTAATCATAATTACTTTAAGATGTTACCTTAGGAAAATCTTATTACGATCGTTTCCAATATACGATTATAGGATAGTTTACTTGTACCATATACAGCATATTTCATAATTCTGATTATAAGACTTCTCGAACTTGCTCTTGATCGGTTAACGCACTGGTATAAACTCGAATCATTCCACCTGAAACGTAATCATATATGAGAACAGCAAGTGAATACCTTGTATATACTTAGTAGTAATAAAATTATGTTGTTACCTTTGGGAAATTTTATCTTAGATATTTCCAATATCCAATAATTACAGGACGTTTTACTTCGACGACAAACAGTATACTCCCTAACTTTGAGTATTGGAAATCTTGAATTTGTTCTCCATTGGTTCGCAAACTGGTCAAAACTCTGGTCATTCTAAGTGAAAAGCAACCATATGGAAAAACTGTAAAGGATTTCTTGTAGTCATTCATTTATAATATCATCATGATGTCACCTTTGAGAAATTTTAATTTGATCACTTCCAATATCAAATTACAGAACATGTCATGTAGAAGATATACAGCATAATATTGAATTATGTGTATTTTGTTCCTCCTTGGCTTACATACTGGTACAGCTATTCTGACTGAAATGTAATCGTATATAAAACTGCATATATACATATTGTATTCACCTAATCATAATTAAAGTTATATGTTACCTCGGAAAAAATTTGTTCTAGCCACAGTCAATATCCGATTATAGGACATTGTGCTTCATCAAATACGACATACTTCATAAATCTGAATATTGGAAAATTTGGGTTTCTTCCTGATGGTTCACACATTGTTAAAAATTCAGTTGATTCCAATTCCAACTGAAAAGTGATGATATGTAATAAGAGCAAGGAAATATCTTGTATTCACTAAAATATAATAATACTATGATGTTACCTTTGGAAATTTTTATATTGGTCAGCAGTTTCAATATCCAATTACAGGACATTTTACTATGAAAATGTACAATACACCTACCTCATAGTTGGAAGCTCTTCTAAACTTTCAAATGTTTCAAAGCCAACTTTCTATAGAAATTATTTTCAATCATAGTACAAATTTCATATTTTCTATGCTACTGTACATCCATATCGGAGTATCCCGGATGGAGAGTAATAATCATAGAACCCCAATAGGTATATCAATTATACGATATCTATAATACTAAACGCGTTACAGGCAACACCGCCGAAACCACTGCAGGAGATCAAGAAAAACTTTTGCTAAGAAAGGGTTATGTTCGTGAGAGTTTTTCTGATATTTCCGGGGAGTCTTGGTGTGATATCTGAACGTGATTAGAAAGAGGAAATTTCGAACTTTCCCGTACTTTTGATCTTTCATCGCGGAAAAATCGAGAGATACTTTTAAAAAATTCCCGAAAAATAACGAAAATATCGATATTTCCCAAAGGTGCAAAACCACAGGAAAGCATTTGGTCGCTGGGTTCAAGCTAGGTAGAGTTTTTTGGTACGAACAGAAAGACGAAAGACGAAATTGTGGCGTAGCGGGCCTCTTTTTTTGATTCCCACTTTCGTATTCTTGCAGGAATGATGGAAAAAAGTGACATTTCTAAGAAAATCCGGTAAAAATTGTCCATTTCATATTCTTCTGTGGACTCGGCCGAGATCGGCTATCTCCGCCGCCTTCGGGCTCGCTTTCGAGGTAGAATTTCTTGCGACAGTGAATATATGGCAACGTCGAACCTCGAATTTCTGTCGATTTCGCCGAAAACTTAAGCATCGTAGGCTTTGACCGTCGGCAAAGATCGGGTACTTCCGTCAATATTTTCCAGCCGAACCAGCGTTATGTTTATGTCAATTGTCATTAACTTCAATTGTAATTTGCCGTCAAAATAGCATCCTATGTGGAAGCTACATTGAAATTGACGAAAATAAAGTTAGTAACGAATGGAAATGCATTTAGAAGTATCAATCATGGTCAATACTGCCTAATTCCAACTCTAACAATGACTTTTTCAAGAAAAAGTCGAGTTATCGGTATAATTTTAGCAAGTTATTATAACCTTATGCTACATTCACGAGAGGAAACAGTAAGTATTACCTACAATTGAAGATACTTTAACTTATCACAGGTTTTTCCAACCTGAATATCATGAGGAAATATTTATTTTCAGGTGAGTCAGATATTTTAAATGAACTGGACATTGGAAAGTTTCTGTATCATTGAAGTCATAAAGTGAAGAATGTTTAGAATGGGTTCAAGGCTACGATAAGAATCAGAATGCTAATCCAGAATTCGTCGAAAAAACATCACATTGCCATATATATTTGAAATGTTGGAGATTAACTCGACGTCAAAGGTATACATTATTATGTTATTTTCCTCAAGCAAATGCATCAAGTATGATATTTTTGCAGTTTTGAGATATGTGAGGTCATGTTGTTGAAGTGTTATGCCATCCAAGTATTAAGCATATACAAAGGAAGAAAGCCTTTAAAGGACTGTAGAATGTTTTATGAATCTCTCAAAAATCTCACTATCCTCCCCCTGAGAATTCATGTATGTTGAACCATTTAAGTTTTATGGTGAGTGGTGATATGGATCATATCTAATGTTCTGATAAATTGGAAACTTGATCATGGCAAATTTATGTATCACATTCCTAGGTTTAATCAAGCATACTTTGTAGAAGATGGACTATCATCATTATGAAAAAAAAAGGGAACTCAATAGATTTTGAGAAGTGGAAATTGCAGAAATACTATGTAATCTATAGATGGTTTCAATAATATACAGCTGGTGTAGGACAAGACTGTATGATACTGTACCCCTGGTATATTTATTCATAATTGTGAATGAAACAGGAATATTCAATAGATTCTTACTATTCGCAAGAGGTTGATCTTCAAAAATCACAAGTCGATGTAACATTTGATGTCAATTGATAATAGAAATGATAGTGAGTAAGAAGATCACATTATCAAGAAACGTATGAAATTTTATATACACAATAGGCAGGTAAGGTTGAGCCTCAGTATATGTTCCGTAACACTCATGTATCCCTTCCATACTGCTACATCAAAATTTGGTTGGCAAAAATGGCATGGGGATGGAACATAACCGGGAAGGATACATCAATTAATTTACACCTTATAATATTTTTCCTAGATAAAATGGGAAGGTTACAGAATGTATAGTGAGAATCAAGCTTTTTTAAGTTGAAATTCATACCACCTTCAAGTAACTACTAATTTTTCTGTATATGGGTATAATTTCTAATGTATGCGTTATATGAGATGAGATGAAATATTCTGAAGTGAAATGTATCTATTCTGCAAGGTAATCTTGATAATTTCGTGTAGTTCACAGGATATCTGCCATTTTCTGAAACTATTTTGAGAAAAATTACAAATGAAGTTGCACCAACAACATCAAGATAGAAGATGGCATATAGAGGCTTATGCAGATATAGTTTGAAAACGATGTGAAACTTCTTGAATCGTAATATGCAACATACCTGATGAAGGCTATCAACTGATGAATTCTTCACATAAACCCCTGACACACTTCTCTAATGAACAAGTTTACTTGAACTCATTCATTCAATTACCTTTTCTTGGAATTTTTTTGTATCACCCAATGTATTCTATTGAACAATACTTTATTATCATTATCAATAATCGATAAATAAAAAATTACGTCAATATGCAGTTTTGGATTTGTCCTGTTTGAAAAACATGATATTTTGGTTACTCAATCATATTTTAATATGTCAATTATGAATTGGTCATCTCCATTAATGAAACAGAAAATTTTAATGTTCATAATACTGTAATTCCTTTACAAAATGAATATTACTTCATGCTTTGGTGATTCTCGGTCGAAGAGTGATGTACTAGAAATATTGAAATTCAGTGAATTTGAGACATTGGAAATTCCTGTGAAATGGACATGCATATGTTTAGTGAATATTGAATTGGAAAAGCGAAAATTTTCGGATTTTATCCAAGAATTTTTTTTTAACGTTGTACAATGTTGAAATATGAATTTTTCATGCGATGATATATCTATTTAGTATTATTGGTGTCGTCCTGAGAAATTGAAATTTCGTTTTATAGTCAATTTTATGTTTACATGTGGAGCCACGGTTAGGGTCTATCCTCGAACTGAATTTTTACTAAATCGTGTCTGTATTTTTGTGAATATTGAGATGATGGAATTTCAAATGCATTCATCTACTGAACCGTTTGGCAGATTTTGTTCATTCCGAACTTAACCTTCGAATTCAAGCTTTAAACCTGCCCTGAAAATTTCGAGTGTCTAAGTTATTCCTTTGCAAAGTTATCGTGTTTACAGACGGCCGTCTGTAAACACGATAACTTTGCAAAGGAATAACTTAGACACTCGAAATTTTCCGGGTAGGTTTAAAGTTTGAATTCGAAGGTTAAGTTCGGAATGAACAAAATCCGCCAAACGGTTCAGTAGATGAACGCATTTGAAATTTCATCATCTCAATATTCACAAAAATACATACACGATTTGGTCAAATTACAGTTCGAGGATAGACGATAACTGTGATCGAATTTTACATTAGCTACTGATTTTTTGTAAATTTATAAACAGTGTACTTCGTTTTTAATAATTCAGTCAACTATTCAATTAATCTACTCAAAAAGGCAAATCTACCCGCTAGGTAGATATGGGCGCTTCCTACGTAGGTATCGTTTAAGTAGATCTACAGTAAAGATTGATCTATCGCTAGGTAGATCTGGGCGCGTACTAGTCTATAATACTAAACGCGTTACAGGCAACAGCGCCGAAACCACTGCAGGAGATCAAGAAAAACTTTTGCTAAGAAAGGGTTATTTTCGTGAGAGTTTTTCTGATATTTCCGGGGAGTCTTGGCGTGATATCTGAACGTGATTAGAAAGAGGAAATTTCGAATTTTCCGTACTGCTGATCTTTCATCGCGGAAAAATCGAGAGATGCTTTTAAAAAATTCCCCAAAAATAACGAAAATATCGATATTTCCCAAAGGTGCAAAACCACAGGAAAGCATTTGGTCGCTGGGTTCAAGCTAGGTAGAGTTTTTTGGTACGAACAGAAAGACGAAAGACGAAATTGTGGCGTAGCGGGCCCCTTTTTTTGATTCCCACTTTCGTATTCTTGCAGGAATGATGGAAAAAAGTGACATTTCTAAGAAAATCCGGTAAAAATTCGCCATTTCATATTCTTCTGTGGACTCGGCCGAGATCGGCTATCTCCGCCGCCTTCCGGCTCGCTTTGGAGGTAGAATTTCTTGCGACAGTGAATATATTGCAACGTCGAACTTCGAATTTCTGTCGATTTCGCGGAAAACTTAAGCATCGTAGGCTTTGACCGTCGGCAAAGATCGGGTACTTCCGTCAATATTTTCAAGCCGAACCGGCGTTATGTTTATGTCAATTGTCATTAACATCAATTCTAATTTGCCGTCAAAATAGCATCCTATATGGAAGATACATTGAAATTGACGAAAATAAAGTTGGTAACGAATTGAAATGCATTTAGAAGTATCAATCATGGTCAATACTGCCTAATTCCAACTCTAACAATGACTTTTTCAAGAAAAAGTCGAGTTATCGGTATAATTTCAGCAAGTTATTATTATAACCTTATGCTACATTCACGAGAGGAAACAGTAAGTATTACCTACAATTGGAGATACTTTAACTTATCACAAGTTTTTCCAACCTGAATATCATGAGGAAATATTTATTTTCAGATGAGTCAGATATTTTAAATGAACTGGACATTGGAAAGTTTCTGTATCATTGAAGTCATAAAGTGAAGAATGTTTAGAATGGGTTCAAGACTACGATAAGAATCAGAATGCTAATCCAGAATTCGTCGAAAAAACATCACATTGTCATACATATTTGAAATGGTAGAGATTAACTCGACTTCAAAGGTATACATTATTATGTTATTTTCCGTTAGCAGATGCATCAAGTATGAAATTTTTGCAGATTTGAGATATGTGAGGTCGTGTTGTTGAAGTGAAATGCCATCCAAGCATTAAGCATATACAAAGGAAGAAAGCCTTTAAAGGACTGTAGAATGTTTTATGAATCTCTCAAAAATATCACTATGGTCCCGCTGAGAATTTAATATATGTTGAACCATTTGAGTTTTATGGTGAGTATTCGAATGGTGATATGGATAATATCTAATATTCTGATAAATTGGAAACTTGATCATGGCAAATTTATGTATCACATTCCTAGGTTTAATCAAGCATACTTTGTAGAAGATGGACTATCATTATGAAAAAAAAAGGAGCTCAATAGATTTTGAGAAGTGGAAATTGCAGAAATACTATGTAATCTATAGATGGTTTCAATAATATACAGCTGGTGTGGGACAAGACTGTATGATACTGTACCCCTGATATATTTATTCATAATTGTGAATGAAACAGGAATATTCAATAGATTCTTACTATTCACAAGAGGTTAATCTTCAAAAATCACAAGTCGATGTAACCTTTGATGTCAATTGATAATAGAAATGATAGAAAAGTGTGAGTAAGAAGATTACATTATCAAGAAACGTATGAAATTTTATATTCACAATAGGGAGTTAAGGTTGAGCCTCCGTATATGCTCCGTAACACTCATGTATCCCTTCCATATTGCTACATCAAAATTTGGTTGGCAAAAATGGCGTGGGGATGGAACATAACCGGGAAGGATACATCAATTAATTTACACCTTATAATATTTTTCCTAGACAAAATGGGAAGGTTACTGAATGTATAGTGAGAATCAAGCATTTTTAAGTTGAAATTCATAACCACCTACAAGTAACTACTAATTTTTCTTTATATGGGTATAATTTCTAATGTATGCATTATATGAAGTGAGATGAAATATTCTGAAGTGAAATTTATCTATTCTGCAAGGTAATCTTGATAATTTTGTGTATTTCACAGGATATCTGCCATTTTCTGAAACTATTTTGAGAAAAATTACAAATGAAGTTGCACCAACAACATCAAGATAGAAGATGGTATATAGAGGCTTATGCAGATATTGTTTGAAAACAATGTGAAACTTCTTTAATCGTAATATGCAACATACCTGATGAAGGCTATCAACTGATTAATTCTTCACATAAACCCCTGACACACTTCTCTGATGAACAAGTTTACTTGAACTCATTCATTCAATTATCTTTTCTTGGAATTTTTTTGTATCACCCAATGCATTCTATTGAACTATACTTTATTATCGTTATCAATAATCGATAAATAAAAAATTATTTCAATATGTAGTTTTGCATTTGTCCTGTTTGGAAAATATGATATCTTGGTTACTCAATCATATTTTAATATGTCAATTATGATTTGGTCATCTCCATTAATGAAACAGAAAATTTAAATGTTCATAATACCGTAATTCCTTTACAAAATGAATATTACTTCATGCTTTGGTGATTCTCGGTCGAAGAGTGATGTACTAGAAATATTGAAATTCAGTAAATTTGAGACATTGGAAATTCCTGTGAAATGAACATGTTTAGTGAATATTAAATTGGAATAGTGAAAATTTTCGGATTTTATCCAAGAAATTTTTTTAACGTTGTACAATGTTGAAATATGAATTTTTCATGCGATTTCATATCTATTCAGTATTATTGGTGTCGTCTTGAGAAATTGAATTTTCATTTTATAGTCAATTTTATGTTTGCATGTGGAGCCACGGTTAGGGTCTTTCCTCGAACTGAATTTTGACTAAATCGTGTCTGTATTTTTGTGAATATTGAGATGATGGAATTTCAAATGCGTTCATCTACGGCCGAAGGCCGGCTGTAAACGCGATAACTTTGCAAAGGAATGACTTAGACACTCGAAATTTTCCGGGTAGGTTTAAAGTTTGAATTCGAAGGTTAAGTTCGGAATGAACAAAATCCGCCAAACGGTTCAGTAGATGAACGCATTTGAAATTTCATCATTTCAATATTCACAAAAATACAGACACGATTCAGTCAAAATTCAGTTCGAGGATAGACGATAACTGTGATCGAATCTTACATTAGCGACTGATTGTAAATTTATAAACAGTGTGCTTCGTTTTTAATAATTCAGTCAACTATTCAATTAATCTACTCAAAAAGGCAAATCTACCCGCTAGGTAGATCGGGGCGCTTCCTACGTAGGTATCGTTTAAGTAGATCTACAGTAAAGATTGATCTATCGCTAGGTAGATCTAGGCGCGTACTAGTATTTCCTATTGAAATTGTATTTTATATGGTAGTATATTATATTAATAGGATGTTCTGATTATGTCTAATTGATTTTTTATTTCTGATCATAGCTGTCTACTGAGAATTTTTTTTTCAGTTGGTTATCCTATATCTGTGGACATAGCCATAGTTTATCATATCTATGATTGCTAATGTCATTCGCTACCATAACCAAGATTATCTTCACAAAGTATATGAATAATTCATTCATTCGATATTCGATTGGAAATTGAAAATCACGATAACATTTTGAAGAAGCAGAAACAGGATATAAAAAAGTGCTATATAGATCAGCTCATTCCTATAGTAATCCTGATATACTGGAATCGATAATATAACATAATCTATTCAAAACTTTCGACGTATGTGAGTAAACACTGAAAACTCAACTATTAAACTTTATATCAATAGATGTTTGTTTTTTAGTTGTACTTTACTTCAATCAGGAAGAGTGGAATGGAAATGAGAGTTTCTTCTATTAGTGTATCAATAAATACACTGATTGAAGATATAGTATATTTTGAAAAAAAAAACTGTAACGTTATATTAGGCATTATAATTCGAAAATGGAACATCTTTCGATTGATACCATACTACCTTTGCGAAGGAATATAATGGAGGATGTATAAGGGGCACGTAGCGCTTTTTGCACACATGAAGATCTGAAAAGGTATCGCTTGGACGGCTGATTTTTTATCTCCCTCATGTTGCAGATATGGTTTCAAGATATTTTGTCAGTTTTCATCCAAAGAAAAAAGAGGAAATCATGTTCCAGAAATAATAGCATTTCGTTATGAATATATTAACCTATTCTTTGAATAAATTCCTACTATTACTCTACAATTATACAAAGAGACATTGTATATGCTTGAGGGGCTTATATTTGGGCTCTTATATTATATTTAGTAGTTTATGGTATCTTTTCAAATTTTTATTGTTAAAATTGTGATTTCTTCACACATGCTATATTGTCTAATCCGTCAAAGAATCTAATGCTTTTTCATAAATAAAATTTTATATAAGTAATGTTAGAAATGAATGTGTCTTATTGGCCAATAATTGAAATTATTTATATTGAAAATTAATATTTAACCATTTCCTTAAGTGATTTAATGCCGATTGAAATAATAGTTAAATTTGTTATCAAGTTGTGAGACATAAAAAGTATATTCTTAGTTATTACTGAGAAACATTATGTGAAGAAATAACAGTAATATTCGTAATATTTAATGATTATATTGATAGTAATTGATTAATCCCATATAATAGAAGTTTTTACCTGTTCCCTTTCATGGGTGTAACCACGTTTATATTATCGTAGGAATTCTAATTACATGGAAATATAATTAATTCTATTAGATGATGTTAAAAAGCTATATTATATGCTGGCTCTACTCGTATGCCCAGGATATATTTATAACTTATGTGTGTCATTGTCTGCCATAAATAAATATTATTTTAATTGAATTTAATATTCATTTATTTTTTTTTTCCATTACATCTACTTCTGCTATTTTTTCTGCCTCTTCAGTTGGCTTTTCTTTCTCTTGAATGTGATCCATTTTTTTTCGTTTTTTTTGTTCTGAATAATGACATGATTATTATGAAATATTTCACAAAGTTGTTCATCAGCATTTCCAATTTAGATACCAAAATTTATAGTGATTAAATCAGTATTTTTTGAATAATTTCGACAAAAACAACTATTTCGAGGAAAAATATCAGAACTACCGACGCATGTTAAATTTTTACCTACCTTAACAGTTTCACGTAGATAGGATTCTCCTTACGCTCGTAATGTTGCCCATGTCCGGCTAATCAGAATCGATATTAGCATCTGATTAATCATTAGAGAGTCCAACCATGTCTTATGAGATCACTTTCGAAAAAAAAATCCAAAATCAGACAATACGATAGCACTGTGTTTCCCAGTGTACGCAAAATTTTACCTTATTACAGGTCTTCTTTAGGATGGTAAAGCCTGTTGATGTCAACTTTTCACATTACTTTTTATAGGGTTTTAGTATTATCTGTATGTATATTTCCAATACCTACCTATAGTTGCATGGTATGATTCCAATCGCCTTCACCTTCACAGAGCTATTATATATGAATTTTCGCTGGATACATATTTCAATGAAATTTTTCAGCTTACATTTGCAATTTGCTATCAACTAATTTACCATTCATATACATACAGTATTTCAACATATAATTTGCTTGGTTTATTAATTATTTGATAATCGAAAGTGTTTGATTTTAACAAAAGTTTAGTTTCATTTAAATTATTTGGATATGAGAAAGAAATGAATGATTATTTTTAGAATAAAGAAGCACTCGATTCAGAGTTAAAATATGACGAAAGGGAAATAATGTAATGATTGAATTATTGATAATTAAATCATTCTTTTATAGAGTATTGAAATTCTGAAACTACCCTATTTGAATTGGGGTAGTGACAATTATATATTTGTTTTACGTTATGAATAAATATAATATTCCATTTATAAATAATTTATTTTTTTGTTATTGTACACCTCATTCAGATCGGACATATTATAAGTGTACCATAGACAGAAGTGGTAATTAGGTTGTTAGCAGAATATATCACTGGTTGCACTTGCTGATCTACATCTCCTCTTGCTTATTCTGATCCATAACAATTTGAATACCACTTATATGATATTTTCACTTCTAATATAATCCAATGTATCACTATGATGAGTTGGATGTAACTGAAAACAAAAAAAGGATATCAAGATTAAACAAAATAGATTCTCAAGAAAAAATTTAGAATTACCATTAATTTTGTAATATCACAAATTCAATATATTTGAGCGACAGTTGTTTCAAACTGGCCAAGAAATATTATTCTAATTTTTATGGGAAGGATAAACCATCATTTGTTGGATAATCCAATTAACAGTGCTGTTCCTAATGTGGCATACGAAATCAGTAACAATGCCTACATAGAAAAACAATATCCTATTAACTATGAATATATTCATTAACGAAGATAATTTTGAAAAATATTACTCCTCACCCAATATTTTTCGGATGGAAAATTTTCAGATTATAGAGATTTGAGAATGAAACAATTGAATAATCTGTGTATATTAGTAGGGATGTAAAGTTGAATAATAATCCTGTTGTATTCAACAGATACATCAGTCCGTGTAATATCTCATTTTGAAAAATGCAATAAATTTCAATTTTGTAGAGAATCCTCAGATCATCTCAGTTTTTCTATAGGTGATATTGAAATTTATCATATTTGACAGGCAAATATCAACCCTCAAGGAAAATTTTCAATATACACAATATAATGTTTTATTTAGAAAGTTTATTTTTAACAAAGCTGTGACATCCCACTCCATGTTGCTATATTATATTGATCAGCTAATGAAAAACTATATAAATAAATATAGAACCACATGAAAGAATATTACTAAATCTGTATAACGTTAAATTTGTTTTCTTAGGATGAATCTCCAACGTTCCACCATGCCTATCACGCATCACCTATTATGAATTTCTAGGAGTTGGTATTCAATATAAACTAAACAGACAACAGTTGTACTTCTTTCACCAAATTCCAAACTGTCAAAATTAACAAATCTCAATTTTGAGCGGAGCTTTGTGGCTTTTACAGCTATAAGCACTTTTGCAATGTTGTATTGTTTTGATCCTATTATATCAACTTAATTCAATTTCATAAAACATCAATTATTCAGTGCATATAATTATTTGCAGCATATGCGTTGTTGTTGATAATATAAATAAATTGGGAACTTTCTTAGCTTTCAAGTAGTTTTCACTGTTACTCAATCTTATAGATTGTTAACAAACTTCCAGTTTTCTATGGAAAACCTTAACCAGCTTAGTTTTTTTCTGTGATGAGGCACCTGCAATTATTCATATTCGCGAATCAAATATCAGCTCTTTATCAATATGCACAAAATTGACGATATGCTTCGATTTTAGAAATTGAAGCGGCCTTAAAAATTGATGAATCATCATTCATAAAATGTATAAACATTTTTTGGACCAATACTGTTTATCCTAAGCATTGAAATCTAAAATTGTACTATTGTAATTATTGATTTTTATCGAGCCGTTCATATGATTGACTGACTGAACAATGATATATTGAATCTCAATCTCTTTCCCCATAAGGGATAGATAAAAAAAAATTAAAATTCACGATTGGTTCTCTTTCAATATTCAAATTTTGCTTGGATAATGAGTTGTTAGTATGTTTTGCCTCATAAAATATAAAGTTTTAAATGTAATACTTACTAATGGTTAAAATAACATTTTTCCAAATCAATATTGATCTCGTCTTTCTTGCTTCCTCATTTCGAACCATTATTATGATCCAAAAGGTTGGCAGGAAAAACACACGCATACACATTGAACTGCGCTACACTAAAAACCATATATTCGAGCACATTTTCAATCAATCTCATCTCTAGGAAGGCAGGACTACAGATTACCACAACATTCTAGGAGTTTCCTGAATACTGTCAACATAACCCTTGCCTCAGAATCCTCGGTAAAACAATATTTATCTGTAAAACGATACAAATAATCACGATTAAATATAAACAATTGAGTACATTATTCATTCAAATATCTCTGTTTTTTGATAACTTATGCGTTACTTTCAATTTCCTAGAGAAAACCCAAACCATCTTATTTATTCCTATGAGAAAGCACCTCGAATTAATCGTATCTGTGAGTCGAATTTCAGCTCCTAATCAATAATTACAAAATAGTAAAGATATGCTTTGAATTGAGAAATTGAAGCAGCTATATAATACTGATGAATCATGATTCATAAAATGTATACAAATTTTTTAGAGCAAAATAATTGGGCCAATACTGTTTATCTGAAGCATTGAAATTTCATTTTCACATCGTAGTGTTGAAATTATTGATTTTTATCAAGCTGTTCATTGATTGGAAAATGATATAATATATCACTATGTCGTTCATTTGGAATAGATAAAAAAAAATTCCACGATAGGTTTTCTTTCGATATTCAAATATTGCTTGGAAAATGAATTGTTAGGAGGTTCTTTCTCATAAAATATTAAGTTATAAACACTGTACTCACTAAGCATTATTGTATTCCAAAAGGTTGTCAGGAACAACAGACGCATACACATTGAACTGCACTACACTCAAAATTATATATCCGAGCACATTTTCACACAATCCCATCTCTAGGAGGGCAGGACTACAGATTACCACAACATTCTAGGAGTTTCCTGAATACTGTCAACATAACCCTTGCCTCAGAATCCTTGGTAAAACAATATTTATCTGTAAAAAGATACAAATTATACATATAATAGTTTAGATATAATCAATGAATTGCTTTACCTAGAGTTTCAATCATATTAATTTCCCAATGATTCACAACAAGAAGGCATTGATTAATTATTCCAACGAATTTGATCATCTTCGAAATCTTTGAATTATTTCAACAGAACTGAACCAATGTTGACATTCTCTGATGAGAAACTAAGGCAGAGCATTCAATTTCCAGGCCACAATATGAATAACTACAGTCGCATATATAATTTGATAGCTTGTCCAATATAATATTCCTGAAAATATAACAATAATTACAAAAATGCATCTGCAAATTGTGTGAAAGCGTAATACGTACAATGAATGTCTGCAAACCAAATTGGCATCTTTCTATTGGGAAATTTGCACTAAAATCTTTTCAATGTACGTAATTAGGATAAAAAACAACAGTGCCCTCTGATGGTTTCTGTATATGTTCCATTTGTCTGCGGAAAAGTAAAATTGTTAACATATGAATAAAATTCACGATATGGTATAATAAGAACGAAACAGGTGGTTAAAGGGTAGAAAAGGTTAGATGAAGTGGTATTTACCTTTGCATTAGATGGATTCCTCAAAATTCAAACCTCTGCATGTGAATTTCAGATCGTCAATCCAATTATCGTTTCAAGATTCCTAAAAAATATTATTGTTATCAAATGCTACATACACTTCTGATCACTTTACAGTACTTTTAAACTGATATAATTCAATAATACAGTTAATATTCTGATTTAGAAAGATACGCCGCTAACCAAACAAAAATGTTGTTTTGCATAGCCATCTAACAAACAACATAGAACAGATCATAGAGTGGTCTGTGGTTTTGGCCTTCTCATAAAAATTTAATAATTGAAGAAAATTCAACTTTTATTAATTAATTAAAGTTATTCACACTTCGAGGGAAACGATTAGGCTGCATTAATTTTTCTATTCAATAAGACGTAATTATAATTAAAAAGAAATAATTTGGTCTATCAACGATTATATTCTATGATCATAGAGTCGAGCTAATTAAGAGAAAATTCAAATTTAACCCACTTTTCTAGATAAGTTTTTCAAGAAAAATAAAAGAGCATCAGAAATTATCAACACTATCTTTAATCTTGGAAAAAGCATCAGAAAAAGCAACGTACCTTGTACACAACGGTAGGATTCCAGTTGAATAGAAAGTTCCAGACCGATACAAAATATGCTTGAAATTTGGAAAAAACGTGAAAATGACGATGAAAGAGTTGAATAGAATCAGTACCAACCTCGAACCGACCTATTACAATGTATTTAATTGAATTATTTTGTCAACTTTGGAAACTTACAGTGTAACATCACTATGCCTATTAAAGAGAATTTTCTTTGAAAATCACTGGTTTCTCCATTCGTTCACCTGAAATCATTATTATGGCATTAATAATATTCGTTATTTCTTATGAATTTCTTTACCTTCAGAGATGAAAAGCTCCTCAAATCATTCTATCGAGTGTATTATATCTGCTAACGGTGAGAGATTAATGGCATTATTGTAGAAAACACTAATATCTAGCAGGAAATGTTTAGAAAAAGCTCGATCCCTACCTTTTCTAATAATTGTTAATCATTTTATCTCATCTGCAAGCCTCAAAACAACAGTTAAAAAGTTTTTGTTCGGAGATGCTGTTGACAGTTTGAACTTATGCTGGGATCTAAAAAATAACACAAAATTCACAATGAAAAAGTTGATGGGGATCAGAACCAACCTGTAATCGAGCAGTTGCGATGTAATTTATATTACATTTACGTCGATTTAGTTCGGTTCCATGTTAAAGTTCCGTTTCAGAGTTTCTCAGTGACATTGATGGAAGTTTTTCAGGGAAAAAACACTTATTTCTTCATCTCAAGGCTGGAAAACGCTTACTTATGCTTATTTATTGCCATTTAATACAATTATTGTTAGTAATTCGTAGATATTAAATAATTTCCTTTACTTGAGTGAAATTTTCAAGTAACACTACGTAGCAATGTCAAAATGGAGAGGAAATATTTATTTAAAATCTATAAATTAGCAGAAAATGTTCGGGAAAACCTCGATCCCTACCTGTTCTAATACTTGTTGACCACTTTCAACATTTTATCTCATCCTCAAGCCTCAAAACTTATGACTGAAAAATGTTCATTCACAGTTCCTGTTTATAGTTTCGAGTTATGCTGTAATCTCGAAAATAACTTAAAGTTGTTGTTGAATTGGTTAATAGGGATCAGTACCAACCTGTATTCGACTCGTTTCGATATATTTCATGCCATATTTACGTCGATATCTTTCACTTCCATCATGAAGTTGGTTCGGAGAGTTCCTGCGGGTAATCAATGAGAGTTTTTTCTGGAAAAAAGTAACTATTTCTCCATTATATCGTTTGAAAACGACGAATCCTGCTTAGTTGTTGCCTTTTCATGCAATTTACGTCTGGAATTCGACGAACATGAACAATATTTTTCACTTTTGTGAAATTTTCAGGTGATGAAAGTAAACTAAGCTGGATTCTCGAAAATAAGTCAAAGTTAGTTTCAAAACGGTTTATAGGGATAAGAACAAACCTGTATTCTACCCATTTCGAAATATATTATTCCATATTATCGTCTATTCGCTTCGATTTCACTATAAACTTTTCTTAAGAGAGATGCTTCCAGCCGGTTGACAGATCAATAGAACTTCTTTCTGAAGAAGAGCCAATTTCTCGAATCTCCAGCTCGGAAACAATGTTATTTGCTTATTTTTTGCCATTTCCAGCAATTTTCATCGGTAATTCGTCGATTTTTAACAGATTTTCATCATCTTCGAGAATTGAATTACTCAACCGACAGCCGTGACAACAACAAACCCATATATCTTGTCTATGAACAAACCGTACTCGATGGTCCGATATCGGAGAAAAGCAACAATATCGAGAAGAAAACCTCGAAATTTGACATATTTTTTCCCGATATCTCGAAAACTTATGATCGTATCGAACTGAAATTTGGTGCATTGCTGTGAAATTAGAAGGTCAAAGCGTGAGTATAATTTTTCAAGGATATGATAAATGGTTTCCGAAAAAAAAATTTTTTTGGAAAAAAATTTCGAAAAAATTTTTTTTTAAAAATAACCAACAATATAATCCTGTCGAAATTTGGCTCAAAGTTGCGCGTCGTTTTACTTCACCTAACCGCCAAGTTTGAATCCAATCGCTCAAGTAGTTTCTGAAATAAAAAATAAATAACTTCAAAACTTCAAATGCCTATAACTCCGAAACTATTCGATCGATTTGGCCCATTAACGAACTTAACCGCGGCATTCCAATGCGCGACCTACCCTGAAAGTTTCAAGTTGCTAGCTCACTTCGTTCGACAGTTATCGTGTCTACGGCCGGCCGGCCAGCCGGCCGGACAGAATCGATTTTGACACCGGATTCGTCATCAGTGAGTCCAACCTAGTCGATTGAGACCATTTTCGGCTCAATCATCCAAAATTACAGACATTTGATCAAAACGATAGCACGCTGTTCCCCTAGAACATGCGCGCAAAAAGTCTAACTTTCGAAACAACTGAGATACAGGGTGTTCTTCGTCAAATGACAGGTATAGTATCTTTCGAACCAATGCTCTGATTCGACTGAAATTTTCACCAATCATTCCTCTTCACAATCCAGAATAACGTTTCAAAAATAAAAAGTCTAACTTTCGAAACAACTGAGATACAGGGTGTTCTTCGTCAAATGACAAGTATAGTATCTTTCGAACCAATGCTCTGATTCGACTGAAATTTTCACCAATCATTCCTCTTCACAATCCAGAATAACGATTCAAAAATAAAAAGTCTAACTTTCGAAACAACTGAGATACAGGGTGTTCTTCGTCAAATGACAGGTATAGTATCTTTCGAACCAATGCTCTGATTCGACTGAAATTTTCACCAATCATTCCTCTTCACAATCCAGAATAACGTTTCAAAAATAAAAAGTCTTACTTTCGAAACAACTGAGATACAGGGTGTTCTTCGTCAAATGACAGGTATAGTATCTTTCGAACCAATGCTCTGATTCGACTGAAATTTTCACCAATCATTCCTCTTCACAATCCAGAATAACGTTCCAAAAATAAAAAGTCTAACTTTCGAAACAACTGAGATACAGGGCGTTCTTCGTCAAATGACAAGTATAGTATCTTTCGAACCAATGCTCTGATTCGACTGAAATTTTCACCAATCATTCCTCTTCACAATCCAGAATAACGATTCAAAAATAAAAAGTCTAACTTTCGAAACAACTGAGATACAGGGTGTTCTTCGTCAAATGACAGGTATAGTATCTTTCGAACCAATGCTCTGATTCGACTGAAATTTTCACCAATCATTCCTCTTCACAATCCAGAATAACGTTTCAAAAATAAAGAGTCTAACTTTCGAAACAACTGAGATACAGGGTGTTCTTCGTCAAATGACAGGTATAGTATCTTTCGAACCAATGCTCTGATTCGAATGAAATTTTCACCAATCATTCCTCTTCACAATCCAGAATAACGTTTCAAAAATAAAAAGTCTAACTTTCGAAACAACTGAGATACAGGGTGTTCTTCGTCAAATGACAAGTATAGTATCTTTCGAACCAATGCTCTGATTCGACTGAAATTTTCACCAATCATTCCTCTTCACAATCCAGAATAACGATTCAAAAATAAAAAGTCTAACTTTCGAAACAACTGAGATACAGGGTGTTCTTCGTCAAATGACAGGTATAGTATCTTTCGAACCAATGCTCTGATTCGACTGAAATTTTCACCAATCATTCCCCTTCACAATCCAGAATAACGTTTCAAAAAAAAAAGTCTAACTTTCGAAACAACTGAGATACAGGGTGTTCTTCGTCAAATGACAGGTATAGTATCTTTCGAACCAATGCTCTGATTCGACTGAAATTTTCACCAATCATTCCTCTTCACAATCCAGAATAACGTTTCAAAAATAAAGAGTCTAACTTTCGAAACAACTGAGATACAGGGTGTTCTTCGTCAAATGACAGGTATAGTATCTTTCGAACCAATGCTCTGATTCGACTGAAATTTTTACCAATCATTCCTCTTCACAATCCAGAATAACGTTTCAAAAATGAAAAGTCTAACTTTCGAAACAACTGAGATACAGGGTGTTCTTCGTCAAATGACAGGTATAGTATCTTTCGAACCAATGCTCTGATTCGACTGAAATTTTCACCAATCATTCCTCTTCACAATCCAGAATAACGATTCAAAAATAAAAAGTCTAACTTTCGAAACAACTGAGATACAGGGTGTTCTTCGTCAAATGACAGGTATAGTATCTTTCGAACCAATGCTCTGATTCGACTGAAATTTTCACCAATCATTCCTCTTCAAAATCCAGAATAACGTTCCAAAAATAAAAAGTCTAACTTTCGAAACAACTGAGATACAGGGTGTTCTTCGTCAAATGACAGGTATAGTATCTTTCGAACCAATGCTCTGATTCGACTGAAATTTTCACCAATCATTCCCCTTCACAATCCAGAATAACGTTTCAAAAAAAAAGTCTAACTTTCGAAACAACTGAGATACAGGGTGTTCTTCGTCAAATGACAGGTATAGTATCTTTCGAACCAATGCTCTGATTCGACTGAAATTTTCACCAATCATTCCTCTTCATAATCCAGAATAACGTTCCAAAAATAAAAAGTCTAACTTTCGAAACAACTGAGATACAGGGTGTTCTTCGTCAAATGACAAGTATAGTATCTTTCGAACCAATGCTCTGATTCGACTGAAATTTTCACCAATCATTCCTCTTCACAATACAGAATAACGATTCAAAAATAAAAAGTCTAACTTTCGAAACAACTGAGATACAGGGTGTTCTTCGTCAAATGACAGGTATAGTATCTTTCGAACCAATGCTCTGATTCGACTTAAATTTTCACCAATCATTCCTCTTCACAATCCAGAATAACGTTTCAAAAATAAAAAGTCTAACTTTCGAAACAACTGAGATACAGGGTGTTCTTCGTCAAATGACAGGTATAGTATCTTTCGAACCAATGCTCTGATTCGAATGAAATTTTCACCAATCATTCCTCTTCACAATCCAGAATAACGTTCCAAAAATAAAAAGTCTAACTTTCGAAACAACTGAGATACAGGGTGTTCTTCGTCAAATGACAAGTATAGTATCTTTCGAACCAATGCTCTGATTCGACTGAAATTTTCACCAATCATTCCTCTTCACAATCCAGAATAACGATTCAAAAATAAAAAGTCTAACTTTCGAAACAACTGAGATACAGGGTGTTCTTCGTCAAATGACAGGTATAGTATCTTTCGAACCAATGCTCTGATTCGACTGAAATTTTCACCAATCATTCCTCTTCAAAATCCAGAATAACGTTCCAAAAATAAAAAGTCTAACTTTCGAAACAACTGAGATACAGGGTGTTCTTCGTCAAATGACAGGTATAGTATCTTTCGAACCAATGCTCTGATTCGACTGAAATTTTCACCAATCATTCCTCTTCAAAATCCAGAATAACGTTCCAAAAATAAAAAGTCTAACTTTCGAAACAACTGAGATACAGGGTGTTCTTCGTCAAATGACAGGTATAGTATCTTTCGAACCAATGCTCTGATTCGACTGAAATTTTCATCAATCATTCCTCTTCACAATCCAGAATAACGATTCAAAAATAAAAAGTCTTACTTTCGAAACAACTGAGATACAGGGTGTTCTTCGTCAAATGACAGGTATAGTATCTTTCGAACCAATGCTCTGATTCGACTGAAATTTTCACCAATCATTCCTCTTCACAATCCAGAATAACGTTCCAAAAATAAAAAGTCTAACTTTCGAAACAACTGAGATACAGGGTGTTCTTCGTCAAATGACAAGTATAGTATCTTTCGAACCAATGCTCTGATTCGACTGAAATTTTCACCAATCGTTCCTCTTCACAATCCAGAATAACGATTCAAAAATAAAAAATCTAACTTTCGAAACAACTGAGATACAGGGTGTTCTTCGTCAAATGACAGGTATAGTATCTTTCGAACCAATGCTCTGATTCGACTGAAATTTTCACCAATCATTCCTCTTGACAATCCAGAATAACGTTCCAAAAATAAAAAGTCTAACTTTCGAAACAACTGAGATACAGGGTGTTCTTCGTCAAATGACAAGTATAGTATCTTTCGAACCAATGCTCTGATTCGACTGAAATTTTCACCAATCATTCCTCTTCAAAATCCAGAATAACGTTCCAAAAATAAAAAGTCTAACTTTCGAAACAACTGAGATACAGGGTGTTCTTCGTCAAATGACAGGTATAGTATCTTTCGAACCAATGCTCTGATTCGACTGAAATTTTCACCAATCATTCCTCTTCACAATCCAGAATAACGTTTCAAAAATAAAAAGTCTAACTTCCGAAACAACTGAGATACAGGGTGTTCTTCGTCAAATGACAGGTATACTATCTTTCGAACCAATGCTCTGATTCGACTGAAATTTTCACCAATCATTCCTCTTCACAATCCAGAATAACGTTTCAAAAATAAAAAGTCTAACTTTCGAAACAACTGAGATACAGGGTGTTCTTCGTCAAATGACAGGTATAGTATCTTTCGAACCAATGCTCTGATTCGACTGAAATTTTCACCAATCATTCCTCTTCAAAATCCAGAATAACGTTCCAAAAATAAAAAGTCTTACTTTCGAAACAACTGAGATACAGGGTGTTCTTCGTCAAATGACAGGTATAGTATCTTTCGAACCAATGCTCTGATTCGACTGAAATTTTCACCAATCATTCCTCTTCACAATCCAGAATAACGTTTCAAAAATGAAAAGTCTAACTTTCGAAACAACTGAGATACAGGGTGTTCTTCGTCAAATGACAGGTATAGTATCTTTCGAACCAATGCTCTGATTCGACTGAAATTTTCACCAATCATTCCTCTTCACAATCCAGAATAACGATTCAAAAATAAAAAGTCTAACTTTCGAAACAACTGAGATACAGGGTGTTCTTCGTCAAATGACAGGTATAGTATCTTTCGAACCAATGCTCTGATTCGACTGAAATTTTCACCAATCATTCCTCTTCAAAATCCAGAATAACGTTCCAAAAATAAAAAGTCTAACTTTCGAAACAACTGAGATACAGGGTGTTCTTCGTCAAATGACAGGTATAGTATCTTTCGAACCAATGCTCTGATTCGACTGAAATTTTCACCAATCATTCCCCTTCACAATCCAGAATAACGTTTCAAAAAAAAAAGTCTAACTTTCGAAACAACTGAGATACAGGGTGTTCTTCGTCAAATGACAGGTATAGTATCATTCGAACCAATGCTCTGATTCGACTGAAATTTTCACCAATCATTCCTCTTCATAATCCAGAATAACGTTCCAAAAATAAAAAGTCTAACTTTCGAAACAACTGAGATACAGGGTGTTCTTCGTCAAATGACAAGTATAGTATCTTTCGAACCAATGCTCTGATTCGACTGAAATTTTCACCAATCATTCCTCTTCACAATACAGAATAACGATTCAAAAATAAAAAGTCTAACTTTCGAAACAACTGAGATACAGGGTGTTCTTCGTCAAATGACAGGTATAGTATCTTTCGAACCAATGCTCTGATTCGACTGAAATTTTCACCAATCATTCCTCTTCACAATCCAGAATAACGTTTCAAAAATAAAGAGTCTAACTTTCGAAACAACTGAGATACAGGGTGTTCTTCGTCAAATGACAGGTATAGTATCTTTCGAACCAATGCTCTGATTCGAATGAAATTTTCACCAATCATTCCTCTTCACAATCCAGAATAACGTTTCAAAAATAAAAAGTCTAACTTTCGAAACAACTGAGATACAGGGTGTTCTTCGTCAAATGACAAGTATAGTATCTTTCGAACCAATGCTCTGATTCGACTGAAATTTTCACCAATCATTCCTCTTCACAATCCAGAATAACGATTCAAAAATAAAAAGTCTAACTTTCGAAACAACTGAGATACAGGGTGTTCTTCGTCAAATGACAGGTATAGTATCTTTCGAACCAATGCTCTGATTCGACTGAAATTTTCACCAATCATTCCCCTTCAAAATCCAGAATAACGTTCCAAAAATAAAAAGTCTAACTTTCGAAACAACTGAGATACAGGGTGTTCTTCGTCAAATGACAGGTATAGTATCTTTCGAACCAATGCTCTGATTCGTTTGAAATTTTCACCAATCATTCCTCTTCAAAATCCAGAATAACGTTTCAAAAATAAAAAGTCTAACTTTCGAAACAACTGAGATACAGGGTGTTCTTCGTCAAATGACAGGTATAGTATCTTTCGAACCAATGCTCTGATTCGACTGAAATTTTCATCAATCATTCCTCTTCACAATCCAGAATAACGATTCAAAAATAAAAAGTCTTACTTTCGAAACAACTGAGATACAGGGTGTTCTTCGTCAAATGACAGGTATAGTATCTTTCGAACCAATGCTCTGATTCGACTGAAATTTTCACCAATCATTCCTCTTCACAATCCAGAATAACGTTCCAAAAATAAAAAGTCTAACTTTCGAAACAACTGAGATACAGGGTGTTCTTCGTCAAATGACAAGTATAGTATCTTTCGAACCAATGCTCTGATTCGACTGAAATTTTCACCAATCATTCCTCTTCACAATCCAGAATAACTATTCAAAAATAAAAAGTCTAACTTGCGAAACAACTGAGATACAGGGTGTTCTTCGTCAAATGAACGGTATAGTATCTTTCGAACCAATACTCTGATTCGACTGAAATTTTCACCAATCATTCCTCTTGACAATCCAGAATAACGTTCCAAAAATAAAAAGTCTAACTTTCGAAACAACTGAGATACAGGGTGTTCTTCGTCAAATGACAAGTATAGTATCTTTCGAACCAATGCTCTGATTCGACTGAAATTTTCACCAATCATTCCTCTTCACAATCCAGAATAACGTTTCAAAAATAAAAAGTCTAATTTCCGAAACAACTGAGATACAGGGTGTTCTTCGTCAAATGACAGGTATAGTATCTTTCGAACCAATGCTCTGATTCGACTGAAATTTTCACCAATCATTCCTCTTCACAATCCAGAATAACGTTCCAAAAATAAAAAGTCTAACTTTCGAAACAACTGAGATACAGGGTGTTCTTCGTCAAATGACAAGTATAGTATCTTTCGAACAAATGCTCTGATTCGACTGAAATTTTCACCAATCATTCCTCTTCACAATCCAGAATAACGATTCAAAAATAAAAAGTCTAACTTTCGAAACAACTGAGATACAGGGTGTTCTTCGTCAAATGACAGGTATAGTATCTTTCGAACCAATGCTCTGATTCGACTGAAATTTTCACCAATCATTCCTCTTCACAATCCAGAATAACGTTCCAAAAATAAAAAGTCTAACTTTCGAAACAACTGAGATACAGGGTGTTCTTCGTCACATGACAAGTATAGTATCTTTCGAACCAATGCTCTGATTCGACTGAAATTTTCAACAATCATTCCTCTTCACAATCCAGAATAACGATTCAAAAATAAAAAGTCTAACTTTCGAAACAACTGAGATACAGGGTGTTCTTCGTCAAATGACAGGTATAGTATCTTTCGAACCAATGCTCTGATTCGACTGAAATTTTCACCAATCATTCCTCTTCACAATCCAGAATAACGTTTCAAAAATAAAAAGTCTAACTTTCGAAACAACTGAGATACAGGGTGTTCTTCGTCAAATGACAGGTATAGTATCTTTCGAACCAATGCTCTGATTCGACTGAAATTTTCACCAATCATTCCTCTTCACAATCCAGAATAACGTTCCAAAAATAAAAAGTCTAACTTTCGAAACAACTGAGATACAGGGTGTTCTTCGTCAAATGACAGGTATAGTATCTTTCGAACCAATGCCCTGATTCGACTGAAATTTTCACCAATCATTCCTCTTCACAATCCAGAATAACGATTCAAAAATAAAAAGTCTAACTTTCGAAACAACTTAGATACAGGGTATTCTTCGTCAAATGACAAGTATTGTATCTTTCGAACAAATGCTCTGATTCGACTGAAATTTTCAACAATCATTCCTCTTCACAATCCAGAATAACGATTCAAAAATAAAAAGTCTAACTTTCGAAACAACTGAGATACAGGGTGTTCTTCGTCAAATGACAGGTATAGTATCTTTCGAACCAATGCTCTGATTCGACTGAAATTTTCACCAATCATTCCTCTTGACAATCCAGAATAACGTTCCAAAAATAAAAAGTCTAACTTTCGAAACAACTGAGATACAGGGTGTTCTCCGTCAAATGACAAGTATAGTATCTTTCGAACCAATGCTCTGATTCGACTGAAATTTTCACCAATCATTCCTCTTCACAATCCAGAATAACGTTTCAAAAATAAAAAGTCTAATTTCCGAAACAACTGAGATACAGGGTGTTCTTCGTCAAATGACAGGTATAGTATCTTTCGAACCAATGCTCTGATTCGACTGAAATTTTCACCAATCTTTCCTCTTCACAATCCAGAATAACGTTCCAAAAATAAAAAGTCTAACTTTCGAAACAACTGAGATACAGGGTGTTCTTCGTCAAATGACAAGTATAGTATCTTTCGAACCAATGCTCTGATTCGACTGAAATTTTCACCAATCATTCCTCTTCACAATCCAGAATAACGATTCAAAAATAAAAAGTCTAACTTTCGAAACAACTGAGATACAGGGTGTTCTTCGTCAAATGACAGGTATAGTATCTTTCGAACCAATGCTCTGATTCGACTGAAATTTTCACCAATCATTCCTCTTCACAATCCAGAATAACGTTCCAAAAATAAAAAGTCTAACTTTGGAAACAACTGAGATACAGGGTGTTCTTCGTCACATGACAAGTATAGTATCTTTCGAACCAATGCTCTGATTCGACTGAAATTTTCAACAATCATTCCTCTTCACAATCCAGAATAACGATTCAAAAATAAAAAGTCTAACTTTCGAAACAACTGAGATACAGGGTGTTCTTCGTCAAATGACAGGTATAGTATCTTTCGAACCAATGCTCTGATTCGACTGAAATTTTCACCAATCATTCCTCTTCACAATCCAGAATAACGTTTCAAAAATAAAAAGTCTAACTTTCGAAACAACTGAGATACAGGGTGTTCTTCGTCAAATGACAGGTATAGTATCTTTCGAACCAATGCTCTGATTCGACTGAAATTTTCACCAATCATTCCTCTTCACAATCCAGAATAACGTTCCAAAAATAAAAAGTCTAACTTTCGAAACAACTGAGATACAGGGTGTTCTTCGTCAAATGACAGGTATAGTATCTTTCGAACCAATGCCCTGATTCGACTGAAATTTTCACCAATCATTCCTCTTCACAATCCAGAATAACGATTCAAAAATAAAAAGTCTAACTTTCGAAACAACTTAGATACAGGGTATTCTTCGTCAAATGACAAGTATTGTATCTTTCGAACCAATGCTCTGATTCGACTGAAATTTTCACCAATCATTCCTCTTCACAATCCAGAAAAACGATTCAAAAATAAAAAGTCTAACTTTCGAAACAACTGAGATACAGGGTGTTCTTCGTCAAATGACAGGTATAGTATCTTTCGAACCAATGCTCTGATTCGTTTGAAATTTTCACCAATCATTCCTCTTCACAATCCAGAATAACGATTCAAAAATAAAAAGTCTAACTTTCGAAACAACTGAGATACAGGGTGTTCTTCGTCAAATGACAGGTATAGTATCTTTCGAACCAATGCTCTGATTCGACTGAAATTTTCACCAATCATTCCTCTTCAAAATCCAGAATAACGTTCCAAAAATAAAAAGTCTAACTTTCGAAACAACTGAGATACAGGGTGTTCTTCGTCAAATGACAGGTATAGTATCTTTCGAACCAATGCTCTGATTCGACTGAAATTTTCACCAATCATTCCTCTTCAAAATCCAGAATAACGTTCCAAAAATAAAAAGTCTAACTTTCGAAACAACTGAGATACAGGGTGTTCTTCGTAAATGACAGGTATAGTATCTTTCGAACCAATGCTCTGATTCGACTGAAATTTTCACCAATCATTCCTCTTCACAATCCAGAATAACGTTTCAAAAATAAAAAGTCTAACTTCCGAAACAACTGAGATACAGGGTGTTCTTCGTCAAATGACAGGTATAGTATCTTTCGAACCAATGCTCTGATTCGACTGAAATTTTCACCAATCATTCCTCTTCACAATCCAGAATAACGTTTCAAAAATAAAAAGTCTAACTTTCGAAACAACTGAGATACAGGGTGTTCTTCGTCAAATGACAGGTATAGTATCTTTCGAACCAATGCTCTGATTCGACTGAAATTTTCACCAATCATTCCTCTTCACAATCCAGAATAACGTTCCAAATATAAAAAGTCTAACTTTCGAAACAACTGAGATACAGGGTGTTCTTCGTCAAATGACAAGTATAGTATCTTTCGAACCAATGCTCTGATTCGACTGAAATTTTCACCAATCATTCCTCTTCACAATCCAGAATAACGTTCCAAAAATAAAAAGTCTAACTTTCGAAACAACTGAGATACAGGGTGTTCTTCGTCAAATGACAGGTATAGTATCTTTCGAACAAATGCTCTGATTCGACTGAAATTTTCACCAATCATTCCTCTTCACAATCCAGAATAACGATTCAAAAATAAAAAGTCTAACTTTCGAAACAACTGAGATACAGGGTGTTCTTCGTCAAATGACAGGTATAGTATCTTTCGAACCAATGCTCTGATTCGACTGAAATTTTCACCAATCATTCCTCTTCACAATCCAGAATAACGTTCCAAAAATAAAAAGTCTTACTTTCGAAACAACTGAGATACAGGGTGTTCTTCGTCAAATGACAAGTATAGTATCTTTCGAACCAATGCTCTGATTCGACTGAAATTTTCACCAATCATTCCTCTTCACAATCCAGAATAACGTTTCAAAAATAAAAAGTCTAACTTCCGAAACAACTGAGATACAGGGTGTTCTTCGTCAAATGACAGGTATAGTATCTTTCGAACCAATGCTCTGATTCGACTGAAATTTTCACCAATCATTCCTCTTCAAAATCCAGAATAACGTTCCAAAAATAAAGAGTCTAACTTTCGAAACAACTGAGATACAGGGTGTTCTTCGTCAAATGACAGGTATAGTATCTTTCGAACCAATGCTCTGATTCGTTTGAAATTTTCACCAATCATTCCTCTTCACAATCCAGAATAACGATTCAAAAATAAAAAGTCTAACTTTCGAAACAACTGAGATACAGGGTGTTCTTCGTCAAATGACAGGTATAGTATCTTTCGAACCAATGCTCTGATTCGACTGAAATTTTCACCAATCATTCCTCTTCAAAATCCAGAATAACGTTCCAAAAATAAAAAGTCTAACTTTCGAAACAACTGAGATACAGGGTGTTCTTCGTCAAATGACAGGTATAGTATCTTTCGAACCAATGCTCTGATTCGACTGAAATTTTCACCAATCATTCCTCTTCAAAATCCAGAATAACGTTCCAAAAATAAAAAGTCTAACTTTCGAAACAACTGAGATACAGGGTGTTCTTCGTAAATGACAGGTATAGTATCTTTCGAACCAATGCTCTGATTCGACTGAAATTTTCACCAATCATTCCTCTTCACAATCCAGAATAACGTTTCAAAAATAAAAAGTCTAACTTCCGAAACAACTGAGATACAGGGTGTTCTTCGTCAAATGACAGGTATAGTATCTTTCGAACCAATGCTCTGATTCGACTGAAATTTTCACCAATCATTCCTCTTCACAATCCAGAATAACGTTTCAAAAATAAAAAGTCTAACTTTCGAAACAACTGAGATACAGGGTGTTCTTCGTCAAATGACAGGTATAGTATCTTTCGAACCAATGCTCTGATTCGACTGAAATTTTCACCAATCATTCCTCTTCACAATCCAGAATAACGTTCCAAATATAAAAAGTCTAACTTTCGAAACAACTGAGATACAGGGTGTTCTTCGTCAAATGACAAGTATAGTATCTTTCGAACCAATGCTCTGATTCGACTGAAATTTTCACCAATCATTCCTCTTCACAATCCAGAATAACGTTCCAAAAATAAAAAGTCTAACTTTCGAAACAACTGAGATACAGGGTGTTCTTCGTCAAATGACAGGTATAGTATCTTTCGAACAAATGCTCTGATTCGACTGAAATTTTCACCAATCATTCCTCTTCACAATCCAGAATAACGATTCAAAAATAAAAAGTCTAACTTTCGAAACAACTGAGATACAGGGTGTTCTTCGTCAAATGACAGGTATAGTATCTTTCGAACCAATGCTCTGATTCGACTGAAATTTTCACCAATCATTCCTCTTCACAATCCAGAATAACGTTCCAAAAATAAAAAGTCTTACTTTCGAAACAACTGAGATACAGGGTGTTCTTCGTCAAATGACAAGTATAGTATCTTTCGAACCAATGCTCTGATTCGACTGAAATTTTCACCAATCATTCCTCTTCAAAATCCAGAATAACGTTCCAAAAATAAAGAGTCTAACTTTCGAAACAACTGAGATACAGGGTGTTCTTCGTCAAATGACAGGTATAGTATCTTTCGAACCAATGCTCTGATTCGATTGAAATTTTCACCAATCATTCCTCTTCACAATCCAGAATAACGTTTCAAAAATAAAAAGTCTAACTTCCGAAAAAACTGAGATACAGGGTGTTCTTCGTCAAATGACAGGTATAGTATCTTTCGAACCAATGCTCTGATTCGACTGAAATTTTCACCAATCATTCCTCGTCAAAATCCAGAATAACGTTCCAAAAATAAAAAGTCTAACTTTCGAAACAACTGAGATACAGGGTGTTCTTCGTCAAATGACAGGTATAGTATCTTTCGAACCAATGCTCTGATTCGACTGAAATTTTCACCAATCATTCCTCTTCACAATCCAGAATAACGTTTCAAAAATGAAAAGTCTAACTTTCGAAACAACTGAGATACAGGGTGTTCTTCGTCAAATGACAGGTATAGTATCTTTCGAACCAATGCTCTGATTCGACTGAAATTTTCACCAATCATTCCTCTTCACAATCCAGAATAACGTTTCAAAAATAAAAAGTCTAACTTTCGAAACAACTGAGATACAGGGTGTTCTTCGTCAAATGACAGGTATAGTATCTTTCGAACCAATGCTCTGATTCGACTGAAATTTTCACCAATCATTCCTCTTCAAAATCCAGAATAACGTTCCAAAAATAAAAAGTCTAACTTTCGAAACAACCGAGATACAGGGTGTTCTTCGTCAAATGACAGGTATAGTATCTTTCGAACCAATGCTCTGATTCGACTGAAATTTTCACCAATCATTCCTCTTCACAATCCAGAATAACGTTCCAAAAATAAAAAGTCTAACTTTCGAAACAACTGAGATACAGGGTGTTCTTCGTCAAATGACAAGTATGGTATCTTTCGAACCAATGCTCTGATTCGACTGAAATTTTCACCAATCATTCCCCTTCAAAATCCAGAATAACGTTCCAAAAATAAAAAGTCTAACTTTCGAAACAACTGAGATACAGGGTGTTGTTCGTCAAATGACAGGTATAGTATCTTTCGAACCAATGCTCTGATTCGACTGAAATTTTCACCAATCATTCCTCTTCACAATCCAGAATAACGTTTCAAAAATGAAAAGTCTAACTTCCGAAACAACTGAGATACAGGGTGTTCTTCGTCAAATGACAGGTATAGTATCTTTCGAACCAATGCTCTGATTCGACTGAAATTTTCACCAATCATTCCTCATCAAAATCCAGAATAACGATTCAAAAATAAAAAGTCTAACTTTCGAAACAACTGAGATACAGGGTGTTCTTCGTCAAATGACAGGTATAGTATCTTTCGAACCAATGCTCTGATTCGACTGAAATTTTCACCAATCATTCCTCTTCACAATCCAGAATAACGTTCCAAAAATAAAAGTCTTACTTTCGAAACAACTGAGATACAGGGCGTTCTTCGTCAAATGACAAGTATAGTATCTTTCGAACCAATGCTCTGATTCGACTGAAATTTTCACCAATCATTCCTCTTCACAATCCAGAATAACGATTCAAAAATAAAAGTCTAACTTTCGAAACGACTGAGATACAGGGTGTTCTTCGTCAAATGACAGGTATGGTATCTTTCGAACCAATGCTCTGATTCGACTGAAATTTTCACCAATCATTCCTCTTCACAATCCAGAATAACGTTCCAAAAATAAAAAGTCTAACTTTCGAAACAACTGAGATACAGGGTGTTCTTCGTCAAATGACAGGTATAGTATCTTTCGAACCAATGCTCTGATTCGACTGAAATTTTCACCAATCATTCCTCTTCACAATCCAGAATAACGATTCAAAAATAAAAAGTCTAACTTTCGAAACAACTGAGATACAGGGTGTTCTTCGTCAAATGACAAGTATAGTATCTTTCGAACCAATGCTCTGATTCGACTGAAATTTTCACCAATCATTCCTCTTCACAATCCAGAATAACGATTCAAAAATAAAAAGTCTTACTTTCGAAACAACTGAGATACAGGGTGTTCTTCGTCAAATGACAGGTATAGTATCTTTCGAACCAATGCTCTGATTCGACTGAAATTTTCACCAATCATTCCTCTTCACAATCCAGAATAACGTTCCAAAAATAAAAAGTCTAACTTTCGAAACAACTGAGATACAGGGTGTTCTTCGTCAAATGACAGGTATAGTATCTTTCGAACCAATGCTCTGATTCGACTGAAATTTTCACCAATCATTCCTCTTCAAAATCCAAAATAACGTTCCAAAAATAAAAAGTCTAACTTTCGAAACAACTGAGATACAGGGTGTTCTTCGTCAAATGACAGGTATAGTATCTTTCGAACCAATGCTCTGATTCGACTGAAATTTTCACCAATCATTCCTCTTCAAAATCCAGAATAACGTTCCAAAAATAAAAAGTCTAACTTTCGAAACAACTGAGATACAGGGTGTTCTTCGTCAAATGACAGGTATAGTATCTTTCGAACCAATGCTCTGATTTGACTGAAATTTTCACCAATCATTCCTCTTCAAAATCCCGAATAACGTTCCAAAAATAAAAAGTCTAACTTTCGAAACAACTGAGATACAGGGTGTTCTTCGTCAAATGACAGGTATAGTATCTTTCGAACCAATGCTCTGATTCGACTGAAATTTTCACCAATCATTCCTCTTCACAATCCAGAATAACGATTCAAAAATAAAAAGTCTTACTTTCGAAACAACTGAGATACAGGGTGTTCTTCGTCAAATGACAGGTAACGTATCTTTCGAACCAATGCTCTGATTCGACTGAAATTTTCACCAATCATTCCCCTTCACAATCCAGAATAACGTTCCAAAAATAAAAAGTCTAACTTTCGAAACAACTGAGATACAGGGTGTTCTTCGTCAAATGACAGGTATAGTATCTTGCGAACCAATGCTCTGATTCGACTGAAATTTTCACCAATCATTCCTCTTCACAATCCAGAATAACGTTCCAAGGATAAAAAGTCTAACTTCCGAAACAACTGAGATACAGGGTGTTCTTCGTCAAATGACAGGTATAGTATCTTCCGAACCAATGCTCTGATTCGACTGAAATTTTCACCAATCATTCCACTTCACAATCCAGAATAACATTCCAAAAATAAAAAGTCTAACTCTCGAAACAACTGAGATACAGGGTGTTCTTCGTCAAATGACAGGAATAGTATCTTGCGAACCAATGCTCTGATTCGACTGAAATTTTCACCAATCATTCCTCTTCACAATCCAGAATAACGTTCCAAAAATAAAATGTCTAACTTTCGAAACAACTGAGATACAGGGTGTTCTTCGTCAAATGACAGGTATAGTATCTTTCGAACCAAAGCTCTGATTCGACTGAAATTTTCGCCAATCATTCCTCTTCCCAATCCAGAATAACGTTCCAAAAATAAAAAGTCTAACTTTCGAAACAACTGAGATACAGGGTGTTCTTCGTCAAATGACAGGTATAGTATCTTGCGAACCAATGCTCTGATTCGACTGAAATTTTCACCAATCATTCCTCTTCACAATCCAGAATAACGTTCCAAAAATAAAAAGTCTTACTTTCGAAACAACTGAGATACAGGGTGTTCTTCGTCAAATGACAGGTATAGTATCTTGCGAACCAATGCTCTGATTCGACTGAAATTTTCACCAATCATTCCTCTTCACAATCCAGAATAACGTTCCAAAAATAAAAAGTCTAACTTTCGAAACAACTGAGATACAGGGTGTTCTTCGTCAAATGACAGGTATAGTATCTTTCGAACCAATGCTCTGATTCGACTGAAATTTTCACCAATCATTCCTCTTCACAATCCAGAATAACGATTCAAAAATAAAAAGTCTAACATTCGAAACAACTGAGATACAGGGTGTTCTTCGTCAAATGACAGGTATAGTATCTTTCGAACCAATGCTCTGATTCGACTGAAATTTTTACCAATCATTCCTCTTCACAATCCAGAATAACGTTCCAAAAATAAAAAGTCTAACTTTCGAAACAACTGAGATACAGGGTGTTCTTCGTCAAATGACAGGTATAGTATCTTGCGAACCAATGCTCTGATTCGACCGAAATTTTCACCAATCATTCCTCTTCACAATCCAGAATAACGTTCCAAAAATAAAAAGTCTAACTTTCGAAACAACTGAGATACAGGGTGTTCTTCGTCAAATGACAGGTATAGTATCTTGCGAACCAATTCTCTGATTCGACTGAAATTTTCACCAATCATTCCTCTTCACAATCCAGAATAACGTTCCAAAAATAAAAAGTCTAACTTTCGAAACAACAGAGATACAGGGTGTTCTTCGTCAAATGACAGGTATAGTATCTTGCGAACCAATGCTCTGATTCGACTGAAATTTTCACCAATCATTCCTCTTCACAATCCAGAATAACGTTCCAAAAATAAAAAGTCTAACTTTCGAAACAACTGAGATACAGGGTGTTCTTCGTCAAATGACAGGTATAGTATCTTTCGAACCAATGCTATGATTCGACTGAAATTTTCACCAATCATTCCTCTTCACAATCCAGATTAACGTTCCAAAAATAAAAAGTCTAACTTTCGAAACAACTGAGATACAGGGTGTTCTTCGTCAAATGACAGATATAGTATCTTTCGAACCAATGCTCTGATTCGACTGAAATTTTCGCCAATCATTCCTCTTCACAATCCAGAATAACGTTTCAAAAATAAAAAGTCTAACTTTCGAAACAACTGAGATACAGGGTGTTCTTCGTCAAATGACAGGTATAGTATCTTGCGAACCAATGCTCTGATTCGACTGAAATTTTCACCAATCATTCCTCTTCACAATCCAGAATAACGTTCCAAAAATAAAAAGTCTTACTTTCGAAACAACTGAGATACAGGGTGTTCTTCGTCAAATGACAGGTATAGTATCTTTCGAACCAATGCTATGATTCGACTGAAATTTTCACCAATCATTCCTCTTCACAATCCAGATTAACGTTCCAAAAATAAAAAGTCTAACTTTCGAAACAACTGAGATACAGGGTGTTCTTCGTCAAATGACAGGTATAGTATCTTTCGAACCAATGCTCTGATTCGACTGAAATTTTCGCCAATCATTCCTCTTCACAATCCAGAATAATGTTCCAAAAATAAAAAGTCTAACTTTCGAAACAACTGAGATACAGGGTGTTCTTCGTCAAATGACAGGTATAGTATCTTGCGAACCAATAATCTGATTCGACTGAAATTTTCACCAATCATTCCTCTTCACAATCCAGAATAACGTTCCAAAAATAAAAAGTCTAACTTTCGAAACAACAGAGATACAGGGTGTTCTTCGTCAAATGACAGGTATAGTATCTTGCGAACCAATGCTCTGATTCGACTGAAATTTTCACCAATCATTCCTCTTCACAATCCAGAATAACGTTCCAAAAATAAAAAGTCTAACTTTCGAAACAACTGAGATACAGGGTGTTCTTCGTCAAATGACAGGTATAGTATCTTTCGAACCAATGCTATGATTCGACTGAAATTTTCACCAATCATTCCTCTTCACAATCCAGATTAACGTTCCAAAAATAAAAAGTCTAACTTTCGAAACAACTGAGATACAGGGTGTTCTTCGTCAAATGACAGGTATAGTATCTTTCGAACCAATGCTCTGATTCGACTGAAATTTTCGCCAATCATTCCTCTTCACAATCCAGAATAACGTTTCAAAAATAAAAAGTCTAACTTTCGAAACAACTGAGATACAGGGTGTTCTTCGTCAAATGACAGGTATAGTATCTTGCGAACCAATGCTCTGATTCGACTGAAATTTTCACCAATCATTCCTCTTCACAATCCAGAATAACGTTCCAAAAATAAAAAGTCTTACTTTCCAAACAACTGAGATACAGGGTGTTCTTCGTCAAATGACAGGTATAGTATCTTTCGAACCAATGCTATGATTCGACTGAAATTTTCACCAATCATTCCTCTTCACAATCCAGATTAACGTTCCAAAAATAAAAAGTCTTACTTTCGAAACAACTGAGATACAGGGTGTTCTTCGTCAAATGACAGGTAAAGTATCTTTCGAACCAATGCTCTGATTCGACTGAAATTTTCGCCAATCATTCCTCTTCACAATCCAGAATAACGTTCCAAAAATAAGAAGTCTAACTTTCGAAACAACTGAGATACAGGGTGTTCTTCGTCAAATGACAGGTATAGTATCTTGCGAACCAATAATCTGATTCGACTGAAATTTTCACCAATCATTCCTCTTCACAATCCAGAATAACGTTCCAAGAATAAAAAGTCTAACTTTCGAAACAACTGAGATACAGGGTGTTCTTCGTCAAATGACAGGTATAGTATCTTGCGAACCAATGCTCTGATTCGACTGAAATTTTCACCAATCATTCCTCTTCACAATCCAGAATAACGTTTCAAAAATAAAAAGTCTAACTTTCGAAACAACAGAGATACAGGGTGTTCTTCGTCAAATGACAGGTATAGTATCTTGCGAACCAATGCTCTGATTCGACTGAAATTTTCACCAATCATTCCTCTTCACAATCCAGAATAACGTTCCAAAAATAAAAAGTCTAACTTTCGAAACAACTGAGATACAGGGTGTTCTTCGTCAAATGACAGGTATAGTATCTTTCGAACCAATGCTATGATTCGACTGAAATTTTCACCAATCATTCCTCTTCACAATCCAGATTAACGTTCCAAAAATAAAAAGTCTAACTTTCGAAACAACTGAGATACAGGGTGTTCTTCGTCAAATGACAGGTATAGTATCTTTCGAACCAATGCTCTGATTCAACTGAAATTTTCACCAATCATTCCTCTTCACAATCCAGAATAACGTTCCAAAAATAAAAAGTCTAACTTTCGAAACAACTGAGATACAGGGTGTTCTTCGTCAAATGACAGTAATAGTATCTTTCGAACCAATGCTCTGATTCGACTGAAATTTTCACCAATCATTCCTCTTCACAATCCAGAATAACGATTCAAAAATAAAAAGTCTAACATTCGAAACAACTGAGATACAGGGTGTTCTTCGTCAAATGACAGGTATAGTATCTTTCGAACCAATGCTCTGATTCGACTGAAATTTTCACCAATCATTCCTCTTCACAATCCAGAATAACGTTCCAAAAATAAAAAGTCTAACATTCGAAACAACTGAGATACAGGGTGTTCTTCGTCAAATGACAGGTATAGTATCTTTCGAACCAATGCTCTGATTCGACTGAAATTTTCACCAATCATTCCTCTTCACAATCCAGAATAACGATTCAAAAATAAAAAGTCTAACATTCGAAACAACTGAGATACAGGGTGTTCTTCGTCAAATGACAGGTATAGTATCTTTCGAACCAATGCTCTGATTCGACTGAAATTTTCACCAATCATTCCTCTTCACAATCCAGAATAACGTTTCAAAAATAAAAAGTCTAACTTTCGAAACAACAGAGATACAGGGTGTTCTTCGTCAAATGACAGGTATAGTATCTTGCGAACCAATGCTCTGATTCGACTGAAATTTTCACCAATCATTCCTCTTCACAATCCAGAATAACGTTCCAAAAATAAAAAGTCTAACTTTCGAAACAACTGAGATACAGGGTGTTCTTCGTCAAATGACAGGTATAGTATCTTTCGAACCAATGCTATGATTCGACTGAAATTTTCACCAATCATTCCTCTTCACAATCCAGATTAACGTTCCAAAAATAAAATGTCTAACTTTCGAAACAACTGAGATACAGGGTGTTCTTCGTCAAATGACAGGTATAGTATCTTTCGAACCAATGCTCTGATTCAACTGAAATTTTTACCAATCATTCCTCTTCACAATCCAGAATAACGTTCCAAAAATAAAAAGTCTAACTTTCGAAACAACTGAGATACAGGGTGTTCTTCGTCAAATGACAGTAATAGTATCTTTCGAACCAATGCTCTGATTCGACTGAAATTTTCACCAATCATTCCTCTTCACAATCCAGAATAACGATTCAAAAATAAAAAGTCTAACATTCGAAACAACTGAGATACAGGGTGTTCTTCGTCAAATGACAGGTATAGTATCTTTCGAACCAATGCTCTGATTCGACTGAAATTTTCACCAATCATTCCTCTTCACAATCCAGAATAACGTTCCAAAAATAAAAAGTCTAACATTCGAAACAACTGAGATACAGGGTGTTCTTCGTCAAATGACAGGTATAGTATCTTTCGAACCAATGCTCTGATTCGACTGAAATTTTCACCAATCATTCCTCTTCACAATCCAGAATAACGATTCAAAAATAAAAAGTCTAACATTCGAAACAACTGAGATACAGGGTGTTCTTCGTCAAATGACAGGTATAGTATCTTTCGAACCAATGCTCTGATTCGACTGAAATTTTCACCAATCATTCCTCTTCACAATCCAGAATAACGTTCCAAAAATAAAAAGTCTAACTTTCGAAACAACTGAGATACAGGGTGTTCTTCGTCAAATGACAGGTATAGTATCTTTCGAACCAATGCTCTGATTCGAATGAAATTTTCACCAATCATTCCTCTTCACAATCCAGAATAACGATTCAAAAATAAAAAGTCTAACATTCGAAACAACTGAGATACAGGGTGTTCTTCGTCAAATGACAGGTATAGTATCTTGCGAACCAATGCTCTGATTCGACTGAAATTTTCACCAATCATTCCTCTTCACAATCCAGAATAACGTTCCAAGGATAAAAAGTCTAACTTCCGAAACAACTGAGATACAGGGTGTTCTTCGTCAAATGACAGGTATAGTATCTTTCGAACCAATGCTCTGATTCGACTGAAATTTTCACCAATCATTCCCCTTCACAATCCAGAATAACGTTCCAAAAATAAAAAGTCTAACTTTCGAAACAACTGAGATACAGGGTGTTCTTCGTCAAATGACAGGTATAGTATCTTGCGAACCAATGCTCTGATTCGACTGAAATTTTCACCAATCATTCCTCTTCACAATCCAGAATAACGTTCCAAGGATAAAAAGTCTAACTTCCGAAACAACTGAGATACAGGGTGTTCTTCGTCAAATGACAGGTATAGTATCTTCCGAACCAATGCTCTGATTCGACTGAAATTTTCACCAATCATTCCTCTTCACAATCCAGAATAACATTCCAAAAATAAAAAGTCTAACTTTCGAAACAACTGAGATACAGGGTGTTCTTCGTCAAATGACAGGAATAGTATCTTGCGAACCAATGCTCTGATTCGACTGAAATTTTCACCAATCATTCCTCTTCACAATCCAGAATAACGTTCCAAAAATAAAATGTCTAACTTTCGAAACAACTGAGATACAGGGTGTTCTTCGTCAAATGACAGGTATAGTATCTTTCGAATCAAAGCTCTGATTCGACTGAAATTTTCGCCAATCATTCCTCTTCACAATCCAGAATAACGTTCCAAAAATAAAAAGTCTAACTTTCGAAACAACTGAGATACAGGGTGTTCTTCGTCAAATGACAGGTATAGTATCTTGCGAACCAATGCTCTGATTCGACTGAAATTTTCACCAATCATTCCTCTTCACAATCCAGAATAACGTTCCAAAAATAAAAAGTCTTACTTTCGAAACAACTGAGATACAGGGTGTTCTTCGTCAAATGA
Source organism: Myrrha octodecimguttata (assembly GCA_958510865.1). Taxonomy (NCBI): domain Eukaryota; kingdom Metazoa; phylum Arthropoda; class Insecta; order Coleoptera; family Coccinellidae; genus Myrrha; species Myrrha octodecimguttata. Next base: position 13,093,591 of record OY294062.1, read on the forward strand.
CAGGTATAGTATCTTGCGAACCAATGCTCTGATTCGACTGAAATTTTCACCAATCATTCCTCTTCACAATCCAGAATAACGTTCCAAAAATAAAAAGTCTAACTTTCGAAACAACTGAGATACAGGGTGTTCTTCGTCAAATGACAGGTATAGTATCTTTCGAACCAATGCTCTGATTCGACTGAAATTTTCACCAATCATTCCTCTTCACAATCCAGAATAACGATTCAAAAATAAAAAGTCTAACATTCGAAACAACTGAGATACAGGGTGTTCTTCGTCAAATGACAGGTATAGTATCTTTCGAACCAATGCTCTGATTCGACTGAAATTTTTACCAATCATTCCTCTTCACAATCCAGAATAACGTTCCAAAAATAAAAAGTCTTACTTTCGAAACAACTGAGATATAGGGTGTTCTTCGTCAAATGACAGGTATAGTATCTTGCGAACCAATGCTCTGATTCGACCGAAATTTTCACCAATCATTCCTCTTCACAATCCAGAATAACGTTCCAAAAATAAAAAGTCTAACTTTCGAAACAACTGAGATACAGGGTGTTCTTCGTCAAATGACAGGTATAGTATCTTGCGAACCAATGCTCTGATTCGACTGAAATTTTCACCAATCATTCCTCTTCACAATCCAGAATAACGTTCCAAAAATAAAAAGTCTAACTTTCGAAACAACAGAGATACAGGGTGTTCTTCGTCAAATGACAGGTATAGTATCTTGCGAACCAATGCTCTGATTCGACTGAAATTTTCACCAATCATTCCTCTTCACAATCCAGAATAACGTTCCAAAAATAAAAAGTCTAACTTTCGAAACAACTGAGATACAGGGTGTTCTTCGTCAAATGACAGGTATAGTATCTTTCGAACCAATGCTATGATTCGACTGAAATTTTCACCAATCATTCCTCTTCACAATCCAGATTAACGTTCCAAAAATAAAAAGTCTAACTTTCGAAACAACTGAGATACAGGGTGTTCTTCGTCAAATGACAGGTATAGTATCTTTCGAACCAATGCTCTGATTCGACTGAAATTTTCGCCAATCATTCCTCTTCACAATCCAGAATAACGTTTCAAAAATAAAAAGTCTAACTTTCGAAACAACTGAGATACAGGGTGTTCTTCGTCAAATGACAGGTATAGTATCTTGCGAACCAATGCTCTGATTCGACTGAAATTTTCACCAATCATTCCTCTTCACAATCCAGAATAACGTTCCAAAAATAAAAAGTCTTACTTTCGAAACAACTGAGATACAGGGTGTTCTTCGTCAAATGACAGGTATAGTATCTTTCGAACCAATGCTATGATTCGACTGAAATTTTCACCAATCATTCCTCTTCACAATCCAGATTAACGTTCCAAAAATAAAAAGTCTTACTTTCGAAACAACTGAGATACAGGGTGTTCTTCGTCAAATGACAGGTATAGTATCTTTCGAACCAATGCTCTGATTCGACTGAAATTTTCGCCAATCATTCCTCTTCACAATCCAGAATAACGTTCCAAAAATAAAAAGTCTAACTTTCGAAACAACTGAGATACAGGGTGTTCTTCGTCAAATGACAGGTATAGTATCTTGCGAACCAATAATCTGATTCGACTGAAATTTTCACCAGTCATTCCTCTTCACAATCCAGAATAACGTTCCAAGAATAAAAAGTCTAACTCTCGAAACAACTGAGATACAGGGTGTTCTTCGTCAAATGACAGGTATAGTATCTTGCGAACCAATGCTCTGATTCGACTGAAATTTTCACCAATCATTCCTCTTCACAATCCAGAATAACATTCCAAAAATAAAAAGTCTAACTTTCGAAACAACTGAGATACAGGGTGTTCTTCGTCAAATGACAGGTATAGTATCTTTCGAACCAATGCTCTGATTCGACTGAAATTTTCACCATTCATTCCTCTTCACAATCCAGAATAACGATTCAAAAATAAAAAGTCTAACATTCGAAACAACTGAGATACAGGGTGTTCTTCGTCAGATGACAGGTATAGTATCTTTCGAACCAATGCTCTGATTCGACTGAAATTTTTACCAATCATTCCTCTTCACAATCCAGAATAACGTTCCAAAAATAAAAAGTCTAAATTTCGAAACAACTGAGATACAGGGTGTTCTTCGTCAATTGACAGGTATAGTATCTTTCGAACCAATGCTCTGATTCGACTGAAATTTTCACCAATCATTCCTCTTCATAATCCAGAATAACGTTCCAAAAATAAAAAGTCTAACTTTCGAAACAACTGAGATACAGGGTGTTCTTCGTCAAATGACAGGTATAGTATCTTTCGAACCAATGCTATGATTCGACTGAAATTTTCACCAATCATTCCTCTTCACAATCCAGATTAACGTTCCAAAAATAAAAAGTCTAACTTTCGAAACAACTGAGATACAGGGTGTTCTTCGTCAAATGACAGGTATAGTATCTTTCGAACCAATGCTCTGATTCGACTGAAATTTTCACCAATCATTCCTCTTCACAATCCAGAATAACGTTTCAAAAATAAAAAGTCTAACTTTCGAAACAACTGAGATACAGGGTGTTCTTCGTCAAATGACAGGTATAGTATCTTGCGAACCAATGCTCTGATTCGACTGAAATTTTCACCAATCATTCCTCTTCACAATCCAGAATAACGTTCCAAAAATAAAAAGTCTAACTTCCGAAACAACTGGGATACAGGGTGTTCTTCGTCAAATGACAGGTATAGTATCTTGCGAACCAATGCTCTGATTCGACTGAAATTTTCACCAATCATTCCTCTTCACAATCCAGAATAACGTTCCAAAAATAAAAAGTCTAAATTTCGAAACAACTGAGATACAGGGTGTTCTTCGTCAATTGACAGGTATAGTATCTTTCGAACCAATGCTCTGATTCGACTGAAATTTTCACCAATCATTCCTCTTCACAATCCAGAATAACGTTCCAAAAATAAAAAGTCTAACTTTCGAAACAACTGAGATACAGGGTGTTCTTCGTCAAATGACAGGTATAGTATCTTTCGAACCAATGCTATGATTCGACTGAAATTTTCACCAATCATTCCTCTTCACAATCCAGAATAACGTTCCAAAAATAAAAAGTCTAACTTTCGAAACAACTGAGATACAGGGTCTTCTTCTTCTTCTTCATCTTTTTTGTAGGCTCATAGCCTGTTTTCTCCAACTCAATCATTCATCTCGTTAGATGTTGAGATCCAGGATTCACGCCATCTTTTAGGTGGTCTACCTATTGGTCTCCTGGTTTCCGGGATTCCATCCCGTGCAATTCTCGCTATCCTGTTCGGTGCCATTCTTCCCACGTGCTCGTTCCAAGCTCTTCTACGCTTTCGTCCCCATCTCACTATATCGCTCACTCCGTGTTCGTTGCGTATTGTTGAATTACGAATACGATCTCTCAATGTATATCCCGATATTCTCCTGAGTACTCTCATTTCTGCAGTTCTAAGAATTGACTTCGTTTTACTATGGTCAGCTCTCGTCTCAATGGCATACGTCATGATCGGTCGAATACAGGTCTTGTATACTCTTATTTTCGAGTCTTTGCTCATGTATTTGTTATTCCAAATCACATCCGATAAGCTTCCTGAGATTCTATTTGCCTTGTTTACTTGGCTTCTCACTTCTCGTGTTCTGTCTTGATTTGCGGATATCTCGATTCCCAGGTAATTAACGATCATGACCTGTTCTATTGGTTTATTTTCTACTACTAGCTTGCATCTTAAGGGCTCTTTGCTTATTACGATGGTCTTAGATTTTTCAGTGGAAATTTTCATGTTGAATTGCCCACTTATGGTATAAAATGCGTGCAAGAGTCTTTGTAGATCGTCTTCATTTTCGGATATTATAACGGCATCATCAGCATAGCATATTATCTTGATCTCCCCCATATTTACTCTGTATCCTGGTGCTGCTTTTTTGACGTATTCTATTATTTGATCTATTACCAAGTTGAATAATATCGGACTCAGAGAGTCTCCCTGTCTTATCCCTGTCGCTATTGGCACACATCTGGTAAGTTTACCATTTACTGATATTTGTGTTGTTGTTTTGTAGTTTAGCTCTTTAATTACATGTATTATGTTGTTTGGGATACCTTTATTTTTCATTATTCGCAGGACATCATTCAGTCTCACTCTATCGAAGGCTTTGGTAAGGTCTATGAAGCACATATATGCTGGTTTGGCATATTCAATAGACTTTTCCACTATCTGCCTAATGATGAATATGGCATCTACTGTCGATCTGTTCTTACGGAAACCTTGCTGTTCTTCTGACATGCTACAATATCCAGATATTATACCCTCGGTGATTTTGGTGAATAGTTTCATTGTAGAATTCAATAGTGATATTCCTCTATAGTTTTCTGTATTTTTCTTATCGCCTTTTTTAAATATAGGTACAGTTATGCTCTTCTTCCAGTCTCCAGGTATCTTCTTCTCCACAAGTATTCTGTTGAACAGTTTTGTAAGTTCTTCGTGTAATGCATCTCCTCCATATTTAATTAATTCGTTGGGAATGTTGTCCGGACCTGGGGCTTTTCTCGTTTTCAAATTTGCTATCGCTTCCTTCACCATTTGGGGACTTATTATATGATTGTAGTTTTCTTGTTGATCAGATGCATTGTCGAGCAGGTAATCATTCTCTTGTGGTTGATCTTCACTGGTATATAGTGTTTTGAAGTGTTCTTCCCATTCATGCTCTGAGATTATTCGGGATTGTGTATACTCGTTGATATCCTTTTTCCTACCTCTAATCATATTCCACACCTTCTTCTGTGCCCCATACATGTCGTGTTCCATATCCACCGTAAATCTTCTCCAATATTCGTTTTTCATTTGTCTTATGTTCGCGTTTACCCTATTTCTTATTTCCTTGTATCGAATGTGTTCTTCCTCCGACCGGTTATTTCTGTATCGGAGATAAGCCTGCCGTTTCTCTACTGCCAGTGATTTCAGTTCAGGTGTATACCAATGCTTAAGAGAAGGTTTCGAGTTAGTGTTTACTTCTCTATAGCCCAGAGCCTCCTCAGCCGATTTACTTATATTTCCCCTGATTTTATCCCAGATTTCTTCGACATCATCTGTATGTTCGATGGGGTTATCTCTGATCTTCTCTGTAAGTCTTCTCTCATATAAGTTCTTGGTTGTTTCATCTTTTATTGATTCGACGTTGAATTTCTTTTTGATATTCGGTGGCTGTTTCTTTTTATGTTGTATTTTAAGCCTCAATTTACACAGTACCAATCTATGATCAGATCCAATTTCTGCAGATGTTAAACTACGAACATCCAATATTTGCGTTGGATGTATACTTCTATTTGATATCACGTAATCTATTATTGAACTTTGTCCTCTAGTATTCTGCCAGGTTATTTTGTGTTGAGGCTTATGAGGAAAGAATGTGTTATTTATCCTCATGTTGTTAGTGCTGCAAAAGTCAATCAAGCTTTCGCCATTTTCGTTAATATGGTCTTCGTTGTACTTATTTTTGATTCCATCTATCACCTCGCTGCCAATTCTTGCGTTAAGATCACCCATTATCAAAATCTTTTCATCCGATGGTATCTTGATTATTTCTGTTTGCAACAAATCATAAAAGGTGTCAGTTTCTTCCCTTCTCCTGCTGCTGTCCGGGGCATATACACTGAAGATGTGAATTTTTTCTGAGCCTGTTTGTAATGTCACCTCAAGAATGCGTTCGTTGACGTAATGGATGTCTTGAATATTGTCTCCATATTTTTCTGCTATTAACATCGCCACTCCAGCTGTTGCTCTTCTTTGTTTCTCCACTCCACTGTAGATTAAGATGAAACCAGGTACTTTCAGTGTTCCTTTTCCCTTTCTTTTACTCTCAGAGATCGCGCATATATCGATCTTATGATGCTTCATTTCCAGGAGAACATCTTGGTCCTTAGTACGCCATGACATTATATTCCAGCAGGCAAACCTTAGAACATCTCTCCTCCAGTTTTGTTTCTTTTTTACTAATCTGCTATTCGTCGTCCTATTTCGCGCCAAGTCAGTTACCGTTAAATCCGTCCGTTTCCGAGGCCGATCGTTGGATCTATGAGCGATATTTCTTTTTCACCAGACAGGCTGCTACCCTCATCTGAAAACCCTCCTCCTTTATCCGGGCTTGGGACCGGCAGTGATAGTTAGAGAGCTACTCAATCCACCCTCCAACTACCCCAGGCGGATACAGGGTGTTCTTCGTCAAATGACAGGTATAGTATCTTGCGAACCAATGCTCTGATTCGACTGAAATTTTCACCAATCATTCCTCTTCACAATCCAGAATAACGTTCCAAAAATAAAAAGTCTAACTTCCGAAACAACTGAGATACAGGGTGTTCTTCGTCAAATGACAGGTATAGTCTCTTTCGAACCAATGCTCTGATTCGACTGAAATTTTCACCAATCATTCCTCTTCACAATCCAGAATAACGATTCAAAAATAAAAAGTCTAACATTCGAAACAACTGAGATACAGGGTGTTCTTCGTCAAATGACAGGTATAGTATCTTTCGAACCAATGCTCTGATTCGACTGAAATTTTTACCAATCATTCCTCTTCACAATCCAGAATAACGTTCCAAAAATAAAAAGTCTAACTTTCGAAACAACTGAGATACAGGGTGTTCTTCGTCAAATGACAGGTATAGTATCTTGCGAACCAATGCTCTGATTCAACCGAAATTTTCACCAATCATTCCTCTTCACAATCCAGAATAACGTTCCAAAAATAAAAAGTCTAACTTTCGAAACAACTAAGATACAGGGTGTTCTTCGTCAAATGACAGGTATAGTATCTTGCGAACCAATGCTCTGATTCGACTGAAATTTTCACCAATCATTCCTCTTCACAATCCAGAATAACGTTCCAAAAATAAAGAGTCTAACTTTCGAAACAACTGAGATACAGGGTGTTCTTCGTCAAATGACAGGTATAGTATCTTGCGAACCAATGCTCTGATTCGACTGAAATTTTCACCAATCATTCCTCTTCACAATCCAGAATAACGTTCCAAAAATAAGAAGTCTAACTTCCGAAACAACTGGGATACAGGGTGTTCTTCGTCAAATGACAGGTATAGTATCTTGCGAACCAATGCTCTGATTCGACTGAAATTTTCACCAATCATTCCTCTTCACAATCCAGAATAACGTTCCAAAAATAAAAAGTCTTAATTTCGAAACAACTGAGATACAGGGTGTTCTTCGTCAATTGACAGGTATGGTATCTTTCGAACCAATGCTCTGATTCGACTGAAATTTTCACCAATCATTCCTCTCCACAATCCAGAATAACGTTCCAAAAATAAAAAGTCTAACTTTCGAAACAACTGAGATACAGGGTGTTCTTCGTCAAATGACAGGTATAGTATCTTTCGAACCAATGCTCTGATTCGACCGAAATTTTCACCAATCATTCCTCTTCACAATCCAGAATAACGTTCCAAAAATAAGAAGTCTAACTTCCGAAACAACTGGGATACAGGGTGTTCTTCGTCAAATGACAGGTATAGTATCTTGCGAACCAATGCTCTGATTCGACTGAAATTTTCACCAATCATTCCTCTTCACAATCCAGAATAACGTTCCAAAAATTAAAAGTATAACTTCCGAAACAACTGAGATACAGGGTGTTCTTCGTCAAATGACAGGTATAGTATCTTTCGAACCAATGCTCTGATTCAACTGAAATTTTCACCAATCATTCCTCTTCACAATCCAGAATAACGATTCAAAAATAAAAAGTCTAACATTCGAAACAACTGAGATACAGGGTGTTCTTCGTCAAATGACAGGTATAGTATCTTTCGAACCAATGCTCTGATTCGACCGAAATTTTCACCAATCATTCCTCTTCACAATCCAGAATAACGTTCCAAAAATAAAAAGTCTAACTTTCGAAACAACTGAGATACAGGGTGTTCTTCGTCAAATGACAGGTATAGTATCTTGCGAACCAATGCCCTGATTCGACTGAAATTTTCACCAATCATTCCTCTTCACAATCCAGAATAACGTTCCAAAAATAAAGAGTCTAACTTTCGAAACAACTGAGATACAGGGTGTTCTTCGTCAAATGACAGGTATAGTATCTTGCGAACCAATGCCCTGATTCGACTGAAATTTTCACCAATCATTCCTCTTCACAATCCAGAATAACGTTCCAAAAATAAAAAGTCTAACTTTCGAAACAACTGAGATACAGGGTGTTCTTCGTCAAATGACAGGTATAGTATCTTTCGAACCAATGCTATGATTCGACTGAAATTTTCACCAATCATTCCTCTTCACAATCTAGATAAACGTTCCAAAAATAAAAAGTCTAACTTTCGAAACAACTGAGATACAGGGTGTTCTTCGTCAAATGACAGGTATAGTATCTTTCGAACCAATGCTCTGATTCGACTGAAATTTTCACCAATCATTCCTCTTCACAATCCAGAATAACGTTTCAAAAATAAAAAGTCTAACTTTCGAAACAACTGAGATACAGGCTGTTCTTCGTCAAATGACAGGTATAGTATCTTGCGAACCAATGCTCTGATTCGACTGAAATTTTCACCAATCATTCCCCTTCACAATCCAGAATAACGTTCCAAAAATAAAAAGTCTAAATTTCGAAACAACTGAGATACAGGGTGTTCTTCGTCAAATGACAGGTATAGTATCTTTCGAACAAATGCTCTGATTCGACTGAAATTTTCACCAATCATTCCTCTTCACAATCCAGAATAACGTTCCAAAAATAAAAAGTCTAACTTTCGAAACAACTGAGATACAGGGTGTTCTTCGTCAAATGACAGGTATAGTATCTTGCGAACCAATGCTCTGATTCGACTGAAATTTTCACCAATCATTCCTCTTCACAATCCAGAATAACGTTCCAAAAATAAAAAGTCTTACTTTCGGAACAACTGAGATACAGGGTGTTCTTCGTCAAATGACAGGTATAGTATCTTGCGAACCAATGCTCTGATTCGACTGAAATTTTCACCAATCATTCCTCTTCACAATCCAGAATAACGTTCCAAAAATAAAAAGTCTAACTTTCGAAACAACTGAGATACAGGGTGTTCTTCGTCAAATGACAAGTATAGTATCTTTCGAACCAATGCTCTGATTCGACTGAAATTTTCACCAATCATTCCTCTTCACAATCCAGAATAACGATTCAAAAATAAAAAGTCTAACATTCGAAACAACTGAGATACAGGGTGTTCTTCGTCAAATGACAGGTATAGTATCTTTCGAACCAATGCTCTGATTCGACTGAAATTTTCACCAATCATTCCTCTTCACAATCCAGAATAACGCTCCAAAAATAAAAAGTCTAACTTTCGAAACAACTGAGATACAGGGTGTTCTTCGTCAAATGACAGGTATAGTATCTTTCGAACCAATGCTCTGATTCGACTGAAATTTTCACCAATCATTCCTCTTCACAATCCAGAATAACGTTCCAAAAATAAAAAGTCTAACTTTCGAAACAACTGAGATACAGGGTGTTCTCCGTCAAATGACAGGTATAGTATCTTTCGAACCAATGCTCTGATTCGACTGAAATTTTCACCAATCATTCCTCTTCACAATCCAGAATAACTTTCCAAAAATAAAAAGTCTAACTTTCGAAACAACTGAGATACAGGGTGTTCTTCGTCAAATGACAGGTATAGTATCTTTCGAACCAATGCTCTGATTCGACTGAAATTTTCACCAATCATTCCTTTTCACAATCCAGAATAACGATTTAAAAATAAAAAGTCTAACATTCGAAACAACTGAGATACAGGGTGTTCTTCGTCAAATGACAGGTATAGTATCTTTCGAACCAATGCTCTGATTCGACTGAAATTTTCACCAATCATTCCTCTTCACAATCCAGAATAACGTTCCAAAAATAAAAAGTCTAAATTTCGAAACAACTGAGATACAGGGTGTTCTTCGTCAATTGACAGGTATAGTATCTTTCGAACCAATGCTCTGATTCGACTGAAATTTTCACCAATCATTCCTCTTCACAATCCAGAATAACGTTTCAAAAATAAAAAGTCTAACTTTCGAAACAACTGAGATACAGGCTGTTCTTCGTCAAATGACAGGTATAGTATCTTGCGAACCAATGCTCTGATTCGACTGAAATTTTCACCAATCATTCCTCTTCACAATCCAGAATAACGTTCCAAAAATAAAAAGTCTAACTTTCGAAACAACTGAGATACAGGGTGTTCTTCGTCAAATGACAGGTATAGTATCTTGCGAACCAATGCTCTGATTCGACTGAAATTTTCACCAATCATTCCTCTTCACAATCCAGAATAACGTTCCAAAAATAAAAAGTCTTACTTTCGAAACAACTGAGATACAGGGTGTTCTTCGTCAAATGACAGGTATAGTATCTTGCGAACCAATGCTCTGATTCGACTGAAATTTTCACCAATCATTCCTCTTCACAATCCAGAATAACGTTCCAAAAATAAACAGTCTAACTTTCGAAACAACTGAGATACAAGGTGTTCTTCGTCAAATGACAAGTATAGTATCTTTCGAACCAATGCTCTGATTCGACTGAAATTTTCACCAATCATTCCTCTTCACAATCCAGAATAACGATTCAAAAATAAAAAGTCTAACATTCGAAACAACTGAGATACAGGGTGTTCTTCGTCAAATGACAGGTATAGTATCTTTCGAACCAATGCTCTGATTCGACTGAAATTTTCACCAATCATTCCTCTTCACAATCCAGAATAACGTTCCAAAAATAAAAAGTCTAACTTTCGAAACAACTGAGATACAGGGTGTTCTTCGTCAAATGACAGGTATAGTATCTTTCGAACCAATGCTCTGATTCGACTGAAATTTTCACCAATCATTCCTCTTCACAATCCAGAATAACGTTCCAAAAATAAAAAGTCTAACTTTCGAAACAACTGAGATACAGGGTGTTCTTCGTCAAATGACAGGTATGGTATCTTTCGAACCAATGCTCTGATTCGACTGAAATTTTCACCAATCATTCCTCTTCACAATCCAGAATAACTTTCCAAAAATAAAAAGTCTAACTTTCGAAACAACTGAGATACAGGGTGTTCTTCGTCAAATGACAGGTATAGTATCTTTCGAACCAATGCTCTGATTCGACTGAAATTTTCACCAATCATTCCTCTTCACAATCCAGAATAACGATTTAAAAATAAAAAGTCTAACATTCGAAACAACTGAGATACAGGGTGTTCTTCGTCAAATGACAGGTATAGTATCTTTCGAACCAATGCTCTGATTCGACTGAAATTTTCACCAATCATTCCTCTTCACAATCCAGAATAACGTTCCAAAAATAAAAAGTCTAACTTTCGAAACAACTGAGATACAGGGTGTTCTTCGTCAAATGACAGGTATAGTATCTTTCGAACCAATGCTATGATTCGACTGAAATTTTCACCACTCATTCCTCTTCACAATCCAGAATAACGTTCCAAAAATAAAAAGTCTAACTTTCGAAACAACTGAGATACAGGGTGTTCTTCGTCAAATGACAGGTATAGTATCTTTCGAACCAATGCTCTGATTCGACTGAAATTTACACCAATCATTCCTCTTCACAATCCAGAATAACGTTCCAAAAATAAAAAGTCTAACTTTCGAAACAACTGAGATACAGGGTGTTCTTCGTCAAATGACAGGTATACTATCTTGCGAACCAATGCTCTGATTCGACTGAAATTTTCACCAATCATTCCTCTTCACAATCCAGAATAACGTTCCAAAAATAAAAAGTCTAACTTTCGAAACAACTGAGATACAGGGTGTTCTTCGTCAAATGACAGGTATAGTATCTTTCGAACCAATGCTCTGATTCGACTGAAATTTTCACCAATCATTCCTCTTCACAATCCAGAATAACGTTTCAAAAATAAAAAGTCGTACTTCCGAAACAACTGAGATACAGGGTGTTCTTCGTCAAATGACAGGTATAGTATCTTGCGAACCAATGCTCTGATTCGACTGAAATTTTCACCATTCATTCCTCTTCACAATCCAGAATAACGTTCCAAAAATTAAAAGTCTAACTTCCGAAACAACTGAGATACAGGGTGTTCTTCGTCAAATGACAGGTATAGTATCTTTCGAACCAATGCTCTGATTCAACTGAAATTTTCACCAATCATTCCTCTTCACAATCCAGAATAACGATTCAAAAATAAAAAGTCTAACATTCGAAACAACTGAGATACAGGGTGTTCTTCGTCAAATGACAGGTATAGTATCTTTCGAACCAATGCTCTGATTCGACCGAAATTTTCACCAATCATTCCTCTTCACAATCCAGAATAACGTTCCAAAAATAAAAAGTCTAACTTTCGAAACAACTGAGATACAGGGTGTTCTTCGTCAAATGACAGGTATAGTATCTTGCGAACCAATGCCCTGATTCGACTGAAATTTTCACCAATCATTCCTCTTCACAATCCAGAATAACGTTCCAAAAATAAAGAGTCTAACTTTCGAAACAACTGAGATACAGGGTGTTCTTCGTCAAATGACAGGTATAGTATCTTGCGAACCAATGCCCTGATTCGACTGAAATTTTCACCAATCATTCCTCTTCACAATCCAGAATAACGTTCCAAAAATAAAAAGTCTAACTTTCGAAACAACTGAGATACAGGGTGTTCTTCGTCAAATGACAGGTATAGTATCTTTCGAACCAATGCTATGATTCGACTGAAATTTTCACCAATCATTCCTCTTCACAATCTAGATAAACGTTCCAAAAATAAAAAGTCTAACTTTCGAAACAACTGAGATACAGGGTGTTCTTCGTCAAATGACAGGTATAGTATCTTTCGAACCAATGCTCTGATTCGACTGAAATTTTCACCAATCATTCCTCTTCACAATCCAGAATAACGTTTCAAAAATAAAAAGTCTAACTTTCGAAACAACTGAGATACAGGCTGTTCTTCGTCAAATGACAGGTATAGTATCTTGCGAACCAATGCTCTGATTCGACTGAAATTTTCACCAATCATTCCCCTTCACAATCCAGAATAACGTTCCAAAAATAAAAAGTCTAAATTTCGAAACAACTGAGATACAGGGTGTTCTTCGTCAAATGACAGGTATAGTATCTTTCGAACCAATGCTCTGATTCGACTGAAATTTTCACCAATCATTCCTCTTCACAATCCAGAATAACGTTCCAAAAATAAAAAGTCTAACTTTCGAAACAACTGAGATACAGGGTGTTCTTCGTCAAATGACAGGTATAGTATCTTGCGAACCAATGCTCTGATTCGACTGAAATTTTCACCAATCATTCCTCTTCACAATCCAGAATAACGTTCCAAAAATAAAAAGTCTTACTTTCGGAACAACTGAGATACAGGGTGTTCTTCGTCAAATGACAGGTATAGTATCTTGCGAACCAATGCTCTGATTCGACTGAAATTTTCACCAATCATTCCTCTTCACAATCCAGAATAACGTTCCAAAAATAAAAAGTCTAACTTTCGAAACAACTGAGATACAGGGTGTTCTTCGTCAAATGACAAGTATAGTATCTTTCGAACCAATGCTCTGATTCGACTGAAATTTTCACCAATCATTCCTCTTCACAATCCAGAATAACGATTCAAAAATAAAAAGTCTAACATTCGAAACAACTGAGATACAGGGTGTTCTTCGTCAAATGACAGGTATAGTATCTTTCGAACCAATGCTCTGATTCGACTGAAATTTTCACCAATCATTCCTCTTCACAATCCAGAATAACGTTCCAAAAATAAAAAGTCTAACTTTCGAAACAACTGAGATACAGGGTGTTCTTCGTCAAATGACAGGTATAGTATCTTTCGAACCAATGCTCTGATTCGACTGAAATTTTCACCAATCATTCCTCTTCACAATCCAGAATAACGTTCCAAAAATAAAAAGTCTAACTTTCGAAACAACTGAGATACAGGGTGTTCTTCGTCAAATGACAGGTATAGTATCTTGCGAACCAATGCCCTGATTCGACTGAAATTTTCACCAATCATTCCTCTTCACAATCCAGAATAACGTTCCAAAAATAAAGAGTCTAACTTTCGAAACAACTGAGATACAGGGTGTTCTTCGTCAAATGACAGGTATAGTATCTTGCGAACCAATGCTCTGATTCGACTGAAATTTTCACCAATCATTCCTCTTCACAATCCAGAATAACGTTCCAAAAATAAAAAGTCTAACTTTCGAAACAACTGAGATACAGGGTGTTCTTCGTCAAATGACAAGTATAGTATCTTTCGAACCAATGCTCTGATTCGACTGAAATTTTCACCAATCATTTCTCTTCACAATCCAGAATAACGATTCAAAAATAAAAAGTCTAACATTCGAAACAACTGAGATACAGGGTGTTCTTCGTCAAATGACAGGTATAGTATCTTTCCAACCAATGCTCTGATTCGACTGAAATTTTCACCAATCATTCCTCTTCACAATCCAGAATAACGTTCCAAAAATAAAAAGTCTAACTTTCGAAACAACTGAGATACAGGGTGTTCTTCGTCAAATGACAGGTATAGTACCTTTCGAACCAATGCTATGATTCGACTGAAATTTTCACTAATCATTCCTCTTCACAATCCAGAATAACGTTCCAAAAATAAAAAGTCTAACTTTCGAAACAACTGAGATACAGGGTGTTCTTCGTCAAATGACAGGTATAGTATCTTTCGAACCAATGCTCTTATTCGACTGAAATTTTCACCAATCATTCCTCTTCACAATCCAAAATAACGTTCCAAAAATAAAAAGTCTAACTTTCGAAACAACTGAGATACAGGGTGTTCTTCGTCAAATGACAGGTATACTATCTTGCGAACCAATGCTCTGATTCGACTGAAATTTTCACCAATCATTCCTCTTCACAATCCAGAATAACGTTCCAAAAATAAAAAGTCTAACTTCCGAAACAACTGAGATACAGGGTGTTCTTCGTCAAATGACAGGTATAGTATCTTTCGAACCAATGCTCTGATTCGACTGAAATTTTCACCAATCATTCCTCTTCACAATCCAGAATAACGTTCCAAAAATAAAAAGTCGTACTTCCGAAACAACTGAGATACAGGGTATTCTTCGTCAAATGACAGGTATAGTATCTTGCGAACCAATGCTCTGATTCGACTGAAATTTTCACCAATCATTCCTCTTCACAATCCAGAATAACGTTCCAAAAATTAAAAGTCTTACTTTCGAAACAACTGAGATACAGGGTGTTCTTCGTCAAATGACAGGTATAGTATCTTTCGAACCAATGCTCTGATTCGACTGAAATTTTCACCAATCATTCCTCTTCACAATCCAGAATAACGATTCAAAAATAAAAAGTCTAACATTCGAAACAACTGAGATACAGGGTGTTCTTCGTCAAATGACAGGTATAGTATCTTTCGAACCAATGCTCTGATTCGACCGAAATTTTCACCAATCATTCCTCTTCACAATCCAGAATAACGTTCCAAAAATAAAAAGTCTAACTTTCGAAACAACTGAGATACAGGGTGTTCTTCGTCAAATGACAGGTATAGTATCTTGCGAACCAATGCTCTGATTCGACTGAAATTTTCACCAATCATTCCTCTTCACAATCCAGAATAACGTTCCAAAAATAAAGAGTCTAACTTTCGAAACAACTGAGATACAGGGTGTTCTTCGTCAAATGACAGGTATAGTATCTTGCGAACCAATGCTCTGATTCGACTGAAATTTTCACCAATCATTCCTCTTCACAATCCAGAATAACGTTCCAAAAATAAAAAGTCTAACTTCCGAAACAACTGGGATACAGGGTGTTCTTCGTCAAATGAGAGGTATAGTATCTTGCGAACCAATGCTCTGATTCGACTGAAATTTTCACCAATCATTCCTCTTCACAATCCGGAATAACGTTCCAAAAATAAAAAGTCTAAATTTCGAAACAACTGAGATACAGGGTGTTCTTCGTCAATTGACAGGTATAGTATCTTTCGAACCAATGCTCTGATTCGACTGAAATTTTCACCAATCATTTCTCTTCACAATCCAGAATAACGTTCCAAAAATAAAAAGTCTAACTTTCGAAACAACTGAGATACAGGGTGTTCTTCGTCAAATGACAGGTATAGTATATTTCGAACCAATGCTATGATTCGACTGAAATTTTCACCAATCATTCCTTTTCACAATCCAGATTAACGTTCCAAAAATAAAAAGTCTAACTTTCGAAACAACTGAGATACAGGGTGTTCTTCGTCAAATGACAGGTATAGTATCTTGCGAACCAATGCTCTGATTCG
Source organism: Myrrha octodecimguttata (assembly GCA_958510865.1). Classification (NCBI taxonomy): domain Eukaryota; kingdom Metazoa; phylum Arthropoda; class Insecta; order Coleoptera; family Coccinellidae; genus Myrrha; species Myrrha octodecimguttata. The sequence goes on from OY294062.1 coordinate 13,109,967, forward strand.
ACTGAAATTTTCACCAATCATTCCTCTTCACAATCCAGAATAACGTTTCAAAAATAAAAAGTCTAACTTTCGAAACAACTGAGATACAGGGTGTTCTTCGTCAAATGACAGGTATAGTATCTTGCGAACCAATGCTCTGATTCGACTGAAATTTTCACCAATCATTCCCCTTCACAATCCAGAATAACGTTCCAAAAATAAAAAGTCTTAATTTCGAAACAACTGAGATACAGGGTGTTCTTCGTCAAATGACAGGTATAGTATCTTTCGAACCAATGCTCTGATTCGACTGAAATTTTCACCAATCATTCCTCTTCACAATCCAGAATAACGTTCCAAAAATAAAAAGTCTAACTTTCGAAACAACTGAGATACAGGGTGTTCTTCGTCAAATGACAGGTATAGTATCTTGCGAACCAATGCTCTGATTCGACTGAAATTTTCACCAATCATTCCTCTTCACAATCCAGAATAACGTTCCAAAAATAAAAAGTCTAACTTTCGAAACAACTGAGATACAGGGAGTTCTTCGTCAAATGACAGGTATAGTATCTTGCGAACCAATGCTCTGATTCGACTGAAATTTTCACCAATCATTCCTCTTCACAATCCAGAATAACGTTCCAAAAATAAAAAGTCTAACTTTCGAAACAACTGAGATACAGGGTGTTCTTCGTCAAATGACAGGTATAGTATCTTGCGAACCAATGCTCTGATTCGACTGAAATTTTCACCAATCATTCCTCTTCACAATCCAGAATAACTTTCCAAAAATAAAAAGTCTAACTTTCGAAACAACTGAGATACAGGGTGTTCTTCGTCAAATGACAGGTATAGTATCTTTCGAACCAATGCTCTGATTCGACTGAAATTTTCACCAATCATTCCTCTTCACAATCCAGAATAACGTTCCAAAAATAAAAAGTCTAACTTTCGAAACAACTGAGGTACAGGGTGTTCTTCGTCAAATGACAGGTATAGTATCTTTCGAACCAATGCTATGATTCGACTGAAATTTTCACCAATCATTCCTCTTCACAATCCAGAATAACGTTCCAAAAATAAAAAGTCTAACTTTCGAAACAACTGAGATACAGGGTGTTCTTCGTCAAATGACAGGTATAGTATCTTTCGAACCAATGCTATGATTCGACTGAAATTTTCACCAATCATTCCTCTTCACAATCCAGAATAACGTTTCAAAAATAAAAAGTCTAACATTCGAAACAACTGAGATACAGGGTGTTCTTCGTCAAATGACAGGTATAGTATCTTTCGAACCAATGCTCTGATTCGACTGAAATTTTCACCAATCATTCCTCTTCACAATCCAGAATAACGATTCAAAAATAAAAAGTCTTACTTTCGAAACAACTGAGATACAGGGTGTTCTTCGTCAAATGACAGGTATAGTATCTTGCGAACCAATGCTCTGACTCGACTGAAATTTTCACCAATCATTCCTCTTCACAATCCAGAATAACGTTCCAAAAATAAAAGTCTAACTTTCAAAACAACTGAGATACAGGGTGTTCTTCGTCAAATGACAGGTATAGTATCTTTCGAACCAATGCTCTGATTCGACTGAAATTTTCACCAATCATTCCTCTTCACAATCCAGTATAACGTTCCAAAAATAAAAAGTCTAACTTTCGAAACAACTGAGATACAGGGTGTTCTTCGTCAAATGACAGGTATAGTATCTTTCGAACCAATGCTATGATTCGACTGAAATTTTCACCAATCGTTCCTCTTCACAATCCAGAATAAAGTTTCAAAAATAAAAAGTCTAACATTCGAAACAACTGAGATACAGGGTGTTCTTCGTCAAATGACAGGTATAGTATCTTTCGAACCAATGCTCTGATTCGACTGAAATTTTCACCAATCATTCCACTTCACAATCCAGAATAACGATTCAAAAATAAAAAGTCTAACTTTCGAAACAACTGAGATACAGGGTGTTCTTCGTCAAATGACAGGTATAGTATCTTGCGAACCAATGCTCTGATTCGACTGAAATTTTCACCAATCATTCCTCTTCACAATCCAGAATAACGTTCCAAAAATAAAAAGTCTAACTTTCGAAACAACTGAGATACAGGATGTTCTTCGTCAAATGACAGGTATAGTATCTTGCGAACCAATGCCCTGATTCGACTGAAATTTTCACCAATCATTCCTCTTCACAATCCAGAATAACGATTCAAAAATAAAAAGTCTAACTTTCGAAACAACTGAGATACAGGGTGTTCTTCGTCAAATGACAGGTATAGTATCTTTCGAACCAATGCTCTGATTCGACTGAAATTTTCACCAATCATTCCTCTTCACAATCCAGAATAACGATTCAAAAATAAAAAGTCTAACTTTCGAAACAACTGAGATACAGGGTGTTCTTCGTCAAATGACAGGTATAGTATCTTTCGAACCAATGCTCTGATTCGACTGAAATTTTCACCAATCATTCCTCTTCACAATCCAGAATAACGATTCAAAAATAAAAAGTCTAACATTCGAAACAACTGAGATACAGGGTGTTCTTCGTCAAAAGACAGGTATAGTATCTTTCGAACCAATGCTCTGATTCGACTGAAATTTTCACCAATCATTCCTCTTCACAATCCAGAATAACGTTCCAAAAATAAAAAGTCTAACTTTCGAAACAACTGAGATACAGGGTGTTCTTCGTCAAATGACAGGTATAGTATCTTTCGAACCAATGCTCTGATTCGACAGAAATTTTCACCAATCATTCCTCCCCACAATCCAGAATAACGATTCAAAAATAAAATGTCTAACATTCGAAACAACTGAGATACAGGGTGTTCTTCGTCAAATGACAGGTATAGTATCTTGCGAACCAATGCTCTGATTCGACTGAAATTTTCAGCAATCATTCCTCTTCACAATCCAGAATAACGTTCCAAAAATAAGAAGTCTAACTTTCGAATCAACTGAGATACAGGGTGTTCTTCGTCAAATGACAGGTATAGTATCTTGCAAACCAATGCTCTGATTCGACTGAAATTTTCACCAATCATTCCTCTTCACAATCCAAAATAACGTTCCAAAAATAAAAAGTCTAACTTTCGAAACAACTGAGATACAGGGTGTTCTTCGTCAAATGACAGGTATAGTATATTGCGAACCAATGCTCTCATTCGACTGAAATTTTCACCAATCATTCCTCTTCACAATCCAGAATAACGATTCAAAAATAAAAAGTCTAACATTCGAAACAACTGAGATACAGGGTGTTCTTCGTCAAATGACAGGTATAGTATCTTGCGAACCAATGCTCTGATTCGACTGAAATTTTCACCAATCATTCCTCTTCACAATCCAGAATAACGTTCCAAAAATAAAAAGTCTAACTTCCGAAACAACTGAGATACAGGGTGTTCTTCGTCAAATGACAGGTATAGTATCTTGCGAACCAATGCTCTGATTCGACTGAAATTTTCACCAATCATTCCTCTCCACAATCCAGAATAACGTTCCAAAAATAAAAAGTCTTACTTTCGAAACAACTGAGATACAGGGTGTTCTTCGTCAAATGACAGGTATAGTATCTTTCGAACCAATGCTCTGATTCGACTGAAATTTTCACCAATCATTCCTCTTCACAATCCAGAATAACGATTCAAAAATAAAAAGTCTAACATTCGAAACAACTGAGATACAGGGTGTTCCTCGTCAAATGACAGGTATAGTATCTTTCGAACTAATGCTCTGATTCGACTGAAATTTTCACCAATCATTCCTCTTCACAATCCAGAATAACGTTCCAAAAATAAAAAGTCTAACTTTCGAAACAACTGAGATACAGGGTGTTCTTCGTCAAATGACAGATATAGTATCTTTCGAACCAATGCTCTGATTCGACTGAAATTTTCACCAATCATTCCTCTTCACAATCCAGAATAACGTTCCAAAAATAAAAAGTCTAACTTTCGAAACAACTGAGATACAGGGTGTTCTTCGTCAAATGACATGTAAAGTATCTTTCGAACCAATGCTCTGATTCGACTGAAATTTTCACCAATCATTCCTCTTCACAATCCAGAATAACGTTCCAAAAATTAAAAGTCTAACTTTCGAAACAACTGGGATACAGGGTGTTCTTCGTCAAATGACAGGTATAGTATCTTCCGAACCAATGCTCTGATTCGACTGAAATTTTCACCAATCATTCCTCTTCACAATCCAGAAGTACGTTTCAAAAATAAAAAGTCTAACTTTCGAAACAACTGAGATACAGGGTGTTCTTCGACAAATGACAGGTATAGTATCTTTCGAACCAATGCTCTGATTCGACTGAAATTTTCACCAATCATTCCTCTTCACAATCCAGAATAACGTTCCAAAAATAAAAAGTCTAACTTTCGAAACAACTGAGATACAGGGTGTTCTTCGTCAAATGACAGGTATAGTATCTTGCGAACCAATGCTCTGATTCGACTGAAATTTTCACCAATCATTCCTCTTCACAATCCAGAATAACGTTCCAAAAATTAAAAGTCTAACTTTCGAAACAACTGAGATACAGGGTGTTCTTCGTCAAATGACAGGTATAGTATCTTTCGAACCAATGCTCTGATTCGACTGAAATTTTCACCAATCATTCCTCTTCAAAATCCAGAATAACGATTCAAAAATAAAAAGTCTAACATTCGAAACAACTGAGATACAGGGTGTTTTTCGTCAAATGACAGGTATAGTATCTTTCGAACCAATGCTCTGATTCGACTGAAATTTTCACCAATCATTCCTCTTCACAATCCAGAATAACGTTCCAAAAATAAAAAGTCTAACTTTCGAAACAACTGAGATACAGGGTGTTCTTCGTCAAATGATAGGTATAGTATCTTGCGAACCAATGCTCTGATTCGACTGAAATTTTCACCAATCATTCCTCTTCACAATCCAGAATAACGTTCCAAAAATTAAAAATCTAACTTTCGAAACAACTGAGATACAGGGTGTTCTTCGTCAAATGACAGGTATAGTATCTTTCGAACCAATGCTCTGTATCGACTGAAATTTTCACCAATCATTCCTCTTCACAATCCAGAATAACGTTCCAAAAATAAAAAGTCTAACTTTCGAAACAACTGAGATACAGGGTGTTCTTCGTCAAATGACAGGTATAGTATCTTTCGAACCAATGCTCTGATTCGACTGAAATTTTCACCAATCATTCCTCTTCACAATCCAGAATAACGTTCCAAAAATAAAAAGTCTAACTTTCGAAACAACTGAGATACAGGGTGTTCTTCGTCAAATGACATGTAAAGTATCTTTCGAACCAATGCTCTGATTCGACTGAAATTTTCACCAATCATTCCTCTTCACAATCCAGAATAACGTTCCAAAAATTAAAAGTCTAACTTTCGAAACAACTGGGATACAGGGTGTTCTTCGTCAAATGACAGGTATAGTATCTTTCGAACCAATGCTCTGATTCGACTGAAATTTTCACCAATCATTCCTCTTCACAATCCAGAATAACGATTCAAAAATAAAAAGTCTAACATTCGAAACAACTGAGATACAGGGTGTTCTTCGTCAAATGACAGGTATAGTATCTTGCGAACCAATGCTCTGATTCGACTGAAATTTTCACCAATCATTCCTCTTCACAATCCAGAATAACGTTTCAAAAATAAAAAGTCTAACTTTCGAAACAACTGAGATACAGGGTGTTCTTCGACAAATGACAGGTATAGTATCTTTCGAACCAATGCTCTGATTCGACTGAAATTTTCACCAATCATTCCTCTTCACAATCCAGAATAACGTTCCAAAAATAAAAAGTCTAACTTTCGAAACAACTGAGATACAGGGTGTTCTTCGTCAAATGACAGGTATAGTATCTTTCGAACCAATGCTCTGATTCGACTGAAATTTTCACCAATCATTCCTCTTCACAATCCAGAATAACGTTCCAAAAATAAAAAGTCTAACTTTCGAAACAACTGAGATACAGGGTGTTCTTCGTCAAATGACAGGTATAGTATCTTTCGAACCAATGCTCTGATTCGACTGAAATTTTCACCAATCATTCCTCTTCACAATCCAGAATAACGATTCAAAAATAAAAAGTCTAACATTCGAAACAACTGAGATACAGGGTGTTTTTCGTCAAATGACAGGTATAGTATCTTTCGAACCAATGCTCTGATTCGACTGAAATTTTCACCAATCATTCCTCTTCACAATCCAGAATAACGTTCCAAAAATAAAAAGTCTAACTTTCGAAACAACTGAGATACAGGGTGTTCTTCGTCAAATGATAGGTATAGTATCTTGCGAACCAATGCTCTGATTCGACTGAAATTTTCACCAATCATTCCTCTTCACAATCCAGAATAACGTTTCAAAAATTAAAAGTCTAACTTTCGAAACAACTGAGATACAGGGTGTTCTTCGTCAAATGACAGGTATAGTATCTTTCGAACCAATGCTCTGTATCGACTGAAATTTTCACCAATCATTCCTCTTCACAATCCAGAATAACGTTCCAAAAATAAAAAGTCTAACTTTCGAAACAACTGAGATACAGGGTGTTCTTCGTCAAATGACAGGTATAGTATCTTTCGAACCAATGCTCTGATTCGACTGAAATTTTCACCAATCATTCCTCTTCACAATCCAGAATAACGTTCCAAAAATAAAAAGTCTAACTTTCGAAACAACTGAGATACAGGGTGTTCTTCGTCAAATGACAGGTATAGTATCTTTCGAACCAATGCTCTGATTCGACTGAAATTTTCACCAATCATTCCTCTTCACAATCAAGAATAACGTTCCAAAAATAAAAAGTCTAACTTTCGAAACAAATGAGATACAGGGTGTTCTTCGTCAAATGACAGGTATAGTATCTTTCGAACCAATGCTCTGATTCGACTGAAATTTTCACCAATCATTCCTCTTCACAATCCAGAATAACGTTCCAAAAATAAAAAGTCTAACTTTCGAAACAACTGAGATACAGGGTGTTCTTCGTCAAATGACAGGTATAGTATCTTTCGAACCAATGCTCTGATTCGACTGAAATTTTCACCAATCATTCCTCTTCACAATCCAGAATAACGATTCAAAAATAAAAAGTCTAACATTCGAAACAACTGAGATACAGGGTGTTCTTCGTCAAATGACAGGTATAGTATCTTTCGAACCAATATATATATATTCTTTTGAGAACGAGCATTACAATTCTAAGATATATCACAGTGTTAGCAGAGGAAATGTAAACGGGGTACCATACATATTTGCGTATGATACAAGAGCACAGATAAAAACCTCAGGAAAAATTCTGGCTCCCCGTATAAGTGTAGTAATTTGTTTATAGAAGATGGATGGCATCTTTTTCATTTGAAAAATAATTTTTTCGTCATCTTGAATTCATTTCGACAAAATATCTTGACATAATATCTGAAACAGAAAGAGGGACAGAAAACCAGAAGGAAGCAGTAAATAATATCACCTACATTTGCTCATGACCGAGAGGGTCTTTCGACCAGGTTCAGTCCTCCAAGCGATGATTTTCAGATCCTCAGATAAACGAAGAACGCTACAGGCCCCTTTATTGGGGAATCATCTCCCATAGATCCATAATTGTTCATTTCGAAATAGAAATCTAATAAAATATCGGGAATAAAGTGAAAAACTTGTGACATGTATTATGTCAGGATGACATAATGATTCGACTGAAATTTTCACCAATCATTCCTCTTCACAATCCAGAATAACGTTCCAAAAATAAAAAGTCTAATTTTCGAAACAACTGAGATACAGGGTGTTCTTCGTCAAATGACAGGTATAGTATCTTGCGAACCAATGCTCTGATTCGACTGAAATTTTCACCAATCATTCCTCTTCACAATCCAGAATAACGTTCCAAAAATTAAAAGTCTAACTTTCGAAACAACTGAGATACAGGGTGTTCTTCGTCAAATGACAGGTATAGTATCTTTCGAACCAATGCTCTGATTCGACTGAAATTTTCACCAATCATTCCTCTTCACAATCCAGAATAACATTCCAAAAATAAAAAGTCTAACTTTCGAAACAACTGAGATACAGGGTGTTCTTCGTCAAATGACAGGTATAGTATCTTTCGAACCAATGCTCTGATTCGACTGAAATTTTCACCAATCATTCCTCTTCACAATCCAGAATAACGTTCCAAAAATAAAAAGTCTAACTTTCGAAACAACTGAGATACAGGGTGTTCTTCGTCAAATGACAGGTATAGTATCTTTCGAACCAATGCTATGATTCGACTGAAATTTTCACCAATCATTCCTCTTCACAATCAAGAATAACGTTCCAAAAATAAAAAGTCTAACTTTCGAAACAACTGAGATACAGGGTGTTCTTCGTCAAATGACAGGTATAGTATCTTTCGAACCAATGCTCTGATTCGACTGAAATTTTCACCAATCATTCCTCTTCACAATCCAGAATAACGTTCCAAAAATAAAAAGTCTAACTTTCGAAACAACTGAGATACAGGGTGTTCTTCGTCAAATGACAGGTATAGTATCTTTCGAACCAATGCTCTGATTCGACTGAAATTTTCACCAATCATTCCTATTCACAATCCAGAATAACGATTCAAAAATAAAAAGTCTAACATTCGAAACAACTGAGATACAGGGTGTTCTTCGTCAAATGACAGGTATAGTATCTTTCGAACCAATGCTCTGATTCGACAGAAATTTTTACCAATCATTCCTCTTCACAATCCAGAATAACGTTCCAAAAATAAAAAGTCTAACTTTCGAAACAACTGAGATACAGGGTGTTCTTCGTCAAATGACAGGTATAGTATCTTTCGAACCAATGCTCTGATTCGACTGAAATTTTCACCAATCATTCCCCTTCACAATCCAGAATAACGTTCCAAAAATAAAAAGTCTAACTTTCGAAACAACTGAGATACAGGGTGTTCTTCGTCAAATGACAGGTATAGTATCTTGCGAACCAATGCTCTGATTCGACTGAAATTTTCACCAATCATTCCTCTTCACAATCCAGAATAACGTTCCAAAAATTAAAAGTCTAACTTTCGAAACAACTGAGATACAGGGTGTTCTTCGTCAAATGACAGGTATAGTATCTTTCGAACCAATGCTCTGATTCGACTGAAATTTTCACCAATCATTCCTCTTCACAATCCAGAATGACGTTCCAAAAATAAAAAGTCTAACTTTCGAAACAACTGAGATACAGGGTGTTCTTCGTCAAATGACAGGTATAGTATCTTTCGAACCAATGCTCTGATTCGACTGAAATTTTCACCAATCATTCCTCTTCACAATCCAGAATAACGTTCCAAAAATAAAAAGTCTAACTTTCGAAACAACTGAGATACAGGGTGTTCTTCGTCAAATGACAGGTATAGTATCTTTCGAACCAATGCTATGATTCGACTGAAATTTTCACCAATCATTCCTCTTCACAATCAAGAATAACGTTCCAAAAATAAAAAGTCTAACTTTCGAAACAACTGAGATACAGGGTGTTCTTCGTCAAATGACAGGTATAGTATCTTTCGAATCAATGCTCTGATTCGACTGAAATTTTCACCAATCATTCCTCTTCACAATCCAGAATAACGTTATAAAAATAAAAAGTCTAACTTTCGAAACAACTGAGATACAGGGTGTTCTTCGTCAAATGACAGATATAGTATCTTTCGAACCAATGCTCTGATTCGACTGAAATTTTCACCAATCATTCCTCTTCACAATCCAGAATAACGATTCAAAAATAAAAAGTCTAACATTCGAAACAACTGAGATACAGGGTGTTCTTCGTCAAATGACAGGTATAGTATCTTTCGAACCAATGCTCTGATTCGACTGAAATTTTCACCAATCATTCCTCTTCACAATCCAGAATAACGTTCCAAAAATAAAAAGTCTAACTTTCGAAACAACTGAGATACAGGGTGTTCTTCGTCAAATGACAGGTATAGTATCTTTCGAACCAATGCTCTGATTCGACTGAAATTTTCACCAATCATTCCCCTTCACAATCCAGAATAACGTTCCAAAAATTAAAAGTCTAACTTTCGAAACAACTGGGATACAGGGTGTTCTTCGTCAAATGACAGGTATAGTATCTTCCGAACCAATGCTCTGATTCGACTGAAATTTTCACCAATCATTCCTCTTCACAATCCAGAAGTACGTTTCAAAAATAAAAAGTCTAACTTTCGAAACAACTGAGATACAGGGTGTTCTTCGACAAATGACAGGTATAGTATCTTTCGAACCAATGCTCTGATTCGACTGAAATTTTCACCAATCATTCCTCTTCACAATCCAGAATAACGTTCCAAAAATAAAAAGTCTAACTTTCGAAACAACTGAGATACAGGGTGTTCTTCGTCAAATGACAGGTATAGTATCTTGCGAACCAATGCTCTGATTCGACTGAAATTTTCACCAATCATTCCTCTTCACAATCCAGAATAACGTTCCAAAAATTAAAAGTCTAACTTTCGAAACAACTGAGATACAGGGTGTTCTTCGTCAAATGACAGGTATAGTATCTTTCGAACCAATGCTCTGATTCGACTGAAATTTTCACCAATCATTCCTCTTCAAAATCCAGAATAACGATTCATAAATAAAAAGTCTAACATTCGAAACAACTGAGATACAGGGTGTTTTTCGTCAAATGACAGGTATAGTATCTTTCGAACCAATGCTCTGATTCGACTGAAATTTTCACCAATCATTCCTCTTCACAATCCAGAATAACGTTCCAAAAATAAAAAGTCTAACTTTCGAAACAACTGAGATACAGGGTGTTCTTCGTCAAATGATAGGTATAGTATCTTGCGAACCAATGCTCTGATTCGACTGAAATTTTCACCAATCATTCCTCTTCACAATCCAGAATAACGTTCCAAAAATTAAAAGTCTAACTTTCGAAACAACTGAGATACAGGGTGTTCTTCGTCAAATGACAGGTATAGTATCTTTCGAACCAATGCTCTGTATCGACTGAAATTTTCACCAATCATTCCTCTTCACAATCCAGAATAACGTTCCAAAAATAAAAAGTCTAACTTTCGAAACAACTGAGATACAGGGTGTTCTTCGTCAAATGACAGGTATAGTATCTTTCGAACCAATGCTCTGATTCGACTGAAATTTTCACCAATCATTCCTCTTCACAATCCAGAATAACGTTCCAAAAATAAAAAGTCTAACTTTCGAAACAACTGAGATACAGGGTGTTCTTCGTCAAATGACATGTAAAGTATCTTTCGAACCAATGCTCTGATTCGACTGAAATTTTCACCAATCATTCCTCTTCACAATCCAGAATAACGTTCCAAAAATTAAAAGTCTAACTTTCGAAACAACTGGGATACAGGGTGTTCTTCGTCAAATGACAGGTATAGTATCTTTCGAACCAATGCTCTGATTCGACTGAAATTTTCACCAATCATTCCTCTTCACAATCCAGAATAACGATTCAAAAATAAAAAGTCTAACATTCGAAACAACTGAGATACAGGGTGTTCTTCGTCAAATGACAGGTATAGTATCTTGCGAACCAATGCTCTGATTCGACTGAAATTTTCACCAATCATTCCTCTTCACAATCCAGAATAACGTTTCAAAAATAAAAAGTCTAACTTTCGAAACAACTGAGATACAGGGTGTTCTTCGACAAATGACAGGTATAGTATCTTTCGAACCAATGCTCTGATTCGACTGAAATTTTCACAAATCATTCCTCTTCACAATCCAGAATAACGTTCCAAAAATAAAAAGTCTAACTTTCGAAACAACTGAGATACAGGGTGTTCTTCGTCAAATGACAGGTATAGTATCTTTCGAACCAATGCTCTGATTCGACTGAAATTTTCACCAATCATTCCTCTTCACAATCCAGAATAACGTTCCAAAAATAAAAAGTCTAACTTTCGAAACAACTGAGATACAGGGTGTTCTTCGTCAAATGACAGGTATAGTATCTTTCGAACCAATGCTCTGATTCGACTGAAATTTTCACCAATCATTCCTCTTCACAATCCAGAATAACGATTCAAAAATAAAAAGTCTAACATTCGAAACAACTGAGATACAGGGTGTTTTTCGTCAAATGACAGGTATAGTATCTTTCGAACCAATGCTCTGATTCGACTGAAATTTTCACCAATCATTCCTCTTCACAATCCAGAATAACGTTCCAAAAATAAAAAGTCTAACTTTCGAAACAACTGAGATACAGGGTGTTCTTCGTCAAATGATAGGTATAGTATCTTGCGAACCAATGCTCTGATTCGACTGAAATTTTCACCAATCATTCCTCTTCACAATCCAGAATAACGTTTCAAAAATTAAAAGTCTAACTTTCGAAACAACTGAGATACAGGGTGTTCTTCGTCAAATGACAGGTATAGTATCTTTCGAACCAATGCTCTGTATCGACTGAAATTTTCACCAATCATTCCTCTTCACAATCCAGAATAACGTTCAAAAAATAAAAAGTCTAACTTTCGAAACAACTGAGATACAGGGTGTTCTTCGTCAAATGACAGGTATAGTATCTTTCGAACCAATGCTCTGATTCGACTGAAATTTTCACCAATCATTCCTCTTCACAATCCAGAATAACGTTCCAAAAATAAAAAGTCTAACTTTCGAAACAACTGAGATACAGGGTGTTCTTCGTCAAATGACAGGTATAGTATCTTTCGAACCAATGCTCTGATTCGACTGAAATTTTCACCAATCATTCCTCTTCACAATCAAGAATAACGTTCCAAAAATAAAAAGTCTAACTTTCGAAACAAATGAGATACAGGGTGTTCTTCGTCAAATGACAGGTATAGTATCTTTCGAACCAATGCTCTGATTCGACTGAAATTTTCACCAATCATTCCTCTTCACAATCCAGAATAACGTTCCAAAAATAAAAAGTCTAACTTTCGAAACAACTGAGATACAGGGTGTTCTTCGTCAAATGACAGGTATAGTTACTTTCGAACCAATGCTCTGATTCGACTGAAATTTTCACCAATCATTCCTCTTCACAATCCAGAATAACGATTCAAAAATAAAAAGTCTAACATTCGAAACAACTGAGATACAGGGTGTTCTTCGTCAAATGACAGGTATAGTATCTTTCGAACCAATATATATATATTCTTTTGAGAACGAGCATTACAATTCTAAGATATATCACAGTGTTAGCAGAGGAAATGTAAACGGGGTACCATACATATTTGCGTATGATACAAGAGCACAGATAAAAACCTCAGGAAAAATTCTGGCTCCCCGTATAAGTGTAGTAATTTGTTTATAGAAGATGGATGGCATCTTTTTCATTTGAAAAATAATTTTTTCGTCATCTTGAATTCATTTCGACAAAATATCTTGACATAATATCTGAAACAGAAAGAGGGACAGAAAACCAGAAGGAAGCAGTAAATAATATCACCTACATTTGCTCATGACCGAGAGGGTCTTTCGACCAGGTTCAGTCCTCCAAGCGATGATTTTCAGATCCTCAGATAAACGAAGAACGCTACAGGCCCCTTTATTGGGGAATCATCTCCCATAGATCCATAATTGTTCATTTCGAAATAGAAATCTAATAAAATATCGGGAATAAAGTGAAAAACTTGTGACATGTATTATGTCAGGATAACATAATGATTCGACTGAAATTTTCACCAATCATTCCTCTTCACAATCCAGAATAACGTTCCAAAAATAAAAAGTCTAATTTTCGAAACAACTGAGATACAGGGTGTTCTTCGTCAAATGACAGGTATAGTATCTTGCGAACCAATGCTCTGATTCGACTGAAATTTTCACCAATCATTCCTCTTCACAATCCAGAATAACGTTCCAAAAATTAAAAGTCTAACTTTCGAAACAACTGAGATACAGGGTGTTCTTCGTCAAATGACAGGTATAGTATCTTTCGAACCAATGCTCTGATTCGACTGAAATTTTCACCAATCATTCCTCTTCACAATCCAGAATAACGTTCCAAAAATAAAAAGTCTTACTTTCGAAACAACTGAGATACAGGGTGTTCTTCGTCAAATGACAGGTATAGTATCTTTCGAACCAATGCTCTGATTCGACTGAAATTTTCACCAATCATTCCTCTTCACAATCCAGAATAACGTTCCAAAAATAAAAAGTCTAACTTTCGAAACAACTGAGATACAGGGTGTTCTTCGTCAAATGACAGGTATAGTATCTTTCGAACCAATGCTATGATTCGACTGAAATTTTCACCAATCATTCCTCTTCACAATCAAGAATAACGTTCCAAAAATAAAAAGTCTAACTTTCGAAACAACTGAGATACAGGGTGTTCTTCGTCAAATGACAGGTATAGTATCTTTCGAACCAATGCTCTGATTCGACTGAAATTTTCACCAATCATTCCTCTTCACAATCCAGAATAACGTTCCAAAAATAAAAAGTCTAACTTTCGAAACAACTGAGATACAGGGTGTTCTTCGTCAAATGACAGGTATAATATCTTTCGAACCAATGCTCTGATTAGACTGAAATTTTCACCAATCATTCCTCTTCACAATCCAGAATAACGATTCAAAAATAAAAAGTCTAACATTCGAAACAACTGAGATACAGGGTGTTCTTCGTCAAATGACAGGTATAGTATCTTTCGAACCAATGCTCTGATTCGACTGAAATTTTCACCAATCATTCCTCTTCACAATCCAGAATAACGTTCCAAAAATAAAAAGTCTAACTTTCGAAACAATTGAGATACAGGGTGTTCTTCGTCAAATGACAGGTATAGTATCTTTCGAACCAATGCTCTGATTCGACTGAAATTTTCACCAATCATTCCTCTTCACAATCCAGAATAACGATTCAAAAATAAAAAGTCTAACATTCGAAACAACTGAGATACAGGGTGTTCTTCGTCAAATGACAGGTATAGTATCTTTCGAACCAATGCTCTGATTCGACTGAAATTTTCACCAATCATTCCTCTTCACAATCCAGAATAACGTTCCAAAAATAAAAAGTCTAACTTTCGAAACAACTGAGATACAGGGTGTTCTTCGTCAAATGACAGGTATAGTATCTTTCGAACCAATGCTCTGATTCGACTGAAATTTTCACCAATCATTCCTCTTCACAATCCAGAATAACGATTCAAAAATAAAAAGTCTAACATTCGAAACAACTGAGATACAGGGTGTTCTTCGTCAAATGACAGGTATAGTATCTTTCGAACCAATGCTCTGATTCGACAGAAATTTTTACCAATCATTCCTCTTCACAATCCAGAATAACGTTCCAAAAATAAAAAGTCTAACTTTCGAAACAACTGAGATACAGGGTGTTCTTCGTCAAATGACAGGTATAGTATCTTGCGAACCAATGCTCTGATTCGACTGAAATTTTCACCAATCATTCCTCTTCACAATCCAGAATAACGTTCCAAAAATAAAAAGTCTAACTTCCGAAACAACTGAGATACAGGGTGTTCTTCGTCAAATGACAGGTATAGTATCTTTCGAACCAATGCTCTGATTCGACTGAAATTTTCACCAATCATTCCTCTTCACAATCCAGAATAACGTTCCAAAAATAAAAAGTCTAACTTTCGAAACAAATGAGATACAGGGTGTTCTTCGTCAAATGACAGGTATAGTATCTTGCGAACCAATGCTCTGATTCGACTGAAATTTTCACCAATCATTCCTCTTCACAATCCAGAATAACGTTCCAAAAATTAAAAGTCTAACTTTCGAAACAACTGAGATACAGGGTGTTCTTCGTCAAATGACAGGTATAGTATCTTTCGAACCAATGCTCTGATTCGACTGAAATTTTCACCAATCATTCCTCTTCACAATCCAGAATGACGTTCCAAAAATAAAAAGTCTAACTTTCGAAACAACTGAGATACAGGGTGTTCTTCGTCAAATGACAGGTATAGTATCTTTCGAACCAATGCTCTGATTCGACTGAAATTTTCACCAATCATTCCTCTTCACAATCCAGAATAACGTTCCAAAAATAAAAAGTCTAACTTTCGAAACAACTGAGATACAGGGTGTTCTTCGTCAAATGACAGGTATAGTATCTTTCGAACCAATGCTATGATTCGACTGAAATTTTCACCAATCATTCCTCTTCACAATCAAGAATAACGTTCCAAAAATAAAAAGTCTAACTTTCGAAACAACTGAGATACAGGGTGTTCTTCGTCAAATGACAGGTATAGTATCTTTCGAATCAATGCTCTGATTCGACTGAAATTTTCACCAATCATTCCTCTTCACAATCCAGAATAACGTTATAAAAATAAAAAGTCTAACTTTCGAAACAACTGAGATACAGGGTGTTCTTCGTCAAATGACAGATATAGTATCTTTCGAACCAATGCTCTGATTCGACTGAAATTTTCACCAATCATTCCTCTTCACAATCCAGAATAACGATTCAAAAATAAAAAGTCTAACATTCGAAACAACTGAGATACAGGGTGTTCTTCGTCAAATGACAGGTACCAATGCTCTGATTCGACTGAAATTTTCACCAATCATTCCTCTTCACAATCCAGAATAACGTTCCAAAAATAAAAAGTCTAATTTTCGAAACAACTGAGATACAGGGTGTTCTTCGTCAAATGACAGGTATAGTATCTTTCGAACCAATGCTCTGATTCGACTGAAATTTTCACCAACCATTCCTCTTCACAATCCAGAATAACGTTCCAAAAATAAAAAGTCTAACTTTCGAAACAACTGAGATACAGGGTGTTCTTCGTCAAATGACAGGTATAGTATCTTGCGAACCAATGCTCTGATTCGACTGAAATTTTCACCAATCATTCCTCTTCACAATCCAGAATAACGATTCAAAAATAAAAAGTCTAACATTCGAAACAACTGAGATACAGGGTACTGAGATACAGGTATAGTATCTTTCGAACCAATGCTCTGATTCGACTGAAATTTTTACCAATCATTCCTCTTCACAATCCAGAATAACGTTCCAAAAATAAAAAGTCTTACTTTCGAAACAACTGACAGGTATAGTATCTTTCGAACCAATGCTCTGATTCGACTGAAATTTTCACCAATCATTCCTCTTCACAATCCAGAATAACGTTCCAAAAATAAAAAGTCTAACTTTCGAAACAACTGAGATACAGGGTGTTCTTCGTCAAATGACAGGTATAGTATCTTGCGAACCAATGCTCTGATTCGACTGAAATTTTCACCAATCATTCCTCTTCACAATCCAGAATAACGTTCCAAAAATTAAAAGTCTAACTTTCGAAACAACTGAGATACAGGGTGTTCTTCGTCAAATGACAGGTATAGTATCTTTCGAACCAATGCTCTGATTCGACTGAAATTTTCACCAATCATTCCTCTTCACAATCCAGAATAACGTTCCAAAAATAAAAAGTCTAACTTTCGAAACAACTGAGATACAGGGTGTTCTTCGTCAAATGACAGGTATAGTATCTTTCGAACCAATGCTCTGATTCGACTGAAATTTTCACCAATCATTCCTCTTCACAATCCAGAATAACGTTCCAAAAATAAAAAGTCTAACTTTCGAAACAACTGAGATACAGGGTGTTCTTCGTCAAATGACAGGTATAGTATCTTTCGAACCAATGCTCTGATTCGACTGAAATTTTCACCAATCATTCCCCTTCACAATCCAGAATAACGTTCCAAAAATAAAAAGTCTAACTTTCGAAACAACTGAGATACAGGGTGTTCTTCGTCAAATGACAGGTATAGTATCTTGCGAACCAATGCTCTGATTCGACTGAAATTTTCACCAATCATTCCTCTTCACAATCCAGAATAACGTTCCAAAAATAAAAAGTCTAACTTCCGAAACAACTGAGATACAGGGTGTTCTTCGTCAAATGACAGGTATAGTATCTTTCGAACCAATGCTCTGATTCGACTGAAATTTTCACCAATCATTCCTCTTCACAATCCAGAATAACGTTCCAAAAATAAAAAGTCTAACTTTCGAAACAACTGAGATACAGGGTGTTCTTCGTCAAATGACAGGTATAGTATCTTGCGAACCAATGCTCTGATTCGACTGAAATTTTCACCAATCATTCCTCTTCACAATCCAGAATAACGTTCCAAAAATTAAAAGTCTAACTTTCGAAACAACTGAGATACAGGGTGTTCTTCGTCAAATGACAGGTATAGTATCTTTCGAACCAATGCTCTGATTCGACTGAAATTTTCACCAATCATTCCTCTTCACAATCCAGAATGACGTTCCAAAAATAAAAAGTCTAACTTTCGAAACAACTGAGATACAGGGTGTTCTTCGTCAAATGACAGGTATAGTATCTTTCGAACCAATGCTCTGATTTGACTGAAATTTTCACCAATCATTCCTCTTCACAATCCAGAATAACGTTCCAAAAATAAAAAGTCTAACTTTCGAAACAACTGAGATACAGGGTGTTCTTCGTCAAATGACAGGTATAGTATCTTTCGAACCAATGCTATGATTCGACTGAAATTTTCACCAATCATTCCTCTTCACAATCCAGAATAACGTTCCAAAAATAAAAAGTCTAACTTTCGAAACAACTGAGATACAGGGTGTTCTTCGTCAAATAACAGGTATAGTATCTTTCGAACCAATGCTATGATTCGACTGAAATTTTCACCAATCATTCCTCTTCACAATCCAGAATAACGTTCCAAAAATAAAAAGTCTAACTTTCGAAACAACTGAGATACAGGGTGTTCTTCGTCAAATGATAGGTATAGTATCTTTCGAACCAATGCTCTGATTCGACTGAAATTTTCACCAATCATTCCTCTTCACAATCCAGAATAACGTTCCAAAAATAAAAAGTCTAACATTCGAAACAACTGAGATACAGGGTGTTCTTCGTCAAATGACAGGTATAGTATCTTTCGAACCAATGCTCTGATTTTTTTTTCACCAATCATTCCTCTTCACAATCCAGAATAACGATTCAAAAATAAAACGTCTAACATTCGAAACAACTGAGATACAGGGTGTTCTTCGTCAAATGACAGGTATAGTATCTTTCGAACCAATGCTCTGATTCGACTGAAATTTTCACCAATCATTCCTCTTCACAATCCAGAATAACGTTCCAAAAATAAAAAGTCTAACTTTCGAAACAACTGAGATACAGGGTGTTCTTCGTCAAATGACAGGTATAGTATCTTTCGAACCAATGCTCTGATTCGACTGAAATTTTCACCAATCATTCCTCTTCACAATCCAGAATAACGTTCCAAAAATAAAAAGTCTAACTTTCGAAACAACTGAGATACAGGGTGTTCTTCGTCAAATGACAGGTATAGTATCTTTCGAACCAATGCTATGATTCGACTGAAATTTTCACCAATCATTCCTCTCCACAATCCAGAATAACGTTTCAAAAATAAAAAGTCTAACATTCGAAACAACTGAGATACAGGGTGTTCTTCGTCAAATGACAGGTAAAGTATCTTTCGAACCAATGCTCTGATTCGACTGAAATTTTCACCAATCATTCCTCTTCACAATCCAGAATAACGTTCCAAAAATAAAAAGTCTAACTTTCGAAACAACTGAGATACAGGGTGTTCTTCGTCAAATGATAGGTAGAGTATCTCTCGAACCAATGCCATGATTCGACTGAAATTTTCACCAATCATTCCTCTTCACAATCCAGAATAACGTTTCAAAAATAAAAAGTCTAACATTCGAAACAACTGAGATACAGGGTGTTCTTCGTCAAATGACAGGTATAGTATCTTGCGAACCAATGCTCTGATTCGACAGAAATTTTCACCAATCATTCCTCTTCACAATCCAGAATAACGTTCCAAAAATAAAAAGTCTAACTTTCGAAACAACTGAGATACAGGGTGTTCTTCGTCAAATGACAGGTATAGTATCTTTCGAACCAATGCTCTGATTCGACTGAAATTTTCACCAATCATTCCTCTTCACAATCCAAAATAACGTTCCAAAAATAAAAAGTCTAACTTTCGAAACAACTGAGATACAGGGTGTTCTTCGTCAAATGACAGGTATAGTATCTTTCGAACCAATGCTCTGATTCGACTGAAATTTTCACCAATCACTCCTCTTCACAATCCAGAATAACGTTCCAAAAATAAAAAGTCTAACATTCGAAACAACTGAGATACAGGGTGTTCTTCGTCAAATGACAGGTATAGTATCTTTCGAACCAATGCTCTCATTCGACTGAAATTTTCACCAATCATTCCTCTTCACAATCCAGAATAACGTTCCAAAAATAAAAAGTCGTACTTCCGAAACAACTGAGATACAGGGTGTTCTTCGTCAAATGACAGGTATAGTATCTTGCGAACCAATGCTCTGATTCGACTGAAATTTTCACCAATCATTCCTCTTCACAATCCAGAATAACTTTCCAAAAATTAAAAGTCTAACTTTCGAAACAACTGAGATACGGGGTGTTCTTCGTCAAATGACAGGTATAGTATCTTTCGAACCAATGCTCTGATTCGACTGATATTTTCACCAATCATTCCTCTTCACAATCCAGAATAACGATTCAAAAATAAAAAGTCTAACATTCGAAACAACTGAGATACAGGGTGTTCTTCGTCAAATGACAGGTATAGTATCTTTCGAACCAATGCTCTGATTCGACTGAAATTTTCACCAATCATTCCTCTTCACAATCCAGAATAACGTTCCAAAAATAAAAAGTCTAACTTTCGAAACAACTGAGATACAGGGTGTTCTCCGTCAAATGACAGGTATAGTATCTTGCGAACCAATGCTCTGATTCGACTGAAATTTTCACCAATCATTCCTCTTCACAATCCAGAATAACGTTCCAAAAATGAAAAGTCTAACTTTCGAAACAACTGAGATACAGGGTGTTCTTCGTCAAATGACAGGTATAGTATCTTTCGAACCAATGCTCTGATTCGACTGAAATTTTCACCGATCATTCCTCTTCACAATCCAGAATAACGTTCCAAAAATAAAAAGTCTAACTTTCGAAACAACTGAGATACAGGGTGTTCTTCGTCAAATGACAGGTATAGTATCTTTCGAACCAATGCTCTGATTCGACTGAAATTTTCACCAATCATTCCTCTTCTCAATTCAGAATAACGTTCCAAAAATAAAGAGTCTAACTTTCGAAACAACTGAGATACAGGGTGTTCTTCGTCAAATGACAGGTATAGTATCTTTCGAACCAATGCTCTGATTCGACTGAAATTTTCACCAATCATTCCTCTTCACAATTCAGAATAACGTTCCAAAAATAAAAAGTCTAACTTCCGAAACAACTGAGATACAGGGTGTTCTTCGTCAAATGACAGGTATAGTATCTTTCGAACCAATGCTCTGATTCGACTGAAATTTTCACCAATCATTCCTCTTCACAATCCAGAATAACGATTCAAAAATGAAAAGTCTAACATTCGAAACAACTGAGATACAGGGTGTTCTTCGTCAAATGACAGGTATAGTATCTTTCGAACCAATGCTCTGATTCGACTGAAATATTCACCAATCATTCCTCTTCACAATCCAGAATAACGTTCCAAAAATAAAAAGTCTAACTTTCGAAACAACTGAGATACAGGGTGTTTTTCGTCAAATGACAGGTATAGTATCTTGCGAACCAATGCTCTGATTCGACTGAAATTTTCACCAATCATTCCTCTTCACAATCCAGAATAACGTTCCAAAAATAAAAAGTCGTACTTCCGAAACAACTGAGATACAGGGTGTTTTTCGTCAAATGACAGGTATAGTATCTTGCGAACCAATGCTCTGATTCGACTGAAATTTTCACCAATCATTCCTCTTCACAATCCAGAATAACGTTCCAAAAATAAAAAGTCGTACTTCCGAAACAACTGAGATACAGGGTGTTCTTCGTCAAATGACAGGTATAGTATCTTGCGAACCAATGCTCTGATTCGACTGAAATTTTCACCAATCATTCCTCTTCACAATCCAGAATAACGTTCCAAAAATAAAAAGTCTAACTTTCGAAACAACTGAGATACAGGGTGTTCTTCGTCAAATGACAGGTATAGTATCTTTCGAACCAATGCTCTGATTCGACTGAAATTTTCACCAATCATTCCTCTTCACAATCCAGAATAACGATTCAAAAATAAAAAGTCTAACATTCGAAACAACTGAGATACAGGGTGTTCTTCGTCAAATGACAGGTATAGTATCTTTCGAACCAATGCTCTGATTCGACTGAAATTTTCACCAATCCAGAATAACGTTCCAAAAATAAAAAGTCTAACTTTCGAAACAACTGAGATACAGGGTGTTCTTCGTCAAATGAGCGGTATAGTATCTTGCGAACCAATGCTCTGATTCGACTGAAATTTTCACCAATCATTCCTCTTCACAATCCAGAATAACGTTCCAAAAATAAAAAGTCTAACTTTCGAAACAACTGAGATACAGGGTGTTCTTCTTCAAATGACCGGTATAGTATCTTTCGAACCAATGCTCTGATTCGACTGAAATTTTCACCAATCATTCCTCTTCACAATCCAGAATAACGTTCCAAAAATAAAAAGTCTAACTTCCGAAACAACTGAGATACAGCGTGTTCTTCGTCAAATGACAGGTTTAGTATCTTTCGAACCAATGCTCTGATTCGACTGAATTTTTCACCAATCATTCCTCTTCACAATCCAGAATAACGTTCCAAAAATAAAAAGTCTAACTTTCGAAACAACTGAGATACAGGGTGTTCTTCGTCAAATGACAGGTATAGTATCTTTCGAACCAATGCTCTGATTCGACTGAAATTTTCACCAATCATTCCTCTTCACAATCCAGAATAACGATTCAAAAATAAAAAGTCTAACATTCGAAACAACTGAGATACAGGGTGTTTTTCGTCAAATGACAGGTATAGTATCTTTCGAACCAATGCTCTGATTCGACTGAAATTTTCACCAATCATTCCTCTTCACAATCCAGAATAACGTTCCAAAAATAAAAAGTCTAACTTTCGAAACACCTGAGATACAGGGTGTTCTTCGTCAAATGACAGGTATAGGATCTTGCGAACCAATGCTCTGATTCGACTGAAATTTTCACCAATCACTCCTCTTCACAATCCAGAATAACGTTCCAAAAATAAAAAGTCTAACTTTCGAAACAACTGAGATACAGGGTGTTCTTCGTCAAATGACAGTTATAGTATCTTGCGAACCAATACTCTGATTCGACTGAAATTTTCACCAATCATTCCTCTTCACAATCCAGAATAACGTTCCAAAAATTACAAGTCTAACTTTCGAAACAACTGAGATACAGGGTGTTCTTCGTCAAATGACAGGTATAGTATTTTTCGAACCAATGCTCTGATTCGACTGAAATTTTCACCAATCATTCCTCTTCACAATCCAGAATAACGTTCCAAAAATAAAAAGTCTAACTTTCGAAACAACTGAGATACAGGGTGTTCTCCGTCAAATGACAGGTATAGTATCTTGCGAACCAATGCTCTGATTCGACTGAAATTTTCACCAATCATTCCTCTTCACAATCCAGAATAACGTTCCAAAAATAAAAAGTCTAACTTTCGAAACAACTGAGATACAGGGTGTTCTCCGTCAAATGACAGGTATAGTATCTTTCGAACCAATGCTCTGATTCGACTGAAATTTTCACTGATCATTCCTCTTCACAATCCAGAATAACGTTCCAAAAATAAAAAGTCTAACTTTCGAAACAACTGAGATACAGGGTGTTCTTCGTCAAATGACAGGTATAGTATCTTTCGAACCAATGCTCTGATTCGACTGAAATTTTCACCAATCATTCCTCTTCACAATTCAGAATAACGTTCCAAAAATAAAAAGTCTAACTTTCGAAACAACTGAGATACAGGGTGTTCTTCGTCAAATGACAGGTATAGTATCTTTCGAACCAATGCTCTGATTCGACTGAAATTTTCACCAATCATTCCTCTTCACAATCCAGAATAACGTTCCAAAAATAAAAAGTCTAACTTCCGAAACAACTGAGATACAGGGTGTTCTTCGTCAAATGACAGGTATAGTATCTTTCGAACCAATGCTCTGATTCGACTGAAATTTTTACCAATCATTCCTCTTCACAATCCAGAATAACGCTCCAAAAATAAAAAGTCTAACTTTCGAAACAACTGGGATACAGGGTGTTCTTCGTCAAATGACAGGTATAGTATCTTTCGAACCAATGCTCTGATTCGACTGAAATTTTCACCAATCATTCCTCTTCTCAATCCAGAATAACGATTCAAAAATAAAAAGTCTAACATTCGAAACAACTGAGATACAGGGTGTTCTTCGTCAAATGACAGGTATAGTATCTTTCGAACCAATGCTCTGATTCGACTGAAATTTTCACCAATCATTCCTCTTCACAATCCAGAATAACGATTCAAAAATGAAAAGTCTAACATTCGAAACAACTGAGATACAGGGTGTTCTTCGTCAAATGACAGGTATAGTATCTTTCGAACCAATGCTCTGATTCGACTGAAATTTTCACCAATCATTCCTCTTCACAATCCAGAATAACGTTCCAAAAATAAAAAGTCTAACTTTCGAAACAACTGAGATACAGGGTGTTTTTCGTCAAATGACAGGTATAGTATCTTGCGAACCAATGCTCTGATTCGACTGAAATTTTCACCAATCATTCCTCTTCACAATCCAGAATAACGTTCCAAAAATAAAAAGTCGTACTTCCGAAACAACTGAGATACAGGGTGTTTTTCGTCAAATGACAGGTATAGTATCTTGCGAACCAATGCTCTGATTCGACTGAAATTTTCACCAATCATTCCTCTTCACAATCCAGAATAACGTTCCAAAAATAAAAAGTCGTACTTCCGAAACAACTGAGATACAGGGTGTTCTTCGTCAAATGACAGGTATAGTATCTTGCGAACCAATGCTCTGATTCGACTGAAATTTTCACCAATCATTCCTCTTCACAATCCAGAATAACTTTCCAAAAATTAAAAGTCTAACTTTCGAAACAACTGAGATACAGGGTGTTCTTCGTCAAATGACAGGTATAGTATCTTTCGAACCAATGCTCTGATTCGACTGATATTTTCACCAATCATTCCTCTTCACAATCCAGAATAACGATTCAAAAATAAAAAGTCTAACATTCGAAACAACTGAGATACAGGGTGTTCTTCGTCAAATGACAGGTATAGTATCTTTCGAACCAATGCTCTGATTCGACTGAAATTTTCACCAATCATTCCTCTTCACAATCCAGAATAACGTTCCAAAAATAAAAAGTCTAACTTTCGAAACAACTGAGATACAGGGTGTTCTCCGTCAAATGACAGGTATAGTATCTTGCGAATCAATGCTCTGATTCGACTGAAATTTTCACCAATCATTCCTCTTCACAATCCAGAATAACGTTCCAAAAATAAAAAGTCTAACTTTCGAAACAACTGAGATACAGGGTGTTCTTCGTCAAATGACAGGTATAGTATCTTTCGAACCAATGCTCTGATTCGACTGAAATTTTCACCGATCATTCCTCTTCACAATCCAGAATAACGTTCCAAAAATAAAAAGTCTAACTTTCGAAACAACTGAGATACAGGGTGTTCTTCGTCAAATGACAGGTATAGTATCTTTCGAACCAATGCTCTGATTCGACTGAAATTTTCACCAATCATTCCTCTTTACAATTCAGAATAACGTTCCAAAAATAAAAAGTCTAACTTTCGAAACAACTGAGATACAGGGTGTTCTTCGTCAAATGACAGGTATAGTATCTTTCGAACCAATGCTCTGATTCGACTGAAATTTTCACCAATCATTCCTCTTCACAATCCAGAATAACGTTCCAAAAATAAAAAGTCTAACTTTCGAAACAACTGAGATACAGGGTGTTCTTCGTCAAATGACAGGTATAGTATCTTTCGAACCAATGCTCTGATTCGACTGAAATTTTCACCAATCATTCCTCTTCACAATCCAGAATAACGTTCCAAAAATAAAAAGTCTAACTTTCGAAACAACTGAGATACAGGGTGTTCTTCGTCAAATGACAGGTATAGTATCTTTCGAACCAATGCTCTGATTCGACTGAAATTTTCACCAATCATTCCTCTTCACAATCCAGAATAACGATTCAAAAATAAAAAGTCTAACATTCGAAACAACTGAGATACAGGGTGTTCTTCGTCAAATGACAGGTATAGTATCTTTCGAACTAATGCTCTGATTCGACTGAAATTTTCACCAATCATTCCTCTTCACAATCCAGAATAACGTTCCAAAAATAAAAAGTCTAACTTTCGAAACAACTGAGATACAGGGTGTTCTTCGTCAAATGACAGGTATAGTATCTTGCGAACCAATGCTCTGATTCGACTGAAATTTTCACCAATCATTCCTCTTCACAATCCAGAATAACGTTCCAAAAATAAAAAGTCTAACTTTCGAAACAACTGAGATACAGGGTGTTCTTCTTCAAATGACAGGTATAGTATCTTTCGAACCAATGCTCTGATTCGACTGAAATTTTCACCAATCATTCCTCTTCACAATCCAGAATAACGTTCCAAAAATAAAAAGTCTAACTTCCGAAACAACTGAGATACAGCGTGTTCTTCGTCAAATGACAGGTATAGTATCTTTCGAACCAATGCTCTGATTCGACTGAATTTTTCACCAATCATTCCTCTTCACAATCCAGAATAACGTTCCAAAAATGAAAAGTCTAACTTTCGAAACAACTGAGATACAGGGTGTTCTTCGTCAGATGACAGGTATAGTATCTTTCGAACCAATGCTCTGATTCGACTGAAATTTTCACAAATCATTCCTCTTCACAATCCAGAATAACGATTCAAAAATAAAAAGTCTAACATTCGAAACAACTGAGATACAGGGTGTTTTTCGTCAAATGACAGGTATAGTATCTTTCGAACCAATGCTCTGATTCGACTGAAATTTTCACCAATCATTCCTCTTCACAATCCAGAATAACGTTCCAAAAATAAAAAGTCTAACTTTCGAAACACCTGAGATACAGGGTGTTCTTCGTCAAATGACAGGTATAGTATCTTGCGAACCAATGCTCTGATTCGACTGAAATTTTCACCAATCATTCCTCTTCACAATCCAGAATAACGTTCCAAAAATAAAAAGTCTAACTTTCGAAACAACCGAGATACAGGGTGTTCTTCGTCAAATGACAGGTATAGTATCTTTCGAACCAATGCTCTGATTCGACTGAATTTTTCACCAATCATTCCTCTTCACAATCCAGAATAACGTTCCAAAAATAAAAAGTCTAACTTTCGAAACAACTGAGATACAGGGTGTTCTTCGTCAAATGACAGGTATAGTATCTTTCGAACCAATGCTCTGATTCGACTGAAATTTTTACCAATCATTCCTCTTCACAATCCAGAATAACGTTCCAAAAATAAAAAGTCTAACTTCCGAAACAACTGAGATACAGGGTGTTCTTCGTCAAATGACAGGTATAGTATCTTTCGAACCAATGCTCTGATTCGACTGAAATTTTTACCAATCATTCCTCTTCACAATCCAGAATAACGTTCCAAAAATAAAAAGTCTAACTTTCGAAACAACTGAGATACAGGGTGTTCTTCGTCAAATGACAGGTATAGTATCTTTCGAACCAATGCTCTGATTCGACTGAAATTTTCACCAATCATTCCTCTTCTCAATCCAGAATAACGATTCAAAAATAAAAAGTCTAACATTCGAAACAACTGAGATACAGGGTGTTCTTCGTCAAATGACAGGTATAGTATCTTTCGAACCAATGCTCTGATTCGACTGAAATTTTCACCAATCATTCCTCTTCACAATCCAGAATAACGATTCAAAAATGAAAAGTCTAACATTCGAAACAACTGAGATACAGGGTGTTCTTCGTCAAATGACAGGTATAGTATCTTTCGAACCAATGCTCTGATTCGACTGAAATTTTCACCAATCATTCCTCTTCACAATCCAGAATAACGTTCCAAAAATAAAAAGTCTAACTTTCGAAACAACTGAGATACAGGGTGTTTTTCGTCAAATGACAGGTATAGTATCTTGCGAACCAATGCTCTGATTCGACTGAAATTTTCACCAATCATTCCTCTTCACAATCCAGAATAACGTTCCAAAAATAAAAAGTCGTACTTCCGAAACAACTGAGATACAGGGTGTTTTTCGTCAAATGACAGGTATAGTATCTTGCGAACCAATGCTCTGATTCGACTGAAATTTTCACCAATCATTCCTCTTCACAATCCAGAATAACGTTCCAAAAATAAAAAGTCGTACTTCCGAAACAACTGAGATACAGGGTGTTCTTCGTCAAATGACAGGTATAGTATCTTGCGAACCAATGCTCTGATTCGACTGAAATTTTCACCAATCATTCCTCTTCACAATCCAGAATAACTTTCCAAAAATTAAAAGTCTAACTTTCGAAACAACTGAGATACAGGGTGTTCTTCGTCAAATGACAGGTATAGTATCTTTCGAACCAATGCTCTGATTCGACTGATATTTTCACCAATCATTCCTCTTCACAATCCAGAATAACGATTCAAAAATAAAAAGTCTAACATTCGAAACAACTGAGATACAGGGTGTTCTTCGTCAAATGACAGGTATAGTATCTTTCGAACCAATGCTCTGATTCGACTGAAATTTTCACCAATCATTCCTCTTCACAATCCAGAATAACGTTCCAAAAATAAAAAGTCTAACTTTCGAAACAACTGAGATACAGGGTGTTCTCCGTCAATTGACAGGTATAGTATCTTGCGAACCAATGCTCTGATTCGACTGAAATTCTCACCAATCATTCCTCTTCACAATCCAGAATAACGTTCCAAAAATAAAAAGTCTAACTTTCGAAACAACTGAGATACAGGGTGTTCTTCGTCAAATGACAGGTATAGTATCTTTCGAACCAATGCTCTGATTCGACTGAAATTTTCACCGATCAGTCCTCTTTACAATTCAGAATAACGTTCCAAAAATGAAAAGTCTAACTTTCGAAACAACTGAGATACAGGGTGTTCTTCGTCAAATGACAGGTATAGTATCTTTCGAACCAATGCTCTGATTCGACTGAAATTTTCACCAATCATTCCTATTCACAATCCAGAATAACGTTCCAAAAATAAAAAGTCTAACTTTCGAAACAACTGAGATACAGGGTGTTCTTCGTCAAATGACAGGTATAGTATCTTTCGAACCAATGCTCTGATTCGACTGAAATTTTCACCAATCATTCCTCTTCACAATCCAGAATAACGTTCCAAAAATAAAAAGTCTAACTTTCGAAACAACTGAGATACAGGGTGTTCTTCGTCAAATGACAGGTATAGTATCTTTCGAACCAATGCTCTGATTCGACTGAAATTTTCACCAATCATTCCTCTTCACAATCCAGAATAACGATTCAAAAATAAAAAGTCTAACATTCGAAACAACTGAGATACAGGGTGTTCTTCGTCAAATCACAGGTATAGTATCTTTCGAACCAATGCTCTGATTCGACTGAAATTTTCACCAATCATTCCACTTCACAATCCAGAATAACGTTCCAAAAATAAAAAGTCTAACTTTCGAAACAACTGAGATACAGGGTGTTCTTCGTCAAATGACAGGTATAGTATCTTGCGAACCAATGCTCTGATTCGACTGAAATTTTCACCAATCATTCCTCTTCACAATCCAGAATAACGTTCCAAAAATAAAAAGTCTAACTTTCGAAACAACTGAGATACAGGGTGTTCTTCTTCAAATGATAGGTATAATATCTTTCGAACCAATGCTCTGATTCGACTGAAATTTTCACCAATCATTCCTCTTCACAATCCAGAATAACGTTCCAAAAATAAAAAGTCTAACTTCCGAAACAACTGAGATACAACGTGTTCTTCGTCAAATGACAGGTATAGTATCTTTCGAACCAATGCTCTGATTCGACTGAATTTTTCACCAATCATTACTCTTCACAATCCAGAATAACGTTCCAAAAATAAAAAGTCTAACTTTCGAAACAACTGAGATACAGGGTGTTCTTCGTCAAATGACAGGTATAGTATCTTTCGAACCAATGCTCTGATTCGACTGAAATTTTCACAAATCATTCCTCTTCACAATCCAGAATAACGATTCAAAAATAAAAAGTCTAACATTCGAAACAACTGAGATACAGGGTGTTTTTCGTCAAATGACAGGTATAGTATCTTTCGAACTAATGCTCTGATTCGACTGAAATTTTCACCAATCATTCCTCCTCACAATCCAGAATAACATTCCAAAAATAAAAAGTCTAACTTTCGAAACACCTGAGATACAGGGTGTTCTTCGTCAAATGACAGGTATAGTATCTTGCGAACCAATGCTCTGATTCGACTGAAATTTTCACCAATCATTCCTCTTCACAATCCAGAATAACGTTCCAAAAATAAAAAGTCTAACTTTCGAAACAACTGAGATACAGGGTGTTCTTCGTCAAATGACAGGTATAGTATCTTGCGAACCAATGCTCTGATTCGACTGAAATTTTCACCAATCATTCCTCTTCACAATCCAGAATAACGTTCCAAAAATTACAAGTCTAACTTTCGAAACAACTGAGATACAGGGTGTTCTTCGTCAAATGACAGGTATAGTATTTTTCGAACCAATGCTCTGATTCGACTGAAATTTTCACCAATCATTCCTCTTCACAATCCAGAATAACGTTCCAAAAATAAAAAGTCTAACATTCGAAACAACTGAGATACAGGGTGTTCTTCGTCAAATGACAGGTATAGTATCTTTCGAACCAATGCTCTGATTCGACTGAAATTTTCACCAATCATTCCTCTTTACAATCCAGAATAACGTTCCAAAAATAAAAAGTCTTACTTTCGAAACAACTGAGATACAGGGTGTTCTTCGTCAAATCACAGGTATAGTATCTTGCGAACCAATGCTCTGATTCGACTGAAATTTTCACCAATCATTCCTCTTCACAATCCAGAATAACGTTCCAAAAATAAAAAGTCTAACTTTCGAAACAACTGAGATACAGGGTGTTCTTCGTCAAATGACAGGTATAGTATCTTGCGAACCAATGCTCTGATTCGACTGAAATTTTCACCAATCATTCCTCTTCACAATCCAGAATAACTTTCCAAAAATTAAAAGTCTAACTTTCGAAA
Organism: Myrrha octodecimguttata; assembly: GCA_958510865.1. Classification (NCBI taxonomy): domain Eukaryota; kingdom Metazoa; phylum Arthropoda; class Insecta; order Coleoptera; family Coccinellidae; genus Myrrha; species Myrrha octodecimguttata. Next base: position 13,141,242 of record OY294062.1, read on the forward strand.
CAACTGAGATACAGGGTGTTCTTCGTCAAATGACAGGTATAGTATCTTTCGAACCAATGCTCTGATTCGACTGATATTTTCACCAATCATTCCTCTTCACAATCCAGAATAACGATTCAAAAATAAAAAGTCTAACATTCGAAACAACTGAGATACAGGGTGTTCTTCGTCAAATGACAGGTATAGTATCTTTCGAACCAATGCTCTGATTCGACTGAAATTTTCAACAATCATTCCTCTTCACAATCCAGAATAACGTTCCAAAAATAAAAAGTCTAACTTTCGAAACAACTGAGATACAGGGTGTTCTCCGTCAATTGACAGGTATAGTATCTTGCGAACCAATGCTCTGATTCGACTGAAATTCTCACCAATCATTCCTCTTCACAATCCAGAATAACGTTCCAAAAATAAAAAGTCTAACTTTCGAAACAACTGAGATACAGGGTGTTCTTCGTCAAATGACAGGTATAGTATCTTTCGAACCAATGCTCTGATTCGACTGAAATTTTCACCGATCCCTCCTTTTTACATTTCAGAATAACGTTCCAAAAATGAAAAGTCTAACTTTCGAAACAACTGAGATACAGGGTGTTCTTCGTCAAATGACAGGTATAGTATCTTTCGAACCAATGCTCTGATTCGACTGAAATTTTCACCAATCATTCCTATTCACAATCCAGAATAACGTTCCAAAAATAAAAAGTCTAACTTTCGAAACAACTGAGATACAGGGTGTTCTTCGTCAAATGACAGGTATAGTATCTTTCGAACCAATGCTCTGATTCGACTGAAATTTTCACCAATCATTCCTCTTCACAATCCAGAATAACGTTCCAAAAATAAAAAGTCTAACTTTCGAAACAACTGAGATACAGGGTGTTCTTCGTCAAATGACAGGTATAGTATCTTTCGAACCAATGCTCTGATTCGACTGAAATTTTCACCAATCATTCCTCTTCACAATCCAGAATAACGATTCAAAAATAAAAAGTCTAACATTCGAAACAACTGAGATACAGGGTGTTCTTCGTCAAATGACAGGTATAGTATCTTTCGAACCAATGCTCTGATTCGACTGAAATTTTCACCAATCATTCCACTTCACAATCCAGAATAACGTTCCAAAAATAAAAAGTCTAACTTTCGAAACAACTGAGATACAGGGTGTTCTTCGTCAAATGACAGGTATAGTATCTTGCGAACCAATGCTCTGATTCGACTGAAATTTTCACCAATCATTCCTCTTCACAATCCAGAATAACGTTCCAAAAATAAAAAGTCTAACTTTCGAAACAACTGAGATACAGGGTGTTCTTCTTCAAATGACAGGTATAGTATCTTTCGAACCAATGCTCTGATTCGACTGAAATTTTCACCGATCATTCCTCTTCACAATCCAGAATAACGTTCCAAAAATAAAAAGTCTAACTTCCGAAACAACTGAAATACAACGTGTTCTTCGTCAAATGACAGGTATAGTATCTTTCGAACCAATGCTCTGATTCGACTGAATTTTTCACCAATCATTACTCTTCACAATCCAGAATAACGTTCCAAAAATAAAAAGTCTAACTTTCGAAACAACTGAGATACAGGGTGTTCTTCGTCAAATGACAGGTATAGTATCTTTCGAACCAATGCTCTGATTCGACTGAAATTTTCACAAATCATTCCTCTTCACAATCCAGAATAACGATTCAAAAATAAAAAGTCTAACATTCGAAACAACTGAGATACAGGTTGTTTTTCGTCAAATGACAGGTATAGTATCTTTCGAACCAATGCTCTGATTCGACTGAAATTTTCTCCAATCATTCCTCCTCACAATCCAGAATAACATTCCAAAAATAAAAAGTCTAACTTTCGAAACACCTGAGATACAGGGTGTTCTTCGTCAAATGACAGGTATAGTATCTTGCGAACCAATGCTCTGATTCGACTGAAATTTTCACCAATCATTCCTCTTCACAATCCAGAATAACGTTCCAAAAATAAAAAGTCTAACTTTCGAAACAACTGAGATACAGGGTGTTCTTCGTCAAATGACAGGTATAGTATCTTGCGAACCAATGCTCTGATTCGACTGAAATTTTCACCAATCATTCCTCTTCACAATCCAGAATAACGTTCCAAAAATTACAAGTCTAACTTTCGAAACAACTGAGATACAGGGTGTTCTTCGTCAAATGACAGGTATAGTATTTTTCGAACCAATGCTCTGATTCGACTGAAATTTTCACCAATCATTCCTCTTCACAATCCAGAATAACGTTCCAAAAATAAAAAGTCTTACATTCGAAACAACTGAGATACAGGGTGTTCTTCGTCAAATGACAGGTATAGTATCTTTCGAACCAATGCTCTGATTCGACTGAAATTTTCACCAATCATTCCTCTTCACAATCCAGAATAACGTTCCAAAAATAAAAAGTCTTACTTTCGAAACAACTGAGATACAGGGTGTTCTTCGTCAAATCACAGGTATAGTATCTTGCGAACCAATGCTCTGATTCGACTGAAATTTTCACCAATCATTCCCCTTCACAATCCAGAATAACGTTCCAAAAATAAAAAGTCTAACTTTCGAAACAACTGAGATACAGGGTGTTCTTCGTCAAATGACAGGTATAGTATCTTGCGAACCAATGCTCTGATTCGACTGAAATTTTCACCAATCATTCCTCTTCACAATCCAGAATAACGTTCCAAAAATTACAAGTCTAACTTTCGAAACAACTGAGATACAGGGTGTTCTTCGTCAAATGACAGGTATAGTATCTTTCGAACCAATGCTCTGATTCGACTGAAATTTTCACAAATCATTCCTCTTCACAATCCAGAATAACGTTCCAAAAATAAAAAGTCTAACTTTCGAAACAACTGAGATACAGGGTGTTCTTCGTCAAATGACAGGTATAGTATCTTTCGAACCAATGCTCTGATTCGACTGAAATTTTCACCAATCATTCCTCTTCACAATCCAGAATAACGATTCAAAAATAAGTCTAACATTCGAAACAACTGAGAAACAGGGTGTTCTTCGTCAAATGACAGGTATAGTATCTTTCGAACCAATGCTCTGATTCGACTGAAATTTTCACCAATCATTCCTCTTCACAATCCAGAATAACGTTCCAAAAATAAAAAGTCTAACTTTCGAAACAACTGAGATACAGGGTGTTCTTCGTCAAATGACAGGTATAGTATCTTTCGAACCAATGCTCTGATTCGACTGAAATTTTCACCAATCATTCCTCTTCACTATCCAGAATAACGATTCAAAAATAAAAAGTCTAACATTCGAAACAACTGAGATACAGGGTGTTCTTCGTCAAATGACAGGTATAGTATCTTTCGAACCAATGCTCTGATTCGACTGAAATTTTCACCAATCATTCCTCTTCACAATCCAGAATAACGATTCAAAAATAAGTCTAACATTCGAAACAACTGAGAAACAGGGTGTTCTTCGTCAAATGACAGGTATAGTATCTTTCGAACCAATGCTCTGATTCGACTGAAATTTTCACCAATCATTCCTCTTCACAATCCAGAATAACGTTCCAAAAATAAGTCTAACATTCGAAACAACTGAGATACAGGGTGTTTTTCGTCAAATGACAGGTATAGTATCTTTCGAACCAATGCTCTGATTCGACTGAAATTTTCTCCAATCATTCCTCCTCACAATCCAGAATAACATTCCAAAAATAAAAAGTCTTACTTTCGAAACACCTGAGATACAGGGTGTTCTTCGTCAAATGACAGGTATAGTATCTTGCGAACCAATGCTCTGATTCGACTGAAATTTTCACCAATCATTCCTCTTCACAATCCAGAATAACGTTCCAAAAATAAAAAGTCTAACCTTCGAAACAACTGAGATACAGGGTGTTCTTCGTCAAATGACAGGTATAGTATCTTGCGAACCAATGCTCTGATTCGACTGAAATTTTCACCAATCATTCCTCTTCACAATCCAGAATAACGTTCCAAAAATTACAAGTCTAACTTTCGAAACAACTGAGATACAGGGTGTTCTTCGTCAAATGACAGGTATAGTATTTTTCGAACCAATGCTCTGATTCGACTGAAATTTTCACCAATCATTCCTCTTCACAATCCAGAATAACGTTCCAAAAATAAAAAGTCTTACATTCGAAACAACTGAGATACAGGGTGTTCTTCGTCAAATGACAGGTATAGTATCTTTCGAACCAATGCTCTGATTCGACTGAAATTTTCACCAATCATTCCTCTTCACAATCCAGAATAACGTTCCAAAAATAAAAAGTCTTACTTTCGAAACAACTGAGATACAGGGTGTTCTTCGTCAAATCACAGGTATAGTATCTTGCGAACCAATGCTCTGATTCGACTGAAATTTTCACCAATCATTCCCCTTCACAATCCAGAATAACGTTCCAAAAATAAAAAGTCTAACTTTCGAAACAACTGAGATACAGGGTGTTCTTCGTCAAATGACAGGTATAGTATCTTGCGAACCAATGCTCTGATTCGACTGAAATTTTCACCAATCATTCCTCTTCACAATCCAGAATAACGTTCCAAAAATTACAAGTCTAACTTTCGAAACAACTGAGATACAGGGTGTTCTTCGTCAAATGACAGGTATAGTATCTTTCGAACCAATGCTCTGATTCGACTGAAATTTTCACAAATCATTCCTCTTCACAATCCAGAATAACGTTCCAAAAATAAAAAGTCTAACTTTCGAAACAACTGAGATACAGGGTGTTCTTCGTCAAATGACAGGTATAGTATCTTTCGAACCAATGCTCTGATTCGACTGAAATTTTCACCAATCATTCCTCTTCACAATCCAGAATAACGATTCAAAAATAAGTCTAACATTCGAAACAACTGAGAAACAGGGTGTTCTTCGTCAAATGACAGGTATAGTATCTTTCGAACCAATGCTCTGATTCGACTGAAATTTTCACCAATCATTCCTCTTCACAATCCAGAATAACGTTCCAAAAATAAAAAGTCTAACTTTCGAAACAACTGAGATACAGGGTGTTCTTCGTCAAATGACAGGTATAGTATCTTTCGAACCAATGCTCTGATTCGACTGAAATTTTCACCAATCATTCCTCTTCACTATCCAGAATAACGATTCAAAAATAAAAAGTCTAACATTCGAAACAACTGAGATACAGGGTGTTCTTCGTCAAATGACAGGTATAGTATCTTTCGAACCAATGCTCTGATTCGACTGAAATTTTCACCAATCATTCCTCTTCACAATCCAGAATAACGATTCAAAAATAAGTCTAACATTCGAAACAACTGAGAAACAGGGTGTTCTTCGTCAAATGACAGGTATAGTATCTTTCGAACCAATGCTCTGATTCGACTGAAATTTTCACCAATCATTCCTCTTCACAATCCAGAATAACGTTCCAAAAATAAAAAGTCTAACTTTCGAAACAACTGAGATACAGGGTGTTCTTCGTCAAATGACAGGTATAGTATCTTTCGAACCAATGCTCTGATTCGACTGAAATTTTCACCAATCATTCCTCTTCACTATCCAGAATAACGATTCAAAAATAAAAAGTCTAACATTCGAAACAACTGAGATACAGGGTGTTCTTCGTCAAATGACAGGTATAGTATCTTTCGAACCAATGCTCTGATTCGACTGAAATTTTCACCAATCATTCCTCTTCACAATCCAGAATAACGTTTCAAAAATAAAAGTCTAACTTTCGAAACAACTGAGATACAGGGTGTTCTTCGTCAAATGACAGGTATAGTATCTTGCGAACCAATGCTCTGATTCGACTGAAATTTTCAACAATCATTCCTCTTCACAATCCAGAATAACGTTCCAAAAATTAAAAGTCTAACTTTCGAAACAACTGAGATACAGGGTGTTCTTCGTCAAATGACAAGTATAGTATCTTTCGAACCAATGCTCTTATTCGACTGAAATTTTCACCAATCATTCCTCTTCACAATCCAGAATAACGTTCCAAAAATAAAAAGTCTAACTTTCGAAACAACTGAGATACAGGGTGTTCTTCGTCAAATGACAGGTATAGTATCTTGCGAACCAATGCTCTGATTCGACTGAAATTTTCACCAATCATTCCTCTTCACAATCCAGAATAACGTTCCAAAAATTACAAGTCTAACTTTCGAAACAACTGAGATACAGGGTGTTCTTCGTCAAATGACAGGTATAGTATCTTTCGAACCAATGCTCTGATTCGACTGAAATTTTCACAAATCATTCCTCTTCACAATCCAGAATAACGTTCCAAAAATAAAAAGTCTTACTTTCGAAACAACTGAGATACAGGGTGTTCTTCGTCAAATGACAGGTATAGTATCTTTCGAACCAATGCTCTGATTCGACTGAAATTTTCACCTATCATTCCTCTTCACAATCCAGAATAACGATTCAAAAATAAGTCTAACATTCGAAACAACTGAGAAACAGGGTGTTCTTCGTCAAATGACAGGTATAGTATCTTTCGAACCAATGCTCTGATTCGACTGAAATTTTCACCAATCATTCCTCTTCACAATCCAGAATAACGTTCCAAAAATAAAAAGTCTAACTTTCGAAACAACTGAGATACAGGGTGTTCTTCGTCAAATGACAGGTATAGTATCTTTCGAACCAATGCTCTGATTCGACTGAAATTTTCACCAATCATTCCTCTTCACTATCCAGAATAACGATTCAAAAATAAAAAGTCTAACATTCGAAACAACTGAGATACAGGGTGTTCTTCGTCAAATGACAGGTATAGTATCTTTCGAACCAATGCTCTGATTCGACTGAAATTTTCACCAATCATTCCTCTTCACAATCCAGAATAACGATTCAAAAATAAGTCTAACATTCGAAACAACTGAGAAACAGGGTGTTCTTCGTCAAATGACAGGTATAGTATCTTTCGAACCAATGCTCTGATTCGACTGAAATTTTCACCAATCATTCCTCTTCACAATCCAGAATAACGTTCCAAAAATAAAAAGTCTAACTTTCGAAACAACTGAGATACAGGGTGTTCTTCGTCAAATGACAGGTATAGTATCTTTCGAACCAATGCTCTGATTCGACTGAAATTTTCACCAATCATTCCTCTTCACTTTCCAGAATAACGATTCAAAAATAAAAAGTCTAACATTCGAAACAACTGAGATACAGGGTGTTCTTCGTCAAATGACAGGTATAGTATCTTTCGAACCAATGCTCTGATTCGACTGAAATTTTCACCAATCATTCCTCTTCACAATCCAGAATAACGTTTCAAAAATAAAAGTCTAACTTTCGAAACAACTGAGATACAGGGTGTTCTTCGTCAAATGACAGGTATAGTATCTTGCGAACCAATGCTCTGATTCGACTGAAATTTTCAACAATCATTCCTCTTCACAATCCAGAATAACGTTCCAAAAATTAAAAGTCTAACTTTCGAAACAACTGAGATACAGGGTGTTCTTCGTCAAATGACAAGTATAGTATCTTTCGAACCAATGCTCTTATTCGACTGAAATTTTCACCAATCATTCCTCTTCACAATCCAGAATAACGTTCCAAAAATAAAAAGTCTAACTTTCGAAACAACTGAGATACAGGGTGTTCTTCGTCAAATGACAGGTATAGTATCTTTCGAACCAATGCTCTGATTCGACTGAAATTTTCACCAATCATTCCTCTTCACAATCCAGAATAACGTTCCAAAAATAAAAAGTCTAACTTTCGAAACAACTGAGATACAGGGTGTTCTTCGTCAAATGACAGGTATAGTATCTTGCGAACCAATGCTCTGATTCGACTGAAATTTTCACCAATCATTCCTCTTCACAATCCAGAATAACGTTCCAAAAATAAAAAGTCTAACTTTCGAAACAACTGAGATACAGGGTGTTCTTCGTCAAATGACAGGTATAGTTTCTTGCGAACCAGTGCTCCGATTCGACTGAAATTTTCACCAATCATTCCTCTTCACAATCCAGAATAACGTTCCAAAAATAAAAAGTCTAACTTTCGAAACAACTGAGATACAGGGTGTTCTTCGTCAAATGACAGGTATCGTATCTTTCGAACCAATGCTCTGATTCGACTGAAATTTTCACCAATCATTCCTCTTCACCATCCAGAATAACGATTCAAAAATAAAAAGTCTAACATTCGAATTAACTGAGATACAGGGTGTTCTTCGTCAAATGACAGGTATAGTATCTTTCGAACCAATGCTCTGATCCGACTGAAATTTTCACCAATCATTCCTCTTCACAATCCAGAATAACGTTCCAAAAATAAAAAGTCTAACTATCGAAACAACTGAGATACAGGGTGTTCTCCGTCAAATGACAGGAATAGTATCTTGCGAACCAATGCTCTGATTCGACTGAAATTTTCACCAATCATTCCTCTTCACAATGCAGAATAACGTTCCAAAAATTAAAAGTCTAACTTTCGAAACAACTGAGATACAGGGTGTTCTTCGTCAAATGACAGGTATAGTATCTTTCGAACCAATGCTCTGATTCGACTGAAATTTTCACCATTCATTCCTCTTCACAATCCAGAATAACGTTCCAAAAATAAAAAGTCTAACTTTCGAAACAACTGAGATACAGGGTGTTCTTCGTCAAATGACAGGTATAGTATCTTTCGAACCAATGCTTTGATTCGACTGAAATTTTCACCAATCATTCCTCTTCACAATCCAGAATAACGATTCAAAAATAAAAAGTCTAACGTTCGAAATAACTGAGATACAGGGTGTTCTTCGTCAAATGACAGGTATAGTATCTTGCGAACCAATGCTCTGATTCGACTGAAATTTTCACCAATCATTCCTCTTCACAATCCAGAATAACGTTCCAAAAATAAAAAGTCTAACTTTCGAAACAACTGAGATACAGGGTGTTCTTCGTCAAATGACAGGTATAGTATCTTCCGAACCAATGCTCTGATTCGACTGAAATTTTCACCAATCATTCCTCTTCACAATCCAGAATAACGTTCCAAAAATAAAAAGTCTAACTTTCGAAACAACTGAGATACAGGGTGTTCTTCGTCAAATGACAGGTATAGTATCTTTCGAACCAATGCTATGATTCGACTGAAATTTTCACCAATCATTCCTCTTCACAATCCAGAATAACGTTTCAAAAATAAAAAGTCTAACATTCGAAACAACTGAGATACAGGGTGTTCTTCGTCAAATGACAGGTATAGTATCTTTCGAACCAATGCTCTGATTCGACTGAAATTTTCACCAATCATTCCTCTTCACAATCCAGAATAACGTTCCAAAAATAAAAAGTCTAACTTTCGAAACAACTGAGATACAGGGTGTTCTTCGTCAAATGACAGGTATAGTATCTTTCGAACCAATGCTCTGATTCGACTGAAATTTTCACCAATCATTCCTCTTCACAATCCAGAATAACGTTCCGAAAATAAAAAGTCTAACTTTCGAAACAACTGAGATACAGGGTGTTCTTCGTCAAATGACAGGTATAATATCTTTCGAACCAATGCTCCGATTCGACTGAAATTTTCACCAATCATTCCTCTTCACAATCCAGAATAACGATTCAAAAATAAAAAGTCTAACATTCGAAACAACTGAGATACATGGTGTTCTTCGTCAAATGACAGGTATAGTATCTTTCGAACAAATGCTCTGATTCGACTGAAATTTTCACCAATCATTCCTCTTCACAATCCAGAATAACGGTTCAAAAATAAAAAGTCTAACTTTCGAAACAACTGAGATGCAGGGTGTTCTTCGTCAAATGACAGGTATAGTATCTTTCGAACCAATGCTCTGATTCGACTGAAATTTTCACCAAACATTCCTCTTCACAATCCAGAATAACGATTCAAAAATAAAAAGTCTAACATTCGAAACAACTGAGATACAGGGTGTTCTTCGTCAAATGACAGGTATAGTATCTTTCGAACCAATGCTCTGATTCGACTGAAATTTTCACCAATCATTCCTCTTCACAATCCAGAATAACGTTCCAAAAATAAAAAGTCTAACTTCCGAAACAACTGAGATACAGGGTGTTCTTCGTCAAATGACAGGTATAGTATCTTGCGAACCAATGCTCTGATTCGACTGAAATTTTCACCAATCATTCCTCTTCACAATCCAGAATAACGTTCCAAAAATAAAAAGTCTAACTTTCGAAACAACTGAGATACAGGGTGTTCTTCGTCAAATGACAGGTATAGTATCTTTCGAACCAATGCTCTGATTCGACTGAAATTTTCACCAATCATTCCTCTTCACAATCCAGAATAACGATTCAAACATGAAAAGTCTAACATTCGAAACAACTGAGATACAGGGTGTTCTTCGTCAAATGACAGGTATAGTATCTTTCGAACCAATGCTCTGATTCGACTGAAATTTTCACCAATCATTCCTCTTCACAATCCAGAATAACGTTCCAAAAATTAAAAGTCTAACCTTCGAAACAACTGAGATACAGGGTGTTCTTCGTCAAATGACAGGTATAGTATCTTTCGAACCAATGCTATGATTCGACTGAAATTTTCACCAATCATTCCTCTTCACAATCCAGAATAACGGTTCAAAAATAAAAAGTCTAACATTCGAAACAACTGAGATACATGGTGTTCTTCGTCAAATGACAGGTATAGTATCTTTCGAACCAATGCTCTGATTCGACTGAAATTTTCACCAATCATTCCTCTTCACAATCCAGAATAACGTTCCAAAAATAAAAAGTCTTACTTTCGAAACAACTGAGATACAGGGTGTTCTTCGTCAAATGACAGGTATAGTATCTTTCGAACCAATGCTCTGATTCGACTGAAATTTTCACCAATCATTCCTCTTCACAATCCAGAATAACGTTCCAAAAATAAAAAGTTTAACTTTCGAAACAACTGAGATACAGGGTGTTCTTCGTCAAATGACAGGTATAGTATCTTTCGAACCAATGCTCTGATTCGACTGAAATTTTCACCAATCATTCCTCTTCACAATCCAGAATAACGGTTCAAAAATAAAAAGTCTAACATTCGAAACAACTGAGATACAGGGTGTTCTTCGTCAAATGACAGGTATAGTATCTTTCGAACCAATGTTCTGATTCGACTGAAATTTTCACCAATCATTCCTCTTCACAATCCAGAATAACGTTCCAAAAATAAAAAGTTTAACTTTCGAAACAACTGAGATACAGGGTGTTCTTCGTCAAATGACAGGTATAGTATCTTTCGAACCAATGCTCTGATTCGACTGAAATTTTCACCAATCATTCCTCTTCACAATCCAGAATAAATATTCAAAAATAAAAAGTCTAACATTCGAAACAACTGAGATACAGGGTGTTCTTCGTCAAATGACAGGTATGGTATCTTTCGAACCAATGCTCTGATTCGACTGAAATTTTCACCAATCATTCCTCTTCACAATCCAGAATAACGTTCCAAAAATAAAAGGTCTAACTTTCGAAACAACTGAGATACAGGGTGTTCTTCGTCAAATGACAGGTATAGTATCTTTCGAACCAATGCTATGATTCGACTGAAATTTTCACCAATCATTCCTCTTCACAATCCAGAATAACGATTCAAAAATAAAAAGTCTAACATTCGAAACAACTGAGATACAGGGTGTTCTTCGTCAAATGACGGGTATAGTATTTTTCGAACCAATGCTCTGATTCGACTGAAATTTTCACCAATCTTTCCTCTTCACAATCCAGAATAACGATTCAAAAATAAAAAGTCTAACATTCGAAACAACTGAGATACAGGGTGTTCTTCGTCAAATGACAGGTATAGTATCTTTCGAACCAATGCTCTGATTCGACTGAAATTTTCACCAACCATTCCTCTTCACAATCCAGAATAACGTTCCAAAAATAAAAAGTCTAACTTTCGAAACAACTGAGATACAGGGTGTTCTTCGTCAAATGACAGGTATAGTATCTTGCGAACCAATGCTCTGATTCGACTGAAATTTTCACCAATCATTCCTCTTCACAATCCAGAATAACGTTCCAAAAATAAAAAGTCTTACTTTCGAAACAACTGAGATACAGGGTGTTCTTCGTCAAATGACAGGTATAGTATCTTGCGAACCAATGCTCTGATTCGACTGAAATTTTCACCAATCATTCCTCTTCACAATCCAGTATAACGTTCCAAAAATAAAAAGTCTAACTTTCGATACAACTGAGATACAGGGTGTTCTTCGTCAAATGACAGGTATAGTATCTTTCGAACCAATGCTCTGATTCGACTGAAATTTTCACCAATCATTCCTCTTCACAATCCAGAATAACAATTCAAAAATAAAAAGTCTAACATTCGAAACAACTGAGATACAGGGTGTTCTTCGTCAAATGACAGGTATAGTATCTTTCGAACCAATGCTCTGATTCGACTGAAATTTTCACCAATCAGTCCTCTTCACAATCCAGAATAACGTTCCAAAAATAAAAAGTCTAACTTTCGAAACAACTGAGATACAGGGTGTTCTTCGTCAAATGACAGGTATAGTATCTTTCGAACCAATGCTCTGATTCGACTGAAATTTTCACCAATCATTCCTCTTCACAATCCAGAATAACGTTCCAAAAATAAAAAGTCTAACTTTCGAAACAACTGAGATACAGGGTGTTCTTCGTCAAATGACAGGTATAGTATCTTTCGAACCAATGCTCTGATTCGACTGAAATTTTCACCAATCATTCCTCTTCACTATCCAGAATAACGTTCCAAAAATAAAAAGTCTAACTTTCGAAACAACTGAGATACAGGGTGTTCTTCGTCAAATGACAGGTATAGTATCTTTCGAACCAATGCTCTGATTCGACTGAAATTTTCACCAATCATTCCTCTTCACAATCCAGAATAACGTTCCAAAAATAAAAAGTCTTACTTTCGAAACAACTGAGATACAGGGTGTTCTTCGTCAAATGACAGGTATAGTATCTTTCGAACCAATGCTCTGATTCGACTGAAATTTTCACCAATCATTCCTCTTCACAATCCAGAATAACGTTCCAAAAATAAAAAGTTTAACTTTCGAAACAACTGAGATACAGGGTGTTCTTCGTCAAATGACAGGTATAGTATCTTTCGAACCAATGCTCTGATTCGACTGAAATTTTCACCAATCATTCCTCTTCACAATCCAGAATAACGGTTCAAAAATAAAAAGTCTAACATTCGAAACAACTGAGATACAGGGTGTTCTTCGTCAAATGACAGGTATAGTATCTTTCGAACCAATGTTCTGATTCGACTGAAATTTTCACCAATCATTCCTCTTCACAATCCAGAATAACGTTCCAAAAATAAAAAGTCTAACTTTCGAAACAACTGAGATACAGGGTGTTCTTCGTCAAATGACAGGTATAGTATCTTTCGAACCAATGCTCTGATTCGACTGAAATTTTCACCAATCATTCCTCTTCACAATCCAGAATAAATATTCAAAAATAAAAAGTCTAACATTCGAAACAACTGAGATACAGGGTGTTCTTCGTCAAATGACGGGTATAGTATTTTTCGAACCAATGCTCTGATTCGACTGAAATTTTCACCAATCATTCCTCTTCACAATCCAGAATAACGATTCAAAAATAAAAAGTCTAACATTCGAAACAACTGAGATACAGGGTGTTCTTCGTCAAATGACAGGTATAGTATCTTTCGAACCAATGCTCTGATTCGACTGAAATTTTCACCAACCATTCCTCTTCACAATCCAGAATAACGTTCCAAAAATAAAAAGTCTAACTTTCGAAACAACTGAGATACAGGGTGTTCTTCGTCAAATGACAGGTATAGTATCTTGCGAACCAATGCTCTGATTCGACTGAAATTTTCACCAATCATTCCTCTTCACAATCCAGAATAACGTTCCAAAAATAAAAAGTCTTACTTTCGAAACAACTGAGATACAGGGTGTTCTTCGTCAAATGACAGGTATAGTATCTTGCGAACCAATGCTCTGATTCGACTGAAATTTTCACCAATCATTCCTCTTCACAATCCAGTATAACGTTCCAAAAATAAAAAGTCTAACTTTCGATACAACTGAGATACAGGGTGTTCTTCGTCAAATGACAGGTATAGTATCTTTCGAACCAATGCTCTGATTCGACTGAAATTTTCATTAATCATTCCTCTTCACAATCCAGAATAACAATTCAAAAATAAAAAGTCTAACATTCGAAACAACTGAGATACAGGGTGTTCTTCGTCAAATGACAGGTATAGTATCTTTCGAACCAATGCTCTGATTCGACTGAAATTTTCACCAATCAGTCCTCTTCACAATCCAGAATAACGTTCCAAAAATAAAAAGTCTAACTTTCGAAACAACTGAGATACAGGGTGTTCTTCGTCAAATGACAGGTATAGTATCTTTCGAACCAATGCTCTGATTCGACTGAAATTTTCACCAATCATTCCTCTTCACTATCCAGAATAACGTTCCAAAAATAAAAAGTCTAACTTTCGAAACAACTGAGATACAGGGTGTTCTTCGTCAAATGACAGGTATAGTATCTTTCGAACCAATGCTCTGATTTTTTTTTCACCAATCATTCCTCTTCACAATCCAGAATAACGATTCAAAAATAAAAAGTCTAACATTCGAAACAACTGAGATACAGGGTGTTCTTCGTCAAATGACAGGTATAGTATCTTTCGAACCAATGCTCTGATTCGACTGAAATTTTCACCAATCATTCCTCTTCACAATCCAGAATAACGTTCCAAAAATAAAAAGTCTAACTTTCGAAACAACTGAGATACAGGGTGTTCTTCGTCAAATGACAGGTATAGTATCTTTCGAACCAATGCTATGATTCGACTGAAATTTTCACCAATCATTCCTCTTCACAATCCAGAATAACGATTCAAAACTAAAATGTCTAACATTCGAAACAACTGAGATACATGGTGTTCTTCGTCAAATGACAGGTATAGTATCTTGCGAACCAATGCTCTGATTCGACTGAAATTTTCACCAATCATTCCTCTTCACAATCCAGAATATTGTTCCAAAAATAAAAAGTCTTACTTTCGAAACAACTGAGATACAGGGTGTTCTTCGTCAAATGACAGGTATAGTATCTTTCGAACCAATGCTCTGATTCGACTGAAATTTTCACCAATCATTCCTCTTCACAATCCAGAATAACGTTTCAAAAATAAAGAGTTTAACTTTCGAAACAACTGAGATACAGGGTGTTCTTCGTCAAATGACAGGTATAGTATCTTTCGAACCAATGCTCTGATTCGACTGAAATTTTCACCAATCATTCCTCTTCACAATCCAGAATAACGGTTCAAAAATAAAAAGTCTAACATTCGAAACAACTGAGATACAGGGTGTTCTTCGTCAAATGACAGGTATAGTATCTTTCGAACCAATGTTCTGATTCGACTGAAATTTTCACCAATCATTCCTCTTCACAATCCAGAATAACGTTCCAAAAATAAAAAGTCTAACTTTTGAAACAACTGAGATACAGGGTGTTCTTCGTCAAATGACAGGTATAGTATCTTTCGAACCAATGCTCTGATTCGACTGAAATTTTCACCAATCATTCCTCTTCACAATCCAGAATAAATATTCAAAAATAAAAAGTCTAACATTCGAAACAACTGAGATACAGGGTGTCCTTCGTCAAATGACGGGTATAGTATTTTTCGAACCAATGCTCTGATTCGACTGAAATTTTCACCAATCATTCCTCTTCACAATCCAGAATAACGATTCAAAAATAAAAAGTCTAACATTCGAAACAACTGAGATACAGGGTGTTCTTCGTCAAATGACAGGTATAGTATCTTTCGAACCAATGCTCTGATTCGACTGAAATTTTCACCAACCATTCCTCTTCACAATCCAGAATAACGTTCCAAAAATAAAAAGTCTAACTTTCGAAACAACTGAGATACAGGGTGTTCTTCGTCAAATGACAGGTATAGTATCTTGCGAACCAATGCTCTGATTCGACTGAAATTTTCACCAATCATTCCTCTTCACAATCCAGAATAACGTTCCAAAAATAAAAAGTCTTACTTTCGAAACAACTGAGATACAGGGTGTTCTTCGTCAAATGACAGGTATAGTATCTTGCGAACCAATGCTCTGATTCGACTGAAATTTTCACCAATCATTCCTCTTCACAATCCATAATAACGTTCCAAAAATAAAAAGTCTAACTTTCGATACAACTGAGATACAGGGTGTTCTTCGTCAAATGACAGGTATAGTATCTTTCGAACCAATGCTCTGATTCGACTGAAATTTTCACCAATCATTCCTCTTCACAATCCAGAATAACAATTCAAAAATAAAAAGTCTAACATTCGAAACAACTGAGATACAGGGTGTTCTTCGTCAAATGACAGGTATAGTATCTTTCGAACCAATGCTCTGATTCGACTGAAATTTTCACCAATCATTCCTCTTCACAATCCAGAATAACGTTATAAAAATAAAAAGTCTAACTTTCGAAACAACTGAGATACAGGGTGTTCTTCGTCAAATGACAGGTATAGTATCTTTCGAACCAATGCTCTGATTCGACTGAAATTTTCACCAATCATTCCTCTTCACAATCCAGAATAACGTTCCAAAAATAAAAAGTCTAACTTTCGAAACAACTGAGATACAGGGTGTTCTTCGTCAAATGACAGGTATAGTATCTTTCGAACCAATGCTCTGATTCGACTGAAATTTTCACCAATCATTCCTCTTCACAATCCAGAATAACGATTCAAAAATAAAAAGTCTAACATTCGAAACAACTGAGATACAGGGTGTTCTTCGTCAAATGACAGGTATAGTATCTTTCGAACCAATGCTCTGATTCGACTGAAATTTTCACCAATCATTCCTCTTCACAATCCAGAATAACGTTTCAAAAATAAGAAGTCTAACTTTCGAAACAACTGAGATACAGGGTGTTCTTCGTCAAATGACAGGTATGGTATCTTGCGAACCAATGCTCTGATTCGACTGAAATTTTCACCAATCATTCCTCTTCACAATCCAGAATAACGTTCCAAAAATAAAAAGTCTAACTTTCGAAACAACTGAGATACAGGGTGTTCTTCGTCAAATGACAGGTATAGTATCTTGCGAACCAATGCTCTGATTCGACTGAAATTTTCACCAATCATTCCTCTTCACAATCCAGAATAACATTTCAAAAATAAAAAGTCTAACTTTCGAAACAACTGAGATACAGGGTGTTCTTCGTCAAATGACAGGTATAGTATCTTGCGAACCAATGCTCTGATTCGACTGAAATTTTCACCAATCATTCCTCTTCACAATCCAGAATAACGTTCCAAAAATTAAGAGTCTAACTTTCGAAACAACTGAGATACAGGGTGTTCTTCGTCAAATGACAGGTATAGTATCTTTCGAACCAATACTATGATTCGACTGAAATTTTCACCAATCATTCCCCTTCACAATCCAGAATAACGATTCAAAAATAAAAAGTCTAACATTCGAAACAACTGAGATACATGGTGTTCTTCGTCAAATGACAGGTATAGTATCTTTCGAACCAATGCTCTGATTCGACTGAAATTTTCACCAATCATTCCTCTTCACAATCCAGAATAACGTTCCAAAAATAAAAAGTCTTACTTTCGAAACAACTGAGATACAGGGTGTTCTTCGTCAAATGACAGGTATAGTATCTTTCGAACCAATGTTCTGATTCGACTGAAATTTTCACCAATCATTCCTCTTCACAATCCAGAATAACGTTCCAAAAATAAAAAGTCTAACTTTTGAAACAACTGAGATACAGGGTGTTCTTCGTCAAATGACAGGTATAGTATCTTTCGAACCAATGCTCTGATTCGACTGAAATTTTCACCAATCATTCCTCTTCACAATCCAGAATAAATATTCAAAAATAAAAAGTCTAACATTCGAAACAACTGAGATACAGGGTGTCCTTCGTCAAATGACGGGTATAGTATTTTTCGAACCAATGCTCTGATTCGACTAAAATTTTCACCAATCATTCCTCTTCACAATCCAGAATAACGATTCAAAAATAAAAAGTCTAACATTCGAAACAACTGAGATACAGGGTGTTCTTCGTCAAATGACAGGTATAGTATCTTTCGAACCAATGCTCTGATTCGACTGAAATTTTCACCAACCATTCCTCTTCACAATCCAGAATAACGTTCCAAAAATAAAAAGTCTAACTTTCGAAACCACTGAGATACAGGGTGTTCTTCGTCAAATGACAGGTATAGTATCTTGCGAATCAATGCTCTGATTCGACTGAAATTTTCACCAATCATTCCTCTTCACAATCCAGAATAACGTTCCAAAAATAAAAAGTCTTACTTTCGAAACAACTGAGATACAGGGTGTTCTTCGTCAAATGACAGGTATAGTATCTTGCGAACCAATGCTCTGATTCGACTGAAATTTTCACCAATCATTCCTCTTCACAATCCATAATAACGTTCCAAAAATAAAAAGTCTAACTTTTGATACAACTGAGATACAGGGTGTTCTTCGTCAAATGACAGGTATAGTATCTTTCGAACCAATGCTCTGATTCGACTGAAATTTTCACCAATCATTCCTCTTCACAATCCAGAATAACAATTCAAAAATAAAAAGTCTAACATTCGAAACAACTGAGATACAGGGTGTTCTTCGTCAAATGACAGGTATAGTATCTTTCGAACCAATGCTCTGATTCGACTGAAATTTTCACCAATCATTCCTCTTCACAATCCAGAATAACGTTCCAAAAATAAAAAGTCTAACTTTCGAAACAACTGAGATACAGGGTGTTCTTCGTCAAATGACAGGTATAGTATCTTTCGAACCAATGCTCTGATTCGACTGAAATTTTCACCAATCATTCCTCTTCACAATCCAGAATAACGTTTCAAAAATAAAAAGTCTAACTTTCGAAACAACTGAGATACAGGGTGTTCTTCGTCAAATGACAGGTATAGTATCTTTCGAACCAATGCTCTGATTCGACTGAAATTTTCACCAATCATTCCTCTTCACAATCCAGAATAACGATTCAAAAATAAAAAGTCTAACATTCGAAACAACTGAGATACAGGGTGTTCTTCGTCAAATGACAGGTATAGTATCTTTCGAACCAATGCTCTGATTCGACTGAAATTTTCACCAATCATTCCTCTTCACAATCCAGAATAACGTTTCAAAAATAAGAAGTCTAACTTTCGAAACAACTGAGATACAGGGTGTTCTTCGTCAAATGACAGGTATAGTATCTTGCGAACCAATGCTCTGATTCGACTGAAATTTTCACCAATCATTCCTCTTCACAATCCAGAATAACGTTCCAAAAATAAAAAGTCTAACTTTCGAAACAACTGAGATACAGGGTGTTCTTCGTCAAATGACAGGTATAGTATCTTGCGAACCAATGCTCTGATTCGACTGAAATTTTCACCAATCTTTCCTCTTCACAATCCAGAATAACGTTCCAAAAATAAAAAGTCTAACTTTCGAAACAACTGAGATACAGGGCGTTCTTCGTCAAATGACAGGTATAGTATCTTGCGAACCAATGCTCTGATTCGACTGAAATTTTCACCAATCATTCCTCTTCACAATCCAGAATAACGTTCCAAAAATTAAAAGTCTAACTTTCGAAACAACTGAGATACAGGGTGTTCTTCGTCAAATGACAGGTATAGTATCTTTCGAACCAATGCTATGATTCGACTGAAATTTTCACCAATCATTCCCCTTCACAATCCAGAATAACGATTCAAAAATAAAAAGTCTAACATTCGAAACAACTGAGATACATGGTGTTCTTCGTCAAATGACAGGTATAGTATCTTTCGAACCAATGCTCTGATTCGACTAAAATTTTCACCAATCATTCCTCTTCACAATCCAGAATAACGATCCAAAAATAAAAAGTCTTACTTTCGAAACAACTGAGATACAGGGTGTTCTTCGTCAAATGACAGGTATAGTATCTTTCGAACCAATGCTCTGATTCGACTGAAATTTTCACCAATCATTCCTCTTCACAATCCAGAATAACGTTCCAAAAATAAAAAGTTTAACTTTCGAAACAACTGAGATACAGGGTGTTCTTCGTCAAATGACAGGTATAGTATCTTTCGAACCAATGCTCTGATTCGACTGAAATTTTCACCAATCATTCCCCTTCACAATCCAGAATAACGGTTCAAAAATAAAAAGTCTAACATTCGAAACAACTGAGAAACAGGGTGTTCTTCGTCAAATGACAGGTATAGTATCTTTCGAACCAATGTTCTGATTCGACTGAAATTTTCACCAATCATTCCTCTTCACAATCCAGAATAACGTTCCAAAAATAAAAAGTCTAACTTTCGAAACAACTGAGATACAGGGTGTTCTTCGTCAAATGACAGGTATAGTATCTTTCGAACCAATGCTCTGATTCGACTGAAATTTTCACCAATCATTCCTCTTCACAATTCAGAATAAATATTCAAAAATAAAAAGTCTAACATTCGAAACAACTGAGATACAGGGTGTTCTTCGTCAAATGACGGGTATAGTATTTTTCGAACCAATGCTCTGATTCGACTGAAATTTTCACCAATCATTCCTCTTCACAATCCAGAATAACGATTCAAAAATAAAAAGTCTAACATTCGAAACAACTGAGATACAGGGTGTTCTTCGTCAAATGACAGGTATAGTATCTTTCGAACCAATGCTCTGATTCGACTGAAATTTTCACCAACCATTCCTCTTCACAATCCAGAATAACGTTCCAAAAATAAAAAGTCTAACTTTCGAAACAACTGAGATACAGGGTGTTCTTCGTCAAATGACAGGTATAGTATCTTGCGAACCAATGCTCTGATTCGACTGAAATTTTCACCAATCATTCCTCTTCACAATCCAGAATAACGTTCCAAAAATAAAAAGTCCTACTTTCGAAACAACTGAGATACAGGGTGTTCTTCGTCAAATGACAGGTATAGTATCTTGCAAACCAATGCTCTGATTCGACTGAAATTTTCACCAATCATTCCACTTCACAATCCAGTATAACGTTCCAAAAATAAAAAGTCTAACTTTCGATACAACTGAGATACAGGGTGTTCTTCGTCAAATGACAGGTATAGTATCTTTCGAACCAATGCTCTGATTCGACTGAAATTTTCACCAATCATTCCTCTTCACAATCCAGAATAACAATTCAAAAATAAAAAGTCTAACATTCGAAACAACTGAGATACAGGGTGTTCTTCGTCAAATGACAGGTATAGTATCTTTCGAACCAATGCTCTGATTCGACTGAAATTTTCACCAATCAGTCCTCTTCACAATCCAGAATAACGTTCCAAAAATAAAAAGTCTAACTTTCGAAACAACTGAGATACAGGGTGTTCTTCGTCAAATGACAGGTATAGTATCTTTCGAACCAATGCTCTGATTCGACTGAAATTTTCACCAATCATTCCTCTTCACAATCCAGAATAACGTTCCAAAAATAAAAAGTCTAACTTTCGAAACAACTGAGATACAGGGTGTTCTTCGTCAAATGACAGGTATAGTATCTTTCGAACCAATGCTCTGATTCGACTGAAATTTTCACCAATCATTCCTCTTCACTATCCAGAATAACGTTCCAAAAATAAAAAGTCTAACTTTCGAAACAACTGAGATACAGGGTGTTCTTCGTCAAATGACAGGTATAGTATCTTTCGAACCAATGCTCTGATTTTTTTTTCACCAATCATTCCTCTTCACAATCCAGAATAACGATTCAAAAATAAAAAGTCTAACATTCGAAACAACTGAGATACAGGGTGTTCTTCGTCAAATGACAGGTATAGTATCTTTCGAACCAATGCTCTGATTCGACTGAAATTTTCACCAATCATTCCTCTTCACAATCCAGAATAACGTTCCAAAAATAAAAAGTCTAACTTTCGAAACAACTGAGATACAGGGTGTTCTTCGTCAAATGACAGGTATAGTATCTTTCGAACCAATGCTCTGATTCGACTGAAATTTTCACCAATCATTCCTCTTCACAATCCAGAATAACGTTCCAAAAATAAAAAGTCTAACTTTCGAAACAACTGAGATACAGGGTGTTCTTCGTCAAATGACAGGTATAGTATCTTTCGAACCAATGCTATGATTCGACTGAAATTTTCACCAATCATTCCTCTTCACAATCCAGAATAACGATTCAAAAATAAAAAGTCTAACATACGAAACAACTGAGATACATGGCGTTCTTCGTCAAATGACAGGTATAGTATCTTTCGAACCAATGCTCTGATTCGACTGAAATTTTCACCAATCATTCCTCTTCACAATCCAGAATAACGTTCCAATAATAAAAAGTCTTACTTTCGAAACAACTGAGATACAGGGTGTTCTTCGTCAAATGACAGGTATAGTATCTTTCGAACCAATGCTCTGATTCGACTGAAATTTTCACCTATCATTCCTCTTCACAATCCAGAATAACGTTCCAAAAATAAAGAGTTTAACTTTCGAAACAACTGAGATAAAGGGTGTTCTTCGTCAAATGACAGGTATAGTATCTTTCGAACCAATGCTCTGATTCGCCTGAAATTTTCACCAATCATTCCTCTTCACAATCCAGAATAACGGTTCAAAAATAAAAAGTCTAACATTCGAAACAACTGAGATACAGGGTGTTCTTCGTCAAATGACAGGTATAGTATCTTTCGAACCAATGTTCTGATTCGACTGAAATTTTCACCAATCATTCCTCTTCACAATCCAGAATAACGTTCCAAAAATAAAAAGTCTAACTTTCGAAACAACTGAGATACAGGGTGTTCTTCGTCAAATGACAGGTATAGTATCTTTCGAACCAATGCTCTGATTCGACTGAAATTTTCACCAATCATTCCTCTTCACAATCCAGAATAAATATTCAAAAATAAAAAGTCTAACATTCGAAACAACTGAGATACAGGGTGTTCTTCGTCAAATGACGGGTATAGTATTTTTCGAACCAATGCTCTGATTCGACTGAAATTTTCACCAATCATTCCTCTTCACAATCCAGAATAACGATTCAAAAATAAAAAGTCTAACATTCGAAACAACTGAGATACAGGGTGTTCTTCGTCAAATGACAGGTATAGTATCTTTCGAACCAATGCTCTGATTCGACTGAAATTTTCACCAACCATTCCTCTTCACAATCCAGAATAACGTTCCAAAAATATAAAGTCTAACTTTCGAAACAACTGAGATACAGGGTGTTCTTCGTCAAATGACAGGTATAGTATCTTGCGAACCAATGCTCTGATTCGACTGAAATTTTCACCAATCATTCCTCTTCACAATCCAGAATAACGTTCCAAAAATAAAAAGTCTTACTTTCGAAACAACTGAGATACAGGGTGTTCTTCGTCAAATGACAGGTATAGTATCTTGCGAACCAATGCTCTGATTCGACTGAAATTTTCACCAATCATTCCTCTTCACAATCCAGAATAACGTTCCAAAAATAAAAAGTCTAACTTTCGATACAACTGAGATACAGGGTGTTCTTCGTCAAATGACAGGTATAGTATCTTTCGAACCAATGCTCTGATTCGACTGAAATTTTCACCAATCATTCCTCTTCACAATCCAGAATAACAATTCAAAAATAAAAAGTCTAACATTCGAAACAACTGAGATACAGGGTGTTCTTCGTCAAATGACAGGTATAGTATCTTTCGAACCAATGCTCTGATTCGACTGAAATTTTCACCAATCATTCCTCTTCACAATCCAGAATAACGTTCCAAAAATAAAAAGTCTAACTTTCGAAACAACTGAGATACAGGGTGTTCTTCGCCAAATGACAGGTATAGTATCTTTCGAACCAATGCTCTGATTCGACTGAAATTTTCACCAATCATTCCTCTTCACAATCCAGAATAACGTTCCAAAAATAAAAAGTCTAACTTTCGAAACAACTGAGATACAGGGTGTTCTTCGTCAAATGACAGGTATAGTATCTTGCGAACCAATGCTCTGATTCGACTGAAATTTTCACCAATCATTCCTCTTCACAATCCAGAATAACGTTCCAAAAATAAAAAGTCTAACTTTCGAAACAACTGAGATACAGGGTGTTCTTCGTCACATGACAGGTATAGTATCTTTCGAACCAATGCTCTGATTCGACTGAAATTTTCACCAATCATTCCTCTTCACAATCCAGAATAACGATTCAAAAATAAAAAGTCTAACATTCGAAACAACTGAGATACGTGGTGTTCTTCGTCAAATGACAGGTATAGTATCTTTCGAACCAATGCTCTGATTCGACTGAAATTTTCACCAATCATTCCTCTTCACAATCCAGAATAACGTTCCAAAAATAAAAAGTCTAACTTTCGAAACAACTGAGATACAGGGTGTTCTTCGTCAAATGACAGGTATAGTATCTTTCGAACCAATGCTCTGATTCGACTGAAATTTTCACCAATCATTCCTCTTCACAATCCAGAATAACGTTTCAAAAATAAAAAGTCTAACTTTCGAAACAACTGAGATACAGGGTGTTCTTCGTCAAATGACAGGTATAGTATCTTTCGAACCAATGCTCTGATTCGACTGAAATTTTCACCAATCATTCCTCTTCACAATCCAGAATAACGATTCAAAAATAAAAAGTCTAACATTCGAAACAACTGAGATACAGGGTGTTCTTCGTCAAATGACAGGTATAGTATCTTTCGAACCAATGCTCTGATTCGACTGAAATTTTCACCAATCATTCCTCTTCACAATCCAGAATAACGTTTCAAAAATAAGAAGTCTAACTTTCGAAACAACTGAGATACAGGGTGTTCTTCGTCAAATGACAGGTATAGTATCTTGCGAACCAATGCTCTGATTCGACTGAAATTTTCACCAATCATTCCTCTTCACAATCCAGAATAACGTTCCAAAAATAAAAAGTCTAACTTTCGAAACAACTGAGATACAGGGTGTTCTTCGTCAAATGACAGGTATAGTATCTTGCGAACCAATGCTCTGATTCGACTGAAATTTTCACCAATCATTCCTCTTCACAATCCAGAATAACGTTCCAAAAATAAAAAGTCTAACTTTCGAAACAACTGAGATACAGGGCGTTCTTCGTCAAATGACAGGTATAGTATCTTGCGAACCAATGCTCTGATTCGACTGAAATTTTCACCAATCATTCCTCTTCACAATCCAGAATAACGTTCCAAAAATTAAAAGTCTAACTTTCGAAACAACTGAGATACAGGGTGTTCTTCGTCAAATGACAGGTATAGTATCTTTCGAACCAATGCTATGATTCGACTGAAATTTTCACCAATCATTCCCCTTCACAATCCAGAATAACGATTCAAAAATAAAAAGTCTAACATTCGAAACAACTGAGATACATGGTGTTCTTCGTCAAATGACAGGTATAGTATCTTTCGAACCAATGCTCTGATTCGACTGAAATTTTCACCAATCATTCCTCTTCACAATCCAGAATAACGTTCCAAAAATAAAAAGTCTTACTTTCGAAACAACTGAGATACAGGGTGTTCTTCGTCAAATGACAGGTATAGTATCTTTCGAACCAATGCTCTGATTCGACTGAAATTTTCACCAATCATTCCTCTTCACAATCCAGAATAACGTTCCAAAAATAAAAAGTTTAACTTTCGAAACAACTGAGATACAGGGTGTTCTTCGTCAAATGACAGGTATAGTATCTTTCGAACCAATGCTCTGGTTCGACTGAAATTTTCACCAATCATTCCTCTTCACAATCCAGAATAACGGTTCAAAAATAAAAAGTCTTACATTCGAAACAACTGAGATACAGGGTGTTCTTCGTCAAATGACAGGTATAGTATCTTTCGAACCAATGTTCTGATTCGACTGAAATTTTCACCAATCATTCCTCTTCACAATCCAGAATAACGTTCCAAAAATAAAAAGTCTAACTTTCGAAACAACTGAGATACAGGGTGTTCTTCGTCAAATGACAGGTATAGTATCTTTCGAACCAATGCTCTGATTCGACTGAAATTTTCACCAATCATTCCTCTTCACAATTCAGAATAAATATTCAAAAATAAAAAGTCTAACATTCGAAACAACTGAGATACAGGGTGTTCTTCGTCAAATGACGGGTATAGTATTTTTCGAACCAATGCTCTGATTCGACTGAAATTTTCAATAATCATTCCTCTTCACAATCCAGAATAACGATTCAAAAATAAAAAGTCTAACATTCGAAACAACTGAGATACAGGGTGTTCTTCGTCAAATGACAGGTATAGTATCTTTCGAACCAATGCTCTGATTCGACTGAAATTTTCACCAACCATTCCTCTTCACAATCCAGAATAACGTTCCAAAAATAAAAAGTCTAACTTTCGAAACAACTGAGATACAGGGTGTTCTTCGTCAAATGACAGGTATAGTATCTTGCGAACCAATGCTCTGATTCGACTGAAATTTTCACCAATCATTCCTCTTCACAATCCAGAATAATGTCCAAAAATAAGAAGTCCTACTTTCGAAACAACTGAGATACAGGGTGTTCTTCGTCAAATGACAGGTATAGTATCTTGCGAACCAATGCTCTGATTCGACTGAAATTTTCACCAATCATTCCACTTCACAATCCAGTATAACGTTCCAAAAATAAAAAGTCTAACTTTCGATACAACTGAGATACAGGGTGTTCTTCGTCAAATGACAGGTATAGTATCTTTCGAACCAATGCTCTGATTCGACTGAAATTTTCACCAATCATTCCTCTTCACAATCCAGAATAACAATTCAAAAATAAAAAGTCTAACATTCGAAACAACTGAGATACAGGGTGTTCTTCGTCAAATGACAGGTATAGTATCTTTCGAACCAATGCTCTGATTCGACTGAAATTTTCACCAATCAGTCCTCTTCAGAATCCAGAATAACGTTCCAAAAATAAAAAGTCTAACTTTCGAAACAACTGAGATACAGGGTGTTCTTCGTCAAATGACAGGTATAGTATCTTTCGAACCAATGCTCTGATTCGACTGAAATTTTCACCAATCATTCCTCTTCACAATCCAGAATAACGTTCCAAAAATAAAAAGTCTAACATTCGAAACAACTGAGATACAGGGTGTTCTTCGTCAAATGACAGGTATAGTATCTTTCGAACCAATGCTCTGATTCGACTGAAATTTTCACCAATCATTCCTCTTCACTATCCAGAATAACGTTCCAAAAATAAAAAGTCTAACTTTCGAAACAACTGAGATACAGGGTGTTCTTCGTCAAATGACAGGTATAGTATCTTTCGAACCAATGCTCTGATTTTTTTTTCACCAATCATTCCTCTTCACAATCCAGAATAACGATTCAAAAATAAAAAGTCTAACATTCGAAACAACTGAGATACAGGGTGTTCTTCGTCAAATGACAGGTATAGTATCTTTCGAACCAATGCTCTGATTCGACTGAAATTTTCACCAATCATTCCTCTTCACAATCCAGAATAACGTTCCAAAAATAAAAAGTCTAACTTTCGAAACAACTGAGATACAGGGTGTTCTTCGTCAAATGACAGGTATAGTATCTTTCGAACCAATGCTCTGATTCGACTGAAATTTTCACCAATCATTCCTCTTCACAATCCAGAATAACGTTCCAAAAATAAAAAGTCTAACTTTCGAAACAACTGAGATACAGGGTGTTCTTCGTCAAATGACAGGTATAGTATCTTTCGAACCAATGCTATGATTCGACTGAAATTTTCACCAATCATTCCTCTTCACAATCCAGAATAACGATTCAAAAATAAAAAGTCTAACATTCGAAACAACTGAGATACATGGTGTTCTTCGTCAAATGACAGGTATAGTATCTTTCGAACCAATGCTCTGATTCGACTGAAATTTCCACCAATCATTCCTCTTCACAATCCAGAATAACGTTCCAATAATAAAAAGTCTTACTTTCGAAACAACTGAGATACAGGGTGTTCTTCGTCAAATGACAGGTATAGTATCTTTCGAACCAATGCTCTGATTCGACTGAAATTTTCACCAATCATTCCTCTTCACAATCCTGAAAAACGTTCCAAAAATAAAGAGTTTAACTTTCGAAACAACTGAGATAAAGGGTGTTCTTCGTCAAATGACAGGTATAGTATCTTTCGAACCAATGCTCTGATTCGCCTGAAATTTTCACCAATCATTCCTCTTCACAATCCAGAATAACGGTTCAAAAATAAAAAGTCTAACATTCGAAACAACTGAGATACAGGGTGTTCTTCGTCAAATGACAGGTATAGTATCTTTCGAACCAATGTTCTGATTCGACTGAAATTTTCACCAATCATTCCTCTTCACAATCCAGAATAACGTTCCAAAAATAAAAAGTCTAACTTTCGAAACAACTGAGATACAGGGTGTTCTTCGTCAAATGACAGGTATAGTATCTTTCGAACCAATGCTCTGATTCGACTGAAATTTTCACCAATAATTCCTCTTCACAATCCAGAATAAATATTCAAAAATAAAAAGTCTAACATTCGAAACAACTGAGATACAGGGTGTTCTTCGTCAAATGACGGGTATAGTATTTTTCGAACCAATGCTCTGATTCGACTGAAATTTTCACCAATCATTCCTCTTCACAATCCAGAATAACGATTCAAAAATAAAAAGTCTAACATTCGAAACAACTGAGATACAGGGTGTTCTTCGTCAAATGACAGGTATAGTATCTTTCGAACCAATGCTCTGATTCGACTGAAATTTTCACCAACCATTCCTCTTCACAATCCAGAATAACGTTCCAACAATAAAAAGTCTAACTTTCGAAACAACTGAGATACAGGGTGTTCTTCGTCAAATGACAGGTATAGTATCTTGCGAACCAATGCTCTGATTCGACTGAAATTTTCACCAATCATTCCTCTTCACAATCCAGAATAACGTTCCAAAAATAAAAAGTCTTACTTTCGAAACAACTGAGATACAGGGTGTTCTTCGTCAAATGACAGGTATAGTATCTTGCGAACCAATGCTCTGATTCGACTGAAATTTTCACCAATCATTCCTCTTCACAATCCAGAATAACGTTCCAAAAATAAAAAGTCTAACTTTCGATACAACTGAGATACAGGGTGTTCTTCGTCAAATGACAGGTATAGTATCTTTCGAACCAATGCTCTGATTCGACTGAAATTTTCACCAATCATTCCTCTTCACAATCCAGAATAACAATTCAAAAATAAAAAGTCTAACATTCGAAACAACTGAGATACAGGGTGTTCTTCGTCAAATGACAGGTATAGTATCTTTCGAACCAATGCTCTGATTCGACTGAAATTTTCACCAATCATTCCTCTTCACAATCCAGAATAACGTTCCAAAAATAAAAAGTCTAACTTTCGAAACAACTGAGATACAGGGTGTTCTTCGTCAAATGACAGGTATAGTATCTTTCGAACCAATGCTCTGATTCGACTGAAATTTTCACCAATCATTCCTCTTCACAATCCAGAATAACGTTCCAAAAATAAAAAGTCTAGCTTTCGAAACAACTGAGATACAGGGTGTTCTTCGTCAAATGACAGGTATAGTATCTTGCGAACCAATGCTCTGATTCGACTGAAATTTTCACCAATCATTCCTCTTCACAATCCAGAATAACGTTCCAAAAATAAAAAGTCTAACTTTCGAAACAACTGAGATACAGGGTGTTCTTCGTCAAATGACAGGTATAGTATCTTTCGAACCAATGCTCTGATTCGACTGAAATTTTCACCAATCATTCCTCTTCACAATCCAGAATAACGTTCCAAAAATAAAAAGTCTAACTGTCGAAACAACTGAGATACAGGGTGTTCTTCGTCAAATGACAGGTATAGTATCTTTCGAACCAATGCTCTGATTCGACTGAAATTTTCACCAATCATTCCTCTTCACAATCCAGAATAACGTTCCAAAAATAAAAAGTCTAACTTTCGAAACAACTGAGATACAGGGTGTTCTTCGTCAAATGACAGGTATAGTATCTTTCGAACCAATGCTATGATTCGACTGAAATTTTCACCAATCATTCCTCTTCACAATCCAGAATAACGATTCAAAAATAAAAAGTCTAACATTCGAAACAACTGAGATACATGGTGTTCTTCGTCAAATGACAGGTATAGTATCTTTCGAACCAATGCTCTGATTCGACTGAAATTTTCACCAATCATTCCTCTTCACAATCCAGAATAACGTTCCAAAAATAAAAAGTCTAACATTCGAAACAACTGAGATACATGGTGTTCTTCGTCAAATGACAGGTATAGTATCTTTCGAACCAATGCTCTGATTCGACTGAAATTTTCACCAATCATTCCTCTTCACAATCCAGAATAACGTTCCAAAAATAAAAAGTCTTACTTTCGAAACAACTGAGATACATGGTGTTCTTCGTCAAATGACAGGTATAGTATCTTTCGAACCAATGCTCTGATTCGACTGAAATTTTCACCAATCATTCCTCTTCACAATCCAGAATAACGTTCCAAAAATAAAGAGTTTAACTTTCGAAACAACTGAGATACAGGGTGTTCTTCGTCAAATGACAGGTATAGTATCTTTCGAACCAATGCTCTGATTCGACTGAAATTTTCACCAATCATTCCTCTTCACAATCCAGAATAACGGTTCAAAAATAAAAAGTCTAACATTCGAAACAACTGAGATACAGGGTGTTCTTCGTCAAATGACAGGTATAGTATCTTTCGAACCAATGTTCTGATTCGACTGAAATTTTCACCAATCATTCCTCTTCACAATCCAGAATAACGTTCCAAAAATAAAAAGTCTAACTTTCGAAACAACTGAGATACAGGGTGTTCTTCGTCAAATGACAGGTATAGTATCTTTCGAACCAATGCTCTGATTCGACTGAAATTTTCACCAATCATTCCTCTTCACAATCCAGAATAAATATTCAAAAATAAAAAGTCTAACATTCGAAACAACTGAGATACAGGGTGTTCTTCGTCAAATGACGGGTATAGTATTTTTCGAACCAATGCTCTGATTCGACTGAAATTTTCACCAATCATTCCTCTTCACAATCCAGAATAACGATTCAAAAATAAAAAGTCTAACATTCGAAACAACTGAGATACAGGGTGTTCTTCGTCAAATGACAGGTATAGTATCTTTCGAACCAATGCTCTGATTCGACTGAAATTTTCACCAACCATTCCTCTTCACAATCCAGAATAACGTTCCAAAAATAAAAAGTCTAACTTTCGAAACAACTGAGATACAGGGTGTTCTTCGTCAAATGACACGTATAGTATCTTGCGAACCAATGCTCTGATTCGACTGAAATATTCACCAATCATTCCTCTTCACAATCCAGAATAACGTTCCAAAAATAAAAAGTCTTACTTTCGAAACAACTGAGAGACAGGGTGTTCTTCGTCAAATGACAGGTATAGTATCTTGCGAACCAATGCTCTGATTCGACTGAAATTTTCACCAATCATTCCTCTTCACAATCCAGAATAACGTTCCAAAAATAAAAAGTCTAACTTTCGATACAACTGAGATACAGGGTGTTCTTCGTCAAATGACAGGTATAGTATCTTTCGAACCAATGCTCTGATTCGACTGAAATTTTCACCAATCATTCCTCTTCAAAATCCAGAATAACAATTCAAAAATAAAAAGTCTAACATTCGAAACAACTGAGATACAGGGTGTTCTTCGTCAAATGACAGGTATAGTATCTTTCGAACCAATGCTCTGATTCGACTGAAATTTTCACCAATCATTCCTCTTCACAATCCAGAATAACGTTCCAAAAATAAAAAGTCTAACTTTCGAAACAACTGAGATACAGGGTGTTCTTCGTCAAATGACAGGTATAGTATCTTTCGAACCAATGCTCTGATTCGACTGAAATTTTCACCAATCATTCCTCTTTACAATCCAGAATAACGTTCCAAAAATAAAAAGTCTAACTTTCGAAACGACTGAGATACAGGGTGTTCTTCGTCAAATGACAGGTATAGTATCTTTCGAACCAATGCTCTGATTCGACTGAAATTTTCACCAATCATTCCTCTTCACAATCCAGAATAACGATTCAAAAATAAAAAGTCTAACATTCGAAACAACTGAGATACAGGGTGTTCTTCGTCAAATGACAGGTATAGTATCTTTCGAACCAATGCTCTGATTCGACTGAAATTTTCACCAATCATTCCTCTTCACAATCCAGAATAACGTTCCAAAAATAAGAAGTCTAACTTTCGAAACAACTGAGATACAGGGTGTTCTTCGTCAAATGACAGGTATAGTATCTTTCGAACCAATGCTCTGATTCGACTGAAATTTTCACCAATCATTCCTCTTCACAATCCAGAATAAATATTCAAAAATAAAAAGTCTAACATTCGAAACAACTGAGATACAGGGTGTTCTTCGTCAAATGACGGGTATAGTATTTTTCGAACCAATGCTCTGATTCGACTGAAATTTTCACCAATCATTCCTCTTCACAATCCAGAATAAATATTCAAAAATAAAAAGTCTAACATTCGAAACAACTGAGATACAGGGTGTTCTTCGTCAAATGACGGGTATAGTATTTTTCGAACCAATGCTCTGATTCGACTGAAATTTTCACCAATCATTCCTCTTCACAATCCAGAATAACGATTCAAAAATAAAAAGTCTAACATTCGAAACAACTGAGATACAGGGTGTTCTTCGTCAAATGACAGGTATAGTATCTTTCGAACCAATGCTCTGATTCGACTGAAATTTTCACCAACCATTCCTCTTCACAATCCAGAATAACGTTCCAAAAATAAAAAGTCTAACTTTCGAAACAACTGAGATACAGGGTGTTCTTCGTCAAATGACACGTATAGTATCTTGCGAACCAATGCTCTGATTCGACTGAAATATTCACCAATCATTCCTCTTCACAATCCAGAATAACGTTCCAAAAATGAAAAGTCTTACTTTCGAAACAACTGAGATACAGGGTGTTCTTCGTCAAATGACAGGTATAGTATCTTGCGAACCAATGCTCTGATTCGACTGAAATTTTCACCAATCATTCCTCTTCACAATCCAGAATAACGTTCCAAAAATAAAAAGTCTAACTTTCGATACAACTGAGATACAGGGTGTTCTTCGTCAAATGACAGGTATAGTATCTTTCGAACCAATGCTCTGATTCGACTGAAATTTTCACCAATCATTCCTCTTCAAAATCCAGAAAAACAATTCAAAAATAAAAAGTCTAACATTCGAAACAACTGAGATACAGGGTGTTCTTCGTCAAATGACAGGTATAGTATCTTTCGAACCAATGCTCTGATTCGACTGAAATTTTCACCAATCATTCCTCTTCACAATCCAGAATAACGTTCCAAAAATAAAAAGTCTAACTTTCGAAACAACTGAGATACAGGGTGTTCTTCGTCAAATGACAGGTATAGTATCTTTCGAACCAATGCTCTGATTCGACTGAAATTTTCACCAATCATTCCTCTTCACAATCCAGAATAACGTTCCAAAAATAAAAAGTCTAACTTTCGAAACAACTGAGATACAGGGTGTTCTTCGTCAAATGACAGGTATAGTATCTTTCGAACCAATGCTCTGATTCGACTGAAATTTTCACCAATCATTCCTCTTTACAATCCAGAATAACGTTCCAAAAATAAAAAGTCTAACTTTCGAAACGACTGAGATACAGGGTGTTCTTCGTCAAATGACAGGTATAGTATCTTTCGAACCAATGCTCTGATTCGACTGAAATTTTCACCAATCATTCCTCTTCACAATCCAGAATAACGATTCAAAAATAAAAAGTCTAACATTCGAAACAACTGAGATACAGGGTGTTCTTCGTCAAATGACAGGTATAGTATCTTTCGAACCAATGCTCTGATTCGACTGAAATTTTCACCAATCATTCCTCTTCACAATCCAGAATAACGTTCCAAAAATAAGAAGTCTAACTTTCGAAACAACTGAGATACAGGGTGTTCTTCGTCAAATGACAGGTATAGTATCTTGCGAACCAATGCTCTGATTCGACTGAAATTTTCACCAATCATTCCTCTTCACAATCCAGAATAACGTTCCAAAAATAAAAAGTCTAACTTTCGAAACAACTGAGATACAGGGTGTTCTTCGTCAAATGACAGGTATAGTATCTTGCGAACCAATGCTCTGATTCGACTGAAATTTTCACCAATCATTCCTCTTCACAATCCAGAATAACGTTCCAAAAATAAAAAGTCTAACTTTCGAAACAACTGAGATACAGGGTGTTCTTCGTCAAATGACAGGTATAGTATCTTGCGAACCAATGCTCTGATTCGACTGAAATTTTCACCAATCATTCCTCTTCACAATCCAGAATAACGTTCCAAAAATTAAAAGTCTAACTTTCGAAACAAGTGAGATACAGGGTGTTCTTCGTCAAATGACAGGTATAGTATCTTTCGAACCAATGCTATGATTCGACTGAAATTTTCACCAATCATTCCTCTTCACAATCCAGAATAACGATTCAAAAATAAAAAGTCTAACATTCGAAACAACTGAGATACATGGTGTTCTTCGTCAAATGACAGGTATAGTATCTTTCGAACCAATGCTCTGATTCGACTGAAATTTTCACCAATCATTCCTCTTCACAATCCAGAATAACGTTCCAAAAATAAAAAGTCTTACTTTCGAAACAACTGAGATACAGGGTGTTCTTCGTCAAATGACAGGTATAGTATCTTTCGAACCAATGCTCTGATTCGACTGAAATTTTCACCAATCATTCCTCTTCACAATCCAGAATAACGTTCCAAAAATAAAAAGTTTAACTTTCGAAACAACTGAGATACAGGGTGTTCTTCGTCAAATGACAGGTATAGTATCTTTCGAACCAATGCTCTGATTCGACTGAAATTTTCACCAATCATTCCTCTTCACAATCCAGAATAACGGTTCAAAAATAAAAAGTCTAACATTCGAAACAACTGAGATACAGGGTGTTCTTCGTCAAATGACAGGTATAGTATCTTTCGAACCAATGTTCTGATTCGACTGAAATTTTCACCAATCATTCCTCTTCACAATCCAGAATAACGTTCCAAAAATAAAAAGTCTAACTTTCGAAACAACTGAGATACAGGGTGTTCTTCGTCAAATGACAGGTATAGTATCTTTCGAACCAATGCTCTGATTCGACTGAAATTTTCACCAATCATTCCTCTTCACAATCCAGAATAAATATTCAAAAATAAAATGTCTAACATTCGAAACAACTGAGATACAGGGTGTTCTTCGTCAAATGACGGGTATAGTATTTTTCGAACCAATGCTCTGATTCGACTGAAATTTTCACCAATCATTCCTCTTCACAATCCAGAATAACGATTCAAAAATAAAAAGTCTAACATTCGAAACAACTGAGATACAAGGTGTTCTTCGTCAAATGACAGGTATAGTATCTTTCGAACCAATGCTCTGATTCGACTGAAATTTTCACCAACCATTCCTCTTCACAATCCAGAATAACGTTCCAAAAATAAAAAGTCTAACTTTCGAAACAACTGAGATACAGGGTGTTCTTCGTCAAATGACAGGTATAGTATCTTGCGAACCAATGCTCTGATTCGACTGAAATTTTCACCAATCATTCCTCTTCGCAATCCAGAATAACGTTCCAAAAATAAAAAGTCTTACTTTCGAAACAACAGAGATACAGGGTGTTCTTCGTCAAATGACAGGTATAGTATCTTGCGAACCAATGCTCTGATTCGACTGAAATTTTCACCAATCATTCCTCTTCACAATCCAGAATAACGTTCCAAAAATAAAAAGTCTAACTTTCGATACAACTGAGATACAGGGTGTTCTTCGTCAAATGACAGGTATAGTATCTTTCGAACCAATGCTCTGATTCGACTGAAATTTTCACCAATCATTCCTCTTCACAATCCAGAATAACAATTCAAAAATAAAAAGTCTAACATTCGAAACAACTGAGATACAGGGTGTTCTTCGTCAAATGACAGGTATAGTATCTTTCGAACCAAGGCTCTGATTCGACTGAAATTTTCACCAATCATTCCTCTTCACAATCCAGAATAACGTTTCAAAAATAAACAGTCTAACTTTCGAAACAACTGAGATACAGGGTGTTCTTCGTCAAATGACAGGTATAGTATCTTTCGAACCAATGCTCTGATTCGACTGAAATTTTCACCAATCATTCCTCTTCACAATCCAGAATAACGTTCCAAAAATAAAAAGTCTAACTTTCGAAACAACTGAGATACAGGGTGTTCTTCGTCAAATGACAGGTATAGTATATTTCGAACCAATGCTCTGATTCGACTGAAATTTTCACCAATCATTCCTCTTCACAATCCAGAATAACGTTCCAAAAATAAAAAGTCTAACTTTCGAAACAACTGAGATACAGGGTGTTCTTCGTCAAATGACAGGTATAGTATCTTTCGAACCAATGCTCTGATTCGACTGAAATTTTCACCAATCATTCCTCTTCACAATCCAGAAAAGCGATTCAAAAATAAAAAGTCTAACATTCGAAACAACTGAGATACAGGGTGTTCTTCGTCAAATGACAGGTATAGTATCTTTCGAACCAATGCTCTGATTCGACTGAAATTTTCACCAATCATTCCTCTTCACAATCCAGAATAACGTTCCAAAAATAAGAAGTCTAACTTTCGAAACAACTGAGATACAGGGTGTTCTTCGTCAAATGACAGGTATAGTATCTTGCGAACCAATGCTCTGATTCGACTGAAATTTTCACCAATCATTCCTCTTCACAATCCAGAATAACGTTCCAAAAATAAAAAGTCTAACTTTCGAAACAACTGAGATACAGGGTGTTCTTCGTCAAATGACAGGTATAGTATCTTGCGAACCAATGCTATGATTCGACTGAAATTTTCACAAATCATTCCTCTTCACAATCCAGAATAACGTTCCAAAAATAAAAAGTCTAACTTTCGAAACAACTGAGATACAGGGTGTTCTTCGTCAAATGACAGGTATAGTATCTTGCGAACCAATGCTCTGATTCGACTGAAATTTTCACCAATCATTCCTCTTCACAATCCAGAATAACGTTCCAAAAATTAAAAGTCTAACTTTCGAAACAACTGAGATACAGGGTGTTCTTCGTCAAATGACAGGTATAGTATCTTTCGAACCAATGCTCTGATTCGACTGAAATTTTCACCAATCATTCCTCTTCACAATCCAGAATAACGTTCCAAAAATAAAAAGTCTAACTTTCGAAACAACTGAGATACAGGGTGTTCTTCGTCAAATGACAGGTAAAGTATCTTTCGAACCAATGCTCTGATTCGACTGAAATTTTCACCAATCATTCCTCTTCACAATCCAGAATAACGTTCCAAAAATAAAAAGTCTAACATTCGAAACAACTGAGATACAGGGTGTTCTTCGTCAAATGACAGGTATAGTATCTTTCGAACCAAGGCTCTGATTCGACTGAAATTTTCACCAATCATTCCTCTTCACAATCCAGAATAACGTTTCAAAAATAAACAGTCTAACTTTCGAAACAACTGAGATACAGGGTGTTCTTCGTCAAATGACAGGTATAGTATATTTCGAACCAATACTCTGATTCGACTGAAATTTTCACCAATCATTCCTCTTCACAATCCAGAATAACGTTCCAAAAATAAAAAGTCTAACTTTCGAAACAACTGAGATACAGGGTGTTCTTCGTCAAATGACAGGTATAGTATCTTTCGAACCAATGCTCTGATTCGACTGAAATTTTCACCAATCATTCCTCTTCACAATCCAGAAAAGCGATTCAAAAATAAAAAGTCTAACATTCGAAACAACTGAGATACAGGGTGTTCTTCGTCAAATGACAGGTATAGTATCTTTCGAACCAATGCTCTGATTCGACTGAAATTTTCACCAATCATTCCTCTTCACAATCCAGAATAACGTTCCAAAAATAAGAAGTCTTACTTTCGAAACAACTGAGATACAGGGTGTTCTTCGTCAAATGACAGGTATAGTATCTTGCGAACCAATGCTCTGATTCGACTGAAATTTTCACCAATCATTCCTCTTCACAATCCAGAATAACGTTCCAAAAATAAAAAGTCTAACTTTCGAAACAACTGAGATACAGGGTGTTCTTCGTCAAATGACAGGTATAGTATCTTGCGAACCAATGCTCTGATTCGACTGAAATTTTCACAAATCATTCCTCTTCACAATCCAGAATAACGTTCCAAAAATAAAAAGTCTAACTTTCGAAACAACTGAGATACAGGGTGTTCTTCGTCAAATGACAGGTATAGTATCTTGCGAACCAATGCTCTGATTCGACTGAAATTTTCATCAATCATTCCTCTTCACAATCCAGAATAACGTTCCAAAAATTAAAAGTCTAACTTTCGAAACAACTGAGATACAGGGTGTTCTTCGTCAAATGACAGGTATAGTATCTTTCGAACCAATGCTCTGATTCGACTGAAATTTTCACCAATCATTCCTCTTCACAATCCAGAATAACGTTCCAAAAATAAAAAGTCTAACTTTCGAAACAACTGAGATACAGGGTGTTCTTCGTCAAATGACAGGTAAAGTATCTTTCGAACCAATGCTCTGATTCGACTGAAATTTTTACCAATCATTCCTCTTCACAATCCAGAATAACGTTCCAAAAATAAAAAGTCTAACTTTCGAAACAACTGAGATACAGGGTGTTCTTCGTCAAATGACAGGTATAGTATCTTGCGAACCAATGCTCTGATTCGACTGAAATTTTCACCAATCATTCCTCTTCACAATCCAGAATAACGTTCCAAAAATAAAAAGTCTAACTTTCGAAACAACTGAGATACAGGGTGTTCTTCGTCAAATGACAGGTATAGTATCTTTCGAACCAATGCTCTGATTCGACTGAAATTTTCACCAATCATTCCTCTTCACAATCCAGAATAACGATTCAAAAATAAAAAGTCTAACATTCGAAACAACTGAGATACAGGGTGTTCTTCGTCAAATGACAGGTATAGTATCTTTCGAACCAATGCTCTGATTCGACTGAAATTTTCACCAATCATTCCTCTTCACAATCCAGAATAACGTTCCAAAAATAAAAAGTCTAACTTTCGAAACAACTGAGATACAGGGTGTTCTTCGTCAAATGACAGGTATAGTATCTTGCGAACCAATGCTCTGATTCGACTGAAATTTTCACCAATCATTCCTCTTTACAATCCAGAATAACGTTCCAAAAATAAAAGTCTAACTTTCGAAACAACTGAGATACAGGGTGTTCTTCGTCAAATGACAGGTATAGTATCTTTCGAACCAATGCTCTGATTCGACTGAAATTTTCACCAATCATTCCTCTTCACAATGCAGAATAACGTTCCAAAAATAAAAAGTCTTACTTTCGAAACAACTGAGATACAGGGTGTTCTTCGTCAAATGACAGGTATAGTATCTTTCGAACCAATGCTCTGATTCGACTGAAATTTTCACCAATCATTCTTCTTCACAATCCAGAATATCGGTTCAAAAATAAAAAGTCTAACATTCGAAACAACTGAGATACAGGGTGTTCTTCGTCAAATGACAGGTAAAGTATCTTTCGAACCAATGCTCTGATTCGACTGAAATTTTCACCAATCATTTCTCTTCACAATCCAGAATAACGTTCCAAAAATAAAAAGTCTAACTTTCGAAACAACTGAGATACAGGGTGTTCTTCGTCAAATGATAGGTATAGTATCTTTCGAACCAATGCTATGATTCGACTGAAATTTTCACCAATCATTCCTCTTCACAATCCAGAATAACGTTTCAAAAATAAAAAGTCTAACATTCGAACCAACTGAGATACAGGGTGTTCTTCGTCAAATGACAGGTATAGTATCTTGCGAACCAATGCTCTGATTCGACTGAAATTTTCACCAATCATTCCTCTTCACAATCCAGAATAACGTTCCAAAAATAAAAAGTCTAACTTTCGAAACAACTGAGATACAGGGTGTTCTTCGTCAATTGACAGGTATAGTATCTTTCGAACCAATGCTCTGATTCGACTGAAATTTTCACCAATCATTCCTCTTCACAATCCAGAATAACGTTCCAAAAATAAAAAGTCTAACTTTCGAAACAACTGAGATACAGGGTGTTCTTCGTCAAATGACAGGTATAGTATCTTTCGAACCAATGCTCTGATTTGACTGAAATTTTCACCAATCATTCCTATTCACAATCCAGAATAACGATTCAAAAATAAAAAGTCTAACATTCGAAACAACTGAGATACATGGTGTTCTTCGTCAAATGACAGGTATAGTATCTTTCGAACCAATGCTCTGATTCGACTGAAATTTTCACCAATCATTCCTCTTCACAATCCAGAATAACGATTCAAAAATGAAAAGTCTAACATTCGAAACAACTGAGATACAGGGTGTTCTTCGTCAAATGACAGGTATAGTATCTTTCGAACCAATGCTCTGATTCGACTGAAATTTTCACCAATCATTCCTCTTCACAATCAAGAATAACGTTCCAAAAATAAAAAGTCTAACTTTCGAAACAACTGAGATACAGGTTGTTTTTCGTCAAATGACAGGTATGTTATCTTGCGAACCAATGCTCTGATTCGACTGAAATTTTCACCAATCATTCCTCTTCACAATCCAGAATAACGTTCCAAAAATGAAAAGTCTAACTTTCGAAACAACTGAGATACAGGGTGTTCTTCGTCAAATGACAGGTATAGTATCTTTCGAACCAATGCTCTGATTCGACTGATATTTTCACCAATCATTCCTCTTCACAATCCAGAATAACGATTCAAAAATAAAAAGTCTAACATTCGAAACAACTGAGATACAGGGTGTTCTTCGTCAAATGACAGGTATAGTATCTTTCGAACCAATGCTCTGATTCGACTGAAATTTTCACCAATCATTCCTCTTCACAATCCAGAATAACGTTTCAAAAATAAAAAGTCTAACTTTCGAAACAACTGAGATACAGGGTGTTCTCCGTCAAATGACAGGTATAGTATCTTGCGAACCAATGCTCTGATTCGACTGAAATTTTCACCAATCATTCCTCTTCACAATCCAGAATAACGTTCCAAAAATAAAAAGTCTAACTTTCGAAACAACTGAGATACAGGGTGTTCTTCGTCAAATGACAGGTATAGTATCTTTCGAACCAATGCTCTGATTCGACTGAAATTTTCACCGATCATTCCTTTTCACAATCCAGAATAACGTTCCAAAAATAAAAAGTCTAACTTTCGAAACAACTGAGATACAGGGTGTTCTTCGTCAAATGACAGGTATAGTATCTTTCGAACCAATGCTCTGATTCGACTGAAATTTTCATCAATCATTCCTCTTCACAATTCAGAATAACGTTCCAAAAATAAAAAGTCTAACTTTCGAAACAACTGAGATACAGGGTGTTCTTCGTCAAATGACAGGTATAGTATCTTTCGAACCAATGCTCTGATTCGACTGAAATTTTCACCAATCATTCCTCTTCACAATCCAAAATAACGTTCCAAAAATAAAAAGTCTAACTTTCGAAACAACTGAGATACAGGGTGTTCTTCGTCAAATGACAGGTATAGTATCTTTCGAACCAATGCTCTGATTCGACTGAAATTTTCACCAATCATTCCTCTTCACAATCCAGAATAACGTTCCAAAAATAAAAAGTCTAACTTTCGAAACAACTGAGATACAGGGTGTTCTTCGTCAAATGACAGGTATAGTATCTTTCGAACCAATGCTCTGATTCGACTGAAATTTTCACCAATCATTCCTCTTCACAATCCAGAATAACGATTCAAAAATAAAAAGTCTAACATTCGAAACAACTGAGATACAGGGTGTTCTTCGTCAAATGACAGGTATAGTATCTTTCGAACCAATGCTCTGATTCGACTGAAATTTTCACCAATCATTCCTCTTCACAATCCAGAATAACGTTCCAAAAATAAAAAGTCTAACTTTCGAAACAACTGAGATACAGGGTGTTCTTCGTCAAATGACAGGTATAGTATCTTTCGAACCAATGCTATGATTCGACTGAAATTTTCACCAATCATTCCTCTTCACAATCCAGAATAACGATTCAAAAATAAAAAGTCTAACATTCGAAACAACTGAGATACATGGTGTTCTTCGTCAAATGACAGGTATAGTATCTTTCGAACCAATGCTCTGATTCGACTGAAATTTTCACCAATCATTCCTCTTCACAATCCAGAATAACGTTCCAATAATAAAAAGTCTTACTTTCGAAACAACTGAGATACAGGGTGTTCTTCGTCAAATGACAGGTATAGTATCTTTCGAACCAATGCTCTGATTCGACTGAAATTTTCACCAATCATTCCTCTTCACAATCCAGAATAACGTTCCAAAAATAAAGAGTTTAACTTTCGAAACAACTGAGATAAAGGGTGTTCTTCGTCAAATGACAGGTATAGTATCTTTCGAACCAATGCTCTGATTCGCCTGAAATTTTCACCAATCATTCCTCTTCACAATCCAGAATAACGGTTCAAAAATAAAAAGTCTAACATTCGAAACAACTGAGATACAGGGTGTTCTTCGTCAAATGACAGGTATAGTATCTTTCGAACCAATGTTCTGATTCGACTGAAATTTTCACCAATCATTCCTCTTCACAATCCAGAATAACGTTCCAAAAATAAAAAGTCTAACTTTCGAAACAACTGAGATACAGGGTGTTCTTCGTCAAATGACAGGTATAGTATCTTTCGAACCAATGCTCTGATTCGACTGAAATTTTCACCAATCATTCCTCTTCACAATCCAGAATAAATATTCAAAAATAAAAAGTCTAACATTCGAAACAACTGAGATACAGGGTGTTCTTCGTCAAATGACGGGTATAGTATTTTTCGAACCAATGCTCTGATTCGACTGAAATTTTCACCAATCATTCCTCTTCACAATCCAGAATGACGATTCAAAAATAAAAAGTCTAACATTCGAAACAACTGAGATACAGGGTGTTCTTCGTCAAATGACAGGTATAGTATCTTTCGAACCAATGCTCTGATTCGACTGAAATTTTCACCAACCATTCCTCTTCACAATCCAGAATAACGTTCCAAAAATAAAAAGTCTAACTTTCGAAACAACTGAGATACAGGGTGTTCTTCGTCAAATGACAGGTATAGTATCTTTCGAACCAATGCTCTGATTCGACTGAAATTTTCACCAATCATTCCTCTTCACAATCCAGAATAACGTTCCAAAAATAAAAAGTCTAACTTTCGAAACAACTGAGATACAGGGTGTTCTTCGTCAAATGACAGGTATAGTATCTTTCGAACCAATGCTCTGATTCGACTGAAATTTTCACCAATCATTCCTCTTCACAATCGAGAATAACGTTCCAAAAATAAAAAGTCTAACTTCCGAAACTACTGAGATACAGGGTGTTCTTCGTCAAATGACAGGTATAGTATCTTTCGAACCAATGCTCTGATTCGACTGAAATTTTCACCAATCATTCCTCTTCACAATCCAGAATAACGATTCAAAAATAAAAAGTCTAACATTCGAAACAACTGAGATACAGGGTGTTCTTCGTCAAATGACAGGTATAGTATCTTTCGAACCAATGCTCTGATTCGACTGAAATTTTCACCAATCATTCCTCTTCACAATCCAGAATAACGTTCCAAAAATAAAGAGTCTAACTTTCGAAACAACTGAGATACAGGGTGTTCTTCGTCAAATGACAGGTATAGTATCTTTCGAACCAATGCTCTGATTCGACTGAAATTTTCACCAATCATTCCTCTTCACAATCCAGAATAACGATTCAAAAA
Organism: Myrrha octodecimguttata; assembly: GCA_958510865.1. Classification (NCBI taxonomy): domain Eukaryota; kingdom Metazoa; phylum Arthropoda; class Insecta; order Coleoptera; family Coccinellidae; genus Myrrha; species Myrrha octodecimguttata. Next base: position 13,185,242 of record OY294062.1, read on the forward strand.
TAAAAAGTCTAACATTCGAAACAACTGAGATACAGGGTGTTCTTCGTCAAATGACAGGTATAGTATCTTTCGAACCAATGCTCTGATTCGACTGAAATTTTCACCGATCATTCCTCTTCACAATCCAGAATAACGTTTCAAAAATAAAAAGTCTAACTTTCGAAACAACTGAGATACAGGGTGTTCTTCGTCAAATGACAGGTATAGTATCTTGCAAACCAATGCTCTGATTCGACTGAAATTTTCAACAATCATTCCTCTTCACAATCCAGAATAACGTTCCAAAAATAAAAAGTCTAACTTTCGAAACAACTGAGATACAGGGTGTTCTTCGTCAAATGACAGGTATAGTTTCTTGCGAACCAATGCTCTGATTCGACTGAAATTTTCACCAATCATTCCTCTTCACAATCCAGAATAACGTTCCAAAAATAAAAAGTCTAACTTTCGAAACAACTGAGATACAGGGTGTTCTTCGTTAAATGACAGGTATAGTATCTTCCGAACCAATGCTCTGATTCGACTGAAATTTTCACCAATCATTCCTCTTCACAATCCAGAATAACGTTCCAAAAATAAAAAGTCTAACTTTCGAAACAACTGAGATACAGGGTGTTCTTCGTCAAATGACAGGTATAGTATCTTTCGAACCAATGCTATGATTCGACTGAAATTTTCACCAATCATTCCTCTTCACAATCCAGAATAACGTTTCAAAAATAAAAAGTCTAACATTCGAAACAACTGAGATACAGGGTGTTCTTCGTCAAATGACAGGTATAGTATCTTTCGAACCAATGCTCTGATTCGACTGAAATTTTCACCAATCATTCCTCTTCACAATCCAGAATAACGTTCCAAAAATAAAAGTCTAACTTTCGAAACAACTGAGATACAGGGTGTTCTTCGTCAAATGACAGGTATAGTATCTTTCGAACCAATGCTCTGATTCGACTGAAATTTTCACCAATCATTCCTCTTCACAATCCAGAATAACGTTCCAAAAATAAAAAGTCTTACTTTCGAAACAACTGAGATACAGGGTGTTCTTCGTCAAATGACAGGTATAGTATCTTTCGAACCAATGCTCTGATTCGACTGAAATTTTCACCAATCATTCCTCTTCACAATCCAGAATAACGTTCCAAAAATAAAAAGTCTAACTTTCGAAACAACTGAGATACAGGGTGTTCTTCGTCAAATGACAGGTATAGTATCTTGCGAACCAATGCTCTGATTCGACTGAAATTTTCACCAATCATTCCTCTTCACAATCCAGAATAACGTTCCAAAAATAAAAAGTCTAACTTTCGAAACAACTGAGATACAGGGTGTTCTTCGTCAAATGACAGGTATAGTTTCTTGCGAACCAATGCTCTGATTCGACTGAAATTTTCACCAATCATTCCTCTTCACAATCCAGAATAACGTTCCAAAAATAAAAAGTCTAACTTTCGAAACAACTGAGATACAGGGTGTTCTTCGTCAAATGACAGGTATCGTATCTTTCGAACCAATGCTCTGATTCGACTGAAATTTTCACCAATCATTCCTCTTCACCATCCAGAATAACGATTAAAAAATAAAAAGTCTAACATTCGAATTAACTGAGATACAGGGTGTTCTTCGTCAAATGACAGGTATAGTATCTTTCGAACCAATGCTCTGATCCGACTGAAATTTTCACCAATCATTCCTCTTCACAATCCAGAATAACGTTTCATAAATAAAAAGTCTAACTATCGAAACAACTGAGATACAGGGTGTTCTTCGTCAAATGACAGGAATAGTATCTTGAGAACCAATGCTCTGATTCGACTGAAATTTTCACCAATCATTCCTCTTCACAATGCAGAATAACGTTCCAAAAATTAAAAGTCTAACTTTCGAAACAACTGAGATACAGGGTGTTCTTCGTCAAATGACAGGTATAGTTTCTTGCGAACCAATGCTCTGATTCGACTGAAATTTTCACCAATCATTCCTCTTCACAATCCAGAATAACGTTCCAAAAATAAAAAGTCTAACTTTCGAAACAACTGAGATACAGGGTGTTCTTCGTCAAATGACAGGTATCGTATCTTTCGAACCAATGCTCTGATTCGACTGAAATTTTCACCAATCATTCCTCTTCACCATCCAGAATAACGATTAAAAAATAAAAAGTCTAACATTCGAATTAACTGAGATACAGGGTGTTCTTCGTCAAATGACAGGTATAGTATCTTTCGAACCAATGCTCTGATCCGACTGAAATTTTCACCAATCATTCCTCTTCAAAATCCAGAATAACGTTCCATAAATAAAAAGTCTAACTATCGAAACAACTGAGATACAGGGTGTTCTTCGTCAAATGACAGGAATAGTATCTTGCGAACCAATGCTCTGATTCGACTGAAATTTTCACCAATCATTCCTCTTCACAATGCAGAATAACGTTCCAAAAATTAAAAGTCTAACTTTCGAAACAACTGAGATACAGGGTGTTCTTCGTCAAATGACAGGTATAGTATCTTTCGAACCAATGCTCTGATTCGACTGAAATTTTCACCAATCATTCCGCTTCACAATCCAGAATAACGTTCCAAAAATAAAAACTCTAACTTTCGAAACAACTGAGATACAGGGTGTTCTTCGTCAAATGACAGGTATAGTATCTTTCGAACCAATGCTCTGAATCGACTGAAATTTTCACCAATCATTCCTCTTCATAATCCAGAATAACGATTCAAAAATAAAAAGTCTAACATTCGAAACAACTGAGATACAGGGTGTTCTTCGTCAAATGACAGGTATAGTATCTTGCGAACCAATGCTCTGATTCGACTGAAATTTTCACCAATCATTCCACTTCACAATCCAGAATAACGTTCCAAAAATAAAAAGTCTAACTTTCGAAACAACTGAGATACAGGGTGTTATTCGTCAAATGACAGGTATAGTATCTTCCGAACCAATGCTCTGATTCGACTGAAATTTTCACCAATCATTCCTCTTCACAATCCAGAATAACGTTCCAAAAATAAAAAGTCTAACTTTCGAAACAACTGAGATACAGGGTGTTCTTCGTCAAATGACAGGTATAGTATCTTTCGAACCAATGCTCTGATTCGACTGAAATTTTCACCAATCATTCCTCTTCACAATCCAGAATAACGTTCCAAAAATAAAAAGTCTAACTTTCGAAACAACTGAGATACAGGGTGTTCTTCGTCAAATGACAGGTATAGTATCTTTCGAACCAATGCTCTGATTCGACTGAAATTTTCACCAATCATTCCTCTTCACAATCCAGAATAACGTTCCAAAAATAAAAAGTCTAACTTTCGAAACAACTGAGATACAGGGTGTTCTTCGTCAAATGACAGGTATAGTATCTTGCGAACCAATGCTCTGATTCGACTGAAATTTTCACCAATCATTCCTCTTCACAATCCAGAATAACGTTCCAAAAATAAAAAGTCTAACTTTCGAAACAACTGAGATACAGGGTGTTCTTCGTCAAATGACAGGTATAGTTTCTTGCGAACCAATGCTCTGATTCGACTGAAATTTTCACCAATCATTCCTCGTCACAATCCAGAATAACGTTCCAAAAATAAAAAGTCTAACTTTCGAAACAACTGAGATACAGGGTGTTCTTCGTCAAATGACAGGTATCGTATCTTTCGAACCAATGCTCTGATTCGACTGAAATTTTCACCAATCATTCCTCTTCACCATCCAGAATAACGATTAAAAAATAAAAAGTCTAACATTCGAATTAACTGAGATACAGGGTGTTCTTCGTCAAATGACAGGTATAGTATCTTTCGAACCAATGCTCTGATCCGACTGAAATTTTCACCAATCAGTTCTCTTCACAATCCAGAATAACGTTCCATAAATAAAAAGTCTAACTATCGAAACAACTGAGATACAGGGTGTTCTTCGTCAAATGACAGGAATAGTATCTTGCGAACCAATGCTCTGATTCGACTGAAATTTTCACCAATCATTCCTCTTCACAATGCAGAATAATGTTCCAAAAATTAAAAGTCTAACTTTCGAAACAACTGAGATACAGGGTGTTCTTCGTCAAATGACAGGTATAGTATCTTTCGAACCAATGCTCTGATTCGACTGAAATTTTCACCAATCATTCCGCTTCACAATCCAGAATAACGTTCCACAAATAAAAACTCTAACTTTCGAAACAACTGAGATACAGGGTGTTCTTCGTCAAATGACAGGTATAGTATCTTTCGAACCAATGCTCTGATTCGACTGAAATTTTCACCAATCATTCCTCTTCACAATCCAGAACAACGTTCCAAAAATAAAAAGTCTAACTTTCGAAACAACTGAGATACAGGGTGTTCTTCGTCAAATGACAGGTATAGTATCTTTCGAACCAATGCTCTGATTCGACTGAAATTTTCACCAATCATTCCTCTTCACAATCCAGAATAACGTTCCAAAAATAAAAAGTCTAACTTTCGAAACAACTGAGATACAGGGTGTTCTTCGTCAAATGACAGGTATAGTATCTTTCGAACCAATGCTCTGATTCGACTGAAATTTTCACCAATCATTCCTCTTCACAATCCAGAATAACGTTCCAAAAATAAAAAGTCTAACTTTCGAAACAACTGAGATACAGGGTGTTCTTCGTCAAATGACAGGTATAGTATCTTTCGAACCAATGCTCTGATTCGACTGAAATTTTCACCAAACATTCCTCTTCACAATCCAGAATAACGATTCAAAAATAAAAAGTCTAACATTCGAAACAACTGAGATACAGGGTGTTCTTCGTCAAATGACAGGTATAGTATCTTTCGAACCAATGCTCTGATTCGACTGAAATTTTCACCAATCATTCCTCTTCACAATCCAGAATAACGTTCCAAAAATAAAAAGTCTAACTTTCGAAACAACTGAGATACAGGGTGTTCTTCGTCAAATGACAGGTATAGTATCTTTCGAACCAATGCTCTGATTCGACTGAAATTTTCACCAATCATTCCTCTTCACAATCCAGAATAACGTTCCAAAAATAAAAAGTCTAACTTTCGAAACAACTGAGATACAGGGTGTTCTTCGTCAAATGACAGGTATAGTATCTTGCGAACCAATGCTCTGATTCGACTGAAATTTTCACCAATCATTCCTCTTCACAATCCAGAATAACGTTCCAAAAATAAAAAGTCTAACTGTCGAAACAACTGAGATACAGGGTGTTCTTCGTCAAATGACAGGATTAGTATCTTTCGAACCAATGCTCTGATTCGACTGAATTTTTCACCAATCATTCCTCTTCACAATCCAGAATAACGTTCCAAAAATAAAAAGTCTAACTTTCGAAACAACTGAGATACAGGGTGTTCTTCGTCAAATGACAGGTATCGTATCTTTCGAACCAATGCTCTGATTCGACTGAAATTTTCACCAATCATTCCTCTTCACCATCCAGAATAACGATTAAAAAATAAAAAGTCTAACATTCGAATTAACTGAGATACAGGGTGTTCTTCGTCAAATGACAGGTATAGTATCTTTCGAACCAATGCTCTGATCCGACTGAAATTTTCACCAATCAGTTCTCTTCACAATCCAGAATAACGTTCCATAAATAAAAAGTCTAACTATCGAAACAACTGAGATACAGGGTGTTCTTCGTCAAATGACAGGAATAGTATCTTGCGAACCAATGCTCTGATTCGACTGAAATTTTCACCAATCATTCCTCTTCACAATGCAGAATAATGTTCCAAAAATTAAAAGTCTAACTTTCGAAACAACTGAGATACAGGGTGTTCTTCGTCAAATGACAGGTATAGTATCTTTCGAACCAATGCTCTGATTCGACTGAAATTTTCACCAATCATTCCGCTTCACAATCCAGAATAACGTTCCAAAAATAAAAACTCTAACTTTCGAAAAAACTGAGATACAGGGTGTTCTTCGTCAAATGACAGGTATAGTATCTTTCGAACCAATGCTCTGATTCGACTGAAATTTTCACCAATCATTCCTCTTCATAATCCAGAATAACGATTCAAAAATAAAAAGTCTAACATTCGAAACAACTGAGATACAGGGTGTTCTTCGTCAAATGACAGGTATAGTATCTTGCGAACCAATGCTCTGATTCGACTGAAATTTTCACCAATCATTCCTCTTCACAATCCAGAATAACGTTCCAAAAATAAAAAGTCTAACTTTCGAAACAACTGAGATACAGGGTGTTATTCGTCAAATGACAGGTATAGTATCTTCCGAACCAATGCTCTGATTCGACTGAAATTTTCCCCAATCATTCCTCTTCACAATCCAGAATAACGTTCCAAAAATAAAAAGTCTAACTTTCGAAACAACTGAGATACAGGGTATTCTTCGTCAAATGACAGGTATAGTATCTTTCGAACCAATGCTCTGAGTCGACTGAAATTTTCACCAATCATTCCTCTTCACAATCCAGAATAACGTTCCAAAAATAAAAAGTCTAACTTTCGAAACAACTGAGATACAGGGTGTTCTTCGTCAAATGACAGGTATAGTATCTTTCGAACCAATGCTCCGATTCGACTGAAATTTTCACCAATCATTCCTCTTCACAATCCAGAATAACGATTCAAAAATAAAAAGTCTAACATTCGAAACAACTGAGATACATGGTGTTCTTCGTCAAATGACAGGTATAGTATCTTTCGAACAAATGCTCTGATTCGACTGAAATTTTCACCAATCATTCCTCTTCACAATCCAGAATAACGTTCCAAAAATAAAAAGTCTAACTTTCGAAACAACTGAGATGCTGGGTGTTCTTCGTCAAATGACAGGTATAGTATCTTTCGAACCAATGCTCTGATTCGACTGAAATTTTCACCAATCATTCCTCTTCACAATCCAGAATAACGATTCAAAAATAAAAAGTCTAACATTCGAAACAACTGAGATACAGGGTGTTCTTCGTCAAATGACAGGTATAGTATCTTGCGAACCAATGCTCTGATTCGACTGAAATTTTCACCAATCATTCCTCTTCACAATCCAGAATAACGTTCCAAAAATAAAAAGTCTAACTTTCGAAACAACTGAGATACAGGGTGTTCTTCGTCAAATGACAGGTATAGTATCTTTCGAACCAATGCTCTGATTCGACTGAAATTTTCACCAATCATTCCTCTTCACAATCCAGAATAACGATTCAAAAATGAAAAGTCTAACATTCGAAACAACTGAGATACAGGGTGTTCTTCGTCAAATGACAGGTATATTATCTTTCGAACCAATGCTCTGATTCGACTGAAATTTTCACCAATCATTCCTCTTCACAATCCAGAATAACGTTCCAAAAATTAAAAGTCTAACTTTCGAAACAACTGAGATACAGGGTGTTCTTCGTCAAATGACAGGTATAGTATCTTTCGAACCAATGCTCTGATTCGACTGAAATTTTCACCAATCATTCCCCTTCACAATCCAGAATAACGTTCCAGAAATAAAAAGTCTAACTTTCGAAACAACTGAGATACAGGGTGTTCTTCGTCAAATGACAGGTATAGTATCTTTCGAACCAATGCTCTGATTTTTTTCTCACCAATCATTCCTCTTCACAATCCAGAATAACGATTCAAAAATAAAAAGTCTAAAATTCGAAACAACTGAGATACAGGGTGTTCTTCGTCAAATGACAGGTATAGTATCTTTCGAACCAATGCTCTGATTCGACTGAAATTTTCACCAATCATTCCTCTTCACAATCCAGAATAACGTTCCAAAAATAAAAAGTCTAACTTTCGAAACAACTGAGATACAGGGTGTTCTTCGTCAAATGACAGGTATAGTATCTTGCGAACCAATGCTCTGATTCGACTGAAATTTTCACCAATCATTCCTCTTCACAATCCAGAATAACGTTCCAAAAATAAAAAGTCTAACTTTCGAAACAACTGAGATACAGGGTGTTCTTCGTCAAATGACAGGTATAGTATCTTTCGAACCAATGCTCTGATTCGACTGAAATTTTCACCAATCATTCCTCTTCACAATACAGAATAACGTTCCAAAAATAAAAAGTCTAACTTTCGAAACAACTGAGATACAGGGTGTTCTTCGTCAAATGACAGGTAAAGTATCTTTCGAACCAATGCTCTGATTCGACTGAAATTTTCACCAATCATTCCTCTTCACAATCCAGAATAACGTTCCAAAAATAAAAAGTCTAACTTTCGAAACAACTGAGATACAGGGTGTTCTTCGTCAAATGACAGGTATAGTATCTTGCGAACCAATGCTCTGATTCGACTGAAATTTTCACCAATCATTCCTCTTCACAATCCAGAATAACGTTCCAAAAATAAAAAGTCTAACTTTCGAAACAACTGAGATACAGGGTGTTCTTCGTCAAATGACAGGTATAGTATCTTTCGAACCAATGCTCTGATTCGACTGAAATTTTCACCAATCATTCCTCTTCACAATCCAGAATAACGATTCAAAAATAAAAAGTCTAACATTCGAAACAACTGAGATACAGGGTGTTCTTCGTCAAATGACAGGTATAGTATCTTTCGAACCAATGCTCTGATTCGACTGAAATTTTCACCAATCATTCCTCTTCACAATCCAGAATAACGTTCCAAAAATAAAAAGTCTAACTTTCGAAACAACTGAGATACAGGGTGTTCTTCGTCAAATGACAGGTATAATATCTTTCGAACCAATGCTCTGATTCGACTGAAATTTTCACCAATCATTCCTCTTCACAATCCAGAATAACGTTCCAAAAATAAAAAGTCTAACTTTCGAAACAACTGAGATACAGGGTGTTCTTCGTCAAATGACAGGTAAAGTATCTTTCGAACCAATGCTCTGATTCGACTGAAATTTTCACCAATCATTCCTCTTCACAATCCAGAATAACGTTCCAAAAATAAAAAGTCTAACTTTCGAAACAACTGAGATACAGGGTGTTCTTCGTCAAATGACAGGTATAGTATCTTGCGAACCAATGCTCTGATTCGACTGAAATTTTCACCAATCATTCCTCTTCACAATCCAGAATAACGTTCCAAAAATAAAAAGTCTAACTTTCGAAACAACTGAGATACAGGGTGTTCTTCGTCAAATGACAGGTATAGTATCTTTCGAACCAATGCTCTGATTCGACTTAAATTTTCACCAATCATTCCTCTTCACAATCCAGAATAACGATTCAAAAATAAAAAGTCTAACATTCGAAACAACTGAGATACAGGGTGTTCTTCGTCAAATGACAGGTATAGTATCTTTCGAACCAATGCTCTGATTCGACTGAAATTTTCACCAATCATTCCTCTTCACAATCCAGAATAACGTTCCAAAAATAAAAAGTCTAACTTTCGAAACAACTGAGATACAGGGTGTTCTTCGTCAAATGACAGGTATAGTATCTTGCGAACCAATGCTCTGATTCGACTGAAATTTTCACCAATCATTCCTCTTTACAATCCAGAATAACGTTCCAAAAATAAAAAGTCTAACTTTCGAAACAACTGAGATACAGGGTGTTCTTCGTCAAATGACAGGTATAGTATCTTTCGAACCAATGCTCTGATTCGACTGAAATTTTCACCAATCATTCCTCTTCACAATCCAGAATAAATATTCAAAAATAAAAAGTCTAACATTCGAAACAACTGAGATACAGGGTGTTCTTCGTCAAATGACAGGTATAGTATCTTTCGAACCAATGCTCTGATTCGACTGAAATTTTCACCAATCATTCCTCTTCATAATCCAGAATAACGTTCCAAAAATAAAAAGTCTAACTTTCGAAACAACTGAGATACAGGGTGTTCTTCGTCAAATGACAGGTATAGTATCTTTCGAACCAATGCTATGATTCGACTGAAATTTTCACCAATCATTCCTCTTCACAATCCAGAATAACGATTCAAAAATAAAAAGTCTAACATTCGAAACAACTGAGATACAGGGTGTTCTTCGTCAAATGACAGTTATAGTATCTTTCGAACCAATGCTCTGATTCGACTGAAATTTTCACCAATCATTCCTCTTCACAATGCAGAATAACGTTCCAAAAATAAAAAGTCTTACTTTCTAAACGACTGAGATACAGGGTGTTCTTCGTCAAATGACAGGTATAGTATCTTTCGAACCAATGCTCTGATTCGACTGAAATTTTCACCAATCATTCTTCTTCACAATCCAGAATATCGGTTCAAAAATAAAAAGTCTAACATTCGAAACAACTGAGATACAGGGTGTTCTTCGTCAAATGACAGGTAAAGTATCTTTCGAACCAATGCTCTGATTCGACTGAAATTTTCACCAATCATTTCTCTTCACAATCCAGAATAACGTTCCAAAAATAAAAAGTCTAACTTTCGAAACAACTGAGATACAGGGTGTTCTTCGTCAAATGATAGGTATAGTATCTTTCGAACCAATGCTATGATTCGACTGAAATTTTCACCAATCATTCCTCTTCACAATCCAGAATAACGTTTCAAAAATAAAAAGTCTAACATTCGAACCAACTGAGATACAGGGTGTTCTTCGTCAAATGACAGGTATAGTATCTTGCGAACCAATGCTCTGATTCGACTGAAATTTTCACCAATCATTCCTCTTCACAATCCAGAATAACGTTCCAAAAATAAAAAGTCTTACTTTCGAAACAACTGAGATACAGGGTGTTCTTCGTCAAATGACAGGTATAGTATCTTTCGAACCAATGCTCTGATTCGACTGAAATTTTCACCAATCATTCCTCTTCACAATCCAGAATAACGTTCCAAAAATAAAAAGTCTAACTTTCGAAACAACTGAGATACAGGGTGTTCTTCGTCAAATGACAGGTATGGTATCTTTCGAACCAATGCTCTGATTTGACTGAAATTTTCACCAATCATTCCTATTCACAATCCAGAATAACGATTCAAAAATAAAAAGTCTAACATTCGAAACAACTGAGATACATGGTGTTCTTCGTCAAATGACAGGTATAGTATCTTTCGAACCAATGCTCTGATTCGACTGAAATTTTCACCAATCATTCCTCTTCACAATCCAGAATAACGATTCAAAAATGAAAAGTCTAACATTCGAAACAACTGAGATACAGGGTGTTCTTCGTCAAATGACAGGTATAGTATCTTTCGAACCAATGCTCTGATTCGACTGAAATTTTCACCAATCATTCCTCTTCACAATCCAGAATAACGTTCCAAAAATAAAAAGTCTAACTTTCGAAACAACTGAGATACAGGGTGTTCTTCGTCAAATGACAGGTATAGTATCTTGCGAACCAATGCTCTGATTCGACTGAAATTTTCACCAATCATTCCTCTTCACAATCCAGAATAACGTTCCAAAAATAAAAAGTCTAACTTTCGAAACAACTGAGATACAGGGTGTTCTTCGTCAAATGACAGGTATAGTATCTTTCGAACCAATGCTCTGATTCGACTGAAATTTTCACCAATCATTCCTCTTCACAATCCAGAATAACGATTCAAAAATAAAAAGTCTAACATTCGAAACAACTGAGATACAGGGTGTTCTTCGTCAAATGACAGGTATAGTATCTTTCGAACCAATGCTCCGATTCGACTGAAATTTTCACCAATCATTCCTCTTCACAATCCAGAATAACGATTCAAAAATAAAAAGTCTAACTTTCGAAACAACTGAGATGCAGGGTGTTCTTCGTCAAATGACAGGTATAGTATCTTTCGAACCAATGCTCTGATTCGACTGAAATTTTCACCAATCATTCCTCTTCACAATCCAGAATAACGATTCAAAAATAAAAAGTCTAACATTCGAAACAACTGAGATACAGGGTGTTCTTCGTCAAATGACAGGTATAGTATCTTTCGAACCAATGCTCTGATTCGACTGAAATTTTCACCAATCATTCCTCTTCACAATCCAGAATAACGTTCCAAAAATAAAAAGTCTAACTTTCGAAACAACTGAGATACAGGGTGTTCTTCGTCAAATGACAGGTATAGTATCTTTCGAACCAATGCTCTGATTCGACTGAAATTTTCACCAATCATTCCTCTTCACAATCCAGAATAACGTTCCAAAAATAAAAAGTCTAACTTTCGAAACAACTGAGATACAGGGTGTTCTTCATCAAATGACAGGTAAAGTATCTTTCGAACCAATGCTCTGATTCGACTGAAATTTTCACCAATCATTCCTCTTCACAATCCAGAATAACGTTCCAAAAATAAAAAGTCTAACTTTCGAAACAACTGAGATACAGGGTGTTCTTCGTCAAATGACAGGTATAGTATCTTGCGAACCAATGCTCTGATTCGACTGAAATTTTCACCAATCATTCCTCTTCACAATCCAGAATAACGTTCCAAAAATAAAAAGTCTAACTTTCGAAACAACTGAGATACAGGGTGTTCTTCGTCAAATGACAGGTATAGTATCTTTCGAACCAATGCTCTGATTCGACTGAAATTTTCACCAATCATTCCTCTTCACAATCCAGAATAACGATTCAAAAATAAAAAGTCTAACATTCGAAACAACTGAGATACAGGGTGTTCTTCGTCAAATGACAGGTATAGTATCTTTCGAACCAATGCTCTGATTCGACTGAAATTTTCACCAATCATTCCTCTTCACAATCCAGAATAACGTTCCAAAAATAAAAAGTCTAACTTTCGAAACAACTGAGATACAGGGTGTTCTTCGTCAAATGACAGGTATAGTATCTTGCGAACCAATGCTCTGATTCGACTGAAATTTTCACCAATCATTCCTCTTTACAATCCAGAATAACGTTCCAAAAATAAAAAGTCTAACTTTCGAAACAACTGAGATACAGGGTGTTCTTCGTCAAATGACAGGTATAGTATCTTTCGAACCAATGCTCTGATTCGACTGAAATTTTCACCAATCATTCCTCTTCACAATCCAGAATGAATATTCAAAAATAAAAAGTCTAACATTCGAAACAACTGAGATACAGGGTGTTCTTCGTCAAATGACAGGTATAGTATCTTTCGAACCAATGCTCTGATTCGACTGAAATTTTCACCAATCATTCCTCTTCATAATCCAGAATAACGTTCCAAAAATAAAAAGTCTAACTTTCGAAACAACTGAGATACAGGGTGTTCTTCGTCAAATGACAGGTATAGTATCTTTCGAACCAATGCTATGATTCGACTGAAATTTTCACCAATCATTCCTCTTCACAATCCAGAATAACGATTCAAAAATAAAAAGTCTAACATTCGAAACAACTGAGATACAGGGTGTTCTTCGTCAAATGACAGGTATAGTATCTTTCGAACCAATGCTCTGATTCGACTGAAATTTTCACCAATCATTCCTCTTCACAATGCAGAATAACGTTCCAAAAATAAAAAGTCTTACTTTCGAAACGACTGAGATACAGGGTGTTCTTCGTCAAATGACAGGTATAGTATCTTTCGAACCAATGCTCTGATTCGACTGAAATTTTCACCAATCATTCTTCTTCACAATCCAGAATATCGGTTCAAAAATAAAAAGTCTAACATTCGAAACAACTGAGATACAGGGTGTTCTTCGTCAAATGACAGGTAAAGTATCTTTCGAACCAATGCTCTGATTCGACTGAAATTTTCACCAATCATTTCTCTTCACAATCCAGAATAACGTTCCAAAAATAAAAAGTCTAACTTTCGAAACAACTGAGATACAGGGTGTTCTTCGTCAAATGATAGGTATAGTATCTTTCGAACCAATGCTATGATTCGACTGAAATTTTCACCAATCATTCCTCTTCACAATCCAGAATAACGTTTCAAAAATAAAAAGTCTAACATTCGAACCAACTGAGATACAGGGTGTTCTTCGTCAAATGACAGGTATAGTATCTTGCGAACCAATGCTCTGATTCGACTGAAATTTTCACCAATCATTCCTCTTCACAATCCAGAATAACGTTCCAAAAATAAAAAGTCTAACTTTCGAAACAACTGAGATACAGGGTGTTCTTCGTCAAATGACAGGTATAGTATCTTTCGAACCAATGCTCTGATTCGACTGAAATTTTCACCAATCATTCCTCTTCACAATCCAGAATAACGTTCCAAAAATAAAAAGTCTAACTTTCGAAACAACTGAGATACAGGGTGTTCTTCGTCAAATGACAGGTATAGTATCTTTCGAACCAATGCTCTGATTTGACTGAAATTTTCACCAATCATTCCTATTCACAATCCAGAATAACGATTCAAAAATAAAAAGTCTAACATTCGAAACAACTGAGATACATGGTGTTCTTCGTCAAATGACAGGTATAGTATCTTTCGAACCAATGCTCTGATTCGACTGAAATTTTCACCAATCATTCCTCTTCACAATCCAGAATAACGATTCAAAAATGAAAAGTCTAACATTCGAAACAACTGAGATACAGGGTGTTCTTCGTCAAATGACAGGTATAGTATCTTTCGAACCAATGCTCTGATTCGACTGAAATTTTCACCAATCATTCCTCTTCACAATCCAGAATAACGTTCCAAAAATAAAAAGTCTAACTTTCGAAACAACTGAGATACAGGTTGTTTTTCGTCAAATGACAGGTATGTTATCTTGCGAACCAATGCTCTGATTCGACTGAAATTTTCACCAATCATTCCTCTTCACAATCCAGAATAACGTTCCAAAAATGAAAAGTCTAACTTTCGAAACAACTGAGATACAGGGTGTTCTTCGTCAAATGACAGGTATAGTATTTTTCGAACCAATGCTCTGATTCGACTGATATTTTCACCAATCATTCCTCTTCACAATCCAGAATAACGATTCAAAAATAAAAAGTCTAACATTCGAAACAACTGAGATACAGGGTGTTCTTCGTCAAATGACAGGTATAGTATCTTTCGAACCAATGCTCTGATTCGACTGAAATTTTCACCAATCATTCCTCTTCACAATCCAGAATAACGTTTCAAAAATAAAAAGTCTAACTTTCGAAACAACTGAGATACAGGGTGTTCTCCGTCAAATGACAGGTATAGTATCTTGCGAACCAATGCTCTGATTCGACTGAAATTTTCACCAATCATTCCTCTTCACAATCCAGAATAACGTTCCAAAAATAAAAAGTCTAACTTTCGAAACAACTGAGATACAGGGTGTTCTTCGTCAAATGACAGGTATAGTATCTTTCGAACCAATGCTCTGATTCGACTTAAATTTTCACCGATCATTCCTTTTCACAATCCAGAATAACGTTCCAAAAATAAAAAGTCTAACTTTCGAAACAACTGAGATACAGGGTGTTCTTCGTCAAATGACAGGTATAGTATCTTTCGAACCAATGCTCTGATTCGACTGAAATTTTCACCAATCATTCCTCTTCACAATTCAGAATAACGTTCCAAAAATAAAAAGTCTAACTTTCGAAACAACTGAGATACAGGGTGTTCTTCGTCAAATGACAGGTATAGTATCTTTCGAACCAATGCTCTGATTCGACTGAAATTTTCACCAATCATTCCTCTTCACAATCCAAAATAACGTTCCAAAAATAAAAAGTCTAACTTTCGAAACAACTGAGATACAGGGTGTTCTTCGTCAAATGACAGGTATAGTATCTTTCGAACCAATGCTCTGATTCGACTGAAATTTTCACCAATCATTCCTCTTCACAATCCAGAATAACGTTCCAAAAATAAAAAGTCTAACTTTCGAAACAACTGAGATACAGGGTGTTCTTCGTCAAATGACAGGTATAGTATCTTTCGAACCAATGCTCTGATTCGACTGAAATTTTCACCAATCATTCCTCTTCACAATCCAGAATAACGATTCAAAAATAAAAAGTCTAACATTCGAAACAACTGAGATACAGGGTGTTCTTCGTCAAATGACAGGTATAGTATCTTTCGAACCAATGCTCTGATTCGACTGAAATTTTCACCAATCATTCCTCTTCACAATCCAGAATAACGTTCCAAAAATAAAAAGTCTAACTTTCGAAACAACTGAGATACAGGGTGTTCTTCGTCAAATGACAGGTATAGTATCTTGCGAACCAATGCTCTGATACGACTGAAATTTTCACCAATCATTCCTCTTCACAATCCAGAATAACGTTCCAAAAATAAAAAGTCTAACTTTCGAAACAACTGAGATACAGGGTGTTCTTCGTCAAATGACAGGTATAGTATCTTTCGAACCAATGCTCTGATTCGACTGAAATTTTCACCAATCATTCCTCTTCACAATCCAGAATAATGTTCCAAAAATAAAAAGTCTAACTTCCGAAACAACTGAGATACAGGGTGTTCTTCGTCAAATGACAGGTATAGTATCTTTCGAACCAATGCTCTGATTCGACTGAATTTTTCACCAATCATTCCTCTTCACAATCCAGAATAACGTTCCAAAAATAAAAAGTCTAACTTTCGAAACAACTGAGATACAGGGTGTTCTTCGTCAAATGACAGGTATAGTATCTTTCGAACCAATGCTCTGATTCGACTGAAATTTTCACCAATCATTCCTCTTCACAATCCAGAATAACGATTCAAAAATAAAAAGTCTAACATTCGAAACAACTGAGATACAGGGTGTTTTTCGTCAAATGACAGGTATAGTATCTTTCGAACCAATGCTCTGATTCGACTGAAATTTTCACCAATCATTCCTCTTCACAATCCAGAATAACGTCCAAAAAATAAAAAGTCTAACTTTCGAAACAACTGAGATACAGGGTGTTCTTCGTCAAATGACAGGTATAGTATCTTGCGAACCAATGCTCTGATTCGACTGAAATTTTCACCAATCATTCCTCTTCACAATCCAGAATAACGTTTCAAAAATAAAAAGTCTAACTTTCGAAACAACTGAGATACAGGGTGTTCTTCGTCAAATGACAGGTATAGTATCTTGCGAACCAATGCTCTGATTCGACTGAAATTTTCACCAATCATTCCTCTTCACAATCCAGAATAACGTTCCAAAAATTACAAGTCTAACTTTCGAAACAACTGAGATACAGGGTGTTCTTCGTCAAATAACAGGTATAGTATCTTTCGAACCAATGCTCTGATTCGCCTGATATTTTCACCAATCATTCCTCTTCACAATCCAGAATAACGATTCATAAATAAAAAGTCTAACATTCGAAACAACTGAGATACAGGGTGTTCTTCGTCAAATGACAGGTATAGTATCTTTCGAACCAATGCTCTGATTCGACTGAAATTTTCACCAATCATTCCTCTTCACAATCCAGAATAACGTTCCAAAAATAAAAAGTCTAACTTTCGAAACAACTGAGATACAGGGTGTTCTTCGTCAAATGACAGGTATAGTATCTTTCGAACCAATGCTCTGATTCGACTGAAATTTTCACCAATCATTCCTCTTCACAATCCAGAATAACGTTCCAAAAATAAAAAGTCTAACTTCCGAAACTACTGAGATACAGGGTGTTCTTCGTCAAATGACAGGTATAGTATCTTTCGAACCAATGCTCTGATTCGACTGAAATTTTCACCAATCATTCCTCTTCACAATCCAGAATAACGATTCAAAAATAAAAAGTCTAACATTCGAAACAACTGAGATACAGGGTGTTCTTCGTCAAATGACAGGTATAGTATCTTTCGAACCAATGCTCTGATTCGACTGAAATTTTCACCAATCATTCCTCTTCACAATCCAGAATAACGTTCCAAAAATAAAGAGTCTAACTTTCGAAACAACTGAGATACAGGGTGTTCTTCGTCAAATGACAGGTATAGTATCTTTCGAACCAATGCTCTGATTCGACTGAAATTTTCACCAATCATTCCTCTTCACAATCCAGAAAAACGATTCAAAAATAAAAAGTCTAACATTCGAAACAACTGAGATACAGGGTGTTCTTCGTCAAATGACAGGTATAGTATCTTTCGAACCAATGCTCTGATTCGACTGAAATTTTCACCAATCATTCCTCTTCACAATCCAGAATAACGTTTCAAAAATAAAAAGTCTAACTTTCGAAACAACTGAGATACAGGGTGTTCTTCGTCAAATGACAGGTATAGTATCTTGCAAACCAATGCTCTGATTCGACTGAAATTTTCACCAATCATTCCTCTTCACAATCCAGAATAACGATTCAAAAATAAAAAGTCTAACATTCGAAACAACTGAGATACAGGGTGTTCTTCGTCAAATGACAGGTATAGTATCTTTCGAACCAATGCTCTGATTCGACTGAAATTTTCACCAATCATTCCTCTTCACAATCCAGAATAACGTTTCAAAAATAAAAAGTCTAACTTTCGAAACAACTGAGATACAGGGTGTTCTTCGTCAAATGACAGGTATAGTATCTTGCAAACCAATGCTCTGATTCGACTGAAATTTTCACCAATCATTCCTCTTCACAATCCAGAATAACGATTCAAAAATAAAAAGTCTAACATTCGAAACAACTGAGATACAGGGTGTTCTTCGTCAAATGACAGGTATAGTATCTTTCGAACCAATGCTCTGATTCGACTGAAATTTTCACCAATCATTCCTCTTCACAATCCAGAATAACGTTCCAAAAATAAAAAGTCTAACTTTCGAAACAACTGAGATACAGGGTGTTCTTCGTCAAATGACAGGTATAGTTTCTTGCGAACCAATGCTCTGATTCGACTGAAATTTTCACCAATCATTCCTCTTCACAATCCAGAATAACGTTCCAAAAATAAAAAGTCTAACTTTCGAAACAACTGAGATATAGGGTGTTCTTCGTTAAATGACAGGTATAGTATCTTCCGAACCAATGCTCTGATTCGACTGAAATTTTCACCAATCATTCCTCTTCACAATCCAGAATAACGTTCCAAAAATAAAAAGTCTAACTTTCGAAACAACTGAGATACAGGGTGTTCTTCGTCAAATGACAGGTATAGTATCTTTCGAACCAATGCTATGATTCGACTGAAATTTTCACCAATCATTCCTCTTCACAATCCAGAATAACGTTTCAAAAATAAAAAGTCTAACATTCGAAACAACTGAGATACAGGGTGTTCTTCGTCAAATGACAGGTATAGTATCTTTCGAACCAATGCTCTGATTCGACTGAAATTTTCACCAATCATTCCTCTTCACAATCCAGAATAACGTTTCAAAAATAAAAAGTCTAACTTTCGAAACAACTGAGATACAGGGTGTTCTTCGTCAAATGACAGGTATAGTATCTTTCGAACCAATGCTCTGATTCGACTGAAATTTTCACCAATCATTCCTCTTCACAATCCAGAATAACGTTTCAAAAATAAAAAGTCTAACTTTCGAAACAACTGAGATACAGGGTGTTCTTCGTCAAATGACAGGTATAGTATCTTTCGAACCAATGCTCTGATTCGACTGAAATTTTCACCAATCATTCCTCTTCACAATCCAGAATAACGTTCCAAAAATAAAAAGTCTAACTTTCGAAACAACTGAGATACAGGGTGTTCTTCGTCAAATGACAGGAATAGTATCTTGCGAACCAATGCTCTGATTCGACTGAAATTTTCACCAATCATTCCTCTTCACAATCCAGAATAACGTTCCAAAAATAAAAAGTCTAACTTTCGAAACAACTGAGATACAGGGTGTTCTTCGTCAAATGACAGGTATAGTTTCTTGCGAACCAATGCTCTGATTCGACTGAAATTTTCACCAATCATTCCTCTTCACAATCCAGAATAACGTTCCAAAAATAAAAAGTCTAACTTTCGAAACAACTGAGATACAGGGTGTTCTTCGTCAAATGACAGGTATCGTATCTTTCGAACCAATGCTCTGATTCGACTGAAATTTTCACCAATCATTCCTCTTCACCATCCAGAATAACGATTAAAAAATAAAAAGTCTAACATTCGAATTAACTGAGATACAGGGTGTTCTTCGTCAAATGACAGGTATAGTATCTTTCGAACCAATGCTCTGATCCGACTGAAATTTTCACCAATCATTCCTCTTCACAATCCAGAATAACGTTTCATAAATAAAAAGTCTAACTATCGAAACAACTGAGATACAGGGTGTTCTTCGTCAAATGACAGGAATAGTATCTTGCGAACCAATGCTCTGATTCGACTGAAATTTTCACCAATCATTCCTCTTCACAATGCAGAATAACGTTCCAAAAATTAAAAGTCTAACTTTCGAAACAACTGAGATACAGGGTGTTCTTCGTCAAATGACAGGTATAGTTTCTTGCGAACCAATGCTCTGATTCGACTGAAATTTTCACCAATCATTCCTCTTCACAATCCAGAATAACGTTCCAAAAATAAAAAGTCTAACTTTCGAAACAACTGAGATACAGGGTGTTCTTCGTCAAATGACAGGTATCGTATCTTTCGAACCAATGCTCTGATTCGACTGAAATTTTCACCAATCATTCCTCTTCACCATCCAGAATAACGATTAAAAAATAAAAAGTCTAACTTTCGAATTAACTGAGATACAGGGTGTTCTTCGTCAAATGACAGGTATAGTATCTTTCGAACCAATGCTCTGATTCGACTGAAATTTTCACCAATCATTCCTCTTCACAATCCAGAATAATGTTCCAAAAATAAAAAGTCTAACTTCCGAAACAACTGAGATACAGGGTGTTCTTCGTCAAATGACAGGTATAGTATCTTTCGAACCAATGCTCTGATTCGACTGAAATTTTCACCAATCATTCCTCTTCACAATCCAGAATAATGTTCCAAAAATAAAAAGTCTAACTTCCGAAACAACTGAGATACAGGGTGTTCTTCGTCAAATGACAGGTATAGTATCTTTCGAACCAATGCTCTGATTCGACTGAAATTTTCACCAATCATTCCTCTTCACAATCCAGAATAATGTTCCAAAAATAAAAAGTCTAACTTCCGAAACAACTGAGATACAGGGTGTTCTTCGTCAAATGACAGGTATAGAATCTTTCGAACCAATGCTCTGATTCGACTGAATTTTTCACCAATCATTCCTCTTCACAATCCAGAATAACGTTCCAAAAATAAAAAGTCTAACTTTCGAAACAACTGAGATACAGGGTGTTCTTCGTCAAATGACAGGTATAGTATCTTTCGAACCAATGCTCTGATTCGACTGAAATTTTCACCAATCATTCCTCTTCACAATCCAGAATAACGATTCAAAAATAAAAAGTCTAACATTCGAAACAACTGAGATACAGGGTGTTTTTCGTCAAATGAAAGGTATAGTATCTTTCGAACCAATGCTCTGATTCGACTGAAATTTTCACCAATCATTCCTCTTCACAATCCAGAATAACGTTCCAAAAATAAAAAGTCTAACTTTCGAAACAACTGAGATACAGGGTGTTCTTCGTCAAATGACAGGTATAGTATCTTGCGAACCAATGCTCTGATTCGACTGAAATTTTCACCAATCATTCCTCTTCACAATCCAGAATAACGTTTCAAAAATAAAAAGTCTAACTTTCGAAACAACTGAGATACAGGGTGTTCTTCGTCAAATGACAGGTATAGTAACTTGCGAACCAATGCTCTGATTCGACTGAAATTTTCACCAATCATTCCTCTTCACAATCCAGAATAACGTTCCAAAAATAAAAAGTCTAACTTTCGAAACAACTGAGATACAGGGTGTTCTTCGTCAAATGACAGGTATAGTATCTTTCGAACCAATGCTCTGATTCGACTGAAATTTTCACCAATCATTCCTCTTCACAATCCAGAATAACGTTCCAAAAATAAAAAGTCTAACTTTCGAAACAACTGAGATACAGGGTGTTCTTCGTCAAATGACAGGTATAGTATCTTTCGAACCAATGCTCTGATTCGACTGAAATTTTTACCAATCATTCCTCTTCACAATCCAGAATAACGTTCCAAAAATAAAAAGTCTAACTTTCGAAACAACTGAGATACAGGGTGTTCTTCGTCAAATGACAGGTATAGTATCTTGCGAACCAATGCTCTGATTCGACTGAAATTTTCACCAATCATTCCTCCTCACAATCCAGAATAACGTTCCAAAAATAAAAAGTCTAACTTTCGAAACAACTGAGATACAGGGTGTTCTTCGTCAAATGACAGGTATAGTTTCTTGCGAACCAATGCTCTGATTCGACTGAAATTTTCACCAATCATTCCTCTTCACAATCCAGAATAACGTTCCAAAAATAAAAAGTCTAACTTTCGAAACAACTGAGATACAGGGTGTTCTTCGTCAAATGACAGGTATCGTATCTTTCGAACCAATGCTCTGATTCGACTGAAATTTTCACCAATCATTCCTCTTCACCATCCAGAATAACGATTAAAAAATAAAAAGTCTAACATTCGAATTAACTGAGATACAGGGTGTTCTTCGTCAAATGACAGGTATAGTATCTTTCGAACCAATGCTCTGATCCGACTGAAATTTTCACCAATCATTCCTCTTCACAATCCAGAATAACGTTTCATAAATAAAAAGTCTAACTATCGAAACAACTGAGATACAGGGTGTTCTTCGTCAAATGACAGGAATAGTATCTTGCGAACCAATGCTCTGATTCGACTGAAATTTTCACCAATCATTCCTCTTCACAATGCAGAATAACGTTCCAAAAATTAAAAGTCTAACTTTCGAAACAACTGAGATACAGGGTGTTCTTCGTCAAATGACAGGTATAGTTTCTTGCGAACCAATGCTCTGATTCGACTGAAATTTTCACCAATCATTCCTCTTCACAATCCAGAATAACGTTCCAAAAATAAAAAGTCTAACTTTCGAAACAACTGAGATACAGGGTGTTCTTCGTCAAATGACAGGTATCGTATCTTTCGAACCAATGCTCTGATTCGACTGAAATTTTCACCAATCATTCCTCTTCACCATCCAGAATAACGATTAAAAAATAAAAAGTCTAACATTCGAATTAACTGAGATACAGGGTGTTCTTCGTCAAATGACAGGTATAGTATCTTTCGAACCAATGCTCTGATTCGACTGAAATTTTCACCAATCATTCCTCTTCACAATCCAGAATAATGTTCCAAAAATAAAAAGTCTAACTTCCGAAACAACTGAGATACACGGTGTTCTTCGTCAAATGACAGGTATAGTATCTTTCGAACCAATGCTCTGATTCGACTGAAATTTTCACCAATCATTCCTCTTCACAATCCAGAATAATGTTCCAAAAATAAAAAGTCTAACTTCCGAAACAACTGAGATACAGGGTGTTCTTCGTCAAATGACAGGTATAGTATCTTTCGAACCAATGCTCTGATTCTACTGAAATTTTCACCAATCATTCCTCTTCACAATCCAGAATAATGTTCCAAAAATAAAAAGTCTAACTTCCGAAACAACTGAGATACAGGGTGTTCTTCGTCAAATGACAGGTATAGTATCTTTCGAACCAATGCTCTGATTCGACTGAATTTTTCACCAATCATTCCTCTTCACAATCCAGAATAACGTTCCAAAAATAAAAAGTCTAACTTTCGAAACAACTGAGATACAGGGTGTTCTTCGTCAAATGACAGGTATAGTATCTTTCGAACCAATGCTCTGATTCGACTGAAATTTTCACCAATCATTCCTCTTCACAATCCAGAATAACGATTCAAAAATAAAAAGTCTAACATTCGAAACAACTGAGATACAGGGTGTTTTTCGTCAAATGACAGGTATAGTATCTTTCGAACCAATGCTCTGATTCGACTGAAATTTTCACCAATCATTCCTCTTCACAATCCAGAATAACGTTCCAAAAATAAAAAGTCTAACTTTCGAAACAACTGAGATACAGGGTGTTCTTCGTCAAATGACAGGTATAGTATCTTGCGAACCAATGCTCTGATTCGACTGAAATTTTCACCAATCATTCCTCTTCACAATCCAGAATAACGTTTCAAAAATAAAAAGTCTAACTTTCGAAACAACTGAGATACAGGGTGTTCTTCGTCAAATGACAGGTATAGTATCTTGCGAACCAATGCTCTGATTCGACTGAAATTTTCACCAATCATTCCTCTTCACAATCCAGAATAACGTTCCAAAAATTACAAGTCTAACTTTCGAAACAACTGAGATACAGGGTGTTCTTCGTCAAATGACAGGTATAGTATCTTTCGAACCAATGCTCTGATTCGCCTGATATTTTCACCAATCATTCCTCTTCACAATCCAGAATAACGATTCATAAATAAAAAGTCTAACATTCGAAACAACTGAGATACAGGGTGTTCTTCGTCAAATGACAGGTATAGTATCTTTCGAACCAATGCTCTGATTCGACTGAAATTTTCACCAATCATTCCTCTTCACAATCCAGAATAACGTTCCAAAAATAAAAAGTCTAACTTTCGAAACAACTGAGATACAGGGTGTTCTTCGTCAAATGACAGGTATAGTATCTTTCGAACCAATGCTCTGATTCGACTGAAATTTTCACCAATCATTCCTCTTCACAATCCAGAATAACGTTCCAAAAATAAAAAGTCTAACTTCCGAAACTACTGAGATACAGGGTGTTCTTCGTCAAATGACAGGTATAGTATCTTTCGAACCAATGCTCTGATTCGACTGAAATTTTCACCAATCATTCCTCTTCACAATCCAGAATAACGATTCAAAAATAAAAAGTCTAACATTCGAAACAACTGAGATACAGGGTGTTCTTCGTCAAATGACAGGTATAGTATCTTTCGAACCAATGCTCTGATTCGACTGAAATTTTCACCAATCATTCCTCTTCACAATCCAGAAT
Source organism: Myrrha octodecimguttata (assembly GCA_958510865.1). Taxonomy (NCBI): domain Eukaryota; kingdom Metazoa; phylum Arthropoda; class Insecta; order Coleoptera; family Coccinellidae; genus Myrrha; species Myrrha octodecimguttata. The sequence continues at coordinate 13,209,990 of OY294062.1, forward strand.
AACGTTCCAAAAATAAAGAGTCTAACTTTCGAAACAACTGAGATACAGGGTGTTCTTCGTCAAATGACAGGTATAGTATCTTTCGAACCAATGCTCTGATTCGACTGAAATTTTCACCAATCATTCCTCTTCACAATCCAGAATAACGATTCAAAAATAAAAAGTCTAACATTCGAAACAACTGAGATACAGGGTGTTCTTCGTCAAATGACAGGTATAGTATCTTTCGAACCAATGCTCTGATTCGACTGAAATTTTCACCAATCATTCCTCTTCACAATCCAGAATAACGTTTCAAAAATAAAAAGTCTAACTTTCGAAACAACTGAGATACAGGGTGTTCTTCGTCAAATGACAGGTATAGTATCTTGCAAACCAATGCTCTGATTCGACTGAAATTTTCACCAATCATTCCTCTTCACAATCCAGAATAACGATTCAAAAATAAAAAGTCTAACATTCGAAACAACTGAGATACAGGGTGTTCTTCGTCAAATGACAGGTATAGTATCTTTCGAACCAATGCTCTGATTCGACTGAAATTTTCACCAATCATTCCTCTTCACAATCCAGAATAACGTTTCAAAAATAAAAAGTCTAACTTTCGAAACAACTGAGATACAGGGTGTTCTTCGTCAAATGACAGGTATAGTATCTTGCAAACCAATGCTCTGATTCGACTGAAATTTTCACCAATCATTCCTCTTCACAATCCAGAATAACGATTCAAAAATAAAAAGTCTAACATTCGAAACAACTGAGATACAGGGTGTTCTTCGTCAAATGACAGGTATAGTATCTTTCGAACCAATGCTCTGATTCGACTGAAATTTTCACCAATCATTCCTCTTCACAATCCAGAATAACGTTCCAAAAATAAAAAGTCTAACTTTCGAAACAACTGAGATACAGGGTGTTCTTCGTCAAATGACAGGTATAGTTTCTTGCGAACCAATGCTCTGATTCGACTGAAATTTTCACCAATCATTCCTCTTCACAATCCAGAATAACGTTCCAAAAATAAAAAGTCTAACTTTCGAAACAACTGAGATATAGGGTGTTCTTCGTTAAATGACAGGTATAGTATCTTCCGAACCAATGCTCTGATTCGACTGAAATTTTCACCAATCATTCCTCTTCACAATCCAGAATAACGTTCCAAAAATAAAAAGTCTAACTTTCGAAACAACTGAGATACAGGGTGTTCTTCGTCAAATGACAGGTATAGTATCTTTCGAACCAATCCTATGATTCGACTGAAATTTTCACCAATCATTCCTCTTCACAATCCAGAATAACGTTTCAAAAATAAAAAGTCTAACATTCGAAACAACTGAGATACAGGGTGTTCTTCGTCAAATGACAGGTATAGTATCTTTCGAACCAATGCTCTGATTCGACTGAAATTTTCACCAATCATTCCTCTTCACAATCCAGAATAACGTTCCAAAAATAAAAAGTCTAACTTTCGAAACAACTGAGATACAGGGTGTTCTTCGTCAAATGACAGGTATAGTATCTTTCGAACCAATGCTCTGATTCGACTGAAATTTTCACCAATCATTCCTCTTCACAATCCAGAATAACGTTCCAAAAATAAAAAGTCTAACTTTCGAAACAACTGAGATACAGGGTGTTCTTCGTCAAATGACAGGTATAGTATCTTTCGAACCAATGCTCTGATTCGACTGAAATTTTCACCAATCATTCCTCTTCACAATCCAGAATATCGTTTCAAAAATAAAAAGTCTAACTTTCGAAACAACTGAGATACAGGGTGTTCTTCGTCAAATGACAGGTATAGTATCTTGCGAACCAATGCTCTGATTCGACTGAAATTTTCACCAATCATTCCTCTTCACAATCCAGAATAACGTTCCAAAAATAAAAAGTCTAACTTTCGAAACAACTGAGATACAGGGTGTTCTTCGTCAAATGACAGGTATAGTTTCTTGCGAACCAATGCTCTGATTCGACTGAAATTTTCACCAATCATTCCTCTTCACAATCCAGAATAACGTTCCAAAAATAAAAAGTCTAACTTTCGAAACAACTGAGATACAGGGTGTTCTTCGTCAAATGACAGGTATCGTATCTTTCGAACCAATGCTCTGATTCGACTGAAATTTTCACCAATCATTCCTCTTCACCATCCAGAATAACGATTAAAAAATAAAAAGTCTAACATCCGAATTAACTGAGATACAGGGTGTTCTTCGTCAAATGACAGGTATAGTATCTTTCGAACCAATGCTCTGATCCGACTGAAATTTTCACCAATCATTCCTCTTCACAATCCAGAATAACGTTTCATAAATAAAAAGTCTAACTATCGAAACAACTGAGATACAGGGTGTTCTTCGTCAAATGACAGGAATAGTATCTTGCGAACCAATGCTCTGATTCGACTGAAATTTTCACCAATCATTCCTCTTCACAATGCAGAATAACGTTCCAAAAATTAAGAGTCTAACTTTCGAAACAACTGAGATACAGGGTGTTCTTCGTCAAATGACAGGTATAGTTTCTTGCGAACCAATGCTCTGATTCGACTGAAATTTTCACCAATCATTCCTCTTCACAATCCAGAATAACGTTCCAAAAATAAAAAGTCTAACTTTTGAAACAACTGAGATACAGGGTGTTCTTCGTCAAATGACAGGTATCGTATCTTTCGAACCAATGCTCTGATTCGACTGAAATTTTCACCAATCATTCCTCTTCACCATCCAGAATAACGATTAAAAAATAAAAAGTCTAACATTCGAATTAACTGAGATACAGGGTGTTCTTCGTCAAATGACAGGTATAGTATCTTTCGAACCAATGCTCTGATCCGACTGAAATTTTCACCAATCATTCCTCTTCACAATCCAGAATAACGTTCCATAAATAAAAAGTCTAACTATCGAAACAACTGAGATACAGGGTGTTCTTCGTCAAATGACAGGAATAGTATCTTGCGAACCAATGCTCTGATTCGACTGAAATTTTCACCAATCATTCCTCTTCACAATGCAGAATAACGTTCCAAAAATTAAAAGTCTAACTTTCGAAACAACTGAGATACAGGGTGTTCTTCGTCAAATGACAGGTATAGTATCTTTCGAACCAATGCTCTGATTCGACTGAAATTTTCACCAATCATTCCGCTTCACAATCCAGAATAACGTTCCAAAAATAAAAACTCTAACTTTCGAAACAACTGAGATACAGGGTGTTCTTCGTCAAATGACAGGTATAGTATCTTTCGAACCAATGCTCTGATTCGACTGAAATTTTCACCAATCATTCCTCTTCATAATCCAGAATAACGATTCAAAAATAAAAAGTCTAACATTCGAAACAACTGAGATACAGGGTGTTCTTCGTCAAATGACAGGTATAGTATCTTGCGAACCAATGCTCTGATTCGACTGAAATTTTCACCAATCATTCCTCTTCACAATACAGAATAACGTTCCAAAAATAAAAAGTCTTACTTTCGAAACAACTGAGATACAGGGTGTTATTCGTCAAATGACAGGTATAGTATCTTCCGAACCAATGCTCTGATTCGACTGAAATTTTCACCAATCATTCCTCTTCACAATCCAGAATAACGTTCCAAAAATAAAAAGTCTAACTTTCGAAACAACTGAGATACAGGGTGTTCTTCGTCAAATGACAGGTATAGTATCTTTCGAACCAATGCTCTGATTCGACTGAAATTTTCACCAATCATTCCTCTTCACAATCCAGAATAACGTTCCAAAAATAAAAAGTCTAACTTTCGAAACAACTGAGATACAAGGTGTTCTTCGTCAAATGACAGGTATAGTATCTTTCGAACCAATGCTCTGATTCGACTGAAATTTTCACCAATCATTCCTCTTCACAATCCAGAATAACGTTCCAAAAATAAAAAGTCTAACTTTCGAAACAACTGAGATACAGGGTGTTCTTCGTCAAATGACAGGTATAGTATCTTGCGAACCAATGCTCTGATTCGACTGAAATTTTCACCAATCATTCCTCTTCACAATCCAGAATAACGTTCCAAAAATAAAAAGTCTAACTTTCGAAACAACTGAGATACAGGGTGTTCTTCGTCAAATGACAGGTATAGTTTCTTGCGAACCAATGCTCTGATTCGACTGAAATTTTCACCAATCATTCCTCTTCACAATCCAGAATAACGTTCCAAAAATAAAAAGTCTAACTTTCGAAACAACTGAGATACAGGGTGTTCTTCGTCAAATGACAGGTATCGTATCTTTCGAACCAATGCTCTGATTCGACTGAAATTTTCACCAATCATTCCTCTTCACCATCCAGAATAACGATTAAAAAATAAAAAGTCTAACATTCGAATTAACTGAGATACAGGGTGTTCTTCGTCAAATGACAGGTATAGTATCTTTCGAACCAATGCTCTGATCCGACTGAAATTTTCACCAATCAGTCCTCTTCACAATCCAGAATAACGTTCCATAAATAAAAAGTCTAACTATCGAAACAACTGAGATACAGGGTGTTCTTCGTCAAATGACAGGAATAGTATCTTGCGAACCAATGCTCTGATTCGACTGAAATTTTCACCAATCATTCCTCTTCACAATGCAAAATAATGTTCCAAAAATTAAAAGTCTAACTTTCGAAACAACTGAGATACAGGGTGTTCTTCGTCAAATGACAGGTATAGTATCTTTCGAACCAATGCTCTGATTCGACTGAAATTTTCACCAATCATTCCGCTTCACAATCCAGAATAACGTTCCAAAAATAAAAACTCTAACTTCCGAAACAACTGAGATACAGGGTGTTCTTCGTCAAATGACAGGTATAGTATCTTTCGAACCAATGCTCTGATTCGACTGAAATTTTCACCAATCATTCCTCTTCATAATCCAGAATAACGATTCAAAAATAAAAAGTCTAACATTCGAAACAACTGAGATACAGGGTGTTCTTCGTCAAATGACAGGTATAGTATCTTGCGAACCAATGCTCTGATTCGACTGAAATTTTCACCAATCATTCCTCTTCACAATCCAGAATAACATTCCAAAAATAAAAAGTCTAACTTTCGAAACAACTGAGATACAGGGTGTTCTTCGTCAAATGACAGGTATAGTATCTTTCGAACCAATGCTCTGATTCGACTGAAATTTTCACCAATCATTCCTCTTCACAATCCAGAATAACGATTCAAAAATGAAAAGTCTAACATTCGAAACAACTGAGATACAGGGTGTTCTTCGTCAAATGACAGGTATATTATCTTTCGAACCAATGCTCTGATTCGACTGAAATTTTCACCAATCATTCCTCTTCACAATCCAGAATAACGTTCCAAAAATTAAAAGTCTAACTTTCGAAACAACTGAGATACAGGGTGTTCTTCGTCAAATGACAGGTATAGTATCTTTCGAACCAATGCTCTGATTCGACTGAAATTTTCACCAATCATTCCCCTTCACAATCCAGAATAACGTTCCAGAAATAAAAAGTCTAACTTTCGAAACAACTGAGATACAGGGTGTTCTTCGTCAAATGACAGGTATAGTATCTTTCGAACCAATGCTCTGATTTTTTTTTCACCAATCATTCCTCTTCACAATCCAGAATAACGATTCAAAAATAAAAAGTCTAACATTCGAAACAACTGAGATACAGGGTGTTCTTCGTCAAATGACAGGTATAGTATCTTTCGAACCAATGTTCTGATTCGACTGAAATTTTCACCAATCATTCCTCTTCACCATCCAGAATAACGATTAAAAAATAAAAAGTCTAACATTCGAATTAACTGAGATACAGGGTGTTCTTCGTCAAATGACAGGTATAGTATCTTTCGAACCAATGCTCTGATCCGACTGAAATTTTCACCAATCATTCCTCTTCACAATCCAGAATAACGTTCCATAAATAAAAAGTCTAACTATCGAAACAACTGAGATACAGGGTGTTCTTCGTCAAATGACAGGAATAGTATCTTGCGAACCAATGCTCTGATTCGACTGAAATTTTCACCAATCATTCCTCTTCACAATGCAGAATAACGTTCCAAAAATTAAAAGTCTAACTTTCGAAACAACTGAGATACAGGGTGTTCTTCGTCAAATGACAGGTATAGTATCTTTCGAACCAATGCTCTGATTCGACTGAAATTTTCACCAATCATTCCGCTTCACAATCCAGAATAACGTTCCAAAAATAAAAACTCTAACTTTCGAAACAACTGAGATACAGGGTGTTCTTCGTCAAATGACAGGTATAGTATCTTTCGAACCAATGCTCTGATTCGACTGAAATTTTCACCAATCATTCCTCTTCATAATCCAGAATAACGATTCAAAAATAAAAAGTCTAACATTCGAAACAACTGAGATACAGGGTGTTCTTCGTCAAATGACAGGTATAGTATCTTGCGAACCAATGCTCTGATTCGACTGAAATTTTCACCAATCATTCCTCTTCACAATCCAGAATAACGTTCCAAAAATAAAAAGTCTTACTTTCGAAACAACTGAGATACAGGGTGTTATTCGTCAAATGACAGGTATAGTATCTTCCGAACCAATGCTCTGATTCGACTGAAATTTTCACCAATCATTCCTCTTCACAATCCAGAATAACGTTCCAAAAATAAAAAGTCTAACTTTCGAAACAACTGAGATACAGGGTGTTCTTCGTCAAATGACAGGTATAGTATCTTTCGAACCAATGCTCTGATTCGACTGAAATTTTCACCAATCATTCCTCTTCACAATCCAGAATAACGTTCCAAAAATAAAAAGTCTAACTTTCGAAACAACTGAGATACAAGGTGTTCTTCGTCAAATGACAGGTATAGTATCTTTCGAACCAATGCTCTGATTCGACTGAAATTTTCACCAATCATTCCTCTTCATAATCCAGAATAACGATTCAAAAATAAAAAGTCTAACATTCGAAACAACTGAGATACAGGGTGTTCTTCGTCAAATGACAGGTATAGTATCTTGCGAACCAATGCTCTGATTCGACTGAAATTTTCACCAATCATTCCTCTTCACAATCCAGAATAACGTTCCAAAAATAAAAAGTCTTACTTTCGAAACAACTGAGATACAGGGTGTTATTCGTCAAATGACAGGTATAGTATCTTCCGAACCAATGCTCTGATTCGACTGAAATTTTCACCAATCATTCCTCTTCACAATCCAGAATAACGTTCCAAAAATAAAAAGTCTAACTTTCGAAACAACTGAGATACAGGGTGTTCTTCGTCAAATGACAGGTATAGTATCTTTCGAACCAATGCTCTGATTCGACTGAAATTTTCACCAATCATTCCCCTTCACAATCCAGAATAACGTTCCAAAAATAAAAAGTCTAACTTTCGAAACAACTGAGATACAAGGTGTTCTTCGTCAAATGACAGGTATAGTATCTTTCGAACCAATGCTCTGATTCGACTGAAATTTTCACCAATCATTCCTCTTCACAATCCAGAATAACGTTCCAAAAATAAAAAGTCTAACTTTCGAAACAACTGAGATACAGGGTGTTCTTCGTCAAATGACAGGTATAGTATCTTGCGAACCAATGCTCTGATTCGACTGAAATTTTCACCAATCATTCCTCTTCACAATCCAGAATAACGTTCCAAAAATAAAAAGTCTAACTTTCGAAACAACTGAGATACAGGGTGTTCTTCGTCAAATGACAGGTATAGTTTCTTGCGAACCAATGCTCTGATTCGACTGAAATTTTCACCAATCATTCCTCTTCACAATCCAGAATAACGTTCCAAAAATAAAAAGTCTAACTTTCGAAACAACTGAGATACAGGGTGTTCTTCGTCAAATGACAGGTATCGTATCTTTCGAACCAATGCTCTGATTCGACTGAAATTTTCACCAATCATTCCTCTTCACCATCCAGAATAACGATTAAAAAATAAAAAGTCTAACATTCGAATTAACTGAGATACAGGGTGTTCTTCGTCAAATGACAGGTATAGTATCTTTCGAACCAATGCTCTGATCCGACTGAAATTTTCACCAATCAGTCCTCTTCACAATCCAGAATAACGTTCCATAAATAAAAAGTCTAACTATCGAAACAACTGAGATACAGGGTGTTCTTCGTCAAATGACAGGAATAGTATCTTGCGAACCAATGCTCTGATTCGACTGAAATTTTCACCAATCATTCCTCTTCACAATGCAAAATAATGTTCCAAAAATTAAAAGTCTAACTTTCGAAACAACTGAGATACAGGGTGTTCTTCGTCAAATGACAGGTATAGTATCTTTCGAACCAATGCTCTGATTCGACTGAAATTTTCACCAATCATTCCGCTTCACAATCCAGAATAACGTTCCAAAAATAAAAACTCTAACTTCCGAAACAACTGAGATACAGGGTGTTCTTCGTCAAATGACAGGTATAGTATCTTTCGAACCAATGCTCTGATTCGACTGAAATTTTCACCAATCATTCCTCTTCATAATCCAGAATAACGATTCAAAAATAAAAAGTCTAACATTCGAAACAACTGAGATACAGGGTGTTCTTCGTCAAATGACAGGTATAGTATCTTGCGAACCAATGCTCTGATTCGACTGAAATTTTCACCAATCATTCCTCTTCACAATCCAGAATAACATTCCAAAAATAAAAAGTCTAACTTTCGAAACAACTGAGATACAGGGTGTTCTTCGTCAAATGACAGGTATAGTATCTTTCGAACCAATGCTCTGATTCGACTGAAATTTTCACCAATCATTCCTCTTCACAATCCAGAATAACGATTCAAAAATGAAAAGTCTAACATTCGAAACAACTGAGATACAGGGTGTTCTTCGTCAAATGACAGGTATATTATCTTTCGAACCAATGCTCTGATTCGACTGAAATTTTCACCAATCATTCCTCTTCACAATCCAGAATAACGTTCCAAAAATTAAAAGTCTAACTTTCGAAACAACTGAGATACAGGGTGTTCTTCGTCAAATGACAGGTATAGTATCTTTCGAACCAATGCTCTGATTCGACTGAAATTTTCACCAATCATTCCCCTTCACAATCCAGAATAACGTTCCAGAAATAAAAAGTCTAACTTTCGAAACAACTGAGATACAGGGTGTTCTTCGTCAAATGACAGGTATAGTATCTTTCGAACCAATGCTCTGATTTTTTTTTCACCAATCATTCCTCTTCACAATCCAGAATAACGATTCAAAAATAAAAAGTCTAACATTCGAAACAACTGAGATACAGGGTGTTCTTCGTCAAATGACAGGTATAGTATCTTTCGAACCAATGTTCTGATTCGACTGAAATTTTCACCAATCATTCCTCTTCACAATCCAGAATAACGCTCCAAAAATAAAAAGTCTAACTTTCGAAACAACTGAGATACAGGGTGTTCTTCGTCAAATGACAGGTATAGTATCTTTCGAACCAATGCTCTGATCCGACTGAAATTTTCACCAATCAGTCCTCTTCACAATCCAGAATAACGTTCCATAAATAAAAAGTCTAACTATCGAAACAACTGAGATACAGGGTGTTCTTCGTCAAATGACAGGAATAGTATCTTGCGAACCAATGCTCTGATTCGACTGAAATTTTCACCAATCATTCCTCTTCACAATGCAAAATAATGTTCCAAAAATTAAAAGTCTAACTTTCGAAACAACTGAGATACAGGGTGTTCTTCGTCAAATGACAGGTATAGTATCTTTCGAACCAATGCTCTGATTCGACTGAAATTTTCACCAATCATTCCGCTTCACAATCCAGAATAATGTTCCAAAAATAAAAACTCTAACTTTCGAAACAACTGAGATACAGGGTGTTCTTCGTCAAATGACAGGTATAGTATCTTTCGAACCAATGCTCTGATTCGACTGAAATTTTCACCAATCATTCCTCTTCATAATCCAGAATAACGATTCAAAAATAAAAAGTCTAACATTCGAAACAACTGAGATACAGGGTGTTCTTCGTCAAATGACAGGTATAGTATCTTGCGAACCAATGCTCTGATTCGACTGAAATTTTCACCAATCATTCCTCTTCACAATCCAGAATAACGTTCCAAAAATAAAAAGTCTAACTTTCGAAACAACTGAGATACAGGGTGTTATTCGTCAAATGACAGGTATAGTATCTTCCGAACCAATGCTCTGATTCGACTGAAATTTTCACCAATCATTCCTCTTCACAATCCAGAATAACGTTCCAAAAATAAAAAGTCTAACTTTCGAAACAACTGGGATACAGGGTATTCTTCGTCAAATGACAGGTATAGTATCTTTCGAACCAATGCTATGATTCGACTGAAATTTTCACCAATCATTCCTCTTCACAATCCAGAATAACGTTTCAAAAATAAAAAGTCTAACATTCGAAACAACTGAGATACAGGGCGTTCTTCGTCAAATGACAGGTATAGTATCTTTCGAACCAATGCTCTGATTCGACTGAAATTTTCACCAATCATTCCTCTTCACAATCCAGAATAACGTTCCGAAAATAAAAAGTCTAACTTTCGAAACAACTGAGATACAGGGTGTTCTTCGTCAAATGACAGGTATAGTATCTTTCGAACCAATGCTCCTATTCGACTGAAATTTTCACCAATCATTCCTCTTCACAATCCAGAATAACGATTCAAAAATAAAAAGTCTAACATTCGAAACAACTGAGATACATGGTGTTCTTCGTCAAATGACAGGTATAGTATCTTTCGAACAAATGCTCTGATTCGACTGAAATTTTCACCAATCATTCCTCTTCACAATCCAGAATAACGTTCCAAAAATAAAAAGTCTAACTTTCGAAACAACTGAGATGCAGGGTGTTCTTCGTCAAATGACAGGTATAGTATCTTTCGAACCAATGCTCTGATTCGACTGAAATTTTCACCAATCATTCCTCTTCACAATCCAGAATAACGATTCAAAAATAAAAAGTCTAACATTCGAAACAACTGAGATACAGGGTGTTCTTCGTCAAATGACAGGTATAGTATCTTGCGAACCAATGCTCTGATTCGACTGAAATTTTCACCAATCATTCCTCTTCACAATCCAGAATAACGTTCCAAAAATAAAAAGTCTAACTTTCGAAACAACTGAGATACAGGGTGTTCTTCGTCAAATGACAGGTATAGTATCTTTCGAACCAATGCTCTGATTCGACTGAAATTTTCACCAATCATTCCTCTTCACAATCCAGAATAACGATTCAAAAATGAAAAGTCTAACATTCGAAACAACTGAGATACAGGGTGTTCTTCGTCAAATGACAGGTATATTATCTTTCGAACCAATGCTCTGATTCGACTGAAATTTTCACCAATCATTCCTCTTCACAATCCAGAATAACGTTCCAAAAATTAAAAGTCTAACTTTCGAAACAACTGAGATACAGGGTGTTCTTCGTCAAATGACAGGTATAGTATCTTTCGAACCAATGCTCTGATTCGACTGAAATTTTCACCAATCATTCCCCTTCACAATCCAGAATAACGTTCCAGAAATAAAAAGTCTAACTTTCGAAACAACTGAGATACAGGGTGTTCTTCGTCAAATGACAGGTATAGTATCTTTCGAACCAATGCTCTGATTTTTTTTTCACCAATCATTCCTCTTCACAATCCAGAATAACGATTCAAAAATAAAAAGTCTAACATTCGAAACAACTGAGATACAGGGTGTTCTTCGTCAAATGACAGGTATAGTATCTTTCGAACCAATGCTCTGATTCGACTGAAATTTTCACCAATCATTCCTCTTCACAATCCAGAATAACGTTCCAAAAATAAAAAGTCTAACTTTCGAAACAACTGAGATACAGGGTGTTCTTCGTCAAATGACAGGTATAGTATCTTGCGAACCAATGCTCTGATTCGACTGAAATTTTCACCAATCATTCCTCTTCACAATCCAGAATAACGTTCCAAAAATAAAAAGTCTAACTTTCGAAACAACTGAGATACAGGGTGTTCTTCGTCAAATGACAGGTATAGTATCTTTCGAACCAATGCTCTGATTCGACTGAAATTTTCACCAATCATTCCTCTTCACAATCCAGAATAACGATTCAAAAATGAAAAGTCTAACATTCGAAACAACTGAGATACAGGGTGTTCTTCGTCAAATGACAGGTATATTATCTTTCGAACCAATGCTCTGATTCGACTAAAATTTTCACCAATCATTCCTCTTCACAATACAGAATAACGTTCCAAAAATTAAAAGTGTAACTTTCGAAACAACTGAGATACAGGGTGTTCTTCGTCAAATGACAGGTATAGTATCTTTCGAACCAATGCTCTGATTCGACTGAAATTTTCACCAATCATTCCTCTTCACAATCCAGAATAACGTTCCAAAAATAAAAAGTCTAACTTTCGAAACAACTGAGATACAGGGTGTTCTTCGTCAAATGACAGGTATAGTATCTTTCGAACCAATGCTCTGATTTTTTTTTCACCAATCATTCCTCTTCACAATCCAGAATAACGATTCAAAAATAAAAAGTCTAACATTCGAAACAACTGAGATACAGGGTGTTCTTCGTCAAATGACAGGTATAGTATCTTTCGAACCAATGCTCCGATTCGACTGAAATTTTCACCAATCATTCCTCTTCACAATCCAGAATAACGATTCAAAAATAAAAAGTCTAACTTTCGAAACAACTGAGATGCAGGGTGTTCTTCGTCAAATGACAGGTATAGTATCTTTCGAACCAATGCTCTGATTCGACTGAAATTTTCACCAATCATTCCTCTTCACAATCCAGAATAACGATTCAAAAATAAAAAGTCTAACATTCGAAACAACTGAGATACAGGGTGTTCTTCGTCAAATGACAGGTATAGTATCTTTCGAACCAATGCTCTGATTCGACTGAAATTTTCACCAATCATTCCTCTTCACAATCCAGAATAACGTTCCAAAAATAAAAAGTCTAACTTTCGAAACAACTGAGATACAGGGTGTTCTTCGTCAAATGACAGGTATAGTATCTTGCGAACCAATGCTCTGATTCGACTGAAATTTTCACCAATCATTCCTCTTCACAATCCAGAATAACGTTCCAAAAATAAAAAGTCTAACTTTCGAAACAACTGAGATACAGGGTGTTCTTCGTCAAATGACAGGTATATTATCTTTCGAACCAATGCTCTGATTCGACTGAAATTTTCACCAATCATTCCTCTTCACAATCCAGAATAACGTTCCAAAAATTAAAAGTCTAACTTTCGAAACAACTGAGATACAGGGTGTTCTTCGTCAAATGACAGGTATAGTATCTTTCGAACCAATGCTCTGATTCGACTGAAATTTTCACCAATCATTCCCCTTCACAATCCAGAATAACTTTCCAAAAATAAAAAGTCTAACTTTCGAAACAACTGAGATACAGGGTGTTCTTCGTCAAATGACAGGTATAGTATCTTTCGAACCAATGCTCTGATTTTTTTTTCACCAATCATTCCTCTTCACAATCCAGAATAACGATTCAAAAATAAAAAGTCTAACATTCGAAACAACTGAGATACAGGGTGTTCTTCGTCAAATGACAGGTATAGTATCTTTCGAACCAATGCTCTGATTCGACTGAAATTTTCACCAATCATTCCTCTTCACAATCCAGAATAACGTTCCAAAAATAAAAAGTCTAACTTTCGAAACAACTGAGATACAGGGTGTTCTTCGTCAAATGACAGGTATAGTATCTTTCGAACCAATGCTCTGATTCGACTGAAATTTTCACCAATCATTCCTCTTCACAATCCAGAATAACGATTCAAAAATAAAAAGTCTAACTTTCGAAACAACTGAGATGCAGGGTGTTCTTCGTCAAATGACAGGTATAGTATCTTTCGAACCAATGCTCTGATTCGACTGAAATTTTCACCAATCATTCCTCTTCACAATCCAGAATAACGATTCAAAAATAAAAAGTCTAACATTCGAAACAACTGAGATACAGGGTGTTCTTCGTCAAATGACAGGTATAGTATCTTTCGAACCAATGCTCTGATTCGACTGAAATTTTCACCAATCATTCCTCTTCACAATCCAGAATAACGTTCCAAAAATAAAAAGTCTAACTTTCGAAACAACTGAGATACAGGGTGTTCTTCGTCAAATGACAGGTATAGTATCTTGCGAACCAATGCTCTGATTCGACTGAAATTTTCACCAATCATTCCTCTTCACAATCCAGAATAACGTTCCAAAAATAAAAAGTCTAACTTTCGAAACAACTGAGATACAGGGTGTTCTTCGTCAAATGACAGGTATAGTATCTTTCGAACCAATGCTCTGATTCGACTGAAATTTTCACCAATCATTCCTCTTCACAATCCAGAATAACGATTCAAAAATGAAAAGTCTAACATTCGAAACAACTGAGATACAGGGTGTAATTCGTCAAATGACAGGTATATTATCTTTCGAACCAATGCTCTGATTCGACTGAAATTTTCACCAATCATTCCTCTTCACAATCCAGAATAACGTTCCAAAAATTAAAAGTCTAACTTTCGAAACAACTGAGATACAGGGTGTTCTTCGTCAAATGACAGGTATAGTATCTTTCGAACCAATGCTCTGATTCGACTGAAATTTTCACCAATCATTCCCCTTCACAATCCAGAATAACGTTCCAAAAATAAAAAGTCTAACTTTCTAAACAACTGAGATACAGGGTGTTCTTCGTCAAATGACAGGTATAGTATCTTTCGAACCAATGCTCTGATTTTTTTTTCACCAATCATTCCTCTTCACAATCCAGAATAACGATTCAAAAATAAAAAGTCTAACATTCGAAACAACTGAGATACAGGGTGTTCTTCGTCAAATGACAGGTATAGTATCTTTCGAACCAATGCTCTGATTCGACTGAAATTTTCACCAATCATTCCTCTTCACAATCCAGAATAACGTTCCAAAAATAAAAAGTCTAACTTTCGAAACAACTGAGATACAGGGTGTTCTTCGTCAAATGACAGGTATAGTATCTTGCGAACCAATGCTCTGATTCGACTGAAATTTTCACCAATCATTCCTCTTCACAATCCAGAATAACGTTCCAAAAATAAAAAGTCTAACTTTCGAAACAACTGAGATACAGGGTGTTCTTCGTCAAATGACAGGTAAAGTATCTTTCGAACCAATGCTCTGATTCGACTGAAATTTTCACCAATCATTCCTCTTCACAATCCAGAATAACGATTCAAAAATAAAAAGTCTAACATTCGAAACAACTGAGATACAGGGTGTTCTTCGTCAAATGACAGGTATAGTATCTTTCGAACAAATGCTCTGATTCGACTGAAATTTTCACCAATCATTCCTCTTCACAATCCAGAATAACGTTCCAAAAATAAAAAGTCTAACTTTCGAAACAACTGAGATGCAGGGTGTTCTTCGTCAAATGACAGGTATAGTATCTTTCGAACCAATGCTCTGATTCGACTGAAATTTTCACCAATCATTCCTCTTCACAATCCAGAACAACGATTCAAAAATAAAAAGTCTAACATTCGAAACAACTGAGATACAGGGTGTTCTTCGTCAAATGACAGGTATAGTATCTTTCGAACCAATGCTCTGATTCGACTGAAGTTTTCACCAATCATTCCTCTTCACAATCCAGAATAACGTTCCGAAAATAAAAAGTCTAACTTTCGAAACAACTGAGATACAGGGTGTTCTTCGTCAAATGACAGGTATAGTATCTTGCGAACCAATGCTCTGATTCGACTGAAATTTTCACCAATCATTCCTCTTCACAATCCAGAATAACTTTCCAAAAATAAAAAGTCTAACTTTCGAAACAACTGAGATACAGGGTGTTCTTCGTCAAATGACAGGTATAGTATCTTTCGAACCAATGCTCTGATTCGACTGAAATTTTCACCAATCATTCCTCTTCACAATCCAGAATAACGATTCAAAAATGAAAAGTCTAACATTCGAAACAACTGAGATACAGGGTGTTCTTCGTCAAATGACAGGTATATTATCTTTCGAACCAACTCTCTGATTCGACTGAAATTTTCACCAATCATTCCTCTTCACAATCCAGAATAACGTTCCAAAAATTAAAAGTCTAACTTTCGAAACAACTGAGATACAGGGTGTTCTTCGTCAAATTACAGGTATAGTATCTTTCGAACCAATGCTCTGATTCGACTGAAATTTTCACCAATCATTCCTCTTCACAATCCAGAATAACGTTCGAAAAATAAAAAGTCTAACTTTCGAAACAACTGAGATACAGGGTGTTCTTCGTCAAATGACAGGTATAGTATCTTTCGAACCAATGCTCTGATTTTTTTTTCACCAATCATTCCTCTTCACAATCCAGAATAACGATTCAAAAATAAAAAGTCTTACATTCGAAACAACTGAGATACAGGGTGTTCTTCGTCAAATGACAGGTATAGTATCTTTCGAACCAATGCTCTGATTCGACTGCAATTTTCACCAATCATTCCTCTTCACAATCCAGAATAACGTTCCAAAAATAAAAAGTCTAACTTTCGAAACAACTGAGATACAGGGTGTTCTTCGTCAAATGACAGGTATAGTATCTTTCGAACCAATGCTCTGATTCGACTGAAATTTTCACCAATTATTCCTCTTCACAATCCAGAATAACGTTCCAAAAATAAAAAGTCTTACTTTCGAAACAACTGAGATACAGGGTGTTCTTCGTCAAATGACAGGTATAGTATCTTTCGAACCAATGCTATGATTCGACTGAAATTTTCACCAATCATTCCTCTTCATAATCCAGAATAACGATTCAAAAATAAAAAGTCTAACATTCGAAACAACTGAGATACAGGGTGTTCTTCGTCAAATGACAGGTATAGTATCTTTCGAACCAATGCTCTGATTCGACTGAAATTTTCACCAATCATTCCTCTTCACAATCCAGAATAACGTTCCAAAAATAAAAAGTCTAACTTTCGAAACAACTGAGATACAGGGTGTTATTCGTCAAATGACAGGTATAGTATCTTTCGAACCAATGCTCTGATTCGACTGAAATTTTCACCAATCATTCCTCTTCACAATCCAGAATGACGTTCCAAAAATAAAAAGTCTTACCTTCGAAACAACTGAGATACAGGGTGTTCTTCGTCAAATGACAGGTATAGTATCTTTCGAACCAATGCTCTGATTCGACTGAAATTTTCACCAATCATTCCTCTTCACAATCCAGAATAACGGTTCAAAAATAAAAAGTCTAACATTCGAAGCAACTGAGATACAGGGTGTTCTTCGTCAAATGACAGGTATAGTATCTTTCGAACCAATGTTCTGATTCGACTGAAATTTTCACCAATCATTCCTCTTCACAATCCAGAATAACGTTCCAAAAATAAAAATTTCAAAAAGCACTGCCGTGAAGGCAGCAACTTTTGCGCGCATGTTTAATGTAGATGACCGCTTCAGCAACGAATTTGAACGTGCGCGCAAAAGCTGCTGCCTTCACGGCAGTGCTTTTTGAAATTTTTTTCTGATAAATTACTGGATTTCAATTCGATCATATCTGTATTTTTGGACATATTGTAAAAATAAAATTTTGAATGGGTATATCTACGGAATCATTGGGCGGATTTTACCCATTCACGAATTCGACCTTCGTAATTAAGCCCCAAACCTACTCTACAAATATCGAGTTTCTAAGTCGTTTCTTCCGGAAGTTATTGTGTTTACGGTCAGCCTAACGGCCGACTGCGTTAAAAAAATTTTTTTTCGAAATTTTTTTGTAAAAAAATTTCGAAAAAAAATTTTTTTTAATTTACTGACAATATGATCTTGACGAAATTTGGCTCAAAGTTGCGCGTCGTTATATTCCACCAAACTGCCAAGTTTGAATCCAATCGCTTGATTAGTTTCTGAAATAAAAAATAAATAGATATCACGAGTTTATGCAGTGTTTCTGGCATGAATTTGGAAATGAGTGATTAAATCCGAAATCATTTACCTCCTGGTGCAATTAAAATTGTGAATTAGTGAATATTTTTGAGAGTGAGATATTTTTTCTATATTACCATCAATAATATCAGACTACACTCAGAGATATTCCCACAAGGGAATTCCCAGATGTTTCTTTTCGGAAACTCCAGCTATCAAAAATTAATCGAGTTGAGATAACAAAATGAACACACCTGGTCAGTCCTCCTCTGAGTACAGGGGTGGACTAACACAATCTTATGTAAACGCAGCTAAGAAATCCCCAACAGTTAGAAATCCATCAAGAGATCAAGCCATTGTAATGACTTTCAACGACAAATTTAAAATAGTGGACTACGCCAAAGCGACAGCAACATTCGTAGGAGCAAAAAACATTACTCATATATCAAGAATATCAAATAATAGAATATGCATATTTCTGAATCGTAAAGCACTGGTAGACAAATTTCTCACAGAAAGAAACAGCATCACCATCGAAAACGAAGAAATCACAGTGAGAAAATTGATATCACCAGCAAAAAGACTCATTGTTTCAAATGTATGTCCTTCAATTCCGAATGAGATCATAGAAGAAGCTTTGAAATCATTAAACTTGAAACTAGTATCCCCAATTCTACCACTCAGAGCTGGAATTCAAGGAGATGAATTCAGTCATGTACTGAGTTTCAGACGACAGGTATATGTAGACGAAACCGAAAATATTGTCAATACTTCATTACTAATCACACACGACAACACCAGTTACAGAATTTTTATATCCACTGACACTATGGAATGTTTTATATGTAAAAAAACAGGTCATATATCTAGCAACTGTCCAGAAACTATATCGAAAACACCGCATGAAACTGAACAAGAACAAGAAAACAGCTCGTATAATGCAGAGAAGGAAACCCCTGCAAAAGAACAGAATGATAGTGCTATTCAACCGAATCTTACAGAAGTCGACCTCATATCTAATGAAGAGAAATCACATAAAGAAGAACCTTTTACGAAAAAGAGACCACGTTCACCATCGAATTCAATTTTGTCTAATCAGCAATCAGATATTCCACGAGAATCTCCCAAAAATGATACAAATGGCCAAGATATGAGACCACCTGACTCAGAAAAATTAAAACTTTCAAGGAGAAAGAAAAAAACCAAAAACATCACCATCATCATCATCCGAAAAAACAGAACAACTTGTAGACCACAACTATTTAAGCTCTGTTATAAAAACACTTCCAGGAAATCAAAGCATATCAGACATCAATCTCATAGGGTTTTTAGAATCATCTTTTGGAAAAAACGATATAATATCAGAAGCGAAACGTTACACAGACGACATTGACGGTCTAATAAAAATGTTACACGATTTATATCCTCATATACAACAGCGTTCTCTGAAGTATAGAATCACAAGAATTAGTAGAAAATTGAAAGGATACAGCGACACAGAAACATCAGATGAATGTGAGTCACTTCAAAATTCCCAAACTGAATTAAACCAAACTGAAGATATAACCACATCACAATCTGATAACGACATTCAAGATACTACAATGGAATAGCTGTGGATTTTATCCACGCCTAGAAAATATCCAAAATTTAGTAAAGTTAACCGACCCACACATTTTATGTATTCAAGAAACCAACTTCAAAGAAAACAAAACAGGTAAATTGAACCATTACCATGCTTTTCACAAAATAAGATCCACGAACAACAAAGCAAGTGGAGGATCATCAATATTTGTGAAAGATAGTCTACATGCTGAGGAAGTAACCATAACAACGCAATTTGAAGCAATAGCAGCAAAAGTATGGACTCCCAATCCAATTACAATATGTAATGTATATATACCTAATGAAAAGACCTTTACTAAGAATGATATCAAGAACTTAGTAAATCAACTGCCTAGACAATTTATTTTAGTGGGAGATTTTAATGCTCACAATACTTTCTGGGGATCTTCAAGGTGTTGTCGTAGAGGACGGTTTATTCATTCAGCCATAGATGAGTTGGATATTGGTCTCATGAACACAGAAGTTCCAACACATTTTAGCCAGGCTACAGGTACGTTCTCAAACATCGATTTGAGTTTCTGCGACCCACGCATATTGCCTACACTTAAATGGGAAGTCTTGGATGATCTACATGATAGCGACCACTTCCCTATCTTAATAGAAAGAGAAGATGAGCCACAACCAGAATTGAAACATTTAGGATGGAAAATCAAACATGCCAACTGGGAAAAATTCGAAGAACAACTACAACTAGTACAGGATCAAGTTATCACAGGGGACATAGATTTAGATGTCGCTAAATTTACAGAACACCTGATAAAGGCAGCTGAATCTAGTATAGGAAAATTTCAAGCCAGATCTAAATCCAAAATAGTTCCATGGTGGACAGAACTATGCACAGAAGCAATTCAGTTGCGGAAAAAAGCACTTAACAAATATCGTAGGCAAAAAACCCTGGATAATCTCATAGAAGTAAAAAGGCAAAAGGCAAAAACAAAGCTAGTTTTGAAGAATGCGAAGAAAGATAATTGACAAAATTTTGTATCATCGATATCCTGTTCAACTCAACCCAGGGAAGTGTGGAACAACATAAAACGTGTTCAAGGGAATCATACACAATTCAATATAGCGGCTTTAAAAAATGAACAAGGAAATATTATAACAAGCCCCAACTTCATAGCAGAAGACCTAGCTAATACTATGGAAAAACAGTTCAGTGACCACAGCCTCAATGATGAATATCGTGCAAGAAAAGAAAATCTACGACGATAACAACTACGACGATACTAACAGCTATTCAGAATTCGAAAAACTCAGCAGCTGGACCAGATGATGT
Source organism: Myrrha octodecimguttata (assembly GCA_958510865.1). NCBI lineage: Eukaryota > Metazoa > Arthropoda > Insecta > Coleoptera > Coccinellidae > Myrrha > Myrrha octodecimguttata. The sequence continues at coordinate 13,230,825 of OY294062.1, forward strand.
TCCCATGATCTTTTATAAACATCTCCCAGAAAAACTCTTGACACACCTCCTAGAACTATATAATAAAATGTACACTGAGCATATTTTTCCCCAAAAATGGCAAGAAGCAACAATTCTACCAATGCTCAAAAATGATAAACCAAAATTGAAAGCGGAATCATATCGTCCAATAGCACTCACATGTACTGGCTGTAAGATCCTGGAGAAAATGGTTAATGAAAGACTCACATGGTATCTAGACTCCGAAAACAAACTCAGCAGAACACAAACAGGATTTAGGAAGAACCATTGTACACTCGACAACCTGATACTCCTGCAAACGGAAATAACAAATGCCTTTGCAAATAGCGAAATAGTTGCTGTTGTGTTTTGTGATGTGGAGAAGGCTTATGACCGATGCTGGCGCAGAAACATCCTAAATAATTTACAAGAAGCTGGTCTTAATGGTAACATAATGCATTTTATGAATAATTTTATGTCAAACAGAAAATTCAACGTAAGAGTGAATGGGGTACTATCAACAACCAAGAATCAGCCCAATGGAGTACCACAGGGATCGGTCGTAAGCTCATCTCTATTCAAAGTAGGAATAGACAAAGTGGACTCGGAAAAAAGAATATGTAAACCGGTCAAGTGTATGAAGTTCGCAGATGATAAATGTTACATGTGTAGAGGAAAAAATCTGGAAACCGTCAGACTACAGCTGCAGAACACGTTAGATCAACTGGAAGAATGGTCAATGGAAACAGGATTCATTCTTTCTACACAAAAAAGCAAAGTAATGATATTCACTAGACGTCGCACACAAGATGAAATAATTAATATTCAAATATATGGGAACACATTAGAAACAGTCAATCAACACAAATTCTTGGGGCTAATATGGGACAACAAACTAAGTTGGCGACCACACATAGAGTATTTAAAGAAAGAAAGTACAAAAAGAATTACCTTACTACGTGTCCTTTCACACAGATCATGGGGTGCAGACGAAGACACATTGTTGAAGATATACAGAGCGATTATAAGGTCTAAACTGGAATATGGTTCAATAGTCTACTCATCTGCTAATAAAACAGATTTAAAAAAATTGAATACAGTACACAATGTATCCCTTAGAATTTGCTTGGGAGCATTCCCTACCAGCCCCATTGAGAGTATTTATAGAGAGGCAAATGAGCTTCCATTGGATCTTAGAAAGCAGTACAACTTATTTCAGTATGCAGCGAAAATTTCATCACATCGCAATCACATAGTCTACAGCGAACTATTCAATAAAGCATATGTCGAGAAATATAGCTCAAAAAAACGTTCCCCAAAACCACCAGCACAGATACTCGAAGCATCCGACATAAAACTATTTCAGAATACAACACAAACTACACCTCTGAAAGTCCCTCCATGGAAATTAAAAAAACCAATAGTAGACTTATCACTAACGACACGCAGTGAATATAACTCAACAAAACCGGAAATGAAACAGAGAACAATGGAAAAAATCTCTAGTTATAGCTCTTTGGTCATATACACAGATGGATCAGACTGCCATCGCAACGTTGGAAGTGCGGTATACTCAGAAAATATGGAGCTGAAATACAAACTACCATCAATATGCACAATAAACACTGCAGAATTATTCGCAGTCTGGAAAGCCTTGGAACATATAGAGACAACAGGCACAGATAATCGTCGCATATTAATCTGTTCCGACTCCTTGGCAGCTCTCAAATCATTGAAGACGTGCAGCAGTAACTCTCCACTAGTGATGCAAATAATGAGCATTATACATCGGTTACATGAGAAGGACGTTTCGGTGGCATTTTTGTGGATCCCATCTCATATAGGAGTGCCAGGAAACGAGAGAGCTGACATCTTGGCAAAAACGGCATCTGAAGAATCAACACCATTGGAGAACTATCAATCCCCGGAAGATGTGAAAACATATTACAAATCCAGAGCACACACAATATGGCAAACCCGCTGGTCGCAAACAAAATCAAAGCTACACGAATGCGAAAAAACAGTCAAAAAAGCTTCGGTAACACCACTCAATCGTAAGGAGCAAATCAGTTTGAGAAGACTACGAATAGGTCACACAGCCATAACACACAAATACCACTTAGAAAACACTGAACCACCAATACGTACCACCTGCAACCACAACCTTACCGTGAAACATATCCTTATAGATTGCCCCAGGTTCGAAGAGGAGAGAAGAGCTGCAGCCTAAACGATGTTCTGAATGTGGACCCGATTAGCACAAGGCGATTGTTTCATTATTTGAATGCTATTAACATTGTAAATGATATTTAAAGTTTTTATAACCTGCCAATTTTGTAATGTATAGTAGGAGATGCAAATGACCTAGAAGTCGAAGCATCTCAAATGCCTGGCATTATTTTTTTTTTCTGTTAATAAAAAAAAAAAAAAAAAAATAAATAACTTTAAAACTTCAAGTGCCTATAACTCTGAAACTATTCGACCGATTTGGCCCATTAACGAACTTAACCGCGGCATTCGGATGCGCAACCTATCCTGAAAGTTTCAAGTAGCTAGCTTGCTTCTGTCGACAGTTATCGTGTCTACGGACGGCCAACCGGCCGGCCGGACAGAATCAATTTTGACACCGGATTCGTCATCAGTGAGTCTAACCTAGTCGATTGAGACCATTTTCGGCTCAATCATCCAAAATTACAGACATTTGGACAAAACGATAGCACGCTGTTCCCCTAGAACATGCGCGCAAAAAGTCTAACTTTCGAAACAACTGAGATACAGGGTGTTCTTCGTCAAATGACAGGTATAGTATCTTTCGAACCAATGCTCTGATTCGACTGAAATTTTCACCAATCATTCCTCTTCACAATCCAGAATAAATATTCAAAAAAAAAAAGTCTAACATTCGAAACAACTGAGATACAGGGTGTTCTTCGTCAAATGACAGGTATAGTATCTTTCGAACCAATGCTCTGATTCGACTGAAATTTTCACCAATCATTCCTCTTCACAATCCAGAATAACGATTCAAAAATAAAAAGTCTAACATTCGAAACAACTGAGATACAGGGTGTTCTTCGTCAAATGACAGGTATAGTATCTTTCGAACCAATGCTCTGATTCGACTGAAATTTTCACCAACCATTCCTCTTCACAATCCAGAATAACGTTCCAAAAATAAAAAGTCTAACTTTCGAAACAACTGAGATACAGGGTGTTCTTTGTCAAATGACAGGTATAGTATCTTGCGAACCAATGCTCTGATTCGACTGAAATTTTCACCAATTATTCCTCTTCACAATCCAGAATAACGTTCCAAAAATAAAAAGTCTTACTTTCGAAACAACTGAGATACAGGGTGTTCTTCGTCAAATGACAGGTATAGTATCTTGCGAACCAATGCTCTGATTCGACTGAAATTTTCACCAATCATTACTCTTCACAATCCAGAATAACGTTCCAAAAATAAAAAGTCTAACTTTCGATACAACTGAGATACAGGGTGTTCTTCGTCAAATGACAGGTATAGTATCTTTCGAACCAATGCTCTGATTCGACTGAAATTTTCACCAATCATTCCTCTTCACAATCCAGAATAACAATTCAAAAATAAAAAGTCTAACATTCGAAACAACTGAGATACAGGGTGTTCTTCGTCAAATGACAGGTATAGTATCTTTCGAACCAATGCTCTGATTCGACTGAAATTTTCACCAATCATTCCTCTTCACAATCCAGAATAACGTTCCAAAAATAAAAAGTCTAACTTTCGAAACAACTGAGATACAGGATGTTCTTCGTCAAATGACAGGTATAGTATCTTTCGAACCAATGCTCTGATTCGACTGAAATTTTCACCAATCATTCCTCTTCACAATCCAGAATAACGTTCCAAAAATAAAAAGTCTAACTTTCGAAACAACTGAGATACAGGGTGTTCTTCGTCAAATGACAGGTATAGTATCTTGCGAACCAATGCTCTGATTCGACTGAAATTTTCACCAATCATTCCTCCTCACAATCAAGAATAACGTTCCAAAAATAAAGAGTCTAACTTTCGAAACAACTGAGATACAGGGTGTTCTTCGTCCAATGACAGGTATAGTATCTTGCGAACCAATGCTCTGATTCGACTGAAATTTTCACCAATCATTCCTCTTCACAATCCAGAATAACGTTCCAAAAATAAAAAGTCTAACTTTCGAAACAACTGAGATACAGGGTGTTCTTCGTCAAATGACAGGTATAGTATCTTTCGAACCAATGCTCTGATTCGACTGAAATTTTCACCAATCATTCCTCTTCACAATCCAGAATAACGTTCCAAAAATAAAAAGTCTAACTTTCGAAACAACTGAGATACAGGGTGTTCTTCGTCAAATGACAGGTATAGTATCTTTCGAACCAATGCTCTGATTCGACTGAAATTTTCACTAATCATTCCTCTTCACAATCCAGAATAACGATTCAAAAATAAAAGGTCTAACATTCGAAACAACTGAGATACAGGGTGATCTTCGTCGAATGACAGGTATAGTATCTTTCGAACCAATGCTCTGATTCGACTGAAATTTTCACCAATCATTCCTCTTCACAATCCAGAATAACGATTCAAAAATAAAAAGTCTAACATTCGAAACAACTGAGATACAGGGTGTTCTTCGTCAAATGACAGGTATAGTATCTTTCGAACCAATGCTCTGATTCGACTGAAATTTTCACCAATCATTCCTCTTCACAATCCAGAATAACGTTCCAAAAATAAAAAGTCTAACTTTCGAAACAACTGAGATACAGGGTGTTCTTCGTCAAATGACAGGTATAGTATCTTGCGAACCAATGCTCTGATTCGACTGAAATTTTCACCAATCATTCCTCTTCACAATCCAGAATAACGTTCCAAAAATAAAAAGTCTAACTTTCGAAACAACTGAGATACAGGGTGTTCTTCGTCAAATGACAGGTAAAGTATCTTTCGAACCAATGCTCTGATTCGACTGAAATTTTCACCAATCATTCCTCTTCACAATCCAGAATAACGATTCAAAAATAAAACGTCTAACATTCGAAACAACTGAGATACAGGGTGTTCTTCGTCAAATGACAGGTATAGTATCTTTCGAACCAATGCTCTGATTCGACTGAAATTTTCACCAATCATTCCTCTTCACAATCCAGAATAACGTTCCAAAAATAAAAAGTCTAACTTTCGAAACAACTGAGATACAGGGTGTTCTTCGTCAAATGACAGGTATAGTATCTTGCGAACCAATGCTCTGATTCGACTGAAATTTTCACCAATCATTTCTCTTCACAATCCAGAATAACGTTACTAAAATAAAAAGTCTAACTTTCGAAACAACTGAGATACAGGGTGTTCTTCGTCAAATGACAGGTATAGTATCTTTCGAACCAATGCTCTGATTCGACTGAAATTTTCACCAATCATTCCTCTTCACAATCCAGAATAACGATTCAAAAATAAAAAGTCTAACATTCGAAACAACTGAGATACAGGGTGTTCTTCGTCAAATGACAGGTATAGTATCTTTCGAACCAATGCTCTGATTCGACTGAAATTTTCACCAATCATTCCTCTTCACAATCCAAAATAACGTTCCAAAAATAAAAAGTCTAACTTTCGAAACAACTGAGATACAGGGTGTTCTTCGTCAAATGACAGGTAAAGTATCTTTCGAACCAATGCTATGATTCGACTGAAATTTTCACCAATCATTCCTCTTCACAATCCAGAATAACGATTCAAAAATAAAAAGTCTAACATTCGAAACAACTGAGATACAGGGTGTTCTTCGTCAAATGACAGGTATAGTATCTTTCGAACCAATGCTCTGATTCGACTGAAATTTTCACCAATCATTCCTCTTCACAATCCAGAATAACGTTCTAAAAATAAAAAGTCTAACTTTCGAAACAACTGAGATACAGGGTGTTCTTCGTCAAATGACAGGTATAGTATCTTTCGAACCAATGCTCTGATTCGACTGAAATTTTCACCAATCATTCCCCTTCACAATCCAGAATAACGTTCCAAAAATAAAAAGTCTAACTTTCGAAACAACTGAGATACAGGGTGTTCTTCGTCAAATGACAGGTATAGTATCTTTCGAACCAATGCTCTGATTCGACTGAAATTTTCACCAATCATTCCTCTTCACAATCCAGAATAACGGTTCAAAAATAAAAAGTCTAACATTCGAAACAACTGAGATACAGGGTGTTCTTCGTCAAATGACAGGTATAGTATCTTTCGAACCAATGTTCTGATTCGACTGAAATTTTCACCAATCATTCCTCTTCACAATCCAGAATAACGTTCCAAAAATAAAAAGTCTAACTTTCGAAACAACTGAGATACAGGGTGTTCTTCGTCAAATGACAGGTATAGTATCTTTCGAACCAATGCTCTGATTCGACTGAAATTTTCACCAATCATTCCTCTTCACAATCCAGAATAAATATTCAAAAATAAAAAGTCTAACATTCGAAACAACTGAGATACAGGGTGTTCTTCGTCAAATGACAGGTATAGTATCTTTCGAACCAATGCTCTGATTCGACTGAAATTTTCACCAATCATTCCTCTTCACAATCCAGAATAACGTTCCAAAAATAAAAAGTCTAACTTTCGAAACAACTGAGATACAGGGTGTTCTTCGTCAAATGACAGGTATAGTATCTTTCGAACCAATGCTATGATTCGACTGAAATTTTCACCAATCATTCCTCTTCACAATCCAGAATAACGATTCAAAAATAAAAAGTCTAACATTCGAAACAACTGAGATACAGGGTGTTCTTCGTCAAATGACAGGTATAGTATCTTTCGAACCAATGCTCTGATTCGACTGAAATTTTCACCAATCATTCCTCTTCACAATCCAGAATAACGTTCCAAAAATAAAAAGTCTAACTTTCGAAACAACTGAGATACAGGGTGTTCTTCGTCAAATGACAGGTATAGTATCTTTCGAACCAATGCTCTGATTCGACTGAAATTTTCACCAATCATTCCTCTTCACAATCCAGAATAACAGTTCAAAAATAAAAAGTCTAACATTCGAAACAACTGAGATACAGGGTGTTCTTCGTCAAATGACAGGTATAGTATCTTTCGAACCAATGTTCTGATTCAACTGAAATTTTCACCAATCATTCCTCTTCACAATCCAGAATAACGTTCTAAAAATAAAAAGTCTAACTTTCGAAACAACTGAGATACAGGGTGTTCTTCGTCAAATGACAGGTATAGTATCTTTCGAACCAATGCTCTGATTCGACTGAAATTTTCACCAATCATTCCTCTTCACAATCCAGAATAAATATTCAAAAATAAAAAGTCTAACATTCGAAACAACTGAGATACAGGGTGTTCTTCGTCAAATGACAGGTATAGTATCTTTCGAACCAATGCTCTGATTCGACTGAAATTTTCACCAACCATTCCTCTTCACAATCCAGAATAACGTTCCAAAAATAAAAAGTCTAACATTCGAAACAACTGAGATACAGGGTGTTCTTCGTCAAATGACAGGTATAGTATCTTTCGAATCAATGCTCTGATTCGACTGAAATTTTCACCAATCATTCCCCTTCACAATCCAGAATAACGTTCCAAAAATAAAAAGTCTAACTTTCGAAACAACTGAGATACAGGGTGTTCTTCGTCAAATGACAGGTATAGTATCTTTCGAACCAATGCTCTGATTCGACTGAAATTTTCACCAATCATTCCTCTTCACAATCCAGAATAACGTTCCAAAAATAAAAAGTCTTACTTTCGAAACAACTGAGATACAGGGTGTTCTTCGTCAAATGACAGGTATAGTATCTTTCGAACCAATGCTCTGATTCGACTGAAATTTTCACCAATCATTCCTCTTCACAATCCAGAATAACGGTTCAAAAATAAAAAGTCTAACATTCGAAACAACTGAGATACAGGGTGTTCTTCGTCAAATGACAGGTATAGTATCTTTCGAACCAATGTTCTGATTCGACTGAAATTTTCACCAATCATTCCTCTTCACAATCCAGAATAACGTTCCAAAAATAAAAAGTCTAACTTTCGAAACAACTGAGATACAGGGTGTTCTTCGTCAAATGACAGGTATAGTATCTTTCGAACCAATGCTCTGATTCGACTGAAATTTTCACCAATCATTCCTCTTCACAATCCAGAATAAATATTCAAAAATAAAAAGTCTAACATTCGAAACAACTGAGATACAGGGTGTTCTTCGTCAAATGACAGGTATAGTATCTTTCGAACCAATGCTCTGATTCGACTGAAATTTTCACCAATCATTCCTCTTCACAATCCAGAATAACGATTCAAAAATAAAAAGTCTAACATTCGAAACAACTGAGATACAGGGTGTTCTTCGTCAAATGACAGGTATAGTATCTTTCGAACCAATGCTCTGATTCGACTGAAATTTTCACCAACCATTCCTCTTCACAATCCAGAATAACGTTCCAAAAATAAAAAGTCTAACTTTCGAAACAACTGAGATACAGGGTGTTCTTCGTCAAATGACAGGTATAGTATCTTGCGAACCAATGCTCTGATTCGACTGAAATTTTCACCAATCATTCCTCTTCACAATCCAGAATAACGTTCCAAAAATAAAAAGTCTAACTTTCGAAACAACTGAGATACAGGGTGTTCTTCGTCAAATGACAGGTATAGTATCTTGCGAACCAATGCTCTGATTCGACTGAAATTTTCACCAATCATTCCTCTTCACAATCCAGAATAACGTTCCAAAAATAAAAAGTCTAACTTTCGAAACAACTGAGATACAGGGTGTTCTTCGTCAAATGACAGGTAAAGTATCTTTCGAACCAATGCTATGATTCGACTGAAATTTTCACCAATCATTCCTCTTCACAATCCAGAATAACGATTCAAAAATAAAAAGTCTAACATTCGAAACAACTGAGATACAGGGTGTTCTTCGTCAAATGACAGGTATAGTATCTTTCGAACCAATGCTCTGATTCGACTGAAATTTTCACCAATCATTCCTCTTCACAATCCAGAATAACGTTCTAAAAATAAAAAGTCTAACTTTCGAAACAACTGAGATACAGGGTGTTCTTCGTCAAATGACAGGTATAGTATCTTTCGAACCAATGCTCTGATTCGACTGAAATTTTCACCAATCATTCCCCTTCACAATCCAGAATAACGTTCCAAAAATAAAAAGTCTAACTTTCGAAACAACTGAGATACAGAGTGTTCTTCGTCAAATGACAGGTATAGTATCTTTCGAACCAATGCTCTGATTCGACTGAAATTTTCACCAATCATTCCTCTTCACAATCCAGAATAACGGTTCAAAAATAAAAAGTCTAACATTCGAAACAACTGAGATACAGGGTGTTCTTCGTCAAATGACAGGTATAGTATCTTTCGAACCAATGTTCTGATTCGACTGAAATTTTCACCAATCATTCCTCTTCACAATCCAGAATAACGTTCCAAAAATAAAAAGTCTAACTTTCGAAACAACTGAGATACAGGGTGTTCTTCGTCAAATGACAGGTATAGTATCTTTCGAACCAATGCTCTGATTCGACTGAAATTTTCACCAATCATTCCTCTTCACAATCCAGAATAACGTTCCAAAAATAAAAAGTCTAACTTTCGAAACAACTGAGATACAGGGTGTTCTTCGTCAAATGACAGGTATAGTATCTTTCGAACCAATGCTATGATTCGACTGAAATTTTCACCAATCATTCCTCTTCACAATCCAGAATAACGATTCAAAAATAAAAAGTCTAACATTCGAAACAACTGAGATACAGGGTGTTCTTCGTCAAATGACAGGTATAGTATCTTTCGAACCAATGCTCTGATTCGACTGAAATTTTCACCAATCATTCCTCTTCACAATCCAGAATAACGTTCCAAAAATAAAAAGTCTAACTTTCGAAACAACTGAGATACAGGGTGTTCTTCGTCAAATGACAGGTATAGTATCTTTCGAACCAATGCTCTGATTCGACTGAAATTTTCACCAATCATTCCTCTTCACAATCCAGAATAACAGTTCAAAAATAAAAAGTCTAACATTCGAAACAACTGAGATACAGGGTGTTCTTCGTCAAATGACAGGTATAGTATCTTTCGAACCAATGCTCTGATTCGACTGAAATTTTCACCAATCATTCCTCTTCACAATCCAGAATAACGATTCAAAAATAAAAAGTCTAACATTCGAAACAACTGAGATACAGGGTGTTCTTCGTCAAATGACAGGTATAGTATCTTTCGAACCAATGCTCTGATTCGACTGAAATTTTCACCAACCATTCCTCTTCACAATCCAGAATAACGTTCCAAAAATAAAAAGTCTAACTTTCGAAACAACTGAGATACAGGGTGTTCTTCGTCAAATGACAGGTATAGTATCTTGCGAACCAATGCTCTGATTCGACTGAAATTTTCACCAATCATTCCTCTTCACAATCCAGAATAACGTTCCAAAAATAAAAAGTCTAACTTTCGAAACAACTGAGATACAGGGTGTTCTTCGTCAAATGACAGGTATAGTATCTTGCGAACCAATGCTCTGATTCGACTGAAATTTTCACCAATCATTCCTCTTCACAATCCAGAATAACGTTCCAAAAATAAAAAGTCTAACTTTCGAAACAACTGAGATACAGGGTGTTCTTCGTCAAATGACAGGTAAAGTATCTTTCGAACCAATGCTATGATTCGACTGAAATTTTCACCAATCATTCCTCTTCACAATCCAGAATAACGATTCAAAAATAAAAAGTCTAACATTCGAAACAACTGAGATACAGGGTGTTCTTCGTCAAATGACAGGTATAGTATCTTTCGAACCAATGCTCTGATTCGACTGAAATTTTCACCAATCATTCCTCTTCACAATCCAGAATAACGTTCTAAAAATAAAAAGTCTAACTTTCGAAACAACTGAGATACAGGGTGTTCTTCGTCAAATGACAGGTATAGTATCTTTCGAACCAATGCTCTGATTCGACTGAAATTTTCACCAATCATTCCCCTTCACAATCCAGAATAACGTTCCAAAAATAAAAAGTCTAACTTTCGAAACAACTGAGATACAGGGTGTTCTTCGTCAAATGACAGGTATAGTATCTTTCGAACCAATGCTCTGATTCGACTGAAATTTTCACCAATCATTCCTCTTCACAATCCAGAATAACGGTTCAAAAATAAAAAGTCTAACATTCGAAACAACTGAGATACAGGGTGTTCTTCGTCAAATGACAGGTATAGTATCTTTCGAACCAATGTTCTGATTCGACTGAAATTTTCACCAATCATTCCTCTTCACAATCCAGAATAACGTTCCAAAAATAAAAAGTCTAACTTTCGAAACAACTGAGATACAGGGTGTTCTTCGTCAAATGACAGGTATAGTATCTTTCGAACCAATGCTCTGATTCGACTGAAATTTTCACCAATCATTCCTCTTCACAATCCAGAATAAATATTCAAAAATAAAAAGTCTAACATTCGAAACAACTGAGATACAGGGTGTTCTTCGTCAAATGACAGGTATAGTATCTTTCGAACCAATGCTCTGATTCGACTGAAATTTTCACCAATCATTCCTCTTCACAATCCAGAATAACGTTCCAAAAATAAAAAGTCTAACTTTCGAAACAACTGAGATACAGGGTGTTCTTCGTCAAATGACAGGTATAGTATCTTTCGAACCAATGCTATGATTCGACTGAAATTTTCACCAATCATTCCTCTTCACAATCCAGAATAACGATTCAAAAATAAAAAGTCTAACATTCGAAACAACTGAGATACAGGGTGTTCTTCGTCAAATGACAGGTATAGTATCTTTCGAACCAATGCTCTGATTCGACTGAAATTTTCACCAATCATTCCTCTTCACAATCCAGAATAACGTTCCAAAAATAAAAAGTCTAACTTTCGAAACAACTGAGATACAGGGTGTTCTTCGTCAAATGACAGGTATAGTATCTTTCGAACCAATGCTCTGATTCGACTGAAATTTTCAACAATCATTCCTCTTCACAATCCAGAATAACAGTTCAAAAATAAAAAGTCTAACATTCGAAACAACTGAGATACAGGGTGTTCTTCGTCAAATGACAGGTATAGTATCTTTCGAACCAATGTTCTGATTCAACTGAAATTTTCACCAATCATTCCTCTTCACAATCCAGAATAACGTTCTAAAAATAAAAAGTCTAACTTTCGAAACAACTGAGATACAGGGTGTTCTTCGTCAAATGACAGGTATAGTATCTTTCGAACCAATGCTCTGATTCGACTGAAATTTTCACCAATCATTCCTCTTCACAATCCAGAATAAATATTCAAAAATAAAAATTCTAACATTCGAAACAACTGAGATACAGGGTGTTCTTCGTCAAATGACAGGTATAGTATCTTTCGAACCAATGCTCTGATTCGACTGAAATTTTCACCAACCATTCCTCTTCACAATCCAGAATAACGTTCCAAAAATAAAAAGTCTAACATTCGAAACAACTGAGATACAGGGTGTTCTTCGTCAAATGACAGGTATAGTATCTTTCGAACCAATGCTCTGATTCGACTGAAATTTTCATCAATCATTCCTCTTCACAATCCAGAATAACGTTCCAAAAATAAAAAGTCTAACTTTCGAAACAACTGAGATACAGGGTGTTCTTCGTCAAATGACAGGTATAGTATCTTTCGAACCAATGCTCTGATTCGACTGAAATTTTCACCAATCATTCCTCTTCACAATCCAGAATAACGTTCCAAAAATAAAAAGTCTAACTTTCGAAACAACTGAGATACAGGGTGTTCTTCGTCAAATGACAGGTATAGTATCTTTCGAACCAATGCTCTGATTCGACTGAAATTTTCACCAATCATTCCTCTTCACAATCCAGAATAACGGTTCAAAAATAAAAAGTCTAACATTCGAAACAACTGAGATACAGGGTGTTCTTCGTCAAATGACAGGTATAGTATCTTTCGAACCAATGTTCTGATTCGACTGAAATTTTCACCAATCATTCCTCTTCACAATCCAGAATAACGTTCCAAAAATAAAAAGTCTAACTTTCGAAACAACTGAGATACAGGGTGTTCTTCGTCAAATGACAGGTATAGTATCTTTCGAACCAATGCTCTGATTCGACTGAAATTTTCACCAATCATTCCTCTTCACAATCCAGAATAAATATTCAAAAATAAAAAGTCTAACATTCGAAACAACTGAGATACAGGGTGTTCTTCGTCAAATGACAGGTATAGTATCTTTCGAACCAATGCTCTGATTCGACTGAAATTTTCACCAATCATTCCTCTTCACAATCCAGAATAACGATTCAAAAATAAAAAGTCTAACATTCGAAACAACTGAGATACAGGGTGTTCTTCGTCAAATGACAGGTATAGTATCTTTCGAACCAATGCTCTGATTCGACTGAAATTTTCACCAACCATTCCTCTTCACAATCCAGAATAACGTTCCAAAAATAAAAAGTCTAACTTTCGAAACAACTGAGATACAGGGTGTTCTTCGTCAAATGACAGGTATAGTATCTTGCGAACCAATGCTCTGATTCGACTGAAATTTTCACCAATCATTCCTCTTCACAATCCAGAATAACGTTCCAAAAATAAAAAGTCTAACTTTCGAAACAACTGAGATACAGGGTGTTCTTCGTCAAATGACAGGTATAGTATCTTGCGAACCAATGCTCTGATTCGACTGAAATTTTCACCAATCATTCCTCTTCACAATCCAGAATAACGTTCCAAAAATAAAAAGTCTAACTTTCGATACAACTGAGATACAGGGTGTTCTTCGTCAAATGACAGGTAAAGTATCTTTGGAACCAATGCTCTGATTCGACTGAAATTTTCACCAATCATTCCTCTTCACAATCCAGAATAACAATTCAAAAATAAAAAGTCTAACATTCGAAACAACTGAGATACAGGGTGTTCTTCGTCAAATGAAAGGTATAGTATCTTTCGAACCAATGCTCTGATTCGACTGAAATTTTCACCAATCATTCCTCTTCACAATCCAGAATAACGTTCCAAAAATAAAAAGTCTAACTTTCGAAACAACTGAGATGCAGGGTGTTCTTCGTCAAATGACAGGTATAGTATCTTTCGAACCAATGCTCTGATTCGACTGAAATTTTCACCAATCATTCCTCTTCACAATCCAGAATAACGTTCCAAAAATTAAAAGTCTAACTTTCGAAACAACTGAGATACAGGGTGTTCTTCGTCAAATGACAGGTATAGTATCTTTCGAACCAATGCTCTGATTCGACTGAAATTTTCACCAATCATTCCTCTTCACAATCCAGAATAACGTTCCAAAAATAAAAAGTCTAACTTTCGAAACAACTGAGATACAGGGTGTTCTTCGTCAAATGACAGGTATAGTATCTTTCGAACCAATGCTCTGATTCGACTGAAATTTTCACCAATCATTCCTCTTCACAATCCAGAATAACGATTCAAAAATAAAAAGTCTAACATTCGAAACAACTGAGATACAGGGTGTTCTTCGTCAAATGACAGGTATAGTATCTTTCGAACCAATGCTCTGATTCGACTGAAATTTTCACCAATCATTCCTCTTCACAATCCAGAAGAACGTTCCAAAAATAAGAAGTCTAACTTTCGAAACAACTGAGATACAGGGTGTTCTTCGTCAAATGACAGGTATAGTATCTTGCGAACCAATGCTCTGATTCGACTGAAATTTTCACCAATTATTCCTCTTCACAATCCAGAATAACGTTCCAAAAATAAAAAGTCTAACTTTAGAAACAACTGAGATACAGGGTGTTCTTCGTCAAATGACAGGTATAGTATCTTGCGAACCAATGCTCTGATTCGGCTGAAATTTTCACCAATCATTCCTCTTCACAATCCAGAATAACGTTCCGAAAATAAAAAGTCTAACTTTCGAAACAACTGAAACACAGGGTGTTCTTCGTCAAATGACAGGTATAGTATCTTGCGAACCAATGCTCTGATTCGACTGAAATTTTCACCAATCATTCCTCTTCACAATCCAGAATAACGTTTCAAAAATTAAAAGTCTAACTTTCGAAACAACTGAGATACAGGGTGTTCTTCGTCAAATGACAGGTATAGTATCTTTCGAACCAATGCTCTGATTCGACTGAAATTTTCACCAATCATTCCTCTTCACAATCCAGAATAACGTTCCAAAAATAAAAAGTCTAACTTTCGAAACAACTGAGATACAGGGTGTTCTTCGTCAAATGACAGGTATAGTATCTTTCGAACCAATGCTCTGATTCGACTGAAATTTTCACCAATCATTCCTCTTCACAATCCAGAATAACGTTCCAAAAATAAAAAGTCTAACATTCGAAACAACTGAGATACAGGGTGTTCTTCGTCAAATGACAGGTATAGTATCTTTCGAACCAATGCTCTGATTCGACTGAAATTTTCACCAATCATTCCTCTTCACAATCCAGAATAACGTTCCAAAAATAAAAAGTCTAACTTTCGAAACAACTGAGATACAGGGTGTTCTTCGTCAAATGACAGGTATAGTATCTTTCGAACCAATGCTCTGATTCGACTGAAATTTTCACCAATCATTCCTCTTCACAATCCAGAATAACGATTCAAAAATAAAAAGTCTAACATTCGAAACAACTGAGATACAGGGTGTTCTTCGTCAAATGACAGGTATAGTATCTTTCGGACCAATGCTCTGATTCGACTGAAATTTTCACCAATCATTCCTCTTCACAATCCAGAATAACGTTCCAAAAATAAAAAGTCTTACTTTCGAAACAACTGAGATACAGGGTGTTCTTCGTCAAATGACAGGTATAGTATCTTGCGAACCAATGCTCTGATTCGACTGAAATTTTCACCAATCATTCCTCTTCACAATCCAGAATAACGTTCCAAAAATAAAAAGTCTAACTTTCGAAACAACTGAGATACAGGGTGTTCTTCGTCAAATGACAGGTATAGTATCTTTCGAACCAATGCTCTGATTCGACTGAAATTTTCACCAATCATTCCTCTTCACAATCCAGAATAACGATTCAAAAATAAAAAGTCTAACATTCGAAACAACTGAGATACAGGGTGTTCTTCGTCAAATGACTGGTATAGTATCTTTCGAACCAATGCTCTGATTCGACTGAAATTTTCACCAATCATTCCTCTTCACAATCCAGAATAACGTTCCAAAAATAAAAAGTCTAACTTTCGAAACAACTGAGATACAGGGTGTTCTTCGTCAAATGACAGGTATAGTATCTTGCGAACCAATGCTCTGATTCGACTGAAATTTTCGCCAATCATTCCTCTTCACAATCCAGAATAACGTTCCAAAAATAAAAAGTCTAACTTTCGAAACAACTGAGATACAGGGTGTTCTTCGTCAAATGACAGGTATAGTATATTTCGAACCAATGCTCTGATTCGACTGAAATTTTCACCAATCATTCCTATTCACAATCCAGAATAACGATTCAAAAATAAAAAGTCTAACATTCGAAACAACTGAGATACAGGGTGTTCTTCGTCAAATGACAGGTATAGTATCTTTCGAACCAATGCTCTGATTCAACTGAAATTTTCACCAATCATTCCTCTTCACAATCCAGAATAACGATTCAAAAATAAAAAGTCTAACATTCGAAACAACTGAGATACAGGGTGTTCTTCGTCAAATGACAGGTATAGTATCTTTCGAACCAATGCTCTGATTCGACTGAAATTTTCACCAATCATTCCTCTTCACAATCCAGAATAACGTTCCAAAAATAAAAAGTCTAACTTTCGAAACAACTGAGATACAGGATGTGCTTCGTCAAATGACAGGTATAGTATCTTTCGAACCAATGCTCTGATTCGACTGAAATTTTCACCAATCATTCCTCTTCACAATCCAGAATAACGTTCCAAAAATAAAAAGTCTAACTTTCGAAACAACTGAGATACAGGGTGTTCTTCGTCAAATGACAGGTATAGTATCTTTCGAACCAATGCTCTGATTCGACTGAAATTTTCACCAATCATTCCTCTTCACAATCCAGAACAACGATTCAAAAATAAAAAGTCTAACATTCGAAACAACTGAGATACAGGGTGTTCTTCGTCAAATGACAGGTATAGTATCTTTCGAACCAATGCTCTGATTTGACTGAAATTTTCACCAATCATTCCTCTTCACAATCCAGAATAACGTTCCAAAAATTAAAAGTCTAACTTTCGAAACAACTGAGATACAGGGTGTTCTTCGTCAAATGACAGGTATAGTATCTTTCGAACCAATGCTCTGATTCGACTGAAATTTTCACCAATCATTCCTCTTCACAATCCAGAATAAGGTTCCAAAAATAAAAAGTCTAACTTTCGAAACAACTGAGATACAGGGTGTTCTTCGTCGAATGACAGGTATAGTATCTTTCGAACCAATGCTCTGATTCGACTGAAATTTTCACCAATCATTCCTCTTCACAATCCAGAATAACGATTCAAAAATAAAAAGTCTAACATTCGAAACAACTGAGATACAGGGTGTTCTTCGTCAAATGACAGGTATAGTATCTTTCGAACCAATGCTCTGATTCGACTGAAATTTTCACCAATCATTCCTCTTCACAATCCAGAATAAAGTTCCAAAAATAAAAAGCCTAACTAACGAAACAACTGAGATACAGGGTGTTCTTCGTCAAATGAAAGGTATAGTATCTTTCGAACCAATGCTCTGATTCGACTGAAATTTTCACCACTCATTCGTCTTCACAATCCAGAATAACGTTTAAAAAATAAAAAGTCTAACTTTCGAAACAACTGAGATACGGGGTGTTCTTCGTCAAATGACAGGTATAGTATCTTTCGAACCAATGCTCTGATTCGACTGGAATTTTCACCAATCATTCCTCTTCACAATCCAGAATAACGTTCCAAAAATAAAAAGTCTAACTTTCGAAACAACTGAGATACAGGGTGTTCTTCGTCAAATGACAGGTATAGTATCTTTCGAACCAATGCTCTGATTCGACTGAAATTTTCACCAATCATTCCTCTTCACAATCCAGAATAACGATTTAAAAATAAAAAGTCTAACATTCGAAACAAACGAGATACGGGGTGTTCTTCGTCAAATGACAGGTATAGTATCTTTCGAACCAATGTTCTGATTCAACTGAAATTTTCACCAATCATTCCTCTTCACAATCCAGAATAACGTTCTAAAAATAAAAAGTCTAACTTTCGAAACAACTGAGATACAGGGTGTTCTTCGTCAAATGACAGGTATAGTATCTTTCGAACCAATGCTCTGATTCGACTGAAATTTTCACCAATCATTCCTCTTCACAATCCAGAATAAATATTCAAAAATAAAAAGTCTAACATTCGAAACAACTGAGATACAGGGTGTTCTTCGTCAAATGACAGGTATAGTATCTTTCGAACCAATGCTCTGATTCGACTGAAATTTTCACCAACCATTCCTCTTCACAATCCAGAATAACGTTCCAAAAATAAAAAGTCTAACATTCGAAACAACTGAGATACAGGGTGTTCTTCGTCAAATGACAGGTATAGTATCTTTCGAATCAATGCTCTGATTCGACTGAAATTTTCACCAATCATTCCCCTTCACAATCCAGAATAACGTTCCAAAAATAAAAAGTCTAACTTTCGAAACAACTGAGATACAGGGTGTTCTTCGTCAAATGACAGGTATAGTATCTTTCGAACCAATGCTCTGATTCGACTGAAATTTTCACCAATCATTCCTCTTCACAATCCAGAATAACGTTCCAAAAATAAAAAGTCTTACTTTCGAAACAACTGAGATACAGGGTGTTCTTCGTCAAATGACAGGTATAGTATCTTTCGAACCAATGCTCTGATTCGACTGAAATTTTCACCAATCATTCCTCTTCACAATCCAGAATAACGGTTCAAAAATAAAAAGTCTAACATTCGAAACAACTGAGATACAGGGTGTTCTTCGTCAAATGACAGGTATAGTATCTTTCGAACCAATGTTCTGATTCGACTGAAATTTTCACCAATCATTCCTCTTCACAATCCAGAATAACGTTCCAAAAATAAAAAGTCTAACTTTCGAAACAACTGAGATACAGGGTGTTCTTCGTCAAATGACAGGTATAGTATCTTTCGAACCAATGCTCTGATTCGACTGAAATTTTCACCAATCATTCCTCTTCACAATCCAGAATAAATATTCAAAAATAAAAAGTCTAACATTCGAAACAACTGAGATACAGGGTGTTCTTCGTCAAATGACAGGTATAGTATCTTTCAAACCAATGCTCTGATTCGACTGAAATTTTCACCAATCATTCCTCTTCACAATCCAGAATAACGATTCAAAAATAAAAAGTCTAACATTCGAAACAACTGAGATACAGGGTGTTCTTCGTCAAATGACAGGTATAGTATCTTTCGAACCAATGCTCTGATTCGACTGAAATTTTCACCAACCATTCCTCTTCACAATCCAGAATAACGTTCCAAAAATAAAAAGTCTAACTTTCGAAACAACTGAGATACAGGGTGTTCTTCGTCAAATGACAGGTATAGTATCTTGCGAACCAATGCTCTGATTCGACTGAAATTTTCACCAATCATTCCTCTTCACAATCCAGAATAACGTTCCAAAAATAAAAAGTCTAACTTTCGAAACAACTGAGATACAGGGTGTTCTTCGTCAAATGACAGGTATAGTATCTTGCGAACCAATGCTCTGATTCGACTGAAATTTTCACCAATCATTCCTCTTCACAATCCAGAATAACGTTCCAAAAATAAAAAGTCTAACTTTCGAAACAACTGAGATACAGGGTGTTCTTCGTCAAATGACAGGTAAAGTATCTTTCGAACCAATGCTATGATTCGACTGAAATTTTCACCAATCATTCCTCTTCACAATCCAGAATAACGATTCAAAAATAAAAAGTCTAACATTCGAAACAACTGAGATACAGGGTGTTCTTCGTCAAATGACAGGTATAGTATCTTTCGAACCAATGCTCTGATTCGACTGAAATTTTCACCAATCATTCCTCTTCACAATCCAGAATAACGTCCTAAAAATAAAAAGTCTAACTTTCGAAACAACTGAGATACAGGGTGTTCTTCGTCAAATGACAGGTATAGTATCTTTCGAACCAATGCTCTGATTCGACTGAAATTTTCACCAATCATTCCCCTTCACAATCCAGAATAACGTTCCAAAAATAAAAAGTCTAACTTTCGAAACAACTGAGATACAGGGTGTTCTTCGTCAAATGACAGGTATAGTATCTTTCGAACCAATGCTCTGATTCGACTGAAATTTTCACCAATCATTCCTCTTCACAATCCAGAATAACGGTTCAAAAATAAAAAGTCTAACATTCGAAACAACTGAGATACAGGGTGTTCTTCGTCAAATGACAGGTATAGTATCTTTCGAACCAATGTTCTGATTCGACTGAAATTTTCACCAATCATTCCTCTTCACAATCCAGAATAACGTTCCAAAAATAAAAAGTCTAACTTTCGAAACAACTGAGATACAGGGTGTTCTTCGTCAAATGACAGGTATAGTATCTTTCGAACCAATGCTCTGATTCGACTGAAATTTTCACCAATCATTCCTCTTCACAATCCAGAATAAATATTCAAAAATAAAAAGTCTAACATTCGAAACAACTGAGATACAGGGTGTTCTTCGTCAAATGACAGGTATAGTATCTTTCGAACCAATGCTCTGATTCGACTGAAATTTTCACCAATCATTCCTCTTCACAATCCAGAATAACGTTCCAAAAATAAAAAGTCTAACTTTCGAAACAACTGAGATACAGGGTGTTCTTCGTCAAATGACAGGTATAGTATCTTTCGAACCAATGCTATGATTCGACTGAAATTTTCACCAATCATTCCTCTTCACAATCCAGAATAACGATTCAAAAATAAAAAGTCTAACATTCGAAACAACTGAGATACAGGGTGTTCTTCGTCAAATGACAGGTATAGTATCTTTCGAACCAATGCTCTGATTCGACTGAAATTTTCACCAATCATTCCTCTTCACAATCCAGAATAACGTTCCAAAA
The DNA here is from genome assembly GCA_958510865.1 of Myrrha octodecimguttata. NCBI lineage: Eukaryota > Metazoa > Arthropoda > Insecta > Coleoptera > Coccinellidae > Myrrha > Myrrha octodecimguttata. Next base: position 13,251,999 of record OY294062.1, read on the forward strand.
ATAAAAAGTCTAACTTTCGAAACAACTGAGATACAGGGTGTTCTTCGTCAAATGACAGGTATAGTATCTTTCGAACCAATGCTCTGATTCGACTGAAATTTTCACCAATCATTCCTCTTCACAATCCAGAATAACAGTTCAAAAATAAAAAGTCTAACATTCGAAACAACTGAGATACAGGGTGTTCTTCGTCAAATGACAGGTATAGTATCTTTCGAACCAATGTTCTGATTCAACTGAAATTTTCACCAATCATTCCTCTTCACAATCCAGAATAACGTTCTAAAAATAAAAAGTCTAACTTTCGAAACAACTGAGATACAGGGTGTTCTTCGTCAAATGACAGGTATAGTATCTTTCGAACCAATGCTCTGATTCGACTGAAATTTTCACCAATCATTCCTCTTCACAATCCAGAATAAATATTCAAAAATAAAAAGTCTAACATTCGAAACAACTGAGATACAGGGTGTTCTTCGTCAAATGACAGGTATAGTATCTTTCGAACCAATGCTCTGATTCGACTGAAATTTTCACCAACCATTCCTCTTCACAATCCAGAATAACGTTCCAAAAATAAAAAGTCTAACATTCGAAACAACTGAGATACAGGGTGTTCTTCGTCAAATGACAGGTATAGTATCTTTCGAACCAATGCTCTGATTCGACTGAAATTTTCACCAACCATTCCTCTTCACAATCCAGAATAACGTTCCAAAAATAAAAAGTCTAACTTTCGAAACAACTGAGATACAGGGTGTTCTTCGTCAAATGACAGGTATAGTATCTTTCGAACCAATGCTCTGATTCGACTGAAATTTTCACCAATCATTCCTCTTCACAATCCAGAATAACGTTCCAAAAATAAAAAGTCTAACTTTCGAAACAACTGAGATACAGGGTGTTCTTCGTCAAATGACAGGTATAGTATCTTTCGAACCAATGCTCTGATTCGACTGAAATTTTCACCAATCATTCCTCTTCACAATCCAGAATAACGGTTCAAAAATAAAAAGTCTAACATTCGAAACAACTGAGATACAGGGTGTTCTTCGTCAAATGACAGGTATAGTATCTTTCGAACCAATGTTCTGATTCGACTGAAATTTTCACCAATCATTCCTCTTCACAATCCAGAATAACGTTCCAAAAATAAAAAGTCTAACTTTCGAAACAACTGAGATACAGGGTGTTCTTCGTCAAATGACAGGTATAGTATCTTTCGAACCAATGCTCTGATTCGACTGAAATTTTCACCAATCATTCCTCTTCACAATCCAGAATAAATATTCAAAAATAAAAAGTCTAACATTCGAAACAACTGAGATACAGGGTGTTCTTCGTCAAATGACAGGTATAGTATCTTTCGAACCAATGCTCTGATTCGACTGAAATTTTCACCAATCATTCCTCTTCACAATCCAGAATAACGATTCAAAAATAAAAAGTCTAACATTCGAAACAACTGAGATACAGGGTGTTCTTCGTCAAATGAAAGGTATAGTATCTTTCGAACCAATGCTCTGATTCGACTGAAATTTTCACCAATCATTCCTCTTCACAATCCAGAATAACGTTCCAAAAATTAAAAGTCTAACTTTCGAAACAACTGAGATACAGGGTGTTCTTCGTCAAATGACAGGTATAGTATCTTTCGAACCAATGCTCTGATTCGACTGAAATTTTCACCAATCATTCCTCTTCACAATCCAGAATAACGTTCCAAAAATAAAAAGTCTAACTTTCGAAACAACTGAGATACAGGGTGTTCTTCGTCAAATGACAGGTATAGTATCTTTCGAACCAATGCTCTGATTCGACTGAAATTTTCACCAATCATTCCTCTTCACAATCCAGAATAACGATTCAAAAATAAAAAGTCTAACATTCGAAACAACTGAGATACAGGGTGTTCTTCGTCAAATGACAGGTATAGTATCTTGCGAACCAATGCTCTGATTCGGCTGAAATTTTCACCAATCATTCCTCTTCACAATCCAGAATAACGTTCCGAAAATAAAAAGTCTAACTTTCGAAACAACTGAAATACAGGGTGTTCTTCGTCAAATGACAGGTATAGTATCTTGCGAACCAATGCTCTGATTCGACTGAAATTTTCACCAATCATTCCTCTTCACAATCCAGAATAACGTTTCAAAAATTAAAAGTCTAACTTTCGAAACAACTGAGATACAGGGTGTTCTTCGTCAAATGACAGGTATAGTATCTTTCGAACCAATGCTCTGATTCGACTGAAATTTTCACCAATCATTCCTCTTCACAATCCAGAATAACGTTCCAAAAATAAAAAGTCTAACTTTCGAAACAACTGAGATACAGGGTGTTCTTCGTCAAATGACAGGTATAGTATCTTTCGAACCAATGCTCTGATTCGACTGAAATTTTCACCAATCATTCCTCTTCACAATCCAGAATAACGTTCCAAAAATAAAAAGTCTAACATTCGAAACAACTGAGATACAGGGTGTTCTTCGTCAAATGACAGGTATAGTATCTTTCGAACCAATGCTCTGATTCGACTGAAATTTTCACCAATCATTCCTCTTCACAATCCAGAATAACGTTCCAAAAATAAAAAGTCTAACTTTCGAAACAACTGAGATACAGGGTGTTCTTCGTCAAATGACAGGTATAGTATCTTTCGAACCAATGCTCTGATTCGACTGAAATTTTCACCAATCATTCCTCTTCACAATCCAGAATAACGATTCAAAAATAAAAAGTCTAACATTCGAAACAACTGAGATACAGGGTGTTCTTCGTCAAATGACAGGTATAGTATCTTTCGGACCAATGCTCTGATTCGACTGAAATTTTCACCAATCATTCCTCTTCACAATCCAGAATAACGTTCCAAAAATAAAAAGTCTTACTTTCGAAACAACTGAGATACAGGGTGTTCTTCGTCAAATGACAGGTATAGTATCTTGCGAACCAATGCTCTGATTCGACTGAAATTTTCACCAATCATTCCTCTTCACAATCCAGAATAACGTTCCAAAAATAAAAAGTCTAACTTTCGAAACAACTGAGATACAGGGTGTTCTTCGTCAAATGACAGGTATAGTATCTTTCGAACCAATGCTCTGATTCGACTGAAATTTTCACCAATCATTCCTCTTCACAATCCAGAATAACGATTCAAAAATAAAAAGTCTAACATTCGAAACAACTGAGATACAGGGTGTTCTTCGTCAAATGACAGGTATAGTATCTTTCGAACCAATGCTCTGATTCGACTGAAATTTTCACCAATCATTCCTCTTCACAATCCAGAATAACGTTCCAAAAATAAAAAGTCTAACTTTCGAAACAACTGAGATACAGGGTGTTCTTCGTCAAATGACAGGTATAGTATCTTGCGAACCAATGCTCTGATTCGACTGAAATTTTCGCCAATCATTCCTCTTCACAATCCAGAATAACGTTCCAAAAATAAAAAGTCTAACTTTCGAAACAACTGAGATACAGGGTGTTCTTCGTCAAATGACAGGTATAGTATATTTCGAACCAATGCTCTGATTCGACTGAAATTTTCACCAATCATTCCTCTTCACAATCCAGAATAACGATTCAAAAATAAAAAGTCTAACATTCGAAACAACTGAGATACAGGGTGTTCTTCGTCAAATGACAGGTATAGTATCTTTCGAACCAATGCTCTGATTCAACTGAAATTTTCACCAATCATTCCTCTTCACAATCCAGAATAACGATTCAAAAATAAAAAGTCTAACATTCGAAACAACTGAGATACAGGGTGTTCTTCGTCAAATGACAGGTATAGTATCTTTCGAACCAATGCTCTGATTCGACTGAAATTTTCACCAATCATTCCTCTTCACAATCCAGAATAACGTTCCAAAAATAAAAAGTCTAACATTCGAAACAACTGAGATACAGGATGTGCTTCGTCAAATGACAGGTATAGTATCTTTCGAACCAATGCTCTGATTCGACTGAAATTTTCACCAATCATTCCTCTTCACAATCCAGAATAACGTTCCAAAAATAAAAAGTCTAACTTTCGAAACAACTGAGATACAGGGTGTTCTTCGTCAAATGACAGGTATAGTATCTTTCGAACCAATGCTCTGATTCGACTGAAATTTTCACCAATCATTCCTCTTCACAATCCAGAACAACGATTCAAAAATAAAAAGTCTAACATTCGAAACAACTGAGATACAGGGTGTTCTTCGTCAAATGACAGGTATAGTATCTTTCGAACCAATGCTCTGATTCGACTGAAATTTTCACCAATCATTCCTCTTCACAATCCAGAATAACGTTCCAAAAATTAAAAGTCTAACTTTCGAAACAACTGAGATACAGGGTGTTCTTCGTCAAATGACAGGTATAGTATCTTTCGAACCAATGCTCTGATTCGACTGAAATTTTCACCAATCATTCCTCTTCACAATCCAGAATAAGGTTCCAAAAATAAAAAGTCTAACTTTCGAAACAACTGAGATACAGGGTGTTCTTCGTCGAATGACAGGTATAGTATCTTTCGAACCAATGCTCTGATTCGACTGAAATTTTCACCAATCATTCCTCTTCACAATCCAGAATAACGATTCAAAAATAAAAAGTCTAACATTCGAAACAACTGAGATACAGGGTGTTCTTCGTCAAATGACAGGTATAGTATCTTTCGAACCAATGCTCTGATTCGACTGAAATTTTCACCAATCATTCCTCTTCACAATCCAGAATAAAGTTCCAAAAATAAAAAGCCTAACTAACGAAACAACTGAGATACAGGGTGTTCTTCGTCAAATGAAAGGTATAGTATCTTTCGAACCAATGCTCTGATTCGACTGAAATTTTCACCACTCATTCGTCTTCACAATCCAGAATAACGTTTAAAAAATAAAAAGTCTAACTTTCGAAACAACTGAGATACGGGGTGTTCTTCGTCAAATGACAGGTATAGTATCTTTCGAACCAATGCTCTGATTCGACTGGAATTTTCACCAATCATTCCTCTTCACAATCCAGAATAACGTTCCAAAAATAAAAAGTCTAACTTTCGAAACAACTGAGATACAGGGTGTTCTTCGTCAAATGACAGGTATAGTATCTTTCGAACCAATGCTCTGATTCGACTGAAATTTTCACCAATCATTCCTCTTCACAATCCAGAATAACGATTTAAAAATAAAAAGTCTAACATTCGAAACAAACGAGATACGGGGTGTTCTTCGTCAAATGACAGGTATAGTATCTTTCGAATCAATGCTCTGATTCGACTGAAATTTTCACCAATCATTCCTCTTCACAATCCAGAATGACGTTCCAAAAATAAAAAGTCTAACTTTCGAAACAACTGAGATACAGGGTGTTCTTCGTCAAATGACAGGTATAGTATCTTTCGAACCAATGCTCTGATTCGACTGAAATTTTCACCAATCATTCCTCTTCACAATCCAGAATTACGATTCAAAAATAAAAAGTCTAACATTCGAAACAACTGAGAAACAGGGTGTCCTTCGTCAAATGACAGGTATAGTATCTTTCGAACCAATGCTCTGATTCGACTGAAATTTTCACCAATCATTCCTCTTCACAATCCAGTATAACTTTCCAAAAATAAAAAGTCTAACTTTCGAAACAACTGAGATACAGGGTGTTCTTCGTCAAATGACAGGTAAAGTATCTTTCGAACCAATGCTCTGATTCGACTGAAATTTTCACCAATCATTCCTCTTCACAATCCAGAATAACGTTCCAAAAATAAAAAGTCTAACTTTCGAAACAACTGAGATACAGGGTGTTCTTCGTCAAATGACAGGTAAAGTATCTTGCGCACCAATGCTCTGATTCGACTGAAATTTTCACCAATCATTCCTCTTCACAATCCAGAACAACGTTCCAAAAATAAAAAGTCTAACTTTCGAAACAACTGAGATACAGGGTGTTCTTCGTCAAATGACAGGTATAGTATCTTTCGAACCAATGCTCTGATTCGACTGAAATTTTCACCAATCATTCCTCTTCACAATCCAGAATAACGTTCCAAAAATAAAAAGTCTAACTTTCGAAACAACTGAGATACAGGGTGTTCTTCGTCAAATGACAGGTATAGTATCTTTCGAACCAATGCTCTGATTCGACTGAAATTTTCACCAATCATTCCTCTTCACAATCCAGAATAACGTTCCAAAAATAAAAAGTCTAACTTTCGAAACAACTGAGATACAGGGTGTTCTTCGTCAAATGACAGGTATAGTATCTTTCGAACCAATGCTCTGATTCGACTGAAATTTTCACCAAACATTCCTCTTCACAATCCAGAATAACGATTCAAAAATAAAAAGTCTAACATTCGAAACAACTGAGATACAGGGTGTTCTTCGTCAAATGACAGGTATAGTATCTTTCGAACCAATGCTCTGATTCGACTGAAATTTTCACCAATCATTCCTCTTCACAATCCAGAATAACTTTCCAAAAATAAAAAGTCTAACTTTCGAAACAACTGAGATACAGGGTGTTCTTCGTCAAATGACAGGTATAGTATCTTGCGAACCAATGCTCTGATTCGACTGAAATTTTCACCAATCATTCCTCTTCACAATCCAGAATAACGTTCCAAAAATAAAAAGTCTTACTTTCGAAACAACTGAGATACAGGGTGTTCTTCGTCAAATGACAGGTATAGTATCTTGCGAACCAATGCTCTGATTCGACTGAAATTTTCACCAATCATTCCTCTTCACAATCCAGAATAACGTTCCAAAAATTAAAAGTCTAACTTTCGAAACAACTGAGATACAGGGTGTTCTTCGTCAAATGACAGGTATAGTATCTTTCGAACCAATACTCTGATTCGACTGAAATTTTCACCAATCATTCCTCTTCACAATCCAGAATAACGTTCCAAAAATAAAAAGTCTAACTTTCGAAACAACTGAGATACAGGGAGTTCTTCGTCAAATGACAGGTATAGTATCTTTCGAACCAATGCTCTGATTCGACTGAAATTTTCACCAATCATTCCTCTTCACAATCCAGAATAACGTTCCAAAAATAAAAAGTCTAACTTTCGAAACAACTGAGATACAGGGTGTTCTTCGTCAAATGACAGGTATAGTATCTTTCGAACCAATTTTCTGATTCGACTGAAATTTTCACCAATCATTCCTCTTCACAATCCAGAATAACGATTCAAATATAAAAGGTCTAACATTCGAAACAACTGAGATACAGGGTGTTCTTCGTCAAATGACAGGTATAGTATCTTGCGAACCAATGCTCTGATTCGACTGAAATTTTCACCAATCATTCCTCTTCACAATCCAGAATAACGTTCCAAAAATAAAAAGTCAAACTTTCGAAACAACTGAGATACAGGGTGTTCTTCGTCAAATGACAGGTATAGTATCTTTCGAACCAATGCTCTGAATCGACTGAAATTTTCACCAATCATTCCTCTTCACAATCCAGAATAACGATTCAAAAATAAAAAGTCTAACATTCGAAACAACTGAGATACAGGTTGTTCTTCGTCAAATGACAGGTATAGTATCTTTCGAACAAATGCTCTGATTCGACCGAAATTTTCACCAATCATTCCTCTTCACAATCCAGAATAACGTTCCGAAAATAAAAAGTCTAACATTCGAAACAACTGGGATACAGGGTGTTCTTCGTCAAATGACAGGTATAGTATCTTTCGAACCAATGCTCTGATTCGACTGAAATTTTCACCAATCATTCCTCTTCACAATCCAGAATAACTTTCCAAAAATAAAAAGTCTAACTTTCGAAACAACTGAGATACAGGGTGTTCTTCGTCAAATGACAGGTATAGTATCTTGCGAACCAATGCTCTGATTCGACTGAAATTTTCACCAATCATTCCTCTTCACAATCCAGAATAACGTTCCAAAAATAAAAAGTCTTACTTTCGAAACAACTGAGATACAGGGTGTTCTTCGTCAAATGACAGGTATAGTATCTTGCGAACCAATGCTCTGATTCGACTGAAATTTTCACCAATCATTCCTCTTCACAATCCAGAATAACGTTCCAAAAATTAAAAGTCTAACTTTCGAAACAACTGAGATACAGGGTGTTCTTCGTCAAATGACAGGTATAGTATCTTTCGAACCAATACTCTGATTCGACTGAAATTTTCACCAATCATTCCTCTTCACAATCCAGAATAACGTTCCAAAAATAAAAAGTCTAACTTTCGAAACAACTGAGATACAGGGAGTTCTTCGTCAAATGACAGGTATAGTATCTTTCGAACCAATGCTCTGATTCGACTGAAATTTTCACCAATCATTCCTCTTCACAATCCAGAATAACGTTACAAAAATAAAAAGTCTAACTTTCGAAACAACTGAGATACAGGGTGTTCTTCGTCAAATGACAGGTATAGTATCTTTCGAACCAATTTTCTGATTCGACTGAAATTTTCACCAATCATTCCTCTTCACAATCCAGAATAACGATTCAAATATAAAAGGTCTAACATTCGAAACAACTGAGATACAGGGTGTTCTTCGTCAAATGACAGGTATAGTATCTTGCGAACCAATGCTCTGATTCGACTGAAATTTTCACCAATCATTCCTCTTCACAATCCAGAATAACGTTCCAAAAATAAAAAGTCAAACTTTCGAAACAACTGAGATACAGGGTGTTCTTCGTCAAATGACAGGTATAGTATCTTTCGAACCAATGCTCTGAATCGACTGAAATTTTCACCAATCATTCCTCTTCACAATCCAGAATAACGATTCAAAAATAAAAAGTCTAACATTCGAAACAACTGAGATACAGGTTGTTCTTCGTCAAATGAAAGGTATAGTATCTTTCGAACAAATGCTCTGATTCGACCGAAATTTTCACCAATCATTCCTCTTCACAATCCAGAATAACGTTCCGAAAATAAAAAGTCTAACTCTCGAAACAACTGAGATACAGGGTGTTCTTCGTCAAATGACAGGTATAGTATCTTTCGAACCAATGCTCTGATTCGACTGAAATTTTCACCAATCATTCCTCTTCACAATCCAGAATAACGATTCAAAAAAAAAAAGTCTAACATTCGAAACAACTGAGATACAGGGTGTTCTTCGTCAAATGACAGGTATAGTATCTTTCGAACCAATGCTCTGATTCGACTGAAATTTTCACCAATCATTCCTCTTCACAATCCAGAATAACGTTCCAAAAATAAAAAGTCTAACTTTCGAAACAACTGAGATACAGGGTGTTCTTCGTCAAATGACAGGTATAGTATCTTTCGAACCAATGCTCTGATTCGACTGAAATTTTCACCAATCATTCCTCTTCACAATCCAGAATAACGATTCAAAAATAAAAAGTCTAACATTCGAAACAACTGAGATACAGGGTGTTCTTCGTCAAATGACAGGTATAGTATCTTTCGAACAAATGCTCTGATTCGACTGAAATTTTCACCAATCATTCCTCTTCACAATCCAGAATAACGTTCCAAAAATAAAAAGTCTAACTTTCGAAACAACTGAGATACAGGGTGTTCTTCGTCAAATGACAGGTATAGTATCTTGCGAACCAATGCTCTGATTCGACTGAAATTTTCACCAATAATTCCTCTTCACAATACAGAATAACGTTCCAAAAATAAAAAGTCTAACTTTCGAAACAACTGAGATACAGGGTGTTCTTCGTCAAATGACAGGTATAGTATCTTGCGAACCAATGCTCTGATTCGACTGAAATTTTCACCATTCATTCCTCTTCACAATCCAGAATATCGTTCCAAAAATAAAAAGTCTAACTTTCGAAACAACTGAGATACAGGGTGTTCTTCGTCAAATGACAGGTATAGTATCTTTCGAACCAATGCTCTGATTCGACTGAAATTTTCACCAATCATTCCTCTTCACAATCCAGTATAACGATTCAAAAATAAAAAGTCTAACATTCAAAACAACTGAGATACAGGGTGTTCTTCGTCAAATGACAGGTATAGTATCTTGCGAACCAATGCTCTGATTCGACTGAAATTTTCACCAATCATTCCTCTTCACAATCCAGAATAACATTCCAAAAATAAAAAGTCTAACTTTCGAAACAACTGAGATACAGGGTGTTCTTCGTCAAATGACAGGTATAGTATCTTTCGAACCAATGCTCTGATTCGACTGAAATTTTCACCAATCATTCCTCTTCACAATCCAGAATAACGATTCAAAAATAAAAAGTCTAACATTCGAAACAACTGAGATACAGGGTGTTCTTCGTCAAATGACAGGTATAGTATCTTTCGAACCAATGCTCTGATTCGACTGAAATTTTCACCAATCATTCCTCTTCACAATCCAGAATAACGTTCCAAAAATAAAAAGTCTAACTTTCGAAACAACTGAGATACAGGGTGTTCTTCGTCAAATGACAGGTATAGTATCTTGCGAACCAATGCTCTGATTCGACTGAAATTTTCACCAATCATTCCTCTTCACAATCCAGAAAACCGTTCCAAAAATAAAAAGTCTAACTTTCGAAACAACTGAGATACAGGGTGTTCTTCGTCAAATGACAGTTATAGTATCTTGCGAACCAATGCTCTGATTCGACTGAAATTTTCACCAATCATTCCTCTTCACAATCCAGAATAACGTTCCAAAAATAAAAAGTCTAACTTTCGAAACAACTGAGATACAGGGTGTTCTTCGTCAAATGACAGGTATAGTATCTTTCGAACCAATGCTCTAATTCGACTGAAATTTTCACCAATCATTCCTCTTCACAATCCAGAATAACGTTTCAAAAATAAAAAGTCTAACATTCGAAACAACTGAGATACAGGGTGTTCTTCGTCAAATGACAGGTATAGTATCTTTCGAACCAATGCTCTGATTCGACTGAAATTTTCACCAATCATTCCTCTTCACAATCCAGAATAACGTTCAAAAAATAAAAAGTCTAACTTTCGAAACAACTGAGATACAGGGTGTTCTTCGTCAAATGACAGGTATAGTATCTTTCGAACCTATGCTCTGATTCGACTGAAATTTTCACCAATCATTCCTCTTCACAATCCAGAATAACGATTCAAAAATAAAAAGTCTAACATTCGAAACAACTGAGATACAGGGTGTTCTTCGTCAAATGACAGGTATAGTATCTTTCGAACCAATGCTCTGATTCGACTGGAATTTTCACCAATCATTCCTCTTCACAATCCAGAATAACGATTCAAAAATAAAAAGTCTAACATTCGAAACAACTGAGATACAGGGTGTTCTTCGTCAAATGACAGGTATAGTATCTTTCGAACCAATGCTCTGATTCGACTGAAATTTTCACCAATCATTCCTCTTCACAATCCAGAATAACGTTCCAAAAATAAAAAGTCTAACTTCCGAAACAACTGAGATACAGGGTGTTCTTCGTCAAATGACAGGTATAGTATCTTTCGAACCAATGCTCTGATTCGACTGAAATTTTCACCAATCATTCCTCTTCACAATCCAGAAAAACGATTCAAAAATAAAAAGTCTAACATTCGAAACAACTGAGATACAGGGTGTTCTTCGTCAAATGACAGGTATAGTATCTTTCGAACCAATGCTCTGATTCGACTGAAATTTTCACCAATCATTCCCCTTCACAATCCAGAATAACGTTCCAAAAATAAAAAGTCTAACTTTCGAAACAACTGAGATACAGGGTGTTCTTCGTCAAATGACAGGTATAGTATCTTTCGAACCAATGCTCTGATTCGACTGAAATTTTCACCAATCATTCCTCTTCACAATCCAGAATAACGTTTCAAAAATAAAAAGTCTAACATTCGAAACAACTGAGATACAGGGTGTTCTTGGTCAAATGACAGGTATAGTATCTTTCGAACCAATGCTCTGATTCGATTGAAATTTTCACCAATCATTCCTCTTCACAATCCAGAATAACGTTCCAAAAATAAAAAGTCTAACTTTCGAAACAACTGAGATACAGGGTGTTCTTCGTCAAATGACAGGTATAGTATCTTTCGAACCAATGCTCTGATTCGACTGAAATTTTCACCAATCATTCCTCTTCACAATCCAGAATAACGATTCAAAAATAAAAAGTCTAACATTCGAAACAACTGAGATACAGGGTGTTCTTCGTCAAATGACAGGTATAGTATCTTTCGAACCAATGCTCTGATTCGACTGAAATTTTCACCAATCATTCCTCTTCACAATCCAGAATAACGATTCAAAAATAAAAAGTCTAACATTCGAAACAACTGAGATACAGGGTGTTCTTCGTCAAATGACAGGTATAGTATCTTTCGAACCAATGCTCTGATTCGACTGAAATTTTCACCAATCATTCCTCTTCACAATCCAGAATAACGTTCCAAAAATGAAAAGTCTAACTTTCGAAACAACTGAGATACAGGGTGTTCTTCGTCAAATGACAGGTATAGTATCTTTCGAACCAATGCTCTGATTCGACTGGAATTTTCACCAATCATTCCTCTTCACAATCCAGAATAACGATTCAAAAATAAAAAGTCTAACATTCGAAACAACTGAGATACAGGGTGTTCTTCGTCAAATGACAGGTATAGTATCTTTCGAACCAATGCTCTGATTCGACTGAAATTTTCACCAATCATTCCTCTTCACAATCCAGAATAACTTTCCAAAAATAAAAAGTCTAACTTCCGAAACAACTGAGATACCGGGTGTTCTTCGTCAAATGACAGGTATAGTATCTTTCGAACCAATGCTCTGATTCGACTGAAATTTTCACCAATCATTCCTCTTCACTATCCAGAAAAACGATTCAAAAATAAAAAGTCTAACATTCGAAACAACTGAGATACAGGTTGTTCTTCGTCAAATGACAGGTATAGTATATTTCGAACCAATGCTCTGATTCGACTGAAATTTTCACCAATCATTCCTCTTCACAATCCAGAATAACGATTCAAAAATAAAAAGTCTAACATTCGAAACAACTGAGATACAGGGTGTTCTTCGTCAAATGACAGGTATAGTATCTTTCGAACCAATGCTCTGATTCAACTGAAATTTTCACCAATCATTCCTCTTCACAATCCAGAATAACGATTCAAAAATAAAAAGTCTAACATTCGAAACAACTGAGATACAGGGTGTTCTTCGTCAAATGACAGGTATAGTATCTTTCGAACCAATGCTCTGATTCGACTGAAATTTTCACCAATCATTCCTCTTCACAATCCAGAATAACGTTCCAAAAATAAAAAGTCTAACTTTCGAAACAACTGAGATACAGGATGTGCTTCGTCAAATGACAGGTATAGTATCTTTCGAACCAATGCTCTGATTCGACTGAAATTTTCACCAATCATTCCTCTTCACAATCCAGAATAACGTTCCAAAAATAAAAAGTCTAACTTTCGAAACAACTGAGATACAGGGTGTTCTTCGTCAAATGACAGGTATAGTATCTTTCGAACCAATGCTCTGATTCGACTGAAATTTTCACCAATCATTCCTCTTCACAATCCAGAACAACGATTCAAAAATAAAAAGTCTAACATTCGAAACAACTGAGATACAGGGTGTTCTTCGTCAAATGACAGGTATAGTATCTTTCGAACCAATGCTCTGATTCGACTGAAATTTTCACCAATCATTCCTCTTCACAATCCAGAATAACGTTCCAAAAATTAAAAGTCTAACTTTCGAAACAACTGAGATACAGGGTGTTCTTCGTCAAATGACAGGTATAGTATCTTTCGAACCAATGCTCTGATTCGACTGAAATTTTCACCAATCATTCCTCTTCACAATCCAGAACAACGATTCAAAAATAAAAAGTCTAACATTCGAAACAACTGAGATACAGGGTGTTCTTCGTCAAATGACAGGTATAGTATCTTTCGAACCAATGCTCTGATTCGACTGAAATTTTCACCAATCATTCCTCTTCACAATCCAGAATAACGTTCCAAAAATTAAAAGTCTAACTTTCGAAACAACTGAGATACAGGGTGCTCTTCGTCAAATGACAGGTATAGTATCTTTCGAACCAATGCTCTGATTCGACTGAAATTTTCACCAATCATTCCTCTTCACAATCCAGAATAAGGTTCCAAAAATAAAAAGTCTAACTTTCGAAACAACTGAGATACAGGGTGTTCTTCGTCGAATGACAGGTATAGTATCTTTCGAACCAATGCTCTGATTCGACTGAAATTTTCACCAATCATTCCTCTTCACAATCCAGAATAACGATTCAAAAATAAAAAGTCTAACATTCGAAACAACTGAGATACAGGGTGTTCTTCATCAAATGACAGGTATAGTATCTTTCGAACCAATGCTCTGATTCGACTGAAATTTTCACCAATCATTCCTCTTCACAATCCAGAATAAAGTTCCAAAAATAAAAAGCCTAACTAACGAAACAACTGAGATACAGGGTGTTCTTCGTCAAATGAAAGGTATAGTATCTTTCGAACCAATGCTCTGATTCGACTGAAATTTTCACCACTCATTCGTCTTCACAATCCAGAATAACGTTTAAAAAATAAAAAGTCTAACTTTCGAAACAACTGAGATACGGGGTGTTCTTCGTCAAATGACAGGTATAGTATCTTTCGAACCAATGCTCTGATTCGACTGGAATTTTCACCAATCATTCCTCTTCACAATCCAGAATAACGTTCCAAAAATAAAAAGTCTAACTTTCGAAACAACTGAGATACAGGGTGTTCTTCGTCAAATGACAGGTATAGTATCTTTCGAACCAATGCTCTGATTCGACTGAAATTTTCACCAATCATTCCTCTTCACAATCCAGAATGACGATTTAAAAATAAAAAGTCTAACATTCGAAACAAACGAGATACGGGGTGTTCTTCGTCAAATGACAGGTATAGTATCTTTCGAATCAATGCTCTGATTCGACTGAAATTTTCACCAATCATTCCTCTTCACAATCCAGAATGACGTTCCAAAAATAAAAAGTCTAACTTTCGAAACAACTGAGATACAGGGTGTTCTTCGTCAAATGACAGGTATAGTATCTTTCGAACCAATGCTCTGATTCGACTGAAATTTTCACCAATCATTCCTCTTCACAATCCAGAATTACGATTCAAAAATAAAAAGTCTAACATTCGAAACAACTGAGAAACAGGGTGTCCTTCGTCAAATGACAGGTATAGTATCTTTCGAACCAATGCTCTGATTCGACTGAAATTTTCACCAATCATTCCTCTTCACAATCCAGTATAACGTTCCAAAAATAAAAAGTCTAACTTTCGAAACAACTGAGATACAGGGTGTTCTTCGTCAAATGACAGGTAAAGTATCTTTCGAACCAATGCTCTGATTCGACTGAAATTTTCACCAATCATTCCTCTTCACAATCCAGAATAACGTTCCAAAAATAAAAAGTCTAACTTTCGAAACAACTGAGATACAGGGTGTTCTTCGTCAAATGACAGGTAAAGTATCTTGCGCACCAATGCTCTGATTCGACTGAAATTTTCACCAATCATTCCTCTTCACAATCCAGAACAACGTTCCAAAAATAAAAAGTCTAACTTTCGAAAGAACTGAGATACAGGGTGTTCTTCGTCAAATGACAGGTATAGTATCTTTCGAACCAATGCTCTGATTCGACTGAAATTTTCACCAATCATTCCTCTTCACAATCCAGAATAACGTTCCAAAAATAAAAAGTCTAACTTTCGAAACAACTGAGATACAGGGTGTTCTTCGTCAAATGACAGGTATAGTATCTTTCGAACCAATGCTCTGATTCGACTGAAATTTTCACCAATCATTCCTCTTCACAATCCAGAATAACGTTCCAAAAATAAAAAGTCTAACTTTCGAAACAACTGAGATACAGGGTGTTCTTCGTCAAATGACAGGTATAGTATCTTTCGAACCAATGCTCTGATTCGACTGAAATTTTCACCAAACATTCCTCTTCACAATCCAGAATAACGATTCAAAAATAAAAAGTCTAACATTCGAAACAACTGAGATACAGGGTGTTCTTCGTCAAATGACAGGTATAGTATCTTTCGAACCAATGCTCTGATTCGACTGAAATTTTCACCAATCATTCCTCTTCACAATCCAGAATAACTTTCCAAAAATAAAAAGTCTAACTTTCGAAACAACTGAGATACAGGGTGTTCTTCGTCAAATGACAGGTATAGTATCTTGCGAACCAATGCTCTGATTCGACTGAAATTTTCACCAATCATTCCTCTTCACAATCCAGAATAACGTTCCAAAAATAAAAAGTCTTACTTTCGAAACAACTGAGATACAGGGTGTTCTTCGTCAAATGACAGGTATAGTATCTTGCGAACCAATGCTCTGATTCGACTGAAATTTTCACCAATCATTCCTCTTCACAATCCAGAATAACGTTCCAAAAATTAAAAGTCTAACTTTCGAAACAACTGAGATACAGGGTGTTCTTCGTCAAATGACAGGTATAGTATCTTTCGAACCAATACTCTGATTCGACTGAAATTTTCACCAATCATTCCTCTTCAAAATCCAGAATAACGTTCCAAAAATAAAAAGTCTAACTTTCGAAACAACTGAGATACAGGGTGTTCTTCGTCAAATGACAGGTATAGTATCTTTCGAACCAATGCTCCGATTCGACTGAAATTTTCACCAATCATTCCTCTTCACAATCCAGAATAACGTTCCAAAAATTAAAAGTCTAACTTTCGAAACAACTGAGATACAGGGTGTTCTTCGTCAAATGACAGGTATAGTATCTTTCGAACCAATGCTCTGATTCGACTGAAATTTTCACCAATCATTCCTCTTCACAATCCAGAATAAGGTTCCAAAAATAAAAAGTCTAACTTTCGAAACAACTGAGATACAGGGTGTTCTTCGTCGAATGACAGGTATAGTATCTTTCGAACCAATGCTCTGATTCGACTGAAATTTTCACCAATCATTCCTCTTCACAATCCAGAATAACGATTCAAAAATAAAAAGTCTAACATTCGAAACAACTGAGATACAGGGTGTTCTTCGTCAAATGACAGGTATAGTATCTTTCGAACCAATGCTCTGATTCGACTGAAATTTTCACCAATCATTCCTCTTCACAATCCAGAATAAAGTTCCAAAAATAAAAAGCCTAACTAACGAAACAACTGAGATACAGGGTGTTCTTCGTCAAATGAAAGGTATAGTATCTTTCGAACCAATGCTCTGATTCGACTGAAATTTTCACCACTCATTCGTCTTCACAATCCAGAATAACGTTTAAAAAATAAAAAGTCTAACTTTCGAAACAACTGAGATACGGGGTGTTCTTCGTCAAATGACAGGTATAGTATCTTTCGAACCAATGCTCTGATTCGACTGGAATTTTCACCAATCATTCCTCTTCACAATCCAGAATAACGTTCCAAAAATAAAAAGTCTAACTTTCGAAACAACTGAGATACAGGGTGTTCTTCGTCAAATGACAGGTATAGTATCTTTCGAACCAATGCTCTGATTCGACTGAAATTTTCACCAATCATTCCTCTTCACAATCCAGAATAACGATTTAAAAATAAAAAGTCTAACATTCGAAACAAACGAGATACGGGGTGTTCTTCGTCAAATGACAGGTATAGTATCTTTCGAATCAATGCTCTGATTCGACTGAAATTTTCACCAATCATTCCTCTTCACAATCCAGAATGACGTTCCAAAAATAAAAAGTCTAACTTTCGAAACAACTGAGATACAGGGTGTTCTTCGTCAAATGACAGGTATAGTATCTTTCGAACCAATGCTCTGATTCGACTGAAATTTTCACCAATCATTCCTCTTCACAATCCAGAATTACGATTCAAAAATAAAAAGTCTAACATTCGAAACAACTGAGAAACAGGGTGTCCTTCGTCAAATGACAGGTATAGTATCTTTCGAACCAATGCTCTGATTCGACTGAAATTTTCACCAATCATTCCTCTTCACAATCCAGTATAACGTTCCAAAAATAAAAAGTCTAACTTTCGAAACAACTGAGATACAGGGTGTTCTTCGTCAAATGACAGGTAAAGTATCTTTCGAACCAATGCTCTGATTCGACTGAAATTTTCACCAATCATTCCTCTTCACAATCCAGAATAACGTTCCAAAAATAAAAAGTCTAACTTTCGAAACAACTGAGATACAGGGTGTTCTTCGTCAAATGACAGGTAAAGTATCTTGCGCACCAATGCTCTGATTCGACTGAAATTTTCACCAATCATTCCTCTTCACAATCCAGAACAACGTTCCAAAAATAAAAAGTCTAACTTTCGAAACAACTGAGATACAGGGTGTTCTTCGTCAAATGACAGGTATAGTATCTTTCGAACCAATGCTCTGATTCGACTGAAATTTTCACCAATCATTCCTCTTCACAATCCAGAATAACGTTCCAAAAATAAAAAGTCTAACTTTCGAAACAACTGAGATACAGGGTGTTCTTCGTCAAATGACAGGTATAGTATCTTTCGAACCAATGCTCTGATTCGACTGAAATTTTCACCAATCATTCCTCTTCACAATCCAGAATAACGTTCCAAAAATAAAAAGTCTAACTTTCGAAACAACTGAGATACAGGGTGTTCTTCGTCAAATGACAGGTATAGTATCTTTCGAACCAATGCTCTGATTCGACTGAAATTTTCACCAATCATTCCTCTTCACAATCCAGAATAACTTTCCAAAAATAAAAAGTCTAACTTTCGAAACAACTGAGATACAGGGTGTTCTTCGTCAAATGACAGGTATAGTATCTTGCGAACCAATGCTCTGATTCGACTGAAATTTTCACCAATCATTCCTCTTCACAATCCAGAATAACGTTCCAAAAATAAAAAGTCTTACTTTCGAAACAACTGAGATACAGGGTGTTCTTCGTCAAATGACAGGTATAGTATCTTGCGAACCAATGCTCTGATTCGACTGAAATTTTCACCAATCATTCCTCTTCACAATCCAGAATAACGTTCCAAAAATTAAAAGTCTAACTTTCGAAACAACTGAGATACAGGGTGTTCTTCGTCAAATGACAGGTATAGTATCTTTCGAACCAATACTCTGATTCGACTGAAATTTTCACCAATCATTCCTCTTCAAAATCCAGAATAACGTTCCAAAAATAAAAAGTCTAACTTTCGAAACAACTGAGATACAGGGAGTTCTTCGTCAAATGACAGGTATAGTATCTTTCGAACCAATGCTCTGATTCGACTGAAATTTTCACCAATCATTCCTCTTCACAATCCAGAATAACGTTCCAAAAATAAAAAGTCTAACTTTCGAAACAACTGAGATACAGGGTGTTCTTCGTCAAATGACAGGTATAGTATCTTTCGAACCAATTTTCTGATTCGACTGAAATTTTCACCAATCATTCCTCTTCACAATCCAGAATAACGATTCAAATATAAAAGGTCTAACATTCGAAACAACTGAGATACAGGGTGTTCTTCGTCAAATGACAGGTATAGTATCTTGCGAACCAATGCTCTGATTCGACTGAAATTTTCACCAATCATTCCTCTTCACAATCCAGAATAACGTTCCAAAAATAAAAAGTCTAACTTTCGAAACAACTGAGATACAGGGTGTTCTTCGTCAAATGACAGGTATAGTATCTTTCGAACCAATGCTCTGAATCGACTGAAATTTTCACCAATCATTCCTCTTCACAATCCAGAATAACGATTCAAAAATAAAAAGTATAACATTCGAAACAACTGAGATACAGGTTGTTCTTCGTCAAATGACAGGTATAGTATCTTTCGAACAAATGCTCTGATTCGACCGAAATTTTCACCAATCATTCCTCTTCACAATCCAGAATAACGTTCCGAAAATAAAAAGTCTAACTCTCGAAACAACTGAGATACAGGGTGTTCTTCGTCAAATGACAGGTATAGTATCTTTCGAACCAATGCTCTGATTCGACTGAAATTTTCACCAATCATTCCTCTTCACAATCCAGAATAACGATTCAAAAAAAAAAAGTCTAACATTCGAAACAACTGAGATACAGGGTGTTCTTCGTCAAATGACAGGTATAGTATCTTTCGAACCAATGCTCTGATTCGACTGAAATTTTCACCAATCATTCCTCTTCACAATCCAGAATAACGTTCCAAAAATAAAAAGTCTAACTTTCGAAACAACTGAGATACAGGGTGTTCTTCGTCAAATGACAGGTATAGTATCTTTCGAACCAATGCTCTGATTCGACTGAAATTTTCACCAATCATTCCTCTTCACAATCCAGAATAACGATTCAAAAATAAAAAGTCTAACATTCGAAACAACTGAGATACAGGGTGTTCTTCGTCAAATGACAGGTATAGTATCTTTCGAACAAATGCTCTGATTCGACTGAAATTTTCACCAATCATTCCTCTTCACAATCCAGAATAACGTTCCAAAAATAAAAAGTCTAACTTTCGAAACAACTGAGATACAGGGTGTTCTTCGTCAAATGACAGGTATAGTATCTTGCGAACCAATGCTCTGATTCGACTGAAATTTTCACCAATAATTCCTCTTCACAATACAGAATAACGTTCCAAAAATAAAAAGTCTAACTTTCGAAACAACTGAGATACAGGGTGTTCTTCGTCAAATGACAGGTATAGTATCTTGCGAACCAATGCTCTGATTCGACTGAAATTTTCACCATTCATTCCTCTTCACAATCCAGAATATCGTTCCAAAAATAAAAAGTCTAACTTTCGAAACAACTGAGATACAGGGTGTTCTTCGTCAAATGACAGGTATAGTATCTTTCGAACCAATGCTCTGATTCGACTGAAATTTTCACCAATCATTCCTCTTCACAATCCAGAATAACGATTCAAAAATGAAAAGTCTAACATTCAAAACAACTGAGATACAGGGTGTTCTTCGTCAAATGACAGGTATAGTATCTTGCGAACCAATGCTCTGATTCGACTGAAATTTTCACCAATCATTCCTCTTCACAATCCAGAATAACATTCCAAAAATAAAAAGTCTAACTTTCGAAACAACTGAGATACAGGGTGTTCTTCGTCAAATGACAGGTATAGTATCTTTCGAACCAATGCTCTGATTCGACTGAAATTTTCACCAATCATTCCTCTTCACAATCCAGAATAACGATTCAAAAATAAAAAGTCTAACATTCGAAACAACTGAGATACAGGGTGTTCTTCGTCAAATGACAGGTATAGTATCTTTCGAACCAATGCTCTGATTCGACTGAAATTTTCACCAATCATTCCTCTTCACAATCCAGAATAACGTTCCAAAAATAAAAAGTCTAACTTTCGAAACAACTGAGATACAGGGTGTTCTTCGTCAAATGACAGGTATATTATCTTGCGAACCAATGCTCTGATGCGACTGAAATTTTCACCAATCATTCCTCTTCACAATCCAGAATAACGTTCCAAAAATAAAAAGTCTAACTTTCGAAACAACTGAGATACAGGGTGTTCTTCGTCAAATGACAGGTATAGTATCTTTCGAACCAATGCTCTAATTCGACTGAAATTTTCACCAATCATTCCTCTTCACAATCCAGAATAACGTTTCAAAAATAAAAAGTCTAACATTCGAAACAACTGAGATACAGGGTGTTCTTCGTCAAATGACAGGTATAGTATCTTTCGAACCAATGCTCTGATTCGACTGAAATTTTCACCAATCATTCCTCTTCACAATCCAGAATAACGTTCAAAAAATAAAAAGTCTAACTTCCGAAACAACTGAGATACAGGGTGTTCTTCGTCAAATGACAGGTATAGTATCTTTCGAACCTATGCTCTGATTCGACTGAAATTTTCACCAATCATTCCTCTTCACAATCCAGAATAACGATTCAAAAATAAAAAGTCTAACATTCGAAACAACTGAGATACAGGGTGTTCTTCGTCAAATGACAGGTATAGTATCTTTCGAACCAATGCTCTGATTCGACTGAAATTTCCACCAATCATTCTCTTCACAATCCAGAATAACGATTCAAAAATAAAAAGTCTAACATTCGAAACAACTGAGATACAGGGTGTTCTTCGTCAAATGACAGGTATAGTATCTTTCGAACCAATGCTCTGATTCGACTGAAATTTTCACCAATCATTCCTCTTCACAATCCAGAATAACGTTCCAAAAATAAAAAGTCTAACTTTCGAAACAACTGAGATACAGGGTGTTCTTCGTCAAATGACAGGTATAGTATCTTTCGAACCAATGCTCTGATTCGACTGGAATTTTCACCAATCATTCCTCTTCACAATCCAGAATAACGATTCAAAAATAAAAAGTCTAACATTCGAAACAACTGAGATACAGGGTGTTCTTCGTCAAATGACAGGTATAGTATCTTTCGAACCAATGCTCTGATTCGACTGAAATTTTCACCAATCATTCCTCTTCACAATCCAGAATAACGTTCCAAAAATAAAAAGTCTAACATTCGAAACAACTGAGATACAGGGTGTTCTTCGTCAAATGACAGGTATAGTATCTTTCGAACCAATGCTCTGATTCGACTGAAATTTTCACCAATCATTCCCCTTCACAATCCAGAATAACGTTCCAAAAATAAAAAGTCTAACTTTCGAAACAACTGAGATACAGGGTGTTCTTCGTCAAATGACAGGTATAGTATCTTTCGAACCAATGCTCTGATTCGACTGAAATTTTCACCAATCATTCCTCTTCACAATCCAGAATAACGTTTCAAAAATAAAAAGTCTAACATTCGAAACAACTGAGATACAGGGTGTTCTTGGTCAAATGACAGGTATAGTATCTTTCGAACCAATGCTCTGATTCGATTGAAATTTTCACCAATCATTCCTCTTCACAATCCAGAATAACGTTCCAAAAATAAAAAGTCTAACTTTCGAAACAACTGAGATACAGGGTGTTCTTCGTCAAATGACAGGTATAGTATCTTTCGAACCAATGCTCTGATTCGACTGAAATTTTCACCAATCATTCCTCTTCACAATCCAGAATAACGATTCAAAAATAAAAAGTCTAACATTCGAAACAACTGAGATACAGGGTGTTCTTCGTCAAATGACAGGTATAGTATCTTTCGAACCAATGCTCTGATTCGACTGAAATTTTCACCAATCATTCCTCTTCACAATCCAGAATAACGATTCAAAAATAAAAAGTCTAACATTCGAAACAACTGAGATACAGGGTGTTCTTCGTCAAATGACAGGTACAGTATCTTTCGAACCAATGCTCTGATTCGACTGAAATTTTCACCAATCATTCCTCTTCACAATCCAGAATAACGTTCCAAAAATGAAAAGTCTAACTTTCGAAACAACTGAGATACAGGGTGTTCTTCGTCAAATGACAGGTATAGTATCTTTCGAACCAATGCTCTGATTCGACTGGAATTTTCACCAATCATTCCTCTTCACAATCCAGAATAACGATTCAAAAATAAAAAGTCTAACATTCGAAACAACTGAGATACAGGGTGTTCTTCGTCAAATGACAGGTATAGTATCTTTCGAACCAATGCTCTGATTCGACTGAAATTTTCACCAATCATTCCTCTTCACAATCCAGAATAACTTTCCAAAAATAAAAAGTCTAACTTCCGAAACAACTGAGATACAGGGTGTTCTTCGTCAAATGACAGGTATAGTATCTTTCGAACCAATGCTCTGATTCGACTGAAATTTTCACCAATCATTCCTCTTCACTATCCAGAAAAACGATTCAAAAATAAAAAGTCTAACATTCGAAACAACTGAGATACAGGGTGTTCTTCGTCAAATGACAGGTATAGTATCTTTCGAACCAATGATCTGATTCGACTGAAATTTTCACCAATCATTCCTCTTCACAATCCAGAATAACGTTCCAAAAATAAAAAGTCTAACTTTCGAAACAACTGAGATACAGGGTGTTCTTCGTCAAATGACAGGTATAGTATCTTGCGAACCAATGCTCTGATTCGACTGAAATTTTCACCAATCATTCCTCTTCACAATCCAGAATAACGTTCCAAAAATAAAAAGTCTAACTTTAGAAACAACTGAGATACAGGGTGTGCTTTGTCAAATGACAGGTATAGTATCTTTCGAACCAATGCTCTGATTCGACTGAAATTTTCACCAATCATTCCTCTTCACAATCCAGAATAACGATTCAAAAATAAAAAGTCTAACATTCGAAACAACTGAGATACAGGGTGTTCTTCGTCAAATGACAGGTATAGTATCTTTCGAACCAATGCTCTGATTCGACTGAAATTTTCACCAATCATTCCTCTTCACAATCCAGAATAACGTTCCAAAAATAAAAAGTCTAACTTTCGAAACAACTGAGATACAGGGTGTTCTTCGTCAAATGACAGGTATAGTATCTTGCGAACCAATGCTCTGATTCGACTGAAATTTTCACCAATCATTCCTCTTCACAATCCAGAATAACGTTCCAAAAATAAAAAGTCTAACTTTCGAAACAACTGAGATACAGGGTGTTCTTCGTCAAATGACAGGTATAGTATCTTTCGAACCAATGCTCTGATTCGACTGAAATTTTCACCAATCATTCCTCTTCACAATCCAGAATAACGTTTCAAAAATAAAAAGTCTAACATTCGAAAAAACTGAGATACAGGGTGTTCTTCGTCAAATGACAGGTATAGTATCTTTCGAGCCAATGCTCTGATTCGACTGAAATTTTCACCAATCATTCCTCTTCACAATCCAGAATAACGTTCCAAAAATAAAAAGTCTAACTTTCGAAACAACTGAGATACAGGGTGTTCTTCGTCAAATGACAGGTATAGTATCTTTCGAACCAATGCTCTGATTCGACTGAAATTTTCACCAATCATTCCTCTTCACAATCCAGAATAACGATTCAAAAATAAAAAGTCTAACATTCGAAACAACTGAGATACAGGGTGTTCTTCGTCAAATGACAGGTATAGTATCTTTCGAACCAATGCTCTGATTCGACTGAAATTTTCACCAATCATTCCTCTTCACAATCCAGAATAACGATTCAAAAATAAAAAGTCTACTATTCGAAACAACTGAGATACAGGGTGTTCTTCGTCAAATGACAGGTATAGTATCTTTCGAACCAATGCTCTGATTCGACTGAAATTTTCACCAATCATTCCCCTTCACAATCCAGAATAACGTTCCAAAAATAAAAAGTCTAACTTTCGAAACAACTGAGATACAGGGTGTTCTTCGTCAAATGACAGGTATAGTATCTTTCGAACCAATGCTCTGATTCGACTGGAATTTTCACCAATCATTCCTCTTCACAATCCAGAATAACGATTCAAAAATAAAAAGTCTAACATTCGAAACAACTGAGATACAGGGTGTTCTTCGTCAAATGACAGGTATAGTATCTTTCGAACCAATGCTCTGATTCGACTGAAATTTTCACCAATCATTCCTCTTCACAATCCAGAATAACGTTCCAAAAATAAAAAGTCTAACTTTCGAAACAACTGAGATACAGGGTGTTCTTCGTCAAATGACAGGTATAGTATCTTTCGAACCAATGCTCTGATTCGACTGAAATTTTCACCAATCATTCCTCTTCACAATCCAGAAAAACTATTCAGAAATAAAAAGTCTAACATTCGAAACAACTGAGATACAGGGTGTTCTTCGTCAAATGACAGGTATAGTATCTTTCGAACCAATGCTCTGATTCGACTGAAATTTTCACCAATCATTCCTCTTCACAATCCAGAATAACGTTTCAAAAATAAAAAGTCTAACTTTCGAAACAACTGAGATACAGGGTGTTCTTCGTCAAATGACACGTATAGTATCTTGCGAACCAATGCTCTGATTCGACTGAAATTTTCACCAATCATTCCTCTTCATAATCCAGAATAACGATCCAAAAATAAAAAGTCTAACTTTCGAAACAACTGAGATACAGGGTGTTCTTCGTCAAATGACAGGTATAGTATCTTGCGAACCAATGCTCTGATTCGACTGAAATTTTCACCAATCATTCCTCTTCACAATCCAGAATAACGTTCCAAAAATAAAAAGTCTAACTTTCGAAACAACTGAGATACAGGGTGTTCTTCGTCAAATGACAGGTATAGTATCTTTCGAACCAATGCTCTGATTCGACTGAAATTTTCACCAATCATTCCTCTTCACAATCCAGAATAACGATTCAAAAATAAAAAGTCTAACATTCGAAACAACTGAGATACAGGGTGTTCTTCGTCAAATGACAGGTATAGTATAAAAAGTCTAACTTTCGAAACAACTGAGATACAGGGTGTTCTTCGTCAAATGACAGGTATAGTATCTTTCGAACCAATGCTCTGATTCGACTGAAATTTTCACCAATCATTCCTCTTCACAATCCAGAATAACGATTCAAAAATAAAAAGTCTAACATTCGAAACAACTGAGATACAGGGTGTTCTTCGTCAAATGACAGGTATAGTATCTTTCGAACCAATGCTCTGATTCGACTGAAATTTTCACCAATCATTCCTCTTCACAATCCAGAATAACGATTCAAAAATAAAAAGTCTAACATTCGAAACAACTGAGATACAGGGTGTTCTTCGTCAAATGACAGGTATAGTATCTTTCGAACCAATGCTCTGATTCGACTGAAATTTTCACCAATCATTCCGCTTCACAATCCAGAATAACGTTCCAAAAATAAAAAGTCTAACTTTCGAAACAACTGAGATACAGGGTGTTCTTCGTCAAATGACAGGTATAGTATCTTTCGAACCAATGCTCTGATTCGACTGAAATTTTCACCAATCATTCCTCTTCACAATCCAGAATAACGTTTCAAAAATAAAAAGTCTAACATTCGAAACAACTGAGATACAGGGTGTTCTTGGTCAAATGACAGGTATAGTATCTTTCGAACCAATGCTCTGATTCGATTGAAATTTTCACCAATCATTCCTCTTCACAATCCAGAATAACGTTCCAAAAATAAAAAGTCTAACTTTCGAAACAACTGAGATACAGGGTGTTCTTCGTCAAATGACAGGTTTAGTATCTTTCGAACCAATGCTCTGATTCGACTGAAATTTTCACCAATCATTCCTCTTCACAATCCAGAATAACGATTCAAAAATAAAAAGTCTAACATTCGAAACAACTGAGATACAGGGTGTTCTTCGTCAAATGACAGGTATAGTATCATTCGAACCAATGCTCTGATTCGACTGAAATTTTCACCAATCATTCCTCTTCACAATCCAGAATAACGATTCAAAAATAAAAAGTCTAACATTCGAAACAACTGAGATACAGGGTGTTCTTCGTCAAATGACAGGTATAGTATCTTTCGAACCAATGCTCTGCTTCGACTGAAATTTTCACCAATCATTCCTCTTCACAATCCAGAATAACGTTCCAAAAATAAAAAGTCTAACTTCCGAAACAACTGAGATACAGGGTGTTCTTCGTCAAATGACAGGTATAGTATCTTTCGAACCAATGCTCTGATTCGACTGAAATTTTCACCAATCATTCCTCTTCACAATCCAGAAAAACGATTCAAAAATAAAAAGTCTAACATTCGAAACAACTGAGATACAGGGTGTTCTTCGTCAAATGACAGGTATAGTATCTTTCGAACCAATGATCTGATTCGACTGAAATTTTCACCAATCATTCCTCTTCACAATCCAGAATAACGTTCCAAAAATAAAAAGTCTAACTTTCGAAACAACTGAGATACAGGGTGTTCTTCGTCAAATGACAGGTATAGTATCTTGCGAACCAATGCTCTGATTCGACTGAAATTTTCACCAATCATTCCTCTTCACAATCCAGAATAACGTTCCAAAAATAAAAAGTCTAACTTTCGAAACAACTGAGATACAGGGTGTGCTTTGTCAAATGACAGGTATAGTATCTTTCGAACCAATGCTCTGATTCGACTGAAATTTTCACCAATCATTCCTCTTCACAATCCAGAATAACGATTCAAAAATAAAAAGTCTAACATTCGAAACAACTGAGATACAGGGTGTTCTTCGTCAAATGACAGGTATAGTATCTTTCGAACCAATGCTCTGATTCGACTGAAAATTTCACCAATCATTCCTCTTCACAATCCAGAATAACGTTCCAAAAATAAAAAGTCTAACTTTCGAAACAACTGAGATACAGGGTGTTCTTCGTCAAATGACAGGTATAGTATCTTGCGAACCAATGCTCTGATTCGACTGAAATTTTCACCAATCATTCCTCTTCACAATCCAGAATAACGTTCCAAAAATAAAAAGTCTTACTTTCGAAACAACTGAGATACAGGGTGTTCTTCGTCAAATGACAGGTATAGTATCTTTCGAACCAATGCTCTGATTCGACTGAAATTTTCACCAATCATTCCTCTTCACAATCCAGAATAACGTTTCAAAAATAAAAAGTCTAACATTCGAAAAAACTGAGATACAGGGTGTTCTTCGTCAAATGACAGGTATAGTATCTTTCGAACCAATGCTCTGATTCGACTGAAATTTTCACCAATCATTCCTCTTCACAATCCAGAATAACGTTCCAAAAATAAAAAGTCTAACTTTCGAAACAACTGAGATACAGGGTGTTCTTCGTCAAATGACAGGTATAGTATCTTTCGAACCAATGCTCTGATTCGACTGAAATTTTCACCAATCATTCCTCTTCACAATCCAGAATAACGATTCAAAAATAAAAAGTCTAACATTCGAAACAACTGAGATACAGGGTGTTCTTCGTCAAATGACAGGTATAGTATCTTTCGAACCAATGCTCTGATTCGACTGAAATTTTCACCAATCATTCCTCTTCACAATCCAGAATAACGATTCAAAAATAAAAAGTCTACTATTCGAAACAACTGAGATACAGGGTGTTCTTCGTCAAATGACAGGTATAGTATCTTTCGAACCAATGCTCTGATTCGACTGAAATTTTCACCAATCATTCCCCTTCACAATCCAGAATAACGTTCCAAAAATAAAAAGTCTAACTTTCGAAACAACTGAGATACAGGGTGTTCTTCGTCAAATGACAGGTATAGTATCTTTCGAACCAATGCTCTGATTCGACTGGAATTTTCACCAATCATTCCTCTTCACAATCCAGAATAACGATTCAAAAATAAAAAGTCTAACATTCGAAACAACTGAGATACAGGGTGTTCTTCGTCAAATGACAGGTATAGTATCCTTCGAACCAATGCTCTGATTCGACTGAAATTTTCACCAATCATTCCTCTTCACAATCCAGAATAACGTTCCAAAAATAAAAAGTCTAACTTTCGAAACAACTGAGATACAGGGTGTTCTTCGTCAAATGACAGGTACAGTATCTTTCGAACCAATGCTCTGATTCGACTGAAATTTTCACCAATCATTCCTCTTCACAATCCAGAAAAACTATTCAAAAATAAAAAGTCTAACATTCGAAACAACTGAGATACAGGGTGTTCTTCGTCAAATGACAGGTATAGTATCTTTCGAACCAATGCTCTGATTCGACTGAAATTTTCACCAATCATTCCTCTTCACAATCCAGAATAACGTTTCAAAAATAAAAAGTCTAACTTTCGAAACAACTGAGATACAGGGTGTTCTTCGTCAAATGACAGGTATAGTATCTTGCGAACCAATGCTCTGATTCGACTGAAATTTTCACCAATCATTCCTCTTCATAATCCAGAATAACGATCCAAAAATAAAAAGTCTAACTTTCGAAACAACTGAGATACAGGGTGTTCTTCGTCAAATGACAGGTATAGTATCTTGCGAACCAATGCTCTGATTCGACTGAAATTTTCACCAATCATTCCTCTTCACAATCCAGAATAACGTTCCAAAAATAAAAAGTCTAACTTTCGAAACAACTGAGATACAGGGTGTTCTTCGTCAAATGACAGGTATAGTATCTTTCGAACCAATGCTCTGATTCGACTGAAATTTTCACCAATCATTCCTCTTCACAATCCAGAATAACGATTCAAAAATAAAAAGTCTAACATTCGAAACAACTGAGATACAGGGTGTTCTTCGTCAAATGACAGGTATAGTATCTTTCGAACCAATGCTCTGATTCGACTGAAATTTTCACCAATCATTCCTCTTCACAATCCAGAATAACGATTCAAAAATAAAAAGTCTAACATTCGAAACAACTGAGATACAGGGTGTTCTTCGTCAAATGACAGGTATAGTATCTTTCGAACCAATGCTCTGATTCGACTGAAATTTTCACCAATCATTCCCCTTCACAATCCAGAATAACGTTCCAAAAATAAAAAGTCTAACTTTCGAAACAACTGAGATACAGGGTGTTCTTCGTCAAATGACAGGTATAGTATCTTTCGAACCAATGCTCTGATTCGACTGAAATTTTCACCAATCATTCCTCTTCACAATCCAGAATAACGTTTCAAAAATAAAAAGTCTAACATTCGAAACAACTGAGATACAGGGTGTTCTTGGTCAAATGACAGGTATAGTATCTTTCGAACCAATGCTCTGATTCGATTGAAATTTTCACCAATCATTCCTCTTCACAATCCAGAATAACGTTCCAAAAATAAAAAGTCTAACTTTCGAAACAACTGAGATACAGGGTGTTCTTCGTCAAATGACAGGTATAGTATCTTTCGAACCAATGCTCTGATTCGACTGAAATTTTCACCGATCATTCCTCTTCACAATCCAGAATAACGATTCAAAAATAAAAAGTCTAACATTCGAAACAACTGAGATACAGGGTGTTCTTCGTCAAATGACAGGTATAGTATCTTTCGAACCAATGCTCTGATTCGACTGAAATTTTCACCAATCATTCCTCTTCACAATCCAGAATAACGATTCAAAAATAAAAAGTCTAACATTCGAAACAACTGAGATACAGGGTGTTCTTCGTCAAATGACAGGTATAGTATCTTTCGAACCAATGCTCTGATTCGACTGAAATTTTTACCAATCATTCCTCTTCACAATCCAGAATAACGTTCCAAAAATGAAAAGTCTAACTTTCGAAACAACTGAGATACAGGGTGTTCTTCGTCAAATGACAGGTATAGTATCTTTCGAACCAATGCTCTGATTCGACTGAAATTTTCACCAATCATTCCTCTTCACAATCCAGAATAACGTTCCAAAAATGAAAAGTATAACTTTCGAAACAACTGAGATACAGGGTGTTCTTCGTCAAATGACAGGTATAGTATCTTTCGAACCAATGCTCTGATTCGACTGGAATTTTCACCAATCATTCCTCTTCACAATCCAGAATAACGATTCAAAAATAAAAAGTCTAACATTCGAAACAACTGAGATACAGGGTGTTCTTCGTCAAATGACAGGTATAGTATCTTTCGAACCAATGCTCTGATTCGACTGAAATTTTCACCAATCATTCCTCTTCACAATCCAGAATAACGTTCCAAAAATAAAAAGTCTAACTTCCGAAACAACTGAGATACAGGGTGTTCTTCGTCAAATGACAGGTATAGTATCTTTCGAACCAATGCTCTGATTCGACTGAAATTTTCACCAATCATTCCTCTTCACAATCCAGAAAAACGATTCAAAAATAAAAAGTCTAACATTCGAAACAACTGAGATACAGGGTGTTCTTCGTCAAATGAGAGGTATAGTATCTTTCGAACCAATGATCTGATTCGACTGAAATTTTCACCAATCATTCCTCTTCACAATCCAGAATAACGTTCTAAAAATAAAAAGTCTAACTTTCGAAACAACTGAGATACAGGGTGTTCTTCGTCAAATGACAGGTATAGTATCTTGCGAACCAATGCTCTGATTCGACTGAAATTTTCACCAATCATTCCTCTTCACAATCCAGAATAACGTTCCAAAAATAAAAAGTCTAACTTTCGAAACAACTGAGATACAGGGTGTGCTTTGTCAAATGACAGGTATAGTATCTTTCGAACCAATGCTCTGATTCGACTGAAATTTTCACCAATCATTCCTCTTCACAATCCAGAATAACGATTCAAAAATAAAAAGTCTAACATTCGAAACAACTGAGATACAGGGTGTTCTTCGTCAAATGACAGGTATAGTATCTTTCGAACCAATGCTCTGATTCAACTGAAATTTTCACCAATCATTCCTCTTCACAATCCAGAATAACGTTCCAAAAATAAAAAGTCTAACTTTCGAAACAACTGAGATACAGGGTGTTCTTCGTCAAATGACAGGTATAGTATCTTGCGAACCAATGCTCTGATTCGACTGAAATTTTCACCAATCATTCCTCTTCACAATCCAGAATAACGTTCCAAAAATAAAAAGTCTAACTTTCGAAACAACTAAGATACAGGGTGTTCTTCGTCAAATGACAGGTATAGTATCTTTCGAACCAATGCTCTGATTCGACTGAAATTTTCACCAATCATTCCTCTTCACAATCCAGAATAACGTTTCAAAAATAAAAAGTCTAACATTCGAAAAAACTGAGATACAGGGTGTTCTTCGTCAAATGACAGGTATAGTATCTTTCGAACCAATGCTCTGATTCGACTGAAATTTTCACCAATCATTCCTCTTCACAATCCAGAATAACGTTCCAAAAATAAAAAGTCTAACTTTCGAAACAACTGAGATACAGGGTGTTCTTCGTCAAATGACAGGTATAGTATCTTTCGAACCAATGCTCTGATTCGACTGAAATTTTCACCAATCATTCCTCTTCACAATCCAGAATAACGATTCAAAAATAAAAAGTCTAACATTCGAAACAACTGAGATACAGGGTGTTCTTCGTCAAATGACAGGTATAGTATCTTTCGAACCAATGCTCTGATTCGACTGAAATTTTCACCAATCATTCCTCTTCACAATCCAGAATAACGATTCAAAAATAAAAAGTCTACTATTCGAAACAACTGAGATACAGGGTGTTCTTCGTCAAATGACAGGTATAGTATCTTTCGAACCAATGCTCTGATTCGACTGAAATTTTCACCAATCATTCCCCTTCACAATCCAGAATAACGTTCCAAAAATAAAAAGTCTAACTTTCGAAACAACTGAGATACAGGGTGTTCTTCGTCAAATGACAGGTATAGTATCTTTCGAACCAATGCTCTGATTCGACTGGAATTTTCACCAATCATTCCTCTTCACAATCCAGAATAACGATTCAAAAATAAAAAGTCTAACATTCGAAACAACTGAGATACAGGGTGTTCTTCGTCAAATGACAGGTATAGTATCTTTCGAACCAATGCTCTGATTCGACTGAAATTTTCACCAATCATTCCTCTTCACAATCCAGAATAACGTTCCAAAAATAAAAAGTCTAACTTTCGAAACAACTGAGATACAGGGTGTTCTTCGTCAAATGACAGGTATAGTATCTTTCGAACCAATGCTCTGATTCGACTGAAATTTTCACCAATCATTCCTCTTCACAATCCAGAAAAACTATTCAAAAATAAAAAGTCTAACATTCGAAACAACTGAGATACAGGGTGTTCTTCGTCAAATGACAGGTATAGTATCTTTCGAACCAATGCTCTGATTCGACTGAAATTTTCACCAATCATTCCTCTTCACAATCCAGAATAACGTTTCAAAAATAAAAAGTCTAACTTTCGAAACAACTGAGATACAGGGTGTTCTTCGTCAAATGACAGGTATAGTATCTTGCGAACCAATGCTCTGATTCGACTGAACTTTTCACCAATCATTCCTCTTCATAATACAGAATAACGATCCAAAAATAAAAAGTCTAACTTTCGAAACAACTGAGATACAGGGTGTTCTTCGTCAAATGACAGGTATAGTATCTTGCGAACCAATGCTCTGATTCGACTGAAATTTTCACCAATCATTCCTCTTCACAATCCAGAATAACTTTCCAAAAATAAAAAGTCTAACTTTCGAAACAACTGAGATACAGGGTGTTTTTCGTCAAATGACAGGTATAGTATCTTTCGAACCAATGCTCTGATTCGACTGAAATTTTCACCAATCATTCCCCTTCACAATCCAGAATAACGATTCAAAAATAAAAAGTCTAACTTTCGAAACAACTGAGATACAGGGTGTTCTTCGTCAAATAACAGGTATAGTATCTTTCGAACCAATGCTCTGATTCAGTTGAAATTTTCACCAATCATTCCTCTTCACAATCCAGAATAACGTTCCAAAAATAAAAAGTCTAACTTTCGAAACAACTGAGATACAGGGTGTTCTTCGTCAAATGACAGGTATAGTATCTTGCGAACCAATGCTCTGATTCGACTGAAATTTTCACCAATCATTCCTCTTCACAATCGAGAATAACGTTCCAAAAATAAAAAGTCTAACTTTCGAAACAACTGAGATACAGGGTGTTCTTCGTCAAATGACAGGTATAGTATCTTGCGAACCAATGCTCTGATTCGACTGAAATTTTCACCAATCATTCCTCTTCACAATCCAGAATAAAGTTCCAAAAATAAAAGTCTAACTTTCGAAACAACTGAGATACAGGGTGTTCTTCGTCAAATGACAGGTATAGTATCTTTCGAACCAATGCTCTGATTCGACTGAAATTTTCACCAATCATTCCTCTTCACAATCCAGAATAACGTTCCAAAAATTAAAAGTCTAACTTTCGAAACAACTGAGACACAGGGTGTTCTTCGTCAAATGACAGGTATAGTATCTTTCGAACCAATGCTATGATTCGACTGAAATTTTCACCAATCATTCCTCTTCACAATCCAGAATAACGTTCCAAAAATAAAAAGTCTAACTTTCGAAACAACTGAGATACAGGGTGTTCTTCGTCAAATGACAGGTATAGTATCTTTCGAACCAATGCTCTGATTCGACTGAAATTTTCACCAATCATTCCTCTTCACAATCCAGAATAACGATTCAAAAATAAAAAGTCTAACATTCGAAACAATTGAGATACAGGGTGTTCTTCGTCAAATGACAGGTATAGTATCTTTCGAACCAATGCTCTGATTCGACTGAAATTTTCACCAATCATTTCTCTTCACAATCCAGAATAACGTTCTCAAAATAAAAAGTCTAACTTTCGAAACAACTGAGATACAGGGTGTTCTTCGTCAAATGACAGGTATAGTATCTTTCGAACCAATGCTCTGATTCGACTGAAATTTTCACCAATCATTCCTCTTCACAATCCAGAATAACGTTTCAAGAATAAAAAGTCTAACATTCGAAAAAACTGAGATACAGGGTGTTCTTCGTCAAATGACAGGTATAGTATCTTTCGAACCAATGCTCTGATTCGACTGAAATTTTCACCAATCATTCCTCTTCACAATCCAGAATAACGTTCCAAAAATAAAAAGTCTAACTTTCGAAACAACTGAGATACAGGGTGTTCTTCGTCAAATGACAGGTATAGTATCTTTCAAACCAATGCTCTGATTCGACTGAAATTTTCACCAATCATTCCTCTTCACAATCCAGAATAACGATTCAAAAATAAAAAGTCTAACATTCGAAACAACTGAGATACAGGGTGTTCTTCGTCAAATGACAGGTATAGTATCTTTCGAACCAATGCTCTGATTCGACTGAAATTTTCACCAATCATTCCTCTTCACAATCCAGAATAACGATTCAAAAATAAAAAGTCTACTATTCGAAACAACTGAGATAAAGGGTGTTCTTCGTCAAATGACAGGTATAGTATCTTTCGAACCAATGCTCTGATTCGACTGAAACTTTCACCAATCATTCCCCTTCACAATCCAGAATAACGTTCCAAAAATAAAAAGTCTAACTTTCGAAACAACTGAGATACAGGGTGTTCTTCGTCAAATGACAGGTATAGTATCTGTCGAACCAATGCTCTGATTCGACTGGAATTTTCACCAATCATTCCTCTTCACAATCCAGAATAACGATTCAAAAATAAAAAGTCTAACATTCGAAACAACTGAGATACAGGGTGTTCTTCGTCAAATGACAGGTATAGTATCTTTCGAACCAATGCTCTGATTCGACTGAAATTTTCACCAATCATTCCTCTTCACAATCCAGAATAACGTTCCAAAAAAAAAAAGTCTAACTTTCGAAACAACTGAGATACAGGGTGTTCTTCGTCAAATGACAGGTATAGTATCTTTCGAACCAATGCTCTGATTCGACTGAAATTTTCACCAATCATTCCTCTTCACAATCCAGAAAAACTATTCAAAAATAAAAAGTCTAACATTCGAAACAACTGAGATACAGGGTGTTCTTCGTCAAATGACAGGTATAGTATCTTTCGAACCAATGCTCTGATTCGACTGAAATTTTCACCAATCATTCCTCTTCACAATCCAGAATAACGTTTCAAAAATTAAAAGTCTAACTTTCGAAACAACTGAGATACAGGGTGTTCTTCGTCAAATGACAGGTATAGTATCTTGCGAACCAATGCTCTGATTCGACTGAAATTTTCACCAATCATTCCTCTTCATAATCCAGAATAACGATCCAAAAATAAAAAGTCTAACTTTCGAAACAACTGAGATACAGGGTGTTCTTCGTCAAATGACAGGTATAGTATCTTGCGAACCAATGCTCTGATTCGACTGAAATTTTCACCAATCATTCCTCTTCACAATCCAGAATAACTTTCCAAAAATAAAAAGTCTAACTTTCGAAACAACTGAGATACAGGGTGTTCTTCGTCAAATGACAGGTATAGTATCTTTCGAACCAATGCTCTGATTCGACTGAAATTTTCACCAATCATTCCCCTTCACAATCCAGAATAACGATTCAAAAATAAAAAGTCTAACATTCGAAACAACTGAGATACAGGGTGTTCTTCGTCAAATAACAGGTATAGTATCTTTCGAACCAATGCTCTGATTCGACTGAAATTTTCACCAATCATTCCTCTTCACAATCCAGAATAACGTTCCAAAAATAAAAAGTCTAACTTTCGAAACAACTGAGATACAGGGTGTTCTTCGTCAAATGACAGGTATAGTATCTTGCGAACCAATGCTCTGATTCGACTGAAATTTT
Organism: Myrrha octodecimguttata; assembly: GCA_958510865.1. Lineage (NCBI taxonomy): Eukaryota > Metazoa > Arthropoda > Insecta > Coleoptera > Coccinellidae > Myrrha > Myrrha octodecimguttata. The sequence continues at coordinate 13,289,028 of OY294062.1, forward strand.
CACCAATCATTCCTCTTCACAATCGAGAATAACGTTCCAAAAATAAAAAGTCTAACTTTCGAAACAACTGAGATACAGGGTGTTCTTCGTCAAATGACAGGTATAGTATCTTGCGAACCAATGCTCTGATTCGACTGAAATTTTCACCAATCATTCCTCTTCACAATCCAGAATAAAGTTCCAAAAATAAAAGTCTAACTTTCGAAACAACTGAGATACAGGGTGTTCTTCGTCAAATGACAGGTATAGTATCTTTCGAACCAATGCTCTGATTCGACTGAAATTTTCACCAATCATTCCTCTTCACAATCCAGAATAACGTTCCAAAAATTAAAAGTCTAACTTTCGAAACAACTGAGACACAGGGTGTTCTTCGTCAAATGACAGGTATAGTATCTTTCGAACCAATGCTCTGATTCGACTGAAATTTTCACCAATCATTCCTCTTCACAATCCAGAATAACGTTCCAAAAATAAAAAGTCTAACTTTCGAAACAACTGAGATACAGGGTGTTCTTCGTCAAATGACAGGTATAGTATCTTTCGAACCAATGCTCTGATTCGACTGAAATTTTCACCAATCATTCCTCTTCACAATCCAGAATAACGATTCAAAAATAAAAAGTCTAACATTCGAAACAATTGAGATACAGGGTGTTCTTCGTCAAATGACAGGTATAGTATCTTTCGAACCAATGCTCTGATTCGACTGAAATTTTCACCAATCATTTCTCTTCACAATCCAGAATAACGTTCTCAAAATAAAAAGTCTAACTTTCGAAACAACTGAGATACAGGGTGTTCTTCGTCAAATGACAGGTATAGTATCTTTCGAACCAATGCTCTGATTCGACTGAAATTTTCACCAATCATTCCTCTTCACAATCCAGAATAACGTTCCAAGAATAAAAAGTCTAACTTTCGAAACAACTGAGATACAGGGTGTTCTTCGTCAAATGACAGGTATAGTATCTTGCGAACCAATGCTCTGATTCGACTGAAATTTTCACCAATCATTCCTCTTCACAATCCAGAATAACTTTCCAAAAATAAAAAGTCTAACTTTCGAAACAACTGAGATACAGGGTGTTCTTCGTCAAATGACAGGTATAGTATCTTTCGAACCAATGCTCTGATTCGACTGAAATTTTCACCAATCATTCCTCTTCACAATCCAGAATAACGATTCAAAAATAAAAAGTCTAACATTCGAAACAACTGAGATACAGGGTGTTCTTCGTCAAATGACAGGTATAGTATCTTTCGAACCAATGCTCTGATTCGACTGAAATTTTCACCAATCATTCCTCTTCACAATCCAGAATAACGTTCCAAAAATAAAAAGTCTAACTTTCGAAACAACTGAGATACAGGGTGTTCTTCGTCAAATGACAGGTATAGTATCTTGCGAACCAATGCTCTGATTCGACTGAAATTTTCACCAATCATTCATCTTCACAATCCAGAATAACGTTCCAAAAATAAAAAGTCTTACTTTCGAAACAACTGAGATACAGGGTGTTCTTCGTCAAATGACAGGTATAGTATCTTCCGAACCAATGCTCTGATTCGACTGAAATTTTCACCAATCATTCCTCTTCACAATCCAGAATAACGTTCCAAAAATAAAAGTCTAACTTTCGAAACAACTGAGATACAGGGTGTTCTTCGTCAAATGACAGGTATAGTACCTTTCGAACCAATGCTCTGATTCGACTGAAATTTTCACCAATCATTCCTCTTCACAATCCAGAATAACGTTCCAAAAATTAAAAGTCTAACTTTCGAAACTACTGAGATACAGGGTGTTCTTCGTCAAATGACAGGTATAGTATCTTTCGAACCAATGCTCTGATTCGACTGAAATTTTCACCAATCATTCCTCTTCACAATCCAGAATAACATTCCAAAAATAAAAAGTCTAACTTTCGAAACAACTGAGATACAGGGTGTTCTTCGTCAAATGACAGGTATAGTATCTTTCGAACCAATGCTCTGATTCGACTGAAATTTTCACCAATCATTCCTCTTCACAATCCAGAATAACGTTCCAAAAAAAAAAAGTCTAACTTTCGAAACAACTGAGATACAGGGTGTTCTTCGTCAAATGACAGGTATAGTATCTTGCGAACCAATGCTCTGATTCGACTGAAATTTTCACCAATCATTCCTCTTCACAATCCAGAATAACGTTACAAAAATAAAAAGTCTAACTTTCGAAACAACTGAGATACAGGGTGTTCTTCGTCAAATGACAGGTATAGTATCTTGCGATCCAATGCTCTGATTCGACTGAAATTTTCACCTATCATTCCTCTTCACAATCCAGAATAACGATTCAAAAATAAAAAGTCTAACATTCGAAACAACTGAGATACAGGGTGTTCTTCGTCAAATGACAGGTATAGTATCTTGCGAACCAATGCTCTGATTCGACTGAAATTTTCACCAATCATTCCTCTTCACAATCCAGAATAACGTTCCAAAAATAAAAAGTCTAACTTTCGAAACAACTGAGATACAGGGTGTTCTTCGTCAAATGACAGGTATAGTATCTTTCGAACCAATGCTCTGATTCGACTGAAATTTTCATCAATCATTCCTCTTCACAATCCAGAATAACGATTCAAAAATAAAAGTCTAACATTCGAAACAACTGAGATACAGGGTGTTCTTCGTCAAATGACAGCAATAGTATCTTGCGAACCAATGCTCTGATTCGACTGAAATTTTCACCAATCATTCCTCTTCACAATCCAGAATAACGTTCCAAAAATAAAAAGTCTTACTTTCGAAACAACTGAGATACAGGGTGTTCTTCGTCAAATGACAGGTATAGTATCTTTCGAACCAATGCTCTGATTCGACTGAAATTTTCACCAATCATTCCTCTTCACAATCCAGAATAACGTTCCAAAAATAAAAAGTCTAACTTTCGAAACAACTGAGATACAGGGTGTTCTTTGTCAAATGACAGGTATAGTATCTTTCGAACCAATGCTCTGATTCGACTGAAATTTTCACCAATCATTCCTCTTCACAATACAGAATAACGATTCAAAAATAAAAAGTCTAACATTCGAAACAACTGAGATACAGGGTGTTCTTCGTCAAATGACAGGTGTAGTATCTTTCGAACCAATGCTCTGATTCGACTGAAATTTTCACCAATCATTCCTCTTCACAATCCAGAATAACGATTCAAAAATAAAAAGTCTAACATCCGAAACAACTGAGATACAGGGTGTTCTTCGTCAAATGACAGGTATAGTATCTTTCGAACCAATGCTCTGATTCGACTGAAATTTTCACCAATCATTCCTCTTCACAATCCAGAATAACGTTCCAAAAATAAAAAGTCTAACTTTCGAAACAACTGAGATACAGGGTGTTCTTCGTCAAATGACAGGTATAGTATCATTCGAACCAATGCTCTGATTCGACTGAAATTTTCTCCAATCATTCCTCTTCACAATCCAGAATAACGATTCAAAAATAAAAAGTCTAACATTCGAAACAACTGAGATACAGGGTGTTCTTCGTCAAATGACAGGTATAGTATCTTTCGAACCAATGCTCTGATTCGACTGAAATTTTCACCAATCATTCCTCTTCACAATCCAGAATAACGTTCCAAAAATAAAAAGTCTAACTTTCGAAACAACTGAGATACAGGGTGTTCTTCGTCAAATGACAGGTATAGTATCTTTCGAACCAATGCTCTGATTCGACTGAAATTTTCACCAATCATTCCTCTTCACAATCCAGAATAACGATTCAAAAATAAAAAGTCTAACATTCGAAACAACTGAGATACAGGGTGTTCTTCGTCAAATGACAGGTATAGTATCTTTCGAACCAATGCTCTGATTCGACTGAAATTTTCACCAATCATTCCTCTTCACAATCCAGAATAACGTTCCAAAAATAAAAAGTCTAACTTTCGAAACAACTGAGATACAGGGTGTTCTTCGTCAAATGACAGGTATAGTATCTTTCGAACCAATGCTCTGATTCGACTGAAATTTTCACCAATCATTCCTCTTCACAATCCAGAAAAACGTTCCAAAAATAAAAAGTCTAACGTTCGAAACAACTGAGATACAGGGTGTTCTTCGTCAAATGACAGGTATAGTATCTTTCGAACCAATGCTCTGATTCGACTGAAATTTTCACCAATCATTCCTCTTCACAATCCAGAATAACGTTCCAAAAATAAAAAGTCTAACTTTCGAAACAACTGAGATACAGGGTGTTCTTCGTCAAATGACAGGTATAGTATCTTTCGAACCAATGCTCTGATTCGACTGAAATTTTCACCAATCATTCCTCTTCACAATCCAGAATAACGATTCAAAAATAAAAAGTCTAACATTCGAAACAACTGAGATACAGGGTGTTCTTCGTCAAATGACAGGTATAGTATCTTTCGAACCAATGCTCTTATTCGGCTGAAATTTTCACCAATCATTCCTCTTCACAATACAGAATAACGTTCCAAAAATAAAAAGTCTAACTTTCGAAACAACTGAGATACAGGGTGTTCTTCGTCAAATGACAGGTATAGTATCTTTCGAACCAATGCTCTGATTCGACTGAAATTTTCACCAATCATTCCTCTTCACAATCCAGAATAACGATTCAAAAATAAAAAGTCTAACGTTCGAAACAACTGAGATACAGGGTGTTCTTCGTCAAATGACAGGTATAGTATCTTTCGAACCAATGCTCTGATTCGACTGAAATTTTCACCAATCATTCCTCTTCACAATCCAGAATAACGATTCAAAAATAAAAAGTCTAACATTCGAAACAACTGAGATACAGGGTGTTCTTCGTCAAATGACAGGTATAGTATCTTTCGAACCAATGCTCTGATTCGACTGAAATTTTCACCAATCATTCCTCTTCACAATCCAGAATAACGTTCCAAAAATAAAAAGCCTAACTAACGAAACAACTGAGATACAGGGTGTTCTTCGTCAAATGAAAGTATAGTATCTTTCGAACCAATCCTCTGATTCGACTGTAATTTTCACCAATCATTCCTCTTCACAATCCAGAATAACGTTCTAAAAATAAAAAGTCTAACTTTCGAAACAACTGAGATACAGGGTGTTCTTCGTCAAATGACAGGTATAGTATCTTGCGAACCAATGCTCTGATTCGACTGAAATTTTCACCAATCATTCCTCTTCACAATCCAGAATAACGTTCCAAAAATAAAAAGTCTAACTTTCGAAACAACTGAGATACAGGGTGTTTTTCGTCAAATGACAGGTATAGTATCTTTCGAACCAATGCTCTGATTCGACTGAAATTTTCACCAATCATTCCCCTTCACAATCCAGAATAACGATTCAAAAATAAAAAGTCTAACATTCGAAACAACTGAGATACAGGGTGTTCTTCGTCAAATGACAGGTATAGTATCTTTCGAACCAATGCTCTGATTCGACTGAAATTTTCACCAATCATTCCTCTTCACAATCCAGAATAACGTTCCAAAAATAAAAAGTCTAACTTTCGAAACAACTGAGATACAGGGTGTTCTTCGTCAAATGACAGGTATAGTATCTTGCGAACCAATGCTCTGATTCGACTGAAATTTTCACCAATCATTCATCTTCACAATCCAGAATAACGTTCCAAAAATAAAAAGTCTAACTTTCGAAACAACTGAGATACAGGGTGTTCTTCGTCAAATGACAGGTATAGTATCTTGCGAACCAATGCTCTGATTCGACTGAAATTTTCACCAATCATTCCTCTTCACAATCCAGAATAACGTTCCAAAAATAAAAGTCTAACTTTCGAAACAACTGAGATACAGGGTGTTCTTCGTCAAATGACAGGTATAGTATCTTTCGAACCAATGCTCTGATTCGACTGAAATTTTCACCAATCATTCCTCTTCACAATCCAGAATAACGTTCCAAAAATTAAAAGTCTAACTTTCGAAACTACTGAGATACAGGGTGTTCTTCGTCAAATGACAGGTATAGTATCTTTCGAACCAATGCTCTGATTCGACTGAAATTTTCACCAATCATTCCTCTTCACAATCCAGAATAACGTTCCAAAAATAAAAAGTCTAACTTTCGAAACAACTGAGATACAGGGTGTTCTTCGTCAAATAACAGGTATAGTATCTTTCGAACCAATGCTCTGATTCGACTGAAATTTTCACCAATCATTCCTCTTCACAATCCAGAATAACGTTCCAAAAATAAAAAGTCTAACTTTCGAAACAACTGAGATACAGGGTGTTCTTCGTCAAATGACAGGTATAGTATCTTGCGAACCAATGCTCTGATTCGACTGAAATTTTCACCAATCATTCCTCTTCACAATCCAGAATAACGTTACAAAAATAAAAAGTCTAACTTTCGAAACAACTGAGATACAGGGTGTTCTTCGTCAAATGACAGGTATAGTATCTTGCGATCCAATGCTCTGATTCGACTGAAATTTTCACCAATCATTCCTCTTCACAATCCAGAATAACGATTCAAAAATAAAAAGTCTAACATTCGAAACAACTGAGATACAGGGTGTTCTTCGTCAAATGACAGGTATAGTATCTTGCGAACCAATGCTCTGATTCGACTGAAATTTTCACCAATCATTCCTCTTCACAATCCAGAATAACGTTCCAAAAATAAAAAGTCTAACTTTCGAAACAACTGAGATACAGGGTGTTCTTCGTCAAATGACAGGTATAGTATCTTTCGAACCAATGCTCTGATTCGACTGAAATTTTCATCAATCATTCCTCTTCACAATCCAGAATAATGATTCAAAAATAAAAAGTCTAACATTCGAAACAACTGAGATACAGGGTGTTCTTCGTCAAATGACAGGTATAGTATCTTGCGAACCAATGCTCTGATTCGACTGAAATTTTCACCAATCATTCCTCTTCACAATCCAGAATAACGTTCCAAAAATAAAAAGTCTAACTTTCGAAACAACTGAGATACAGGGTGTTCTTCGTCAAATGACAGGTATAGTATCTTTCGAACCAATGCTCTGATTCGACTGAAATTTTCACCAATCATTCCTCTTCACAATCCAGAATAACGTTCCAAAAATAAAAAGTCTAACTTTCGAAACAACTGAGATACAGGGTGTTCTTTGTCAAATGACAGGTATAGTATCTTTCGAACCAATGCTCTGATTCGACTGAAATTTTCACCAATCATTCCTCTTCACAATACAGAATAACGATTCAAAAATAAAAAGTCTAACATTCGAAACAACTGAGATACAGGGTGTTCTTCGTCAAATGACAGGTATAGTATCTTTCGAACCAATGCTCTGATTCGACTGAAATTTTCACCAATCATTCCTCTTCACAATCCAGAATAACGATTCAAAAATAAAAAGTCTAACATCCGAAACAACTGAGATACAGGGTGTTCTTCGTCAAATGACAGGAATAGTATCTTTCGAACCAATGCTCTGATTCGACTGAAATTTTCACCAATCATTCCTCTTCACAATCCAGAATAACGTTCCAAAAATAAAAAGTCTTACTTTCGAAACAACTGAGATACAGGGTGTTCTTCGTCAAATGACAGGTATAGTATCTTTCGAACCAATGCTCTGATTCGACTGAAATTTTCACCAATCATTCCTCTTCACAATCCAGAATAACGTTCCAAAAATAAAAAGTCTAACTTTCGAAACAACTGAGATACAGGGTGTTCTTCGTCAAATGACAGGTATAGTATCATTCGAACCAATGCTCTGATTCGACTGAAATTTTCTCCAATCATTCCTCTTCACAATCCAGAATAACGATTCAAAAATAAAAAGTCTAACATTCGAAACAACTGAGATACAGGGTGTTCTTCGTCAAATGACAGGTATAGTATCTTTCGAACCAATGCTCTGATTCGACTGAAATTTTCACCAATCATTCCTCTTCACAATCCAGAATAACGTTCCAAAAATAAAAAGTCTAACTTTCGAAACAACTGAGATACAGGGTGTTCTTCGTCAAATGACAGGTATAGTATCTTTCGAACCAATGCTCTGATTCGACTGAAATTTTCACCAATCATTCCTCTTCACAATCCAGAATAACGTTCCAAAAATAAAAAGTCTAACTTTCGAAACAACTGAGATACAGGGTGTTCTTCGTCAAATGACAGGTATAGTATCTTTCGAACCAATGCTCTGATTCGACTGAAATTTTCACCAATCATTCCTCTTCACAATCCAGAATAACGATTCAAAAATAAAAAGTCTAACGTTCGAAACAACTGAGATACAGGGTGTTCTTCGTCAAATGACAGGTATAGTATCTTTCGAACCAATGCTCTGATTCGACTGAAATTTTCACCAATCATTCCTCTTCACAATCCAGAATAACGTTCCAAAAATAAAAAGTCTAACTTTCGAAACAATTGAGATACAGGGTGTTCTTCGTCAAATGACAGGTATAGTATCTTTCGAACCAATGCTCTGATTCGACTGAAATTTTCACCAATCATTCCTCTTCACAATCCAGAATAACGATTCAAAAATAAAAAGTCTAACATTCGAAACAACTGAGATACAGGGTGTTCTTCGTCAAATGACAGGTATAGTATCTTTCGAACCAATGCTCTGATTCGACTGAAATTTTCACCAATCATTCCTCTTCACAATCCAGAATAACGTTCCAAAAATAAAAGTCTAACTTTCGAAACAACTGAGATACAGGGTGTTCTTCGTCAAATGACAGGTATAGTATCTTTCGAACCAATGCTCTGATTCGACTGAAATTTTCACCAATCATTCCTCTTCACAATCCAGAATAACGTTCCAAAAATTAAAAGTCTAACTTTCGAAACTACTGAGATACAGGGTATTCTTCGTCAAATGACAGGTATAGTATCTTTCGAACCAATGCTCTGATTCGACTGAAATTTTCACCAATCATTCCTCTTCACAATCCAGAATAACATTCCAAAAATAAAAAGTCTAACTTTCGAAACAACTGAGATACAGGGTGTTCTTCGTCAAATGACAGGTATAGTATCTTTCGAACCAATGCTCTGATTCGACTGAAATTTTCACCAATCATTCCTCTTCACAATCCAGAATAACTTTCCAAAAATAAAAAGTCTAACTTTCGAAACAACTGAGATACAGGGTGTTCTTCGTCAAATGACAGGTATAGTATCTTGCGAACCAATGCTCTGATTCGACTGAAATTTTCACCAATCATTCCTCTTCACAATCCAGAATAACGTTACAAAAATAAAAAGTCTAACTTTCGAAACAACTGAGATACAGGGTGTTCTTCGTCAAATGACAGGTATAGTATCTTGCGATCCAATGCTCTGATTCGACTGAAATTTTCACCTATCATTCCTCTTCACAATCCAGAATAACGATTCAAAAATAAAAAGTCTAACATTCGAAACAACTGAGATACAGGGTGTTCTTCGTCAAATGACAGGTATAGTATCTTGCGAACCAATGCTCTGATTCGACTGAAATTTTCACCAATCATTCCTCTTCACAATCCAGAATAACGTTCCAAAAATAAAAAGTCTAACTTTCGAAACAACTGAGATACAGGGTGTTCTTCGTCAAATGACAGGTATAGTATCTTTCGAACCAATGCTCTGATTCGACTGAAATTTTCATCAATCATTCCTCTTCACAATCCAGAATAACGATTCAAAAATAAAAGTCTAACATTCGAAACAACTGAGATACAGGGTGTTCTTCGTCAAATGACAGCAATAGTATCTTGCGAACCAATGCTCTGATTCGACTGAAATTTTCACCAATCATTCCTCTTCACAATCCAGAATAACGTTCCAAAAATAAAAAGTCTTACTTTCGAAACAACTGAGATACAGGGTGTTCTTCTTCAAATGACAGGTATAGTATCTTTCGAACCAATGCTCTGATTCGACTGAAATTTTCACCAATCATTCCTCTTCACAATCCAGAATAACGTTCCAAAAATAAAAAGTCTAACTTTCGAAACAACTGAGATACAGGGTGTTCTTTGTCAAATGACAGGTATAGTATCTTTCGAACCAATGCTCTGATTCGACTGAAATTTTCACCAATCATTCCTCTTCACAATACAGAATAACGATTCAAAAATAAAAAGTCTAACATTCGAAACAACTGAGATACAGGGTGTTCTTCGTCAAATGACAGGTGTAGTATCTTTCGAACCAATGCTCTGATTCGACTGAAATTTTCACCAATCATTCCTCTTCACAATCCAGAATAACGATTCAAAAATAAAAAGTCTAACATCCGAAACAACTGAGATACAGGGTGTTCTTCGTCAAATGACAGGTATAGTATCTTTCGAACCAATGCTCTGATTCGACTGAAATTTTCACCAATCATTCCTCTTCACAATCCAGAATAACGTTCCAAAAATAAAAAGTCTTACTTTCGAAACAACTGAGATACAGGGTGTTCTTCGTCAAATAACAGGTATAGTATCCCCCAGTAGCACACAATGTTGGCTAAACATTGATTCAATATTGGCCCAATAAAGATTCATCGTACATCGAAAAACGAGTATACGCCAATGTTGGCCCAATATCGAAATTTGTGATAAGGCCAATATTGTGAATTAATACTTTTGCCAATATTGGCCCAATATTGGGATGAGTGGATTGTGCCAATATTGTTTATCAATGGTAATGCCAATATTGGTCCAATATTGGGCATAAGTTATTAGCCAATATTGTAAATCACATTGCTACCAATATTGGCCCATTATCGGGATAAGTGGATTGAGCCAATATTGTTTATCAATGGTATCGCCAATATTGGTCCAATATTCAGCATAGTTTTTTAGCCAATATTGTGAATCACATTGGTACCAATATTGGCCCAATATCGGGATAAGTGGATTGCGCCAATATTGTTAATCAATGGTTTCGCCAATATTGGTCCAATATTGGGCATAGGTTATAAGTCAATATTGTAAATCACATTGCTACCAATATTGTCCCAATACCAGAATAAGTGGATTGCGCCAATATTGTTTATCGATGGAATCGCCAATATTGGTCCAATATTGGGCATAGTTTTTCACCCAATATTGTGAATCACATTGTTACCAATATTGGCCCAATATCGGGATAAGTGGATTGCGCCAATATTGTTAATCAATGGTTTCGCCAATATTGGTCCAATATTGGGCATAGGTTATAAGCCAATATTTTAAATCACATTGCTACCAATATTGGCCCAATATCGGGATAAGTGGATTGCGCCAATATTATTTATCGATGATATCGCCAATATTGGTCCTATATTGGGCATGGTTTTTTTGCCAATATTGTTAATCACATTGCTACCAATATTGGTCCAATATAGGTGTAAGTGGATTGCGCCAATATTGTTCATCAAACGTATCGCCAATATTGGTGGAAAAGTTCTTTTGGCCAATACTGAAAATTACATTGCTACCAATATTAGCCCAATATTGAGATGAGTGGATGGCGCCAATATTGTTTATCCATGGTATCGCCAATATTGGTCCAACATTGGGCATAGTTTTTTGGCCAATATTGTAAATTACATTGCTACCGATATTGGCCCAATATCGGGATAAGTGGATTGCGCCAATATTGTTTGTCAATGTATCGCCAATATTAGTCCAGTATTGGAATGGGGTTTTAGCCAATATTGAAAAAAACATTGCTACCAATATTGGCCCAATATCGGGATGAGTGGATTGCGCCAATATTGTTTTCCAACGTATCGTCAATATTGGTCCAATATGGGGCATAGTTTTTTGGCCAATATTGTAAATAACATTGCTACCAATATTGGCCCAATATTGGGATTAGTATATTGCGCCAATATCGTTTATCAATGGTATCGCCAATATTGGGCATAGTTTCTTGGCCAATATTGTAAATTACATTGCTACCAATATTGGCCGAATATTGAAATGAGTGGATTGCGCCAATATTGTTTATCAATGATATCGCCAATATTGGTCCAATATTTGGTATAGTTTTTCGACAGTATTGTAAATTACATTGCTACCAATACTGGCCCAATAAAGGGACAAGGGGATTATGAGTTTGAATCGTTTTCCTGTGGAACTTCGGTTAATGGCAAACTTTGGAGGCTTGCAATGGACATACTCTAGAAGAATATACTGTAAGATTTCTGAATTCCCTTGAAAAATCGAATACTTTTGGTAATATTATTCCTTTCAGGTTGATTATTTTGGACGATATATCGAAGCATTTTGTACATGTAATAGTAGAATTTCATCTGAGCTGATGGGTAAATACATCAATTCTCATGAATTTACCGACTAAGCTTTCCACTGTTTCAGGGGACTTCATTTTGGAGATATTAATCCGAACTGAAAGCTATCCAGATAAGTATTCTGATACTACACAAGCCGAAATTCCGAACAATTTTGATTATCTTATTGTCTAGAGTCTAGAGGAGATATTCAATCTAACGCGTGTTCGAGTCAAAAGAAAATTCTGCAATTTATTCAGGCGATTGGGACCAGTTAAAACAAATTATTGTATATTAAAAAATAGGAAATCAAGTAACTCAGTATTAATCGAATATTCAGAAATAAATTCATTTATGCTTCTTCTGAGGGTATTTCGCACTTACAGAATACTTTCAACGTATTTCACCAATGAAGGTACATAATTCCATAATATAGGTTATTATCTGTGCACAGAAAATTAAGTCACCCTGATCATCACACCTGTTGAGGTTGAACTAATCAATAAATCCTTAAAATAAGTATTAGTTATAATTTACATTTCCAACGAATAAATCTCGAAAAACATTCCCTTGTTATAGCCTCAGGGCCATTTATCGCCCGAGAGTGGCTTCCGTATAATCAGATGCTGTTTTATTGCCCTTTGCTTACATTTCAAGGAGTTGTCGCGTATCATTCTTCGATTCACATTTTATTTTTACATAATATTCCTTTTTGCATCCCGATAGTTGATCCATCCCTTCACTTCCTAATTCATTAGTGTGCAACGAATCTTTTTACGGGCTTGTTTTGTGGAACATGCATCATTATTTCGTCACGATGTCTGTAATTTTCGAATTTTGAGCCAAAATAGGTATCAAACGACTAGGTTGGACTCACTGATGAAGAATCCGTGGTCAAAATTGATTCTGGCGTTCGGCCGTCCTTCCGGCCGTGTGCGCTGTAACTCTCGAAAGGAACTACCTAGAGTCTTGAAATTTTCAGATTTGGTAACGAGCCTGAATATCTCGGTTAAGTTCGTTAATGGGCCAAATCTGCCGAATGGTTTTTGTGCTACAGCCATTTGAAATTTTGATTTCTCAATAACTCGAAAAATAATTATCTGATCGAAAGGAAACTTGGTTGGAAGATGCACAGTGTCAATGGGAAGAATTATCCATAGAAAAATTGGAGAAGAAAATTTTTTTTTTCGAAAATTTTTATATTTCATTGAAATTTCACTGAAATTTCCAAGTCACCATTCCGCACTGTGAACAAGCGCGTAAAAGCTGCTGACTTCACGTCAGTGCTTTTCTAGATTTTTATAGTTAAGGTCGGCCTAAGTGCCAAACGTAAAATGAAAAGACATTTAGAGACTTGATTTTTTTGTTGAACCGGTTCAATTCCGAAAGCTGAATTCGCGAATGGGTGAAACCATCCAATGACGCCTCATATATAGATATACATATATACATCGATAACGAATAAATGAGGGGGTGTTAGGGAAAACGCTCGGACACGTCGATTTGTAATTTTAAATGCGCATAGTTTTCAAGAAAATAAAATTATATAGGGTGTTCCATGCGACCGTGGCCTATACCAAATTTCTTATTTCGAATGTAACCCCCTGTATATTATTTATTTTTGGATTTTTCAGAAAATTCTAGACATAATTCATGTACAATGTCCTATACCTATCTTCAACTTTTTCGGAAATATTAAGTGATTTCAGAAATGTTGAGTAACGTTAGAAGACAATTCTACACCAGATTAGCATGTGGTCAAAACGTTCGCGGCGAGCATTTTGAACATTTCCTACATTGACATTAATGTTTTTTCTGTTTTTTTTTTAATTATTAAGAAATAATCAGTATTACTTATTAGGTTTTAAGTGTAATGTACCGAATTTGTGAAATAAAATAATTTTTTTTATTCAAAACGTTGATTTTTGAAATAAATCTGAAAACACTCAATATTTCCGAAATAGTTAAAGATAGGTATAGGACATTGTGCATAAATTGTGTCTAGATTTCTCTGAAGAATCCAAAAAATAAATAATATACAGGGGGTTGCATTTGAAATAAGAAAGTTGGTATTGGCCACGGTCACATGGAACACCCTATATAATATTATTTTCTTGAAAAATATGCGCATTTAAAATTACAAATCGACGTGTCCGAGCGTTTTTCCCAACACGCCCTCATTTATTCGTTATCGAATTTATTCCATTTGGCTGTTACACTCTGTATAATTAATTACAAGAAATTCGACACATTTTTTTCTCAATATCTCCAAAGATAAATATCAGATGGAACTGAACTTTGAAACACTGTTGTAAAATACTGAACCGAGGTTCTCACCAATTTTATTGAAATCTGATGAAAAGCTGCCGGTTGAAAAATTCTTCAACAAAAATTCCCAAAATATTTGAATACATTTTTACAGTTTTCCACCCCTACGATCCTAACAAAATTTGTCAGTTTTAAGTATTATATTTTTCTACTTACTACATAGTTTGAATCTGTTCGCTTCTGTTCTTCTTGGAATATTGAGGAAATAACCTCAATCTTCCAATATCTCCGAATATAAATATCGGATAGAACTGAAATTCGAAGCGCTGTTTTGAAATATTGATTTCAAGCTTTATCCCAATTTTCAATCTGATCGTGTCGATAGTCATCGATATATTGAGGAAATATTCTGAAAATTTCAAATAACAACGAAATTTTACATATTTTTTTCTTAATACCTCCGGAAATAAATATTAGATCACATTGAAATTGGAAAAAACTGTTGTAGAATACTCACTTCAAAGTCAGCGCTGAATTTCATCGAAATCTATTCAATAAATTAGAAAAAAACAATTGTTTTTTCGATAAATATGTGAATAATTTTAGAAAAACAATTTTTTCTTGGTTCGCGTTAATATATTCTCCGAGTAATTACGAAGTTTCGATGTGGTCGCATATGTTCTTCTCGACATATCCAGGTAATTTCAAACAACGAAATTTGACAATTTTTTGCTCATATATCCCCGAAAGCAAATATTCCAAGTTTAAATTTGAAATTCCGTTCTTGAATATTGATTCCAAGGCCTGTGACAGGTTTCATTAAAATCTGATCAAAATGTTCCGAGAAAAAAAAAATTTCCACAAAAATTTCGAACATTTTCGGGTAAACATTTTCTTCAAATTTTTTAACCACTGGATCCATACGAAATTTTGCGGAAGGTTTCGCTTTGGTATCCTTCAACTTATTACGATGTTTCGATCTGATCGCATTTGTTTTTCTTGATATGTTGAGGAAATAACGTCAAAATTTTTGTCATATTTCTCCGAAAGTAAATATCGTATCGAATTGAAATTTGAAACGTTCTTGTTGGAAGACTGATTCTAAGATATATGTGCCGAATTCAGTTGAAATCTGATCAACACTTTCCGAGAAAAAGAAATTTCCAATGAAAATTTCGAAAATTTTTGAATAATTATTTTTATGAATTTTTTAACAATTAGATCCATACGAAACTCCACACTTATTTGTTTGTTGGTATTCAAGAACTTGTCACGAAATTTCAATTCGATCGAATCAGTTCTCCATGAAATATCGAGAAATTAACCTCAAAATTTCATATACTCCAAAACTGTTTGGTCGATTTGGTCCAATAACGAACTCAGTCGAGATTTTCAGGATCTAAGCCCAACCTGAGAAATTCAAAACTCTAGGTCCTTTCTTTCGAAAGTTAGAACGCACACGGCCGCACGGACAGAATCAAATTTGAGTCTAACCTAGTCGTTTGAGACCAATTTCAGCTCAAAATTCGAGAGTTGCAGACATTGTGACGAGACGATAACGCGTTGTTCCCCAGAACAAGCGCGTAAATACAGTGGAAATTACCGAATACATATTCATTCGAACCGTTAAATAAGAAAGTGAAAGGATAGAAAACCATAGGCGATTGAAAAGCTATCTGTGCAAAATGCCTCCATTCAATGTAGAACGAGAGCATCATTAAGGGGTTACAGGTTCCCCGTAAGTTCAGGTACGATGACGAATGACGACAGAGCGAGCTAATAGTTCTGGGAGCTACTATATCGTTATAAAACAAATTGTATGACAATTGATTAAAACATTTACAGATTGATTGAAGCAAACCCTATCCAAATGATGAATTGAAAAAATAGTTCGAGCTCTGAGCGACAAAAACATCGAAAAACGATAAGTGACAAACCCTTGCAAGGGGCAATAAAATAACATCTGGTAGACGGGTGCCACTTTCGGTTGTCAAATAGCCCTGAGGCAATAACAAGGGAATTATTTCTAAGAATTATTCGTTAGAAATGCAAAATATAACAGATACTTTGTTAGGGTTTATAAATTATTTCAATACTATATTCAGGTGCAACGATGAGTGTGACTTAATTTTCTGCGCACAGATAACCCCTTATACGTATTAACCTATAGAAAATAATTTACCTTCATATGGGTGAAATACGATGAGAATATTCTGTAAGTGCGAAACAAGCTCAGAGTTAGAACAAGTATACTGAATATTGGCGTGCATTGTTCATCTCGTAGAGGAACGATAATTCCATTAACAGTTTAGTTTATATTCGAAATAATTTATGGGATTGAAATAGGTTGGAAATGAGACACTAATTCATTCCTTCAAGCGACGTTTCGCGACTGTTTTGTTGCTTCTTCAAGCTTTTTAATATAGAATACTTATGAATAAATCAACATAGTATAGGATTTCAAAAACTTATTTTCCTACCTCGGAAGCAGTTATTTGAATTGAAACAGTATTTTCATCGATATTGAATCGGAAAGATAAACAAAACTGACATATGACGTGACGAACATATGAATGAAATCCTGTTCTTCGATTCTCAGATGAATAACTTTTTGGATGAACAGGAACCACTACCACATCAACACATCAACTGCTTCGGAGGTAAGAAAATAAGTTTTTGAATTCCTATACTATGTTGATTTATTCATGTTGTTTCACTAAGTATTCTATATTAGAGAGCTTGACGAAGCAACAAAACAGTACCTAGCGAAAAGTGAAGGAATGAATTCCAATCCCACGAATTATTCTACATATAAAAATGAATGAAAGGAATACGAGATCACAGTCGAGTGTACTTCATATTGTGATAATAAGATATTTTATAGCTGAAATTTGACGTGCCTATCTTTCAAACATTTTTCGTGTCTTTTGAACGATTCATATTTTAGCGTCACAATAGTGACGTCACACGCAAACATTTTAGAAAACAGTTCGTAAAAGTCGAAAACATAAGTTCGAATACTGTTTAATCTTTTTTAACTGGTATTTTAGCGCCGTAGCGGTGACACCGGTGACGTCACACGCAATATTATATTCCATTTTAGCGAACTTCTTAATGACGTCATCAGTTCGATGATCGCCTAAAACGGATTTTTCAGGACCTTCCGTTTTTTGTTGGTTGAAATTGATAATTTTCATCCTTATCAGATTTTGAATGCTATGTTTTCTTGCTCTCTTCAACGCGTGCGGAATACATTGTAATTGATGAATAATGAAGTAAAAAAAACAAACCTTCTCCATATTTTGAAGATTCATACTTCCATACATTAATAATCACGAAATTTCACTGAAATGAGTGAAATATCAAATAACGCGGTCTCCTTACTCACACAAGCATAATAATCAGCAGCAATAATAAACCTACCTCTCCTTAACCCGGTTTGAAAAGCTTAATATTCTATTAAAGTGAAAATTTTCCTGAAATACTTATCTAACCAACTAAATCAATACAAAAACAGTTCACAGTTATTCAGCGTTGGTCGTAATCAAAACAAATACAGGGTGATTCATTAAGGGTGGCCACCGGCCGTATCTCGGAAACCGTTCATCCTATAACTTCCGGAAAAAAATTCTAATGATAAAATCGGCCCCTAGAAAATGATTAAAAATATTTTCAAGTTCGTAGTTCCCCACTAGAGGGCGCAATCTATCACTTGTAAAATATAATCTCATTTTTTACGAAATATTCTCCAGCTAACAGTGGTAAAAAATACTGAAATAAGAAAAAACTCTTCCTATTCAACAACTTTAGTTCGAGTAATTTTTCTATATTTCCTTTTTTTTAGTGATGGGATGGAAAAACTTTTCTTCACAAAAAAAACACTCTTACTTCTGTATGCGTGAACCGATTTTCACGTAGTTTGATTTTATTCGAAGGCCATTAAAAGCAGATCACAGAAAAATATGACAACAAAATACCGGGTGATCCAATTAAAAACTACAGGGTGTTTTATGTCACTTCACCCTATTTGCGCGTTTTACTGGAGAATTTCAAATGCAATGTCATAATTCTAACCGACTGAGAATAAGCTTAATATTATCACCTATTGACTTGTTGAAACCGCAGACAGATACTTCCAGTCATTCCGAAGATATTAACATTTTTGTAAATTTTGATAAGTGTCTATCAACCCTGTGAGCTTGAAACAACAAGGAAGTGACTTTAGTCGTCATGACAACGCAGCAAAATACTAAACACACATGAAATAACAATTATACGATAAAATGAAACAAAAATTAGCAACAACGAAAATATTTGAACAAAAAACAACCCTTATACATAATCATTTCATATATTCAAAATGTCTACCATTTTTTTCTATACATAAATTAAGTCTTTCTTTAGTTGATACTGGTCACAGTTTCAGCTGCCTGTCGAAATCTATTTTTCATATCCTCACTTGTAGTTGGGGGTATTCGGAAAACTAAGTCTTCATTCTCCCCCAAAAATAAAATCTAATACTGTGAGGTCGAGTGATCTTGCTGGAAAAATACTCCCTCGTCCAATCCACCTCTTTGAGAAGACGGTATCTTATTCCCTAACATTAGCAGCATAATGCGCCAGGCAACCATCTTGTTGATACCACATATCTAACCTGATTTGAATAGCAATATATTCTAAAAGATTTCGACAATTTTCCGTTAAAATTTCAAGCACCTTTGTCCCGTTAAGATACTATCGAAGAAAAATGGTCCGAAAACTGTTCCATCAAAAATTCCGCACCACACGTAAACACTTCTGATTATTGACTTATCTTTGCCAATATGGATTGTTAGATGATCAGTAGTGGCTGTTGTGTAAATTTACTTTACCATTGCTAGAAAAAGTAGCCTCGTCAGTCCATAATATTCTATGAAGTGAGTTAGGTTCGCCGTTAAGCATTTGTTTCAACCAATTGCAAAAGTCCTGTCGTCTCTTTCAATTCTTGGTGCAAGACAACATGATACGGATGCAGTTTATGGTCCTTTGGTATCCTTTGAACTAGCGAATAATTCGATCCCAAATCACTTGCAATTTTTCGGATGCTTAAATGTAATTCAGCATAAACATAAGCCAAAACTTTTATGATATTATCCTCATTACGGCTTCTACGTTTTCCATTTGTTCTCCCAACATATTGAACCTTCCAAGTTTGTCGCAGTCTTCGTGTCAATATTTTGAATACTTTTCTGGAATGACGACGTCTTTCAGGATATCGTATCGGGTATTCCCTTTCAGCTACTGCATTTTCTAAACATTCAGCATAAACATTAAGCATATCATATGCTTCTCCGTTTGAATAATGAGGCCTCATAAACTAGTAGTTTGCAATCGACCTAAATAAATTTTACAGCTATAGAAACCGAGAATAAACAGTAACGCCAAAGCTTACTGGATCTAAATCAGCTTGTTTTGTGAGTGACATACATTTTTGATAAGTTTTTATTTCATTTGATTGTTTAGATGATGAAATAACTCAATTCCTCCTGAATTTCACAGGGTTGATGAACACTTATCAAAATTTACCAAAATGTTAGTATCTTCGGAATGACTGGAGGTATCTGTCTTCGGTTTTAACAAGTCAATAGGTGATAATGTTTAGCTTATTCTCAGTCGGTTAGAATCATAGCATTGCATTTGAAATTCTCCAGTAAAACGCGCAAATAGGGTGAAGTGACATAAAACACCCTGTAGTTTTTAATTGGAACACCCGGTATTTTGCTGTCATATTTTTCTGTGATCTGCTTTTAATGGCCTTCGAATAAAATCAAACCACGTGAAAATCAGTTCACGCATACAGAAAAAAGAGTGTTTTTTTTGTGAAGAAAAGTTTTTCCATCCCATCACTAAAAAAAAGGAAATATAGAAAAATTACTCGAACTAAAGTTGTTGAAAAGGAAGAGTATTTTCTTATTTTATTATTCTTTACCACTGTTAGCTGGAGAATATTTCGTAAAAAATGAGATTATATTTTACAAGTGATAGATTGCGCCCTCTAGTTGGGAACTACGAACTTGAAAATATTTTTAATCATTTTCTAGGGGCCGATTTTGTCATTAGAATTTTTTTCCGGAAGTTATAGGATGAACGGTTTCCGAGATACGGCCGGTGGCCACCCTTAATGAATCACCCTGTACAATGTAATATTACGCATCATAAGCCTGAATTCGTGTGGTCATGGGTAGCCCAATGGTAGAGCTTTATACTTGCGGCGCAGATTGTCCGGGTTCTATCCCCGCAGCGGACGATTGGTTGGTGTTGGATTTTTCAGGTTGGTGGTTTCTCTTATTTCTATAGGTGGGTGGTACGTCAGAGTCTCAAGTTGGTGGGTTTCAGGAAGGTCGGTGATGGGGGGTGGTGGTTGGTCATGAGTTTCGTAGTGGGTTGATTCTGTGTGTACTTGAAAAACGCGAATATATTTATAATTTTATTTTTTTACTTTTTGAATATTGGGCCAATATTGGTTTCCAATATTGGGCCAATATTGGTTTCCAATATTGGGCCAATATTGGTATCCAATATTGGGCCAATATTGGTATTCTATATTTGACCAATGTATATTTCCAATATTGGGCTTATGTTGGTAACCAATGTTGGCCCAATATTGCAAAAGGTCAACATTCTTTATTGGGTCAATATCGGTATTCGATGTTGGGCCAATATAGACATTCAATATTGGGCTTATATTGGTTTCCAATGTTGGCCCAATATTGCAAAAAGTCAACATTCTTTATTGGGCCAATATTGGTATTCGATGTTGAGCCAATATAGATATTCAATATTAGGCTTATATTGGTGTCCAATGTTGGTCCAATATTGCACAAAGTCAACATTCATTATTGGGCCAATATTGGTATCATATGTTGGGCCAATATGGATGTCCAATATTGGGCTTAAATCGGTATCCAATGTTGGCCCAATATTGCAAAAAGTCAACATTCATTATTGGGCCAATATTGGTATCATATATTGGGCCAATATGGATGTCCAATATTGGGCCTATGTTGGTATCCAATATTGGCCCAATATTGCAAAAAGTCAACATTCTTTATTGGGCCAATATTGAGAAACTATGTTGGGCCAATATTTTCACAATATTGGCCCAATATTGGTCCAATATTTGTGTGCTACTGGGGTCTTTCGAACCAATGCTCTGATTCGACTGAAATTTTCACCAATCATTCCTCTTCACAATCCAGAATAACGTTCCAAAAATAAAAAGTCTAACTTTCGAAACAACTGAGATACAGGGTGTTCTTCGTCGAATGACAGGTATAGTATCATTCGAACCAATGCTCTGATTCGACTGAAATTTTCTCCAATCATTCCTCTTCACAATCCAGAATAACGATTCAAAAATAAAAAGTGTAACATTCGAAACAACTGAGATACAGGGTGTTCTTCGTCAAATGACAGGTATAGTATCTTTCGAACCAATGCTCTGATTCGACTGAAATTTTCACCAATCATTCCTCTTCACAATCCAGAATAACGTTCCAAAAATAAAAAGTCTAACTTTCGAAACAACTGAGATACAGGGTGTTCTTCGTCAAATGACAGGTATAGTATCTTTCGAACCAATGCTCTGATTCGACTGAAATTTTCACCAATCATTCCTCTTCACAATCCAGAATAACGATTCAAAAATAAAAAGTCTAACATTCGAAACAACTGAGATACAGGGTGTTCTTCGTCAAATGACAGGTATAGTATCTTTCGAACCAATGCTCTGATTCGACTGAAATTTTCACCAATCATTCCTCTTCACAATCCAGAATAACGTTCCAAAAATAAAAAGTCTAACTTTCGAAACAACTGAGATACAGGGTGTTCTTCGTCAAATGACAGGTATAGTATCTTTCGAACCAATGCTCTGATTCGACTGAAATTTTCACCAATCATTCCTCTTCACAATCCAGAATAACGTTCCAAAAATAAAAAGTCTAACGTTCGAAACAACTGAGATACAGGGTGTTCTTCGTCAAATGACAGGTATAGTATCTTTCGAACCAATGCTCTGATTCGACTGAAATTTTCACCAATCATTCCTCTTCACAATCCAGAATAACGTTCCAAAAATAAAAAGTCTAACTTTCGAAACAACTGAGATACAGGGTGTTCTTCGTCAAATGACAGGTATAGTATCTTTCGAACCAATGCTCTGATTCGACTGAAATTTTCACCAATCATTCCTCTTCACAATCCAGAATAACGATTCAAAAATAAAAAGTCTAACATTCGAAACAACTGAGATACAGGGTGTTCTTCGTCAAATGACAGGTATAGTATCTTTCGAACCAATGCTCTTATTCGGCTGAAATTTTCACCAATCATTCCTCTTCACAATACAGAATAAAAAAGAACAAAAATAAAAAGTCTAACTTTCGAAACAACTGAGATACAGGGTGTTCTTCGTCAAATGACAGGTATAGTATCTTTCGAACCAATGCTCTGATTCGACTGAAATTTTCACCAATCATTCCTCTTCACAATCCAGAATAACGATTCAAAAATAAAAAGTCTAACGTTCGAAACAACTGAGATACAGGGTGTTCTTCGTCAAATGACAGGTATAGTATCTTTCGAACCAATGCTCTGATTCGACTGAAATTTTCACCAATCATTCCTCTTCACAATCCAGAATAACGATTCAAAAATAAAAAGTCTAACATTCGAAACAACTGAGATACAGGGTGTTCTTCGTCAAATGACAGGTATAGTATCTTTCGAACCAATGCTCTGATTCGACTGAAATTTTCACCAATCATTCCTCTTCACAATCCAGAATAACGTTCCAAAAATAAAAAGCCTAACTAACGAAACAACTGAGATACAGGGTGTTCTTCGTCAAATGAAAGTATAGTATCTTTCGAACCAATCCTCTGATTCGACTGAAATTTTCACCAATCATTCGTCTTCACAATCCAGAATAACATTCTAAAAATAAAAAGTCTAACTTTCGAAACAACTGAGATACAGGGTGTTCTTCGTCAAATGACAGGTATAGTATCTTGCGAACCAATGCTCTGATTCGACTGAAATTTTCACCAATCATTCCTCTTCACAATCCAGAATAACGTTCCAAAAATAAAAAGTCTAACTTTCGAAACAACTGAGATACAGGGTGTTCTTCGTCAAATGACAGGTATAGTATCTTTCGAACCAATGCTCTGATTCGACTGAAATTTTCACCAATCATTCCCCTTCACAATCCAGAATAACGATTCAAAAATAAAAAGTCTAACATTCGAAACAACTGAGATACAGGGTGTTCTTCGTCAAATGACAGGTATAGTATCTTTCGAACCAATGCTCTGATTCGACTGAAATTTTCACCAATCATTCCTCTTCACAATCCAGAATAACGTTCCAAAAATAAAAAGTCTAACTTTCGAAACAACTGAGATACAGGGTGTTCTTCGTCAAATGACAGGTATAGTATCTTGCGAACCAATGCTCTGATTCGACTGAAATTTTCACCAATCATTCATCTTCACAATCCAGAATAACGTTCCAAAAATAAAAAGTCTAACTTTCGAAACAACTGAGATACAGGGTATTCTTCGTCAAATGACAGGTATAGTATCTTGCGAACCAATGCTCTGATTCGACTGAAATTTTCACCAATCATTCCTCTTCACAATCCAGAATAACGTTCCAAAAATAAAAGTCTAACTTTCGAAACAAATGAGATACAGGGTGTTCTTCGTCAAATGACAGGTATAGTATCTTTCGAACCAATGCTCTGATTCGACTGAAATTTTCACCAATCATTCCTCTTCACAATCCAGAATAACGTTCCAAAAATTAAAAGTCTAACTTTCGAAACTACTGAGATACAGGGTGTTCATCGTCAAATGACAGGTATAGTATCTTTCGAACCAATGCTCTGATTCGACTGAAATTTTCACCAATCATTCCTCTTCACAATCCAGAATAACGTTCCAAAAATAAAAAGTCTAACTTTCGAAACAACTGAGATACAGGGTGTTCTTCGTCAAATAACAGGTATAGTATCTTTCGAACCAATGCTCTGATTCGACTGAAATTTTCACCAATCATTCCTCTTCACAATCCAGAATAACGTTCCAAAAATAAAAAGTCTAACTTTCGAAACAACTGAGATACAGGGTGTTCTTCGTCAAATGACAGGTATAGTATCTTGCGAACCAATGCTCTGATTCGACTGAAATTTTCACCAATCATTCCTCTTCACAATCCAGAATAACGTTACAAAAATAAAAAGTCTAACTTTCGAAACAACTGAGATACAGGGTGTTCTTCGTCAAATGACAGGTATAGTATCTTGCGATCCAATGCTCTGATTCGACTGAAATTTTCACCAATCATTCCTCTTCACAATCCAGAATAACGATTCAAAAATAAAAAGTCTAACATTCGAAACAACTGAGATACAGGGTGTTCTTCGTCAAATGACAGGTATAGTATCTTGCGAACCAATGCTCTGATTCGACTGAAATTTTCACCAATCATTCCTCTTCACAATCCAGAATAACGTTCCAAAAATAAAAAGTCTAACTTTCGAAACAACTGAGATACAGGGTGTTCTTCGTCAAATGACAGGTATAGTATCTTTCGAACCAATGCTCTGATTCGACTAAAATTTTCATCAATCATTCCTCTTCACAATCCAGAATAATGATTCAAAAATAAAAAGTCTAACATTCGAAACAACTGAGATACAGGGTGTTCTTCGTCAAATGACAGGTATAGTATCTTGCGAACCAATGCTCTGATTCGACTGAAATTTTCACCAATCATTCCTCTTCACAATCCAGAATAACGTTCCAAAAATAAAAAGTCTAACTTTCGAAACAACTGAGATACCGGGTGTTCTTCGTCAAATAACAGGTATAGTATCTTTCGAACCAATGCTCTGATTCGACTGAAATTTTCACCAATCATTCCTCTTCACAATCCAGAATAACGTTCCAAAAATAAAAAGTCTAACTTTCGAAACAACTGAGATACAGGGTGTTCTTCGTCAAATGACAGGTATAGTATCTTGCGAACCAATGCTCTGATTCGACTGAAATTTTCACCAATCATTCCTCTTCACAATCCAGAATAACGTTACAAAAATAAAAAGTCTAACTTTCGAAACAACTGAGATACAGGGTGTTCTTCGTCAAATGACAGGTATAGTATCTTGCGATCCAATGCTCTGATTCGACTGAAATTTTCACCAATCATTCCTCTTCACAATCCAGAATAACGATTCAAAAATAAAAAGTCTAACATTCGAAACAACTGAGATACAGGGTGTTCTTCGTCAAATGACAGGTATAGTATCTTGCGAACCAATGCTCTGATTCGACTGAAATTTTCACCAATCATTCCTCTTCACAATCCAGAATAACGTTCCAAAAATAAAAAGTCTAACTTTCGAAACAACTGAGATACAGGGTGTTCTTCGTCAAATGACAGGTATAGTATCTTTCGAACCAATGCTCTGATTCGACTAAAATTTTCATCAATCATTCCTCTTCACAATCCAGAATAATGATTCAAAAATAAAAAGTCTAACATTCGAAACAACTGAGATACAGGGTGTTCTTCGTCAAATGACAGGTATAGTATCTTGCGAACCAATGCTCTGATTCGACTGAAATTTTCACCAATCATTCCTCTTCACAATCCAGAATAACGTTCCAAAAATAAAAAGTCTAACTTTCGAAACAACTGAGATACAGGGTGTTCTTCGTCAAATGACAGGTATAGTATCTTTCGAACCAATGCTCTGATTCGACTGAAATTTTCACCAATCATTCCTCTTCACAATCCAGAATAACGTTCCAAAAATAAAAAGTCTAACTTTCGAAACAACTGAGATACAGGGTGTTCTTTGTCAAATGACAGGTATAGTATCTTTCGAACCAATGCTCTGATTCGACTGAAATTTTCACCAATCATTCCTCTTCACAATACAGAATAACGATTCAAAAATAAAAAGTCTAACATTCGAAACAACTGAGATACAGGGTGTTCTTCGTCAAATGACAGGTATAGTATCTTTCGAACCAATGCTCTGATTCGACTGAAATTTTCACCAATCATTCCTCTTCACAATCCAGAATAACGATTCAAAAATAAAAAGTCTAACATCCGAAACAACTGAGATACAGGGTGTTCTTCGTCAAATGACAGGAATAGTATCTTTCGAACCAATGCTCTGATTCGACTGAAATTTTCACCAATCATTCCTCTTCACAATCCAGAATAACGTTCCAAAAATAAAAAGTCTTACTTTCGAAACAACTGAGATACAGGGTGTTCTTCGTCAAATGACAGGTATAGTATCTTTCGAACCAATGCTCTGATTCGACTGAAATTTTCACCAATCATTCCTCTTCACAATCCAGAATAACGTTCCAAAAATAAAAAGTCTAACTTTCGAAACAACTGAGATACAGGGTGTTCTTCGTCAAATGACAGGTATAGTATCATTCGAACCAATGCTCTGATTCGACTGAAATTTTCTCCAATCATTCCTCTTCACAATCCAGAATAACGATTCAAAAATAAAAAGTCTAACATTCGAAACAACTGAGATACAGGGTGTTCTTCGTCAAATGACAGGTATAGTATCTTTCGAACCAATGCTCTGATTCGACTGAAATTTTCACCAATCATTCCTCTTCACAATCCAGAATAACGTTCCAAAAATAAAAAGTCTAACTTTCGAAACAACTGAGATACAGGGTGTTCTTCGTCAAATGACAGGTATAGTATCTTTCGAACCAATGCTCTGATTCGACTGAAATTTTCACCAATCATTCCTCTTCACAATCCAGAATAACGTTCCAAAAATAAAAAGTCTAACTTTCGAAACAACTGAGATACAGGGTGTTCTTCGTCAAATGACAGGTATAGTATCTTTCGAACCAATGCTCTGATTCGACTGAAATTTTCAACAATCATTCCTCTTCACAATCCAGAATAACGATTCAAAAATAAAAAGTCTAACGTTCGAAACAACTGAGATACAGGGTGTTCTTCGTCAAATGACAGGTATAGTATCTTTCGAACCAATGCTCTGATTCGACTGAAATTTTCACCAATCATTCCTCTTCACAATCCAGAATAACGTTCCAAAAATAAAAAGTCTAACTTTCGAAACAATTGAGATACAGGGTGTTCTTCGTCAAATGACAGGTATAGTATCTTTCGAACCAATGCTCTGATTCGACTGAAATTTTCACCAATCATTCCTCTTCACAATCCAGAATAACGATTCAAAAATAAAAAGTCTAACATTCGAAACAACTGAGATACAGGGTGTTCTTCGTCAAATGACAGGTATAGTATCTTTCGAACCAAGGCTCTTATTCGGCTGAAATTTTCACCAATCATTCCTCTTCACAATCCAGAATAACGTTCCAAAAATAAAAAGTCTAACTTTCGAAACAACTGAGATACAGGGTGTTCTTCGTCAAATGACAGGTATAGTGTCTTTCGAACCAATGCTCTGATTCGACTGAAATTTTCACCAATCATTCCTCTTCACAATCCAGAATAACGTTCCAAAAATAAAAAGTCTAACTTTCGAAACAACTGAGATACAGGGTGTTCTTCGTCAAATGACAGGTATAGTATCTTTCGAACCAATGCTCTGATTCGACTGAAATTTTCACCAATCATTCCTCTTCACAATCCAGAATAACGTTCCAAAAATAAAAAGTCTAACTTTCGAAACAACTGAGATACAGGGTGTTCTTCGTCAAATGACAGGTATAGTATCTTGCGAACCAATGCTCTGATTCGACTGAAATTTTCACCAATCATTCATCTTCACAATCCAGAATAACGTTCCAAAAATAAAAAGTCTAACTTTCGAAACAACTGAGATACAGGGTGTTCTTCGTCAAATGACAGGTATAGTATCTTGCGAACCAATGCTCTGATTCGACTGAAATTTTCACCAATCATTCCTCTTCACAATCCAGAATAACGTTCCAAAAATAAAAGTCTAACTTTCGAAACAACTGAGATACAGGGTGTTCTTCGTCAAATGACAGGTATAGTATCTTTCGAACCAATGCTCTGATTCGACTGAAATTTTCACCAATCATTCCTCTTCACAATCCAGAATAACGTTCCAAAAATAAAAAGTCTTACTTTCGAAACAACTGAGATACAGGGTGTTCTTCGTCAAATGACAGGTATAGTATCTTTCGAACCAATGCTCTGATTCGACTGAAATTTTCACCAATCATTCCTCTTCACAATCCAGAATAACGTTCCAAAAATAAAAAGTCTAACTTTCGAAACAACTGAGATACAGGGTGTTCTTCGTCAAATGACAGGTATAGTATCATTCGAACCAATGCTCTGATTCGACTGAAATTTTCTCCAATCATTCCTCTTCACAATCCAGAATAACGATTCAAAAATAAAAAGTCTAACATTCGAAACAACTGAGATACACGGTGTTCTTCGTCAAATGACAGGTATAGTATCTTTCGAACCAATGCTCTGATTCGACTGAAATTTTCACCAATCATTCCTCTTCACAATCCAGAATAACGTTCCAAAAATAAAAAGTCTAACTTTCGAAACAACTGAGATACAGGGTGTTCTTCGTCAAATGACAGGTATAGTATCTTTCGAACCAATGCTCTGATTAGACTGAAATTTTCACCAATCATTCCTCTTCACAATCCAGAATAACGTTCCAAAAATAAAAAGTCTAACTTTCGAAACAACTGAGATACAGGTTGTTCTTCGTCAAATGACAGGTATAGTATCTTTCGAACCAATGCTCTGATTCGACTGAAATTTTCACCAATCATTCCTCTTCACAATCCAGAATAACGTTCCAAAAATAAAAAGTCTTACTTTCGAAACAACTGAGATACAGGGTGTTCTTCGTCAAATGACAGGTATAGTATCTTTCGAACCAATGCTCTGATTCGACTGAAATTTTCACCAATCATTCCTCTTCACAATCCAGAATAACGTTCCAAAAATAAAAAGTCTAACTTTCGAAACAACTGAGATACAGGGTGTTCTTCGTCAAATGACAGGTATAGTATCATTCGAACCAATGCTCTGATTCGACTGAAATTTTCTCCAATCATTCCTCTTCACAATCCAGAATAACGATTCAAAAATAAAAAGTCTAACATTCGAAACAACTGAGATACACGGTGTTCTTCGTCAAATGACAGGTATAGTATCTTTCGAACCAATGCTCTGATTCGACTGAAATTTTCACCAATCATTCCTCTTCACAATCCAGAATAACGTTCCAAAAATAAAAAGTCTAACTTTCGAAACAACTGAGATACAGGGTGTTCTTCGTCAAATGACAGGTATAGTATCTTTCGAACCAATGCTCTGATTAGACTGAAATTTTCACCAATCATTCCTCTTCACAATCCAGAATAACGTTCCAAAAATAAAAAGTCTAACTTTCGAAACAACTGAGATACAGGTTGTTCTTCGTCAAATGACAGGTATAGTATCTTTCGAACCAATGCTCTGATTCGACTGAAATTTTCACCAATCATTCCTCTTCACAATCCAGAATAACGATTCAAAAATAAAAAGTCTAACGTTCGAAACAACTGAGATACAGGGTGTTCTTCGTCAAATGACAGGTATAGTATCTTTCGAACCAATGCTCTGATTCGACTGAAATTTTCACCAATCATTCCTCTTCACAATCCAGAATAACGTTCCAAAAATAAAAAGTCTAACTTTCGAAACAATTGAGATACAGGGTGTTCTTCGTCAAATGACAGGTATAGTATCTTTCGAACCAATGCTCTGATTCGACTGAAATTTTCACCAATCATTCCTCTTCACAATCCAGAATAACGATTCAAAAATAAAAAGTCTAACATTCGAAACAACTGAGATACAGGGTGTTCTTCGTCAAATGACAGGTATAGTATCTTTCGAACCAAGGCTCTTATTCGGCTGAAATTTTCACCAATCATTCCTCTTCACAATCCAGAATAACGTTCCAAAAATAAAAAGTCTAACTTTCGAAACAACTGAGATACAGGGTGTTCTTCGTCAAATGACAGGTATAGTGTCTTTCGAACCAATGCTCTGATTCGACTGAAATTTTCACCAATCATTCCTCTTCACAATCCAGAATAACGTTCCAAAAATAAAAAGTCTAACTTTCGAAACAACTGAGATACAGGGTGTTCTTCGTCAAATGACAGGTATAGTATCTTTCGAACCAATGCTCTGATTCGACTGAAATTTTCACCAATCATTCCCTTCACAATCCAGAATAACGATTCAAAAATAAAAAGTCTAACATTCGAAACAACTGAGATACAGGGTGTTCTTCGTCAAATGACAGGTATAGTATCTTTCGAACCAATGCTCTGATTCGACTGAAATTTTCACCAATCATTCCTCTTCACAATCCAGAATAACGTTCCAAAAATAAAAAGTCTAACTTTCGAAACAACTGAGATACAGGGTGTTCTTCGTCAAATGACAGGTATAGTATCTTGCGAACCAATGCTCTGATTCGACTGAAATTTTCACCAATCATTCATCTTCACAATCCAGAATAACGTTCCAAAAATAAAAAGTCTAACTTTCGAAACAACTGAGATACAGGGTGTTCTTCGTCAAATGACAGGTATAGTATCTTGCGAACCAATGCTCTGATTCGACTGAAATTTTCACCAATCATTCCTCTTCACAATCCAGAATAACGTTCCAAAAATAAAAGTCTAACTTTCGAAACAACTGAGATACAGGGTGTTCTTCGTCAAATGACAGGTATAGTATCTTTCGAACCAATGCTCTGATTCGACTGAAATTTTCACCAATCATTCCTCTTCACAATCCAGAATAACGTTCCAAAAATTAAAAGTCTAACTTTCGAAACTACTGAGATACAGGGTGTTCTTCGTCAAATGACAGGTATAGTATCTTTCGAACCAATGCTCTGATTCGACTGAAATTTTCACCAATCATTCCTCTTCACAATCCAGAATAACGTTCCAAAAATAAAAAGTCTAACTTTCGAAACAACTGAGATACAGGGTGTTCTTCGTCAAATAACAGGTATAGTATCTTTCGAACCAATGCTCTGATTCGACTGAAATTTTCACCAATCATTCCTCTTCACAATCCAGAATAACGTTCCAAAAATAAAAAGTCTAACTTTCGAAACAACTGAGATACAGGGTGTTCTTCGTCAAATGACAGGTATAGTATCTTTCGAACCAATGCTCTGATTCGACTGAAATTTTCACCAATCATTCCTCTTCACAATCCAGAATAACGTTCCAAAAATAAAAAGTCTAACTTTCGAAACAATTGAGATACAGGGTGTTCTTCGTCAAATGACAGGTATAGTATCTTTCGAACCAATGCTCTGATTCGACTGAAATTTTCACCAATCATTCCTCTTCACAATCCAGAATAACGATTCAAAAATAAAAAGTCTAACATTCGAAACAACTGAGATACAGGGTGTTCTTCGTCAAATGACAGGTATAGTATCTTTCGAACCAAGGCTCTTATTCGGCTGAAATTTTCACCAATCATTCCTCTTCACAATCCAGAATAACGTTCCAAAAATAAAAAGTCTAACTTTCGAAACAACTGAGATACAGGGTGTTCTTCGTCAAATGACAGGTATAGTGTCTTTCGAACCAATGCTCTGATTCGACTGAAATTTTCACCAATCATTCCTCTTCACAATCCAGAATAACGTTCCAAAAATAAAAAGTCTAACTTTCGAAACAACTGAGATACAGGGTGTTCTTCGTCAAATGACAGGTATAGTATCTTTCGAACCAATGCTCTGATTCGACTGAAATTCTCACCAATCATTCCCCTTCACAATCCAGAATAACGATTCAAAAATAAAAAGTCTAACATTCGAAACAACTGAGATACAGGGTGTTCTTCGTCAAATGACAGGTATAGTATCTTTCGAACCAATGCTCTGATTCGACTGAAATTTTCTCCAATCATTCCTCTTCACAATCCAGAATAACGTTCCAAAAATAAAAAGTCTATCTTTCGAAACAACTGAGATACAGGGTGTTCTTCGTCAAATGACAGGTATAGTATCTTGCGAACCAATGCTCTGATTCGACTGAAATTTTCACCAATCATTCATCTTCACAATCCAGAATAACGTTCCCAAAATAAAAAGTCTAACTTTCGAAACAACTGAGATACAGGGTGTTCTTCGTCAAATGACAGGTATAGTATCTTGCGAACCAATGCTCTGATTCGACTGAAATTTTCACCAATCATTCCTCTTCACAATCCAGAATAACGTTCCAAAAATAAAAGTCTAACTTTCGAAACAACTGAGATACAGGGTGTTCTTCGTCAAATGACAGGTATAGTATCTTTCGAACCAATGCTCTGATTCGACTGAAATTTTCACCAATCATTCCTCTTCACAATCCAGAATAACGTTCCAAAAATTAAAAGTCTAACTTTCGAAACTACTGAGATACAGGGTGTTCTTCGTCAAATGACAGGTATAGTATCTTTCGAACCAATGCTCTGATTCGACTGAAATTTTCACCAATCATTCCTCTTCACAATCCAGAATAACGTTCCAAAAATAAAAAGTCTAACTTTCGAAACAACTGAGATACAGGGTGTTCTTCGTCAAATAACAGGTATAGTATCTTTCGAACCAATGCTCTGATTCGACTGAAATTTTCACCAATCATTCCTCTTCACAATCCAGAATAACGTTCCAAAAATAAAAAGTCTAACTTTCGAAACAACTGAGATACAGGGTGTTCTTCGTCAAATGACAGGTATAGTATCTTGCGAACCAATGCTCTGATTCGACTGAAATTTTCACCAATCATTCCTCTTCACAATCCAGAATAACGTTACAAAAATAAAAAGTCTAACTTTCGAAACAACTGAGATACAGGGTGTTCTTCGTCAAATGACAGGTATAGTATCTTGCGATCCAATGCTCTGATTCGACTGAAATTTTCACCAATCATTCCTCTTCACAATCCAGAATAACGATTCAAAAATAAAAGGTCTAACATTCGAAACAACTGAGATACAGGGTGTTCTTCGTCAAATGACAGGTATAGTATCTTGCGAACCAATGCTCTGATTCGACTGAAATTTTCACCAATCATTCCTCTTCACAATCCAGAATAACGTTCCAAAAATAAAAAGTCTAACTTTCGAAACAACTGAGATACAGGGTGTTCTTCGTCAAATGACAGGTATAGTATCTTTCGAACCAATGCTCTGATTCGACTGAAATTTTCATCAATCATTCCTCTTCACAATCCAGAATAATGATTCAAAAATAAAAAGTCTAACATTCGAAACAACTGAGATACAGGGTGTTCTTCGTCAAATGACAGGTATAGTATCTTGCGAACCAATGCTCTGATTCGACTGAAATTTTCACCAATCATTCCTCTTCACAATCCAGAATAACGTTCCAAAAATAAAAAGTCTTACTTTCGAAACAACTGAGATACAGGGTGTTTTTCGTCAAATGACAGGTATAGTATCTTTCGAACCAATGCTCTGATTCGACTGAAATTTTCACCAATCATTCCTCTTCACAATCCAGAATAACGTTCCAAAAATAAAAAGTCTAACTTTCGAAACAACTGAGATACAGGGTGTTCTTTGTCAAATGACAGGAATAGTATCTTTCGAACCAATGCTCTGATTCGACTGAAATTTTCACCAATCATTCCTCTTCACAATACAGAATAACGATTCAAAAATAAAAAGTCTAACATTCGAAACAACTGAGATACAGGGTGTTCTTCGTCAAATGACAGGTATAGTATCTTTCGAACCAATGCTCTGATTCGACTGAAATTTTCACCAATCATTCCTCTTCACAATCCAGAATAACGATTCAAAAATAAAAAGTCTAACATCCGAAACAACTGAGATACAGGGTGTTCTTCGTCAAATGACAGGTATAGTATCTTTCGAACCAATGCTCTGATTCGACTGAAATTTTCACCAATCATTCCTCTTCACAATCCAGAACAACGTTCCAAAAATAAAAAGTCTTACTTTCGAAACAACTGAGATACAGGGTGTTCTTCGTCAAATGACAGGTATAGTATCTTTCGAACCAATGCTCTGATTCGACTGAAATTTTCACCAATCATTCCTCTTCACAATCCAGAATAACGTTCCAAAAATAAAAAGTCTAACTTTCGAAACAACTGAGATACAGGGTGTTCTTCGTCAAATGACAGGTATAGTATCATTCGAACCAATGCTCTGATTCGACTGAAATTTTCTCCAATCATTCCTCTTCACAATCCAGAATAACGATTCAAAAATAAAAAGTCTAACATTCGAAACAACTGAGATACAGGGTGTTCTTCGTCAAATGACAGGTATAGTATCTTTCGAACCAATGCTCTGATTCGACTGAAATTTTCACCAATCATTCCTCTTCACAATCCAGAATAACGTTCCAAAAATAAAAAGTCTAACTTTCGAAACAACTGAGATACAGGGTGTTCTTCGTCAAATGACAGGTATAGTATCTTTCGAACCAATGCTCTGATTCGACTGAAATTTTCACCAATCATTCCTCTTCACAATCCAGAATAACGATTCAAAAATAAAAAGTCTAACGTTCGAAACAACTGAGATACAGGGTGTTCTTCGTCAAATGACAGGTATAGTATCTTTCGAACCAATGCTCTGATTCGACTGAAATTTTCACCAATCATTCCTCTTCACAATCCAGAATAATGTTCCAAAAATAAAAAGTCTAACTTTCGAAACAATTGAGATACAGGGTGTTCTTCGTCAAATGACAGGTATAGTATCTTTCGAACCAATGCTCTGATTCGACTGAAATTTTCACCAATCATTCCTCTTCACAATCCAGAATAACGATTCAAAAATAAAAAGTCTAACATTCGAAACAACTGAGATACAGGGTGTTCTTCGTCAAATGACAGGTATAGTATCTTTCGAACCAAGGCTCTTATTCGGCTGAAATTTTCACCAATCATTCCTCTTCACAATGCAGAATAACGTTCCAAAAATAAAAAGTCTAACTTTCGAAACAACTGAGATACAGGGTGTTCTTCGTCAAATGACAGGTATAGTGTCTTTCGAACCAATGCTCTGATTCGACTGAAATTTTCACCAATCATTCCTCTTCACAATCCAGAATAACGATTCAAAAATAGAAAGTCTAACTTTCGAAACAACTGAGATACAGGGTGTTCTTCGTCAAATGACAGGTATAGTATCTTTCGAACCAATGCTCTGATTCGACTGAAATTTTCACCAATCATTCCTCTTCACAATCCAGAATAACGTTCCAAAAATAAAAAGTCTAACTTTCGAAACAACTGAGATACAGGGTGTTCTTCGTCAAATGACAGGTATAGTATCTTGCGAACCAATGCTCTGATTCGACTGAAATTTTCACCAATCATTCCTCTTCACAATCCAGAATAACGTTCCAAAAATAAAAGTCTAACTTTCGAAACAACTGAGATACAGGGTGTTCTTCGTCAAATGACAGGTATAATATCTTTCGAACCAATGCTCTGATTCGACTGAAATTTTCACCAATCATTCCTCTTCACAATCCAGAATAACGTTTCAAAAATAAAAAGTCTAACTTTCGAAACAACTGAGATACAGGGTGTTCTTCGTCAAATGACAGGTATAGTATCTTTCGAACCAATGCTCTGATTCGACTGAAATTTTCACCAATCATTCCTCTTCACAATCCAGAATAACGTTCCAAAAATAAAAAGTCTAACTTTCGAAACAACTGAGATACAGGGTGTTCTTCGTCAAATGACAGGTAAAGTATCTTTCGAACCAATGCTCTGATTCGACTGAAATTTTCACCAAACATTCCTCTTCACAATCCAGAATAACGATTCAAAAACAAAAAGTCTAACATTCGAAACAACTGAGATACAGGGTGTTCTTCGTCAAATGACAGGTATAGTATCTTTCGAACCAATGCTCTGATTCGACTGAAATTTTCACCACTCATTCCTCTTCACAATCCAGAATAACGTTCCAAAAATAAAGAGTTTAACTTTCGAAACAACTGAGATACAGGGTGTTCTTCGTCAAATGACAGGTATAGTATCTTGCGAACCAATGCTCTGATTCGACTGAAATTTTCACCAATCATTCCTCTTCACAATCCAGAATAACGTTCCAAAAATAAAAAGTCTAACTTTCGAAACATCTGAGATACAGGGTGTTCTTCGTCAAATGACAGGTATAGTATCTTTCGAACCAATGCTTTGATTCGACTGAAATTTTCACCAATCATTCCTCTTCACAATACAGAATAACGTTCCAAAAATAAAAAGTCTAACTTTCGAAACAACTGAGATACAGGGTGTTCTTCGTCAAATGACAGGTATAGTATCTTTCGAACCAATGCTCTGATTCGACTGAAATTTTCACCAATCATTCCTCTTCACAATCCAGAATAACGATTCGAAAATAAAAAGTCTAACATTCGAAACAACTGAGATACAGGGTGTTCTTCGTCAAATGACAGGTATAGTATCTTTCGAACCAATGCTCTGATTCGACTGAAAATTTCACCAATCATTCCTCTTCACAATCCAGAATAACGTTCCAAAAATAGAAAGTCTAACTTTCGAAACAACTGAGATACAGGGTGTTCTTCGTCAAATGACAGGTATAGTATCTTTCGAACCAATGCTCTGATTCGACTGAAATTTTCACCAATCATTCCTCTTCACAATCCAGAATAACGATTCAAAAATAAAAAGTCTAACATTCGAAACAACTGAGATACAGGGTGTTCTTCGTCAAATGACAGGTATAGTATCTTTCGAACCAATGCTCTGATTCGACTGAAATTTTCACCAATCATTCCTCTTCAAAATCCAGAATAACGTTCCAAAAATAAAAAGTCTAACTTTCGAAACAACTGAGATACAGGGTGTTCTTCGTCAAATGACAGGTATAGTATCTTTCGAACCAATGCTCTGATTCGACTGAAATTTTCACCAATCATTCCTCTTCACAATCCAGAATAACGATTCAAAAATAAAAAGTCTAACATTCGAAACAACTGAGATACAGGGTGTTCTTCGTCAAATGACAGGTATAGTATCTTTCGAACCAATGCTCTGATTCGACTGAAATTTTCACCAATCATTCCTCTTCACAATCCAGAATAACGATTCAAAAATAAAAAGTCTAACATTCGAAACAACTGAGATACAGGGTGTTCTTCGTCAAATGACAGGTATAGTATCTTTCGAACCAATGCTCTGATTCGACTGAAATTTTCACCAATCATTCCTCTTCACAATCCAGAATAACGTTCCAAAAATAAAAAGTCTTACTTTCGAAACAACTGAGATAGAGGGTGTTCTTCGTCAAATGACAGGTATAGTATCTTTCGAACCAATGCTCTGATTCGACTGAAATTTTCACCAATCATTCCTCTTCACAATCCAGAATAACGTTCCAAAAATAAAAAGTCTAACTTTCGAAACAACTGAGATACAGGGTGTTCTTCGTCAAATGACAGGTATAGTATCTTTCGAACCAATGCTCTGATTCGACTGAAATTTTCACCAATCATTCCTCTTCACAATCCAGAATAACGATTCAAAAATAAAAAGTCTAACATTCGAAACAACTGAGATACAGGGTGTTCTTCGTCAAATGACAGGTATAGTATCTTTCGAACCAATGCTCTGATTCGACTGAAATTTTCACCAATCATTCCTCTTCACAATCCAGAATAACGATTCAAAAATAAAAAGTCTAACATTCGAAACAACTGAGATACAGGGTGTTCTTCGTCAAATGACAGGTATAGTATCTTTCGAACCAATGCTCTGATTCGACTGAAATTTTCACCAATCATTCCTCTTCACAATCCAGAATAACGTTCCAAAAATAAAAAGTCTAACTTTCGAAACAACTGAGATACAGGGTGTTCTTCGTCAAATGACAGGTATAGTATCTTTCGAACCAATGCTCTGATTCGACTGAAATTTTCACCAATCATTCCTCTTCACAATCCAGAATAACGATTCAAAAATAAAAAGTCTAACATTCGAAACAACTGAGAAACAGGGTGTTCTTCGTCAAATGACAGGTATAGTATCTTTCGAACCAATGCTCTGATTCGACTGAAATTTTCACCAATCATTCCTCTTCACAATCCAGAATAACGTTCCAAAAATAAAAAGTCTAACTCTCGAAACAACTGAGATACAGGGTGTTCTTCGTCAAATGACAGGTATAGTATCTTGCGAACCAATGCTCTGATTCGACTGAAATTTTCACCAATCATTCCTCTTCACAATCCAGAATAACGTTCCAAAAATAAAAAGTCTAACTTTCGAAATAATTGAGATACAGGGTGTTCTTCGTCAAATGACAGGTAAAGTATCTTTCGAACCAATGCTCTGATTCGACTGAAATTTTCACCAATCATTCCTCTTCACAATCCAGAATAACGATTCAAAAATAAAAAGTCTAACATTCGAAACAACTGAGATACAGGGTGTTCTTCGTCAAATGACAGGTATAGTATCTTTCGAACCAATGCTCTGATTCGACTGAAATTTTCACCAATCATTCCTCTTCACAATCCAGAATAACGTTCCAAAAATAAAAAGTCTAACTTTCGAAACAACTGAGATACAGGGTGTTCTTCGTCAAATGACAGGTATAGTATCTTGCGAACCAATGCTCTGATTCGACTGAAATTTTCACCAATCATTCCTCTTCACAATCCAGAATAACGTTCCAAAAATAAAAAGTCTAACTTTCGAAACAACTGAGATACAGGGTGTTCTTCGTCAAATGACAGGTATAGTATCTTTCGAACCAATGCTCTGATTCGACTGAAATTTTCACCAATCATTCCTCTTCACAATCCAGAATAACGATTCAAAAATAAAAAGTCTAACATTCGAAACAACTGAGATACAGGGTGTTCTTCGTCAAATGACAGGTATAGTATCTTTCGAACCAATGCTCTGATTCGACTGAAATTTTCACCAATCATTCCTCTTCACAATCCAGAATAACGTTCTAAAAATAAAAAGTCTAACTTTCGACACAACTGAGATACAGGGTGTTCTTCGTCAAATGACAGGTATAGTATCTTTCGAACCAATGCTCTGATTCGACTGAAATTTTCACCAATCATTCCCCTTCACAATCCAGAATAACGTTCCAAAAATAAAAAGTCTAACTTTCGAAACAACTGAGATACAGGGTGTTCTTCGTCAAATGACAGGTATAGTATCTTTCGAACCAATGCTCTGATTCGACTGAAATTTTCACCAATCATTCCTCTCCACAATCCAGAATAACGGTTCAAAAATAAAAAGTCTAACATTCGAAACAACTGAGATACAGGGTGTTCTTCGTCAAATGACAGGTATAGTATCTTTCGAACCAATGCTCTGATTCGACTGAAATTTTCACCAATCATTCCTCTTCACAATCCAGAATAACGTTCCAAAAATAAAAAGTCTAACTTTCGAAACAACTGAGATACAGGGTGTTCTTCGTCAAATGACAGGTATAGTATCTTTCGAACCAATGCTCTGATTCGACTGAAATTTTCACCAATCATTCCTCTTCACAATCCAGAATAACGTTCCAAAAATAAAAAGTCTAACTTTCGAAACAACTGAGATACAGGGTGTTCTTCGTCAAATGACAGGTATAGTATCTTTCGAACCAATGCTCTGATTCGACTGAAATTTTCACCAATCATTCCTCTTCACAATCCAGAATAACGATTCAAAAATAAAAAGTCTAACATTCGAAACAACTGAGATACAGGGTGTTCTTCGTCAAATGACAGGTATAGTATCTTTCGAACCAATGCTCTGATTCGACTGAAATTTTCACCAATCATTCCTCTTCACAATCCAGAATAACGATTCAAAAATAAAAAGTCTAACATTCGAAACAACTGAGATACAGGGTGTTCTTCGTCAAATGACAGGTATAGTATCTTTCGAACCAATGCTCTGATTCGACTGAAATTTTCACCAATCATTCCTCTTCACAATCCAGAATAACGTTCCAAAAATAAAAAGTCTTACTTTCGAAACAACTGAGATAGAGGGTGTTCTTCGTCAAATGACAGGTATAGTATCTTTCGAACCAATGCTCTGATTCGACTGAAATTTTCACCAATCATTCCTCTTCATAATCCAGAATAACGTTCCAATAATAAAAAGTCTTACTTTCGAAACAACTGAGATACAGGGTGTTCTTCGTCAAATGACAGGTATAGTATCTTTCGAACCAATGCTCTGATTCGACTGAAATTTTCACAAATCATTCCTCTTCACAATCCAGAATAACGATTCAAAAATAAAAAGTCTAACATTCGAAACAACTGAGATACAGGGTGTTCTTCGTCAAATGACAGGTATAGTATCTTTCGAACCAATGCTCAGATTCGACTGAAATTTTCACCAATCATTCCTCTTCACAATCCAGAATAACGTTCCAAAAATAAAAAGTCTAACTTTCGAAACAACTGAGATACAGGGTGTTCTTCTTCAAATGACAGGTATAGTATCTTTCGAACCAATGCTCTGATTCGACTGAAATTTTCACCAATCATTCCTCTTCACAATCCAGAATAACGATTCAAAAATAAAAAGTCTAACATTCGAAACAACTGAGATACAGGGTGTTCTTCGTCAAATGACAGGTATAGTATCTTTCGAACCAATGCTCTGATTCGACTGAAATTTTCACCAATCATTCCTCTTCACAATCCAGAATAACGTTCCAAAAATAAAAAGTCTAACTTTCGAAACAACTGAGATACAGGGTGTTCTTCGTCAAATGACAGGTATAGTATCTTTCGAACCAATGCTCTGATTCGACTGAAATTTTCACCAATCATTCCTCTTCACAATCCAGAATAACGATTCAAAAATAAAAAGTCTAACATTCGAAACAACTGAGAAACAGGGTGTTCTTCGTCAAATGACAGGTATAGTATCTTTCGAACCAATGCTCTGATTCGACTGAAATTTTCACCAATCATTCCTCTTCACAATCCAGAATAACGATTCAAAAATAAAAAGTCTAACATTCGAAACAACTGAGATACAGGGTGTTCTTCGTCAAATGACAGGTATAGTATCTTTCGAACCAATGCTCTGATTCGACTGAAATTTTCACCAATCATTCCTCTTCACAATCCAGAATAACGTTCCAAAAATAAAAAGTCTTACTTTCGAAACAACTGAGATAGAGGGTGTTCTTCGTCAAATGACAGGTATAGTATCTTTCGAACCAATGCTCTGATTCGACTGAAATTTTCACCAATCATTCCTCTTCACAATCCAGAATAACGATTCAAAAATAAAAAGTCTAACATTCGAAACAACTGAGATACAGGGTGTTCTTCGTCAAATGACAGGTATAGTATCTTTCGAACCAATGCTCTGATTCGACTGAAATTTTCACCAATCATTCCTCTTCATAATCCAGAATAACGTTCCAAAAATAAAAAGTCTAACTTTCGAAACAACTGAGATACAGGGTGTTCTTCGTCAAATGACAGGTATAGTATCTTTCGAACCAATGCTCTGATTCGACTGAAATTTTCACCAATCATTCCTCTTCACAATCCAGAATAACGATTCAAAAATAAAAAGTCTAACATTCGAAACAACTGAGAAACAGGGTGTTCTTCGTCAAATGACAGGTATAGTATCTTTCGAACCAATGCTCTGATTCGACTGAAATTTTCACCAATCATTCCTCTTCACAATCCAGAATAACGTTCCAAAAATAAAAAGTCTAACTCTCGAAACAACTGAGATACAGGGTGTTCTTCGTCAAATGACAGGTATAGTATCTTGCGAACCAATGCTCTGATTCGACTGAAATTTTCACCAATCATTCCTCTTCACAATCCAGAATAACGTTCCAAAAATAAAAAGTCTAACTTTCGAAATAACTGAGATACAGGGTGTTCTTCGTCAAATGACAGGTAAAGTATCTTTCGAACCAATGCTCTGATTCGACTGAAATTTTCACCAATCATTCCTCTTCACAATCCAGAATAACGATTCAAAAATAAAAAGTCTAACATTCGAAACAACTGAGATACAGGGTGTTCTTCGTCAAATGACAGGTATAGTATCTTTCGAACCAATGCTCTGATTCGACTGAAATTTTCACCAATCATTCCTCTTCACAATCCAGAATAACGTTCCAAAAATAAAAAGTCTAACTTTCGAAACAACTGAGATACAGGGTGTTCTTCGTCAAATGACAGGTATAGTATCTTGCGAACCAATGCTCTGATTCGACTGAAATTTTCACCAATCATTCCTCTTCACAATCCAGAATAACGTTCCAAAAATAAAAAGTCTAACTTTCGAAACAACTGAGATACAGGGTGTTCTTCGTCAAATGACGGGTATAGTATCTTTCGAACCAATGCTCTGATTCGACTGAAATTTTCACCAATCATTCCTCTTCACAATCCAGAATAACGATTCAAAAATAAAAAGTCTAACATTCGAAACAACTGAGATACAGGGTGTTCTTCGTCAAATGACAGGTATAGTATCTTTCGAACCAATGCTCTGATTCGACTGAAATTTTCACCAATCATTCCTCTTCACAATCCAGAATAACGTTCCAAAAATAAAAAGTCTAACTTTCGAAACAACTGAGATACAGGGTGTTCTTCGTCAAATGACAGGTAAAGTATCTTTCGAACCAATGCTATGATTCGACTGAAATTTTCACCAATCATTCCTCTTCACAATCCAGAATAACGATTCAAAAATAAAAAGTCTAACATTCGAAACAACTGAGATACAGGGTGTTCTTCGTCAAATGACAGGTATAGTATCTTTCGAACCAATGCTCTGATTCGACTGCAATTTTCACCAATCATTCCTCTTCACAATCCAGAATAACGTTCTAAAAATAAAAAGTCTAACTTTCGAAACAACTGAGATACAGGGTGTTCTTCGTCAAATGACAGGTATAGTATCTTTCGAACCAATGCTCTGATTCGACTGAAATTTTCACCAATCATTCCTCTTCACAATCCAGAATAACGATTCAAAAATAAAAAGTCTAACATTCGAAACAACTGAGAAACAGGGTGTTCTTCGTCAAATGACAGGTATAGTATCTTTCGAACCAATGCTCTGATTCGACTGAAATTTTCACCAATCATTCCTCTTCACAATCCAGAATAACGTTCCAAAAATAAAAAGTCTAACTCTCGAAACAACTGAGATACAGGGTGTTCTTCGTCAAATGACAGGTATAGTATCTTGCGAACCAATGCTCTGATTCGACTGAAATTTTCACCAATCATTCCTCTTCACAATCCAGAATAACGTTCCAAAAATAAAAAGTCTAACTTTCGAAATAACTGAGATACAGGGTGTTCTTCGTCAAATGACAGGTAAAGTATCTTTCGAACCAATGCTCTGATTCGACTGAAATTTTCACCAATCATTCCTCTTCACAATCCAGAATAACGATTCAAAAATAAAAAGTCTAACATTCGAAACAACTGAGATACAGGGTGTTCTTCGTCAAATGACAGGTATAGTATCTTTCGAACCAATGCTCTGATTCGACTGAAATTTTCACCAATCA
This sequence comes from Myrrha octodecimguttata, assembly GCA_958510865.1. Classification (NCBI taxonomy): domain Eukaryota; kingdom Metazoa; phylum Arthropoda; class Insecta; order Coleoptera; family Coccinellidae; genus Myrrha; species Myrrha octodecimguttata. The sequence continues at coordinate 13,333,218 of OY294062.1, forward strand.
TTCCTCTTCACAATCCAGAATAACGTTCCAAAAATAAAAAGTCTAACTTTCGAAACAACTGAGATACAGGGTGTTCTTCGTCAAATGACAGGTATAGTATCTTGCGAACCAATGCTCTGATTCGACTGAAATTTTCACCAATCATTCCTCTTCACAATCCAGAATAACGTTCCAAAAATAAAAAGTCTAACTTTCGAAACAACTGAGATACAGGGTGTTCTTCGTCAAATGACGGGTATAGTATCTTTCGAACCAATGCTCTGATTCGACTGAAATTTTCACCAATCATTCCTCTTCACAATCCAGAATAACGATTCAAAAATAAAAAGTCTAACATTCGAAACAACTGAGATACAGGGTGTTCTTCGTCAAATGACAGGTATAGTATCTTTCGAACCAATGCTCTGATTCGACTGAAATTTTCACCAATCATTCCTCTTCACAATACAGAATAACGTTCCAAAAATAAAAAGTCTAACTTTCGAAACAACTGAGATACAGGGTGTTCTTCGTCAAATGACAGGTAAAGTATCTTTCGAACCAATGCTATGATTCGACTGAAATTTTCACCAATCATTCCTCTTCACAATCCAGAATAACGATTCAAAAATAAAAAGTCTAACATTCGAAACAACTGAGATACAGGGTGTTCTTCGTCAAATGACAGGTATAGTATCTTTCGAACCAATGCTCTGATTCGACTGAAATTTTCACCAATCATTCCTCTTCACAATCCAGAATAACGTTCTAAAAATAAAAAGTCTAACTTTCGAAACAACTGAGATACAGGGTGTTCTTCGTCAAATGACAGGTATAGTATTTTTCGAACCAATGTTCTGATTCGACTGAAATTTTCACCAATCATTCCCCTTCACAATCCAGAATAACGTTCCAAAAATAAAAAGTCTAACTTTCGAAACAACTGAGATACAAGGTGTTCTTCGTCAAATGACAGGTATAGTATCTTTCGAACCAATGCTCTGATTCGACTGAAATTTTCACCAATCATTCCTCTTCACAATCCAGAATAACGGTTCAAAAATAAAAAGTCTAACATTCGAAACAACTGAGATACAGGGTGTTCTTCGTCAAATGACAGGTATAGTATCTTTCGAACCAATGTTCTGATTCGACTGAAATTTTCACCAATCATTCCTCTTCACACTCCAGAATAACGTTCCAAAAATAAAAAGTCTAACTTTCGAAACAACTGAGATACAGGGTGTTCTTCGTCAAATGACAGGTATAGTATCTTTCGAACCAATGCTCTGATTCGACTGAAATTTTCACCAATCATTCCTCTTCACAATCCAGAATAAATATTCAAAAATAAAAAGTCTAACATTCGAAACAACTGAGATACAGGGTGTTCTTCGTCAAATGACAGGTATAGTATCTTTCGAACCAATGCTCTGATTCGACTGAAATTTTCACCAATCATTCCTCTTCACAATCCAGAATAACGATTCAAAAATAAAAAGTCTAACATTCGAAACAACTGAGATAGAGGGTGTTCTTCGTCAAATGACAGGTATAGTATCTTTCGAACCAATGCTCTGATTCGACTGAAATTTTCACCAATCATTCCTCTTCACAATCCAGAATAACGTTCCAAAAATAAAAAGTCTAACTTTCGAAACAACTGAGATACAGGGTGTTCTTCGTCAAATGACAGGTATAGTATCTTTCGAACCAATGCTCTGATTCGACTGAAATTTTCACCAATCATTCCTCTTCACAATCCAGAATAACGTTCCAAAAATAAAAAGTCTTACTTTCGAAACAACTGAGATACAGGGTGTTCTTCGTCAAATGACAGGTATAGTATCTTTCGAACCAATGCTCTGATTCGACTGAAATTTTCACCAATCATTCCTCTTCACAATCCAGAATAACAGTTCAAAAATAAAAAGTCTAACATTCGAAACAACTGAGATACAGGGTGTTCTTCGTCAAATGACAGGTATAGTATCTTTCGAACCAATGTTCTGATTCGACTGAAATTTTCACCAATCATTCCTCTTCACAATCCAGAATAACGTTCCAAAAATAAAAAGTCTAACTTTCGAAACAACTGAGATACAGGGTGTTCTTCGTCAAATGACAGGTATAGTATCTTTCGAACCAATGCTCTGATTCGACTGAAATTTTCACCAATCATTCCTCTTCACAATCCAGAATAAATATTCAAAAATAAAAAGTCTAACATTCGAAACAACTGAGATACAGGGTGTTCTTCGTCAAATGACAGGTATAGTATCTTTCGAACCAATGCTCTGATTCGACTGAAATTTTCACCAATCATTCCTCTTCACAATCCAGAATAACGTTCCAAAAATAAAAAGTCTAACTTTCGAAACAACTGAGATACAGGGTGTTCTTCGTCAAATGACAGGTAAAGTATCTTTCGAACCAATGCTATGATTCGACTGAAATTTTCACCAATCATTCCTCTTCACAATCCAGAATAACGATTCAAAAATAAAAAGTCTAACATTCGAAACAACTGAGATACAGGGTGTTCTTCGTCAAATGACAGGTATAGTATCTTTCGAACCAATGCTCTGATTCGACTGAAATTTTCACCAATCATTCCTCTTCACAATCCAGAATAACGTTCTAAAAATAAAAAGTCTAACTTTCGAAACAACTGAGATACAGGGTGTTCTTCGTCAAATGACAGGTATAGTATCTTTCGAACCAATGCTCTGATTCGACTGAAATTTTCACCAATCATTCCCCTTCACAATCCAGAATAACGTTCCAAAAATAAAAAGTCTAACTTTCGAAACAACTGAGATACAGGGTGTTCTTCGTCAAATGACAGGTATAGTATCTTTCGAACCAATGCTCTGATTCGACTGAAATTTTCACCAATCATTCCTCTTCACAATCCAGAATAACGGTTCAAAAATAAAAAGTCTAACATTCGAAACAACTGAGATACAGGGTGTTCTTCGTCAAATGACAGGTATAGTATCTTTCGAACCAATGTTCTGATTCGACTGAAATTTTCACCAATCATTCCTCTTCACAATCCAGAATAACGTTCCAAAAATAAAAAGTCTAACTTTCGAAACAACTGAGATACAGGGTGTTCTTCGTCAAATGACAGGTATAGTATCTTTCGAACCAATGCTCTGATTCGACTGAAATTTTCACCAATCATTCCTCTTCACAATCCAGAATAAATATTCAAAAATAAAAAGTCTAACATTCGAAACAACTGAGATACAGGGTGTTCTTCGTCAAATGACAGGTATAGTATCTTTCGAACCAATGCTCTGATTCGACTGAAATTTTCACCAATCATTCCTCTTCACAATCCAGAATAACGTTCCAAAAATAAAAAGTCTAACTTTCGAAACAACTGAGATACAGGGTGTTCTTCGTCAAATGACAGGTATAGTATCTTTCGAACCAATGCTATGATTCGACTGAAATTTTCACCAATCATTCCTCTTCACAATCCAGAATAACGATTCAAAAATAAAAAGTCTAACATTCGAAACAACTGAGATACAGGGTGTTCTTCGTCAAATGACAGGTATAGTATCTTTCGAACCAATGCTCTGATTCGACTGAAATTTTCACCAATCATTCCTCTTCACAATCCAGAATAACGTTCCAAAAATAAAAAGTCTAACTTTCGAAACAACTGAGATACAGGGTGTTCTTCGTCAAATGACAGGTATAGTATCTTTCGAACCAATGCTCTGATTCGACTGAAATTTTCACCAATCATTCCTCTTCACAATCCAGAATAACGTTCCAAAAATAAAAAGTCTTACTTTCGAAACAACTGAGATACAGGGTGTTCTTCGTCAAATGACAGGTATAGTATCTTTCGAACCAATGCTCTGATTCGACTGAAATTTTCACCAATCATTCCTCTTCACAATCCAGAATAACAGTTCAAAAATAAAAAGTCTAACATTCGAAACAACTGAGATACAGGGTGTTCTTCGTCAAATGACAGGTATAGTATCTTTCGAACCAATGTTCTGATTCGACTGAAATTTTCACCAATCATTCCTCTTCACAATCCAGAATAACGTTCCAAAAATAAAAAGTCTAACTTTCGAAACAACTGAGATACAGGGTGTTCTTCGTCAAATGACAGGTATAGTATCTTTCGAACCAATGCTCTGATTCGACTGAAATTTTCACCAATCATTCCTCTTCACAATCCAGAATAAATATTCAAAAATAAAAAGTCTAACATTCGAAACAACTGAGATACAGGGTGTTCTTCGTCAAATGACAGGTATAGTATCTTTCGAACCAATGCTCTGATTCGACTGAAATTTTCACCAATCATTCCTCTTCACAATCCAAAATAACGATTCAAAAATAAAAAGTCTAACATTCGAAACAACTGAGATACAGGGTGTTCTTCGTCAAATGACAGGTATAGTATCTTTCGAACCAATGCTCTGATTCGACTGAAATTTTTACCAACCATTCCTCTTCACAATCCAGAATAACGTTCCGAAAATAAAAAGTCTAACATTCGAAACAACTGAGATACAGGGTGTTCTTCGTCAAATGACAGGTATAGTATCTTTCGAACCAATGCTCTGATTCGACTGAAATTTTCACCAATCATTCCTCTTCACAATCCAGAATAACGTTCCAAAAATAAAAAAGTCTAACTTTCGAAACAACTGAGATACAGGGTGTTCTTCGTCAAATGACAGGTATAGTATCTTTCGAACCAATGCTCTGATTCGACTGAAATTTTCACCAATCATTCCTCTTCACAATCCAGAATAACGTTCCAAAAATAAAAAGTCTTACTTTCGAAACAACTGAGATACAGGGTGTTCTTCGTCAAATGACAGGTATAGTATCTTTCGAACCAATGCTCTGATTCGACTGAAATTTTCACCAATCATTCCTCTTCACAATCCAGAATAACGGTTCAAAAATAAAAAGTCTAACATTCGAAACAACTGAGATACAGGGTGTTCTTCGTCAAATGACAGGTATAGTATCTTTCGAACCAATGTTCTGATTCGACTGAAATTTTCACCAATCATTCCTCTTCACAATCCAGAATAACGTTCCAAAAATAAAAAGTCTAACTTTCGAAACAACTGAGATACAGGGTGTTCTTCGTCAAATGACAGGTATAGTATCTTTCGAACCAATGCTCTGATTCGACTGAAATTTTCACCAATCATTCCTCTTCACAATCCAGAATAAATATTCAAAAATAAAAAGTCTAACATTCGAAACAACTGAGATACAGGGTGTTCTTCGTCAAATGACAGATATAGTATCTTTCGAACCAATGCTCTGATTCGACTGAAATTTTCACCAATCATTCCTCTTCACAATCCAGAATAACGATTCAAAAATAAAAAGTCTAACATTCGAAACAACTGAGATACAGGGTGTTCTTCGTCAAATGACAGGTATAGTATCTTTCGAACCAATGCTCTGATTCGACTGAAATTTTCACCAACCATTCCTCTTCACAATCCAGAATAACGTTCCAAAAATAAAAAGTCTAACTTTCGAAACAACTGAGATACAGGGTGTTCTTCGTCAAATGACAGGTATAGTATCTTGCGAACCAATGCTCTGATTCGACTGAAATTTTCACCAATCATTCCTCTTCACAATCCAGAATAACGATCCAAAAATAAAAAGTCTAACTTTCGAAACAACTGAGATACAGGGTGTTCTTCGTCAAATGACAGGTATAGTATCTTGCGAACCAATGCTCTGATTCGACTGAAATTTTCACCAATCATTCCTCTTCACAATCCAGAATAACGTTCCAAAAATAAAAAGTCTAACTTTCGATACAACTGAGATACAGGGTGTTCTTCGTCAAATGACAGGTATAGTATCTTTCGAACCAATGCTCTGATTCGACTGAAATTTTCACCAATCATACCTCTTCACAATCCAGAATAACAATTCAAAAATAAAAAGTCTAACATTCGAAACAACTGAGATACAGGGTGTTCTTCGTCAAATGACAGGTATAGTATCTTTCGAACCAATGCTCTGATTCGACTGAAATTTTCACCAATCATTCCTCTTCACAATCCAGAATAACGTTCCAAAAATAAAAAGTCTAACTTTCGAAACAACTGAGATGCAGGGTGTTCTTCGTCAAATGACAGGTATAGTATCTTTCGAACCAATGCTCTGATTCGACTGAAATTTTCACCAATCATTCCTCTTCACAATCCAGAATAACGTTCCAAAAATTAAAAGTCTAACTTTCGAAACAACTGAGATACAGGGTGTTCTTCGTCAAATGACAGGTATAGTATCTTTCGAACCAATGCTCTGATTCGACTGAAATTTTCACCAATCATTCCTCTTCACAATCCAGAATAACGTTCCAAAAATAAAAAGTCTAACTTTCGAAACAACTGAGATACAGGGTGTTCTTCGTCAAATGACAGGTATAGTATCTTTCGAACCAATGCTCTGATTCGACTGAAATTTTCACCAATCATTCCTCTTCACAATCCAGAATAACGATTCAAAAATAAAAAGTCTAACATTCGAAACAACTGAGATACAGGATGTTCTTCGTCAAATGACAGGTATAGTATCTTTCGAACCAATGCTCTGATTCGACTGAAATTTTCACCAATCATTTCTCTTCACAATCCAGAATAACGTTCCAAAAATAAGAAGTCTAACTTTCGAAACAACTGAGATACAGGGTGTTCTTCGTCAAATGACAGGTATAAAATCTGGCGAACCAATGCTCTGATTCGACTGAAATTTTCACCAATCATTCCTCTTCACAATCCAGAATAACGTTCCAAAAATAAAAAGTCTAACTTTAGAAACAACTGAGATACAGGGTGTTCTTCGTCAAATGACAGGTATAGTATCTTGCAAACCAATGCTCTGATTCGGCTGAAATTTTCACCAATCATTCCTCTTCACAATCCAGAATAACGTTTCAAAAATTAAAAGTCTAACTTTCGAAACAACTGAGATACAGGGTGTTCTTCGTCAAATGACAGGTATAGTATCTTTCGAACCAATGCTCTGATTCGACTGAAATTTTCACCAATCATTCCTCTTCACAATCCAGAATAACGTTCCAAAAATAAAAAAGTCTAACTTTCGAAACAACTGAGATACAGGGTGTTCTTCGTCAAATGACAGGTATAGTATCTTTCGAACCAATGCTCTGATTCGACTGAAATTTTCACCAATCATTCCTCTTCACAATCCAGAATAACGTTCCAAAAATAAAAAGTCTTACTTTCGAAACAACTGAGATACAGGGTGTTCTTCGTCAAATGACAGGTATAGTATCTTTCGAACCAATGCTCTGATTCGACTGAAATTTTCACCAATCATTCCTCTTCACAATCCAGAATAACGGTTCAAAAATAAAAAGTCTAACATTCGAAACAACTGAGATACAGGGTGTTCTTCGTCAAATGACAGGTATAGTATCTTTCGAACCAATGTTCTGATTCGACTGAAATTTTCACCAATCATTCCTCTTCACAATCCAGAATAACGTTCCAAAAATAAAAAGTCTAACTTTCGAAACAACTGAGATACAGGGTGTTCTTCGTCAAATGACAGGTATAGTATCTTTCGAACCAATGCTCTGATTCGACTGAAATTTTCACCAATCATTCCTCTTCACAATCCAGAATAAATATTCAAAAATAAAAAGTCTAACATTCGAAACAACTGAGATACAGGGTGTTCTTCGTCAAATGACAGATATAGTATCTTTCGAACCAATGCTCTGATTCGACTGAAATTTTCACCAATCATTCCTCTTCACAATCCAGAATAACGATTCAAAAATAAAAAGTCTAACATTCGAAACAACTGAGATACAGGGTGTTCTTCGTCAAATGACAGGTATAGTATCTTTCGAACCAATGCTCTGATTCGACTGAAATTTTCACCAACCATTCCTCTTCACAATCCAGAATAACGTTCCAAAAATAAAAAGTCTAACTTTCGAAACAACTGAGATACAGGGTGTTCTTCGTCAAATGACAGGTATAGTATCTTGCGAACCAATGCTCTGATTCGACTGAAATTTTCACCAATCATTCCTCTTCACAATCCAGAATAACGATCCAAAAATAAAAAGTCTAACTTTCGAAACAACTGAGATACAGGGTGTTCTTCGTCAAATGACAGGTATAGTATCTTGCGAACCAATGCTCTGATTCGACTGAAATTTTCACCAATCATTCCTCTTCACAATCCAGAATAACGTTCCAAAAATAAAAAGTCTAACTTTCGATACAACTGAGATACAGGGTGTTCTTCGTCAAATGACAGGTATAGTATCTTTCGAACCAATGCTCTGATTCGACTGAAATTTTCACCAATCATACCTCTTCACAATCCAGAATAACAATTCAAAAATAAAAAGTCTAACATTCGAAACAACTGAGATACAGGGTGTTCTTCGTCAAATGACAGGTATAGTATCTTTCGAACCAATGCTCTGATTCGACTGAAATTTTCACCAATCATTCCTCTTCACAATCCAGAATAACGTTCCAAAAATAAAAAGTCTAACTTTCGAAACAACTGAGATGCAGGGTGTTCTTCGTCAAATGACAGGTATAGTATCTTTCGAACCAATGCTCTGATTCGACTGAAATTTTCACCAATCATTCCTCTTCACAATCCAGAATAACGTTCCAAAAATTAAAAGTCTAACTTTCGAAACAACTGAGATACAGGGTGTTCTTCGTCAAATGACAGGTATAGTATCTTTCGAACCAATGCTCTGATTCGACTGAAATTTTCACCAATCATTCCTCTTCACAATCCAGAATAACGTTCCAAAAATAAAAAGTCTAACTTTCGAAACAACTGAGATACAGGGTGTTCTTCGTCAAATGACAGGTATAGTATCTTTCGAACCAATGCTCTGATTCGACTGAAATTTTCACCAATCATTCCTCTTCACAATCCAGAATAACGATTCAAAAATAAAAAGTCTAACATTCGAAACAACTGAGATACAGGATGTTCTTCGTCAAATGACAGGTATAGTATCTTTCGAACCAATGCTCTGATTCGACTGAAATTTTCACCAATCATTTCTCTTCACAATCCAGAATAACGTTCCAAAAATAAGAAGTCTAACTTTAGAAACAACTGAGATACAGGGTGTTCTTCGTCAAATGACAGGTATAGTATCTTGCAAACCAATGCTCTGATTCGGCTGAAATTTTCACCAATCATTCCTCTTCACAATCCAGAATAACGTTTCAAAAATTAAAAGTCTAACTTTCGAAACAACTGAGATACAGGGTGTTCTTCGTCAAATGACAGGTATAGTATCTTTCGAACCAATGCTCTGATTCGACTGAAATTTTCACCAATCATTCCTCTTCACAATCCAGAATAACGTTCCAAAAATAAAAAGTCTAACTTTCGAAACAACTGAGATACAGGGTGTTCTTCGTCAAATGACAGGTATAGTATCTTTCGAACCAATGCTCTGATTCGACTGAAATTTTCACCAATCATTCCTCTTCACAATCCAGAATAACGTTCCAAAAATAAAAAGTCTAACTTTCGAAACAACTGAGATACAGGGTGTTCTTCGTCAAATGACAGGTATAGTATCTTTCGAACCAATGCTCTGATTCGACTGAAATTTTCACCAATCATTCCTCTTCACAATCCAGAATAACGTTCCAAAAATAAAAAGTCTAACATTCGAAACAACTGAGATACAGGGTGTTCTTCGTCAAATGACAGGTATAGTATCTTTCGGACCAATGCTCTGATTCGACTGAAATTTTCACCAATCATTCCTCTTCACAATCCAGAATAACGTTCCAAAAATAAAAAGTCTTACTTTCGAAACAACTGAGATACAGGGTGTTCTTCGTCAAATGACAGGTATAGTATCTTGCGAACCAATGCTCTGATTCGACTGAAATTTTCACCAATCATTCCTCTTCACAATCCAGAATAACGTTCCAAAAATAAAAAGTCTAACTTTCGAAACAACTGAGATACAGGGTGTTCTTCGTCAAATGACAGGTATAGTATCTTTCGAACCAATGCTCTGATTCGACTGAAATTTTCACCAATCATTCCTCTTCACAATCCAGAATAACGATTCAAAAATAAAAAGTCTAACATTCGAAACAACTGAGATACAGGGTGTTCTTCGTCAAATGACAGGTATAGTATCCTTCGAACCAATGCTCTGATTCGACTGAAATTTTCACCAATCATTCCTCTTCACAATCCAGAATAAAGTTCCAAAAATAAAAAGTCTAACTTTCGAAACAACTGAGATACAGGGTGTTCTTCGTCAAATGACAGGTATAGTATCTTGCGAACCAATGCTCTGATTCGACTGAAATTTTCACCAATCATTCCTCTTCACAATCCAGAATAACGTTCCAAAAATAAAAAGTCTAACTTTCGAAACAACTGAGATACAGGGTGTTCTTCGTCAAATGACAGGTATAGTATATTTCGAACCAATGCTCTGATTCGACTAAAATTTTCACCAATCATTCCTCTTCACAATCCAGAATAACGATTCAAAAATAAAAAGTCTAACATTCGAAACAACTGAGATACAGGGTGTTCTTCGTCAAATGACAGGTATAGTATCTTTCGAACCAATGCTCTGATTCGACTGAAATTTTCACCAATCATTCCTCTTCACAATCCAGAATAACGATTCAAAAATAAAAAGTCTAACATTCGAAACAACTGAGATACAGGGTGTTCTTCGTCAAATGGCAGGTATAGTATCTTTCGAACCAATGCTCTGATTCGACTGAAATTTTCACCAATCATTCCTCTTCACAATCCAGAATAACGTTCCAAAAATAAAAAGTCTAACTTTCGAAACAACTGAGAGACAGGGTGTGCTTCGTCAAATGACAGGTATAGTATCTTTCGAACCAATGCTCTGATTCGACTGAAATTTTCACCAATCATTCCTCTTCACAATCCAGAATAACGTTCCAAAAATAAAAAGTCTAACTTTCGAAACAACTGAGATACAGGGTGTTCTTCGTCAAATGACAGGTATAGTATCTTTCGAACCAATGCTCTGATTCGACTGAAATTTTCACCAATCATTCCTCTTCACAATCCAGAATAACGATTCAAAAATAAAAAGTCTAACATTCGAAACAACTGAGATACAGGGTGTTCTTCGTCAAATGACAGGTATAGTATCTTTCGAACCAATGCTCTGATTCGACTGAAATTTTCACCAATCATTCCTCTTCACAATCCAGAATAACGTTCCAAAAATAAAAAGTCTAACTTTCGAAACAACTGAGATACAGGGTGTTCTTCGTCAAATGACAGGTACAGTATCTTTCGAACCAATGCGCTGATTCGACTGAAATTTTCACCAATCATTCCTCTTCACAATCCAGAATAACGTTCCAAAAATAAAAAGTCTAACTTTCGAAACAACTGAGATACAGGGTGTTCTTCGTCAAATGACAGGTATAGTATCTTTCGAACCAATGCTCTGATTCGACTGAAATTTTCACCAATCATTCCTCTTCACAATCCAGAATAACGATTCAAAAATAAAAAGTCTAACATTCGAAACAACTGAGATACAGGGTGTTCTTCGTCAAATGACAGGTATAGTATCTTTCGAACCAATGCTCTGATTCGACTGAAATTTTCACCAATCATTCCTCTTCACAATCCAGAATAAAGTTCCAAAAATAAAAAGCCTAACTAACGAAACAACTGAGATACAGGGTGTTCTTCGTCAAATGAAAGGTATAGTATCTTTCGAACCAATGCTCTGATTCGACTGAAATTTTCACCACTCATTCGTCTTCACAATCCAGAATAACGTTTAAAAAATAAAAAGTCTAACTTTCGAAACAACTGAGATACGGGGTGTTCTTCGTCAAATGACAGGTATAGTATCTTTCGAACCAATGCTCTGATTCGACTGGAATTTTCACCAATCATTCCTCTTCACAATCCAGAATAACGTTCCAAAAATAAAAAGTCTAACTTTCGAAACAACTGAGATACAGGGTGTTCTTCGTCAAATGACAGGTATAGTATCTTTCGAACCAATGCTCTGATTCGACTGAAATTTTCACCAATCATTCCTCTTCACAATCCAGAATAACGTTTAAAAAATAAAAAGTCTAACTTTCGAAACAACTGAGATACGGGGTGTTCTTCGTCAAATGACAGGTATAGTATCTTTCGAACCAATGCTCTGATTCGACTGGAATTTTCACCAATCATTCCTCTTCACAATCCAGAATAACGTTCCAAAAATAAAAAGTCTAACTTTCGAAACAACTGAGATACAGGGTGTTCTTCGTCAAATGACAGGTATAGTATCTTGCGAACCAATGCTCTGATTCGACTGAAATTTTCACCAATCATTCCTCTTCACAATCCAGAATAACGTTCCAAAAATAAAAAGTCTAACTTTCGAAACAACTGAGATACAGGGTGTTCTTCGTCAAATGACAGGTATAGTATATTTCGAACCAATGCTCTGATTCGACTAAAATTTTCACCAATCATTCCTCTTCACAATCCAGAATAACGATTCAAAAATAAAAAGTCTAACATTCGAAACAACTGAGATACAGGGTGTTCTTCGTCAAATGACAGGTATAGTATCTTTCGAACCAATGCTCTGATTCGACTGAAATTTTCACCAATCATTCCTCTTCACAATCCAGAATAACGATTCAAAAATAAAAAGTCTAACATTCGAAACAACTGAGATACAGGGTGTTCTTCGTCAAATGGCAGGTATAGTATCTTTCGAACCAATGCTCTGATTCGACTGAAATTTTCACCAATCATTCCTCTTCACAATCCAGAATAACGTTCCAAAAATAAAAAGTCTAACTTTCGAAACAACTGAGAGACAGGGTGTGCTTCGTCAAATGACAAGTATAGTATCTTTCGAACCAATGCTCTGATTCGACTGAAATTTTCACCAATCATTCCTCTTCACAATCCAGAATAACGTTCCAAAAATAAAAAGTCTAACTTTCGAAACAACTGAGATACAGGGTGTTCTTCGTCAAATGACAGGTATAGTATCTTTCGAACCAATGCTCTGATTCGACTGAAATTTTCAACAATCATTCCTCTTCACAATCCAGAATAACGATTCAAAAATAAAAAGTCTAACATTCGAAACAACTGAGATACAGGGTGTTCTTCGTCAAATGACAGGTATAGTATCTTTCGAACCAATGCTCTGATTCGACTGAAATTTTCACCAATCATTCCTCTTCACAATCCAGAATAACGTTCCAAAAATAAAAAGTCTAACTTTCGAAACAACTGAGATACAGGGTGTTCTTCGTCAAATGACAGGTACAGTATCTTTCGAACCAATGCGCTGATTCGACTGAAATTTTCACCAATCATTCCTCTTCACAATCCAGAATAACGTTCCAAAAATAAAAAGTCTAACTTTCGAAACAACTGAGATACAGGGTGTTCTTCGTCAAATGACAGGTATAGTATCTTTCGAACCAATGCTCTGATTCGACTGAAATTTTCACCAATCATTCCTCTTCACAATCCAGAATAACGATTCAAAAATAAAAAGTCTAACATTCGAAACAACTGAGATACAGGGTGTTCTTCGTCAAATGACAGGTATAGTATCTTTCGAACCAATGCTCTGATTCGACTGAAATTTTCACCAATCATTCCTCTTCACAATCCAGAATAAAGTTCCAAAAATAAAAAGCCTAACTAACGAAACAACTGAGATACAGGGTGTTCTTCGTCAAATGAAAGGTATAGTATCTTTCGAACCAATGCTCTGATTCGACTGAAATTTTCACCACTCATTCGTCTTCACAATCCAGAATAACGTTTAAAAAATAAAAAGTCTAACTTTCGAAACAACTGAGATACGGGGTGTTCTTCGTCAAATGACAGGTATAGTATCTTTCGAACCAATGCTCTGATTCGACTGGAATTTTCACCAATCATTCCTCTTCACAATCCAGAATAACGTTCCAAAAATAAAAAGTCTAACTTTCGAAACAACTGAGATACAGGGTGTTCTTCGTCAAATGACAGGTATAGTATCTTTCGAACCAATGCTCTGATTCGACTGAAATTTTCACCAATCATTCCTCTTCACAATCCAGAATAACGATTTAAAAATAAAAAGTCTAACATTCGAAACAAACGAGATACGGGGTGTTCTTCGTCAAATGACAGGTATAGTATCTTTCGAATCAATGCTCTGATTCGACTGAAATTTTCACCAATCATTCCACTTCACAATCCAGAATAACGTTCCAAAAATAAAAAGTCTAACTTTCGAAACAACTGAGATAAAGGGTGTTCTTCGTCAAATGACAGGTATAGTATCTTTCGAACCAATGCTCTGATTCGACTGAAATTTTCACCAATCATTCCTCTTCACAATCCAGAATGACGTTCCAAAAATAAAAAGTCTAACTTTCGAAACAACTGAGATACAGGGTGTTCTTCGTCAAATGACAGGTATAGTATCTTTCGAACCAATGCTCTGATTAGACTGAAATTTTCACCAATCATTCCTCTTCACAATCCAGAATTACGATTCAAAAATAAAAAGTCTAACATTCGAAACAACTGAGAAACAGGGTGTCCTTCGTCAAATGACAGGTATAGTATCTTTCGAACCAATGCTCTGATTCGACTGAAATTTTCACCAATCATTCCTCTTCACAATCCAGTATAACGTTCCAAAAATAAAAAGTCTTACTTTCGAAACAACTGAGATACAGGGTGTTCTTCGTCAAATGACAGGTAAAGTATCTTTCGAACCAATGCTCTGATTCGACTGAAATTTTCACCAATCATTCCTCTTCACAATCCAGAATAACGTTCCAAAAATAAATAGTCTAACTTTCGAAACAACTGAGATACAGGGTGTTCTTCGTCAAATGACAGGTAAAGTATCTTGCGCACCAATGCTCTGATTCGACTGAAATTTTCACCAATCATTCCTCTTCACAATCCAGAACAACGTTCCAAAAATAAAAAGTCTAACTTTCGAAACAACTGAGATACAGGGTGTTCTTCGTCAAATGACAGGTATAGTATCTTTCGAACCAATGCTCTGATTCGAATGAAATTTTCACCAATCATTCCTCTTCACAATCCAGAATAACGTTCCAAAAATAAAAAGTCTAACTTTCGAAACAACTGAGATACAGGGCGTTCTTCGTCAAATGACAGGTATAGTATCTTTCGAACCAATGCTCTGATTCGACTGAAATTTTCACCAATCATTCCTCTTCACAATCCAGAATAACGTTCCAAAAATAAAAAGTCTAACTTCCGAAACAACTGAGATACAGGGTGTTCTTCGTCAAATGACAGGTATAGTATCTTTCGAACCAATGCTCTGATTCGACTGAAATTTTCACCAAACATTCCTCTTCACAATCCAGAATAACGATTCAAAAATAAAAAGTCTAACATTCGAAACAACTGAGATACAGGGTGTTCTTCGTCAAATGACAGGTATAGTATCTTTCGAACCAATGCTCTGATTCGACTGAAATTTTCACCAATCATTCCTCTTCACAATCCAGAATAACGTTCCAAAAATAAAAAGTCTAACTTTCGAAACAACTGAGATGCAGGGTGTTCTTCGTCAAATGACAGGTATAGTATCTTTCGAACCAATGCTCTGATTCGACTGAAATTTTCACCAATCATTCCTCTTCACAATCCAGAATAACGTTCCAAAAATTAAAAGTCTAACTTTCGAAACAACTGAGATACAGGGTGTTCTTCGTCAAATGACAGGTATAGTATCTTTCGAACCAATGCTCTGATTCGACTGAAATTTTCACCAATCATTCCTCTTCACAATCCAGAATAACGATTCAAAAATAAAAAGTCTAACATTCGAAACAACTGAGATACAGGGTGTTCTTCGTCAAATGACAGGTATAGTATCTTTCGAACCAATGCTCTGATTCGACTGAAATTTTCACCAATCATTCCTCTTCACAATCCAGAATAAAGTTCCAAAAATAAAAAGCCTAACTAACGAAACAACTGAGATACAGGGTGTTCTTCGTCAAATGAAAGGTATAGTATCTTTCGAACCAATGCTCTGATTCGACTGAAATTTTCACCACTCATTCGTCTTCACAATCCAGAATAACGTTTAAAAAATAAAAAGTCTAACTTTCGAAACAACTGAGATACGGGGTGTTCTTCGTCAAATGACAGGTATAGTATCTTTCGAACCAATGCTCTGATTCGACTGGAATTTTCACCAATCATTCCTCTTCACAATCCAGAATAACGTTCCAAAAATAAAAAGTCTAACTTTCGAAACAACTGAGATACAGGGTGTTCTTCGTCAAATGACAGGTATAGTATCTTTCGAACCAATGCTCTGATTCGACTGAAATTTTCACCAATCATTCCTCTTCACAATCCAGAATAACGATTTAAAAATAAAAAGTCTAACATTCGAAACAAACGAGATACGGGGTGTTCTTCGTCAAATGACAGGTATAGTATCTTTCGAATCAATGCTCTGATTCGACTGAAATTTTCACCAATCATTCCACTTCACAATCCAGAATAACGTTCCAAAAATAAAAAGTCTAACTTTCGAAACAACTGAGATAAAGGGTGTTCTTCGTCAAATGACAGGTATAGTATCTTTCGAACCAATGCTCTGATTCGACTGAAATTTTCACCAATCATTCCTCTTCACAATCCAGAATGACGTTCCAAAAATAAAAAGTCTAACTTTCGAAACAACTGAGATACAGGGTGTTCTTCTTCAAATGACAGGTATAGTATCTTTCGAACCAATGCTCTGATTAGACTGAAATTTTCACCAATCATTCCTCTTCACAATCCAGAATTACGATTCAAAAATAAAAAGTCTAACATTCGAAACAACTGAGAAACAGGGTGTCCTTCGTCAAATGACAGGTATAGTATCTTTCGAACCAATGCTCTGATTCGACTGAAATTTTCACCAATCATTCCTCTTCACAATCCAGAATAACGTTTCAAAAATTAAAAGTCTAACTTTCGAAACAACTGAGATACAGGGTGTTCTTCGTCAAATGACAGGTATAGTATCTTTCGAACCAATGCTCTGATTCGACTGAAATTTTCACCAATCATTCCTCTTCACAATCCAGAATAACGTTCCAAAAATAAAAAGTCTAACTTTCGAAACAACTGAGATACAGGGTGTTCTTCGTCAAATGACAGGTATAGTATCTTTCGAACCAATGCTCTGATTCGACTGAAATTTTCACCAATCATTCCTCTTCACAATCCAGAATAACGTTCCAAAAATAAAAAGTCTAACTTTCGAAACAACTGAGATACAGGGTGTTCTTCGTCAAATGACAGGTATAGTATCTTTCGAACCAATGCTCTGATTCGACTGAAATTTTCACCAATCATTCCTCTTCACAATCCAGAATAACGTTCCAAAAATAAAAAGTCTAACTTTCGAAACAACTGAGATACAGGGCGTTCTTCGTCAAATGACAGGTATAGTATCTTTCGAACCAATGCTCTGATTCGACTGAAATTTTCACCAATCATTCCTCTTCACAATCCAGAATAACGTTCCAAAAATAAAAAGTCTAACTTTCGAAACAACTGAGATACAGGGTGTTCTTCGTCAAATGACAGGTATAGTATCTTTCGAACCAATGCTCTGATTCGACTGAAATTTTCACCAAACATTCCTCTTCACAATCCAGAATAACGATTCAAAAATAAAAAGTCTAACATTCGAAACAACTGAGATACAGGGTGTTCTTCGTCAAATGACAGGTATAGTATCTTTCGAACCAATGCTCTGATTCGACTGAAATTTTCACCAATCATTCCTCTTCACAATCCAGAATAACGTTCCAAAAATAAAAAGTCTAACTTTCGAAACAACTGAGATGCAGGGTGTTCTTCGTCAAATGACAGGTATAGTATCTTTCGAACCAATGCTCTGATTCGACTGAAATTTTCACCAATCATTCCTCTTCACAATCCAGAATAACGTTCCAAAAATTAAAAGTCTAACTTTCGAAACAACTGAGATACAGGGTGTTCTTCGTCAAATGACAGGTATAGTATCTTTCGAACCAATGCTCTGATTCGACTGAAATTTTCACCAATCATTCCTCTTCACAATCCAGAATAACGTTCCAAAAATAAAAAGTCTAACTTTCGAAACAACTGAGATACAGGGTGTTCTTCGTCAAATGACAGGTATAGTATCTTGCGAACCAATGCTCTGATTCGACTGAAATTTTCACCAATCATTCCTCTTCACAATCCAGAATAACGTTCCAAAAATAAAAAGTCTAACTTTCGTAACAACTGAGATACAGGGTGTTCTTCGTCAAATGACAGGTATAGTATATTTCGAACCAATGCTCTGATTCGACTAAAATTTTCACCAATCATTCCTCTTCACAATCCAGAATAACGATTCAAAAATAAAAAGTCTAACATTCGAAACAACTGAGATACAGGGTGTTCTTCGTCAAATGACAGGTATAGTATCTTTCGAACCAATGCTCTGATTCGACTGAAATTTTCACCAATCATTCCTCTTCACAATCCAGAATAACGATTCAAAAATAAAAAGTCTAACATTCGAAACAACTGAGATACAGGGTGTTCTTCGTCAAATGGCAGGTATAGTATCTCTCGAACCAATACTCTGATTCAACTGAAATTCTCACCAATCATTCCTCTTCACAATCCAGAATAACGTTCCAAAAATAAAAAGTCTAACTTTCGAAACAACTGAGAGACAGGGTGTGCTTCGTCAAATGACAGGTATAGTATCTTTCGAACCAATGCTCTGATTCGACTGAAATTTTCACCAATCATTCCTCTTCACAATCCAGAATAACGTTCCAAAAATAAAAAGTCTAACTTTCGAAACAACTGAGATACAGGGTGTTCTTCGTCAAATGACAGGTATAGTATCTTTCGAACCAATGCTCTGATTCGACTGAAATTTTCACCAATCATTCCTCTTCACAATCCAGAATAACGATTCAAAAATAAAAAGTCTAACATTCGAAACAACTGAGATACAGGGTGTTCTTCGTCAAATGACAGGTATAGTATCTTTCGAACCAATGCTCTGATTCGACTGAAATTTTCACCAATCATTCCTCTTCACAATCCAGAATAACGTTCCAAAAATAAAAAGTCTAACATTCGAAACAACTGAGATACAGGGTGTTTTTCGTCAAATGACAGGTACAGTATCTTTCGAACCAATGCGCTGATTCGACTGAAATTTTCACCAATCATTCCTCTTCACAATCCAGAATAACGTTCCAAAAATAAAAAGTCTAACTTTCGAAACAACTGAGATACAGGGTGTTCTTCGTCAAATGACAGGTATAGTATCTTGCGAACAAATGCTCTGATTCGACTGAAATTTTCACCAATCATTCCTCTTCACAATCCAGAATAACGTTCCAAAAATAAAAAGTCTTACTTTCGAAACAATTGAGATACAGGGTGTTCTTCGTCAAATGACAGGTATAGTATCTTGCGAACCAATGCTCTGATTCGACTGAAATTTTCACCAATCATTCCTCTTCACAATCCAGAATAACGTTCCAAAAATTAAAAGTCTAACTTTCGAAACAACTGAGATACAGGGTGTTCTTCGTCAAATGACAGGTATAGTATCTTTCGAACCAATACTCTGATTCGACTGAAATTTTCACCAATCATTCCTCTTCACAATCCAGAATAACGTTCCAAAAATAAAAAGTCTAACTTTCGAAACAACTGAGATACAGGGAGTTCTTCGTCAAATGACAGGTATAGTATCTTTCGAACCAATGCTCTGATTCGACTGAAATTTTCACCAATCATTCCTCTTCACAATCCAGAATAACGATTCAAAAATAAAAGGTCTAACATTCGAAAAAACTGAGATACAGGGTGTTCTTCGTCAAATGACAGGTATAGTATCTTTCGAACCAATGCTCTGATTCGAATGAAATTTTCACCAATCATTCCTCTTCACAATCCAGAATAACGTTCCAAAAATAAAAAGTCTAACTTTCGAAACAACTGAGATACAGGGCGTTCTTCGTCAAATGACAGGTATAGTATCTTTCGAACCAATGCTCTGATTCGACTGAAATTTTCACCAATCATTCCTCTTCACAATCCAGAATAACGTTCCAAAAATAAAAAGTCTAACTTTCGAAACAACTGAGATACAGGGTGTTCTTCGTCAAATGACAGGTATAGTATCTTTCGAACCAATGCTCTGATTCGACTGAAATTTTCACCAAACATTCCTCTTCACAATCCAGAATACCGATTCAAAAATAAAAAGTCTAACATTCGAAACAACTGAGATACAGGGTGTTCTTCGTCAAATGACAGGTATAGTATCTTTCGAACCAATGCTCTGATTCGACTGAAATTCTCACCAATCATTCCTCTTCACAATCCAGAATAACGTTCCAAAAATAAAAAGTCTAACTTTCGAAACAACTGAGATACAGGGTGTTCTTCGTCAAATGACAGGTATAGTATCTTTCGAACCAATACTCTGATTCGACTGAAATTTTCACCAATCATTCCTCTTCACAATCCAGAATAACGTTCCAAAAATAAAAAGTCTAACTTTCGAAACAACTGAGATACAGGGAGTTCTTCGTCAAATGACAGGTATAGTATCTTTCGAACCAATGCTCTGATTCGACTGAAATTTTCACCAATCATTCCTCTTCACAATCCAGAATAACGTTCCAAAAATAAAAAGTCTAACTTTCGAAACAACTGAGATACAGGGTGTTCTTCGTCAAATGACAGGTATAGTATCTTTCGAACCAATTTTCTGATTCGACTGAAATTTTCACCAATCATTCCTCTTCACAATCCAGAATAACGATTCAAAAATAAAAGGTCTAACATTCGAAACAACTGAGATACAGGGTGTTCTTCGTCAAATGACAGGTATAGTATCTTGCGAACCAATGCTCTGATTCGACTGAAATTTTCACCAATCATTCCTCTTCACAATCCAGAATAACGTTCCAAAAATAAAAAGTCTAACTTTCGATACAACTGAGATACAGGATGTTCTTCGTCAAATGACAGGTATAGTATCTTTCGAACCAATGCTCTGATTCGACTGAAATTTTCACCAATCATTCCTCTTCACAATCCAGAATAACAATTCAAAAATAAAAAGTCTAACATTCGAAACAACTGAGATACAGGGTGTTCTTCGTCAAATGACAGGTATAGTATCTTTCGAACCAATGCTCTGATTCGACTGAAATTTTCACCAATCATTCCTCTTCACAATCCAGAATAACGTTCCAAAAATAAAAAGTCTAACTTTCGAAACAACTGAGATACAGGGTGTTCTTCGTCAAATGACAGGTATAGTATCTTTCGAACCAATGCTCTGATTCGACTGAAATTTTCACCAATCATTCCTCTTCACAATCCAGAATAACGTTCCAAAAATAAAAAGTCTAACTTTCGAAACAACTGAGATACAGGGTGTTCTTCGTCAAATGACAGGTATAGTATCTTGCGAACCAATGCTCTGATTCGACTGAAATTTTCACCAATCATTCCTCTTCACAATCCAGAATAACGTTCCAAAAATAAAAAGTCTAACTTTCGTAACAACTGAGATACAGGGTGTTCTTCGTCAAATGACAGGTATAGTATATTTCGAACCAATGCTCTGATTCGACTAAAATTTTCACCAATCATTCCTCTTCACAATCCAGAATAACGATTCAAAAATAAAAAGTCTAACATTCGAAACAACTGAGATACAGGGTGTTCTTCGTCAAATGACAGGTATAGTATCTTTCGAACCAATGCTCTGATTCGACTGAAATTTTCACCAATCATTCCTCTTCACAATCCAGAATAACGATTCAAAAATAAAAAGTCTAACATTCGAAACAACTGAGATACAGGGTGTTCTTCGTCAAATGGCAGGTATAGTATCTTTCGAACCAATACTCTGATTCAACTGAAATTCTCACCAATCATTCCTCTTCACAATCCAGAATAACGTTCCAAAAATAAAAAGTCTAACTTTCGAAACAACTGAGAGACAGGGTGTGCTTCGTCAAATGACAGGTATAGTATCTTTCGAACCAATGCTCTGATTCGACTGAAATTTTCACCAATCATTCCTCTTCACAATCCAGAATAACGTTCCAAAAATAAAAAGTCTAACTTTCGAAACAACTCAGATAAAGGGTGTTCTTCGTCAAATGACAGGTATAGTATCTTTCGAACCAATGCTCTGATTCGACTGAAATTTTCACCAATCATTCCTCTTCACAATCCAGAATAACGATTCAAAAATAAAAAGTCTAACATTCGAAACAACTGAGATACAGGGTGTTCTTCGTCAAATGACAGGTATAGTATCTTGCGAACCAATGCTCTGATTCGACTGAAATTTTCACCAATCATTCCTCTTCACAATCCAGAATAACGTTCCAAAAATAAAAAGTCTAACTTTCGTAACAACTGAGATACAGGGTGTTCTTCGTCAAATGACAGGTATAGTATATTTCGAACCAATGCTCTGATTCGACTAAAATTTTCACCAATCATTCCTCTTCACAATCCAGAATAACGATTCAAAAATAAAAAGTCTAACATTCGAAACAACTGAGATACAGGGTGTTCTTCGTCAAATGACAGGTATAGTATCTTTCGAACCAATGCTCTGATTCGACTGAAATTTTCACCAATCATTCCTCTTCACAATCCAGAATAACGATTCAAAAATAAAAAGTCTAACATTCGAAACAACTGAGATACAGGGTGTTCTTCGTCAAATGGCAGGTATAGTATCTTTCGAACCAATACTCTGATTCAACTGAAATTCTCACCAATCATTCCTCTTCACAATCCAGAATAACGTTCCAAAAATAAAAAGTCTAACTTTCGAAACAACTGAGATACAGGATGTTCTTCGTCAAATGACAGGTATAGTATCTTTCGAACCAATGCTCTGATTCGACTGAAATTTTCACCAATCATTCCTCTTCACAATCCAGAATAACGTTCCAAAAATAAAAAGTCTAACTTTCGAAACAACTGAGATACAGGGTGTTCTTCGTCAAATGACAGGTATAGTATCTTTCGAACCAATTTTCTGATTCGACTGAAATTTTCACCAATCATTCCTCTTCACAATCCAGAATAACGATTCAAAAATAAAAGGTCTAACATTCGAAACAACTGAGATACAGGGTGTTCTTCGTCAAATGACAGGTATAGTATCTTGCGAACCAATGCTCTGATTCGACTGAAATTTTCACCAATCATTCCTCTTCACAATCCAGAATAACGTTCCAAAAATAAAAAGTCTAACTTTCGATACAACTGAGATACAGGATGTTCTTCGTCAAATGACAGGTATAGTATCTTTCGAACCAATGCTCTGATTCGACTGAAATTTTCACCAATCATTCCTCTTCACAATCCAGAATAACAATTCAAAAATAAAAAGTCTAACATTCGAAACAACTGAGATACAGGGTGTTCTTCGTCAAATGACAGGTATAGTATCTTTCGAACCAATGCTCTGATTCGACTGAAATTTTCACCAATCATTCCTCTTCACAATCCAGAATAACGTTCCAAAAATAAAAAGTCTAACTTTCGAAACAACTGAGATACAGGGTGTTCTTCGTCAAATGACAGGTATAGTATCTTTCGAACCAATGCTCTGATTCGACTGAAATTTTCACCAATCATTCCTCTTCACAATCCAGAATAACGTTCCAAAAATAAAAAGTCTAACTTTCGAAACAACTGAGATACAGGGTGTTCTTCGTCAAATGACAGGTATAGTATCTTGCGAACCAATGCTCTGATTCGACTGAAATTTTCACCAATCATTCCTCTTCACAATCCAGAATAACGTTCCAAAAATAAAAAGTCTAACTTTCGTAACAACTGAGATACAGGGTGTTCTTCGTCAAATGACAGGTATAGTATATTTCGAACCAATGCTCTGATTCGACTAAAATTTTCACCAATCATTCCTCTTCACAATCCAGAATAACGATTCAAAAATAAAAAGTCTAACATTCGAAACAACTGAGATACAGGGTGTTCTTCGTCAAATGACAGGTATAGTATCTTTCGAACCAATGCTCTGATTCGACTGAAATTTTCACCAATCATTCCTCTTCACAATCCAGAATAACGATTCAAAAATAAAAAGTCTAACATTCGAAACAACTGAGATACAGGGTGTTCTTCGTCAAATGGCAGGTATAGTATCTTTCGAACCAATACTCTGATTCAACTGAAATTCTCACCAATCATTCCTCTTCACAATCCAGAATAACGTTCCAAAAATAAAAAGTCTAACTTTCGAAACAACTGAGAGACAGGGTGTGCTTCGTCAAATGACAGGTATAGTATCTTTCGAACCAATGCTCTGATTCGACTGAAATTTTCACCAATCATTCCTCTTCACAATCCAGAATAACGTTCCAAAAATAAAAAGTCTAACTTTCGAAACAACTCAGATAAAGGGTGTTCTTCGTCAAATGACAGGTATAGTATCTTTCGAACCAATGCTCTGATTCGACTGAAATTTTCACCAATCATTCCTCTTCACAATCCAGAATAACGATTCAAAAATAAAAAGTCTAACATTCGAAACAACTGAGATACAGGGTGTTCTTCGTCAAATGACAGGTATAGTATCTTTCGAACCAATGCTCTGATTCGACTGAAATTTTCACCAATCATTCCTCTTCACAATCCAGAATAACGTTCCAAAAATAAAAAGTCTAACATTCGAAACAACTGAGATACAGGGTGTTCTTCGTCAAATGACAGGTACAGTATCTTTCGAACCAATGCGCTGATTCGACTGAAATTTTCACCAATCATTCCTCTTCACAATCCAGAATAACGTTCCAAAAATAAAAAGTCTAACTTTCGAAACAACTGAGATACAGGGTGTTCTTCGTCAAATGACAGGTATAGTATCTTGCGAACAAACGCTCTGATTCGACTGAAATTTTCACCAATCATTCCTCTTCACAATCCAGAATAACGTTCCAAAAATAAAAAGTCTTACTTTCGAAACAACTGAGATACAGGGTGTTCTTCGTCAAATGACAGGTATAGTATCTTGCGAACCAATGCTCTGATTCGACTGAAATTTTCACCAATCATTCCTCTTCACAATCCAGAATAACGTTCCAAAAATTAAAAGTCTAACTTTCGAAACAACTGAGATACAGGGTGTTCTTCGTCAAATGACAGGTATAGTATCTTTCGAACCAATACTCTGATTCGACTGAAATTTTCACCAATCATTCCTCTTCACAATCCAGAATAACGTTCCAAAAATAAAAAGTCTAACTTTCGAAACAACTGAGATACAGGGAGTTCTTCGTCAAATGACAGGTATAGTATCTTTCGAACCAATGCTCTGATTCGACTGAAATTTTCACCAATCATTCCTCTTCACAATCCAGAATAACGATTCAAAAATAAAAGGTCTAACATTCGAAAAAACTGAGATACAGGGTGTTCTTCGTCAAATGACAGGTATAGTATCTTTCGAACCAATGCTCTGATTCGAATGAAATTTTCACCAATCATTCCTCTTCACAATCCAGAATAACGTTCCAAAAATAAAAAGTCTAACTTTCGAAACAACTGAGATACAGGGCGTTCTTCGTCAAATGACAGGTATAGTATCTTTCGAACCAATGCTCTGATTCGACTGAAATTTTCACCAATCATTCCTCTTCACAATCCAGAATAACGTTCCAAAAATAAAAAGTCTAACTTTCGAAACAACTGAGATACAGGGTGTTCTTCGTCAAATGACAGGTATAGTATCTTTCGAACCAATGCTCTGATTCGACTGAAATTTTCACCAAACATTCCTCTTCACAATCCAGAATACCGATTCAAAAATAAAAAGTCTAACATTCGAAACAACTGAGATACAGGGTGTTCTTCGTCAAATGACAGGTATAGTATCTTTCGAACCAATGCTCTGATTCGACTGAAATTTTCACCAATCATTCCTCTTCACAATCCAGAATAACGTTCCAAAAATAAAAAGTCTAACTTTCGAAACAACTCAGATACAGGGAGTTCTTCGTCAAATGACAGGTATAGTATCTTTCGAACCAATGCTCTGATTCGACTGAAATTTTCACCAATCATTCCTCTTCACAATCCAGAATAACGTTCCAAAAATAAAAAGTCTAACTTTCGAAACAACTGAGATACAGGGTGTTCTTCGTCAAATGACAGGTATAGTATCTTTCGAACCAATTTTCTGATTCGACTGAAATTTTCACAAATAATTCCTCTTCACAATCCAGAATAACGATTCAAAAATAAAAGGTCTAACATTCGAAACAACTGAGATACAGGGTGTTCTTCGTCAAATGACAGGTATAGTATCTTGCGAACCAATGCTCTGATTCGACTGAAATTTTCACCAATCATTCCTCTTCACAATCCAGAATAACAATTCAAAAATAAAAAGTCTAACATTCGAAACAACTGAGATACAGGGTGTTCTTCGTCAAATGACAGGTATAGTATCTTTCGAACCAATGCTCTGATTCGACTGAAATTTTCACCAATCATTCCTCTTCACAATCCAGAATAACGTTCCAAAAATAAAAAGTCTAACTTTCGAAACAACTGAGATACAGGGTGTTCTTCGTCAAATGACAGGTATAGTATCTTTCGAACCAATGCTCTGATTCGACTGAAATTTTCACCAATCATTCCACTTCACAATCCAGAATAACGTTCCACAAATAAAAAGTCTAACTTTCGAAACAACTGAGATACAGGGTGTTCTTCGTCAAATGACAGGTAAATTATCTTGCGCACCAATGCTCTGATTCGACTGAAATTTTCACCAATCATTCCTCTTCACAATCCAGAACAACGTTCCAAAAATAAAAAGTCTAACTTTCGAAACAACTGAGATACAGGGTGTTCTTCGTCAAATGACAGGTATAGTATCTTTCGAACCAATGCTCTGATTCGAATGAAATTTTCACCAATCATTCCTCTTCACAATCCAGAATAACGTTCCAAAAATAAAAAGTCTAACTTTCGAAACAACTGAGATACAGGGCGTTCTTCGTCAAATGACAGGTATAGTATCTTTCGAACCAATGCTCTGATTCGACTGAAATTTTCACCAAACATTCCTCTTCACAATCCAGAATACCGATTCAAAAATAAAAAGTCTAACATTCGAAACAACTGAGATACAGGGTGTTCTTCGTCAAATGACAGGTATAGTATCTTTCGAACCAATGCTCTGATTCGACTGAAATTCTCACCAATCATTCCTCTTCACAATCCAGAATAACGTTCCAAAAATAAAAAGTCTAACTTTCGAAACAACTGAGATACAGGGTGTTCTTCGTCAAATGACAGGTATAGTATCTTGCGAACAAATGCTCTGATTCGACTGAAATTTTCACCAATCATTCCTCTTCACAATCCAGAATAACGTTCCAAAAATAAAAAGTCTTACTTTCGAAACAACTGAGATACAGGGTGTTCTTCGTCAAATGACAGGTATAGTATCTTGCGAACCAATGCTCTGATTCGACTGAAATTTTCACCAATCATTCCTCTTCACAATCCAGAATAACGTTCCAAAAATAAAAAGTCTAACTTTCGAAACAACTGAGATACAGGGTGTTCTTCGTCAAATGACAGGTATAGTATCTTTCGAACCAATTTTCTGATTCGACTGAAATTTTCACCAATCATTCCTCTTCACAATCCAGAATAACGATTCAAAAATAAAAGGTCTAACATTCGAAACAACTGAGATACAGGGTGTTCTTCGTCAAATGACAGGTATAGTATCTTGCGAACCAATGCTCTGATTCGACTGAAATTTTCACCAATCATTCCTCTTCACAATCCAGAATAACGTTCCAAAAATAAAAAGTCTAACTTTCGATACAACTGAGATACAGGGTGTTCTTCGTCAAATGACAGGTATAGTATCTTTCGAACCAATGCTCTGATTCGACTGAAATTTTCACCAATCATTCCTCTTCACAATCCAGAATAACAATTCAAAAATAAAAAGTCTAACATTCGAAACAACTGAGATACAGGGTGTTCTTCGTCAAATGACAGGTATAGTATCTTTCGAACCAATGCTCTGATTCGACTGAAATTTTCACCAATCATTCCTCTTCACAATCCAGAATAACATTCCAAAAATAAAAAGTCTAACTTTCGAAACAACTGAGATACAGGGTGTTCTTCGTCAAATGACAGGTATAGTATCTTTCGAACCAATGCTCTGATTCGACTGAAATTTTCACCAATCATTCCTCTTCACAATCCAGAATAACGTTCCAAAAATAAAAAGTCTAACTTTCGAAACAACTGAGATACAGGGTGTTCTTCGTCAAATGACAGGTATAGTATCTTTCGAACCAATGCTCTGATTCGACTGAAATTTTCACCAATCATTCCTCTTCACAATCCAGAATAACGATTCAAAAATAAAAAGTCTAACATTCGAAACAACTGAGATACAGGTTGTTCTTCGTCAAATGACAGGTATAGTATCTTTCGAACAAATGCTCTGATTCGACCGAAATTTTCACCAATCATTCCTCTTCACAATCCAGAATAACGTTCCGAAAATAAAAAGTCTAACTCTCGAAACAACTGAGATACAGGGTGTTCTTCGTCAAATGACAGGTATAGTATCTTTCGAACCAATGCTCTGATTCGACTGAAATTTTCACCAATCATTCCTCTTCACAATCCAGAATGACGTTTCAAAAATAAAAAGTCTAACATTCGAAACAACTGAGAAACAGGGTGTCCTTCGTCAAATGACAGGTATAGTATCTTTCGAACCAATGCTCTGATTCGACTGAAATTTTCACCAATCATTCCTCTTCACAATCCAGTATAACGTTCCAAAAATAAAAAGTCTAACTTTCGAAACAACTGAGATACAGGGTGTTCTTCGTCAAATGACAGGTAAAGTATCTTTCGAACCAATGCTCTGATTCGACTGAAATTTTCACCAATCATTCCTCTTCACAATCCAGAATAACGTTCCAAAAATAAAAAGTCTAACTTTCGAAACAACTGAGATACAGGGTGTTCTTCGTCAAATGACAGGTAAAGTATCTTGCGCACCAATGCTCTGATTCGACTGAAATTTTCACCAATCATTCCTCTTCACAATCCAGAACAACGTTCCAAAAATAAAAAGTCTAACTTTCGAAACAACTGAGATACAGGGTGTTCTTCGTCAAATGACAGGTATAGTATCTTTCGAACCAATGCTCTG
This sequence comes from Myrrha octodecimguttata, assembly GCA_958510865.1. Lineage (NCBI taxonomy): Eukaryota > Metazoa > Arthropoda > Insecta > Coleoptera > Coccinellidae > Myrrha > Myrrha octodecimguttata. The sequence goes on from OY294062.1 coordinate 13,362,571, forward strand.
ATTCGAATGAAATTTTCACCAATCATTCCTCTTCACAATCCAGAATAACGTTCCAAAAATAAAAAGTCTAACTTTCGAAACAACTGAGATACAGGGCGTTCTTCGTCAAATGACAGGTATAGTATCTTTCGAACCAATGCTCTGATTCGACTGAAATTTTCACCAATCATTCCTCTTCACAATCCAGAATAACGTTCCAAAAATAAAAAGTCTAACTTTCGAAACAACTGAGATACAGGGTGTTCTTCGTCAAATGACAGGTATAGTATCTTTCGAACCAATGCTCTGATTCGACTGAAATTTTCACCAAACATTCCTCTTCACAATCCAGAATAACGATTCAAAAATAAAAAGTCTAACATTCGAAACAACTGAGATACAGGGTGTTCTTCGTCAAATGACAGGTATAGTATCTTTCGAACCAATGCTCTGATTCGACTGAAATTTTCACCAATCATTCCTCTTCACAATCCAGAATAACGTTCCAAAAATAAAAAGTCTAACTTTCGAAACAACTGAGATACAGGGTGTTCTTCGTCAAATGACAGGTATAGTATCTTGCGAACAAATGCTCTGATTCGACTGAAATTTTCACCAATCATTCCTCTTCACAATCCAGAATAACGTTCCAAAAATAAAAAGTCTTACTTTCGAAACAACTGAGATACAGGGTGTTCTTCGTCAAATGACAGGTATAGTATCTTGCGAACCAATGCTCTGATTCGACTGAAATTTTCACCAATCATTCCTCTTCACAATCCAGAATAACGTTCCAAAAATTAAAAGTCTAACTTTCGAAACAACTGAGATACAGGGTGTTCTTCGTCAAATGACAGGTATAGTATCTTTCGAACCAATACTCTGATTCGACTGAAATTTTCACCAATCATTCCTCTTCACAATCCAGAATAACGTTCCAAAAATAAAAAGTCTAACTTTCGAAACAACTGAGATACAGGGAGTTCTTCGTCAAATGACAGGTATAGTATCTTTCGAACCAATGCTCTGATTCGACTGAAATTTTCACCAATCATTCCTCTTCACAATCCAGAATAACGTTCCAAAAATAAAAAGTCTAACTTTCGAAACAACTGAGATACAGGGTGTTCTTCGTCAAATGACAGGCATAGTATCTTTCGAACCAATTTTCTGATTCGACTGAAATTTTCACCAATCATTCCTCTTCACAATCCAGAATAACGATTCAAAAATAAAAGGTCTAACATTCGAAACAACTGAGATACAGGGTGTTCTTCGTCAAATCACAGGTATAGTATCTTGCGAACCAATGCTCTGATTCGACTGAAATTTTCACCAATCATTCCTCTTCATAATCCAGAATAACGTTCCAAAAATAAAAAGTCTAACTTTCGAAACAACTGAGATACAGGGTGTTCTTCGTCAAATGACAGGTATAGTATCTTTCGAACCAATGCTCTGATTCGACTGAAATTTTCCCCAATCATTCCTCTTCACAATCCAGAATAACGATTCAAAAATAAAAAGTCTAACATTCGAAACAACTGAGATACAGGTTGTTCTTCGTCAAATGACAGGTATAGTATCTTTCGAACAAATGCTCTGATTCGACCGAAATTTTCACCAATCATTCCTCTTCACAATCCAGAATAACGTTCCGAAAATAAAAAGTCTAACTCTCGAAACAACTGAGATACAGGGTGTTCTTCGTCAAATGACAGGTATAGTATCTTTCGAACCAATGCTCTGATTCGACTGAAATTTTCACCAATCATTCCTCTTCACAATCCAGAATGACGTTCCAAAAATAAAAAGTCTAACTTTCGAAACAACTGAGATACAGGGTGTTCTTCGTCAAATGACAGGTATAGTATCTTTCGAACCAATGCTCTGATTAGACTGAAATTTTCACCAATCATTCCTCTTCACAATCCAGAATTACGATTCAAAAATAAAAAGTCTAACATTCGAAACAACTGAGAAACAGGGTGTCCTTCGTCAAATGACAGGTATAGTATCTTTCGAACCAATGCTCTGATTCGACTGAAATTTTCACCAATCATTCCTCTTCACAATCCAGTATAACGTTCCAAAAATAAAAAGTCTAACTTTCGAAACAACTGAGATACAGGGTGTTCTTCGTCAAATGACAGGTAAAGTATCTTTCGAACCAATGCTCTGATTCGACTGAAATTTTCACCAATCATTCCTCTTCACAATCCAGTATAACGTTCCAAAAATAAAAAGTCTAACTTTCGAAACAACTGAGATACAGGGTGTTCTTCGTCAAATGACAGGTAAAGTATCTTTCGAACCAATGCTCTGATTCGACTGAAATTTTCACCAATCATTCCTCTTCACAATCCAGAACAACGTTCCAAAAATAAAAAGTCTAACTTTCGAAACAACTGAGATACAGGGTGTTCTTCGTCAAATGACAGGTATAGTATCTTTCGAACCAATGCTCTGATTCGACTGAAATTTTCACCAATCATTCCTCTTCACAATCCAGAATAATGTTCCAAAAATAAAAAGTCTAACTTCCGAAACAACTGAGATACAGGGTGTTCTTCGTCAAATGACAGGTATAGTATCTTTCGAACCAATGCTCTGATTCGACTGAAATTTTCACCAATCATTCCTCTTCACAATCCAGAATAACGTTCCAAAAATAAAAAGTCTAACTTTCGAAACAACTGAGATACAGGGTGTTCTTCGTCAAATGACAGGTATAGTATCTTTCGAACCAATGCTCTGATTCGACTGAAATTTTCACCAAACATTCCTCTTCACAATCCAGAATAACGATTCAAAAATAAAAAGTCTAACATTCGAAACAACTGAGATACAGGGTGTTCTTCGTCAAATGACAGGTATAGTATCTTTCGAACCAATGCTCTGATTCGACTGAAATTTTCACCAATCATTCCTCTTCACAATCCAGAATAACGTTCCAAAAATAAAAAGTCTAACTTTCGAAACAACTGAGATACAGGGTGTTCTTCGTCAAATGACAGGTATAGTATCTTTCGAACAAATGCTCTGATTCGACCGAAATTTTCACCAATCATTCCTCTTCACAATCCAGAATAACGTTCCGAAAATAAAAAGTCTAACTCTCGAAACAACTGAGATACAGGGTGTTCTTCGTCAAATGACAGGTATAGTATCTTTCGAACCAATGCTCTGATTCGACTGAAATTTTCACCAATCATTCCTCTTCACAATCCAGAACGACGTTCCGAAAATAAAAAGTCTAACTTTCGAAACAACTGAGATACAGGGTGTTCTTCGTCAAATGACAGGTATAGTATCTTTCGAACCAATGCTCTGATTAGACTGAAATTTTCACCAATCATTCCTCTTCACAATCCAGAATTACGATTCAAAAATAAAAAGTCTAACATTCGAAACAACTGAGAAACAGGGTGTCCTTCGTCAAATGACAGGTATAGTATCTTTCGAACTAATGCTCTGATTCGACTGAAATTTTCACCAATCATTCCTCTTCACAATCCAGTATAACGTTCCAAAAATAAAAAGTCTAACTTTCGAAACAACTGAGATACAGGGTGTTCTTCGTCAAATGACAGGTAAAGTATCTTTCGAACCAATGCTCTGATTCGACTGAAATTTTCACCAATCATTCCTCTTCACAATCCAGTATAACGTTCCAAAAATAAAAAGTCTAACTTTCGAAACAACTGAGATACAGGGTGTTCTTCGTCAAATGACAGGTAAAGTATCTTTCGAACCAATGCTCTGATTCGACTGAAATTTTCACCAATCATTCCTCTTCACAATCCAGAACAACTTTCCAAAAATAAAAAGTCTAACTTTCGAAACAACTGAGATACAGGGTGTTCTTCGTCAAATGACAGGTATAGTATCTTTCGAACCAATGCTCTGATTCGACTGAAATTTTCACCAATCATTCCTCTTCACAATCCAGAATAACGTTCCAAAAATAAAAAGTCTAACTTTTGAAACAACTGAGATACAGGGTGTTCTTCGTCAAATGACAGGTATAGTATCTTTCGAACCAATGCTCTGATTCGACTGAAATTTTCACCAATCATTCCTCTTCACAATCCAGAATAACGTTCCAAAAATAAAAAGTCTAACTTTCGAAACAACTGAGATACAGGGTGTTCTTCGTCAAATGACAGGTATAGTATCTTTCGAACCAATGCTCTGATTCGACTGAAATTTTCACCAAACATTCCTCTTCACAATCCAGAATAACGATTCAAAAATAAAAAGTCTAACATTCGAAACAACTGAGATACAGGGTGTTCTTCGTCAAATGACAGGTATAGTATCTTTCGAACCAATGCTCTGATTCGACTGAAATTTTCACCAATCATTCCTCTTCACAATCCAGAATAACGTTCCAAAAATAAAAAGTCTAACTTTCGAATCAACTGAGATACAGGGTGTTCTTCGTCAAATGACAGGTATAGTATCTTGCGAACCAATGCTCTGATTCGACTGAAATTTTCACCAATCATTCCTCTTCACAATCCAGAATAACGTTCCAATAATAAAAAGTCTTACTTTCGAAACAACTGAGATACAGGGTGTTCTTCGTCAAATGACAGGTATAGTATCTTGCGAACCAATGCTCTGATTCGACTGAAATTTTCACCAATCATTCCTCTTCACAATCCAGAATAACGTTCCAAAAATTAAAAGTCTAACTTTCGAAACAACTGAGATACAGGGTGTTCTTCGTCAAATGACAGGTATAGTATCTTTCGAACCAATACTCTGATTCGACTGAAATTTTCACCAATCATTCCTCTTCACAATCCAGAATAACGTTCCAAAAATAAAAAGTCTAACTTTCGAAACAACTGAGATACAGGGAGTTCTTCGTCAAATGACAGGTATAGTATCTTTCGAACCAATGCTCTGATTCGACTGAAATTTTCACCAATCATTCCTCTTCACAATCCAGAATAACGTTCCAAAAATAAAAAGTCTAACTTTCGAAACAACTGAGATACAGGGTGTTCTTCGTCAAATGACAGGTATAGTATCTTTCGAACCAATTTTCTGATTCGAATGAAATTTTCACCAATCATTCCTCTTCACAATCCAGAATAACGATTCAAAAATAAAAGGTCTAACATTCGAAACAACTGAGATACAGGGTGTTCTTCGTCAAATGACAGGTATAGTATCTTGCGAACCAATGCTCTGATTCGACTGAAATTTTCACCAATCATTCCTCTTCACAATCCAGAATAACGTTCCAAAAATAAAAAGTCTAACTTTCGAAACAACTGAGATACAGGGTGTTCTTCGTCAAATGACAGGTATAGTATCTTTCGAACCAATGCTCTGATTCGACTGAAATTTTCACCAATCATTCCTCTTCACAATCCAGAATAACGATTCAAAAATAAAAAGTCTAACATTCGAAACAACTGAGATACAGGTTGTTCTTCGTCAAATGACAGGTATAGTATCTTTCGAACAAATGCTCTGATTCGACCGAAATTTTCACCAATCATTCCTCTTCACAATCCAGAATAACGTTCCGAAAATAAAAAGTCTAACTCTCGAAACAACTGAGATACAGGGTGTTCTTCGTCAAATGACAGGTATAGTATCTTTCGAACCAATGCTCTGATTCGACTGAAATTTTCACCAATCATTCCTCTTCACAATCCAGAATAACGATTCAAAAATAAAAAGTCTAACATTCGAAACAACTGAGATACAGGGTGTTCTTCGTCAAATGACAGGTATAGTATCTTTCGAACCAATGCTCTGATTCGACTGAAATTTTCACCAATCATTCCTCTTCACAATCCAGAATAACGATTCAAAAATAAAAAGTCTAACATTCGAAACAACTGAGATACAGGGTGTTCTTCGTCAAATGACAGGTATAGTATCTTTCGAACAAATGCTCTGATTCGACTGAAATTTTCACCAATCATTCCTCTTCACAATCCAGAATAACGTTCGAAAAATAAAAAGTCTAACTTTCGAAACAACTGAGATACAGGGTGTTCTTCGTCAAATGACAGGTATAGTATCTTGCGAACCAATGCTCTGATTCGACTGAAATTTTCACCAATCATTCCTCTTCACAATACAGAATAACGTTCCAAAAATAAAAAGTCTAACTTTCGAAACAACTGAGATACAGGGTGTTCTTCGTCAAATGACAGGTATAGTATCTTGCGAACCAATGCTCTGATTCGACTGAAATTTTCACCATTCATTCCTCTTCACAATCCAGAATATCGTTCCAAAAATAAAAAGTCTAACTTTCGAAACAACTGAGATACAGGGTGTTCTTCGTCAAATGACAGGTATAGTATCTTTCGAACGAATGCTCTGATTCGACTGAAATTTTCACCAATCATTCCTCTTCACAATCCAGAATAACGATTCAAAAATAAAAAGTCTAACATTCAAAACAACTGAGATACAGGGTGTTCTTCGTCAAATGACAGGTATAGTATCTTGCGAACCAATGCTCTGATTCGACTGAAATTTTCGCCAATCATTCCTCTTCACAATCCAGAATAACATTCCAAAAATAAAAAGTCTAACTTTCGAAACAACTGAGATACAGGGTGTTCTTCGTCAAATGACAGGTATAGTATCTTTCGAACCAATGCTCTGATTCGACTGAAATTTTCACCAATCATTCCTCTTCACAATCCAGAATAACGATTCAAAAATAAAAAGTCTAACATTCGAAACAACTGAGATGCAGGGTGTTCTTCGTCAAATGACAGGTATAGTATCTTTCGAACCAATGCTCTGATTCGACTGAAATTTTCACCAATCATTCCTCTTCACAATCCAGAATAACGTTCCAAAAATAAAAAGTCTAACTTTCGAAACAACTGAGATACAGGGTGTTCTTCGTCAAATGACAGGTATAGTATCTTGCGAACCAATGCTCTGATTCGACTGAAATTTTCACCAATCATTCCTCTTCACAATCCAGAATAACGTTCCAAAAATAAAAAGTCTAACTTTCGAAACAACTGAGATACAGGGTGTTCTTCGTCAAATGACAGGTATAGTATCTTGCGAACCAATGCTCTGATTCGACTGAAATTTTCACCAATCATTCCTCTTCACAATCCAGAATAACGTTTCAAAAATAAAAAGTCTAACTTTCGAAACAACTGAGATACAGGTTGTTCTTCGTCAAATGACAGGTATAGTATCTTTCGAACCAATGCTCTAATTCGACTGAAAATTTCACCAATCATTCCTCTTCACAATCCAGAATAACGTTTCAAAAATAAAAAGTCTAACATTCGAAACAACTGAGAAACAGGGTGTTCTTCGTCAAATGACAGGTATAGTATCTTTCGAACCAATGCTCTGATTCGACTGAAATTTTCACCAATCATTCCTCTTCACAATCCAGAATAACGTTCCAAAAATAAAAAGTCTAACTTTCGAAACAACTGAGATACAGGGTGTTCTTCGTCAAATGACAGGTATAGTATCTTGCGAACCAATGCTCTGATTCGACTGAAATTTTCACCAATCATTCCTCTTCACAATCCAGAATAACGTTCCAAAAATAAAAAGTCTAACTTTCGAAACAACTGAGATACAGGGTGTTCTTCGTCAAATGACAGGTATAGTATCTTGCGAACCAATGCTCTGATTCGACTGAAATTTTCACCAATCATTCCTCTTCACAATCCAGAATAACGTTTCAAAAATAAAAAGTCTAACTTTCGAAACAACTGAGATACAGGTTGTTCTTCGTCAAATGACAGGTATAGTATCTTTCGAACCAATGCTCTAATTCGACTGAAATTTTCACCAATCATTCCTCTTCACAATCCAGAATAACGTTTCAAAAATAAAAAGTCTAACATTCGAAACAACTGAGATACAGGGTGTTCTTCGTCAAATGACAGGTATAGTATCTTTCGAACCAATGCTCTGATTCGACTGAAATTTTCACCAATCATTCCTCTTCACAATCCAGAATAACGTTCCAAAAATAAAAAGTCTAACTTTCGAAACAACTGAGCTACAGGGTGTTCTTCGTCAAATGACAGGTATAGTATCTTTCGAACCTATGCTCTGATTCGACTGAAATTTTCACCAATCATTCCTCTTCACAATCCAGAATAACGATTCAAAAATAAAAAGTCTAACATTCGAAACAACTGAGATACAGGGTGTTCTTCGTCAAATGACAGGTATAGTATCTTTCGAACCAATGCTCTGATTCGACTGAAATTTCCACCAATCATTCTCTTCACAATCCAGAATAACGATTCAAAAATAAAAAGTCTAACATTCGAAACAACTGAGATACAGGGTGTTCTTCGTCAAATGACAGGTATAGTAGCTTTCGAACCAATGCTCTGATTCGACTGAAATTTTCACCAATCATTCCTCTTCACAATCCAGAATAACGTTCCAAAAATAAAAAGTCTAACTTTCGAAACAACTGAGATACAGGGTGTTCTTCGTCAAATGACAGGTATAGTATCTTTCGAACCAATGCTCTAATTCGACTGAAATTTTCACCAATCATTCCTCTTCACAATCCAGAATAACGTTTCAAAAATAAAAAGTCTAACATTCGAAACAACTGAGATACAGGGTGTTCTTCGTCAAATGACAGGTATAGTATCTTTCGAACCAATGCTCTGATTCGACTGAAATTTCCACCAATCATTCTCTTCACAATCCAGAATAACGATTCAAAAATAAAAAGTCTAACATTCGAAACAACTGAGATACAGGGTGTTCTTCGTCAAATGACAGGTATAGTATCTTTCGAACCAATGCTCTCATTCGACTGAAATTTTCACCAATCATTCCTCTTCACAATCCAGAATAACGTTCCAAAAATAAAAAGTCTAACTTTCGAAACAACTGAGATACAGGGTGTTCTTCGTCAAATGACAGGTATAGTATCTTTCGAACCAATGCTCTGATTCGACTGGAATTTTCACCAATCATTCCTCTTCACAATCCAGAATAACGATTCAAAAATAAAAAGTCTAACATTCGAAACAACTGAGATACAGGATGTTCTTCGTCAAATGACAGGTATAGTATCTTTCGAACCAATGCTCTGATTCGACTGAAATTTTCACCAATCATTCCTCTTCACAATCCAGAATAACGTTCCAAAAATAAAAAGTCTAACTTCCGAAACAACTGAGATACAGGGTGTTCTTCGTCAAATGACAGGTATAGTATCTTTCGAACCAATGCTCTGATTCGACTGAAATTTTCACCAATCATTCCTCTTCACAATCCAGAATGACGTTCCAAAAATAAAAAGTCTAACTTTCGAAACAACTGAGATACAGGGTGTTCTTCGTCAAATGACAGGTATAGTATCTTTCGAACCAATGCTCTGATTAGACTGAAATTTTCACCAATCATTCCTCTTCACAATCCAGAATTACGATTCAAAAATAAAAAGTCTAACATTCGAAACAACTGAGAAACAGGGTGTCCTTCGTCAAATGACAGGTATAGTATCTTTCGAACCAATGCTCTGATTCGACTGAAATTTTCACCAATCATTCCTCTTCACAATCCAGTATAACGTTCCAAAAATAAAAAGTCTAACTTTCGAAACAACTGAGATACAGGGTGTTCTTCGTCAAATGACAGGTAAAGTATCTTTCGAACCAATGCTCTGATTCGACTGAAATTTTCACCAATCATTCCTCTTCACAATCCAGTATAACGTTCCAAAAATAAAAAGTCTAACTTTCGAAACAACTGAGATACAGGGTGTTCTTCGTCAAATGACAGGTAAAGTATCTTTCGAACCAATGCTCTGATTCGACTGAAATTTTCACCAATCATTCCTCTTCACAATCCAGAACAACTTTCCAAAAATAAAAAGTCTAACTTTCGAAACAACTGAGATACAGGGTGTTCTTCGTCAAATGACAGGTATAGTATCTTTCGAACCAATGCTCTGATTCGACTGAAATTTTCACCAATCATTCCTCTTCACAATCCAGAATAACGTTCCAAAAATAAAAAGTCTAACTTTTGAAACAACTGAGATACAGGGTGTTCTTCGTCAAATGACAGGTATAGTATCTTTCGAACCAATGCTCTGATTCGACTGAAATTTTCACCAATCATTCCTCTTCACAATCCAGAATAACGTTCCAAAAATAAAAAGTCTAACTTTCGAAACAACTGAGATACAGGGTGTTCTTCGTCAAATGACAGGTATAGTATCTTTCGAACCAATGCTCTGATTCGACTGAAATTTTCACCAAACATTCCTCTTCACAATCCAGAATAACGATTCAAAAATAAAAAGTCTAACATTCGAAACAACTGAGATACAGGGTGTTCTTCGTCAAATGACAGGTATAGTATCTTTCGAACCAATGCTCTGATTCGACTGAAATTTTCACCAATCATTCCTCTTCACAATCCAGAATAACGTTCCAAAAATAAAAAGTCTAACTTTCGAAACAACTGAGATACAGGGTGTTCTTCGTCAAATGACAGGTATAGTATCTTGCGAACCAATGCTCTGATTCGACTGAAATTTTCACCAATCATTCCTCTTCACAATCCAGAATAACGTTCCAATAATAAAAAGTCTTACTTTCGAAACAACTGAGATACAGGGTGTTCTTCGTCAAATGACAGGTATAGTATCTTGCGAACCAATGCTCTGATTCGACTGAAATTTTCACCAATCATTCCTCTTCACAATCCAGAATAACGTTCCAAAAATTAAAAGTCTAACTTTCGAAACAACTGAGATACAGGGTGTTCTTCGTCAAATGACAGGTATAGTATCTTTCGAACCAATACTCTGATTCGACTGAAATTTTCACCAATCATTCCTCTTCACAATCCAGAATAACGTTCCAAAAATAAAAAGTCTAACTTTCGAAACAACTGAGATACAGGGAGTTCTTCGTCAAATGACAGGTATAGTATCTTTCGAACCAATGCTCTGATTCGACTGAAATTTTCACCAATCATTCCTCTTCACAATCCAGAATAACGTTCCAAAAATAAAAAGTCTAACTTTCGAAACAACTGAGATACAGGGTGTTCTTCGTCAAATGACAGGTATAGTATCTTTCGAACCAATTTTCTGATTCGAATGAAATTTTCACCAATCATTCCTCTTCACAATCCAGAATAACGATTCAAAAATAAAAGGTCTAACATTCGAAACAACTGAGATACAGGGTGTTCTTCGTCAAATGACAGGTATAGTATCTTGCGAACCAATGCTCTGATTCGACTGAAATTTTCACCAATCATTCCTCTTCACAATCCAGAATAACGTTCCAAAAATAAAAAGTCTAACTTTCGAAACAACTGAGATACAGGGTGTTCTTCGTCAAATGACAGGTATAGTATCTTTCGAACCAATGCTCTGATTCGACTGAAATTTTCACCAATCATTCCTCTTCACAATCCAGAATAACGATTCAAAAATAAAAAGTCTAACATTCGAAACAACTGAGATACAGGTTGTTCTTCGTCAAATGACAGGTATAGTATCTTTCGAACAAATGCTCTGATTCGACCGAAATTTTCACCAATCATTCCTCTTCACAATCCAGAATAACGTTCCGAAAATAAAAAGTCTAACTCTCGAAACAACTGAGATACAGGGTGTTCTTCGTCAAATGACAGGTATAGTATCTTTCGAACCAATGCTCTGATTCGACTGAAATTTTCACCAATCATTCCTCTTCACAATCCAGAATAACGATTCAAAAATAAAAAGTCTAACATTCGAAACAACTGAGATACAGGGTGTTCTTCGTCAAATGACAGGTATAGTATCTTTCGAACCAATGCTCTGATTCGACTGAAATTTTCACCAATCATTCCTCTTCACAATCCAGAATAACGATTCAAAAATAAAAAGTCTAACATTCGAAACAACTGAGATACAGGGTGTTCTTCGTCAAATGACAGGTATAGTATCTTGCGAACCAATGCTCTGATTCGACTGAAATTTTCACCAATCATTCCTCTTCACAATACAGAATAACGTTCCAAAAATAAAAAGTCTAACTTTCGAAACAACTGAGATACAGGGTGTTCTTCGTCAAATGACAGGTATAGTATCTTGCGAACCAATGCTCTGATTCGACTGAAATTTTCACCATTCATTCCTCTTCACAATCCAGAATATCGTTCCAAAAATAAAAAGTCTAACTTTCGAAACAACTGAGATACAGGGTGTTCTTCGTCAAATGACAGGTATAGTATCTTTCGAACGAATGCTCTGATTCGACTGAAATTTTCACCAATCATTCCTCTTCACAATCCAGAATAACGATTCAAAAATAAAAAGTCTAACATTCAAAACAACTGAGATACAGGGTGTTCTTCGTCAAATGACAGGTATAGTATCTTGCGAACCAATGCTCTGATTCGACTGAAATTTTCGCCAATCATTCCTCTTCACAATCCAGAATAACATTCCAAAAATAAAAAGTCTAACTTTCGAAACAACTGAGATACAGGGTGTTCTTCGTCAAATGACAGGTATAGTATCTTTCGAACCAATGCTCTGATTCGACTGAAATTTTCACCAATCATTCCTCTTCACAATCCAGAATAACGATTCAAAAATAAAAAGTCTAACATTCGAAACAACTGAGATGCAGGGTGTTCTTCGTCAAATGACAGGTATAGTATCTTTCGAACCAATGCTCTGATTCAACTGAAATTTTCACCAATCATTCCTCTTCACAATCCAGAATAACGTTCCAAAAATAAAAAGTCTAACTTTCGAAACAACTGAGATACAGGGTGTTCTTCGTCAAATGACAGGTATAGTATCTTGCGAACCAATGCTCTGATTCGACTGAAATTTTCACCAATCATTCCTCTTCACAATCCAGAATAACGTTCCAAAAATAAAAAGTCTAACTTTCGAAACAACTGAGATACAGGGTGTTCTTCGTCAAATGACAGGTATAGTATTTTGCGAACCAATGCTCTGATTCGACTGAAATTTTCACCAATCATTCCTCTTCACAATCCAGAATAACGTTTCAAAAATAAAAAGTCTAACTTTCGAAACAACTGAGATACAGGTTGTTCTTCGTCAAATGACAGGTATAGTATCTTTCGAACCAATGCTCTAATTCGACTGAAATTTTCACCAATTATTCCTCTTCACAATCCAGAATAACGTTTCAAAAATAAAAAGTCTAACATTCGAAACAACTGAGATACAGGGTGTTCTTCGTCAAATGACAGGTATAGTATCTTTCGAACCAATGCTCTGATTCGACTGAAATTTTCACCAATCATTCCTCTTCACAATCCAGAATAACGTTCCAAAAATAAAAAGTCTAACTTTCGAAACAACTGAGATACAGGGTGTTCTTCGTCAAATGACAGGTATAGTATCTTTCGAACCTATGCTCTGATTCGACTGAAATTTTCACCAATCATTCCTCTTCACAATCCAGAATAACGATTCAAAAATAAAAAGTCTAACATTCGAAACAACTGAGATACAGGGTGTTCTTCGTCAAATGACAGGTATAGTATCTTTCGAACCAATGCTCTGATTCGACTGAAATTTCCACCAATCATTCTCTTCACAATCCAGAATAACGATTCAAAAATAAAAAGTCTAACATTCGAAACAACTGAGATACAGGGTGTTCTTCGTCAAATGACAGGTATAGTAGCTTTCGAACCAATGCTCTGATTCGACTGAAATTTTCACCAATCATTCCTCTTCACAATCCAGAATAACGTTCCAAAAATAAAAAGTCTAACTTTCGAAACAACTGAGATACAGGGTGTTCTTCGTCAAATGACAGGTATAGTATCTTTCGAACCAATGCTCTAATTCGACTGAAATTTTCACCAATCATTCCTCTTCACAATCCAGAATAACGTTTCAAAAATAAAAAGTCTAACATTCGAAACAACTGAGATACAGGGTGTTCTTCGTCAAATGACAGGTATAGTATCTTTCGAACCAATGCTCTGATTCGACTGAAATTTCCACCAATCATTCTCTTCACAATCCAGAATAACGATTCAAAAATAAAAAGTCTAACATTCGAAACAACTGAGATACAGGGTGTTCTTCGTCAAATGACAGGTATAGTATCTTTCGAACCAATGCTCTCATTCGACTGAAATTTTCACCAATCATTCCTCTTCACAATCCAGAATAACGTTCCAAAAATAAAAAGTCTAACTTTCGAAACAACTGAGATACAGGGTGTTCTTCGTCAAATGACAGGTATAGTATCTTTCGAACCAATGCTCTGATTCGACTGGAATTTTCACCAATCATTCCTCTTCACAATCCAGAATAACGATTCAAAAATAAAAAGTCTAACATTCGAAACAACTGAGATACAGGATGTTCTTCGTCAAATGACAGGTATAGTATCTTTCGAACCAATGCTCTGATTCGACTGAAATTTTCACCAATCATTCCTCTTCACAATCCAGAATAACGTTCCAAAAATAAAAAGTCTAACTTCCGAAACAACTGAGATACAGGGTGTTCTTCGTCAAATGACAGGTATAGTATCTTTCGAACCAATGCTCTGATTCGACTGAAATTTTCACCAATCATTCCTCTTCACAATCCAGAAAAACGATTCAAAAATAAAAAGTCTAACATTCGAAACAACTGAGATACAGGGTGTTCTTCGTCAAATGACAGGTATAGTATCTTTCGAACCAATGCTCTGATTCGACTGAAATTTCCACCAATCATTCTCTTCACAATCCAGAATAACGATTCAAAAATAAAAAGTCTAACATTCGAAACAACTGAGATACAGGGTGTTCTTCGTCAAATGACAGGTATAGTATCTTTCGAACCAATGCTCTCATTCGACTGAAATTTTCACCAATCATTCCTCTTCACAATCCAGAATAACGTTCCAAAAATAAAAAGTCTAACTTTCGAAACAACTGAGAAACAGGGTGTTCTTCGTCAAATGACAGGTATAGTATCTTTCGAACCAATGCTCTGATTCGACTGGAATTTTCACCAATCATTCCTCTTCACAATCCAGAATAACGATTCAAAAATAAAAAGTCTAACATTCGAAACAACTGAGATACAGGATGTTCTTCGTCAAATGACAGGTATAGTATCTTTCGAACCAATGCTCTGATTCGACTGAAATTTTCACCAATCATTCCTCTTCACAATCCAGAATAACGTTCCAAAAATAAAAAGTCTAACTTCCGAAACAACTGAGATACAGGGTGTTCTTCGTCAAATGACAGGTATAGTATCTTTCGAACCAATGCTCTGATTCGACTGAAATTTTCACCAATCATTCCCCTTCACAATCCAGAATAACGATTCAAAAATAAAAGGTCTAACATTCGAAACAACTGAGATACAGGGGGTTCTTCGTCAAATGACAGGTATAGTATCTTTCGAACCAATGCTCTGATTCGACTGAAATTTTCACCAATCATTCCTCTGCACAATCCAGAATAACGTTCCAGAAATAAAAAGTCTAACTTTCGAAACAACTGAGATACAGGGTGTTCTTCGTCAAATGACAGGTATAGTATCTTGCGAACCAATGCTCTGATTCGACTGAAATTTTCACCAATCATTCCTCTTCACAATCCAGAATAACGTTCCAAAAATAAAAAGTCTTACTTTCGAAACAACTGAGATACAGGGTGTTCTTCGTCGAATGACAGGTATAGTATCTTGCGAACCAATGCTCTGATTCGACTGAAATTTTCACCAATCATTCCTCTTCACAATCCAGAATAATGTTCCAAAAATAAAAAGTCTAACTTTCGAAACAACTGAGATACAGGGAGTTCTTCGTCAAATGACAGGTATAGTATCTTTCGAACCAATGCTCTGATTCGACTGAAATTTTCACCAATCATTCCTCTTCACAATCCAGAATAACGTTCCAAAAATAAAAAGTCTAACTTTCGAAACAACTGAGATACAGGGTGTTCTTCGTCAAATGACAGGTATAGTATCTTTCGAACCAATTTTCTGATTCGAATGAAATTTTCACCAATCATTCCTCTTCACAATCCAGAATAACGATTCAAAAATAAAAGGTCTAACATTCGAAACAACTGAGATACAGGGTGTTCCTCGTCAAATGACAGGTATAGTATCTTGCGAACCAATGCTCTGATTCGACTGAAATTTTCACCAATCATTCCTCTTCACAATCCAGAATAACGTTCCAAAAATAAAAAGTCTAACTTTCGAAACAACTGAGATACAGGGTGTTCTTCGTCAAATGACAGGTATAGTATCTTTCGAACCAATGCTCTGATTCGACTGAAATTTTCACCAATCATTCCTCTTCACAATCCAGAATAACGATTCAAAAATAAAAAGTCTAACATTCGAAACAACTGAGATACAGGTTGTTCTTCGTCAAATGACAGGTATAGTATCTTTCGAACAAATGCTCTGATTCGACCGAAATTTTCACCAATCATTCCTCTTCACAATCCAGAATAACGTTCCGAAAATAAAAAGTCTAACTCTCGAAACAACTGAGATACAGGGTGTTCTTCGTCAAATGACAGGTATAGTATCTTTCGAACCAATGCTCTGATTCGACTGAAATTTTCACCAATCATTCCTCTTCACAATCCAGAATAACGATTCAAAAATAAAAAGTCTAACATTCGAAACAACTGAGATACAGGGTGTTCTTCGTCAAATGACAGGTATAGTATCTTTCGAACAAATGCTCTGATTCGACTGAAATTTTCACCAATCATTCCTCTTCACAATCCAGAATAACGTTCCAAAAATAAAAAGTCTAACTTTCGAAACAACTGAGATACAGGGTGTTCTTCGTCAAATGACAGGTATAGTATCTTGCGAACCAATGCTCTGATTCGACTGAAATTTTCACCAATCATTCCTCTTCACAATACAGAATAACGTTCCAAAAATAAAAAGTCTAACTTTCGAAACAACTGAGATACAGGGTGTTCTTCGTCAAATGACAGGTATAGTATCTTGCGAACCAATGCTCTGATTCGACTGAAATTTTCACCATTCATTCCTCTTCACAATCCAGAATATCGTTCCAAAAATAAAAAGTCTTACTTTCGAAACAACTGAGATACAGGGTGTTCTTCGTCAAATGACAGGTATAGTATCTTTCGAACGAATGCTCTGATTCGACTGAAATTTCCACCAATCATTCCTCTTCACAATCCAGAATAACGATTCAAAAATAAAAAGTCTAACATTCAAAACAACTGAGATACAGGGTGTTCTTCGTCAAATGACAGGTATAGTATCTTGCGAACCAATGCTCTGATTCGACTGAAATTTTCACCAATCATTCCTCTTCACAATCCAGAATAACATTCCAAAAATAAAAAGTCTAACTTTCGAAACAACTGAGATACAGGGTGTTCTTCGTCAAATGACAGGTATAGTATCTTTCGAACCAATGCTCTGATTCGACTGAAATTTTCACCAATCATTCCTCTTCACAATCCAGAATAACGATTCAAAAATAAAAAGTCTAACATTCGAAACAACTGAGATACAGGGTGTTCTTCGTCAAATGACAGGTATAGTATCTTTCGAACCAATGTTCTGATTCGACTGAAATTTTCACCAATCATTCCTCTTCACAATCCAGAATAACGTTCCAAAAATAAAAAGTCTAACTTTCGAAACAACTGAGATACAGGGTGTTCTTCGTCAAATGACAGGTATAGTATCTTGCGAACCAATGCTCTGATTCGACTGAAATTTTCACCAATCATTCCTCTTCACAATCCAGAATAACGTTCCAAAAATAAAAAGTCTAACTTTCGAAACAACTGAGATACAGGGTGTTCTTCGTCAAATGACAGGTATAGTATCTTGCGAACCAATGCTCTGATTCGACTGAAATTTTCACCAATCATTCCTCTTCACAATCCAGAATAACGTTCCAAAAATAAAAAGTCTAACTTTCGAAACAACTGAGATACAGGGTGTTCTTCGTCAAATGACAGGTATAGTATCTTTCGAACCTATGCTCTGATTCGACTGAAATTTTTACCAATCATTCCTCTTCACAATCCAGAATAACGATTCAAAAATAAAAAGTCTAACATTCGAAACAACTGAGATACAGGGTGTTCTTCGTCAAATGACAGGTATAGTATCTTTCGAACCAATGCTCTGATTCGACTGAAATTTCCACCAATCATTCTCTTCACAATCCAGAATAACGATTCAAAAATAAAAAGTCTAACATTCGAAACAACTGAGATACAGGGTGTTCTTCGTCAAATGACAGGTATAGTATCTTTCGAACCAATGCTCTGATTCGACTGAAATTTTCACCAATCATTCCTCTTCACAATCCAGAATAACGTTCCAAAAATAAAAAGTCTAACTTTCGAAACAACTGAGATACAGGGTGTTCTTCGTCAAATGACAGGTATAGTATCTTTCGAACCAATGCTCTAATTCGACTGAAATTTTCACCAATCATTCCTCTTCACAATCCAGAATAACGTTTCAAAAATAAAAAGTCTAACATTCGAAACAACTGAGATACAGGGTGTTCTTCGTCAAATGACAGGTATAGTATCTTTCGAACCAATGCTCTGATTCGACTGAAATTTTCACCAATCATTCCTCTTCACAATCCAGAATAACGTTCCAAAAATAAAAAGTCTAACTTTCGAAACAACTGAGATACAGGGTGTTCTTCGTCAAATGACAGGTATAGTATCTTTCGAACCTATGCTCTGATTCGACTGAAATTTTCACCAATCGTTCCTCTTCACAATCCAGAATAACGATTCAAAAATAAAAAGTCTAACATTCGAAACAACTGAGATACAGGGTGTTCTTCGTCAAATGACAGGTATAGTATCTTTCGAACCAATGCTCTGATTCGACTGAAATTTCCACCAATCATTCTCTTCACAATCCAGAATAACGATTCAAAAATAAAAAGTCTAACATTCGAAACAACTGAGATACAGGGTGTTCTTCGTCAAATGACAGGTATAGTATCTTTCGAACCAATGCTCTGATTCGACTGAAATTTTCACCAATCATTCCTCTTCACAATCCAGAATAACGTTCCAAAAATAAAAAGTCTAACTTTCGAAACAACTGAGATACAGGGTGTTCTTCGTCAAATGACAGGTATAGTATCTTTCGAACCAATGCTCTGATTCGACTGGAATTTTCACCAATCATTCCTCTTCACAATCCAGAATAACGATTCAAAAATAAAAAGTCTAACATTCGAAACAACTGAGATACAGGGTGTTCTTCGTCAAATGACAGGTATAGTATCTTTCGAACCAATGCTCTGATTCGACTGAAATTTTCACCAATCATTCCTCTTCACAATCCAGAATAACGTTCCAAAAATAAAAAGTCTAACTTCCGAAACAACTGAGATACAGGGTGTTCTTCGTCAAATGACAGGTATAGTATCTTTCGAACCAATGCTCTGATTCGACTGAAATTTTCACCAATCATTCCTCTTCACAATCCAGAAAAACGATTCAAAAATAAAAAGTCTAACATTCGAAACAACTGAGATACAGGGTGTTCTTTGTCAAATGACAGGTATAGTATCTTTCGAACCAATGCTCTGATTCGACTGAAATTTTCACCAATCATTCCCCTTCACAATACAGAATAACGATTCAAAAATAAAAAGTCTAACATTCGAAACAACTGAGATACAGGGGGTTCTTCGTCAAATGACAGGTATAGTATCTTTCGAACCAATGCTCTGATTCGACTGAAATTTTCACCAATCATTCCTCTTCACAATCCAGAATAACGTTCCAAAAATAAAAAGTCTAACTTTCGAAACAACTGAGATACAGGGTGTTCTTCGTCAAATGACAGGTATAGTATCTTGCGAACCAATGCTCTGATTCGACTGAAATTTTCACCAATCATTCCTCTTCACAATCCAGAATAACGTTCCAAAAATAAAGAGTCTAACTTTCGAAACAACTGAGATACAGGGTGTTCTTCGTCAAATGACAGGTATAGTATCTTTCGAACCAATGCTCTGATTCGACTGAAATTTTCACCAATCATTCCTCCTCACAATCCAGAATAACGTTCCAAAAATAAAAAGTCTAACTTTCGAAACAACTGAGATACAGGGTGTTCTTCGTCAAATGACAGGTATAGTATTTTGCGAACCAATGCTCTGATTCGACTGAAATTTTCACCAATCATTCCTCTTCACAATCCAGAATAACGATTCAAAAATAAAAAGTCTAACATTCGAAACAACTGAGATACAGGGTGTTCTTCGTCAAATGACAGGTATAGTATCTTTCGAACCAATGCTCTGATTCGACTGAAATTTTCACCAATCATTCCTCTTCACAATCCAGAATAACGTTCCAAAAATAAAAAGTCTATCTTTCGAAACAACTGAGATACAGGGTGTTCTTCGTCAAATGACAGGTATAGTATCTTGCGAACCAATGCTCTGATTCGACTGAAATTTTCACCAATCATTCCTCTTCACAATCCAGAATAACGTTTCAAAAATAAAAAGTCTAACATTCGAAACAACTGAGATACAGGGTGTTCTTCGTCAAATGACAGGTATAGTATCTTTCGAACCAATGCTCTGATTCGACTGAAATTTCCACCAATCATTCTCTTCACAATCCAGAATAACGATTCAAAAATAAAAAGTCTAACATTCGAAACAACTGAGATACAGGGTGTTCTTCGTCAAATGACAGGTATAGTATCTTTCGAACCAATGCTCTCATTCGACTGAAATTTTCACCAATCATTCCTCTTCACAATCCAGAATAACGTTCCAAAAATAAAAAGTCTAACTTTCGAAACAACTGAGATACAGGGTGTTCTTCGTCAAATGACAGGTATAGTATCTTTCGAACCAATGCTCTGATTCGACTGGAATTTTCACCAATCATTCCTCTTCACAATCCAGAATAACGATTCAAAAATAAAAAGTCTAACATTCGAAACAACTGAGATACAGGGTGTTCTTCGTCAAATGACAGGTATAGTATCTTTCGAACCAATGCTCTGATTCGACTGAAATTTTCACCAATCATTCCTCTTCACAATCCAGAATAACGTTCCAAAAATAAAAAGTCTAACTTCCGAAACAACTGAGATACAGGGTGTTCTTCGTCAAATGACAGGTATAGTATCTTTCGAACCAATGCTCTGATTCGACTGAAATTTTCACCAATCATTCCTCTTCACAATCCAGAAAAACGATTCAAAAATAAAAAGTCTAACATTCGAAACAACTGAGATACAGGGTGTTCTTCGTCAAATGACAGGTATAGTATCTTTCGAACCAATGCTCTGATTCGACTGAAATTTTCACCAATCATTCCCCTTCACAATCCAGAATAACGATTCAAAAATAAAAAGTCTAACATTCGAAACAACTGAGATACAGGGGGTTCTTCGTCAAATGACAGGTATAGAATCTTTCGAACCAATGCTCTGATTCGACTGAAATTTTCACCAATCATTCCTCTGCACAATCCAGAATAACGTTCCAAAAATAAAAAGTCTAACTTTCGAAACAACTGAGATACAGGGTGTTCTTCGTCAAATGACAGGTATAGTATCTTGCGAACCAATGCTCTGATTCGACTGAAATTTTCACCAATCATTCCTCTTCACAATCCAGAATAACGTTCCAAAAATAAAAAGTCTTACTTTCGAAACAACTGAGATACAGGGTGTTCTTCGTCAAATGACAGGTATAGTATCTTGCGAACCAATGCTCTGATTCGACTGAAATTTTCACCAATCATTCCTCTTCACAATCCAGAATAATGTTCCAAAAATAAAAAGTCTAACTTTCGAAACAACTGAGATACAGGGAGTTCTTCGTCAAATGACAGGTATAGTATCTTTCGAACCAATGCTCTGATTCGACTGAAATTTTCACCAATCATTCCTCTTCACAATCCAGAATAACGTTCCAAAAATAAAAAGTCTAACTTTCGAAACAACTGAGATACAGGGTGTTCTTCGTCAAATGACAGGTATAGTATCTTTCGAACCAATTTTCTGATTCGAATGAAATTTTCACCAATCATTCCTCTTCACAATCCAGAATAACGATTCAAAAATAAAAGGTCTAACATTCGAAACAACTGAGATACAGGGTGTTCCTCGTCAAATGACAGGTATAGTATCTTGCGAACCAATGCTCTGATTCGACTGAAATTTTCACCAATCATTCCTCTTCACAATCCAGAATAACGTTCCAAAAATAAAAAGTCTAACTTTCGAAACAACTGAGATACAGGGTGTTCTTCGTCAAATGACAGGTATAGTATCTTTCGAACCAATGCTCTGATTCGACTGAAATTTTCACCAATCATTCCTCTTCACAATCCAGAATAACGATTCAAAAATAAAAAGTCTAACATTCGAAACAACTGAGATACAGGTTGTTCTTCGTCAAATGACAGGTATAGTATCTTTCGAACAAATGCTCTGATTCGACCGAAATTTTCACCAATCATTCCTCTTCACAATCCAGAATAACGTTCCGAAAATAAAAAGTCTAACTCTCGAAAAAACTGAGATACAGGGTGTTCTTCGTCAAATGACAGGTATAGTATCTTTCGAACCAATGCTCTGATTCGACTGAAATTTTCACCAATCATTCCTCTTCACAATCCAGAATAACGATTCAAAAATAAAAAGTCTAACATTCGAAACAACTGAGATACAGGGTGTTCTTCGTCAAATGACAGGTATAGTATCTTTCGAACCAATGCTCTGATTCGACTGAAATAATCACCAATCATTCCTCTTCACAATCCAGAATAACGTTCCAAAAATAAAAAGTCTAACTTTCGAAACAACTGAGATACAGGGTGTTCTTCGTCAAATGACAGGTATAGTATCTTGCGAACCAATGCTCTGATTCGACTGAAATTTTCACCAATCATTCCTCTTCACAATACAGAATAACGTTCCAAAAATAAAAAGTCTAACTTTCGAAACAACTGAGATACAGGGTGTTCTTCGTCAAATGACAGGTATAGTATCTTGCGAACCAATGCTCTGATTCGACTGAAATTTTCACCATTCATTCCTCTTCACAATCCAGAATATCGTTCCAAAAATAAAAAGTCTAACTTTCGAAACAACTGAGATACAGGGTGTTCTTCGTCAAATGACAGGTATAGTATCTTTCGAACGAATGCTCTGATTCGACTGAAATTTTCACCAATCATTCCTCTTCACAATCCAGAATAACGATTCAAAAATAAAAAGTCTAACATTCAAAACAACTGAGATACAGGGTGTTCTTCGTCAAATGACAGGTATAGTATCTTGCGAACCAATGCTCTGATTCGACTGAAATTTTCACCAATCATTCCTCTTCACAATCCAGAATAACATTCCAAAAATAAAAAGTCTAACTTTCGAAACAACTGAGATACAGGGGTTCTTCGTCAAATGACAGGTATAGTATCTTTCGAACCAATGCTCTGATTCGACTGAAATTTTCACCAATCATTTCTCTTCACAATCCAGAATAACGATTCAAAAATAAAAAGTCTAACATTCGAAACAACTGAGATACAGGGTGTTCTTCGTCAAATGACAGGTATAGTATCTTTCGAACCAATGCTCTGATTCGACTGAAATTTTCACCAATCATTCCTCTTCACAATCCAGAATAACGTTCCAAAAATAAAAAGTCTAACTTTCGAAACAACTGAGATACAGGGTGTTCTTCGTCAAATGACAGGTATAGTATCTTGCGAACCAATGCTCTGATTCGACTGAAATTTTCACCAATCATTCCTCTTCACAATCCAGAATAACGTTCCAAAAATAAAAAGTCTAACTTTCGAAACAACTGAGATACAGGGTGTTCTTCGTCAAATGACAGGTATAGTATCTTGCGAACCAATGCTCTGATTCGACTGAAATTTTCACCAATCATTCCTCTTCACAATCCAGAATAACGTTCCAAAAATAAAAAGTCTAACTTTCGAAACAACTGAGATACAGGGTGTTCTTCGTCAAATGACAGGTATAGTATCTTTCGAACCTATGCTCTGATTCGACTGAAATTTTTACCAATCATTCCTCTTCACAATCCAGAATAACGATTCAAAAATAAAAAGTCTAACATTCGAAACAACTGAGATACAGGGTGTTCTTCGTCAAATGACAGGTATAGTATCTTTCGAACCAATGCTCTGATTCGACTGAAATTTCCACCAATCATTCTCTTCACAATCCAGAATAACGATTCAAAAATAAAAAGTCTAACATTCGAAACAACTGAGATACAGGGTGTTCTTCGTCAAATGACAGGTATAGTATCTTTCGAACCAATGCTCTGATTCGACTGAAATTTTCACCAATCATTCCTCTTCACAATCCAGAATAACGTTCCAAAAATAAAAAGTCTAACTTTCGAAACAACTGAGATACAGGGTGTTCTTCGTCAAATGACAGGTATAGTATCTTTCGAACCAATGCTCTAATTCGACTGAAATTTTCACCAATCATTCCTCTTCACAATCCAGAATAACGTTTCAAAAATAAAAAGTCTAACATTTGAAACAACTGAGATACAGGGTGTTCTTCGTCAAATGACAGGTATAGTATCTTTCGAACCAATGCTCTGATTCGACTGAAATTTTCATCAATCATTCCTCTTCACAATCCAGAATAACGTTCCAAAAATAAAAAGTCTAACTTTCGAAACAACTGAGATACAGGGTGTTCTTCGTCAAATGACAGGTATAGTATCTTTCGAACCTATGCTCTGATTCGACTGAAATTTTCACCAATCATTCCTCTTCACAATCCAGAATAACGATTCAAAAATAAAAAGTCTAACATTCGAAACAACTGAGATACAGGGTGTTCTTCGTCGAATGACAGGTATAGTATCTTTCGAACCAATGCTCTGATTCGACTGAAATTTCCACCAATCATTCTCTTCACAATCCAGAATAACGATTCAAAAATAAAAAGTCTAACATTCGAAACAACTGAGATACAGGGTGTTCTTCGTCAAATGACAGGTATAGTATCTTTCGAACCAATGCTCTGATTCGACTGAAATTTTCACCAATCATTCCTCTTCACAATCCAGAATAACGTTCCAAAAATAAAAAGTCTAACTTTCGAAACAACTGAGATACAGGGTGTTCTTCGTCAAATGACAGGTATAGTATCTTTCGAACCAATGCTCTGATTCGACTGGAATTTTCACCAATCATTCCTCTTCACAATCCAGAATAACGATTCAAAAATAAAAAGTCTAACATTCGAAACAACTGAGATACAGGGTGTTCTTCGTCAAATGACAGGTATAGTATCTTTCGAACCAATGCTCTGATTCGACTGAAATTTTCACCAATCATTCCTCTTCACAATCCAGAATAACATTCCAAAAATAAAAAGTCTAACTTCCGAAACAACTGAGATACAGGGTGTTCTTCGTCAAATGACAGGTATAGTATCTTTCGAACCAATGCTCTGATTCGACTGAAATTTTCACCAATCATTCCTCTTCACAATCCAGAAAAACGATTCAAAAATAAAAAGTCTAACATTCGAAACAACTGAGATACAGGGTGTTCTTTGTCAAATGACAGGTATAGTATCTTTCGAACCAATGCTCTGATTCGACTGAAATTTTCACCAATCATTCCCCTTCACAATACAGAATAACGATTCAAAAATAAAAAGTCTAACATTCGAAACAACTGAGATACAGGGGGTTCTTCGTCAAATGACAGGTATAGTATCTTTCGAACCAATGCTCTGATTCGACTGAAATTTTCACCAATCATTCCTCTTCACAATCCAGAATAACGTTCCAAAAATAAAAAGTCTAACTTTCGAAACAACTGAGATACAGGGTGTTCTTCGTCAAATGACAGGTATAGTATCTTGCGAACCAATGCTCTGATTCGACTGAAATTTTCACCAATCATTCCTCTTCACAATCCAGAATAACGTTCCAAAAATAAAAAGTCTAACTTTCGAAACAACTGAGATACAGGGTGTTCTTCGTCAAATGACAGGTATAGTATCTTTCGAACCAATGCTCTGATTCGACTGAAATTTTCACCAATCATTCCTCTTCACAATCCAGAATAACGTTCCAAAAATAAAAAGTCTAACTTTCGAAACAACTGAGATACAGGGTGTTCTTCGTCAAATGACAGGTATAGTATCTTGCGAACCAATGCTCTGATTCGACTGAAATTTTCACCAATCATTCCTCTTCACAATCCAGAATAACGATTCAAAAATAAAAAGTCTAACATTCGAAACAACTGAGATACAGGGTGTTCTTCGTCAAATGACAGGTATAGTATCTTTCGAACCAATGCTCTGATTCGACTGAAATTTTCATCAATCATTCCTCTTCACAATCCAGAATAACGTTCCAAAAATAAAAAGTCTAACTTTCGAAACAACTGAGATACAGGGTGTTCTTCGTCAAATGACAGGTATAGTATCTTGCGAACCAATGCTCTGATTCGACTGAAATTTTCACCAATCATTCCTCTTCACAATCCAGAATAACGTTCCAAAAATAAAGAGTCTAACTTTCGAAACAACTGAGATACAGGGTGTTCTTCGTCAAATGACAGGTATAGTATCTTGCGAACCAATACTCTGATTCGACTGGAATTTTCACCAATCATTCCTCTTCACAATCCAGAATAACGTTTCAAAAATAAAAAGTCTAACTTTCGAAACAACTGAGATACAGGGTGTTCTTCGTCAAATGACAGGTATAGTATCTTTCGAACCAATGCTCTGATTCGACTGAAATTTTCACCAATCATTCCTCTTCACAATCCAGAATAACGTTTCAAAAATAAAAAGTCTAACATTCGAAACAACTGAGATACAGGGTGTTCTTCGTCAAATGACAGGTATAGTATCTTTCGAACCAATGCTCTGATTCGATTGAAATTTTCACCAATCATTCCTCTTCACAATCCAGAATAACGTTCCAAAAATAAAAAGTCTAACTTTCGAAACAACTGAGATACAGGGTGTTCTTCGTCAAATGACAGGTATAGTATCTTTCGAACCAATGCTCTGATTCGACTGAAATTTTCACCAATCATTCCTCTTCACAATCCAGAATAACGATTCAAAAATAAAAAGTCTAACATTCGAAACAACTGAGATACAGGGTGTTCTTCGTCAAATGACAGGTATAGTATCTTTCGAACCAATGCTCTGATTCGACTGAAATTCTCACCAATCATTCCTCTTCACAATCCAGAATAACGATTCAAAAATAAAAAGTCTAACATTCGAAACAACTGAGATACAGGGTGTTCTTCGTCAAATGACAGGTATAGTATCTTTCGAACCAATGCTCTGATTCGACTGAAATTTTCACCAATCATTCCTCTTCACAATCCAGAATAACGTTCCAAAAATAAAAAGTCTAACTTTCGAAACAACTGAGATACAGGGTGTTCTTCGTCAAATGACAGGTATAGTATCTTTCGAACCAATGCTCTGATTCGACTGAAATTTTCACCAATCATTCCTCTTCACAATCCAGAAAAACGATTCAAAAATAAAAAGTCTAACATTCGAAACAACTGAGATACAGGGTGTTCTTCGTCAAATGACAGGTATAGTATCTTTCGAACCAATGATCTGATTCGACTGAAATTTTCACCAATCATTCCTCTTCACAATCCAGAATAACGTTCCAAAAATAAAAAGTCTAACTTTCGAAACAACTGAGATACAGGGTGTTCTTCGTCAAATGACAGGTATAGTATCTTGCGAACCAATGCTCTGATTCGACTGAAATTTTCACCAATCATTCCTCTTCACAATCCAGAATAACGTTCCAAAAATAAAAAGTCTAACTTTCGGAACAACTGAGATACAGGGTGTTCTTCGTCAAATGACAGGTATAGTATCTTGCGAACCAATGCTCTGATTCGACTGAAATTTTCACCAATCATTCCTCTTCACAATCCAGAATAACGTTCCAAAAATAAAAAGTCTAACTTTCGAAACAACTGAGATACAGGGTGTGCTTTGTCAAATGACAGGTATAGTATCTTTCGAACCAATGCTCTGATTCGACTGAAATTTTCACCAATCATTCCTCTTCACAATCCAGAATAACGATTCAAAAATAAAAAGTCTAACATTCGAAACAACTGAGATACAGGGTGTTCTTCGTCAAATGACAGGTATAGTATCTTTCGAACCAATGCTCTGATTCGACTGAAATTTTCACCAATCATTCCTCTTCACAATCCAGAATAACGTTCCAAAAATAAAAAGTCTAACTTTCGAAACAACTGAGATACAGGGTGTTCTTCGTCAAATGACAGGTATAGTATCTTGCGAACCAATGCTCTGATTCGACTGAAATTTTCACCAATCATTCCTCTTCACAATCCAGAATAACGTTCCAAAAATAAAAAGTCTAACTTTCGAAACAACTGAGATACAGGGTGTTCTTCGTCAAATGACAGGTATAGTATCTTTCGAACCAATGCTCTGATTCGACTGAAATTTTCACCAATCATTCCTCTTCACAATCCAGAATAACGTTTCAAAAATAAAAAGTCTAACATTCGAAAAAACTGAGATACAGGGTGTTCTTCGTCAAATGACAGGTATAGTATCTTTCGAACCAATGCTCTGATTCGACTGAAATTTTCACCAATCATTCCTCTTCACAATCCAGAATAACGTTCCAAAAATAAAAAGTCTAACTTTCGAAACGACTGAGATACAGGGTGTTCTTCGTCAAATGACAGGTATAGTATCTTTCGAACCAATGCTCTGATTCGACTGAAATTTTCACCAATCATTCCTCTTCACAATCCAGAATAACGATTCAAAAATAAAAAGTCTAACATTCGAAACAACTGAGATACAGGGTGTTCTTCGTCAAATGACAGGTATAGTATCTTTCGAACCAATGCTCTGATTCGACTGAAATTTTCACCAATCATTCCTCTTCACAATCCAGAATAACGATTCAAAAATAAAAAGTCTAACATTCGAAACAACTGAGATACAGGGTGTTCTTCGTCAAATGACAGGTATTGTATCTTTCGAACCAATACTCTGATTCGACTGAAATTTTCACCAATCATTCCCCTTCACAATCCAGAATAACGTTCCAAAAATAAAAAGTCTAACTTTCGAAACAACTGAGATACAGGGTGTTCTTCGTCAAATGACAGGTATAGTATCTTTCGAACCAATGCTCTGATTCGACTGGAATTTTCACCAATCATTCCTCTTCACAATCCAGAATAACGATTCAAAAATAAAAAGTCTAACATTCGAAACAACTGAGATACAGGGTGTTCTTCGTCAAATGACAGGTATAGTTTCTTTCGAACCAATGCTCTGATTCGACTGAAATTTTCACCAATCATTCCTCTTCACAATCCAGAATAACGTTCCAAAAATAAAAAGTCTAACTTCCGAAACAACTGAGATACAGGGTGTTCTTCGTCAAATGACAGGTATAGTATCTTTCGAACCAATGCTCTGATTCGACTGAAATTTCCACCAATCATTCCTCTTCACAATCCAGAAAAACGATTCAAAAATAAAAAGTCTAACATTCGAAACAACTGAGATACAGGGTGTTCTTCGTCAAATGACAGGTATAGTATCTTTCGAACCAATGCTCTGATTCGACTGAAATTTTCACCAATCATTCCTCTTCACAATCCAGAATAACGTTTCAAAAATAAAAAGTCTAACTTTCGAAACAACTGAGATACAGGGTGTTCTTCGTCAAATGACAGGTATAGTATCTTGCGAACCAATGCTCTGATTCGACTGAAATTTTCACCAATCATTCCTCTTCACAATCCAGAATAACGATCCAAAAATAAAAAGTCTAACTTTCGAAACAACTGAGATACAGGGTGTTCTTCGTCAAATGACAGGTATAGTATCTTGCGAACCAATGCTCTGATTCGACTGAAATTTTCACCAATCATTCCTCTTCACAATCCAGAATAACTTTCCAAAAATAAAAAGTCTAACTTTCGAAACAACTGAGATACAGGGTGTTCTTCGTCAAATGACAGGTATAGTATCTTTCGAACCAATGCTCTGATTCGACTGAAATTTTCACCAATCATTCCCCTTCACAATCCAAAATAACGATTCAAAAATAAAAAGTCTAACATTCGAAACAACTGAGATACAGGGTGTTCTTCGTCAAATGACAGGTATAGTATCTTTCGAACCAATGCTCTGATTCGACTGAAATTTTCACCTATCATTCCTCTTCACAATCCAGAATAACGTTCCAAAAATAAAAAGTCTAACTTTCGAAACAACTGAGATACAGGGTGTTCTTCGTCAAATGACAGGTATAGTATCTTGCGAACCAATGCTCTGATTCGACTGAAATTTTCACCAATCATTCCTCTTCACAATCCAGAATAACGTTCCAAAAATAAAAAGTCTAACTTTCGAAACAACTGAGATACAGGGTGTTCTTCGTCAAATGACAGGTATAGTATCTTTCGAACCAATGCTCTGATTCGACTGAAATTTTCACCAATCATTCCCCTTCACAATCCAGAATAACGATTCAAAAATAAAAAGTCTAACATTCGAAACAACTGAGATACAGGGTGTTCCTCGTCAAATGACAGGTATAGTATCTTTCGAACCAATGCTCTGATTCGACTGAAATTTTCACCAATCATTCCTCTTCACAATCCAGAATAACGTTCCAAAAATAAAAAGTCTAACTTTCGAAACAACTGAGATACAGGGTGTTCTTCGTCAAATGACAGGTATAGTATCTTGCGAACCAATGCTCTGATTCGACTGAAATTTTCACCAATCATTCATCTTCACAATCCAGAATAACGTTCCAAAAATAAAAAGTCTAACTTTCGAAACAACTGAGATACAGGGTGTTCTTCGTCAAATGACAGGTATAGTATCTTGCGAACCAATGCTCTGATTCGACTGAAATTTTCACCAATCATTCCTCTTCACAATCCAGAAAAACGTTCCAAAAATAAAAGTCTAAATTTCGAAACAACTGAGATACAGGGTGTTCTTCGTCAAATGACAGGTATAGTATCTTTCGAACCAATGCTCTGATTCGACTGAAATTTTCACCAATCATTCCTCTTCACAATCCAGAATAACGTTCCAAAAATTAAAAGTCTAACTTTCGAAACTACTGAGATACAGGGTGTTCTTCGTCAAATGACAGGTATAGTATCTTTCGAACCAATGCTCTGATTCGACTGAAATTTCCACCAATCATTCCTCTTCACAATCCAGAATAACGTTCCAAAAATAAAAAGTCTAACTTTCGAAACAACTGAGATACAGGGTGTTCTTCGTCAAATGACAGGTATAGTATCTTTCGAACCAATGCTCTGATTCGACTGAAATTTTCACCAATCATTCCTCTTCACAATCCAGAATAACGTTCCAAAAATAAAAAGTCTAACTTTCGAAACAACTGAGATACAGGGTGTTCTTCGTCAAATGACAGGTATAGTATCTTGCGAACCAATGCTCTGATTCGACTGAAATTTTCACCAATCATTCCTCTTCACAATCCAGAATAACGTTCCAAAAATAAAAAGTCTAACTTTCGAAACAACTGAGATACAGGGTGTTCTTCGTCAAATGACAGGTATAGTATCTTTCGAACCAATGCTCTGATTCGACTGAAATTTTCACCAATCATTCCTCTTCACAATCCAGAATAACGTTTCAAAAATAAAAAGTCTAACATTCGAAAAAACTGAGATACAGGGTGTTCTTCGTCAAATGACAGGTATAGTATCTTTCGAACCAATGCTCTGATTCGACTGAAATTTTCACCAATCATTCCTCTTCACAATCCAGAATAACGTTCCAAAAATAAAAAGTCTAACTTTCGAAACGACTGAGATACAGGGTGTTCTTCGTCAAATGACAGGTATAGTATCTTTCGAACCAATGCTCTGATTCGACTGAAATTTTCACCAATCATTCCTCTTCACAATCCAGAATAACGATTCAAAAATAAAAAGTCTAACATTCGAAACAACTGAGATACAGGGTGTTCTTCGTCAAATGACAGGTATAGTATCTTTCGAACCAATGCTCTGATTCGACTGAAATTTTCACCAATCATTCCTCTTCACAATCCAGAATAACGATTCAAAAATAAAAAGTCTAACATTCGAAACAACTGAGATACAGGGTGTTCTTCGTCAAATGACAGGTATTGTATCTTTCGAACCAATACTCTGATTCGACTGAAATTTTCACCAATCATTCCCCTTCACAATCCAGAATAACGTTCCAAAAATAAAAAGTCTAACTTTCGAAACAACTGAGATACAGGGTGTTCTTCGTCAAATGACAGGTATAGTATCTTTCGAACCAATGCTCTGATTCGACTGGAATTTTCACCAATCATTCCTCTTCACAATCCAGAATAACGATTCAAAAATAAAAAGTCTAACATTCGAAACAACTGAGATACAGGGTGTTCTTCGTCAAATGACAGGTATAGTTTCTTTCGAACCAATGCTCTGATTCGACTGAAATTTTCACCAATCATTCCTCTTCACAATCCAGAATAACGTTCCAAAAATAAAAAGTCTAACTTCCGAAACAACTGAGATACAGGGTGTTCTTCGTCAAATGACAGGTATAGTATCTTTCGAACCAATGCTCTGATTCGACTGAAATTTCCACCAATCATTCCTCTTCACAATCCAGAAAAACGATTCAAAAATAAAAAGTCTAACATTCGAAACAACTGAGATACAGGGTGTTCTTCGTCAAATGACAGGTATAGTATCTTTCGAACCAATGCTCTGATTCGACTGAAATTTTCACCAATCATTCCTCTTCACAATCCAGAATAACGTTTCAAAAATAAAAAGTCTAACTTTCGAAACAACTGAGATACAGGGTGTTCTTGGTCAAATGACAGGTATAATATCTTGCGAACCAATGCTCTGATTCGACTGAAATTTTCACCAATCATTCCTCTTCACAATCCAGAATAACGATCCAAAAATAAAAAGTCTAACTTTCGAAACAACTGAGATACAGGGTGTTCTTCGTCAAATGACAGGTATAGTATCTTGCGAACCAATGCTCTGATTCGACTGAAATTTTCACCAATCATTCCTCTTCACAATCCAGAATAACTTTCCAAAAATAAAAAGTCTAACTTTCGAAACAACTGAGATACAGGGTGTTCTTCGTCAAATGACAGGTATAGTATCTTTCGAACCAATGCTCTGATTCGACTGAAATTTTCACCAATCATTCCCCTTCACAATCCAAAATAACGATTCAAAAATAAAAAGTCTAACATTCGAAACAACTGAGATACAGGGTGTTCTTCGTCAAATGACAGGTATAGTATCTTTCGAACCAATGCTCTGATTCGACTGAAATTTTCACCTATCATTCCTCTTCACAATCCAGAATAACGTTCCAAAAATAAAAAGTCTAACTTTCGAAACAACTGAGATACAGGGTGTTCTTCGTCAAATGACAGGTATAGTATCTTGCGAACCAATGCTCTGATTCGACTGAAATTTTCACCAATCATTCCTCTTCACAATCGAGAATAACGTTCCAAAAATAAAAAGTCTAACTTTCGAAACAACTGAGATACAGGGTGTTCTTCGTCAAATGACAGGTATAGTATCTTTCGAACCAATGCTCTGATTCGACTAAAATTTTCACCAATCATTCCTCTTCACAATCCAGAATAACGTTCCAAAAATAAAAAGCCTAACTAACGAAACAACTGAGATACAGGGTGTTCTTCGTCAAATGAAGGTATAGTATCTTTCGAACCAATGCTCTGATTCGACTGAAATTTTCACCAATCATTCCTCTTCACAATCCAGAATAACGTTCCAAAAATAAAAAGTCTAACTTTCGAAACAACTGAGATACAGGGTGTTCTTCGTCAAATGACAGGTATAGTATCTTGCGAACCAATGCTCTGATTCGACTGAAATTTTCACCAATCATTCCTCTTCACAATCCAGAATAACGTTCCAAAAATAAAAAGTCTAACTTTCGAAACAACTGAGATACAGGGTGTTCTTCGTCAAATGACAGGTATAGTATCTTTCGAACCAATGCTCTGATTCGACTGAAATTTTCACCAATCATTCCCCTTCACAATCCAGAATAACGATTCAAAAATAAAAAGTCTAACATTCGAAACAACTGAGATACAGGGTGTTCCTCGTCAAATGACAGGTATAGTATCTTTCGAACCAATGCTCTGATTCGACTGAAATTTTCACCAATCATTCCTCTTCACAATCCAGAATAACGTTCCAAAAATAAAAAGTCTAACTTTCGAAACAACTGAGATACAGGGTGTTCTTCGTCAAATGACAGGTATAGTATCTTGCGAACCAATGCTCTGATTCGACTGAAATTTTCACCAATCATTCATCTTCACAATCCAGAATAACGTTCCAAAAATAAAAAGTCTAACTTTCGAAACAACTGAGATACAGGGTGTTCTTCGTCAAATGACAGGTATAGTATCTTGCGAACCAATGCTCTGATTCGACTGAAATTTTCACCAATCATTCCTCTTCACAATCCAGAAAAACGTTCCAAAAATAAAAGTCTAAATTTCGAAACAACTGAGATACAGGGTGTTCTTCGTCAAATGACAGGTATAGTATCTTTCGAACCAATGCTCTGATTCGACTGAAATTTTCACCAATCATTCCTCTTCACAATCCAGAATAACGTTCCAAAAATTAAAAGTCTAACTTTCGAAACTACTGAGATACAGGGTGTTCTTCGTCAAATGACAGGTATAGTATCTTTCGAACCAATGCTCTGATTCGACTGAAATTTCCACCAATCATTCCTCTTCACAATCCAGAATAACGTTCCAAAAATAAAAAGTCTAACTTTCGAAACAACTGAGATACAGGGTGTTCTTCGTCAAATGACAGGTATAGTATCTTTCGAACCAATGCTCTGATTCGACTGAAATTTTCACCAATCATTCCTCTTCACAATCCAGAATAACGTTCCAAAAATAAAAAGTCTAACTTTCGAAACAACTGAGATACAGGGTGTTCTTCGTCAAATGACAGGTAAAGTATCTTGCGAACCAATGCTCTAATTCGACTGAAATTTTCACCAATCATTCCTCTTCACAATCCAGAATAACGTTACAAAAATAAAAAGTCTAACTTTCGAAACAACTGAGATACAGGGTGTTCTTCGTCAAATGACAGGTATAGTATCTTGCGATCCAATGCTCTGATTCGACTGAAATTTTCACCTATCATTCCTCTTCACAATCCAGAATAACGATTCAAAAATAAAAAGTCTAACATTCGAAACAACTGAGATACAGGGTGTTCTTCGTCAAATGACAGGTATAGTATCTTGCGAACCAATGCTCTGATTCGACTGAAATTTTCACCAATCATTCCTCTTCACAATCCAGAATAACGTTCCAAAAATAAAAAGTCTAAATTTCGAAACAACTGAGATACAGGGTGTTCTTCGTCAAATGACAGGTATAGTATCTTCCGAACCAATGCTCTGATTCGACTGAAATTTTCATCAATCATTCCTCTTCACAATCCAGAATAACGATTCAAAAATAAAAAGTCTAACATTCGAAACAACTGAGATACAGGGTGTTCTTCGTCAAATGACAGGTATAGTATCTTGCGAACCAATGCTCTGATTCGACTGAAATTTTCACCAATCATTCCTCTTCACAATCCAGAATAACGTTCCAAAAATAAAAAGTCTAACTTTCGAAACAACTGAGATACAGGGTGTTCTTCGTCAAATGACAGGTATAGTATCTTTCGAACCAATGCTCTGATTCGACTGAAATTTTCACCAATCATTCCTCTTCACAATCCAGAATGACGTTCCAAAAATAAAAAGTCTAACTTCCGAAACAACTGAGATACAGGGTGTTCTTTGTCAAATGACAGGTATAGTATCTTTCGAACCAATGCTCTGATTCGACTGAAATTTTCACCAATCATTCCTCTTCACAATACAGAATAACGATTCAAAAATAAAAAGTCTAACATTCGAAACAACTGAGATACAGGGTGTTCTTGGTCAAATGACAGGTGTAGTATCTTTCGAACCAATGCTCTGATTCGACTGAAATTTTCACCAATCATTCCTCTTCACAATCCAGAATAACGATTCAAAAATAAAAAGTCTAACATCCGAAACAACTGAGATACAGGGTGTTCTTCGTCAAATGACAGGTATAGTATCTTTCGAACCAATGCTCTGATTCGACTGAAATTTTCACCAATCATTCCTCTTCACAATCCAGAATAACGTTCCAAAAATAAAAAGTCTTACTTTCGAAACAACTGAGATACAGGGTGTTCTTCGTCAAATGACAGGTATAGTATCTTTCGAACCAATGCTCTGATTCGACTGAAATTTTCACCAATCATTCCTCTTCACAATCCAGAATAACGTTCCAAAAATAAAAAGTCTAACTTTCGAAACAACTGAGATACAGGGTGTTCTTCGTCAAATGACAGGTATAGTATCATTCGAACCAATGCTCTGATTCGACTGAAATTTTCTCCAATCATTCCTCTTCACAATCCAGAATAACGATTCAAAAATAAAAAGTCTAACTTTCGAAACAACTGAGATACAGGGTGTTCTTCGTCAAATGACAGGTATAGTATCTTTCGAACCAATGCTCTGATTCGACTGAAATTTCCACCAATCATTCCTCTTCACAATCCAGAAAAACGTTCTAAAAATAAAAAGTTTAACTTTCGAAACAACTGAGATACAGGGTGTTCTTCGTCAAATGACAGGTATAGTATCTTTCGAACCAATGCTCTGATTCGACTGAAATTTTCACCAATCATTCCTCTTCACAATCCAGAATAACGATTCAAAAATAAAAAGTCTAACGTTCGAAACAACTGAGATACAGGGTGTTCTTCGTCAAATGACAGGTATAGTATCTTTCGAACCAATGCTCTGATTCGACTGAAATTTTCACCAATCATTCCTCTTCACAATCCAGAATAACGTTCCAAAAATAAAAAGTCTAACTTTCGAAACAACTGAGATACAGGGTGTTCTTCGTCAAATGACAGGTATAGTATCTTTCGAACCAATGCTCTGATTCGACTGAAATTTTCACCAATCATTCCCCTTCACAATCCAGAATAACGATTCAAAAATAAAAAGTCTTACATTCGAAACAACTGAGATACAGGGTGTTCTTCGTCAAATGACAGGTATAGTATCTTTCGAACCAATGCTCTGATTCGACTGAAATTTTCACCAATAATTCCTCTTCACAATCCAGAATAACGTTCCAAAAATAAAAAGTCTAACTTTCGAAACAACGGAGATACAGGGTGTTCTTCGTCAAATGACAGGTATAGTATCTTGCGAACCAATGCTCTGATTCGACTGAAATTTTCACCAATCATTCATCTTCACAATCCAGAATAACGTTCCAAAAATAAAAAGTCTAACTTTCGAAACAACTGAGATACAGGGTGTTCTTCGTCAAATGACAGGTATAGTATCTTGCGAACCAATGCTCTGATTCGACTGAAATTTTCACCAATCATTCCTCTTCACAATCCAGAATAACGTTCCAAAAATAAAAGTCTAACTTTCGAAACAACTGAGATACAGGGTGTTCTTCGTCAAATGACAGGTATAGTATCTTTCGAACCAATGCTCTGATTCGACTGAAATTTTCACCAATCATTCCTCTTCACAATCCAGAATAACGTTCCAAAAATTAAAAGTCTAACTTTCGAAACTACTGAGATACAGGGTGTTCTTCGTCAAATGACAGGTATAGTATCTTTCGAACCAATGCTCTGATTCGACTGAAATTTTCACCAATCATTCCTCTTCACAATCCAGAATAACGTTCCAAAAATAAAAAGTCTAACTTTCGAAACAACTGAGATACAGGGTGTTCTTCGTCAAATGAAAGGTATAGTATCTTTCGAACCAATGCTCTGATTCGACTGAAATTTTCACCAATCATTCCTCTTCACAATCCAGAATAACGTTCCAAAAATGAAAAGTCTAACTTTCGAAACAACTGAGATACAGGGTGTTCTTCGTCAAATGACAGGTATAGTATCTTGCGAACCAATGCTCTGATTCGACTGAAATTTTCACCAATCATTCCTCTTCACAATCCAGAATAACGTTACAAAAATAAAAAGTGTAACTTTCGAAACAACTGAGATACAGGGTGTTCTTCGTCAAATGACAGGTATAGTATCTTTCGAACCAATGCTCTGATTCGACTGAAATTTTCATCAATCATTCCTCTTCACAATCCAGAATAACGATTCAAAAATAAAAAGTCTAACATTCGAAACAACTGAGATACAGGGTGTTCTTCGTCAAATGACAGGTATAGTATCTTGCGAACCAATGCTCTGATTCGACTGAAATTTTCACCAATCATTCCTCTTCACAATCCAGAATAACGTTCCAAAAATAAAAAGTCTAACCTTCGAAACAACTGAGATACAGGGTGTTCTTCGTCAAATGACAGGTATAGTATCTTTCGAACCAATGCTCTGATTCGACTGAAATTTTCACCAATCATTCCTCTTCACAATCCAGAATAACATTCCAAAAATAAAAAGTCTAACTTTCGAAACAACTGAGATACAGGGTGTTCTTTGTCAAATGACAGGTATAGTATCTTTCGAACCAATGCTCTGATTCGACTGAAATTTTCACCAATCATTCCTCTTCACAATACAGAATAACGATTCAAAAATAAAATGTCTAACATTCGAAACAACTGAGATACAGGGTGTTCTTCGTCAAATGACAGGTATAGTATCTTTCGAACCAATGCTCTGATTCGACTGAAATTTTCACCAATCATTCCTCTTCACAATCCAGAATAACGTTCCAAAAATAAAAAGTCTAACTTTCGAAACAACTGAGATACAGGGTGTTCTTTGTCAAATGACAGGTATAGTATCTTTCGAACCAATGCTCTGATTCGACTGAAATTTTCACCAATCATTCCTCTTCACAATACAGAATAACGATTCAAAAATAAAAAGTCTAACATTCGAAACAACTGAGATACAGGGTGTTCTTCGTCAAATGACAGGTATAGTATCTTTCGAACCAATGCTCTGATTCGACTGAAATTTTCACCAATGATTCCTCTTCACAATCCAGAATAACGATTCAAAAATAAAAAGTCTAACATCCGAAACAACTGAGATACAGGGTGTTCTTCGTCAAA
Organism: Myrrha octodecimguttata; assembly: GCA_958510865.1. Lineage (NCBI taxonomy): Eukaryota > Metazoa > Arthropoda > Insecta > Coleoptera > Coccinellidae > Myrrha > Myrrha octodecimguttata. Next base: position 13,401,834 of record OY294062.1, read on the forward strand.
TTACAGGTATAGTATCTTTCGAACCAATGCTCTGATTCGACTGAAATTTTCACCAATCATTCCTCTTCACAATCCAGAATAACGTTCCAAAAATAAAAAGTCTTACTTTCGAAACAACTTAGATACAGGGTGTTCTTCGTCAAATGACAGGTATAGTATCTTTCGAACCAATGCTCTGATTCGACTGAAATTTTCACCAATCATTCCTCTTCACAATCCAGAATGACGTTCCAAAAATAAAAAGTCTAACTTTCGAAACAACTGAGATACAGGGTGTTCTTTGTCAAATGACAGGTATAGTATCTTTCGAACCAATGCTCTGATTCGACTGAAATTTTCACCAATCATTCCTCTTCACAATACAGAATAACGATTCAAAAATAAAAAGTCTAACATTCGAAACAACTGAGATACAGGGTGTTCTTCGTCAAATGACAGGTGTAGTATCTTTCGAACCAATGCTCTGATTCGACTGAAATTTTCACCAATCATTCCTCTTCACAATCCAGAATAACGATTCAAAAATAAAAAGTCTAACATCCGAAACAACTGAGATACAGGGTGTTCTTCGTCAAATGACAGGTATAGTATCTTTCGAACCAATGCTCTGATTCGACTGAAATTTTCACCAATCATTCCTCTTCACAATCCAGAATAACGTTCCAAAAATAAAAAGTCTTACTTTCGAAACAACTGAGATACAGGGTGTTCTTCGTCAAATGACAGGTATAGTATCTTTCGAACCAATGCTCTGATTCGACTGAAATTTTCACCAATCATTCCTCTTCACAATCCAGAATAACGTTCCAAAAATAAAAAGTCTAACTTTCGAAACAACTGAGATACAGGGTGTTCTTCGTCAAATGACAGGTATAGTATCATTCGAACCAATGCTCTGATTCGACTGAAATTTTCTCCAATCATTCCTCTTCACAATCCAGAATAACGATTCAAAAATAAAAAGTCTAATTTTCGAAACAACTGAGATACAGGGTGTTCTTCGTCAAATGACAGGTATAGTATCTTTCGAACCAATGCTCTGATTCGACTGAAATTTTCACCAATCATTCCTCTTCACAATCCAGAAAAACGTTCTAAAAATAAAAAGGTTAACTTTCGAAACAACTGAGATACAGGGTGTTCTTCGTCAAATGACAGGTATAGTATCTTTCGAACCAATGCTCTGATTCGACTGAAATTTTCACCAATCATTCCTCTTCACAATCCAGAATAACGATTCAAAAATAAAAAGTCTAACGTTCGAAACAACTGAGATACAGGGTATTCTTCGTCAAATGACAGGTATAGTATCTTTCGAACCAATGCTCTGATTCGACTGAAATTTTCACCAATCATTCCTCTTCACAATCCAGAATAACGTTCCAAAAATAAAAAGTCAAACTTTCGAAACAACTGAGATACAGGGTGTTCTTCGTCAAATGACAGGTATAGTATCTTTCGAACCAATGCTCTGATTCGACTGAAATTTTCACCAATCATTCCTCTTCACAATCCAGAATAACGTTCCAAAAATTAAAAGTCTAACTTTCGAAACTACTGAGATACAGGGTGTTCTTCGTCAAATGACAGGTATAGTATCTTTCGAACCAATGCTCTGATTCGACTGAAATTTTCACCAATCATTCCTCTTCACAATCCAGAATAACGTTCCAAAAATAAAAAGTCTAACTTTCGAAACAACTGAGATACAGGGTGTTCTTCGTCAAATGAAAGGTATAGTATCTTTCGAACCAATGCTCTGATTCGACTGAAATTTTCACCAATCATTCCTCTTCACAATCCAGAATAACGTTCCAGAAATGAAAAGTCTAACTTTCGAAACAACTGAGATACAGGGTGTTCTTCGTCAAATGACAGGTATAGTATCTTGCGAACCAATGCTCTGATTCGACTGAAATTTTCACCAATCATTCCTCTTCACAATCCAGAATAACGTTACAAAAATAAAAAGTGTAACTTTCGAAACAACTGAGATACAGGGTGTTCTTCGTCAAATGACAGGTATAGTATCTTTCGAACCAATGCTCTGATTCGACTGAAATTTTCATCAATCATTCCTCTTCACAATCCAGAATAACGATTCAAAAATAAAAAGTCTAACATTCGAAACAACTGAGATACAGGGTGTTCTTCGTCAAATGACAGGTATAGTATCTTGCGAACCAATGCTCTGATTCGACTGAAATTTTCACCAATCATTCCTCTTCACAATCCAGAATAACGTTCCAAAAATAAAAAGTCTAACCTTCGAAACAACTGAGATACAGGGTGTTCTTCGTCAAATGACAGGTATAGTATCTTTCGAACCAATGCTCTGATTCGACTGAAATTTTCACCAATCATTCCTCTTCACAATCCAGAATAACGTTCCAAAAATAAAAAGTCTAACTTTCGAAACAACTGAGATACAGGGTGTTCTTTGTCAAATGACAGGTATAGTATCTTGCGAACCAATGCTCTGATTCGACTGAAATTTTCACCAATCATTCATCTTCACAATCCAGAATAACGTTCCAAAAATAAAAAGTCTAACTTTCGAAACAACGGAGATACAGGGTGTTCTTCGTCAAATGACAGGTATAGTATCTTGCGAACCAATGCTCTAATTCGACTGAAATTTTCACCAATCATTCCTCTTCACAATCCAGAATAACGTACCAAAAATAAAAAGTCTAACTTTCGAAACAACTGAGATACAGGGTGTTCTTCGTCAAATGACAGGTATAGTATCTTGCGAACCAATGCTCTGATTCGACTGAAATTTTCACCAATCATTCCTCTTCACAATCCAGAATAACGTTCCAAAAATAAAAAGTCTAACTTTCGAAACAACTGAGATACAGGGTGTTCTTCGTCAAATGACAGGTATAGTATCTTTCGAACCAATGCTCTGATTCGACTGAAATTTTCACCAATCATTCCCCTTCACAATCCAGAATAACGATTCAAAAATAAAAAGTCTTACATTCGAAACAACTGAGATACAGGGTGTTCTTCGTCAAATGACAGGTATAGTATCTTTCGAACCAATGCTCTGATTCGACTGAAATTTTCACCAATCATTCCTCTTCACAATCCAGAATAACGTTCCAAAAATAAAAAGTCTAACTTTCGAAACAACGGAGATACAGGGTGTTCTTCGTCAAATGACAGGTATAGTATCTTGCGAACCAATGCTCTGATTCGACTGAAATTTTCACCAATCATTCATCTTCACAATCCAGAATAACGTTCCAAAAATAAAAAGTCTAACTTTCGAAACAACGGAGATACAGGGTGTTCTTCGTCAAATGACAGGTATAGTATCTTGCGAACCAATGCTCTGATTCGACTGAAATTTTCACCAATCATTCCTCTTCACAATCCAAAATAACGTTCCAAAAATAAAAGTCTAACTTTCGAAACAACTGAGATACAGGGTGTTCTTCGTCAAATGACAGGTATAGTATCTTTCGAACCAATGCTCTGATTCGACTGAAATTTTCACCAATCATTCCTCTTCACAATCCAGAATAACGTTCCAAAAATTAAAAGTCTAACTTTCGAAACTACTGAGATACAGGGTGTTCTTCGTCAAATGACAGGTATAGTATCTTTCGAACCAATGCTCTGATTCGACTGAAATTTCCACCAATCATTCCTCTTCACAATCCAGAAAAACGTTCTAAAAATAAAAAGTTTAACTTTCGAAACAACTGAGATACAGGGTGTTCTTCGTCAAATGACAGGTATAGTATCTTTCGAACCAATGCTCTGATTCGACTGAAATTTTCACCAATCATTCCTCTTCACAATCCAGAATAACGATTCAAAAATAAAAAGTCTAACGTTCGAAACAACTGAGATACAGGGTGTTCTTCGTCAAATGACAGGTATAGTATCTTTCGAACCAATGCTCTGATTCGACTGAAATTTTCACCAATCATTCCTCTTCACAATCCAGAATAACGTTCCAAAAATAAAAAGTCTAACTTTCAAAACAACTGAGATACAGGGTGTTCTTCGTCAAATGACAGGTATAGTATCTTTCGAACCAATGCTCTGATTCGACTGAAATTTCCACCAATCATTCCTCTTCACAATCCAGAAAAACGTTCTAAAAATAAAAAGTTTAACTTTCGAAACAACTGAGATACAGGGTGTTCTTCGTCAAATGACAGGTATAGTATCTTTCGAACCAATGCTCTGATTCGACTGAAATTTTCACCAATCATTCCTCTTCACAATCCAGAATAACGATTCAAAAATAAAAAGTCTAACGTTCGAAACAACTGAGATACAGGGTGTTCTTCGTCAAATGACAGGTATAGTATCTTTCGAACCAATGCTCTGATTCGACTGAAATTTTCACCAATCATTCCTCTTCACAATCCAGAATAACGTTCCAAAAATAAAAAGTCTAACTTTCGAAACAACTGAGATACAGGGTGTTCTTCGTCAAATGACAGGTATAGTATCTTTCGAACCAATGCTCTGATTCGACTGAAATTTTCACCAATCATTCCCCTTCACAATCCAGAATAACGATTCAAAAATAAAAAGTCTTACATTCGAAACAACTGAGATACAGGGTGTTCTTCGTCAAATGACAGGTATAGTATCTTTCGAACCAATGCTCTGATTCGACTGAAATTTTCACCAATAATTCCTCTTCACAATCCAGAATAACGTTCCAAAAATAAAAAGTCTAACTTTCGAAACAACGGAGATACAGGGTGTTCTTCGTCAAATGACAGGTATAGTATCTTGCGAACCAATGCTCTGATTCGACTGAAATTTTCACCAATCATTCATCTTCACAATCCAGAATAACGTTCCAAAAATAAAAAGTCTAACTTTCGAAACAACTGAGATACAGGGTGTTCTTCGTCAAATGACAGGTATAGTATCTTGCGAACCAATGCTCTGATTCGACTGAAATTTTCACCAATCATTCCTCTTCACAATCCAGAATAACGTTCCAAAAATGAAAAGTCTAACTTTCGAAACAACTGAGATACAGGGTGTTCTTCGTCAAATGACAGGTATAGTATCTTGCGAACCAATGCTCTGATTCGACTGAAATTTTCACCAATCATTCCTCTTCACAATCCAGAATAACGTTACAAAAATAAAAAGTGTAACTTTCGAAACAACTGAGATACAGGGTGTTCTTCGTCAAATGACAGGTATAGTATCTTTCGAACCAATGCTCTGATTCGACTGAAATTTTCATCAATCATTCCTCTTCACAATCCAGAATAACGATTCAAAAATAAAAAGTCTAACATTCGAAACAACTGAGATACAGGGTGTTCTTCGTCAAATGACAGGTATAGTATCTTGCGAACCAATGCTCTGATTCGACTGAAATTTTCACCAATCATTCCTCTTCACAATCCAGAATAACGTTCCAAAAATAAAAAGTCTAACCTTCGAAACAACTGAGATACAGGGTGTTCTTCGTCAAATGACAGGTATAGTATCTTTCGAACCAATGCTCTGATTCGACTGAAATTTTCACCAATCATTCCTCTTCACAATCCAGAATAACGTTCCAAAAATAAAAAGTCTAACTTTCGAAACAACTGAGATACAGGGTGTTCTTTGTCAAATGACAGGTATAGTATCTTGCGAACCAATGCTCTGATTCGACTGAAATTTTCACCAATCATTCATCTTCACAATCCAGAATAACGTTCCAAAAATAAAAAGTCTAACTTTCGAAACAACGGAGATACAGGGTGTTCTTCGTCAAATGACAGGTATAGTATCTTGCGAACCAATGCTCTGATTCGACTGAAATTTTCACCAATCATTCCTCTTCACAATCCAAAATAACGTTCCAAAAATAAAAGTCTAACTTTCGAAACAACTGAGATACAGGGTGTTCTTCGTCAAATGACAGGTATAGTATCTTTCGAACCAATGCTCTGATTCGACTGAAATTTTCACCAATCATTCCTCTTCACAATCCAGAATAACGTTCCAAAAATTAAAAGTCTAACTTTCGAAACTACTGAGATACAGGGTGTTCTTCGTCAAATGACAGGTATAGTATCTTTCGAACCAATGCTCTGATTCGACTGAAATTTCCACCAATCATTCCCCTTCACAATCCAGAAAAACGTTCTAAAAATAAAAAGTTTAACTTTCGAAACAACTGAGATACAGGGTGTTCTTCGTCAAATGACAGGTATAGTATCTTTCGAACCAATGCTCTGATTCGACTGAAATTTTCACCAATCATTCCTCTTCACAATCCAGAATAACGATTCAAAAATAAAAAGTCTAACGTTCGAAACAACTGAGATACAGGGTGTTCTTCGTCAAATGACAGGTATAGTATCTTTCGAACCAATGCTCTGATTCGACTGAAATTTTCACCAATCATTCCTCTTCACAATCCAGAATAACGTTCCAAAAATAAAAAGTCTAACTTTCGAAACAACTGAGATACAGGGTGTTCTTCGTCAAATGACAGGTATAGTATCTTTCGAACCAATGCTCTGATTCGACTGAAATTTTCACCAATCATTCCCCTTCACAATCCAGAATAACGATTCAAAAATAAAAAGTCTTACATTCGAAACAACTGAGATACAGGGTGTTCTTCGTCAAATGACAGGTATAGTATCTTTCGAACCAATGCTCTGATTCGACTGAAATTTTCACCAATAATTCCTCTTCACAATCCAGAATAACGTTCCAAAAATAAAAAGTCTAACTTTCGAAACAACGGAGATACAGGGTGTTCTTCGTCAAATGACAGGTATAGTATCTTGCGAACCAATGCTCTGATTCGACTGAAATTTTCACCAATCATTCATCTTCACAATCCAGAATAACGTTCCAAAAATAAAAAGTCTAACTTTCGAAACAACTGAGATACAGGGTGTTCTTCGTCAAATGACAGGTATAGTATCTTGCGAACCAATGCTCTGATTCGACTGAAATTTTCACCAATCATTCCTCTTCACAATCCAGAATAACGTTCCAAAAATAAAAGTCAAACTTTCGAAACAACTGAGATACAGGGTGTTCTTCGTCAAATGACAGGTATAGTATCTTTCGAACCAATGCTCTGATTCGACTGAAATTTTCACCAATCATTCCTCTTCACAATCCAGAATAACGTTCCAAAAATTAAAAGTCTAACTTTCGAAACTACTGAGATACAGGGTGTTCTTCGTCAAATGACAGGTATAGTATCTTTCGAACCAATGCTCTGATTCGACTGAAATTTTCACCAATCATTCCTCTTCACAATCCAGAATAACGTTCCAAAAATAAAAAGTCTAACTTTCGAAACAACTGAGATACAGGGTGTTCTTCGTCAAATGAAAGGTATAGTATCTTTCGAACCAATGCTCTGATTCGACTGAAATTTTCACCAATCATTCCTCTTCACAATCCAGAATAACGTTCCAAAAATGAAAAGTCTAACTTTCGAAACAACTGAGATACAGGGTGTTCTTCGTCAAATGACAGGTATAGTATCTTGCGAACCAATGCTCTGATTCGACTGAAATTTTCACCAATCATTCCTCTTCACAATCCAGAATAACGTTACAAAAATAAAAAGTGTAACTTTCGAAACAACTGAGATACAGGGTGTTCTTCGTCAAATGACAGGTATAGTATCTTTCGAACCAATGCTCTGATTCGACTGAAATTTTCATCAATCATTCCTCATCACAATCCAGAATAACGATTCAAAAATAAAAAGTCTAACATTCGAAACAACTGAGATACAGGGTGTTCTTCGTCAAATGACAGGTATAGTATCTTGCGAACCAATGCTCTGATTCGACTGAAATTTTCACCAATCATTCCTCTTCACAATCCAGAATAACGTTCCAAAAATAAAAAGTCTAACCTTCGAAACAACTGAGATACAGGGTGTTCTTCGTCAAATGACAGGTATAGTATCTTTCGAACCAATGCTCTGATTCGACTGAAATTTTCACCAATCATTCCTCTTCACAATCCAGAATAACGTTCCAAAAATAAAAAGTCTAACTTTCGAAACAACTGAGATACAGGGTGTTCTTTGTCAAATGACAGGTATAGTATCTTTCGAACCAATGCTCTGATTCGACTGAAATTTTCACCAATCATTCCTCTTCACAATACAGAATAACGATTCAAAAATAAAATGTCTAACATTCGAAACAACTGAGATACAGGGTGTTCTTCGTCAAATGACAGGTATAGTATCTTTCGAACCAATGCTCTGATTCGACTGAAATTTTCACCAATCATTCCTCTTCACAATCCAGAATAACGTTCCAAAAATAAAAAGTCTAACTTTCGAAACAACTGAGATACAGGGTGTTCTTTGTCAAATGACAGGTATAGTATCTTTCGAACCAATGCTCTGATTCGACTGAAATTTTCACCAATCATTCCTCTTCACAATACAGAATAACGATTCAAAAATAAAAAGTCTAACATTCGAAACAACTGAGATACAGGGTGTTCTTCGTCAAATGACAGGTATAGTATCTTTCGAACCAATGCTCTGATTCGACTGAAATTTTCACCAATGATTCCTCTTCACAATCCAGAATAACGATTCAAAAATAAAAAGTCTAACATCCGAAACAACTGAGATACAGGGTGTTCTTCGTCAAATGACAGGTATAGTATCTTTCGAACCAATGCTCTGATTCGACTGAAATTTTCACCAATCATTCCTCTTCACAATCCAGAATAACGTTCCAAAAATAAAAAGTCTTACTTTCGAAACAACTTAGATACAGGGTGTTCTTCGTCAAATGACAGGTATAGTATCTTTCGAACCAATGCTCTGATTCGACTGAAATTTTCACCAATCATTCCTCTTCACAATCCAGAATGACGTTCCAAAAATAAAAAGTCTAACTTTCGAAACAACTGAGATACAGGGTGTTCTTTGTCAAATGACAGGTATAGTATCTTTCGAACCAATGCTCTGATTCGACTGAAATTTTCACCAATCATTCCTCTTCACAATACAGAATAACGATTCAAAAATAAAAAGTCTAACATTCGAAACAACTGAGATACAGGGTGTTCTTCGTCAAATGACAGGTGTAGTATCTTTCGAACCAATGCTCTGATTCGACTGAAATTTTCACCAATCATTCCTCTTCACAATCCAGAATAACGATTCAAAAATAAAAAGTCTAACATCCGAAACAACTGAGATACAGGGTGTTCTTCGTCAAATGACAGGTATAGTATCTTTCGAACCAATGCTCTGATTCGACTGAAATTTTCAACAATCATTCCTCTTCACAATCCAGAATAACGTTCCAAAAATAAAAAGTCTTACTTTCGAAACAACTGAGATACAGGGTGTTCTTCGTCAAATGACAGGTATAGTATCTTTCGAACCAATGCTCTGATTCGACTGAAATTTTCACCAATCATTCCTCTTCACAATCCAGAATAACGTTCCAAAAATAAAAAGTCTAACTTTCGAAACAACTGAGATACAGGGTGTTCTTCGTCAAATGACAGGTATAGTATCATTCGAACCAATGCTCTGATTCGACTGAAATTTTCTCCAATCATTCCTCTTCACAATCCAGAATAACGATTCAAAAATAAAAAGTCTAACTTTCGAAACAACTGAGATACAGGGTGTTCTTCGTCAAATGACAGGTATAGTATCTTTCGAACCAATGCTCTGATTCGACTGAAATTTTCACCAATCATTCCTCTTCACAATCCAGAAAAACGTTCTAAAAATAAAAAGTTTAACTTTCGAAACAACTGAGATACAGGGTGTTCTTCGTCAAATGACAGGTATAGTATCTTTCGAACCAATGCTCTGATTCGACTGAAATTTTCACCAATCATTCCTCTTCACAATCCAGAATAACGATTCAAAAATAAAAAGTCTAACGTTCGAAACAACTGAGATACAGGGTGTTCTTCGTCAAATGACAGGTATAGTATCTTTCGAACCAATGCTCTGATTCGACTGAAATTTTCACCAATCATTCCTCTTCACAATCCAGAATAACGTTCCAAAAATAAAAAGTCTAACTTTCGAAACAACTGAGATACAGGGTGTTCTTCGTCAAATGACAGGTATAGTATCTTTCGAACCAATGCTCTGATTCGACTGAAATTTTCACCAATCATTCCTCTTCACAATCCAGAATAACGATTCAAAAATAAAAAGTCTAACATTCGAAACAACTGAGATACAGGGTGTTCTTCGTCAAATGACAGGTATAGTATCTTTCGAACCAATGCTCTTATTCGGCTGAAATTTTCACCAATCATTCCTCTTCACAATCCAGAATAACGTTCCAAAAATAAAAAGTCTAACTTTCGAAACAACTGAGATACAGGGTGTTCTTCGTCAAATGACAGGTATAGTATCTTTCGAACCAATGCTCTGATTCGACTGAAATTTTCACCAATCATTCCTCTTCACAATCCAGAATAACGATTAAAAAATAAAAAGTCTAACGTTCGAAACAACTGAGATACAGGATGTTCTTCGTCAAATGACAGGTATAGTATCTTTCGAACCAATGCTCTGATTCGACTGAAATTTTTACCAATCATTCCTCTTCACAATCCAGAATAACGATTCAAAAATAAAAAGTCTAACATTCGAAACAACTGAGATACAGGGTGTTCTTCGTCAAATGACAGGTATAGTATCTTTCGAACCAATGCTCTGATTCGACTGAAATTTTCACCAATCATTCCTCTTCACAATCCAGAATAACGTTCCAAAAATAAAAAGCCTAACTAACGAAACAACTGAGATACAGGGTGTTCTTCGTCAAATGAAAGTATAGTATCTTTCGAACCAATGCTCTGATTCGACTGAAATTTTCACCAATCATTCCTCTTCACAATCCAGAATAACGTACCAAAAATAAAAAGTCTAACTTTCGAAACAACTGAGATACAGGGTGTTCTTCGTCAAATGACAGGTATAGTATCTTGCGAACCAATGCTCTGATTCGACTGAAATTTTCACCAATCATTCCTCTTCACAATCCAGAATAACGTTCCAAAAATAAAAAGTCTAACTTTCGAAACAACTGAGACACAGGGTGTTCTTCGTCAAATGACAGGTATAGTATCTTTCGAACCAATGCTCTGATTCGACTGAAATTTTCACCAATCATTCCCCTTCACAATCCAGAATAACGATTCAAAAATAAAAAGTCTTACATTCGAAACAACTGAGATACAGGGTGTTCTTCGTCAAATGACAGGTATAGTATCTTTCGAACCAATGCTCTGATTCGACTGAAATTTTCACCAATCATTCCTCTTCACAATCCAGAATAACGTTCCAAAAATAAAAAGTCTAACTTTCGAAACAACGGAGATACAGGGTGTTCTTCGTCAAATGACAGGTATAGTATCTTGCGAACCAATGCTCTGATTCGACTGAAATTTTCACCAATCATTCATCTTCACAATCCAGAATAACGTTCCAAAAATAAAAAGTCTAACTTTCGAAACAACGGAGATACAGGGTGTTCTTCGTCAAATGACAGGTATAGTATCTTGCGAACCAATGCTCTGATTCGACTGAAATTTTCACCAATCATTCCTCTTCACAATCCAAAATAACGTTCCAAAAATAAAAGTCTAACTTTCGAAACAACTGAGATACAGGGTGTTCTTCGTCAAATGACAGGTATAGTATCTTTCGAACCAATGCTCTGATTCGACTGAAATTTTCACCAATCATTCCTCTTCACAATCCAGAATAACGTTCCAAAAATTAAAAGTCTAACTTTCGAAACTACTGAGATACAGGGTGTTCTTCGTCAAATGACAGGTATAGTATCTTTCGAACCAATGCTCTGATTCGACTGAAATTTTCACCAATCATTCCTCTTCACAATCCAGAATAACGTTCCAAAAATAAAAAGTCTAACTTTCGAAACAACTGAGATACAGGGTGTTCTTCGTCAAATGACAGGTATAGTATCTTGCGAACCAATGCTCTGATTCGACTGAAATTTTCACCAATCATTCCTCTTCACAATCCAGAATAACGTTACAAAAATAAAAAGTGTAACTTTCGAAACAACTGAGATACAGGGTGTTCTTCGTCAAATGACAGGTATAGTATCTTTCGAACCAATGCTCTGATTCGACTGAAATTTTCATCAATCATTCCTCTTCACAATCCAGAATAACGATTCAAAAATAAAAAGTCTAACATTCGAAACAACTGAGATACGGGGTGTTCTTCGTCAAATGACAGGTATAGTATCTTGCGAACCAATGCTCTGATTCGACTGAAATTTTCACCAATCATTCCTCTTCACAATCCAGAATAACGTTCCAAAAATAAAAAGTCTAACCTTCGAAACAACTGAGATACAGGGTGTTCTTCGTCAAATGACAGGTATAGTATCTTTCGAACCAATGCTCTGATTCGACTGAAATTTTCACCAATCATTCCTCTTCACAATCCAGAATAACGTTCCAAAAATAAAAAGTCTAACTTTCGAAACAACTGAGATACAGGGTGTTCTTTGTCAAATGACAGGTATAGTATCTTTCGAACCAATGCTCTGATTCGACTGAAATTTTCACCAATCATTCCTCTTCACAATACAGAATAACGATTCAAAAATAAAAAGTCTAACATTCGAAACAACTGAGATACAGGGTGTTCTTCGTCAAATGACAGGTATAGTATCTTTCGAACCAATGCTCTGATTCGACTGAAATTTTCACCAATCATTCCTCTTCACAATCCAGAATGACGTTCCAAAAATAAAAAGTCTAACTTTCGAAACAACTGAGATACAGGGTGTTCTTTGTCAAATGACAGGTATAGTATCTTTCGAACCAATGCTCTGATTCGACTGAAATTTTCACCAATCATTCCTCTTCACAATCCAGAATAACGATTCAAAAATAAAAAGTCTAACATCCGAAACAACTGAGATACAGGGTGTTCTTCGTCAAATGACAGGTATAGTATCTTTCGAACCAATGCTCTGATTCGACTGAAATTTTCACCAATCATTCCTCTTCACAATCCAGAATAACGTTTCAAAAATTAAAAGTCTAACTTTCGAAACTACTGAGATACAGGGTGTTCTTCGTCAAATGACAGGTATAGTATCTTTCGAACCAATGCTCTGATTCGACTGAAATTTTCACCAATCATTCCTCTTCACAATCCAGAATAACGTTCCAAAAATAAAAAGTCTAACTTTCGAAACAACTGAGATACAGGGTGTTCTTCGTCAAATGACAGGTATAGTATCTTGCGAACCAATGCTCTGATTCGACTGAAATTTTCACCAATCATTCCTCTTCACAATCCAGAATAACGTTACAAAAATAAAAAGTGTAACTTTCGAAACAACTGAGATACAGGGTGTTCTTCGTCAAATGACAGGTATAGTATCTTTCGAACCAATGCTCTGATTCGACTGAAATTTTCATCAATCATTCCTCTTCACAATCCAGAATAACGATTCAAAAATAAAAAGTCTAACATTCGAAACAACTGAGATACAGGGTGTTCTTCGTCAAATGACAGGTATAGTATCTTGCGAACCAATGCTCTGATTCGACTGAAATTTTCACCAATCATTCCTCTTCACAATCCAGAATAACGTTCCAAAAATAAAAAGTCTAACCTTCGAAACAACTGAGATACAGGGTGTTCTTCGTCAAATGACAGGTATAGTATCTTTCGAACCAATGCTCTGATTCGACTGAAATTTTCACCAATCATTCCTCTTCACAATCCAGAATAACGTTCCAAAAATAAAAAGTCTAACTTTCGAAACAACTGAGATACAGGGTGTTCTTTGTCAAATGACAGGTATAGTATCTTTCGAACCAATGCTCTGATTCGACTGAAATTTTCACCAATCATTCCTCTTCACAATACAGAATAACGACTCAAAAATAAAAAGTCTAACATTCGAAACAACTGAGATACAGGGTGTTCTTCGTCAAATGACAGGTATAGTATCTTTCGAACCAATGCTCTGATTCGACTGAAATTTTCACCAATCATTCCTCTTCACAATCCAGAATAACGTTCCAAAAATAAAAAGTCTAACTTTCGAAACAACTGAGATACAGGGTGTTCTTTGTCAAATGACAGGTATAGTATCTTTCGAACCAATGCTCTTATTCGGCTGAAATTTTCACCAATCATTCCTCTTCACAATCCAGAATAACTTTCCAAAAATAAAAAGTCTAACTTTCGAAACAACTGAGATACAGGGTGTTCTTCGTCAAATGACAGTCATAGTATCTTTCGAACCAATGCTCTGATTCGACTGAAATTTTCACCAATCATTCCTCTTCACAATCCAGAATAACGTTCCAAAAATAAAAAGTCTAACTTTCGAAACAACTGAGATACAGGGTGTTCTTCGTCAAATGACAGGTATAGTATCTTTCGAACCAATGCTCTGATTCGACTGAAATTTTCACCAATCATTCCTCTTCACAATCCAGAATAACGATTCAAAAATAAAAAGTCTAACGTTCGAAACAACTGAGATACAGGGTGTTCTTCGTCAAATGACAGGTATAGTATCTTTCGAACCAATGCTCTGATTCGACTGAAATTTTCACCAATCATTCCTCTTCACAATCCAGAATAACGTTCCAAAAATAAAAAGTCTAACTTTCGAAACAACTGAGATACAGGGTGTTCTTCGTCAAATGACAGGTATAGTATCTTTCGAACCAATGCTCTGATTCGACTGAAATTTTCACCAATCATTCCTCTTCACAATCCAGAATAACGTTCCAAAAATAAAAAGTCTAACATTCGAAACAACTGAGATACAGGGTGTTCTTCGTCAAATGACAGGTATAGTATCTTTCGAACCAATGCTCTGATTCGACTGAAATTTTCACCAATCATTCCTCTCCACAATCCAGAATAACGTTCCAAAAATAAAAAGTCTAACTTTCGAAACAACTGAGATACAGGGTGTTCTTCGTCAAATGACAGGTATAGTGTCTTTCGAACCAATGCTCTGATTCGACTGAAATTTTCACCAATCATTCCTCTTCACAATCCAGAATAACGATTCAAAAATAGAAAGTCTAACATTCGAAACAACTGAGATACAGGGTGTTCTTCGTCAAATGACAGGTATAGTATCTTTCGAACCAATGCTCTGATTCGACTGAAATTTTCACCAATCATTCCTCTTCACAATCCAGAATAACGTTCCAAAAATAAAAAGTCTAACTTTCGAAACAACTGAGATACAGGGTGTTCTTCGTCAAATGACAGGTATAGTATCTTGCGAACCAATGCTCTGATTCGACTGAAATTTTCACCAATCATTCCTCCTCACAATCCAGAATAACGTTCCAAAAATAAAAGTCTAACTTTCGAAACAACTGAGATACAGGGTGTTCTTCGTCAAATGACAGGTATAATATCTTTCGAACCAATGCTCTGATTCGACTGAAATTTTCACCAATCATTCCTCTTCACAATCCAGAATAACGTTTCAAAAATAAAAAGTCTAACTTTCGAAACAACTGAGATACAGGGTGTTCTTCGTCAAATGACAGGTGTAGTATCTTTCGAACCAATGCTCTGATTCGACTGAAATTTTCACCAATCATTCCTCTTCACAATCCAGAATAACGTTCCAAAAATAAAAAGTCTAACTTTCGAAACAACTGAGATACAGGGTGTTCTTCGTCAAATGACAGGTAAAGTATCTTTCGAACCAATGCTCTGATTCGACTGGAATTTTCACCAAACATTCCTCTTCACAATCCAGAATAACGATTCAAAAATAAAAAGTCTAACATTCGAAACAACTGAGATACAGGGTGTTCTTCGTCAAATGACAGGTATAGTATCTTTCGAACCAATGCTCTGATTCGACTGAAATTTTCACCACTCATTCCTCTTCACAATCCAGAATAACGTTCCAAAAATAAAAAGTTTAACTTTCGAAACAACTGAGATACAGGGTGTTCTTCGTCAAATGACAGGTATAGTATCTTGCGAACCAATGCTCTGATTCGACTGAAATTTTCACCAATCATTCCTCTTCACAATCCAGAATAACGTTCCAAAAATAAAAAGTCTAACTTTCGAAACAACTGAGATACAGGGTGTTCTTCGTCAAATGACAGGTATAGTATCTTTCGAACCAATGCTCTGATTCGACTGGAATTTTCACCAATCATTCCTCTTCACAATACAGAATAACGTTCCAAAAATAAAAAGTCTAACTTTCGAAACAACTGAGATACAGGGTGTTCTTCGTCAAAAGACATTACTGATTTTGTATAGGGGCAGAAATAATAAGTGTTGTAGCTTTTCACATTGACACACTGTATATATCCATGTCCTGTCTCCTTCAAATGAAATGAATTGATTCATTATTCATCAGAATTCCTCCAGGAAATAAGTGAAAATAATTTATAATTTTTTATTTAGGAGTTTTTTCCAAACAATATTTATATGTTGTTTGATATCAAAACTTGTTGAGTTCACACCTTTCCTCTCCTCTGCCCTTTTCAACCATGCCAGAATTGACGATTCAGTTTCTTTTCTTGGTCCTGTCTGGCTTCTCAGCTAAACCTGAAAATAATTTAAATTGCTTATCCAAACTGAATGGCAGATCAAGATGCAATTCCAAATTCTTCAGTATTGATCATTATAAAGCAGTTTTTATTTTTTATTTTTTTGGAGAAAATCATAATTCAAAATCTCTGGTGTGTGAGAATTATATGGAAAAATGTGAGCACCTGTGTTCACATTGACCTATAAAAAAAATTAATAAAATATTCTTTCAAATACCCCTATTTTTCAAGGTGAATATGAAATCAATTTTGGTGCCTTATATATTTTGATATCTACTTCAACGTACAGGCAGTGACTACAAAATATTCACTTATGATTAGCTCAGTGACTTTCATGATACATGGCTTCTTTACTTTTGGCCCCAACCAACTACTTGTTTGATCATTAGTGATCAATAAAATCAATATTTGCTTCACCATATTATAATTGTTTGTACCTCCTATATTTGCATTTATTCACCTGCAAAGTAATTTTCTTATTCATCACAAAAACCCTCTTCATTCTCATGATTCGAAGCAACATTATAATATGTATTACGAACAATAAAGAGCAAACATATTAAATCAACTCACATTTTCATTTGTCTATAATACTAAACGCGTTACAGGCAACACCGCCGAAACCACTGCAGGAGATCAAGAAAAACTTTTGCTAAGAAAGGGTTATGTTCGTGAGAGTTTTTCTGATATTTCCGGGGAGTCTCGGTGTGATATCTGAACGTGATAAGAAAGAGGAAATTTCGAATTTTCCCGTACTGTTGATCTTTCATCGCGGAAAAATCGAGAGATACTTTTAAAAAATTCCCGAAAAATAACGAAAATATCGATATTTCCCAAAGGTGCAAAACCACAGGAAAGCATTTGGTCGCTGGGTTCAAGCTAGGTAGAGTTTTTTGGTACGAACAGAAAGACGAAAGACGAAATTGTGGCGTAGCGGGCCTCTTTTTTTGATTCCCACTTTCGTATTCTTGCAGGAATGATGGAAAAAAGTGACATTTCTAAGAAAATCCGGTAAAAATTCGCCATTTCATATTCTTCTGTGGACTCGGCCGAGATCGGCTATCTCCGCCGCCTTTGGGCTCGCTTTGGAGGTAGAATTTCTTGCGACAGTGAATATATGGCAACGTCGAACTTCGAATATCTGTCGATTTCGCTGAAAACTTAAGCATCGTAGGCTTTGACCGTCGGCAAAGATCGGGTGCTTCCGTCAATATTTTCAAGCCGAACCAGCGTTATGTTTATGTCAATTGTCATTAACATCAATTCTAATTTGCCGTCAAAATAGCATCCTTTGTGGAAGCTACATTGAAATTGACGAAAATAAAGTTGGTAACGAATGGAAATGCATTAAGAAGTATCAATAATGGTCAATACTGCCTAATTCCAACTCTAACAATGACTTTCAAGAAAAAGTCGAGTTATCGGTATAATTTTAGCAAGTTATTATAACCTTATGCTACGTTCACGAGAGGAAACAGTAAGTATTACCTACAATTGAAGATACTTTAACTTATCGCAAGTTTTTCCAACCTGAATATCATGAGGAAATATTTATTTTCAGATGAGTCAGATATTTTAAATGAACTGGACATTGGAAAGTTTTTGTATCATTGAAGTCATAAAGTGAAGAATGTTTAGAATGGGTTCAAGACTACGATAAGAATCAGAATGCTAATCCAGAATTCGTCGAAAAAACATGGTGGAGATTAACTCGACTTCAAAGGTATACATTATTATGTTATTTTCCTTTAGCAGATGCATCAAGTATGATATTTTTGCAGTTTTGAGATATGTGAGGTCGTGTTGTTGAAGTGAAATGCCATCCAAGCATTAAGCATATACAAAGGAAGAAAGCCTTTAAAGGACTGTAGAATGTTTTATGAATCTCAAAAATATCACTATCGTCCCCCTGAGAATTCAATATATGTTGAACCATTTGAGTTTTATGGTGAGTAATCGAATGGTGATATGGATCATATCTAATGTTCTGATAAATTATCACATTCCTAGGTTTAATCAAGCATACTTTGTAGAAGATGGACTATCATCATTATGAAAAAAAAAGGGAACTCAATAGATTTTGAGAAGTGGAAATTGCAGAAATACTATGTAATCTATAGATGGTTTCAATAATATACAGCTGGTGTGGGACAAGACTGTATGATACTGTACCCCTGATATATTTATTCATAATTTTGAATGAAACAGGAATATTCAATAGATTCTTACTATTCACAAGAGGTTAATCTTCAAAAATGACAAGTCGATGTAACATTTGATGTCAATTGATAATAGAAATGATAGGAAAGTGTGAGTAAGAAGATTACATTATCAAGAAACGTATGAAATTTTATATACACAATAGGGAGTTAAGGTTGAGCCTCAGTATATGTTCCGTAACACTCATGTATCCCTTCCATATTGCTACATCAAAATTTGGTTGGCAAAAATGGCATGGGGATGGAACATAACCGGGAAGGATACATCAATTAATTTACACCTTATAATATTTTTTCTAGACAAAATGGGAAGGTTACTGAATGTATAGTGAGAATACGGCTTTTTTAAGTTGAAATTCATACCACCTTCAAGTAACTACTAATTTTTCTGTATACGGGTATAATTTCTAATGTATGCGTTATATGAGATGAGATGAAATATTCTGAAGTGAAATGTATCTATTCTGCAAGGTAATCTTGATAATTTTGTGTAGTTCACAGGATATCTGCCATTTTCTGAAACTATTTTGAGAAAAATTACAAATGAAGTTGCACCAACGACATCAAGATAGAAGATGGTATATAGAGGCTTATGCAGATATTGTTTGAAAACAATGTGAAACTTCTTGAATCGTAATATGCAACATATCTGATGAAGGCTATCAACTGATGAATTCTTCACATAAACCCCTGACACACTTCTCTAATGAACAAGTTTACTTGAACTCATTCATTCAATTATTTTTTTTTTGGAATTTTTGTGTTTCACCCAATGTATTCTATTGAACTATACTTTATTATCATTATCAATAATCGATAAATAAAAAATTACTTCAATATGCAGTTTTGCATTTGTCCTGTTTGGAAAACATGATATCTTGGTTACTCAATCATATTTTAATATGTCAATTATGAATTGGTCATCTCCATTAATGAAACAGAAAATTTAAATGTTCATAATACCGTAATTCCTTTACAAAATGAATATTACTTCATGCTTTGGTGATTCTCAGTCGAAGAGTGATGTACTAGAAATATTGAAATTCAGTAAATTTGAGACATTGGAAATTCCTGTAAAATGCACATGCATATGTTTAGTGAAAATTGAATTGGAATAGTGAACATTTTCGGATTTTATCCAAGAAATTTTTTTTAACGTTGTTCAATGTTGAAATATGAATTTTTCATGCGATGATATATCTATTTAGTATTATTGGTGTCGTTTTGAGAAATAGAATTTTCATTTTATAGTCAATTTTATGTTTGCATGTGGAGCCACGGTTAGGGTCTATCCTCAAACTGAATTTTGACTAAATCGTGTCTTAATTTTTGTGAATATTGAGATGATGGAATTTCAAATGCGTTCGTCTACTGAACCGTTTGGCAGATTTTGTTCATTCCGAACTTAACCTTCGAATTCAAACTTTAAACCTACCCGGAAAATTTCGACTGTCTAAGTCATTCCTTCGCAAAGTTATCGTGTTTACAGCCGGCTTTCGACAGTCGAAATTTTCCGGGTAGGTTTAAAGTTTGAATTCGAAGGTTAAGTTCGGAATGAACAAAATCTGCCAAACGGTTCAGTAGATGAACGCATTTGAAATTTCATCATTTCAATATTCACAAAAATACATACACGATTTGGTCAAAATTCAGTTCGAGGATAGACGATAACTGTGATCGAATTTTACATTAGCTACTGATTTTTTGTAAATTTATAAACAGTGTGCTTCGTTTTTAATAATTCAGTCAACTATTCAATTAATCTACTCAAAAACGCAAATCTACCCGCTAGGTAAATCTGGGCGCTTCCTACATAGGTATCGTTTAAGTAGATCTACAGTAAAGATTGATCTATCGCTAGGTAGATCTGGGCGCGTACTAGTTTCAATATTTAAAATAGCATCAAATTCAATTATTTCTTGTTCTGAAATCAAAGGAAAATTTAAATTATATTTATCATTGTGAATTCCATCAGACTTCTTTGAATTTAAGGAAGTATGACAATGGACAGAAGAGTCCAACATATCCTGGACAACTTCAGATGATTTACCATCTTGTCAATCACCTATAAAGAAAAAATTAGATATATTCAAATATATTTCTGAAAACAGTTATTCAATCGTATATAATCAAAACTTAGCTCACCATTAATACTTTTAGGCTCTGAAACTGTCTCATTAACTGTAAAATGCAGAATATGTTATTGAACATGGTGTATGTGTATGTTGTTTAGAAATTCTACAAGTAACTATTTTTTTTATTTAAAGAGAAGGAAGAAGACTTATATCACCTATTGATTCTTCGTTAAAGAAAGTATTGGTTTTTGACTTGAACTCTGATTCCAAGTCACTTGTTTCTTCAGCAGTTCTTGCTTAAGATCTTGCTTTCAACGGTATATGAAATATCGAACATACAGCAACATTGTGGAGCAAGTTCTTGGAATGACTTGCATCATTTACTCAATATCCTATAATTGAATTTATTATGGAGAATGAAATGATTGGAACTCGTACCACTTGAATACTTTATTTGTGCCTTTTTGTCAGCCTGACTTCAGGGGAAACCTAAAACAGTTAACAAAACCGGCTAGAACGGATACAAATTTGTTGTGAACCGTCAGTCAGCAGACAAATAGGCACGAAAAAGGAATGATGTAATATAGGTTCATGAAACTCAAGTGGAAATGGGTGTTAGTTAAGACATTATAATGTTTACTAACCATTCGGTATCTCAATATTCCTTGAAATCACTGATATCCTTTGAGAATCTGATCTGATCTGAATAATAATCTGAGACAATGTCTCTGTAATAATATATTTTCCTCAGCTATTTTCATTTCTGTCTTTCGTGTGGCGTCCCGCTAAAAATTTAACAACCATTGACATCTGCCATGACGGTCACACTTCACAAAAGAACACAGAACCACAATAACCGTCTCTTTATTCTTAATTCCGAGGATATGGTATTAACATTGTATAAAATTGAATTGTTTGTTGTCATGATCCAATAGCAAAATATACACTCGATCTGAATAATGCCAGTAATCACACAAATGAACAATTCGAAGATATGATCTTCGTACTTAGAATGGACGTTCTAAGGAGGTCGCTTTCTGGACGTTCTGAGGATTTAACGAACTGGACGTTCTTAAAACGTCCAGAATTGGTCCTGGACGTTCCGACCAAATATGGACATGTAATGGACGTCCTCAGGACGTCCTGTGCTATCTGGGAGTCCACTAGCGTGAGCATATATTCATTATAGTAGCAGCGAATAAACAATACGCAAGCAAGTAGCATTTTATTCAATCAAGTTGAGAAAACCTAAAACATATTTGGTCCTACAAAAGCCGGATTCAAATAGCATCGAATAAAACGAAAGTGGAAACATCGCAAATCTCATTATCAACAGTAACAAACGGAAGGCGGAAACATTTTTGGATATCAAATCAAGTGATTAGTGCAGTGTAAGCAACACCGAAAACGAAAGCATAGGTGTCGATTCAAGCTACTCCACAGCAAGCGAAGGAAGCGGAACATCGTCGAAAGGGAACATCGTGGAAAGGAGGAGCTACTTCATAGTCAGGGCGTCCACCAGGTCAGGTTTCAACTACAATACAAGCACGTAAGCGGTATAAAGGAACAGCAAGGTGAGCACCAAATCCTTTTCAATCCTATTTCCTTGTAAACGCATATACAAATTCGCACAACATTCAACTTCATTTAAGTATACATTTTCCATTTTAACATTCTCAAATTGTATCATATTTCACGATGGAATCAATATCAGAGTTAAGAAATAGGCGTGGCGCAGCTTACTCGTTTCACAATATTTTTGAATAACTTATCAGACAAAAAAATAGCAGAATTACCCGACAGGCTTCTAAAATGTGAAGAATTGTGGGATGTTTTCGATACAATTCAATCTCAAATTGAAGTTTTGGATGAAAGAGAATTAGATTCAAATGAAAGACAAATATTCGAAGACACATTCTATGATACAGTTTCAAGGGCAAAACATATAATTTCTGATTCAATGCAACTTGATCCAAGAACAACGGTTAATAACCAACAAAAATCTGAGCATTTACCATTAGTTTCGAGTACTATCAAATTACCCACCTTAGAATTACCGCATTTCAATGGAGCATATGATCAATGGATCCAATTCAGAGACACATTTAAGTCTTTAATACATACTAGTACCACATTAAGCAATATACAAAAATTCCATTATTCACATTCATGTCTAAAGGACGAAGCTGCATTAATTATTCACTCCTTAGAAATATGTGATAAAAATTATGACACAGCATGGAAACTTTTGGGAGAAAGATTCGAAAATAAACGCCTTATTGTACATAAGCACATAAGATCGCTTTTCGAATTGGAGCCTCTTACTAAAGATTCATTAAAATTACTAAGAAAATTATCGGATGATGTCAAAAAGAATTTACGCGCTTTGAAGTCATTAGGTCAGCCAACTGAATCATGGGATACGCTTCTTATATATATGATTTCAACAAAATTTGACCCGAGTACCAAAATGGAATGGGAAAAAAACAATAGTTTCAAATACTTCACCAGACATGGAACAGTTATATTGATTCTTAGCGCAGAGATGTCAAATTTTAGAAACAATTTCAACCTGTTAATCAGTCAACACAAGTAAATACACTAATTCATCAGAACAAGGATTCAAATCGCGTACAAATAAAAGCAATTTCTCAAAATCATTTCTTTCTACAAATCAAACGAATTCTTGTCCTTTCTGCAAACAAGCACATTATCTTTACCAATGTCAAAAATTCATTGAACTACCATCAAAATCAAAATATAACGAGGTAAAACAACTCAAGCTATGTATCAATTGTTTACGGTCGAATCATTTTAGTCCTGATTGTCGTGCAAGCGGCTGCAAAAAGTGCGGAAGAAAGCATAATACATTGTTACACTCAGAATCATTCGAAGGGAAAAATTCTAATCAGAGCAATAATTCGCAATCGAACAACAATCAATCGAACATTCAAGCGGATCAGGCATCTAAAAGCAATCAGAAGGAAAAAATAGAATCGTCAATATCAACTCATTGTGCATTCAATCAATCTCAAATACTTCTTTCAACGGCACTCGATTACGCAATTGACAAACACAATCAACCACATGAAGTGAGAGTTTTACTCGACAATGGTTCAATGAAAAACTTTATAACATCAAATATGTGCAATATATTACATTGGCCGAAACAAAGAATCAATTCGTCAATTTCTGGCATAGATCAAACACTAACGAATTCAACGTATATGACGCAGGGTAAAATAAAATCCAAATTCAACGCTTTCAGGGTAAATACAACTTTTTTGGTTTTGGATAAAATCACAGATAACTTACCTATCAATAAATTAAACATCAATGAACTGAAAATACCTGATAATATAACATTAGCTGACAATTCATTTGATATGTGTGGGACAAATACGCCTTCAGCAAGGGCATCCCATCATGCAGAAAACAAAACTGGGATGGATAATTTCGGGAGCATTATTCACTACGCCCAAGCCCAATTATGAGGAGGTATCGGTATGTAATCTGTCCACGGAATACATTGGACAACAATTGGAAAAATTTTGGGTTATGGAAGATTACGATAGAAAGCCAAGACTAAACAAAGAAGTGTCATATATTATACACTAAAATGGTTATATATAGATATGGTTCTATGATTACACTCAGATTGTAGTTTCTATGATTCTAAATGTCATGTTAAAGAATTAGACGTAAGTATTCTAGAACGCAGAAAAAAAGAATGAATGTGTCGAGTAATGGCGAATAGCACATGTTAAGATATAGTAAGATATTGGAATAAAGGGATTCAGGAAGGTGCTGGTTTTATTACTAAAAACTCCCAAATATCAGGTTATGGGCCCAGATCTGGTTCCCAGGAAACTGTGTAGTACATAATACAGTAAATTCAAGAGGACAAAATCCAAATCGAAAGGTGAATTCAAAAAGCCGTGAAAAGGCACGTGGAAAATCTGAAGACTACTCTAGGTTTCAACAATTTACTGGTGGATGAGCGATTCAAGAATGGATAAGAAATTGAATATAGAACCACTCAATGGAAGGAACTACCATAATTGGAAATTTAGGGTTGAAATGGTGTTGGCAGAATATGAAGTCTCAGCAATGATCATTTCCGAAGCTAATCCAAAACAACCAGCAGAAGTAAAGAAGGACAACAAAGCTAAATCCATCTTGGTACAGTGTATAGAGGACACAGAGATTGAGAGTCTGAGAGACTGCAAATCAGCCTTTCAAATGTGGAACATACTCAAGGGAAAATATGAAAAGAAAGGACTTCCTGGACAGTTATATCTGAAGAAGATACTTCTTAGTATGAAATTGAAGGAGAATGAAAGCCCAATCAAATTTTTTGAAGAATTTGAAAATACAGTGAGACAACTCAAAGCTGCAGATGTTAAACTGGAAGATCAAGATATAATTTGCAATCTATTATTAAGTTTACCTGCTTCTTATGATACATTTGTTACAGTTATAGAAAATTTGTCAGATGTAACCTATGAATCCGTCAAATCCAAGTTATTAGCAGAAGATGAGAAACGAAAAATGAATAATGGAGAAGACAAGACAATGAAGACACATACAGCGTTTGCATTACAGCGAGGTTGCTTCAAATGTGGTCAAATAGGTCATTACAAAAGAGATTGCCCTCAAAACCGTGGTGGAGAATAAGGGTCTACAAGTCAAAACTTCAATCGAACAGGTGGTGGATTCAACAAAGGCAGTTACAGAGGTAGTCAATCAGGGTTCAGAGGAAACAGGGGCACAAATAGAAGATTTACAGGTGGGAGTAGATTTAGTAGTAATTATCGTAGTAATCAGGCAGAAATGCAAGAAAAATTTCAGAATAATGGTAATAGTAATAATGATAGTCAATCAAGTAATGTCTGCTTTATGAGTGATAGTAATTCTGATTTTAGTAATGGTCAAGTAGATTCCAACATTCTCAGATTTTGCATTGATTCAGGCTGTACAGACCATATGGTGAATGATAGAAGCTATTTTTCTAGTTTATTGATATTGAAGAATCCTATAAAAATTGCAGTTGCAAAAGAATCAGATTTTTATTAGCAGTAGGAGTAGGAAATATAGAAGTTCTTAGTAGAGTAGGAAGCAAAGAGATAAAATGCACCATTAAGAATGTTTTTTATACTCCAAATTTAAGGAAAAACTTACTTTCTGTCAAGAAACTTGAAATGTCCAATATTTATTTATTTATTTATTTATTTATTTCAATGGAATACATGACAGGACGGACCCAGATTATGTACTCACTAATGAACTATTAATACCATGGTGCTTAATATTAAGAAAAATACATATCCAACATACAAACCAAAATGCGGAAAAGTTTTTTTTTTTTTTTTTAAAGGTATTATTCGAGAACGGTCAGGCCAAATTACTTAATGATAGAAACGAAATTTTGGGAATTGGTGAGAGGAAAAATTTGTATGAAATTAGTTTTCGGTTGTATTCAGTAGAGTGCCATAATATGGAATATGATTCAGATTATTTAAAATGGCATAGGAGATATGCACATGTAGGTTTTAGTGGTTTGAAACAGTTAATAAAAGGTAACATGGTCAAGGGAATTGATAGTAGTATAAAATTACATGATGTTGATTTCTGCGAACCGTGTGTAAAAGGAAAAATGACTCGTTATCCATTCGGTCTGCGGACTAAAAGTAAGAGATTATTAGAGATCATACATACAGACCTATGTGGCCCCATTACACCACAGGCAATTGATGGCAGTAAATATTTTTTAACATTCATAGATGATTTTTCCAATTTTACTGCAGTGTACATGTTGAAAAGTAAATCAGAAGTTATCGAAAGATTTTCAGAATATATTAATATGGTAGAATCAAAGTTCACATGTAAAATTTCAAAACTTAGATGTGATAACGGTGGTGAATATGTTTCGAATGATATTAAAAAGTTGTGTTTAGAGAAAGGCATAATAATTGATTTCACTACACCATATACGCCACAACAAAATGGAAAAGCGGAAAGAAAGAATCGTAGTTTAGTTGAGAGAAGTAGAGCGATATTAGATGAATCGGGAATGCCTAAAGAATTCTGGCATGAGGCAGTTAGGACAGTAAATTATGTAATGAACAGAGGTATTGCGGCAAACATAAATGTTACACCTGCAGAAATATGGAATGGTAACAAACCCGATGTGAGTAACCTGAAAATTTTCGGATGTACCGCGTAAAGTCACATTCAAAAACAATTTAGAGATAAATTTGATTCAACTACTGAGGAGTGTGTAATGGTAGGATATGCTTCTTCAGGATATAGGCTTTGGAATGTAAACAAAGAAAAAATCATAATAGCAAGGGATGTTAAATTTAATGAAAATGAATATTGGTTTAAGAAAAAAAATATTCGGGTACATTTAGATTTGGACGTAGATGAAAAATTAAAAATTACAGAACAAAATGAAGGTAAAGATAAATTTCTTGATTTTACAAATGAGGAAATAAGCGACGATGATAATAATGAAAGACCAAATAAACGAACAGCAAAAATTCCTAAAAAATTTGAAGATTACGAACTTTACATGGCATTCAATGCAATAGAATTTTTAGATGAGGTACCACAAAATTTTTTTGAGATTAAGGGTCGACCTGATGAAGATTTTTGGATAGGTGCGATGAATAAAGAATTAAACTCAATATATGAAAATGAAACCTGGGAAGAAGTTGATATTGCTAGAGATGACAAGATTTTAGACACAAAGTGGGTGTTTTCTTATAAAAGCTTGGAGAAGGAAAAGAAAAATAGATACAAGGCAAGACTGGTAGTGAGGGGTTTTTTACAAGAAAAGAATTATCAAAATGTTTATGCACCCGTGGCAAAAATGTCAACCATTCGTTTGCTTTTAATAATTGGAAATCAGTTGAAATTCTATTTCATACAGTTAGATGTCAAAAACGCATTTTTGAACGGTATAATTGAAGATGATGTATTCATTTATCCTCCAGAAGGTATTCAGAGTAATCCTAGTAAGGTATATAAATTAAAGAAATCACTGTATGGGCTGAAACAATCTAGTAGATGTTGGAATAGCAAAATTGATTCTTATTTGTTGAAAATTGGTTTTGAAAGATCCAGTAACGATTATTGTTTATATGTCATGGATAAAACAGATTCTAAAGTTTACTTATTATTGTATGTAGATGATATTATTTTATCAGGACCAGACTTGGTTTTAATGAATAAAATAAAGATCCAACTAATGACAGATTTCAAGATGGTAGATAAAGGAGAACTTAGATATTTTTTGGGATTAGAAATTAAGTATGATAGAGATAAAGGTATATTGAGAATTAATCAAGAAGATTATATTTCTAAACTTATTAAAAGATTCAGAATGGAAGATTCTAAATGTTCGCTTATTCCAATCGAACCAAAGTTGTATATTGAGGTATGTAAAAATGTAGAAGATGTAACGAGTAAGCCATATCGTGAATTGTTGGGCTGCATTATGTATCTCATGTTAGGTAGTCGTCCAGACATATGTTTTGCTTTAAATGTTTTTAGTCGGTTGCAAGATAAAGCTTCAGATTATGCCTGGAATAATTTGAAAAGAGTAGTTAGATATCTCAAAGGTACACAAAAATTCGGTTTAGAATATATTCGTGAAGAAAATAATTTTCAATTAGAATGTTTTGTAGATTCAGACTGGGGTGGCGACCAAAGTGATCGCAGGTCTGTATCAGGATTTGTTTTCAAACTTTCCAACAGTACCTTGATATGGGCTACTCGAAAGCAACATTGTGTTTCTTTATCTAGTTCATAGGCAGAACTGATTGCACTCTGTAGTGCAGCTTCAGAAGGTTTATGTTTCATAAAACTTTTACAAGATTTCAAAATTGATGTAAAACCTATGTTGATTCATGAGGACACACAAGGATGTATTTCCATATTGAATAACCCTGCAAATAATAGAAGAGTAAAGCATATTGATATCAAATACAATTTCGTTTCAGAGTGCATGAATAGTAATATCTTAAAGATTTTATATATATCAACTGACATGCAGTTAGCAGATTTGTTAACTAAAGGTGTGAAATATGCTTCTTTTGTTAAATTTCGAAATAATCTAGGGGTTAAGAATTTAGAATAAAATAGAACATTTTAGTGAGGGGGGCTGTTATATATTATACACTAAAATGGTTATATATAGATATGGTTCTATGATTACACTCAGATTGTAGTTTCTATGATTCTAAATGTCATGTTAAAGAATTAGACGTAAGTATTCTAGAACGCAGAAAAAAAGAATGAATGTGTCGAGTAATGGCGAATAGCACATGTTAAGATATAGTAAGATATTGGAATAAAGGGATTCAGAAAGGTGCTGGTTTTATTACTAAAAACTCCCAAATATCAAGAAGAACGGGAATGCGAAGAAAACTTTATTAAATCCACCAAACGCGAAGGCGATGGACGATTTTCTGTAACATCGCCTACAAGGAAGAAAATATCGGAACTTGGCAGTTCATATGAAACTGCAATGCGACGTTTTGAAATGTTGGAAACAAAATTCAGAAAAAACGAAGACCTTAAAAATCAATATTCTGCATTTATGAACGAGTATATCAAATTGGGGCACATGAAAAAATTGGGTGAAAACGAAGAAAAACATGACGAAGGGATCGTATTCTATATGCCACATCACGGAGTTTTCAAGGACAGTAGCGAGACAACAAAATTACGCATTGTATTTGATGGTTCATGCAAAACAGACTCAGGAATCAGCTTAAATGATTGTCTGCATGTTGGACCAACGCTGCAAGATGATCTTTTTACAATCTTAATTAGATTCAGGCAGCACAAGATCGTGATCTCAGCGGACATTTGTAAAATGTATAGGCATGTGTATGTCCAAGAGCAGCAGAGGGATCTGCAAAGAATCTTATGGCGGGCTGAACGCAGCCAACCGATTGACACATATGTGCTCAACACTGTCACTTATGGCACGTCACCGGCATCATTCCTGGCCATAAGGAGCTTACAACAGGTTGGATTAGATAAAAGGGAAAACTATCCAGTAGCCAGTAGTATGATTTTGAATGATTTTTACGTAGATGCCCTTTTATCGGGGGAAAATAACGTTCAAGAGGTCAAACAGGAAGGGCAGATTTGATAAAAATATTGGGGGAATATGGTTTCGTTTTAAGGAAGTGGATGTCAAACAAACAGGAAATATTAGATGATGATCATCAATCACAGCACACCATCACTCATTTCATAGCCAAAAACAAAACGGCCAAGACTCTTGAAATAACATGGAATTCTGGGAGTGACGAACTTGAATATGCAATAAGCAAAAAGAGTGAACAACGAAAAGTTACCAAGAGGATAATTCTTTCGACAATAGCACAAATATTCGACCCACTCAGACTACTGGACCGATAGTGGTAAAGGCTAAAATTATCATGCAACAACTGTGGCAAATTAAGCTAGACTGGGACGAATCCGTTCCAGAAGACATATATACGACATGGAATAATTTCTACGAGATCAGCGATATCAATACAATAAAAATTTCAAGACTAGTTTCACACCCACATTCCAAAGGCATTCAACTTCATTGTTTTTCGGACGCGTCTGAGAAGGCATACAGAGGTGCCATCTATGTTAGATCGACATACATGGAGGGAAATCATTACACTCAATTATTATGATCTTATCCAGAGTGGCCCCACTGAAACAAATTTCTATACCGAAATTGGAGCTTTCTGTTGCACTTCTAATTAGTCAATTGTCCGATAAAATCAAAAGGGCTTTAAATCTACTCATAGATGACATATTTTATTATACGGATTCTACAATCGTACAAGGCTGAATTTCCAGTGAAGCGAGAGAATGGAAACCATTCATTTCAAATCGCATTTCAGAAATACAGGCCTTAACAGATAAAAAAAATGGAGACATTGCAGTGGAAACATGAATCCTGCAGATATAATAAGCAGAGGTTCGAATGCAAATGAATTAAATCAAAATAATCTATGGTGGTACGGACCATCTTTTCTGAAGCAAGATCAGTCAACCTGGTCTAATCATTATGATTTCCAAAATATAAAAGACCTGCCAGAACGAAAAGTTGTCGCACATACATTTCATACATTAACTGATAGAACAGGAAACAGAACTATTTTCAAATTATACTCATCTTTCTTAAAATTGCAACGAGTAGTAGCACATATTTTGCGTTTTAAGAGAAATTCTCTATCCAAAATTAATGGGACTGAGAGAGTTGTAGGCACTCTTGGGGTGGATGAGCTCGAAAATTCCTTGAATCTTCTTATTAAACTGGCTCAATGTCATGAATTTAATCAGGAAATACAGCTATTGAAAAAAGAACATGCATTAAACAAAACAAGTAGACTCATTTCGCTAAACCCATTTATTGACGAAAATGATATCATACGAGTGGGAGGTCGATTAAATAATGCGAATATATCTGATAACCGCAAGCACCCAATAATACTCCCCAAAAATCATCCCTTAACAGATTTAATTATTCGACACGAACATCACAAGCATTTACATATAGGTCCGCAAGCCTTGCTAGCTATCTTGCGAACTCGTTTCTGGCCCATCTCCGGTAGAAATGCAGTAAAAAACATATTGAGGAAATGCATGACGTGCTTTCCAGTCCGACCAAAAGCATACTAACAAATTATGGGAGATTTACCTGCATCTCGCGTCACTCCTACTCGAGTATTCAATACTTGCGGTACGGACTTTGCTGGTCCATTCGAGACAAAATCAGGTAAACTCAGAGGTTGCAAAACAGTTGAGGCTTACATGTGTGTCTTCATATGCTTTGTGACGCGAGCAGCACATTTAGAAGTCGTATCTGACCTCACGACACATTCCTTTATGAACTGTCTGAAAAGATTTATTTCCAGACGTGGTAAATGCTCCGATATATACAGTGACAACGGAACCAATTTTGTTGGAACAGCAAATGAAATACAAACATTCACCGAATTCATTAATAACGCCCAAATGAAACAAAATATCACGAATTACCTAGCACAAGAAGGTATCAATTGGCACTTCATACCTGCAAGGTCCCCACATTTTGGAGGTCTGTGGGAATCAGCTGTAAAATCAGCAAAATTTCACTTAAAACGAGTCATAGGAAATCGTATTCTGACATATGAAGAATTTGAAACAATAGTTGTTCAAGTTGAATGTTGTTTGAATTCCCGTCCAATATCTCCTTTGTCAGACAATGCTGATGATCTTTGTACCTTAACACCTGGTCATTTCCTAATTGGTGACTCATTCGCATCGTTACCGCAAGAAGATCTGAGAAACAAGAATTCAAGTCGATTGAACAGATATCAACTTCTCACTCAAATTATGCAGCATTTTTGGACTCGTTGGTCCACAGAATATTTATCCAGTTTGCAACATCGTGTCAAATGGAAGACTCAGGGACCCAGAACTATCAAAAATGGAGCTTTGGTTCTAATTCGAGACGAGAATACTCCACCATTAAAATGGCAACTAGGCCGAATCACTGAACTCCTTCCTGGCAAAGACCATATAGTGCGTGTAGTGAATGTGAAAACCAGTAAAGGTGTAGTTAAACGAGCAGTTCAAAAACTGTGTCCTTTACCCATTGAAGAAAATTGACTTTGATATGAAGGTTTTTCATTGATTTCTTAGAAATTATTTCGATTTATCATGTTTATCAATGCCATTATTTATGTATTATTTGTGAAAACATTTTCATTTATTTTGAAAGCTAAAGCTTCCAAGGCGGGCGGGCGGTATGTTTAGAATTAATATCACCCGTTTGAACCCTCAAAATGTTCCTCATCTTGGCTTCGAGAACATTTCTTAGAACAGTAGTGCCGTGTGCAAAAACAACCCAGCTTGCCGCTCTGCGAGTCGATGCGAGTCAGTTATTCATACAGTCCACTAGCGTGAGCATATATTCATTATAGTAGCAGCGAATAAACAATACGCAAGCAAGTAGCATTTTATTCAATCAAGTTGAGAAAACCTAAAACAGGATTATTGCGCATGGTGTTTCAGAAAAAACAGTTATTAGTCGAATTCACAATTTTTTTACCGACCTGAAGAGGTTCTAGTTTCATATTTAAGGAATAGCTTAAATTAATTGGTGCTTACAAAGACTTGAAGCGCCGTTACGATTTGGCACTAATTTCTAACAATCAAACTTTTTATAGATCAATCATAGATAAGGCGGAAAATAAATCAGCGATAGTTTGGATAATAATAAATTAATTAGCGGGAAAGAAAAAAACTTCTAAGAGAAAATTACCGTCTAGATCTGTGGAAGACGGTGATCGGGCCGAAATGTGCAAATTGGCGGTTGAATTCAATGAGTTTTTGCGCCCATGTTCTAGGAGAACAGCGTGCTATCGTTTTGACCAAATGTCTGTAATTTTGGATGATTGAGCCGAAAATGGTCTCAATCGACTAGGTTGGACTCACTGATGACGAATCCGGTGTCAAAATCGATTCTGTCCGGCCGGCCGTCCGTCCGGCCGTAGACACGGTAACTGTCGACAGAAGCAAGCTAGCATTTTTAAACTTTCAGGAAAGGTTGCGCATCAGAATTCCGCGGTTAAGTTCGTTAATGGGCCAAATCGGTCGAATAGTTTCGGAGTTAGAGGCACTTGAAGTTTTGAAGTTATTTATTTTTTATTTCAGAAACTACTCGAGCGATTTGATTCAAACTTGGCAGTTAGGTGGAGTATAACGACGCGCCACTTTGAGCCAAATTTCGTCAAGATCATGTTGTCAGTAAATTAAAAAAAAAATTTTTTTTCGAAATTTTCTCCCAAAAAATTTTTTTTTCTGGGAACAATTCATCATATCCAAAAAACAAATCCACTCACTCTTTGAGCTTTATATTTCACAGCAGTGTTCCACATTTCAGTTCGATACGATCATAAGTTTTGGAGATATCGGGAAAAAATATGTCAAATTTCGAGGTTTTCTTCTCGATATCGTTGATTTTTTTGGTATAACTCGAGAAATACTGATTCAGTCTTGGTAAAACTTCACAGCTAGTTTTGAGATGCTGAAAGATAATTTTTTGCGAAATTTCGTGATAATCGTGTCATTAGAACAATTTGAAAAAAAAAATGTCTATGATTTTCTTATCATATTATCCTCATTAAATTCTGTAAGAAACTTCGAACTGTTATTTTTCGATGAAGTACTGGATTTCAAATCGATCTGATCTTTATTTTTGGAAACATTGGAAAAATAAAATTTTGATTGGGTATATCTACGGAATCATTGGGTGGATTTTACCCATTCACGAATTCGGCCTTCGTAGTTACGGTCCGAACCTTCTCTACAAATATCGAGTTTCTAAGTTGTTTCTTTCGGAAGTTATTGTGTTTACGCAGTCGGCCGTTAGGTGTTCTAATTTGAAAAACGGAAGTTGACGTCATTTCCGGAAAAACCGGAGGTGCTCATGCCTTGAAATTATTTTAGATTTCATCATCATCGTGAAATACTTATAAGTGCTGAATTTCATGAAAATACGTTCAGTAGTTTCCTGTATAAATATGGGTGAGGTTCCTCGTGAAAGACCCTGTATATCGTTTTAATAATAAATCATGGCAGAAGAATTACCAAAACTTAAAAGGCAACGTACTTCAATCAGAAGAAAATTAACACTTGAAATCGAATTTCGTTTAAAAAATTTTCAAAAAGCACTGCCGTGAAGGCAGCACCTTTTGCGCGCATGTTCAATGTAGATGACCGCTTCAGCAAAGAATTTGAACATGCACGCAAAAGCTGCTGCCTTCACCGCAGTGCTTTTGGAAATTTTTCACTGATAAATTACTGGATTTCAATTCGATCAAATCTGTATTTTTGGAAATATTGGAAAAATAAAATTTTGAATGGGTTTATCTACGGAATCATTGGGCGAATTTTACCCATTCACGAGTTCGACCTTCGTAATTAAGCCCCAAACCTACTCTACAAATATCGAGTTTCTTAGTCATTTCTTCCGGAAGTTATTGTGTTTACGGTCAGCCTAACGGCCGACTGCGTAAACACAATAACTCCCGAAAAAACAACTTAGAAACTCGATATTTGTAGAGAAGGTTCGGACCTTAATTACGAAGGCCGAATTCGTGAATGGGTAAAATCCACCAAATGATTCCGTAGATCTACCCAATCAAACATTTCGAAGTTTCTTACAGAATTTTATGAGGATAATATGATAAGAAAATCATAGACATTACTTTTTCAAATTGTTCTAATGACACGATTATCACGAAATTTCGCAAAAAGTTGTCTTTCAGCATCTCAAAACTAGCTGTGAAGTTTTATCAGGAATGAATCAGTATTTCTCGAGTTTTACCAAAAAAATCAACGATATCGAGAAGAAAACCTCGAAATTTGACATATTTTTTCCCGATATCTCCAAAACTTATGATCGTATCGAACTGAAATGTGGAACACTGCTGTGAAATATAAAGTTCAAAGTTTGAGTGGAATTTTTTCTCGGATATGATGAATTGTTCCCAAAAAAAAAATTTTTTGGGAAAAAATGTCGAAAAAAAATTTTTTCAAGATTTACTGACAACATGATCTTGATAAAATTTGGCTCAAAGTTGCGCGTCCTTATACTTCACCTAACTGCCAAGTTTGAATCCAATCGCTCAAGTAGTTTCTGAAATAAAGAATAAATAACTTCGAAACTTCAAGTGCCTATAACTCCGAAACTATTCGACCGATTTGGCCCATTAACGAACTCAACCGCGGCATTCTGATGCGCAACCTATCCTGAAAGTTTAAATTTGCTAGCTTGCTTCTGTCGACAGTTACCGTGTCTACGGCCGGCCGGCCGGCCGGACAGAATCGATTTTGACACCGGATTCGTCATCAGTGAGTCCAACCTAGTCGATTGAGACCATTTTCGGCTCAATCATCCAAAATTACAGACATTTGGACAAAACGAAAGCACGCTGTTCCCCTAAAACATGCGCGCATAAATGAAGGTTAATTACTTAATAAGTTCAAAAATATCCAAGATCAGATTGACTTCGTTTGTGAGGACTCCGATGAACAATTATCCGAGCGCGAATCATTTCAAAATTCTTTTTATAGCGTGACGTCTATTGCTCCAGGTATTTTATCTGATTTTGCTACTGTTTTGCGTCCCGCAGCTGGCGAAAATTCAGTAGCTAATTCGATCAATTCGGTTCAGCATTCAGTGAACTCGTGTCAGCAAAAAAACTTGCAGACAGTTCCTAATATCAGACTGCCGAAAATAACATTGCCCAATTTTGAAGGTGGATATCAATCATGGCTAGAGTCGAGACCTCTATCTAGATATTGTGCATAACAATGAAAGTGTCGGAAATGCTGAAAAATTCTATCATTCAAAAACTCATCTTGATGAGAAAGTTGAAAGGCTGATTGCAAAAATTGACGTAACAGCTGAAAACTATAACGTAGCTTGGGACATTATATGTACAAGATTTAATAATGAGAGGAGGCTCATTTATAACCATTTGAAATCTCTAGAAAATATTCCAGTAATATCCCATAATCTTCGGCAATATCAAAACAGTTATCCGACGAGGTTTTGATACATCTTAAATCTTCGAATCAGCTAGGGGTTTCTGACGAACACTGGGATTTCTATTTGATTTTTCATTCTGCTTTGAAACATGACAAACAAAATTTAGAAAAGCACTGACGTGAAGTCAGCAGCTTTCACGTGCTTGTTCACATTACGAAATTATGACTTGGAAATTTCAGTGACATTTTAATGAAATTTAAAAATTTTCAAAAAAAAAATTGTTTTTCGAATTTGTCAAGGGATAATTCTTCTTACTAACACTGTTCATCTTCCAAGTAAGTTTCATTTCAATCAGATAAATATTTTTCGAGTTAATGAAAAATCAAAATTTCAAATGGCTGTAGCACAAAAACGAATCGGCAGATTTGGCCCATTAACGAAATTAACCGAGATATTCAGGATCTTAACCTAACCTGAAAATTTCAAGACTCTAGATCCTTCCTTTCGAGAGTTACAGCGCGAACGGACGGACGGACAGAATTCACGGATTCTTCATCAGTGAGTCCGACCTAGTCGTTTGAAACCAATTTTGGCTCAAAATGTTCCTACACAGGAAGAATTTAGAAAATTCCTTAACGATCGAGTTGACGTGCTACAAAGAAAAGAGTTCAAAAGAAGTTATAAACAAACAATCAACAAGGGAAATTCATCTTTTT
Organism: Myrrha octodecimguttata; assembly: GCA_958510865.1. Lineage (NCBI taxonomy): Eukaryota > Metazoa > Arthropoda > Insecta > Coleoptera > Coccinellidae > Myrrha > Myrrha octodecimguttata. Next base: position 13,438,987 of record OY294062.1, read on the forward strand.
TTCCTTTAAACCTAGAACTAATAAATAATTCGTGTCTTCTTTCAAAGATATTTGTCTTTCTTGCGAGAGCGATCATTGGCTTACTAATTGTGGTGATTTTCTGAAACTGGATCCAGCTGCTAGGCTGGAAAGGGTGAAGGTTCTTAAACTATTCACAAACTGTTTACGAAATCATCATAAAACACCCGACTGCAAATCCACCTTATGTAAGAAATGCAATCGGAAGCATCAAACCTTATAGGTCACGAGCAGTTTTGACAGTTGGGAGAGACTGGAGGACCATCAAAAACCTAAAATGCATTGTTTACTATGAATCAATCCCATAATAATTATGATCAAATTTGCATTTGCAGTAATAACCCAAATGCAGGAAAAACCCCCATTGCGGGAATAAACCAAACGGTATCTATGCAAAACCGATGTAAAGTAAGGGTTTTTTCAAGATACAGTTCTTTTACACAGTCATTATCTTGTCTTGTTTTACTAAGCATATGCGCCAAAGTTTCGAGTTCGTACATTGAAAGCAACCCTCTTCGAAAAGCAAATGGTATAGAATTGGCAGATCCTCTGTTTTTCAACCCTGCTGAGATCAACCTTCTGGTAGGTGTTGATGTTTTCTATGCTCTACTTGATGGCAACATTCAACTTGGTTTCAACTCACCCACACTTCAAAACTTTGTTTTCGGCTGTATAATGTCGGGACCTCCTCTCTCTTCAAAGCCCAAATCCAAAACAAATTATTTCTTCATCTCTGTTGTTATATGCAATTCTACATAACGGCTGGTTACACTATCATAGATGTCACACAGTTGGTAACACTGTCATAGATGTCATAGAGTTATATTATAACCTAATAAATATGTGTAGATGTCTGTGGAGGTACTGATGTTTGATTTTGCCACAAGAGAAAATAAATCTATAATAATTTCAACAATCGTCACTTGAAGATCCTAATAAAAAGCATTCACGCTGCTGCGAATTCTAGAAACTCAAGCCTGCAGACACAACTTTCGAAGTTCGGGGAAATCGAGGAACCATATCATTATTCTGAACCCCTGACCGAGGATGAATCAAATTGTGAGAAATATTTTTCTGAAACCACGAATCGTGATGAAGAAGGCAGGTTTGTAGTTAGCATCCCTCTCAGAACCGTTCCCTCTTCCTCACTCGGAGATTCGAGCTTATCAGTGCTCAAAAGATTTTACTCTTTGGAAAGGAAACTCCAAATTAACCCTAATTGGCGCAATATGTATCTTAGTTTCATGGGAGAATATGACACTTTAGGACATATGACGAAGGTTATTCCTAATGAATCCGCCAACCATTGTTATAACCTACCGCCATGTGGTATTAAACGAAAACAGCTCTACTACCAAGCTCTGAGTCGCTTTTGATGGCTCATCCCCTTCTGATAACGGTGTTTCTTTGAATAGCCTGCAGATCGTGGGGCCAAAAATCCAGAATGATCTCCTTTCCATTCTAGTTCGTTTTCGTCTACATCGATATGTTGTCAGTGCAGATATCGAAAATATGTACCGAATGATACTTCTGAACCCAAAGCAAAGATGTTTTCAACGCATTTTCTAGATATATTCCCCAGCAGATGGAATCTCGGAATATAACTTGAATACTGTCACATATGGCATCGCTCCTTCTAGCTTCTTATCAATACGTTGCCTGAAGCAGATCTCTATAGAGTCTCTCACAACTTTTCCTGAAGCAAGTCGAGCAATAGCTGAAGACTTTTATGTTGACGATTTCCTTTCTGGAGGCAACTGTGTAGAGGTTGTAAATAAACTGTGTCACCAAGTGACATCTTGTTTACAATCAGCTTACTCCACATTGAGAAAGTGGTGTTCGAATGAACCTAAGGTATTGGAAGGATTGACTCAGAATAACACATCAACCCAAGTTCATTTCACTAACCAAGAAAGCACCAAGACTCTTGGCCTATATTGGTCACCCTCCTCTGACAGCTTCAACTATTGCCTCAAGGATTCGAACATTACTGAAAATATCACCAAGAGATACATTCTATCTAGCATTTCTAAATTATTCGATTCGTTAGATCTTCTTTTTCCATGCATCATCATAGCAAAAGATCTGATTCAGAAACTTTGGTCTTGAAAGGGTGCCTGGGATCAAAAGTCAACTGTCAACTTCATGGATTCCCAGATGCCTCCACTGAAGCATATGGTGCAGGCTTATACAGGGTGATTCATTAAGGGTGGCCACCGGCCGTATCTCGGAAACCGTTAATCCTATAACTTCCGGAAAAAATTTTTAATCACAAAATCGGACCCTAGAAAATGATTAAAAATATTTTCAAGTTCGTAGTTCCCCACTAGAGGGCGCAATCTAACACTTGTAAAATATAATCTCATTTTTTACGAAATATTCTCCAGCTAACAGTGGTAAAGAATAATAAAATAAGAAAATACTCTTCCTATTCAACAACTTTTGTTCGGGTAATTTTTCTATATTTCATTTTTTTTAGTGATGGGATGGAAAAACTTTTCTTCACAAAAAAAACACTCTTACTTCTGTATGCGTGAACCGATTTTCACGTAATTTGATTTTATTCGAAGGCCATTAAAAGCAGATCACAGAAAAATATGACAACAACATACCGGGTGATCCAATTAAAAACTACAGGCTGTTTTATGTCACTTCACCCTATTTGCGCGTTTTACTGGAGAATATTCAAATGCAATGCTATGATTCTAACCGACTGAGAATAAACTAAGCATTATCACCTATTGACTTGTTAAAACCACAGATAGATATCTCCGGTCATTCCGAAGATATTAACATTTTTGCAGATTTCGATAAGTGTTGATCAACCCTGTGAAATTCAGGAGGAATTGAGTTATTTCATCATCTAAACAATCAAATGAAAGAACAAAATGTATGTCACTCACAAAACAAGCTGATCTAGATCCAGTAAGCTTTGGCGTTACTGTTTATTCTCGGTTTCTATAGCTGTAAAATTTATTTAGGTTGATTGCAAACTACTAGTTTATAAGGCATCATTATTCAAACGGAGAAGCATATGATATGCTTAATGTTTATGCTGAATGTTTAGAAAATGACGTAGCTGAAAGGGAATACCCGATACGATATCCTGAAAGACGTCGTCATTCCAGAAAAGTATTCACAATATTGACACGAAGACTGCGACAAACTTGGAAGGTTCAATATGTTGGAAGAACAAATGGAAAACGTAGAAGCCGGATAATATCATAAAAGTTTTGGCTTATGTTTATGCTGAATTTGGGATCGAATTATTCGCTACTTCAAAGGATACTAAAGGACCATAAACTGCATCCGTATCATGTTGTCTTGCACCAAGAATTGAAAGAGACGACAGGACTTTTGCAATTGGTTGAAACGAATGCTTAACGGCGAACCTAACTTACTTCATAGAATATTATGGACTGACGAGGCTACTTTTTCAAGCAATGGTGAAGTAAATTTACACAAGAGCCACTACTGATCATCTAACAATCCATATTGGCAAAGATAAGTCAATGATCAGAATCGCAGGAGTGTTTACGTGTGGTGCGGAATTTTTGATGGAACAGTTTTCGGACCATTTTTGTTCGATAGTATCTTAACGGGAGAAAGTTGCTTGAAATTTTAACGGAAAATTTTCGAAATCTTTTAGAAGATATTGCTATTCAAATCAGGTTAGATATCAACAAGATGGTTGCCCGGCGCATTATGCTGCTAATGTTAGGGAATAAGATACCGTTTTCTCAAAGAGGTGGATTGGACGGGGGAGGATTTTTCCAGCAAGATCACTCGACCTCACAGTATTAGATTTTATTTTTGGGGGAGAATGAAGACTTAGTTTTCCGAACACCCCCAACTACAATTGAGGATATGAAAAATAGATTTCGACAGGCAGCTGAAACTGTGACCAGTATCAACTAAAGAAAGACTTAATTTATGTAGAGAAAAAAATGGTAGACATTTTGAATATTTGAAATGATTATGTATAAGGGTTGTTTTCTGTTCAAATATTTTCGTTGTTGCTAATTTTTGTTTCATTTTATCGTATTATTGTTATTTCATGTGTGTTTAGTATTTTGCTGCGTTGTCATGACGACTAAAGTCACTTCCTTGTTGTTTCAAGCTCACAGGGTTGATCCACACTTTTCGAAATCTGCAAAAATGTTAATATCTTCGGAATGACCGGAGATATCTGTCTGCGGTTTTAACAAGTCAATAGGTGATAATGCTCAGCTTATTCTCAGTTGGTTAGAATCATAGCATTGCATTTGAAATTCTCCAGTAAAACGCGCAAATAGGCTGAAGTGACATAAAACAGCCTGTAGTTTTTAATTGGATCACCCGGTATGTTGTTGTCATATTTTTCTGTGATCTGCTTCTGATGGCCTTCGAATAAAATCAAATTACGTGAAAATCGGTTCACGCATACAGAAGTAAGAGTGTTTTTTTTGTGAAGAAAAGTTTTTCCATCCCATCACTAAAAAAAAAGGAATATGGAAAAATTACTCAAATAAAAGTTGTTGAATAGGAAGAGTATTTTCTTATTTTATTATTCTTTACCACTGTTAGCTGGAGAATATTTCGTAAAAAATGAGATTATATTTTACAGGTGATAGATTGCGCCCTCTAGTGGGGAACTACGAACTTGAAAATATTTTTAATCATTTTCTAGGGGCCGATTTTGTCATTAGAATTTTTTTCCGGAAGTTATAGTATGAACGGTTTCCGAGATACGGCCGGTGGCCACCCTTAATGAATCACCCTGTACATTCGTTGTGTGGATACATCTGGGAAGATACATGTAGCACTTCTATTAGCAAAGTCCAAGGTAGCTCCCCTTAAAACACTCACTATCCCTAGATTGGAACTCAGTGTAGCCTCGGATCTTTCCAAGCTATATGAGCAAGTTCGGTCCTCCATGACGATAAGATTCAATTCTGTACATTTATGGTGCGATTCAAATGTGTACCACATTTGAATCGCACCATAAATGTACAGAATTGAATCTTGTTCGAGACAAAAGTATTCAAGTTGAAATGCACTGGTTCATATAGTAGAAGGAAAAAATGTAAAGGATGACAATAAGTTGGGAAAAGTATCACTCACTATTACTCGGCTTCTAATCAGCAAATCAGCACCAGATCTTCGGTTGCAACCAGTCGTTGTTTTCTTCCTACAGCACCAAATATGTCCTTGTGCAATGTTCTCACAAAATAACCTTATTTTTCTCGCCGTTAAATTAAATTAGTTTTCCTCGTTCGTTCACAATCCATTTTTCGTACCTCACACCGTTCTCTCTCGTTAATCTTCCCATATTGTTCATATATGTGACATTGGGATGTAAGGTTTGAAAAGAGGAGGGGATCCGAACAAGCGCATCTCGTTTTGAAAACAAACAAAAAAAAACTATAAAAACGTTTAAGTACTGAACATACCCCCCACCCAAATAATATATTTGTCCTCTTAAAATGAGGAAAAAAAAAATTACAATATTGAATGAACTGCATTGAAGATGGAGTTCATAACATTTCCGCCCTTTGAACGGTTGAAATTGCCAACATCCCAAAAAAAAAAAAAATTAAAATAGGTGAATAATTAATTCAATTAAGTATTGAACAAAAAAAAAAAATTATAACTTTTCACTGCCAACTTAAGGTGGTGGTAATAAAGCCACCTTATTTAATGTCCGTTTAATTTCACCAGTTGGGGTTCGAATCTTTACTACTCTGACAATACCATCAGCACCTGGTATTAACTGAGTAATTTTTCCGATTGGCCAATGCGTTGGTGGGGCATCTGGAGAATACCAGAGAACTAAATCACTCTCCTTGACTTTGACACAAGGCTTCGTCCACTTAGGCCTTTTCTGTAATGATTGAACGTATTCATTCGACCAGCGTTTCCAGAAAGATTGAACTAATTGTTGGCATAGTTGCCACTGTGATAAACGGTTCTGTGGGATATTTGTCATATCTATTTCTACCCGTGATAATAAAGGTCCACCAACCAAAAAATGGCCCGGTGTAAGTGGATCCAAATCTTCATTGGGCGAAGAAGTTTCGCCGCAAAACGGTCGCGAATTTAATATTGCTTCTATGCGAGTTACGATAGTCAAAAACTGTTCAAAATGTAATCTGGTTCCACCAACAATACGCTTCAAATGAAATTTGAACGATTTCACCCCAGCCTCCCAAAGGCCACCCATGTGGGGAGCATAAGGGGGATTATGACTCCATGATATGTTATGAGCTGACAAATAATGAGATATCTCGGGATTTTTCTGATCAAAAAATTTCGTTATCTCAGTAATTTCTCTAGAAGCACCCCTAAAATTGGTGCCTTGATCACTGTACACATTAGTCGGTAAACCTCTTCTCGAAATAAATCTATCAAGTGCGGCCAAACAGGCTTCGGTAGTTAAAGAATTGACAACTTCCAAGTGTATTCCTCTAGACACCATACAGATGAACAATGCTACATAACATTTCTGGTATCGTTCTGTGCGTAACTTAGAAAATTTCACTTCGAATGGACCAGCGTAATCCAATCCGGTATGCGAAAAACATTTTCCCGGATCTAAACGGTAAGAAGGTAAGTCACCCATTGGTGGCTGCACTGGTTTTGCGCTGAATCTGTAACATTTCAAACAACGAAAAATTCTACTTCTCAATAATCTACGTAAATTTGGAATCCAAAAATATCGATTTACCAGAGATTGCACCAAACGTGGTCCTCCATGACCAGAAATGAGGTGAAAATGTTCACAAACCAAAATTGCTAAGCGACTTTCTTTCGGTATCAAAAAGGGATGTTTTTGCCTCAAGGGAAATTGGGACTGTCGTAAACGACCCCCCACCATCAGATAACCCGTTTCCGAAATGAATGGTGAAAGAGATCTGATTTTCTTTGAGGTTATAACACCTCGTTCAATTGATGCCATTTCATGGGATAAATATTTTGACTGCGTTAAACGTATAGCTAAAAGCAAGCCGTTTTCACATTCGTCAGCAGTTGAAGGACCGCATAATTTTTGTTGGGATAAACATCCATTTCGCTTTCTGCAATTTCTACAAAATCTTAAAATATACGCAAAAATTCGTTTAACTTTTGTAAGTGATGAGAATTTCTCCAAAATTTTAATCAGCTCACTATCCTCAATCCTTTTAGCCAGCTCCCAGTTCCAACTTAGGAATTGTTATAGTTTTCAAAGGTGCTACTCGAGTTTTGGAAGCCACTAAATTTATTATATAATGATCTTCTAATTCGACTCTCAAATAAATCACTGCAGCCATTCCAAGCAGACTGGCATCAGAAAAGCCTACTAACTTACAGGAAAACATTTTAGTACTACATATGTACCTAGGAATCCTTATTTCCTCAAGCAGTGATAACTGAGACTTTATTGACAACCATATCTCCTGAAGATCATCCGGAAGTGGATCATCCCAGTCAATTTTTAACAACCACAATTTTTGTATCAACGATTTCAATAAGAAAGTAAATGGACTCAAATAACCATTTATGTCATAGGTTCGAGCTACCCTAGATAATATTCCCCGTTTCGTTGCTGGTTCGTTTACATCGTTGACTTTATATTGAAACATATCTTCCGTTTTGTCCCAAAACATTCCCAAAACCTTCATTATTGACTGACTATTTCCGAATCGGTAATTCCAAAGATTCCACTAAATTACCCACAACATCATCATCAGAAGACGACCACTTTCCTAAATTAAATCCACCGGCTTTTAACAACTTAATAAGTTGCTTCTTGAGTTCAAGAGCTTCATATTTCGATTTAGCACCTGTCAAGATATCGTCTACAAAAGTTTGTTCATTCAAAGCTCTAGCTGCCAACGGATACTTCGCGCCCTCGTCCTTCACGAGTTCTTTCAAGGTAAGATTTGCAAGAAACGGTGATGTTGTGACACCAAAAATAACTCTTGTATGCTCCAATTCTATTATTGGTTCGTTAGAATTAAATCGCCAAAAAATGTGAAAATATTTTCTATCTAATGGATTCATAGCTATACATCTGAACATCTGACAGATATCACAAGTCAGTGCTACCGGTTGAAGTCTAAAACGAGTAATAATAACAGAAATATCCTGATGTAACTTAGGTCCCGACAACAGAATATCGTTTAAGGAAACTCCATTTTCGTCGCGTTCGGTTGGATTGAAAACCACTCTAATTTTAATGTCATCGGACGTTCGTTTAAGGACTCCATGATGGGTCATAATATATGGAGATTTTTCAGTAGCAGGAATAAGATGTCCCTGATCAATATAATCTTTTATATTTTCCGCATATTTCATATAGTAATTAGGATCCCTCTTAAAACGTGATTCCAATTTGTTAAATCTATTTAGAGCAATTTCTCTGTTAGAACCTAATTTTTTGTTCGCATCCTGAAATGGGAAACGTACAACATATTGTCCATTTGCATTGCGCCGAGTATTTTCCTTATAATGTGATTCACAGAATTGATCCTCCGGTGAAATAGGTTTCGGTAAACTTATTTCCTCCAATTCCCAAAAGGCACGCATAATTTCATTAAGCGACGGTTCATTCTCAATTGAAATGTAAGAAATCATCTGCTCAACGGGAACAACCGATGGGGATACATTTCCTAATATCACCCAACCGAGTGATGTCAAATAAGCGCTCGGATTTCCCCGAATTATAGATGGAACCGTTGGCGTCAAATCCAATAGAGCTTGAATTCCCAATAATATATCAACAGAAGATGAAATGTAAAATTCCTGATCTGCTAACTGTAATGATTTAAACTGACTTCCGACATCACCTGACATATTGGTTATTGGTAAATTTGAAGTAATTCGAGATAAAACGATCGCTTCGAAATTATATACGAAATCAGATTTATGCATAGAAATTATCTCGCAATCCAATACTCCACGAGGTTTCACACCTCTCATTTCTCTAATTCCGGATAATTCATAAATACATTGTTTACGTTTTTTACCTAAACAGTTTGCCATCCTTTCAGAAATAAAATTCACCTGCGAGCCTGAATCTAAAACCACTCGAGCTGGGTACAGTTCACCCAGTTTGCCTTTAATGAGTACTCTTGCCGTAGCTAACAGAGTATCAGATTTCTTCATTCCCATAAAAGAAAGAGTTACTGAATTCGAATGTTGCAAATTTGGTTCAGAAAAACCCTCTCTATCTATTTTATTTCTATATTCTCTATCATGAAGTAAGCTATTATGACGTGTGCTAGAACAAAATTTACAATTTATTTTCATTCTGCAATCTGCTATTCGATGAGGATATAAACACGCATAGCACAACTTATTATTTTTTACAAATTCATGACGTTCTCTAGGTGACAGTAAAAAGAATTTAGAACATTTGGTTAATTTAAAATGATCGCCTCCAGAACAATAAACACAATAATTATTTTTCCCCTGAATTAAATTTGCCTTGACTTCCTGGGACAAAATTGATATCTTTTTTCTGCAAGCACCGGTTGATGCTTGATTTTTCGAATAATTCATTTTGAAGTCAACATTTTGATTATTCATCTGCCTATCCAATTTCATACTTTCGCCTACTAACTGCGAAACTGAGCATTTACTACGTAAAAATTCAATCAGGTTTTTAAAGGTTGGAAATTCTGTTTCTAAAAATTTCTTTTCAAATTCTTCTTTAGATTTATTATCCAATAATTGTAAAGAAAATTGTACGAATATATAGTCGGTTAAATTCGGTATTTTCATACGCCCAATGCCGTTACGTTCGTTTGTAAAATCTCACACAACTCAGATATTTCTTCGAAATGATCGTTACGTAAGGGTTTCAAACCAAAAATTGTACGCAAGTAATGATTCGCAATAATTCGTTTATTGGTATAACGTTGTATCAATTGATTTTATACCACGACATAATTTTCCGGTGAAAAGCGAATGGTCCGTGCGAACTTCAATGCTGAACCCTCTAAATGATTAATTAACATGGTAAATTTCTCGATATCAGAATAATTGGTATTGTGTACCAAAGCGTCATACATCGTCCTGAATGCAGGAAATCTTTCAGGACTTCCATCAAATTTATTTATTGTAATATCTCGTAAAGATAGTTCCTTTTTCATATGCGAACTAACAGCTGACTGAGGGTCAATGACCGCCTCACTGTATTTCCCGGCGCATGCTAATATTTCGAAATACATCGCGTCGAAATTTGATTCTAATTGTATGACATCGGTAAAAAACTCTGCATGTTTACCTGATAAACTCTGAAGATTATCAAGAGTTGCGCTGAATTTATTTCTCACTTTATCGATTTGCGACACCCTTAATTTAAACTGAGATAGTTTCGGGGGCAATTGATTTGTTAACTCATAACAATCTTGTAATTGGCGCCACAATCGTTCTTTATAACCAGTTAGTTTTTTAAATAAATTCTTATCCTCTTCGCTAGCGGAGGCCATTTTGAATGTTTTTTATGAAATAGTTATGATCAGATAATTTAATGCTTAGTAACCAAAGTCTTGAATATGGAGGTTTATCGCTATAACAACTGAATAATAATCTAATGGTTCATGAATGTTGGCAATGAAATCAATCGTTCGCCGTTCGGTTAATTTTTCAAATTTATATGATATTAAAAATCCGTTTCTCTTGATATTGACAAACAAGTCAACCACGCTCTGCTACCAATTTTTTTCTTATGTTCGAGACAAAAGTATTCAAGTTGAAATGCACTGGTTCATATAGCCTTCTACTATATAAGCAATAGCTGAAGACTTTTATGTTGACGATTTCCTTTCTGGAGGCAACTGTGTAGAGGTTGTAAATAAACTGTGTCACCAAGTGACATCTTGTTTACAATCAGCTTACTCCACATTGAGAAAGTGGTGTTCGAATGAACCTAAGGTATTGGAAGGATTGACTCAGAATAACACATCAACCCAAGTTCATTTCACTAACCAAGAAAGCACCAAGACTCTTGGCCTATATTGGTCACCCTCCTCTGACAGCTTCAACTATTGCCTCAAGAATTCGAACATTACTGAAAATATCACCAAGAGATACATTCTATCTAGCATTTCTAAATTATTCGATTCGTTAGATCTTCTTTTTCCATGCATCATCATAGCAAAAGATCTGATTCAGAAACTTTGGTCTTGAAAGGGTGCCTGGGATCAAAAGTCAACTGTCAACTTCATGGATTCCCAGATGCCTCCACTGAAGCATATGGTGCAGGCTTATACATTCGTTGTGTGGATACATCTGGGAAGATACATGTAGCACTTCTATTAGCAAAGTCCAAGGTAGCTCCCCTTAAAACACTCACTATCCCTAGATTGGAACTCAGTGTAGCCTCGGATCTTTCCAAGCTATATGAGCAAGTTCGGTCCTCCATGACGATAAGATTCAATTCTGTACATTTATGGTGCGATTCAAATGTGTACCACATTTGAATCGCACCATAAATGTACAGAATTGAATCTTGTTCGAGACAAAAGTATTCAAGTTGAAATGCACTGGTTCATATAGTAGAAGGAAAAAATGTAAAGGATGACAATAAGTTGGGAAAAGTATCACTCACTATTACTCGGCTTCTAATCAGCAAATCAGCACCAGATCTTCGGTTGCAACCAGTCGTTGTTTTCTTCCTACAGCACCAAATATGTCCTTGTGCAATGTTCTCACAAAATAACCTTATTTTTCTCGCCGTTAAATTAAATTAGTTTTCCTCGTTCGTTCACAATCCATTTTTCGTACCTCACACCGTTCTCTCTCGTTAATCTTCCCATATTGTTCATATATGTGACATTGGGATGTAAGGTTTGAAAAGAGGAGGGGATCCGAACAAGCGCATCTCGTTTTGAAAACAAACAAAAAAAAACTATAAAAACGTTTAAGTACTGAACATACCCCCCACCCAAATAATATATTTGTCCTCTTAAAATGAGGAAAAAAAAAATTACAATATTGAATGAACTGCATTGAAGATGGAGTTCATAACATTTCCGCCCTTTGAACGGTTGAAATTGCCAACATCCCAAAAAAAAAAAAAATTAAAATAGGTGAATAATTAATTCAATTAAGTATTGAACAAAAAAAAAAAATTATAACTTTTCACTGCCAACTTAAGGTGGTGGTAATAAAGCCACCTTATTTAATGTCCGTTTAATTTCACCAGTTGGGGTTCGAATCTTTACTACTCTGACAATACCATCAGCACCTGGTATTAACTGAGTAATTTTTCCGATTGGCCAATGCGTTGGTGGGGCATCTGGAGAATACCAGAGAACTAAATCACTCTCCTTGACTTTGACACAAGGCTTCGTCCACTTAGGCCTTTTCTGTAATGATTGAACGTATTCATTCGACCAGCGTTTCCAGAAAGATTGAACTAATTGTTGGCATAGTTGCCACTGTGATAAACGGTTCTGTGGGATATTTGTCATATCTATTTCTACCCGTGATAATAAAGGTCCACCAACCAAAAAATGGCCCGGTGTAAGTGGATCCAAATCTTCATTGGGCGAAGAAGTTTCGCCGCAAAACGGTCGCGAATTTAATATTGCTTCTATGCGAGTTACGATAGTCAAAAACTGTTCAAAATGTAATCTGGTTCCACCAACAATACGCTTCAAATGAAATTTGAACGATTTCACCCCAGCCTCCCAAAGGCCACCCATGTGGGGAGCATAAGGGGGATTATGACTCCATGATATGTTATGAGCTGACAAATAATGAGATATCTCGGGATTTTTCTGATCAAAAAATTTCGTTATCTCAGTAATTTCTCTAGAAGCACCCCTAAAATTGGTGCCTTGATCACTGTACACATTAGTCGGTAAACCTCTTCTCGAAATAAATCTATCAAGTGCGGCCAAACAGGCTTCGGTAGTTAAAGAATTGACAACTTCCAAGTGTATTCCTCTAGACACCATACAGATGAACAATGCTACATAACATTTCTGGTATCGTTCTGTGCGTAACTTAGAAAATTTCACTTCGAATGGACCAGCGTAATCCAATCCGGTATGCGAAAAACATTTTCCCGGATCTAAACGGTAAGAAGGTAAGTCACCCATTGGTGGCTGCACTGGTTTTGCGCTGAATCTGTAACATTTCAAACAACGAAAAATTCTACTTCTCAATAATCTACGTAAATTTGGAATCCAAAAATATCGATTTACCAGAGATTGCACCAAACGTGGTCCTCCATGACCAGAAATGAGGTGAAAATGTTCACAAACCAAAATTGCTAAGCGACTTTCTTTCGGTATCAAAAAGGGATGTTTTTGCCTCAAGGGAAATTGGGACTGTCGTAAACGACCCCCCACCATCAGATAACCCGTTTCCGAAATGAATGGTGAAAGAGATCTGATTTTCTTTGAGGTTATAACACCTCGTTCAATTGATGCCATTTCATGGGATAAATATTTTGACTGCGTTAAACGTATAGCTAAAAGCAAGCCGTTTTCACATTCGTCAGCAGTTGAAGGACCGCATAATTTTTGTTGGGATAAACATCCATTTCGCTTTCTGCAATTTCTACAAAATCTTAAAATATACGCAAAAATTCGTTTAACTTTTGTAAGTGATGAGAATTTCTCCAAAATTTTAATCAGCTCACTATCCTCAATCCTTTTAGCCAGCTCCCAGTTCCAACTTAGGAATTGTTATAGTTTTCAAAGGTGCTACTCGAGTTTTGGAAGCCACTAAATTTATTATATAATGATCTTCTAATTCGACTCTCAAATAAATCACTGCAGCCATTCCAAGCAGACTGGCATCAGAAAAGCCTACTAACTTACAGGAAAACATTTTAGTACTACATATGTACCTAGGAATCCTTATTTCCTCAAGCAGTGATAACTGAGACTTTATTGACAACCATATCTCCTGAAGATCATCCGGAAGTGGATCATCCCAGTCAATTTTTAACAACCACAATTTTTGTATCAACGATTTCAATAAGAAAGTAAATGGACTCAAATAACCATTTATGTCATAGGTTCGAGCTACCCTAGATAATATTCCCCGTTTCGTTGCTGGTTCGTTTACATCGTTGACTTTATATTGAAACATATCTTCCGTTTTGTCCCAAAACATTCCCAAAACCTTCATTATTGACTGACTATTTCCGAATCGGTAATTCCAAAGATTCCACTAAATTACCCACAACATCATCATCAGAAGACGACCACTTTCCTAAATTAAATCCACCGGCTTTTAACAACTTAATAAGTTGCTTCTTGAGTTCAAGAGCTTCATATTTCGATTTAGCACCTGTCAAGATATCGTCTACAAAAGTTTGTTCATTCAAAGCTCTAGCTGCCAACGGATACTTCGCGCCCTCGTCCTTCACGAGTTCTTTCAAGGTAAGATTTGCAAGAAACGGTGATGTTGTGACACCAAAAATAACTCTTGTATGCTCCAATTCTATTATTGGTTCGTTAGAATTAAATCGCCAAAAAATGTGAAAATATTTTCTATCTAATGGATTCATAGCTATACATCTGAACATCTGACAGATATCACAAGTCAGTGCTACCGGTTGAAGTCTAAAACGAGTAATAATAACAGAAATATCCTGATGTAACTTAGGTCCCGACAACAGAATATCGTTTAAGGAAACTCCATTTTCGTCGCGTTCGGTTGGATTGAAAACCACTCTAATTTTAATGTCATCGGACGTTCGTTTAAGGACTCCATGATGGGTCATAATATATGGAGATTTTTCAGTAGCAGGAATAAGATGTCCCTGATCAATATAATCTTTTATATTTTCCGCATATTTCATATAGTAATTAGGATCCCTCTTAAAACGTGATTCCAATTTGTTAAATCTATTTAGAGCAATTTCTCTGTTAGAACCTAATTTTTTGTTCGCATCCTGAAATGGGAAACGTACAACATATTGTCCATTTGCATTGCGCCGAGTATTTTCCTTATAATGTGATTCACAGAATTGATCCTCCGGTGAAATAGGTTTCGGTAAACTTATTTCCTCCAATTCCCAAAAGGCACGCATAATTTCATTAAGCGACGGTTCATTCTCAATTGAAATGTAAGAAATCATCTGCTCAACGGGAACAACCGATGGGGATACATTTCCTAATATCACCCAACCGAGTGATGTCAAATAAGCGCTCGGATTTCCCCGAATTATAGATGGAACCGTTGGCGTCAAATCCAATAGAGCTTGAATTCCCAATAATATATCAACAGAAGATGAAATGTAAAATTCCTGATCTGCTAACTGTAATGATTTAAACTGACTTCCGACATCACCTGACATATTGGTTATTGGTAAATTTGAAGTAATTCGAGATAAAACGATCGCTTCGAAATTATATACGAAATCAGATTTATGCATAGAAATTATCTCGCAATCCAATACTCCACGAGGTTTCACACCTCTCATTTCTCTAATTCCGGATAATTCATAAATACATTGTTTACGTTTTTTACCTAAACAGTTTGCCATCCTTTCAGAAATAAAATTCACCTGCGAGCCTGAATCTAAAACCACTCGAGCTGGGTACAGTTCACCCAGTTTGCCTTTAATGAGTACTCTTGCCGTAGCTAACAGAGTATCAGATTTCTTCATTCCCATAAAAGAAAGAGTTACTGAATTCGAATGTTGCAAATTTGGTTCAGAAAAACCCTCTCTATCTATTTTATTTCTATATTCTCTATCATGAAGTAAGCTATTATGACGTGTGCTAGAACAAAATTTACAATTTATTTTCATTCTGCAATCTGCTATTCGATGAGGATATAAACACGCATAGCACAACTTATTATTTTTTACAAATTCATGACGTTCTCTAGGTGACAGTAAAAAGAATTTAGAACATTTGGTTAATTTAAAATGATCGCCTCCAGAACAATAAACACAATAATTATTTTTCCCCTGAATTAAATTTGCCTTGACTTCCTGGGACAAAATTGATATCTTTTTTCTGCAAGCACCGGTTGATGCTTGATTTTTCGAATAATTCATTTTGAAGTCAACATTTTGATTATTCATCTGCCTATCCAATTTCATACTTTCGCCTACTAACTGCGAAACTGAGCATTTACTACGTAAAAATTCAATCAGGTTTTTAAAGGTTGGAAATTCTGTTTCTAAAAATTTCTTTTCAAATTCTTCTTTAGATTTATTATCCAATAATTGTAAAGAAAATTGTACGAATATATAGTCGGTTAAATTCGGTATTTTCATACGCCCAATGCCGTTACGTTCGTTTGTAAAATCTCACACAACTCAGATATTTCTTCGAAATGATCGTTACGTAAGGGTTTCAAACCAAAAATTGTACGCAAGTAATGATTCGCAATAATTCGTTTATTGGTATAACGTTGTATCAATTGATTTTATACCACGACATAATTTTCCGGTGAAAAGCGAATGGTCTGTGCGAACTTCAATGCTGAACCCTCTAAATGATTAATTAACATGGTAAATTTCTCGATGTCAGAATAATTGGTATTGTGTACCAAAGCGTCATACATCGTCCTGAATGCAGGAAATCTTTCAGGACTTCCATCAAATTTATTTATTGTAATATCTCGTAAAGATAGTTCCTTTTTCATATGCGAACTAACAGCTGACTGAGGGTCAATGACCGCCTCACTGTATTTCCCGGCGCATGCTAATATTTCGAAATACATCGCGTCGAAATTTGATTCTAATTGTATGACATCGGTAAAAAACTCTGCATGTTTACCTGATAAACTCTGAAGATTATCAAGAGTTGCGCTGAATTTATTTCTCACTTTATCGATTTGCGACACCCTTAATTTAAACTGAGATAGTTTCTGGGGCAATTGATTTGTTAACTCATAACAATCTTGTAATTGGCGCCACAATCGTTCTTTATAACCAGTTAGTTTTTTAAATAAATTCTTATCCTCTTCGCTAGCGGAGGCCATTTTGAATGTTTTTTATGAAATAGTTATGATCAGATAATTTAATGCTTAGTAACCAAAGTCTTGAATATGGAGGTTTATCGCTATAACAACTGAATAATAATCTAATGGTTCATGAATGTTGGCAATGAAATCAATCGTTCGCCGTTCGGTTAATTTTTCAAATTTATATGATATTAAAAATCCGTTTCTCTTGATATTGACAAACAAGTCAACCACGCTCTGCTACCAATTTTTTTCTTATGTTCGAGACAAAAGTATTCAAGTTGAAATGCACTGGTTCATATAGCATTCTACTATATAAGCAATAGCTGAAGACTTTTATGTTGACGATTTCCTTTCTGGAGGCAACTGTGTAGAGGTTGTAAATAAACTGTGTCACCAAGTGACATCTTGTTTACAATCAGCTTACTCCACATTGAGAAAGTGGTGTTCGAATGAACCTAAGGTATTGGAAGGATTGACTCAGAATAACACATCAACCCAAGTTCATTTCACTAACCAAGAAAGCACCAAGACTCTTGGCCTATATTGGTCACCCTCCTCTGACAGCTTCAACTATTGCCTCAAGAATTCGAACATTACTGAAAATATCACCAAGAGATACATTCTATCTAGCATTTCTAAATTATTCGATTCGTTAGATCTTCTTTTTCCATGCATCATCATAGCAAAAGATCTGATTCAGAAACTTTGGTCTTGAAAGGGTGCCTGGGATCAAAAGTCAACTGTCAACTTCATGGATTCCCAGATGCCTCCACTGAAGCATATGGTGCAGGCTTATACATTCGTTGTGTGGATACATCTGGGAAGATACATGTAGCACTTCTATTAGCAAAGTCCAAGGTAGCTCCCCTTAAAACACTCACTATCCCTATATTGGAACTCAGTGTAGCCTCGGATCTTTCCAAGCTATATGAGCAAGTTCGGTCCTCCATGACGATAAGATTCAATTCTGTACATTTATGGTGCGATTCAAATGTGTACCACATTTGAATCGCACCATAAATGTACAGAATTGAATCTTGTTCGAGACAAAAGTATTCAAGTTGAAATGCACTGGTTCATATAGTAGAAGGAAAAAATGTAAAGGATGACAATAAGTTGGGAAAAGTATCACTCACTATTACTCGGCTTCTAATCAGCAAATCAGCACCAGATCTTCGGTTGCAACCAGTCGTTGTTTTCTTCCTACAGCACCAAATATGTCCTTGTGCAATGTTCTCACAAAATAACCTTATTTTTCTCGCCGTTAAATTAAATTATAATAGTTTTCCTCGTTCGTTCACAATCCGTTTTTCGTACCTCACACCGTTCTCTCTCGTTAATCTTCCCATATTGTTCATATATGTGACATTGGGATGTAAGGTTTGAAAAGAGGAGGGGGTCCGAACAAGTGCATCTCGTTTTGAAAACAAACAAAAAAAAAACAATAAAAACGTTTAAGTACTGAACAGGTACTTTGTTGGATTAGAACTCCTCGTCACTCATTGGAAACTTTCGTTAGTAATAGGATAAGGAAAATACGAGAAACAATAAATTGCGTCCTCTGGAATCATGTGAATACTGAACAAAACCCAACCGATCTACTAACGAGAGGCATATACCCACCCCAAATACAAGACTCAGAATTTTGGTGAGCTGGTCCAACATGGTTATCCCAATCAGAGCAAGAATTGTCATTGATATCTAATCCAGTTATCTTCAATCTACCTTAAACCGAAGCCCAACCAACATGCATGCTTACAACAGCATCTGAAGTTGAAAATTCGTAAACATCTTGGCTGGAAATGTAGTCTCTCAAATCTGATGCCGTTTCTCGATAATGACGGAATACTCAAGGTTGGTAGAAGGCTACAAAATTCTGATTTTCCTTATTCCAAGGAGCATCGGATCATTTTGTCAGCGAAGCATATTTTTACTCAACTCATATTTTGGCATGAGCATAGAATTTTAATTCATGATGGACCTCAATTATTACTATCTTCTATCAAGGAACGCTATTGGCAGAAAAAAGAGACGTGTCATAAATGCATTAAATGTTTCCGTGCAAAACCTAAGTTTGCGAATGCCATAATGGGTTCTTTGCCATCCACACGAGTTACTCCTCAACCGTCCTTTTTCGTAACAGGCGTAGATTATGCAGGCGATAGGAAGAAAAGAGGATACAAAACTACAGAGAGCTACATTTAGCTATTTATATGCTTTACCACGGAAGCCATTCATCTGGAGCTAGTTTCAGATTTAACCACAGAATCTCTCATAGCAACTTTCCGGAGATTCGTAAGCCGACGCGGAAAACCTAGTGCGATAACGGGACTGATTTCGTTGGAGCTGATACCGAATTGACAGGGTTAGCAACTTCTCTTCAATCAGAGGCATCCATCATATCGAATAAAAGAAATGATGAGGGCGTTGAGTGGCATTTCATGCTACCATATTCTCCTAATTTCGGCGGTTTATGGGAGTCGGGCATCAATTCGACAAAATTCTATTTGAGACGCATTTTAATTAATTCTTACTTTCAAGGAATATTATACTGTCCTCACACAAGTTGAATCAATTCTTAACTCTCGTCCACTTTTTCCGCTCTCTTCTGATCCTTCTGATCTAGAAGCGCTCACCCCTTCGCATTTTCTGATTGGAAGGACAGCCACAGCTCTACCTGATCCGAATGTAAGCGACATCGCAAAAAATCGCTTATCTAGATAACAGTATCTACAGCTTCTCCAGCAGCAATTTTGGAATGGCTGGAAGAGGGACTACATCCATGAATTGCAAACACGCCAAAAGTGGCGAACATCATCCCACAAATTGCAGTGTGATGCTTTGGTCGTCATTCGAAATGAAGCTACTCCACCACTCAAGTGGCCTTTGGGTCGAATCATTTCATTGCATCCTGATCGCGATGGTATTGCAAGAGTAGCCACCATAAAAGCTGCTAACACGTGAGTTCCACCAGTGCTATCTGATTGAGATTATTATTGAGAAAATGTATCAAATGGGTTTCCGAGGAGAATTCCTCGATTGGATTCGCAGTTTCCTCTCACACCGATCTATGGTGGTTAAGCTGGGTAAATCCCATTCTCGAAGATATTATCCCAAGTAAGGTGTCCCTCAGGTGTCAGTTTTGGGACCTCTTCTTTTTCTGTTGTTCATCAACGAGCCTCTTCAGTATATTGTGGCTTGCATTATGATTCAACAATATGTCGTCGAATGATAAAGTCGTCGATGCGAGTCTCTCTGTTAAAATCACTGTTCCTCAGTGTGGATTTTGTAGTAAATCAATCATCAAAAGTTGTTCAAAGTGTGCTATTTGCAACAAAAGTTACCATCGTGGTTGTAGTGCTAAAATCAAAAAGTGCTGTGAAATGGAATTGTATAATTCCACTATGGGTGATAAAATGATTGATGACTCATCTCCAATGTTCGATCTCGGAACCAAGGTCATCAATAATGAGTCTACTCATCAAGATCTTCTTCTGAAGATTATATCCGAATTGGAGGCGAAGAACAACCTACTTCTGGAAAATAATTCCTTATTGAAATTCAAAATAATTTCTCTCGAGAAAGAAATGGAAAGAAAGGAAACCGAAATTGTCGAACTCAACAAAAAATTAACAACAAAAACAATCAACATCAATACTGTCGCTGAACGTTCGATTCCAGCTGGTACGACAGTTGCTGGGAGCACTGCAACTGGTGGTCTCCGGTTTACTTCTGATACTCTTGGTACGTACGCTTCGAAATCTGCAACTGTTGCTCCTGTCAACACAAAAAGTGTGGAACTCTTGCGTGCTATTCCGGCAATCCATGATGTACGTGAGAAAGGATTACCCAAACAATTAAATAATCCCAGTTCTCATGATGTTACACGGGTCGAAATTGATGAAAATAGGGATATGGAATGGAAGGTGGTCAACCGCAAAAGACCTTTTCGGAAAACCCGTAAATCATTGGTCACAGGTACCTATTCAGGAGAGGCAGAGGTTGAGGGATTGGACAAGTTTATGGCCTTACACGTGTCAAATTTGAAGCCGGAAACTTCTGCAGAAAATTTGGAAAATTTTCTAAATCGAAATTTTTCTTACGTTAAGTGTGAGAAGCTAACTTCTAGGTACCCTGATTCATATTCCTCATTCAAGGTACTCATATTGGGTTCCGAATATGAAAAGGCTCTGGATGGTGCAAATTGGCCAAATAAGGTGAATGTGAATCGTTTTTTTCATCGAAGAAGAGCGGCTCAATATCCAATGGATTAAATTCCAGTTCGAAGGTTTCAGGTGTGGGTTCTTTCAAGATTCTTCAATTGAACCTACAGGGTGTTTCGAATAAATTCGACAGTTTAGAGGTTCTTGTTAATGAAATTAGTCCAGAAGTGGTGAGTTTGGTGGAACACTGGTGCAACGTGGACAGTGTGAACACTGCGGGAATTCCGGGGTATGTACAGGCTGATTTTTTTTGCCGAAGTCAGAGGCAACGTGGTGGATCGATGATATTTACCAAGTCGGGATTGAAAGTGAAAAAGTTGTCGATCTCAAAATTTTCTGTTGAGATGCATGTAGAAATTTCTGGTATAATAGTTTCATTGGAAAATAAACGTTTAGGCATTATTACTGTTTACAGACCCTGCTCGGGTTACTTTGAGTTATTCCTTGAGAAACTGTTTTGTGCACTTTAGAGTTGTTTCAACGATTTTGATAATATTTTTCTGTGCGGAGATTTTAATGTGAACTATTTGAATATGAATTGTCCGAGTACAAAATTGTTTATCGAATTACTAGATTGTTTTAACCTAACTGTTACATCTAAAGAACCTACCAGAGTTTTCACTAATATTAGAGGCTATACTTCTGTTTCTAAAGTGGACTACATCATAACTAATTCAGAATCAGTTCGTGACTGTGAGACTGTTGTTTTTGAACCTAATCTAAGCGATCATAGAGCACTATCACTTGATTTAAAAACTGATCTTGGTCAGATGCATACATCGAAATTCCAAATTATAAGGGAACTGAGTGAGGACAATCTTAATAGTTTGGTGAGCTGTTTGTGTGAATGCGATTTTTCTGATATGTTTCTTGAAACGAATGTTAACAAATGTTTTGATACCTTTAGAAATGCACTTCAATATTGCTTAGATTTGTGTTGCCCCATGAGGAGAATTACTTCCGTACCGAAGAAAACTAAATGGATTACTCCGGAAATTGTACAAAGCAAAAAAAATCTTCTAAATCTGTATTGGCTGCATTCAATTGCCAGAACAACTGAAACTTACAATAAGTATAAAAATGCGAAATACTTACATAATTCCCTCTTAAAATTGACAAAACTTAAATATCACTCCTCTCTTATTGCTAATTCTGTAAACCGGAATAAAACGGTATGGAATATTGTCAATTCATACACTGGAGGACTTGGGAAAGTAAACAATACCATTACCATTGATATTGACGGTATATCATATGACGAACCTAACAAAGTAGCTGATTTATTCGGAGAGTATTTCTCCTCGGTGGCAAATGAAAAACTGGACACCTATTATGGTGATGACATATCACTTTTCTGTACAGTCTCTCCGCCTCTTGTGTGTAATTTCTTCTTTCAACCAGTCTTAAGTTTTGAAATTGAGGAAATTATTAAAACTCTGAAAAATAAAAAATGTGTTGGCGTGGATAACATCTCAGCGAGAATATTAAAAAAGATTTCTCCAATAATAAGTGAACATCTTGCTCATATTATTAATCTGTCTGTCACATCTGGTGAATTTCCAAATGCTTTAAAAAAATCTATTGTCGTACCAATTCATAAAAAGGGGAATTTAAATGAAATAACCAACTATCGACCAATATCAATTCTTAGTGTTCTTTCCAAAGTTTTTGAGAAAGTTGTTTTCAAAAGGATGATGTCATATTTGAGTAAATTCAATATTCTAGATGAAGTTCAGCACGGTTTCAGAGTTGGCTGCTCCACTCAAACAGCCGCACTCAGGTTCGTGGAGTCAGTTTATGATTGCCTGGATTCAAATATGCTTGTTTCAGGGATTTTTTTCGACCTTTCATGCGCTTTTGATACTTTATCTTTTCAGTTTATAATTGATAAATGTTACAACTTAGGTTTTAGAGGATTTTTTTCCGATTGGCTGCGTAGTTTTCTCCATCACAGAACTATGTCAGTAAAAAATGATAAATGTTATTCCAAGGAATTCAATATGAATATGGGTGTTCCACAGGGTTCCGTATTGGGACCTCTGTTATTTTTGTTGTTTATAAATGACTTGCCTCCTCATTTATCCTGCTTATTGCTCATTTTATTCGCTGATGACACGTCTGTCATCATCGCGGCTCGAAGTCGTGATGAGCTCCAGAGAGCTTGTGAAAAAATTATGGCAGAATTCACATCATGGTGTCGTCGTAACAATTTGATTGTAAATATAGGCAAAACATCCTGCCTGTATTTTGGTCTGAGAAACTGTGAAAAAGGATTTCTGAAAATAGATTGTCTGGGTACAACTATAATTTCATCAGAATGCACTAAATTCCTTGGGATCCATATGGATCGAAGTCTAAATTGGTCAACTCATGTTGACGTCTTATGCAAAAAAATAAATAATTCTTATTTCGCTATAAATAGACTCAAAAGTACCTTACCACCTAGTTCTCTTATTGATGTTTATTACAGCCTTGTCTACTGTCACATTTCATATAATGTTTTGCTCTGGGGAGACTGTAGTTCCTTCTCTAGAGTTTTTGTTGCACAAAAAAGAGTGAAACGTCTGATTTTTGATATGAAATATCGAGCATCATGCAAACCTGTATTTATTGCCAATAGGTTACTGTCACTGCCCTGTATCTATATGTTGAAATGTCTCATATACGCGAAGGATAATGAGTCTACTTGGAAAAAACTTGGTAATTCGCATGAACATAGAACTCGTAATACACAGGTGCTTCTGTTTCCTAAACATCGGACTCACAGTTTCGAACGTTCTCCAATGTATCAGAGCATAAAATTGTTCAACCATTTGCCTCCTTATTTCAAATCTTTGAACAAACGAACTTTCAAAAAAGAAATTAAGGAGCTATTACTAAAAAAATGCTTTTATTCAGTTAAAGAGTTCCTTTCTGACTCTTTAACAACTTAGTAAGTAGGATTGTATTGTATTGGTATTTTGACTTATCCTATACACATTGTTGTGTCCCAAAGGATCAATAAATTATTCTATTCTATTCTATTCTATTCTATGATTCTGTTTGTTGATGATACGTCCTTGGCTATTAGAGCTCGTAATCTTGAGGAACTGAGAAGGATCTGTGAGTCTCTTATCAAAAGATTTATTGTCTGGTGCCGAAGGAACTCCTGGATTGTTAATTTGGATAAAACCAAAATCATAAAATTTCGGATCACGGACAGTCTTGGTTTCTCTGTCAACCTTTCGGATTTCAGCCTCAGGTCATCGGTGTGTGTTAGTTTTCTGGGAGTTCGCGTGGACAGTAAATTGAGATGGCCCTTCCACATTGACCACGTATGTAATAAAATCAGTAAAAGCTACTTTGCTATTTCTCGGCTCAAGAGTTCATTGTCATTGGATTCTCTTGTTGGAGTGTATTTCAGCAGTGTATTTAGGGCCGGTATTATAAAACTTAACTTTAATTTTAACTGACAGTTTTGACATTTATGTCCTAACATAAATGTCAAAAGTTCAGTTAAAGTTAAAGATAACTTCCAGTTAAGTTTTATAATACCGGCCCTTAGTCATCTTTGCTACAATGTGGTTCTATGGGGTTCATCCCCAGATGCTGGGCGTGTATTTGTTGCACAGAAGAGAATACTCCGTCTCATTTTCAACCTGAGACCTCGAGACTCATGTCATATAAAATATTAACGTTTCCATCTATATATATGTTGTACTGTCTTATGTATGTTCATCAAAATTTGAAAAAACTCAAAACATGTACTGAGTTTCATAACTACAACACAAGGCATGATGATATTTTATGTATTTCCAAATATCATACTAAAAAGTATGTATCGTCACAAACCTTCACAGGAATTAAATTATACAATCACTTGCCCAAACAGTTCAGAGGAATAGGTGAGAAACGATTTAAGAAGGCAGTTAAATCAATGTTGATTGAAAAATGCTATTATAGTATTCAAGACTTCTTTGCTAACTCTATCATTTAAGTCCTTTTTTGAACTTTGCATTACAGTTTTCAACTTTGTATTTTCATAATATTATTTAATTTTTTTCTTGATGACTATTCCTTTACATTGTATGATGTCTCAAAGGAGGAATAAATTATTATTATTATTATTATTTTTATCATCAAACCAAGGATTCTGAAAGAGGTGTTACTCGTAAGAACGAACTAGCAAACTGATTGAGAAGTTTGAGCAGATTAGAATTATCAAAAACAAGAATTCTGAAATCAAGTAAATCGTTCGCTGAAACTCACGATTATTTAGGTTCCAAAGTCATACGGTAAAAATCAGGATATATCTAGTGAAAAGGTTAAAATGAAAATAGGTACATAAAACATACAAACTAGTTCAATAGCTCAGATCTGGCTGAACTAAAAACATGAGAACTGACAGATGAAAACAAACAAAGACAAATCGACGTTCGCGCAGACTGACGCTTATTCTTCCAGCCAAGGTTGACGTAAGTATGGAATTTGGAAGTATCTCATGCCTATGTCATTCACCACCCCTAGATTATATGGCCCGCCTAAGATTCATAAGGATGGCATCCCCATCAGATCGGTGGTATCGTTCTGTGGCAGTCTAGCGTATAAATTATCGAAATATCTGAACAAACTTTTAGTGTCTGCCATCAATTTTAAGTCGGAATTCAGTGTTAATAATCCTTTGATCTGATAGGTAGAATCAAAGACTCGCAGATCCCAAGCAACACTATACTTGCTTCTTTTGATGTGAGCAATCTGTTCACAACTGTACCAGTTCAACAAACGTTACAGATATTTAAAAACAGACCGATAGATTTTCCACTGTCCGATGACTTGACTGATTGCGTATTTCAGCTCACAAAATTGTGTCTTCAACAAATCTTTTTCAATTTTGAAGGCGAAATTTTCACACAACAGGAAGGCCTAAGTATGGGCGACTGCCTTTCTCCTCTCTTCGCTGAACTTTTCATGTCATACTTCGAGAAGAAGCTGATTTTCCTACTACATAATCCCTTCAAAGACAAGATCCTCTTCTGCATAAGATATGTGGATGACATCCTTATAGCGTGGATTGGAAGTGGGAGGGAATTGAGGGAGAGTTTCATGAATGCACCAATAAACTCCATATTAATATCAAATTTACATTGGAACTCGAGTCAGATTGCAAAATCAACTTTCTGGATCTCACAATTAAGAGACGCCTAAATAAGTTAGAATCCGGCATATACAGGAAACCCAGTCCAACATCTAATAAAATCAATAAAAAATCATGCCATTACATGGGTCATAAGATGGCAGCATTTAACACTTACATCAATAGGCTGCTTAATATTCCCTTAGACCAAGAAGATTATACTGAGGAAGTGAACTCACTTAAATACTTAGCAGTGGACAACGGGTACCACCCAGATGTCATCGATAGACGTATTGAGAGGAAAAGGAGGAAACAAAACACAGAAGAACCTAACTCATCGATTCCGAGGGACAATACACCTTCAGTTCTGAAGTACTGTTGTATTCCTTACTAAGGAGGCATATCACATATAATCGCCAAGGTAGTTAGACAGATTGAGGACTCCAAAGTAACATTCAAATCTCAAAATGTCTTACGCCAATTTCTCATCAAGAACAAGAGCCCCTTGGATAAACCGGGCGTTTACAGATTGGGGTGCGGTGAACCAGGCTGCAATGTGGTTTATGTGGGAAGAAGTGGCAGATCCGTTGGAACGAGGACAAAGAAACATCTGGTGAGCACCAAGAACCCAAATAATGACGAATCTATCTTCGGTTGTCATTTGAGAGAAGAAGAGCACAAGTTTGATATGAAGGAGAATACCTAGCTGATTCATCATTGCGAATTCAACCATAGACAGGAAACTCTAGAGGAGGTTGAAAGCTTCAAACATGTCAAGAGTGCAGAATACAGGACGTTGAATGCTATGTTGACCAACAATGTGGAAGACACATACAAACTTCTGCATTCATTCTCACCACGCCACTGTATAGTCGGAAATTCCACACTTATGTCAACCTTGGTTGGAAGAATAAGGGTCAGTCTGCGCGAACGTCGATTTGTCTTTGTTTGTTTTCATCTGTCAGTTTTCATGTTTTTAGTTTAGCCAGATCTGAGCTATTGAACTAGTTTGTATGTTTTGTGTACCTATTTTCATTTTAACCTTTTGACTAGATATATAATGATTGTTGCCATAACACTTTGGAACCTAAATAATCGTAAGTTTCAGCAAACGATTCACTTGATTTCAGAATTCTTGTTTTTGATATTTCTAATTTACTCAAATATCTAAATCAGTTTGCTAGTTTGTTCTTACGAGTAACATCTCTTTCAGAATCCTTGGTTTGATAATGGCGATGCGCCGAAACATGTAACCGGATGATTTAAAATAAAAGGTTCCACGAACAGAAGTGTTTCAAGACTATTTTCTTTAGTTTAACAGCTAGCAAGCCACATACTGCTATCAGTTCTCCAGTGTCGAGGATGCGGTAAACCAGGTTACATACGTACTGTTATGAATCTGACTGTTGTTTGATTTTGATTAATTTTGAATTTTGGATTTTCAACAGGATCCAATAACAAAAATATGAATTTTGATTTGAATTTTGCGCGGCTTTCCGTCTTTTTCTCAGGTGGATTCTATTCTATGAAATAATAGTTTATATAATTTCTAATAACAATATTTAATGAAATAAATTTTAAGAAATTGATTTAAATGCCAAACTCATTACTAACCTAACTCAAATAATTGAATTGAATCTAAAAAACTTATAATAATGTCCTTTTTTTTCTCACCCACGGTGTTTCTATTCTATGTCACCTTGTTGCTTTTATTCTTCTGTGGTTCGCATTTTCTGTATAACCTCCAAAGTTCCTCTTGATTGTTTACTGCGTAAAGTGCAAGTTCTCAGGGTTGACTCTTGAAATGAAGTTTATTTTTAATCTGGCTCGAATTGTACTTGTCAGGATTTTCTTTTCTGGTAAGTTTATAAGATTTTCTTCAATATTCCATGTATTATATTCTGTTATTCTTCCAGGATGCCAGTCACTTTGATTCAATTTTGGTTTGCTTTCAGTTTCTGATTGATATATTACGATGATTCGAGAATTTTTACGAGGATCTGCTACAGTCCTGACGATGGTTAAAAATGGACTAAATTCTCTGTGCTCGAGCTTCGGTATTTATACCTTTTCGGAATTTTTCTTCACATCCTAGTATGCTTTGTTTTGAAGATGTCTTCCAAAAATGATGCTTTCGCAGTTTTCTCTTCAGAGGTAAGTTTTCCTTCTTCGAACCTGGTCTAGAAAATTCGGCCGTATCTTTCTCCGTATTTTGATGTGCCTCTTGCCTATATTTTCAAATTTTTATGCCTACATGTACAATTTTCTAAGTTAACAATTTCATTTGCCTAGTATTCTTGAATTTTTACTTACAATAGCCAAAAAATGCTTTCATTATAATAAATAAACCCTATTTCTAAAATATAGCTGCAATTTTGTTCCTTCGGAAACCTGATAACTACATTATATGCAACTTATGGGTCGAGACATAACTTCTATCCTAAATTTACATTTTCTTTGAAATTCTACATCTAATTCTACTTATGATTGCTAGTTCTGTTCAATTCAAACCTATAATAATAATTTTCAACAAAATATCACTTAAGTTCCTCATAATTTCCTACTTTTTGACTAGATAAGGCAATTTTATAAAATTCAAGGTATTTATACAAATTCTTATACTTTCAGATCATGAGAAGCCTGTTGAGAAAGATACTTTGGAAGGATTATGTGCCCTGAATAAACTATTGAAATGATGGAATGAATTCTCTGGATTTGTTACTGGATCGTGATTGATTTGGACATTTCTTATATCTTATGATAGAATTTACTATGTTTGAGGCCTGGAATTAACTTAATTATATATTATGAAAATAAATGATTGAATATATGCATTTGTGTTCATTGGTAAGTTATTTTTTTCCTGTTTCTTAAAAACCGATTTAGAAAAAACCATAACAATTCCCCTGAAATTCGTTGAGATTTGAAAAAAAATGTCAAATTTCTGCAAATGGAAAGTAATTTCAACTGACTATGTAAATTACTCATTGAATTGGTGAAGATGTTCTATATTGTGAACTCCTTTCAAACATCCTGTTGCTGGATCTTTCAATAGATAACTATTCACAGGGTTTTCTGTTTCTATTATATATGGTCCTTCAAATGGAAATTGAAATTTTGCACATTTGTTAAGCCTTCGATCAGATCTTCTTGAAGCTCTTACAACTTCTAAATCTCCCTTCTTGAATCTTGTTTTCTTCTTGTAATTTTTTCTCATTTTCTTTATATACTTTTCTGCTGTTCTTCTGATTCTTTTATCCACCTCTTTTATAATCTGGTCATATTGTCTGTAATCATTTCTTTCCCAGTTTCTTGTTGGCTCTTCATTCTTCATTAGTTTTCTTGGACATTCCTCTGTCTTTGTACTTGGTACACAGTTTATATATTTCTCTATGTTCTCTAATTTATCTTCCCAGAGAGTATGATCTGAAGAGGTTGTTATTCTCAAAAATTTTATCACTTCTCTGATTTACCTTTCAGCAGGATTTGTTGCTGGATGTCTAATATCTATGATTCTTACTTGTAGCTCGCCTCCCCAAAAATAAGTCATTAGCTTTCTTTCAGCTTTAACTAGATTGTGTTTTTGTTTTTTCCTTTTAAACCAAGGTTCTTAATGATCTTGACAGTTATATTTCATGTTAATTCTTAAATTGTTCATGTAAACTTGTGAATGTCTGTATTTTTTATTTTATCATCCATTTTTCTTGTTTGTTCCTTTACTGTAGCTAATTCTTGTTTATGTTCATCCATTTTCTTCATCATTTGTAGAAACATGTCATTCACGCTCATTTTTGTGTCCAAATGCTCTTGTGCACTAACATTGTCTTCCTCTTCCCTGATTGGTTTATTTCTTAATTCCATTTGATGAGTAGCCATGTCCATTTTGTTCAAATATCAACAACTTTCGAGTATATTCCTGCTAAAATTTGAAAATATGAATACTGATTATTAAATTTGTTATAATTCCTGAAAATAATTACTCAATGAACACCAATTTCCTATAGAAAACAAAGCCTCGCGATGGACGCCAATTGTTATGAATCTGACTGTTGTTTGATTTTGATTAATTTTGAATTTTGAATTTTCAACAGGATCCAATAACGAAAATATGAATTTTGATTTGAATTTTGCGCGGGTTTCCGTCTCTTTCTCAGGTGGATTCTATTCTATGAAATAATAATTTAAATCAATTTCTTAAAATTTATTTCATTAAATATTGTTATCAGAAATTATATAAATTATTATTTCATAGAATAGAATCCACCTGAGAAAGAGACGGAAAGCTGCGCAAAATTCAAATCAAAATTCATATTTTTGTTATTGGATCCTGTTGAAAATTCAAAATTCAAAATTAATCAAAATCAAACAACAGTCAGATTCATAACAGTACCAACTGCCCTACTTGTAGCAATGTAGAAGCGTATTCAATTGAGTTCTTCAGTATGGATACCCTTATTGCTCCACGCGCAAGACCAAACATTCATGTCAACATTCTAGAACATCAAGGTCAAGGCCTGATAGATACAGCTGCGAAACAGAGTGTGGCTAGTAAATCACTTTATGAAATTTTAAAACGAGAAGGTCAAACATTCCTCCAAGAAAATATAATGATTAAGTTTGCCGATGGTCAAGGTAGAATGAAAAATGTTCTTGTCACAAGCGTTGAGGTCAAGCTCAAGGACAAAACTCAGGGCGCAAAGATATATCCACTGATATATATCTTAATATAATCTGATTTTTTTTAACAGTCTCAGTATATTAAAGTTTGTTTTTTGATGGGATATAGACTGGTTTGTGGAGAATGAATGAACTACTCTTCTTTGTTTTATCCTAGCTTTCGAATAATATTTCATTCTTTTGTGATGTAATAGATTTCAATTTGTATTTACAGAAAGACACCGAAGAAGAATAAAATATTATTCGAAAGCTAGGTTAAAACAAAGAAGAGTAGTTCATTCATTCTCCTCAAACCAGTCTATATCCCATCAAAAAACAAACTTTTATCTTAATATATCTCATGATATTTATCGAATAAATATCAAGATATACAGGGTGATTCCGGAGGAGACCGTCAGATTTTGGGATAAGTTTACACTAGTCAAGACTACTCGAAACAATGTTTGGTTTATGGTTGAGGGTCCCTATTGAGAATATACAGGGTGGTTTGTCCGATTCGACCGATGATACTTACATTGATAACTTTGGTATGGCTTATTCGATTTTAATGAAATTTTCAGCGAAGTACAATATTGATGAGCTTATTCATGAGTTTTAAAAATTTTTTCAAAATGAGCGGTTGTTATGGTGATATTTTCAGATTAATGGTGCAGGTTGAAAAAACACACTGTACATCGCGTTTCCAAAACTTCGCTATCTGTTTACGATTCTACTGTAATAAGTCATTATTTGAGAGTTTCTAATTTTTTTGGCACCCTTCTAGTTTTCTGAGAAAATTTCATCAAAAAAAGACAATGTCGAAATTTCGCAACAATCGATTCTACTTTTACTAATAACTTTGGTATGGCTCATCCCATTTTGATGAAATTTGCAGTGTAGAACAATCATAATGAGTTCATTCAATAATTGTAACAATATCCCAAAATACAGGGTTGTAATTGTGATAATTTCAGAATTTCAAAATAATTGTGCAGTTGATAAAAACACCCTGTACATTGCTTTTCCAAAACTTTCTTATTCGTTTCAGATTCTACCATAAAATGTCATCATTGAGAGGTTTTCAATTTTTTTGGCACTACTCCGGTTTTCTTAGAAAACATTTTTAAAGAAGAGCATAATCGAAATTTGGCTCACAAGCAGTGAGAGTATTCTGCACTAGGTAGGAGAGCTATATTGTCCAAGGATGCAAAGTTGTTCGTCACTTCTAAAATATTCTTTTCAAATTCGAAATTTATTTTCAATTGTTCATTTTCTGTATAAAATCATTCCATTCAGAAAACTACTTAATTTATTTTTTTTTTCAATGAAAGAGTTATTTTTATGGAACAGTGACGTTATGTAATTTCGTTCAATAATGTTCTCATCAACGGTTTCAAAAAAGTATGTAAAATGTTCAATTAGATAGACGTTGACGAAAAATTTTTCTTTCAAATTCAAAATTCTCCATAAAACGCCAATCCCCATTTAAACCCGTTAATTCTTAAAGATCTATGGTAACCATCATAGTACACAACAGAATATGAATATTTAATAAATAATCTGTCACAAGTTAGTTCTAAAATGCCACAATTATTTACTCATGCGGAATATGCTGATATGATTTTTATTTATGGTTTTTGTACCGGAAATGGGAATGAATCCAAAATTGAATACCAAAGACGATTTCCCAACCGACGTCAACCGAATGAAGGAACCTTTAGAAAAGTGTTTCAGTATTCAAGAGAACATAGGCAATACCCTAGTAAGGTGGAGCACATTGATAGGCCAAATACTCAGGAACAAATTTCTAGTCAAATCATTGAGCGGGTGGAGGAAGAACCGTCTATTAGTACTCGTCAAATTAGTATCGAGTTAGGAACTTCGCAAAGCAAAGTGTGCAAGACTTTGAAGAAGGAAAAGTTTCACCCATTCCATTACCAAAAGGTTCAAGAACTATTGCCACAAGATCTACCACAAAGATTACAATTTTGTCGCTGGGTCACCAACGAACTAATTTCCGAATTTTATTCAGTGACAAGGCTATGTTTACCAAGAATGGAATTTTCAATATCCACAATTCTCACGAATGGGCAAAGGACAACCCGCATTTGACGAATAGTCATAATACACAACACCGATTTTCTGTCAACATTTGGCTTGGAACCATTGCTTGGCCACAAAGATCGCCTGATTTGAACCCTTTAGATTATTTTGTGTGGGGACATCTAAAAACGAAAGTCTATAAAGTAGGAATTACGAGTAGAGAACATTTAATTGAAAGGATTTTTGAGGAATGCGATATTTTGAAGCAAAATCCAAATATCATCAGAAGATCGATTGGAAATTAAAAAAAAAGGGCGCAAATGTGTATTCGAAAAAGGGGAAACCATTTCGAAAATTCAATGTGAATGTTCTGTTGATCCTGAAGTTCACTCGTCATTTGTTTCGTATTATGTTCAATGTTTGTTTTCATGTGTGTAGATTTGTTTGGTTTATGTGCATATGAAGTAATATTCTGAATTGAATGATCTCATACAGAATATGAGCCATTAAATATGAATTTGGAATTTGAAAAGAATATTTTGGAACCTTAAAACTGCTTTGCATCCTCGGAATATACGGCTTTACTACCTAGTGCAGAATATTCCCACTGCTTCTGCTCCAAATTTCGATTATGCTGTTCTTCAAACATTTTTTCTCGGAAAACCGGAGGTGTGCTGAGGAAATTAAAAACCTCTGAATGAAAACATAGTATTATAGAATCTGAAACGAATAAGAAAGTTTTGGAAAAGCAATGTACAGGGTGTTTTTATCAACTGCACAATTATTCTGAAATTATCACAATTACAACCCTGTATTTTGGGATATTGTTGCAATTATTGAATGAACTCATTTAGATTGTTCTACACTGCAAATTTCATCAAAATGGGATGAGCCATACCAAAGTTATTAGTAAAAGTAGAATCGATTGGAGCAAAATTTCGACATTGTCTTTTTTTGATGGAATTTTCTCAGAAAACTAGAAGTGTGCCAAAAAAATTAGAAACTCTCAAATAATGACTTATTATAGTGGAATCGTAAACAGATAGCAAAGTTTTGGAAACGCGATGTACAGGGTGTTTTTTCAACCTGCACAATTAATCTGAAAGTATCACCATAACAACCGCTGATTTTGGAAAAAATCTTGAAACTCACGAATGTGCTCATCCATATTGTACTTCGGTGAAAATTTCATTAAAATCGAATGAGCCATACCAAAGTTATCACTGCAAGTATAATCGGTCGAATCGGACAAACCACCCTGTATATTCTCAATAGAGACCCTCAACCATAAACCAAACATTGACTGTTTTGACTAGTGTAAACTTATCCCAAAATCTGACGGTCTCCTCCTGAATCACGCTGTATATTATGCCATCGAGAACTCTAGCGTTGAGAGGAAAGGACCCAATGAATTATGTTCTGGACAACCACCTGTTCATGGAGGAGCTGAGGGGGATAAATGTGGAGAGGTCCAGGTGTCTCTATACGGATATAGCGAGAGCACACAAAAAAGCCACCAAGGCTAATAGATCAGCAGGAACTAGAAACCTTTACTGGTGGAATGATTGAATTGCCGAGCTGAGAGATGAGTACAATTTGAAGAGAAGAATGTACACTCGCAGGAATATGCAAGATGACCCAGAAGAAAGACGGGGCAGATGTGAAGAACTTCGGCATAAGAAGAAGCTTTCGGAAAGGGAAATAAGAAGGGCGAAAAGAGAACATTGGAGCACGATGCTGAACGACTTGGAGGAAAATATATGAAATATGAGACACTTACAAGATTGTCACTAGGGGAACTTTAAAACCATGCCGCTTAACTATGAAAAGGACGAAAGGAATCATCAGGGAACTGTTTCCCTCTCCAACGAGTGGGCTAAGAAGTGAAGAAGAACACGTGGTAGGTAGCACGGGAGAGGAACCTGAAGACTTTACGCGAGAAGAGCTGCAACTGGCATTGAAATCCATGAAGAGTGACAAGGCGCCGGGATCGATGGAGTATCGGTCACTGCCTTGAAGACTGCTTGCTATACTTTGCCGGAAGAAGTCTTGGGGATATTCAACGAGCTATTACGGTTCAGAAAGTTTCCTGATGAATGGAAGGAGGGTAAGGTCATCCTGATTCCTAAGACTGGAAAAGACCCACTACTGTCGTCTAGCTAAAGGCCAATCTGCCTGCTGAATACTTTCGGCAAGTTGTATGAGAGGCTGCTGGTGAACAGACTGGTCGAGGAGTTGGAGGAGGCGGAGGCAATCTCACCGAGCCAGCATGGATTTAGGAAAAAGAAGTCCACAGTCAGTGCAATATTGGAGCTTAAACAGATCCATGAGGAGTGTGAACAGAGATGGTGTATGGCAGTGACTCTGGATATCCAGAATGCTTTTAACATGGCCGGGTGGGGGCAGATTGTTGAGGATCTGGGAGCGCTCGAAATAAGCTGATACTTTGTGGACATCTTCAGAGACTACCTTAGTCATAGATCAGTAAGAGCCGGTAAATTTAGTCACAGATGTGGTAGGGGGTGCCCCAGGGATCGGTGGCAGGTCCAGTGCTGTGGGTGGTGTTCTATAACGGAGTGCTGCGACTAATCCTCCCGAGGGGAGCACGCTTGATCGCGTATGCGGATGATTTGCTGCTGGTGGTGATTGGAAGAACTAAAGAGGAAATAGAGGAGACAATAAGAGCTGCGGTTGAGGTTATCACTGAGTGGATGCGTCTGAGGGGCTTGCAGATTGCCATACAGAAATCAGAAATGGTGGTTTTGAAGGGGCCGCGCAAAGTGGCTGACCTCAGGGTCAATATCGGGGGAGTCGACATCAGCCCCGGAAACCAGGTATCTGGGAGTGACTCGGACTAAAAACATGGATTTCGGTAGGCACTTGAGGACGACAGTCGAAAAGACTAAAGGAAAGCTGAATGTCTTGGGCAGGTTGATGCCTAACATAGGAGGCCCCAGTTATTTTAAAAGGAGGATACTGTGCGCGGTCATGCACGGCCTGCTACTGCACGCTGCGCCAGTGTGCAGGGGGGCACTAATAGAATGATCTCGGCACAGAGACTACTACTAAGGGTAGCGTCGGCTACAGGACCGTGTCGGCGGAGGCAGTCCAGGTGATTGCTGGCTTCCCACCGATAGACCTAATGGTTGCCGAGAGGTGCTTCCTTTGCACCGTCGGGGGTGCATTACCGGGTAGCCGTCGTATAGCGAGGAGGAGGACTATGAGAAAATGGCAAGAAAGATGGGATGGAGGAGGGCAGACGGCTGCGTTGACACGAAGATCGATCAAAAACTTGGAGGAGTGGATCCTTTGTGAACATAGAACAACAGGGTACTACTTTACTCAGTTCTTGACAGGGCATGGGTCCTATGGGACATTTACGAAAAGAATAGGTCGAACACCAGACGATCAATGCCACGTATGCAATGTCTTAGATGATCCAGAACATATGCTCTATGACTGCCGTAGATGGTCGGAAGAAAGGAATCTACTGACTGAGAAAATAGGCCCTACCTCTAGTTGAGAACATAAAAGCGCCGATGACAAGGAACAGTGGAGATTGGAGAGAGATCTACGGTTTTGTGACTGGAGTCATGAAGATAAAGGAGAATGAGGACCGAGAAAGGCAAGGTTGATTTTCAGGTGTATTACGAACAGGGATTCATCGAAGTACGGACAGCGATGTCTTTTCCGGTGGTCCGCGCAGTTCTCGAGTAGTTGTGTTTTTTTTTAGTCGGTCGGCACCAACATCCAGCCAACCCGACATATCCCACGACACGGGTCGTGGACGAATCTGGTAGCAGATTTTTTTTCCACACCCGAAAAAAAAAGGTTAGGTTAGGTTAGGTTTCCTCACGTGGACAGCACCTTGTCGTGGTGTGAGGGCTTAAGTACCTGCTATGACTCTTGGGAGCTATGTCGGAAAGGGCCACCCATACCGAACAGGTCCTAAGAAGAGCAGCGAATACTAAGACTGTCCAAATCCTCATGACGAGACCAAAACCCAGTCTTGCCATTCCTTGAACCCAGAAAGCGGCAAAAATGTCGTCGAATGCAATGTGCTAGGGACTAAAAATGGGAAAGAAATATTACACATCAGAGGCATGTATGCAAAAACTTCAAAAGAAGAAGTGGCAAGGGCATTAACAGAGACTCTAGGAGAGGAACTGAAGGACACAACTAGTATAGGAGAAATGCGTCCTAGTCAGAACGATACTTTAGCAGTAACGGTAACAGTTGAGGAAGAAACATTTGAAAAACTCGTGAACAAGGGAAGAACAAAACTGAAAATTGGGCTTGCAAACTGTGAGATAGAAAAGAGAATCCAGCTGATGCAGTGCCGTAAATACTGGGACTATAATCATAGAGCAGAAAACTGCGGAGGACCAGACCGAAGTGAGATGTGCTATAAATACGGCCAAGAAGACCACATATCGAAGAAATGCCAAAACAACTTATACTGCGCTCTATGTTGCGAAAATGGACACGCATCAGGATCGGGAAAATGCCAGATCTTTAGAAACGCAATACTCCTAGAAAGAAAGAATCTGAGAAGCGAAAAACCAGAAAGAATACCGAATTTACAACAAGAAGTAGCAACTGAGTCAGTGCAAGGTCTGAATATACAACAAGAGGCACCGACTGAAGTAATAGAATATTGAAGTTCTTACAAGTGAACCTCGGAAGATCAAGAGCCGCACATGATATAGCGTTTGCGGCCGCAATGAAGAACGAATGCGACATAATGGTAATATCGGAACCAAATAGGAGGATTGGGAGGAGTAAAAACTGGATCATGGATAAGAGAGGAGATGTAGCCTTAGTTATCATGAATAAATCCATCAAAGTTGGCAAAATAAGCGAAGGGGAAGGCTACATAAAGGCGGAAATAAACGGTCTGCATATTTATGCCATTTATATATTCCCAAACATACTAATGGAGAACTTTTGTACCAAAATAGATAAAATTCGAGAAAGTGGGCCAACACAAAAACCAGGCACTAGTGGTGGGTGATATAAACTCAAAATCCTCGCTATGGGGTTCCCCCATTGAGGACCTTAGGGGCCGATTCGATGCGGGCTGGATGACCCAACTCTCCTGGTCGGCGGTAAACTCGGAGCAGGCAACATTTATTAGAGCTGCAACACAGAGCCACATCGATGTGACCCTCACCTCGGACAGAATACACAGTAAAATCACAGAATGGAAAGTGATCAATGAAAATCCCTTCACATACTACGGCCACATCTACTTCAAAATTGAAACGAAGAGAACTGCTAAAATGAATGTACTCCGAATAATGGCGTTAAACAAAGACTTATTCGCGGAGAAACTAAGAGAGAGAACTGAAAATTTCTATGACATTCCACTTACAGCCTACCGAGAAGCCACCACTCGGAACACAAAAAAGGCACGGACAGTACCATACTGGTGGAATACTGATATCGACAAATGCCGAAGCTCGTATTTGGAAACACGCCGACGTATAAACAGGTTACCGAGAGCTTGAGACTACACAAATATGGCAGAGAACATCATACAACAGCTCAAAGAACAGAAAAGGGAACTGAAGAGAAAAATACGCAGAGCAAAGAGAGACCAGTGGAAGATATTGCTGAGAGAGTTGGATGAGGATATATGGGGATAAGGTTATAAACTGATGACAGCACACCTGAGGGGCAGCCCCCTGTCTTACCATATTAACTGCCTTGTTCCCAACATCGGAAAAGCCAGTAGAGGAAAAAGAGGTACAGAGTCCACCATTCGAATCCTTCACGCAAGCAGAACTGAAACAAGCCATAAACTCCCTGAAACCGGGAAAGGCTCCTGGACCGGACCATGTAACGGGCGAAGCCATGAAAGTGGCCCTCCTTACCAAACCCGACGAAATGCTGGACTTCTGCAACGGCCTCCTGGAGAAGTACGAGGTGCCAACGGCAGGAAAACGGCAAGAGTGGTACTCGTTCCGAAAGGAGGCAAAGACCGGTCACTACCCTCATCTTACAGGCCGATATGCTTGTTGAATATAGCCGGAAAGATCTACGAGAAACTGCTCGTTAAGAGGCTCAAAAATAAGATAGAAGAAAAAAAAGCACTATCCAAATCTCAACATGGCTTTAGGCCCAGGATGTCAACCACGACGGCCATCTTACAGCTCAAGGAAAAAATTAACGCATCGAAAAAACGAACGTATGTCATAATGACAATAGACGTAAAGAATGCATTCAATTCGGTCCAATGGCCAGATATCATCGACGCCATGGAAAAAAAGGACATCTCACCATACCTTGTGAAAATTTTACGAGACTATCTCAAGGACAGATTTGTCGTGGCTGGCAACATAAAACATAGATGCACCATGGGCGTGGGCCAGGGCTCAATCGTCGGACCGCCGGCGTGGGACCTAACATACGACGAAGTTTTGGAACTTCCATATGACGATGGAGTGGACACGTTGGCTTATGCCGACGATCTGCTTGTTATGATCGAAGGGGAAAGCGAAGAAGAAATCAAGGGAAAAATAGTGAACACCTTCTCAAGAATCTTGCAATGGATGGAGAAGATGAATCTGAAAATCGCAGTGCACAAGTCCGAATTACTGGTGGTAAAGGGGCCGAGGAGAACTAACTTGAAGGTATCACTGAATGGAACAGAACTGGTCGAAAGTAAGTAAGTTAAATACCTTGTTATCCTGAGAAAAAACCTTGACTTCTCTGGGCATATTAATGAACTGGTACGCAAAGCCAACACCAGAATGGAATCTACCAATAGCCTGATGCCAAACATAGGAGGGCCTAGCTACTTCAAACGGAGAGCCCTATGCTCCCTGACCCATGGCATTATTGTCTACGCGGCAGCCGTATGGCGGGAGGTTTTGAAAACAGAGAAACATAGGAAAACTCTGATATCTATACAGAGGAGACCACTTCTGAGGGTATGCGCGGCCTATAGAACTGTGTCCGCGGAAGCAGCGCAAGTCGTGTCGGGTTTCATGCTGGCGGACATAATGATTGAGGAAGTATGCTTCTTGTTCAGAATTGGTGGTAGGCTTCCTGGCAATCGGAGGATGGCCAGGAGAAGATCGCTGACAAAATGGCAGGCAAGGTGGTCCCGTGAAGACGAGCCGGCATCTTGGACAAGGAAACTGACACCGGATCTATTAAAATGGGTTGACTGCGGACACAAGGTTACTAACTACTACTTCACTCAATTTTTTAACAGGCCACGGTTCCTTCGGGACATTTACAAAAGGGATTGGTAAGACTGAAGATGACCTATGTATAGTCTGTACCCAGCACGACAGCCCAGAGCACCTGTTCTACGATTGCGAAAGATGGCTATCAGAAAGAGAAGAGCTTAAAAGGGAACTGGGAGAACTACCAGAGGTATCCAGAATTATACCAAGCATGCTGGAGAATAGTAAACGGTGAAATAAAATATACAGATATTTATGCAACATCATCGCAAGAAAGGAGAAGGAAGACAGGGACCGCGAAAATGAGGAGAGAAATTAGACAGCAGCAACGATAGAAAAGACTAGGACCCTTTCATTCGACGTCCGGGCAGAGATGCCTTTTCCGGGAAGGGGGGCCTTTTACAAAGTTGTGGTTTTTTTTAGTCGGTCGGCACCAACACCCAGCCATCCCGACATATGCCACGACACGGGTCGTGATTGAGTCTGTTTGCAGATTTTTTTCCACACCCGAAAAAAAAAAAGTTAGGTTAGGTTTGGTTCCCTCACGTGGGCAGCACCTTGTCGTGGTGTGAGGGCTTGAGTATCTGCAAGGACTCTTGGGAGCTATGTCGGATAGGGCCTCCCATGCCGAACTGGTCCTAAGGCGAGCAGCGAAAATAAGGACTGTCCAGTCCAATCCTCATAGCAAGACCCAAACCCAGTCTCGCTATTCCTCAATCCAAAAAGCGGCAGGAATGTCGTTCCTATCTTCCCCCTCCGACGCCATTAGGTTAACCGAGGGCTAGGGGGATATCCTTATAGTCTTGCCCTACTTCCCCAAGATGGACCACACAATGAGGAACTTGGCAGAACCAGGAAGAGATGTGTGCATTGCACTGCTCTTTATTTTATTTTGATGTGGATAACTCTTAAACGGAAAAATCGATTACGGTGCAGAGGAGGATACCTCAGTACCGGTAGGTGAGGGTGGTGGTGAAGCGCCCCACATTTTGATTATCATCTATCTTATAAACTATTTGTATACATCAGTCTCAAATTCTCTTAAATATATAGTTATGCATTACTGATTATTATCTTATATAACTTATATACATATCATAACTTATTTGATCTTATATCTACAATTTGATTATCTTTTATCTAACTTTTCACCTAATATTTTATTTACATATTCCTAATACTATATTAACACCTTTTTACTGAATTCTAAAATTATACAATTCAAATAAACTTCCTCATAGTTGATATTTATATAGTTTTTTGAAGGTTTTAATTTTTTGCCTCTACCAATTTTTCATTGGCATCCTTCCATGCATTCTGTTATCTAAATTTAAAATCAATAGGGTAGCTAATATCGAAATTGTAAATTGCATCAACCTGGATAATTCGATGTGAATTCTGCTTAGTTTACCAAAAAAAAAGTTCATAAGAGGAATAGAGAGTTGAAGAGATCACGGTATTGCTATTCGTAACGCCCTAATAAAGAATCCAATTGCTTCAAATATTACGTTCTTTAGCTGAACCTACACGATTCACTAAAAATTTTTGATAAAAATTCCGTGCCTTGGTCAGTAAACTATATCTCATTACTTAATTTTTTAAAGAAAATAAATTGTCTCAATTCTCAACCTTTCACTCGTTTCGCGTCTTCAATAATGTTCGTCTTTGAGGGACATTCCTAAGATTTCGTTCTTATAATTTGACAACATATTCATAATGCTAGCTAGCTTTAATGGATACAATTATTCTAAAATGTTATTTTCTGCGCATAAT
Source organism: Myrrha octodecimguttata (assembly GCA_958510865.1). Classification (NCBI taxonomy): domain Eukaryota; kingdom Metazoa; phylum Arthropoda; class Insecta; order Coleoptera; family Coccinellidae; genus Myrrha; species Myrrha octodecimguttata. Next base: position 13,480,920 of record OY294062.1, read on the forward strand.
TTTTCCAGTTTCCTCAACGATGTACCTAAGTCGTACGCTGATCGGATATTCTGGTTAATGAAAATAACTTGTGAATTCACATAATTCACATTCTCATTGTACTGAACTGAATGTTGATTATTCAAACTACGAAATACTTTTTCTGAAATTGACCCTAACTAAATACTTTTTACTGGCGATTCAAAACTTCGACTACAACAGGGAGATCAATCCTCTTGCCATCGGCAATATTCTGCAATTATGCAACTGGTGATATCAGTATCCATTGAAACATTCACCTAATTCTGCCTTACCTCATAATAACTTAATTCAAATACATTAATGTTTAACTGATTGAGAAATGAAGTTTCATTAGACATGAACAAAAAAAAAATTTCGTCCAAATAAAGAGTTTGTTGAATTCTCTGCGTATTACGCTCATTGTGAGAATTATTATTGTTTACATCAAGACTGCGATGAATCGACGTTGACCTTGCACTCGATTTAATTTCGCTGATTCGAAATTTTGCTTCCTATTGAAATTCTCTTTGAGGTGACGACCTCCTGTTTGGGACATTTACCGTTTGGATTATTTATCATTTGCAAGTGTATCTTCAATTCTCTGGTAACTCTTTCCTAATAGGAATTTCACATTTTAGTTCGATTTAATTTTGAAAAAAAAAAAATGATCCGAATATATTTTCCTTTCCGATTACCAATATTTCACTGGACAATCTAACTGCATCGATGAACTGATTAATCGATTCCTCATTGCTGTCTTCACCTGGCAATAAGGAGGCAGAAGTCATCAAATACAGTTTCTTACCCATGCTTACTATATCTCTGTTACAAGAGAGAAAGAAAAAAATTGTTGAAATTGAATTAGTAATTTTTGCTCGAGAAAATTTGGTTGCGACTAATGCCTAACTTAATTATCATTCACGTAATTTATTGAATTAAAATCCGTTGAATTCATCGGATAATTACTAATGGATAAAAAAAAACTTATGATAGCAATAGAATCCTCAACAAAAAAAATTATCATTTTATCACAAAAGATTGAAAGTCTTACTGGTTTTTTCCACCTTAATCACTTTCATGGCTTCTACGGCTTCTCTGAAGGAACATTTATGTGATATTTCACCAGTCATTATGGCATCTTCTGATTCCGATTCAAGCCTTGTTCTTCTTACCCCAATTACGGAATTTCAGTTCTACACCAATTAAGGAACACGATCATTCCCAAGACAACCATCCTCATCTTCTGGCTAGGGATGGCTGGAATCCATGGTACCATAGAATGGAAATATGTTGGAATCACATACCATCGAGGAAAGAATCATCTGGCCCTCTCACTTCATTCTGGATATCTCTAACCCTCTAACAAGTTCTTCGAGTGTTATTTCCAACCCTCTCCTGTACAAACCAACTGGACGAACCACCCCCCAACCGGGGTACACCACATGGCGATCCTGGCAGGATCGCCATGTGGTGGTTTCAGTATCCTGGAATCTTCTGATATTCAGTCAACTGGCAGGATCGCCATGTGGTGTTTTAGTATCCTGGCAGGATCGCCATGTGGTGTACCCCGGTTGGGGGTGGTTCGTCCAGTTGGTTTGTACAGGAGAGGGTTGGAAATAACACTCGAAGAACTCGTTAGAGGGTTTAATTACTATGGGTGATTACTACGGCGACACATCAGTGAACTCTCCGCTTCATTGTTCTTACTCACTCTCGGTTTTCATAATACAATAACAAAATATTATATATATTTTGTCAAGGTGTTTACAAGCATATTATGACAACAGACGTGGGAATTCAATATCAGTAGGTAATCCATCTGAGCACGTTTTATGGATGATGCGAGGTTCTATGGACCTTGCTCGTCTTCAAGTAATAATTATACAGAGTGTTTAGTCTGACATACGTTACAGCACAAAATGGACAAAAATCTGAGATTGAATGTAATGGGTAAGAAGGAGAAACGTGAAACACTTCATATAAGAGGAATGGATGCGGAATCAACAAAGGAGGAAGTAACTAGAGCACTAATAGAGATTCTAGGTGACTCAGAGGCGAACAATATCTCTGTTGGAGAATTGCGACCAAACCTAAATGACACGCAGGCGGTCACAGTTACTCTTCGAAATGAAGCGGTACATAAAGTGCAGAAAATGAAAAAGATAAAAATTGCCAAATAGAAAAAAGGATACACGTGCCACAGTGCTTCAGATGCTGGAGTTACGAGCACAAGACAGACGGCTGTCAAGGTACAGACAGAAAGAATGCCTGTTTCAAATGCGGAAAGCCCGGTCGTTCGGTGAAATAATGTAGGGATAGGCTTCATTGCGTGATATGTAAGGAGGACGGACATTCTTGCGGTTCAGGAGGATATAAAGCTTTTCGGGAAACATTCATCAGAGCCAAAAGAGAGAAGAGAGAACACAGAGAAGTGTTCGAAGAGGGCACAGATATAACCCAGCCCACTGATATTGTTCAGTTTTTAACCTTTTAACTTAATTTATTCGGGCCATATACACCCAAGTCTATTTATTTATTTATTTATTCAAGTCTATATTTGTCTGTGTGTTTAACTATCAAATTTTAGTGACCCTTAAATGACCTGCGTTCTACAAATTAATTTGGGCAGAGCAAGAATGGCCCATGATATGGCATGGACTGCTGCGCTAGAAAAGGAAATAGATATAATGGTCATATCAGAACCAAACAAACAAATGTGCCTCAAACATGGCTGGATTACCGATCAAAGGCGTGACATCGCTGTGGCCTTGGTCAACAAAAACGTCGTGATAGAAAAAGTAGTACCTAAAGAAGGCTTTGTACACCTGGTGCTTCCAGGAGCACACATTTTCGCTACGTACATCTCCCCAAATATAGGAATCGAATACTCCAAAATGGAAATAGATGAAATCTTCGAAACCCTGACGAGACAGAAGGGTCAAGTGATAGTGATGGGCGATATTCATTCAAAATCCCCAATATGGGGATCTAGGAGACCAGACCTAAGAGGCCAATACGTGGAGGAATGGCTGGAACAGCTGTCTTGGGCAGCGGCCAACGATGGTAGGCCAACGTTTATTTGAGGGGAATCAGCGACGCACATCGATGTCACCCTGGCATCTGTGAACAAACAGGGGAAGATTAAAAACTGGCATATTATGAACGAGAATCCCTATACCTATCACGGGCACATATATATGGCAATTGCGGACCAAAAATCTAGGAAAATACCAGAAAACAGAAAAGCGTTCTTAAATAGGGAAAAGTTCGATGAACAAATATCCACAATGGCGTTCACGACTGCTGATCAAGTTTACAAAGATCTAATTGGAGGATATAAAACATCGACGATGTCCTCCCAAGACCAAATTCTAAGTAAACGAGCCTATTGGTGGAACACACAGATTGAAGAAAAACGAAGATCATATGTGAGACAACGAAGGATGTACACAAGAGAAGGTAGAGCAAACACGGACGGCAGAATTCAACTGGCCGCTGAGATGAAGGAAATCAAGAAAGAACTGAAGAAACTCATCTCATCGTCCAAAGCAGAGCAATGGAGAAACCTTCTGAATAACCTAGAAGAAGATATATGGGGACAAGCATATAAGATTGCAACCAAACATCTGAAGGTTCCGGCACTACCTTTCAAAATGTCAGTCAAAAAAAGAAAGAAAATTTTGCAGGACTTATTTCCGTCAACGGACGACAGGATGAAACGGAGATTAGGATGTCTGAGCAGAGTCCCACACTTCACCAGCCAAGAACTCGCAGAAGCAGCAAAAAATATGAAGACAGGTAAAGCTCCCGGAATAGATGGACTGACTGTTGAAGCCCTACAGATCGCGTGCACCCTCTGAACTGAAGTGGTACTGGAAATGTTTAACAGCCTTCTTGAACGAAGAATATTTCCGAAAGAATGGAAAAAAGGAAGAGTAATTCTTATCCCAAAAGCGGGGACAGATTTAAACCTGTCCTCGTCATACAGACCTCTTTGTCTGCTCAGTACAGTAGGTAAACTATTCCAAAAACTAATTGCCAACAGAATAGACGAAGAGTTAGAAAGTAAAAATGCATTATCCGCACACCAACACGGCTTCATAAAGGAAAAATCAACAACTACAGCGATGCAGGAAGTGAAGAGGACCATAGAGGGATCAGACAAGAAATGGGTAGCCCTAATAACCCTCAACATAAAAAATGCCTTCAATACGGCCAGCTGAACAGAGATCATCAAAGAGATGAGGAATCTCGAAATCAGCGATTACTTGGTCGATATGGTTGAGGAGTACTTTAAGGATCGGTGGATAGTGATGGGATCAGTCACACAAGAGTGCAGCAGTGGTGTTCCTCAGGGATCTGTGAAAGGACCTAGGTTATGGAATATTCTGTATGATGCGGCGTTGAAGCTCCGATATGAGGTGGGCGTAACTGCGGTAGCATATGCAGATGACTCGATTTTTATAATTGAGGAACAAGATGAGGAGCGCTTGGGAAGGAAGACTGATTGGACTGTTAATTTGGCTGCGGAGTGGATGCAGTGCAAAGGACTGAAGGTGGCGGGGGAGAAGACAGAGTATATGGTAGTGAGGGGCGGAAGGAAGAGAAAAGGAAAAATCAAGGTATTGGGAGAAACAATTGCACCAAAGAAAGAGATTAAGTACCTTGGAGTGATCTTTGACGCGAGTTTAACCTTCTCAAAACACGTAGAACACCTAAAGAATAAAGCGATCGATAAAGCAGAGATCATGAGAAAACTCTTGCCAAACTTGGGTGGACCATCTTACTGCAAGAGAAAACTACTATGCTCAATACTACATAGCACAATAATATATGCTGCTCCGATATGGAAGGATGCTGTGAAGAGGGAAAAACAGAGAATGCAGCTCATCTCTGTACAGCGAACAGGACTGCTACGTGTCGCATCAGCCTACCGTACAGTGTCTTTGGATGCAGTACAGGTGATCGCAGGGTATGCTCCAATCGACCTCATGATAAGGGAGAGCACTATGCTATTTAACATAGGTTCCAGATTGCCAGGCAACAGACGCATAGTAAGGAAGAAAACTCTGGACAATTGGCAAGCAAGGTGGAGGGCGAGTACGAAGGCTTCTTGGACGACGACACTCATTAAGGATGTGAGAACATGGGTAAATTGCGACCACAGGAGAACTGGATACTACTTCACGCAATTTTTGAGCGGTCATGGATCGTTTGGGACCTATACAAAAAGAATAGGAAAGACGCTTACTGACATCTGCGACACCTGCAAGGAAACTGATTCACCGGCACATGTTGTGTATGACTGCATCAAATGGTCAACCGAGAGAGAGGAAGTTAGCAACCAGTGCGGAGGTTTACCAGAGGCGGAAAAACTGATTGAGAGGATAAAAATAGATGGGAGGCTTTATACTCGTTCATAACTGAGATAATGAAGAGGAAGGAGGAGGAAGATAGGCGGAGGGAGAATGAATGAGGAGCCAAAGGAAACCTTAATAAGGTGAACAAACTAGGTTACGCACCTGATGCACGGGCATGTAGCCTTCTTCCAGGTGGCGATGATACCCGGGGAAAGAGGAGGGTGGTTTAGTGGGTGAAAGTCCCAAATAAATCCGCAGCACATTTCGAAAAATCATAAGGCCCGTTGCGGACAGGCATTAGCTTCTCCCCACCTCAGGGCCAAAAAAAAAAAGGTTAGGTTAGGTTCCCCACATGGACAGCACCTTGACGTGGTGTGGTGGCTTAAGTACCTGCGATGACTCTGTGGAGCTATGTCGGGAAGGTTTACCCATGCCGAACAGGTCCCAAGAGGAGCAGCGAAAACTAAGACTGTCCACTCCCGATGGTAAGGCCAGTCCCAGCCTTCACCATTTTCCTTCTGAAACCTTACTCACCTGTGTTCCCCCTCCGACGGTTTTAGGTTTACCGAGGGCTAGGAGGTATCCTAATACTTACCCTTGCCTTTCCCTTTTTCTCCTTCTTAGTACTGGATAACACGTTGACGACTTGGCTATCTTAGGACTGGAGACATGTGTGCGTGCACTGCTCCTGCAACAAAAAATGAAAATATGGATCAGAAAGAATTGAATGTGTCTACGGTGCAGAGGAGGAATACCTCAGTACCGGTCGGGGGCGATGGTCGAGCAGGCCAAACCCGATCGATATCCGGCAACTGTGGGGCGATCTCGGTAGGTGACCAGGCCGGGACGTCCAATACATCTACTGGAAAAGATGGAGAAGGGAGTAGAACTCCAACAGGTGGTGATCCCGCTGAGACAGAATGCGGCACACCAGAAGGTGGTGCACAAATCTTTAGGAAATGTTCCGAAATGAAGAGGACTCCCCCGGTGGGGACAAATGCGGAAACAAAAACACAGACTCCGGAGAACCCATGTAGGGTTGAAACCTTGGAAGTTAGGACGCCGTCTTCAGAGGACACCGGTAAAATCTATGATGAAACATCTCCTGACGGGGAAGGTGAAGGAAAGAAAAGAAGAAAGGAGAGTACCCCTCCAAAAGTGATCAAGGATCTCGACACTTTGTTGAAATCAGTGGAAGACACAGTGAAGAATTTACAGAGCAATATGTCGCAACTTGAAAAATTCTGCCGAGAAAATAGGAACGTACACGTGCCGGTAAAAACTCTGATACGACATGCGCTGAATCAAATTGAAACACTCAAGAAGTACACGAAAGATATGTCTTTTAGCCAACAGACTGAAGAAGTTGAACACTGTAAACAGTATAGAGCCCTAAAACAAGAGTTGGAAGACGTCAAATCCGGAAGAGACGCATTTAAGAAAGCGCTCGAGTATATGACGACATATAGAAGTACGAAAGTAAGCGCCTCAACGAAAATCGAGAAGAGCAATTCTATAAGTGCTCTATCGGAGCTAAAGGAAAAGAGATCTATGGGGACACAAACAGATGAAACACTTCAAATCGAGACCGAAACGAGGAAAAGCGCACTGATAGAAAAAATAAAGAATATAAGTAGAGAAGAAGACTTAAATGGCCTGGTAGATCTTCCATGGCCAGAAGGGGTCATGAAAATGAAAGAATCCGAAGAACCAATCACCCTGGTTGAAGGTAAAGGTGACCTTATAATTATAGCGGACATTGAGAAGCAACCGGATAACAAATTGGTCAGAAGGCTGGCAGGAGTGTCGCAAACTACCCTAAAATACATAAAGCAGGGCAGACTAAACGAGGGTGGGATTATAAGCCTGAGAAAGGGTGGTACTATTCAATTTGATGCGGATGAAATAAAGGAGGAAAGTTATGTACTATTCGCGGGGATGAACACAGAACTACCAAATAAGATGTTCGCTTGGGATACCTGTCGAAAGATCAGGGCGAGGTGCGTCGCACTGGGAATGAAAAATATGCATGTGGCTTACCTTGACGCTGATACCGCACAGGATGCAAGAAAGATAATGGAATGTGCATTCTAAGAGTTCGATGGAGAAATTACATGGCACTGTCATGATAAAAGAACCCCAGCCGCAAGTAGAAGATTGAACAGAGAAGATTCTGTGATAGTGGACCATGGGGACCAATCATACGCTGAAATCTTAAGAAAGGTCAAACAGAGTATGAATGGTTCGAAAGAGGCAGGCATAATAAAAAATGCCATCAAGACAAGAAATGGACATCTGAAACTGACTATTGACAGCAGGCATGGAACAGCTGCAGATGTGGCGACCTACCTTAAAAGTAAAGTGGGGGAAAAGAGCGTCAGAGCGGTCGGTTCATCCTTTAACAAAAGGGTACTGCATGTCTACGGTATTGATGAGGTCACCACGGAGGAAGACGTGAGGAGAGAAATATCTGAATTTGCCGGTTGTGAAGAAGAACAGATAGTTATGAAAAATTTGAGACCCCTTAGATTTGGAGGCCTGCAGATGGCGTCAATAATCCTAGAAAAAAATCTGGCAGAGCATGTGGCGGCGCTAAGGGTGGTTCGAATAGGTCTCTCTTCTTGTAGGGTAAAAATGCGCCTAGAGACTCTCACCTGCTTTGAGTGTTGGGAGATGGGGCACATTGCGGCTCAATGCAAGGGTCCCGACCGTAGTAAACTTTGCAGAAACTGTGGAAGGTTAGGACACCAAGCTAACAGTTGTTCTAGTAACCCCAGATGCCCAATTTGTAGTGTTGAAGGACACAGGGCAAACACTTTCAACTGCCCCAATTTTAAAGAAGAAAATGTGAGGAGAAAAGGCATTGACAGACTCTCCTCAACAAGGACGGAAACATATCGAGGAGTCGGAAAATTAAAAGAATTAAAAAATGAAATTACCAGGCTTCGCATATATTGGAGTGTTGGTTAGATATCCATGTATACTATACCATAGATATTTATTTATTTTTAACGGGCCCTATATACCTTTGATCCTAATTTATTGTTTTATCTTTACTTACTATGTTAGTGATGTTGTTTTATACAGATAAGCCAGCGACGAATGAAACGCTCATAGCAGCTGAAAGGGTAGACTTCCCACATAATCCAAAATGGCTTTGAAAATTCAACAAGTTAACTTGGGTAGATCAAGTGTGGCCCATGACATGGCTTGGGCGACGGCCAAGGCGAATAACGTTGACATGTTGATAATATCTGAGCCAAACAAAAAATTGTGTAAGAAAATCAAATGGGACACCGATAAGCATCAGGACGTGGCCGTGGTGATGGTGAACAGGAATATTGCTGTTGAAGAAGTGTATAAATGTGACGATTTCGTACATGTCGAAATGGGTAAGGTCCATATATATAGCATATACATATCCCCGAATATTTCGCTGGCAGAATTCAAGAAAAAAATGGACTCGGTATGTCATGAAGCTAGTGCATATAGCAGAAGTGCACTCATTGCGGGGGATATCAATTCTAAATCCACTATTTGGGGCTCGCCAAGTTCTGATGCAAGAGGTCTGCATGTGGAAGAATGGCTCGCACAGCTGGCGTGGAAGGCAGCAAATGACGGAGAGCCCACTTTTCAAAGAGGATCCCCACATTGATGTGACACTCGTACCTGATAGAGCAAATTACCGGGTAACGGGGTGGAAGGTCGAGAATGAAAATCTGTATACCCACCACGGTCATATACAGGGTGATTCCGGAGGAGACCGTCAGATTTTGGGATAAGTTTACACTAGTCAAGAGAGTCTCGAAACAATGTTTGGTTTATGGTTGAGGGTCTCTATTAAGAATATACCGGGTGGTTTGTCCGATTCGACCGATTATACTTGCATTGATAACATTGGTATGGCTTATTCGATTTTAATGAAATTTTCAGCGAAGTACAATATTGATGAGCACATTCATGAGTTTTAAAATTTTATTCAAAATAGGCGGTTGTTATGGTGATATTTTCAGATCAATTGTGCAGGTTGAAAAAACACACTGTACATCGCGTTTCCAAAACTTCGCTATCTGTTTACGATTCTACTATAATAAGTTATTATTTGAGAGTTTCTAATTTTTTTGGCACAATTCTAGTTTTCTGAGAAAATTTCATCGAAAAAAGACAATGTCGAAATTTTGCTCCAATCGGTTCTACTTTTATTAATAACTTAGGTATGGCTCATCCCATTTTGATGAAATTTGCAGTGTAGAACAATCTAAATGAGTTCATTCAATAATTGCAACAATATACCAAAATACAGGGTTGTAATTGTGATAATTTCAGAATTTCAGAATAATTGTGCAGTTGATAAAAACACCCTGTACATTGCTTTTCCAAAACTTTCTTATTCGTTTCAGATTCTACCATAATATGTCATTATTGAGGTTTCGAATTTTTTTGGCACAACTCCGGTTTTCCTAGAAAACATTTTTAAAGCAGAGCATTATCGAAATTTGGCTCACAAGCAGTGAGAGGATTCTGCACAAGGTAGGAAAGCTGTATTGTCCAAGGATGCGAAGTTGTTCGTCACTTCTAAAATATTCTTTTCAAATTCGAAATTTATTTTCAATTGTTCATTTTCTGTATAAAATCATTCCATTCAGAAAACTACTTAATTTAATTTTTTTGCACACCTCCGCTTTTCAACAAAAGAGTTATTTTCATGAAACAGTGACGTTATGTTATTTCGTTCAATAATGTTCTCATCAACGGTTTCAAAAAAGTATGTAAAATGTTCAATTAGATAGACGTTGACGAAAAATATTTCTTTCAAATTCAAAATTTTCCATAAAATGCCAATCCCCATTTAAACCCGTTGATTCTTAAAGATCTATGGTAACCATCATGGTAAACAACAGAATATGAATATTTAATAAATCATCTGTCACAAGTTAGCTCTAACATGCCACAATTATTTACTCATGCGGAATATGCTGATATGATTTTTGTTTATGGTTTTTGTATCGGAAATGGGAATTAATCCAAAATTGAATACCAAAGACGATTTCCCAACCGACGTCAACCGAATGAAGGAACCTTTAGAAAAGTGTTTCAGTATTAAAGAGAACATGGGCAATACCCTAGTAAGGTGGAGCACATTGATAGGCCAAATACTCAGGAACAAATTTCTAGTCAAATCGTTGAGCGGGTGGGGGAAGAACCGTCTATTAGTACTCGTCAAATTAGTATCGAGTTAGGAACTTCGCAAAGCAAAGTGTGCAAGACTTTTAAGAAGGAAAAGTTTCACCCATTCCATTACCAAAAGGTTCAAGAACTATTGCCACAAGATCTACCACAAAGATTACAATTTTGTCGCTGGGTTATAAGTCACCAACGAACTATTTTCCGAATTTAATTCAGTGACGAGGCTATGTTTACCAAGAATGGAATTTTCAATATCCACAATTCTTACGAATGGGCAAAGGACAACCCGCATTTGACGAAAAGTCATAATACATAACACCGATTTTCTGTCAACATTTGGCTTGGAACCATCGACGGAAATTTAGTTGGCCCTCACATTTTTGCAGAAAGACTGAATAGTGAAATTTACCTCAACTTTTTGGAAAATATTTTATCAAATCTATTGGGAAATATTCATATCCGCTCTATGTACTTTCAACATGATGGAGCACCACCCCATTTTGCTTTGAATGTGAGAAATCACCTCAATATAAATTATCCGAACAGATGGATTGGTCGTGGAGCCCTCATTGCTTGGCCACAAAGATCGCCTGATTTGAACCCTTCAGATTATTTTGTGTGGGGACATCTAAAAACGAAAGTCTATTAAGTAGGAATTACGAGTAGAGAACATTTAATTGAAAGGATTTTTGAAGAATGCGATATTTAAAAGCAAAATCCAAATATCATCAGAAGATCGATTGGAAATTTGAAAAAAAAAGGCGCAAATATGTATTCGAAAAAAAGGAAACCATTTCGAAAATTCAATGTGAATGTTCTGTTGATGCTGAAGTTCACTCGTCATTTGTTTCGTATTATGTTCAATGTTTGTTTTCATGTGTGTAGATTTGTTTGGTTTATGTGCATATGAAGTAATATTCTGAATTGAATGATCTCATACAGAATATGAGCAATTAAATATGAATTTGGAATTTGAAAAGAATATTTTGGAACTTAAGAACTGCTTTGCATCCTCGAAATATGCAGCTTTACTACCTAGTGCAGAATATTCCCACTGCTTCTGCGCCAAATTTCGATTATGCTGTTCTTCGAACATTTTTTCTCGGAAACCGTGCTGAAGAAATTAAAAACCTCTGAATGAAAACATATTATTGTAGAATCTGAAACGAATAAGAAAGTTTTGGAAAAGCAATGTACGGGGTGTTTTTATCGACTGCACAATTATTCTGAAATTATCACAATTACAACCCTGTATTTTTGGATATTGTTGCAATTATTGAATGAACTCATTCAGATTGTTCTACACTGCAAATTTCATCAAAATCAGATGAGCCATACCAAAGTTATTAATAAAAGTAGAATCGATTGGAGCAAAATTTCGACATTGTCTTTTTTTGATGGAATTTTCTCAGAAAACTAGAAGTGTGCCAAAAAAATTAGAAACTCTCAAATAATATCTTATTATAGTAGAATCGTAAACAGATAGCGAAGTTTTGGAAACGCGATGTACAGGGTGTTTTCTCAACCTGCACAATTAATCTGAAAATATCACCATAACAACCGCTTATTTTGAAAAAAATTTTGAAACTCATGAATGTGCTCATCAATATTGTACTTCGCTGAAAATTTCATTAAAATGGAATGAGCCATACCAAAGTTATCAATGCAAGTATAATCGGTCGAATCGGACAAACCACCCTTTATATTCTCAATAGAGACCCTCAACCATAAACCAAACATTGTTTCGAGACTGTCTTGACTAGTGTAAACTTATCCCAAAATCTGACGGTCTCCTCCGGAATCACCCTGTATATCAATATTGTATTCAGTAAGTCTAAATCTGAGCCATTTCCTAAATTTCTGTGTGGGCCAAGTTTGAGAAAATCGCATTTGATAATTTGGTGGAAATCAGTTACAATATCTGAGTCGGATTGGCCTGAAAACAAACATTTTCTTGACCTCTGTAACCAATTATTCACAGCAATAGCCTCTACAGCTGGAATTGAGCGATGTTTCTCCAGCTTTGGATTGGTCCATGAAAAATTGAGAAATAATGATTCCAATGAGAAAAAGGAGGACTCAAAATGGATTAATGGGGGAACGGAGAATTCTGAATAGTTTTACCAGTTTTTTTTTATATTGAGGATATCATAATTTTTTATGTTTAGAATTAAATATTTTTTTATATTGAGAATTATCTATGTTTTATATTGAGAATAACATATTTTTTATATTGATAATTTTATATTGTTTTATAATAAACTATTATTCTTTTTGTTTTTCATTTTGTGAGTTTTTTTTGAAAATATCCCAGAAATATCACTTTTCTGGACATCGAGTTTATATCAAAAATATCTGATATTTTGAAATTTATGTGAAATATCCTGATGATTATCAAAAATATCTGATATTTTGATATTTATGCGAAAGATCATGATATTTTCGCGCCCTGATAAAACTGTAACTACCAGATTCATAATTTTTCCAGATGCTCCTAATGAAACACTCTTCGGAATAGATTTCGATCATGATGCAAAACTTATTTTAGATGTTCATAACAAGGATTTGTATTTCTTTGATGAAGAAACAAACCGCTATGAGTTGATATTTGGAGGTACCACCAAGGTTCCCGAAATTGCTTCATTCTTAACTCTAGAAAATCCAAATTGTGGAAATTTGAGACTGGAAGAAGGAAATATGCTATCAGATGATCAACGCCATCGTCTCAACGTTTTCCTGAATCAGCATGAGAATATCTGCAGTCTAGGGGGAGAGCCAACTCCTTACGCAGAGCATCACATTAACACAGCTGATCATCCTCCTATTGCATTACCTCCATATCGAATGTCGCCAGCTGAAAAGTCATTGTTGAAGGCCGAATTGGACCGACTGCTAGCTGAAGAAATAATAGAAGAATGTGAAAGTCCGTGGGCTGCTCCGGTAGTACTCGTTCCAAAGAAAGACGGTGGAATTCGGCTGTGCGTGGACTATCAACAGTTGAACGCCATAACAATCAGTGATTCGTATCCTCTGCCGCGAATGGATGAGCTGCTTCATGCAGCAAAACGAACGTTTTAGATGACAATGATTGATTTACGATCAGGTTATCATCAAGTTAGAGTTGCTGATCGCGACAAAGTTGAAACTGCTTTCGTACCGCCTTTTGGAACTTATCGTTACCTCTTTATGCCCTTCGGTTTGAGAGTTGCTCCAGGTACCTTCCAGAAATTGATAGACCATCTTCGACGTGGCCTCGGCAGTGTCGTGGTTTTATGTTACTTGGACGGTTTGATTGTCCTATCAAGTAGTTTTTACGAACATTTGGAAGACTTGAAACCTGTATTCAATAGACTAGAACAGTTTGAGCTGCACGCTAACCGTGAAAAGTGCGTGTTCGCGTGTGAGAAAGTAAAGTACGTTGGACATTTCATTACGCCGCAAGGAATTTCGGTCGATCCAGACAAGACTTCGGCCACAAGTGAGCGTTCGCTTCCACGAAACGAAAAAGAAGTGCAATCCTTTCTCCAAACCGCTAGTTGGTATATATATATATATTTTATAGCGAACTTTTCCGGAGTATCTCGCCTGCTCAGTAATCTAACTAAAAAGAAGGCAGTCTGACAATGGACTCCTGAATGTCAAGCCTCCTTCGATAGGCTGAAACAATTAATAGTGTCCGCTCCCATACTGAGACAAAGTGACGAGAGCAAACCGCATATTATACGCACTGATGCCAGTAACTATGCTCTACTAAAAGGTGAAGGGGATGATGAGCACCCAGTAGAGTACGCAAGCCGTCTACTGAATGCTGCGGAAAGAAATTATTCTACGACGGAACGAGAAGCCTAAGCTGTCGTTTTGGCACTAGGAAAATTCAGAAGCTACATAAAAGGTTCTCCGATTATCGTACAAACCGACCATCACGTCGATGGTTACTCAGCTTGAAATCACCAACCGAAAGGTTAGCGCGATGGGTTTTAGGAATACAAGTATATGATATCAAGATAGAATATCTACCAGGAAAACGAAATGTTTGAGGTTATAATAGAATTTCCTCGCAGGAAGGCTGACGAGACGAGAAGAGAGCAAATGAAGGATCCAGACCTTTGAAGACCCTTCTGATGAAGCATTCACCAAGTGGACAGGTCGAGGCTATTTTCTGTCCCAAGGGGTTTTGAACCACTATTCACCCGAAGAGGATGAAGAAGAAGCACAATTGGTTGTACCTAACCATGACATAGAAGTAGTTCTCAAGGAATATCATGATTCACCAGAAGCTGCTCATTATGGTGATGAAAGAAAACTTCAGTGCATTTCAAAAAGGTTTTACTTCACTGGAATGCGACGATACGTAACAGAACATGTTAGCAAGTGTCTTGAATGTCAGGGTTACAAGGCGACGAACCAGAAGCCAGGTGGACTTCTCCAAACTCCCATATACGCGCAAAGATTTGAAACTCTACAATTGATCTATTTGGATCATTATCTGAAGGACCAGGTGGAGAAAAATGGAGTTTAATCGTAGAAGATATGTCTACAAAGTGGGTGGGGTTATTTGCGTTGATTCGTGCTACGGCAAAAGAATGTGCTCTCACCCTTATAAACGAGGTGTTTTTCCGTTACGGACTCCCACGAAAAATTATAAGTGACAATGGGGTTCAATTTTTATCAGCTGGTATGCAAAAGTTATGCTTTATCCTAGATATAAAAGAAGCTTTCACTCCTATATATCACCTATTAGCCAATACGGTGGAATGAGAGAATCGTGACCTCAAACCAAGACCTGCTTTACTAGTAGGAAATGATCATCGATCGTGGCCAGAGAAGCTAGCTACTACACGATTTGCTATGAATTGTGTGTGGTGTGAAACCACAGGAAATACTGCTGCCTACTTAACATTTGGATGTGAGTTACGAACACCTGATGATCAGAATCGTCAGGAGCTCTACGCCGATGCCAAAAGAATTGATATGGAACCTTTCAATATTGGTGATTTAGTATGGGTTCATACACACGCTTTGAGCAATTCTGCGAAAGGAATCACCGCTAAGTTTCATCCGAAACGAGACGGCCCCTACAAGATACTGAGACAAGTTTCACAGGTAGCTATGAAGTTGCTAAGTCTGAGGACCCAAAGATCCCGTTAGGGGTGTACTACATATCACCTCTGCCAAAGCCAGCAAAGAGCCCATAGTTGTGTTGAAAAAAAGGGAACGACCTCCGAAAAAATAATCCACTAAAAAGACTGGTCCCTCCTCGAGGCGAATTCAAGACCAGGGGGGAGAATGTAACAAACTACCCATAGGCCGACACTGGCGTAGCACATCTTCCAGAAGGCTCTTCCTTCTCTACCCGAGCCGACCACCTGTCCACCTGAGGCGCCGACAAGGAAGGAGCAGTCAGTCGTTCGTTGCGACTGAACCGATGCGTACCGCTCCCCCAAAAATATTTACTTCACTCGTGTAGTACTTGTTATTTTCGCGGAAATAAAACTACTCACATGTGTATTTCCAATGTTTTCTGAAACCCTAATATATAAAAACCCTATACAGTGAAATAAAAAGCGATCGAGTTTTGAGTTTATGCACCCCAAAAACTGGTTTTACATCTGGGTGGAAAGTTTTCATTATTAGGTGGGTTTGGACCTCATAAGATATCCTTCGAAATTCAGCAGAATCTTAGAGATCAACTAGCTATTCGTGTTATTGATGAATCGCCTAATTTTTCAATAATTTTGAAATTTTCAATCATGTGGCTGAAGGGTTTCAAACAAGCCAGTTATTTCAAACAGGATTTAAAAAAGTTAAAGCTCGTTTACAAATTATTATCATTCGTACTTTATAAGGAAAAATTCTCTTTGAATGTCGTCGCGGGACTCGGAAAAGCTTCTCATAAAGAACGGTGGGCAATACATAGTTGTAGAATGTAAGAGAAACGAAATGTTAACCGATAGATGTAAAATTCAGTTGGTCAACATTGTTGCGAATATTTTGTTTCAAAAATATGGAACG
Organism: Myrrha octodecimguttata; assembly: GCA_958510865.1. Lineage (NCBI taxonomy): Eukaryota > Metazoa > Arthropoda > Insecta > Coleoptera > Coccinellidae > Myrrha > Myrrha octodecimguttata. Next base: position 13,497,479 of record OY294062.1, read on the forward strand.
AAACCTGTTAAAATGCCTTACGCTGAAAAAGTTGTAGAATGTTTTCCTAGATACAAAAATCAAGATAGTGCAACAGGAGGTTTTGTGAGTATATCCTGATTTAAGTTGAAGGAACTGAACTCGGATAATTGCGATACAAGCACAAGAAAGATTCGCGAGAAAAAAAGTTTTTTTTTAAGATTATTATTTTTCGGTATAATGAGAACAGTATATAAAAAAATCAGTTGAAAATGAAAATATTCTATCAAATTTGTGAATATAATAATTCAATAAAATTTTAAAATTCGTGTCAAATTGAACAATTTGTATTCAACGTTATTTTTGTTATCTCTACTCTGAGAACACTGAACAGAAATTATAAACAATGAGGATCCCCCAAAAAAAAAGTTGAGCAGCCAGCTCTGAATAATGCGGAAACTGAATAGGCTGAAATCGCAGATAAACTAAATACGAATGACAAAGAATAATTGAAATTCTGATCAGATAAACATTTGATCACAGAAATTACCTAAGAACAACGATTTTAGTAACAAAAGAATTTCCTAGATTTTTGGATATGATGAGACTCTAAGTTTCATTATTTTTGATTCCTTAGAAATATGCAGAATAAAGATATTGAATCAATTGATGAAAAATTGTCAAACCAACTTTGATAATTCAACATTTCGAATGTGTTTGATGGGTGAATTATATTCTAGATGTTTTTTTTATCATCTCTTTCCAAATTGAACAAGAATTTGGTTCGATGTTTCCGGATCTTGAGATCAACCTCAAGGGGAAATGTTCACTGAGAAAGAAGATAAAATTTTAGACATTCTCAACAAATCAGCGGAAACACATCAAAATTTTCTTATTGCCATGAAGCCATACTGAGCCTTTTGGCGAAAGCAAGAAATAGTTTCTACTCTGATGGCGGTGGAGAAATTAATAGTTTTTCATCAGGTTAGCCTTCATTCTTGAAAATACCTGCACACATAATTTTGAACTTTTAGCTTGACCATATTTATTTCATAGGAAACCATATTGATTTGATATGAATCTAAATAATTTCCATTTTATATTTCACATGTTCTTGCCATAAGAGGAGACAGTTAGATAAATTAACAAGTGGCAACCCTCTATAATTGTATTTCGGACCAGTAAATCCAATGAATTCTGTCTGATTTTGGTCCAGAAAGTGCTTCCTCGGAGATTTCGTGGCTTGTTTTGATTATCTCTATAAGGTACATTTCGTTCGAAATATTGAACATGAAGTGTCCTTAGTAGGTACACTTTTGCAAATTAATTCAGGGATAATTTATTATATCGATGGGGAAAATGTTCATTTCACCTCTGCGATGTTGAAACTGAAATATTTGTTGAACGACGGACATATTTAGTTTGTGTTGTGATTCCAGCTTTAGGGTAAACCTAGCTTTAGAATCATAATCTGTGATCCTTAGATTGACAGTTAAGCGGACGTCATGAAATAGCGGGACTTTCACCATCGAGCCAAGAGTGTGAACACGTGCTGTATCAGTAACTGAATAAAGTCTTAGTCTAATCAAAGTCTTGAGTATTCTTATAGGTTAGAATATATAACATATTGGCGACGAGTCAAGAAAAAGAAAGAACCTGCATCCGAATACAGGTCATGTCTTCAAGTAGTGTCCAGTCTGAAGTCAGAGTCTCCGAGTAAATATGCATTCAATCCGAAAGGAATCGAAGTAACCACCAATTTAGAACGGATGGAACAATCATTAATTTGTAATGATGTAAATAAAGAGAAAAAGGTATCATTATTCCTGCCCTTAATTGGAGGGGTCATATTTCTTTGGCATAAGGAAAGGAGGATATGTGCTGATGGATACTTTGGGTGAAAGAATGTTTGAGGCTCGAAATGTTACGTTTGACGTGAGTATCGCTCTCAAAGATGACAATAGATTGTTAGTAAATTCACAAATAGCGGGATAACAGGAACAAGAGGAACGTTGAGATTGAGGAGAGTGAGGTCCAAACACAGCTTAAGTGAGAATGAGCCAACAAAGGCAGATTGCCAGGAAAATTCAACGATTATATGTTATGTGCTTTCGATGCACAAGTAGGTAGTGACGAATGCCAATTTGAATAAATCTATACTACCTAGTACATATAAGGAAGCGATGTCTAGCAACAAATCTCAGGAGTGGAAAGTTGATATCTCTGAAGAGTTTAGTTCCTTACAGGAAAATAATGTGTGAACTATGGTAGCACAGACCAACGGGATGAACCACTCGCGCCATTTACTTGGGAAATCTATGTCAACGCACATATGACCCTGAATCGAACTAATCAGAATTTTAGCAGGCGTTTGGGGTGCCAATCGGATTGCAGATAAACGATTAGGTCACTCTCGCTGCTTTTGGACTCGCTTGAAGGTTATAAACATGTAAACAAACTAAAATGAATTTTTTTGTCCTATTCATTGGATGAACAATTTCGTATCGGTTCCGTTTTAGAATATTATACAAACAGTTTTAGAACGAAATCAATTGTTTAGTCATCTGTAAGGTTCCATTTTATGATGACGGCACTCATAATATAATGTTTTAATTGCACAACCACAAGAATTGGAATCGAACTTTGCTTTATTTTATATAAAATAGTGGAATCGCAACTGAATTTAAAGAATTACAACCTCCATTATTCAATTGAAAAGCTGGAATGTCCAATAAAATTGTATATGATAGCACAACAAGGATTTGAATCGAACTGTGTTTTCTATTCATAGTTTAATTTTATATTGAAATGAATCCCATTTGATGTGAAACTATCAGAACCTATATCTTTTCCATTTCAAACAATGGTATGTTTCTGTTTGCATGATAAATTGATTTCAAAGAACAAGTTTCTGCCGAAAAAAATGCCTTTTGTTTGAATAAATTACTGTTATATATCTTCTTTATTGATAAAATAGTGAAGCAAATATGAATTATACCCAACTTGCTGAACTTATTTGTTCCAAAAACAGTTTGACAGACTTCACGTAAACATGGTTTATTAACCACAGTATAGGTACTGAACTTAACGAATAACATATTTATATAAGTAATAATTGACAGTTTTATGGAAAAGATAAGACGATGTAGTTTTTAGTTTATAAATTTTTAAAGTTTCTTCATTCCTTACACATAAATTCGATTGTATGAAATAGAACACACCCAAACTCCCACAAGATTTTAAGGGGTTTCCAAGAGACCTATAAGTGTCTGTCACCACGATGATTTTCTGATCGAGGAAAATGGGTTCTCCATATCATTTTTCCAAAATTTCTATATACTCCGACCGAGTTCTTCAACTTACTTCTACAAGAGTTTAATATGTGACAAAACACTCGCTTTTCAGATGGTTTCATCGAAAAATCTTATTATGATTTCAATTCTGAATTCCTGAAACCCGATAAATCCGTTTAACATTTTGATTTTAGATATTCCAAAGACAGCTATTTTGAGGAAGAAGAAAGTATGGTTATGCATAGAACGAAAAACGTACGGGAATATAATCAAATTCAGCCTTACGACAATGTATTCGGATATTAATTTTCAGCCGATGCTCGAGTTCATTGATATAATGTCCTGACATTTATTTATTTACCCAAACAGAACATATAAGTCTTCTTACATGGATAACTATTTCCTAATTGCATCATATTACAAAAAAAGAGAGAACAAAAAATAACCCCGCAACAATACCCATACAGAGGACTGACCGTATTCACATTTTGTTTTGAAATTCTGAAAGAAATACTAATACTATAATGAAAAATTGATCAGATGGTTTATTACTGATCTTCTGAAAGCATCCTGTGATTGATTCCAATTTATATCAACAAATACATTGATTTCATTTGCTAAACTAAGCATGCATGCAAGAGGGGATCTGGCAGTGCACGAGATCAACGGCAAGTAGAACATTATGGAGGAACGAGTTCTCCTGGCGGATACATGGAATCTTATAAGAGATAAAATTTCAGGTGAATTAATTCTATTATTCAGTATCTTGAATAAAAAAATTAACAATCTCACCTTTCTTCTATTGTCTAGAGATAAAATCTTAAATTCTCGTCTTAGATGAACTGTTCTGACTATCATATAGTCCGGCCATACATGATGTTTCCTGAAATAGAGATATCGCAGAAATCTATTCTGAACTTCTTCGACTTGCCCTAATGTGGTCTGGTAATCACCAAACCATATATGTGATGCAAATTCTAATTTACTTCTGACGAAACAATAATACAATAGCTCAATAGTACTGATGTTCATGAAATTCGATGTTTGCCTAATAACAAACCCCAACATTCTATTGGCAGATTTTGTAACATTTCTAATGTGAGTTTTGTAAGACATTGCCTGATCGTAAGCAAGTCCGAGATCTCTTACCTCCGTATTTCGGATCAGAACCGCCCCATTCAGTGTATATTCGAAAAATATTGGCTCCCTTGAACGTGTTACAGACATAACACTGCATTTTTTTATATTAAATTGTAACTTATTCCTACAGCTCCATCTGTAGACACTGTTCCAATCCTTCTGCAATAAAATACAATCCCTTATTGTTCGAATTGACCTGATCTTGAAATCATCAGCATACATGAGACATTTCGAGAACTTGATTATTGTGGGCATGTCATTAATGAATAGAACAAATAAGAGTGGTCCCAAGTTGGAACCTTGGGGTACCCCCGAATTAGCTTCGAACTTTCCCGACCAGTTCCCATGATGTTTAACAATCAAAAAGCGACCCTCCAAATAACTACCAAACAGCCTCAGGAAACTATCCGTCAAGCCGAACCGACTAAGCTTGAACAGTAGCACCACGTGATTGACCTTATCAAAAGCTTTTTGAAAGTCTGTATATAGAGTGTCGAGCTGAGATTTATTTTGTATTTCCTCATATGCTGAGTTACTTAAAGTGAAAAGGTTCGTATCGATAGATTTATTCGTTACAAAACCGTGTTGTTCCGAACAGATAAATTTTTCAACATATTGATAGAGATTGCTGTAAATTATCTGCTCGAAAAGCTCAGCTGGGCGCACATGATAGAAATTGGTCTGTAGTTCTCAACAAACGTCTTATCACCAGATTTGTAGATTGGTGTAACTATACCCGTTTTCCACTCAATTGGAAATACGCTAGTGGAGAGGATCAGGTTGAATATGTGAATTAATGGGTCCTTCAACCAGTCACCACAAGCATTGAGAATATACGGTGGCCTACCATCGCTACCTGCTGATTTTTTGGGTTTCAGTTTTTTAATGCCATTATAAAAATCGAGTTCTGTAATTGCATCTAATGAAAAACAATCATTGCATATATTTCCATCTATGGGGAAGTTAATTCCGTAGGTAGATTTATGTGGATCAAACACAGAAGAAAAATAATCTGCGAAGGTATCCGCAGTTTTTTCCTCGGCAATTTCTATGCCATTATACTTAAACAACCCAACATCTAAAGCACTGTTTCTTTTACTATTCACAAACTTCCAAAAGTTGTCTATATTTCCACATAATTCTTTTTCTAATTTCCTAATATATATTTTTTCTTCAGATTTAATAAGTTTTTTCAATTTTTTCCTAGCAACCCTGAACTTTTCCTCATGAAAACCAGACACGAATCGGAGTTTCCGATATTTATTCTTTTCTCTCAAAAGTATCTTCATTTCCTTTGTGAACCAAATTGGAAAACATGTATGTTCTTCATACAAAGAATATTTCGGCACACATTCATCTACAACCTCTTGCTATATTTCATAAAACTCAAATAATGCCGCTTTCACATCACTTTTCTCATTTAAAACCTCATTCCAATCAGCAACACGGATTCGTTGGCTCATAGTCAGAAAATCAGCTTTTTTGTAGTTATATGTATATACTTTTGAATTATTTTTATGTGGTTTACTTTTGTTTATTCTCATGTTTATACTCAACGCGGGATGATACAAATCTTCCGGAACAAATGGCGTGTCTTCCCTACTCACTGAACAATTAATAGTATCAGTATCAGTATCTGGACCAACAACCAAATCCAACGTCCCCCCTTGAGAGTTTTTAATATTGTTAAATAATCGAAGACCATTGAATTCCATTAAGTCATGTGAATTATCCAATAAACCATTTCAAATTTTGATGTCAGAGTTGGTACCAGTTATATGTCCAGTATTGAAATCTCCAAATATATACGCTTTACTTCATATCTCTTATATTGCCTTGAAGAAATTCGAAGACAGATTCATATACGAGATTCCCACTTCCGGATGGAATATATAAACCACATAATTTCAGTTTATAACCCTTACCCTTGATCTCAATTTTAATGGCCTCAAAACATGTACTCTGCCTAATTACATTCAAAATTTAGTGTTCAATCCTCTGCAATTTTGGTAATAAACAGTAAGCGTGGATATGATGAATGATGCGAGCCCTCACAAATGTGTAAATTCTAATTGCTATTGCAAAGTAGCACCCTTCATCTACGAAATTCAATGTTATACCAATTAAATAACCATTTTATTAAATCGTGTATTCAACTCAATCTAAACAACTGAATGAAATAAACAAAAATTGACCCATGTGCATCTACTGAATGCTGTTGGAGACATAGTCTCAACACAAATTTAAATTGTCTGCATGTCCAAGCGCTAGCGAGTTCAGTACGATTGAAGAAATCTTCGTAGTAATATCTCGATATATTTCAGTCTTCAAATTATATAAAATTAGGCTCTGCCCTCTGGGCATCCAATATATATAAGCTGCAAAGTGTATTTCAGTTAACGAAAATAAAAGCACAGTTCACAAGCTTCTTTTATGTTATTAACATAAAAATTGGTCGATCGTGCCGAATGAAGAATCAGTCCAACCTAGTCGAAAAAGAATTGGGAACATCTAAGAAAAGGACATTGTGAGGTGTTTTCGAAGAGACAGTTTTCATGTGGGTTCGATTTATAAAAACAAAAAAAATTTTGTTGGAAAAATCCAAGATAACCTCTATAAGAAGGTTCCAGAAGGAAAAGCACGCCACTCACTCTTCTTCTTCTTCTCTTTTTCCTGTGTCAACCACATTGTCAATCGATATTGGTCTGTGGTCTTCGAACTTCAAAATCCTATCCTCTTTTTCGAAAACAATAACATTCAACAACCGGCCGGAAGATAGCTGACAAGTTCCAGCTGACAATCCGTGAGAATTGAAGCGGCGTTGCCACGTTTTCGAATTTGTCAGAGGTAGCAGGATGTATTGAATGAAATGGAGAAGAAAGATTATTCTGTTGAGAATTATTGTGTAATATATGTTCACATAAATTATACTATTAATTTCGTATTGAAAATCAATGCTACGATATGATAGATTTTGCCAATATCTTTCGACGCACATGAACGATTCGACTGAATTTTGGCACAAAGACTACTACTAACGAACCGAAACAGCATATCAAAAATGAACTGTTGCACAATGCATATTTCAGTTATACAGGGTGTTCTTCATAAAACGTCAGCTGCCAATATCTTTCGACGCATATGAACGATTAGACTGAATTTTATTACAAAGACTACTCTTAACAAACCGAAACAGCATACCAAAAATGAACTGTTGCACAACGAAGATTTCTGTTATACAGGGTATTCTTCATAAAATGTCAGCTGCTAATATCTTTCGACGCACATGAATGATTCTGAATTTTGACACAAAGACTACTCCTAACGAACCGAAACAGCATACCAAAAATGAACTGTTGCACAATGCATATTTCAGTTATACAGGGTGTTCTTCATAAAACGTCAGCTGCCAATATCTTTCGACGCATATGAACGATTAGACTGAATTTTGGTACAAAGACTACTCTTAACGAACCGAAACAGCACACCGAAAATGAACTGTTGCACAATGCAGATTTCTGTTATACAGGGTGTTCTTCATAAAACGTCAGCTGCCAATATCTTTCGACGCACACGAACGATTCGACTGAATTTTGGCACAAAGACTACTCTTAACGAACCGAAACAGCATACCAAAAATGAACTGTTGCACAATGAAGATTTCTGTTATACAGGGTGTTCTTCATAAAATGTCAGCTGCCAATATCTTTCGACGCACATGAATGATTCGACTGAATTTTGACACAAAGACTACTCCTAACGAACCGAAACAGCATACCAAAAATGAACTGTTGTACAATGCAGATTTCTGTTATACAGGGTGTTCTTCATGAAATGTCAGCTGCTAATATCTTTCGACGCACATGAACGATTCGACTGAATTTTGGTATAAAGACTACTCTTAACAAACCGAAACAGCATACCAAAAATGAACTGTTGCACAACGAAGATTTCTGTTATACAGGGTGTTCTTCATGAAATGTCAGCTGCCAATATCTTTCGACGCACACGAACGATTCGACTGAATTTTGGCACAAAGACTACTCTTAACGAACCGAAACAGCATACCAAAAATGAACTGTTGCACAATGAAGATTTCTGTTATACAGGGTGTTCTTCATAAAATGTCAGCTGCCAATATCTTTCGACGCACATGAATGATTCGACTGAATTTTGACACAAAGACTACTCCTAACGAACCGAAACAGCATACCAAAAATGAACTGTTGCACAATGCATATTTCAGTTATACAGGGTGTTCTTCATAAAACGTCAGCTGCCAATATCTTTCGACGCATATGAACGATAAGACTGAATTTTATTACAAAGACTACTCTTAACAAACCGAAACAGCATACCAAAAATGCACTGTTGCACAACGAAGATTTCTGTTATACAGGGTATTCTTCATAAAATGTCAGCTGCTAATATCTTTCGACGCACATGAATGATTCGACTGAATTTTGACACAAAGACTACTCCTAACGAACCGAAACAGCATACCAAAAATGAACTGTTGCACAATGCATATTTCAGTTATACAGGGTGTTCTTCATAAAACGTCGGCTGCCATTATCTTTCGACGCATATGAACGATTAGACTGAATTTTGGTACAAAGACTACTCTTAACGAACCGAAACAGCACACCGAAAATGAACTGTTGCACAATGCAGATTTCTGTTATACAGGGTGTTCTTCATAAAACGTCAGCTGCTAATATCTTTCGACGCACACGAACGATTCGACTGAATTTTGGCACAAAGACTACTCTTAACGAACCGAAACAGCATACCAAAAATGAACTGTTGCACAATGCATATTTCAGTTATACAGGGTGTTCTTCATAAAACGTCAGCTGCCAATATCTTTCGACGCATAAGAACGATTAGACTGAATTTTAATACAAAGACTACTCTTAACGAACCGAAACAGCACACCGAAAATGAACTGTTGCACAATGCAGATTTCTGTTATACAGGGTGTTCTTCATGAAATGTCAGCTGCCAATATCTTTCGACGCACACGAACGATTCGACTGAATTTTGGCACAAAGACTACTCTTAACGAACCGAAACAGCATACCAAAAATGAACTGTTGCACAATGAAGATTTCTGTTATACAGGGTGTTCTTCATAAAATGTCAGCTGCCAATATCTTTCGACGCATAAGAACGATTAGACTGAATTTTGGTACAAAGACTACTCTTAACAAACCGAAACAGCATACCAAAAATGAACTGTTGCACAACGAAGATTTCTGTTATACAGGGTGTTCTTCATGAAATGTCAGCTGCCAATATCTTTCGACGCACACGAACGATTCGACTGAATTTTGGCACAAAGACTACTCTTAACGAACCGAAACAGCATACCAAAAATGAACTGTTGCACAATGAAGATTTCTGTTATACAGGGTGTTCTTCATAAAATGTCAGCTGCCAATATCTTTCGACGCACATGAATGATTCGACTGAATTTTGACACAAAGACTACTCCTAACGAACCGAAACAGCATACCAAAAATGAACTGTTGCACAATGCATATTTCAGTTATACAGGGTGTTCTTCATAAAACGTCAGCTGCCAATATCTTTCGACGCATATGAACGATTAGACTGAATTTTATTACAAAGACTACTCTTAACAAACCGAAACAGCATACCAAAAATGAACTGTTGCACAACGAAGATTTCTGTTATACAGGGTATTCTTCATAAAATGTCAGCTGCTAATATGTTTCGACGCACATGAATGATTCGACTGAATTTTGACACAAAGACTACTCCTAACGAACCGAAACAGCATACCAAAAATGAACTGTTGCACAATGCATATTTCAGTTATACAGGGTGTTCTTCATAAAACGTCGGCTGCCATTATCTTTCGACGCATATGAACGATTAGACTGAATTTTGGTACAAAGACTACTCTTAACGAACCGAAACAGCACACCGAAAATGAACTGTTGCACAATGCAGATTTCTGTTATACAGGGTGTTCTTCATAAAACGTCAGCTGCTAATATCTTTCGACGCACACGAACGATTCGACGCACACGAACGATTCGACTGAATTTTGACACAAAGACTACTCTTAACGAACCGAAACAGCATACCAAAAATGAACTGTTGCACAATGCATATTTCAGTTATACAGGGTGTTCTTCATAAAACGTCAGCTGCCAATATATTTCGACGCATAAGAACGATTAGACTGAATTTTGACACAAAGACTACTCCTAACGAACCGAAACAGCATACCAAAAATGAACTGTTGTACAATGCAGATTTCTGTTATACAGGGTGTTCTTCATGAAATGTCAGCTGCCAATATCTTTCGACGCACACGAACGATTCGACTGAATTTTGGCACAAAGACTACTCTTAACGAACCGAAACAGCATACCAAAAATGAACTGTTGCACAATGCAGATTTCTGTTATACAGGGTGTTCTTCATAAATGTCAGCTGCCAATATCTTTCGACGCACACGAACGATTCGACTGAATTTTGGCACAGAGACTACTCTTAACGAACCGAAACAGCACACCGAAAATGAACTGTTGCACAATGCAGATTTCTGTTATACAGGATGTTCTTCATGAAATGTCAGCTGCCAATATTTTTCGACGCACACGAACGATTCGACTGAATTTTGGCACAAAGACTACTCTTAACGAACCGAAACAGCATACCAAAAATGAACTGTTGCACAATGAAGATTTCTGTTATACAGGGTGTTCTTCATAAAATGTCAGCTGCCAATATCTTTCGACGCACATGAATGATTCGACTGAATTTTGACACAAAGACTACTCCTAACGAACCGAAACAGCATACCAAAAATGAACTGTTGTACAATGCAGATTTCTGTTATACAGGGTGTTCTTCATGAAATGTCAGCTGCCAATATCTTTCGCCGCACACGAACGATTCGACTGAATTTTGGCACAAAGACTACTCTTAACGAACCGAAACAGCATACCAAAAATGAACTGTTGCACATTGCAGATTTCTGTTATACAGGGTGTTCTTCATGAAATGTCAGCTGCCAATATCTTTCGACGCACACGAACGATTCGACTGAATTTTGGCACAGAGACTACTCTTAACGAACCGAAACAGCGTACCAAAAATGAACTGTTGCACAACGAAGATTTCTGTTATACAGGGTGTTCTTCATGAAATGTCAGCTGCCAATATCTTTCGACGCACACGAACGATTCGACTGAATTTTGGCACAAAGACTACTCTTAACGAACCGAAACAGCATACCAAAAATGAACTGTTGCACAATGAAGATTTCTGTTATACAGGGTGTTCTTCATAAAATGTCAGCTGCCAATATCTTTCGACGCACATGAATGATTCGACTGAATTTTGACACAAAGACTACTCCTAACGAACCGAAACAGCATACCAAAAATGAACTGTTGCACAATGCATATTTCAGTTATACAGGGTGTTCTTCATAAAACGTCAGCTGCCAATATCTTTCGACGCATATGAACGATAAGACTGAATTTTATTACAAAGACTACTCTTAACAAACCGAAACAGCATACCAAAAATGCACTGTTGCACAACGAAGATTTCTGTTATACAGGGTATTCTTCATAAAATGTCAGCTGCTAATATGTTTCGACGCACATGAATGATTCGACTGAATTTTGACACAAAGACTACTCCTAACGAACCGAAACAGCATACCAAAAATGAACTGTTGCACAATGCATATTTCAGTTATACAGGGTGTTCTTCATAAAACGTCGGCTGCCATTATCTTTCGACGCATATGAACGATTAGACTGAATTTTGGTACAAAGACTACTCTTAACGAACCGAAACAGCACACCGAAAATGAACTGTTGCACAATGCAGATTTCTGTTATACAGGGTGTTCTTCATAAAACGTCAGCTGCTAATATCTTTCGACGCACACGAACGATTCGACGCACACGAACGATTCGACGCACACGAACGATTCGACTGAATTTTGACACAAAGACTACTCTTAACGAACCGAAACAGCATACCAAAAATGAACTGTTGCACAATGCATATTTCAGTTATACAGGGTGTTCTTCATAAAACGTCAGCTGCCAATATATTTCGACGCATAAGAACGATTAGACTGAATTTTGACACAAAGACTACTCCTAACGAACCGAAACAGCATACCAAAAATGAACTGTTGTACAATGCAGATTTCTGTTATACAGGGTGTTCTTCATGAAATGTCAGCTGCCAATATCTTTCGACGCACACGAACGATTCGACTGAATTTTGGCACAAAGACTACTCTTAACGAACCGAAACAGCATACCAAAAATGAACTGTTGCACAATGCAGATTTCTGTTATACAGGGTGTTCTTCATAAATGTCAGCTGCCAATATCTTTCGACGCACACGAACGATTCGACTGAATTTTGGCACAGAGACTACTCTTAACGAACCGAAACAGCACACCGAAAATGAACTGTTGCACAATGCAGATTTCTGTTATACAGGATGTTCTTCATGAAATGTCAGCTGCCAATATTTTTCGACGCACACGAACGATTCGACTGAATTTTGGCACAAAGACTACTCTTAACGAACCGAAACAGCATACCAAAAATGAACTGTTGCACAATGAAGATTTCTGTTATACAGGGTGTTCTTCATAAAATGTCAGCTGCCAATATCTTTCGACGCACATGAATGATTCGACTGAATTTTGACACAAAGACTACTCCTAACGAACCGAAACAGCATACCAAAAATGAACTGTTGTACAATGCAGATTTCTGTTATACAGGGTGTTCTTCATGAAATGTCAGCTGCCAATATCTTTCGCCGCACACGAACGATTCGACTGAATTTTGGCACAAAGACTACTCTTAACGAACCGAAACAGCATACCAAAAATGAACTGTTGCACATTGCAGATTTCTGTTATACAGGGTGTTCTTCATGAAATGTCAGCTGCCAATATCTTTCGACGCACACGAACGATTCGACTGAATTTTGGCACAGAGACTACTCTTAACGAACCGAAACAGCGTACCAAAAATGAACTGTTGCACAACGAAGATTTCTGTTATACAGGGTGTTCTTCATGAAATGTCAGCTGCCAATATCTTTCGACGCACACGAACGATTCGACTGAATTTTGGCACAAAGACTACTCTTAACGAACCGAAACAGCATACCAAAAATGAACTGTTGCACAATGAAGATTTCTGTTATACAGGGTGTTCTTCATAAAATGTCAGCTGCCAATATCTTTCGACGCACATGAATGATTCGACTGAATTTTGACACAAAGACTACTCCTAACGAACCGAAACAGCATACCAAAAATGAACTGTTGCACAATGCATATTTCAGTTATACAGGGTGTTCTTCATAAAACGTCAGCTGCCAATATCTTTCGACGCATATGAACGATTAGACTGAATTTTGGTACAAAGACTACTCTTAACAAACCGAAACAGCATACCAAAAATGAACTGTTGCACAACGAAGATTTCTGTTATACAGGGTGTTCTTCATAAAATGTCAGCTGCTAATATCTTTCGACGCACATGAACGATTCGACTGAATTTTGGTACAAAGACTACTCTTAACAAACCGAAACAGCATACCAAAAATGAACTGTTGCACAACGAAGTTTTCTGTTATACAGGGTGTTCTTCATAAAATGTCTGAACTATTCGACTGATTTTTGACATAAGAAACACTCCAATATTTCTGCAGGAGAAGTGTTTTTCAAAAAATCTTTTCCATTTTCAATTCAGCCTGTATGTAGTGTTATAATAATGTTTGCTTTTTGGACCGAAAATGTACCGGGTACCTATTTACTGTACAAATCGAATTCATTAAAACAGATTATCAAATTGGAACCTATATTTTCTAATAATTCATCCGATTCTACTCTCAAACAGCGTTTACCGAGAAATGGCATATTGTTGTAAATATGTAAATGCGACCTAACAAGGTATCTAATGATGCTGTTTCCCGTACATCCGGAAGAAAAATATTTGACAACAAAAACATTAAATAGGTCAATTTTGATTTCACTTCTACCAAATGTTTACGCATTTTTGAAGGATTTTTGTGGCACCCTGTGCCATCGCTATCAACCCTCACAATTTTCTGAATAGGGAAAGTGGGTCATGGGTACTTTTTTCGGCAAGGTCTTCGTATCTTCTTCACAGGCGTGAAGAAATTTTCGAGAAAAACATTTTTTTTGAAAAATTACTCACTTCGAAATGGTTTTCAGTATGTGCTCTTTGTCATGGCTCATTTACTTCGAGACGATGGAACCTGACGAAATTTGTCACCGAATGAAAGTTGACCATTACAGTTTTGTTCATGCACAACTTTCAACCCCCTCACGTGAAAAAATAGAATGTGTGAAACACTGCGCTTCAGTTATGATCTTAAGTAGCTATATTATTAGTACCTCTTTGAACTAACTAATTCAAAAAAAAAATTTTTCACAGGGTGCAACAAAAATCCTTCAAAAATGCATATGAATTTGGTAGAAGTGAAACAAAAATTGACCTGTTCCAGGATTTTGTTGCCAAATATTTTTCTTCTGAGAAAATGAATTTGTTCCATAATTTTGACGCGCACTGTATATTTCTTCTAAAAATGTAACCCGTAAATTTTGGTATTGAAAACTGGCCGTTTTTGCGCGCATGTTTTAGGGGAATAGCGTGCTATCGTTTTGTCCAAATGTCTGTTATTTTCGATAATTGGTTTCTTCTGAAACCATTCTTCATATTCGAGAACAATTCCATTTATACTTTGAGCTCCATATTTCACAGCAGTGTACCAAATTTCAATTCGATACGGCTGTTAGTTTTGGAGATATTGGAAAAAAATATGTGAAATTTCGTGGTTTTCTTCTCGATATCGTTGTTTTTTCGGTATAACTCGAGAAATACTGATTCAATCGTGATGAAACTTTGCAGCTGGTTCAATGATGCTGAAGGATAACATTGTGCAAAATTTCGTGATGATCGAGTCTTTAGAACAATTCGTAAAAACAAATTTTAAATTTTTTTTCAAATATTCAATATTCTGTGATCTCATCATATTATCCTCATTAAATTCAAACAGTCATTTTTCGATAAAATACTGGAGTTCAATTCGATCAAATCTGTAATTTTGGAAATATTGGTAAAATAAATTTTGAATGGGTATATCTTCGGAATCATTGAGTGGATTTTACCCATTCACGAATTCGGTCTTCGCAATTAAGGTCCAAACCTTTTCTACAAATATCGATTTTCTCAGTTGTTTCTTTCGGAAGTTATTGTGTTTACGGTCTGGCCATTAGGGACATGTTTCAAAGGAAACATGTCCCTCAAAATTTCTAATTCTGGGGACACAGGACTCTTATTATTCGTCATGGAATGATATTTATAGATGTAATTCTTCTACCATGGAAACATGGGGTTGAAAACACCCAAAAAATAAAAGTTTTAAAATTCCACCTGTAGGACCGTCCTATATCAAAATGAAAATATCCGAAAATATACTTCTCGGGATTTGCCTTCTAAAGATGTAGGACAAAATCCTCTTACCTAGGGAACATCGACCTTGAAACAGAGATTTTGTGAATTCAACCTGAAAACGTTCTTATATCTTGTATCAGATGAAACTTTCAGAAAATATACATCGTGGGATAGCCATGAAACGATATCGGTCAGAAACTCTTATCATAGGACAAAGAAGAAGGTCCTGTATCAAGATAAAACTTTCGAGATATACTTCTTGGATGCTTAAAATTCAATTTCCTGAAAGTTTCATCTATTAATACAGGGCCGTCTTCAGATGGAATATGATCATTTCTGTTTTAAGAGGGTTTTACAACCCCTTGTCGCCATGGTAAGACATTTTGACCGGTGCAGTTCCTTGGCTAAACCCAAGATGTATGTTTCCTGAAAGTTTCATTCAGCTACATGACCGTTCTCAGGTGCCAATTCGAAATTTTTGATTCAAGTGTGTTTTATAATTCCGTGTCCTCAGGGCAAGTCCTTTCGACCTATCTCAATACATGGGTAATTCTAGAAAGTAAATTTCCTGAAATTTTCATCTTGATGCGGAGCCGTGTTCTGGAGGAACACTGGAAATTTCTTTTTTGAGGGTGTTTTTCACCCCTGTGTTTCCACGGTAAGAGATTAACTCTGGCATCATTCCATGTGGAACCCAAGGAAGTACATTTCCTGATGGTTTCATTTTGATACAGGACCGTCTTCAGGTTGAATTCACAAAATTTCTGTTCAAAAGTTGCTTTTCACCCCCTTGTTCACTGGGTATGATATTCTGGCCTATCTCAATACATGGGTAATTCTAGAAAGTAAATTTCCTGAAAATTTTATCTTGATGTGCAGCCGTGTTCTGGAGGAACACTGGAAATTTCTTTTTTGAGGGTGTTTTTCACCCATGTGTTTCCACGGTAAGAGATTAACTCTGGCATCATTCCATGTGGAACCCAAGGAAGTACATTTCCTGATGGTTTCATTTTGATACAGGACCGTCTTCAGGTTGAATTCACAAAATTTCTGTTCAAAGGTTGCTTTTCACCCCCTTGTTCACTAGGTATGATATTCTGGCCTATCTCAATACATGGGTAATTCTAGAAAGTACATTTCCTGAAAATTTTATCTTGATGTGCAGCCGTGTTCTGGAGGAACACTGGAAATTTCTTTTGTGAGGGTGTTTTTCACCCCTGTGTTTCCACGGTAAGAGATTAACTCTGGCATCATTCCATGTGGAACCCAAGGAAGTACATTTCCTGATGGTTTCATTTTGATACAGGACCGTCTTCAGGTTGAATTCACAAAATTTCTGTTCAAAAGTTGCTTTTCACCCCCTTGTTCACTAGGTATGATATTCTGGCCTATTTCAATACATGGGTAATTCTAGAAAGTACATTTCCTGAAAATTTTATCTTGATGTGCAGCCGTGTTCTGGAGGAACATTGGAAATTTCTTTTTTGAGGGTGTTTTTCACCCCTGTGTTTCCACGGTAAGAGATTAACTCTGGCATCATTCCATGTGGAACCCAAGGAAGTACATTTCCTGATGGTTTCATTTTGATACAGGACCGTCTTCAGGTTGAATTCACAAAATGTCTGTTCAAAGGTTGCTTTTCACCCCCTTGTTCACTAGGTATGATATTCTGGCCTATCTCAATACATGGGTAATTCTAGAAAGTACATTTCCTGAAAATTTTATCTTGATGTGCAGCCGTGTTCTGGAGGAACACTGGAAATTTCTTTTTTGAGGGTGTTTTTCACCCCTGTGTTTCCACGGTAAGAGATTAACTCTGGCATCATTCCATGTGGAACAGGTTGAATTCACAAAATTTCTGTTCAAAAGTTGCTTTTCACCCCCTTGTTCACTAGGTATGATATTCTGGCCTATCTCAATACATGGGTAATTATAGAAAGTAAATTTCCTGAAAATTTTATCTTGATGTGCAGCCGTGTTCAGGAAGAACACTGAAAATATCTGTTTTGGCGGTGTTTTTCAGAAAAATAATTGGAATAATTCTACATCTTAAAACTATAATGGTCCTATTTCACATTCCACTATAAAATTTCGTTAAATTTGAAATGATATTCAATGAAATACACAGAATTTCCGATCGCTCCCGACGCAAACCGAGTTAACATGTTAAATCGCCGCACCAAGCACATTCAATCTCTCTGCAATAGCGATAGGAGCTGGACGTTCGGAATTCGGATACTGTTTGAGTGCTTTTCGTTAGGTGGTTAGGATATTATCTGGTTGTTCGTTGTTGCTCTGTATTACATTAAAGAGATTCTACAACTCCGGATTGAACCATACATCACATACACCCAGTATAAAATAAAAGATTCAAGTTCCATTAGGTAGAGGAAGTTGAAGGGCTTTGCGTGTTCTTTCTGGGAGGGTCCTCAAGGAACCGTTATTCGTTAGTTGTTTTGAAGTGCTATTTTTTTTCTTCTTTTTTTTCGTTTTGTCAAGAATAGGCTTTGTTTTTATTTCATATAGGTTTTGAATTTAGCTAATTTCGTTTTCTAATCTCATTCTATTCAATTTCTTTAGAGACTTCTATGAATATATCGAACATTCATTAACACTTTGTTTCTGCACAATTTCAGTTTCAAGGGTTTGCCTGTCGTATAGGGTTATTTATTGTTTTCTTCTCCTATCCAAACATATCTGCTCAACATGAGGTTCAAAAATGAGCATCATAATAGGTTAGTCTCAAATATTATTAAAAAACTACACGAAAAATGCCATCTTTTAAGTTAAGTGATCTCTTCACTATGGGTGGCGGTCATTTTATTTTGAAAGATGTATGTAGCACTGTTTCAAGGAAACACGGCAAAAAAATGCATCCGAGCACATTCCTTCGTATCATTCGAAGGAGTCCAGAATACTTGGATTTACTGCATTCTGAACCAGACCAAAAAAACAATTCGATGTATTCATCGACACCGAAGGGCTCTAATAATTTGGTGACTTCCAAATTTTGTGAAAATTCATTTGAAAAACTGAACGAAAATATGAATCATGCATCAAACTGTCCACTAACTTCAAAAAGCCAGAATTCTTTCACTCCAGATGAATTGAAAGTTTCTAAAGAATACTCAGTATTCAATAATATTCTTCCAACACCAGAAGAAGATTTGGGCACATCTGGGTCTCCGGTGGAAAAAACATTGCGATCAGAACCTAACAATACTCTATTATCTTCGCCAATATCAGAACCTAGCTTTGGAATACCTGATCAGTTAAAATTATTCGGCTCCATAGAAAATGATATTCTCCCTGTGAATTCTAAAAATGTTGGCAACAGGGAACAAAAATTATTTTATAAAGATTGTAATGTTCTGGAAGGTTCATTTTCCTTGACAAAGGTAGAATTCGATCAAATATTTGATGGGAAAAAAGGAAAACTTAATTCCTTCATATATCCGACTTATATAAGGCACCGAATAGCCATGGAAGTGAATAATATTTGTGTTCCAAAGATAGATTACACGAAAGTTCGAACAAGTCACATTGAAATCAGGGCTGCTTGCATACATAATAAGGGAAATTGCAAGAAATTCAAAATTATCATAAATAATCATCACAATTCAGGGCCATACAGAGTTGAAGTCTACAGTACATCGCCTGATTTCAGTCATTTTGAGAAATTAACGAGCTATGTGAAAGGATTGGAGAGATCGCTATTAAAAAAAAAACTAATCTCACAAAACCCTTCTGTTTTGAAGAGGAAAATACTGTGTCAAACAAAAAAAACTCCTGCTGAAATGGGCAACCTACAAGAAATAAAGTCAGATGCCGTATTTCAAAAGATTAGATCGGAGGCTAAACGACATTTGGATCGGAGTCAGAATCCCATAATTGATATTTTGCTAATGCAAAAGGAACATCCCGAATATATACAAGAAATTTGCTTTCCATTCAACGTGAAATTATTTTGCGATAAACAATTAACAATGTTGTTCAATTCGAAAAAAGACGGAATACTTCCGCTTTTGCATTTTGATGCTACCGGGAGTATTGTAGCAAACCCAGAAAAAAACAACTGTCCAACTTTTTTATATTCTGCTGTCGTATCGAACAGATCACGGACAATACCAGTTTTTGATTTCATATCGAATGTCCATACGAGCAAGAAAATATTTGACTTGTTTGTCTCATTCCGGACTTTTTGTGAGGGCAAGAAGAAATGGCCTATCTTTTCAGGTATTAAATGATCGAGATTTGTTATCTCGGTCAATTTCTGATGACAATAATACAAGCTGATATTGCACAATTAGGAAGTGAAATGCGATATCTTACCTCAATGGGTTGAAGGTGAAAAACTAGGCGAATTGCCACTGGTCTGGTAACAAAGGGTACAGGTAAAGGGGAGGGACTCAGGGATGTACCTTTCCTTCTGCTCAGCGTCCTCGGCCTTCACCTGATGGAAACAAAATCACAAGACACTCCACTCCAAATTGTCAATATCACTTGCAGTGGGTTTCACCCGTATAGGCAAATAGACGAAATTGTATGTAGATCAGACGAACAATGCGGCGAAATAATGCGACGATAAATTAGCGATTCCAATTCGGATGAATTTAGAGGTTATCTCTTAAATACGTAAGTACTAACTCCGGCGATTCTAGAAGAGTAACTGGCGGTTGATAGACGATTCTGGCAAAAATGCGTTTCACGCCCAACACAACCCGAGTTAGGCAATCCAACATACACGTTGGCTCAACTCGAATAGTTGGAATAAAAAAAAAAGGTTCGCGACTTGACATGCCGCCCGCCCTGAAGAGTCCCTTCAGTAAGATGAACTGAAAGGCGTGAACAAACGAAGGAAGCCAGACGCAATCTACTGGGTTGGAAGAGGACACAATTTGACGACTGGTCGTCGAATGATTCCAGAAGCAGTAGCAACATCAGCTACACGAGTTGTGGAATCAGCTCCCGGGAAAACAGATGATATACGGCCAATAGACCACTTCAGAGGAGGAAGATTATCATCTCGAATGATGACAACGGTACCCGGAAGGATAGGAGTCGATGGATGCAACCACTTGTGAGGCTGCTGCAAAGTATGCAAGTACTCCTGACGCCAACGCCTCCAGAAGTCCTGCTGAAATCTTTGGACGAGCTGCCAACGAGACAGGCGGTTTAGAGACACGGAACTGACATCGTTATCAGGAGGAGCGGTGAGGGAGCGGAAAACCAGAAAATGCCCGGGGGTGAGGGCCTCAAAATCAGAAGGATCGGACGATGGGAGATACAGAGGACGAGAGTTGAGGATTGCCTCAACCTGAGTGCAGACGGTGAGAAACTCCTCGTAAGTGAGTTTTTACTCGCCGATAACGCGAGTGAGATGATGCTTAGCAGACTTGACAGCGGCCTCCCAAAGGCCGCCAAAGTGAGGACTAGAAGGAGGAATGAATCGCCAGTCGGTTCCGGAAGACGAGGCTGCATTGTAATATCTGGGAATACGAATATTTAATTTTAATTTCAAATACCTATTGAATAAGTCCCGGGAAAGAATTATTCGAGTCGAGACAGGAAACCAAGGTCTCACCGGGCATACATATCGACCAACGAGTGATTAAGAGTTTTAGTTATATCAATCGTCTTTGAGAATTTGAGAACCGCGCTGTGATAAGAGAAGTTTATGGGGAACGTCGTCAGACTACAGAACCGCATTGTAAGTTGAATTCGACAGCATAAAATCCATGGGAAAATTTTAGCGTGAGAAGAGCAGAAATGCTGAGGTGTTTTTCCGTTGAAGTGAGAGGCACAAGAGAGAAAAACTCAAATTAGGAGTAACATTTTGAAGGGGGGAAGGCCCCACATTGGAGGAGTTAAGAAAAAGTTAAGGCAGTTGCTAGCTAGACGTCGGGAATAGTAGCTCGAGGGTTTGTTTTGAGGGTACCAAGAAAGTGGTACGGAACTTAGAGTTCGGGATTTAGGGTCCGCGATAGGGACAGATAGTGATAGCTCGAGGTAAAAGATTGCCGTTAATTTGTCGAAAGTAGATCGTTAGAGACGACGGTATTGAGCGCGAATTCGTGGCGGGAGTGTCAGAAAACAGTGTTAAATTTCGAGGCGTGTGAATTTTCTTTCAGGAACATCGTGGGTCAACTGGGTTGCTAGGGTCGGAAAAAGGTAGGAAAGGTTGTAATTACGTATTAACCCTTTTTGTCTATTGTAAAATTCTGCTAGGGTATTCTCCGATATTGCTGACAGCTCTCGACCCCAAAAATTGATTTGATGTGTTTAAATTTATGAAATCTGTGTAAAATCATTTGAGAATTGAGTGTTCGGACTTCTATGGTCGATCACTGTATGTGATAGTTGAAACTATGTTGGTAATTTGATTCTCTTGAGTGCATGTGAACAGTCAGTAGTTTCTTATGGTGAACTATTTAACGTGACCCCCTCGTATGCCATAGATAAATTGCCGAGGTTGACTGAGTTGAATTGATTAAGATTAGGACTTTGTAGAGTTTGTTTAAGGATTTGGCGAATGTAGAAATCCCGATCATATGTGTGTAACCTGCCATTTAATTTAAATATAATTTTAAGGTGCTTAGAATTTGGTTTTCTTTCCTGTTTCCTTAACACTCAGAAAAATATCAGAACAAAAGACTCTATCTTCGTGCATAGAGCACGAACTTTCATCCCTTTCGGACAATTCAAATGGAATAATGTAAGATGAGATAAATTAGTTTTTTTTTTTTGATTAGTAAAATTGAAATTTAATCCTATTATTTTGAATGGTGACAGTTGGAAATTAAGTAGCTATTTGGTATTTTACTTAGTTCTACAAGGGAAATCAAAATTCTACTTTTATAAATGGTGACAGAGATTATAGTTTGGATTGTAAGTTCAATAATTTTGAAAAACAAAAAGTAAAGACCTATCCAGTTATTACAAATGGTGACAAGCGGTGTGGGATTTGTTGATTTATTTTTCGGAGTGAAAGGAATAGGAAAATGGTAGAGAATTCTTAAATTTTGTTGTTCAATTCGATTCGGAAATTTTTAAG
The DNA here is from genome assembly GCA_958510865.1 of Myrrha octodecimguttata. NCBI lineage: Eukaryota > Metazoa > Arthropoda > Insecta > Coleoptera > Coccinellidae > Myrrha > Myrrha octodecimguttata. Next base: position 13,520,435 of record OY294062.1, read on the forward strand.
CAATAACTAAGTTGTCGGTAGTACTGTGAGAATATATTTGGATAAAAAACCACATTAAAATTTTTTTTTTCGGAATTGATTTGGTTGGAAATAATTTTCGGTATTTCGGGATAGGAATAAAGTTGAGTAATACAGGCAGAGATATTGCATATGAATAATTTGATTTGAATAGCCTTTAGGTTCAAGTTGTGTGAAATAAAAGTGGAATGATCTTGGCGGAAAGTTTTGATTCAATTAAATGTTTCAATATCAATATTTTGTGAATAATTTTCTTCAGCATTAATTGAACATCAAATCAGTTGGGTCAAAATACGACTGTCAGACAGGGGAATATCCATTATTTTTGAATTGTTTAATTAATTTAACTAACCCCTTTGTTGGTGATTTTTTTTGTTTTCAGGGCGGTTGTATAGACCATAAATTTAAACGGTTTTTAGAAAATTCAAAAAACGTAACTCATTTATTGTGAATTCAAATAATTTTAATTTCTTGAAAAATTTTGATACTTGTCCGACGGAACAGAAACATAAAGTGGTGGTTTGGCTCCGAATAGTTTTGTTTTGATGAGATTAATTTCGATTGTCAGAATAATTTCTTCTGGAAATAATTACATTTTGAAAAATTCAGATAGTTGAGTAACAAAAAAAAAAAAAAAAATTTTATTTCAATTTTTTTTCTGTTTTAAAAATAGAGGTTGAAAATGTCACTTAATACCCCTCCTGCTACTAACATGAACCTTCCCAATGCTAGTTCAATTGGGGGAAATGCGTCAACGCCTAATGTAACGAATTTATTGAGAGGGACGGGAATGTACTCACTGGGGATGATTGCTACTACATTGGATAATTTTTCGGGGAAAGAAGCGGCAAGATATTTTGATAAATTGGAGCTGAGATCTAAGTTGGATGGATGGACAGAGGAGGAAACTCAAAAGTTGTTTAAATTTAAACTCGTAGGAGAGGCATATAATTTTTTTAAATCCGATCCAGGCTTGGATTTACTGACATATTATGAGTTGAAAAATCGATTTTTGCAAAAATTTACACCGTTCAGGCTGCCAGGGGAAAATCAATGGAATTTAAGCAGGTGTTTTCAAAGACATGATGAGGATGTATCGTCATTTTGTACGAGGTTACGTACTATAGGGGCGAATTTATTACGTGAAGATTTGGAAGGAGCCGCCGTGGAGGAGGAGGCGGGAATCAAGAAAAAAAATAAGGATCTGATTCTTAATCAGTTTAAAATGGGGCTACGAAAGGATTTGATGAAGGACACGGGAGTTTTATTATTAAAGGAGGAGGATTTAGATTTGGAAAAAGCAGAAGAGTTAGTGAAACTTCAAGAAACAACTTTGAGGATGCTTCAAGGGAGGGTATCTAATATGAAAATTTCGGCGATTGAAAATGAAGATACGTGCAGTTTATGCGGAAAGGAGGGTCATCTGTCGACAGAATGAAGAGGAAAGCGATTCAGCCAAAAGGAATCGGAGAAACAGGATATAAGAGGTTGTTTTTCTTGCGGTAAACAAGGACATTTCGCAAGGGAATGTAGGGGTACAGGAAGAACTGGACGATGGGATCAGGTGGAATGCTTTTCTTGTCGTAAGTTAGGGCACTTAGCACGGGAATGCCCTAAGAGGTCTGGTGGAAGAGGCACCTACAGGGCACAAAACAATGACTACAGAAATTGGAGGGAAAATCAACCAAGGCAGAATTGGAGATCACAGACTAGGGGTGAAAGAGAACAGCAAAATTCTTATGGAACGAGACAAACAAGGAGACAGGATTTAAACGAAAATGGCCAAAGTCCAGCCGCCAGGATGGAGGCCAGAGACATGTAAGGTGGTTCGATAATTCTGGGGTGTCAAGGGGATATGTAAATAGGGGGAACTATAAAAAACAACAAATAATGGTTATACCGGAAATAAATTTTGACGAAACAATCGACGTACCACATATTATTAAATTGAACGTGAATGGAAAACCCAGTTTTTGTCTAGTGGATACAGGTGCTGCAGTAACACTTGCGAGAAAAGGATCGATTACAAGGAGCGAAATTAGGCAGGATGGAGTCGATAGGTACAGGCTGACGAGTGTAACAGGTCACAGTCTACGTACATGGGGTACTGCAAATATTTCGATAGGTCCCGAAGGGGATATATTGAGTACTACTTGGACAGTTGTTGTATGTGATAATAACACATTAGGAAATGTGCACATGATTTTAGGGAGAGATTTTCTCTATGCGAATCAGGCACATATAAATTATGAAGAAGGGCCATCTGTTACCATGTGGGGGAGAACATTTGATTTTCTCAGCAGGGAAGAAGTTTGTGAAGAATTCTACAATAACACAAAAAATCTGGGGTCCACCATAAATACATGTAGAAAGGAACAAGTTCAGCTCAAATCTCGGAAAAATTTTGGTAATAATCAGCAAAAAATTCAGGAACATTGTGTAAAACAAACCTTCAGGAATAATCAGTTTTCACGTAAGGAATCTAGTAGGAATGTCAACACACAGACGGAGGAGAAATTTAAGGGGGAAAAATATACTGAAAATTTTTCCAGTGAAACAAGGGAATATCAGGAATTAAGTATTGGTACCAAATCAGTGGACGTTGGTACACAAACGGAAAATCTACAGGGGGGAACGGAAATTATTACACACGGGGTTCAAAAAGAATTCAGGAGAACGGGAGAACGAGCGGAAAATCAGGGTAGAACTATGGAATTGAGTTCACCAGAAAAATCATCAGGTGAAAATTCTGTAGTAAGTATTCAGGGTGTTATCAACGGGAATTTGAAGGATTACGAAGAAAGGAAAAATGAATTCACAACGGATATCGATGGGGAATGGGAAACAGATATTATTTTGGAAGCGGGGGTTACTATTCCTGCCCGATCGGAGGCTTTAGTAAGGGGAAAACTGAGGAAAAGTATAGAGGGAGAAATTATAGTTTGTGAACCAGTAGAACTAGGAAATGGACATATACACGTCGCAAACTGTTTATCAAAGAACTCGAATAACGTTTGGATTCGAGTAGTGAAAGTTTCTGCGAAGGAGGTTAGGCTAATAAAGCGACAAAAGCTCGCTAAAGCGGTTACCTGTGAATTTACGGACTTGAAGGAAAATAAGACAACTCAGATGATTGGAAGGGTAAATTTTGAAAATAAGGGATGGGACCAGAGTGGATTTAGTTTTGAACATCTAAATGAGGACACTCAGAAAAAATTGAAGGCATTACTACAGGAATATCAGGATCTATTTTTAGAGGATGATGACATTTTAACCAGCACAACTAAGGTGAAACATGGTATAACATTAGAACCAGGAACACAGCCGGTGTTTAAAGCCCCATATAGGATTCCTTATCATCAGAGGGAAGTATTACAGAAAGAAATCGACAGATTATTAGATGCCGGGGTTATTCGACCATCATTTAGCCCGTGGTCAGCTCCAGTCGTATTAGTTACGAAAAAATCACCTAATGGGGAGGAAAAAGTCAGAATGTGCATCGACTATAGGGGACTAAATAATGTCACCAAAACAGAATATTATCCACTACCAAATATTTCGGACCTTATTCAGGGATACAACACTGGAACTGAAGCACTATTTTCAGTAATCGACGTAGCAGAGGCGTACCATCAAATTGATATGGAGGAAAAGGATATTCCCTTAACTGGTTTTAGCACATTTCAGGGACACTACGAATATTTAAAAATGCCGTTTGGATTGAAAAATGCACCATCGACTTTTCAAAGATTTATGAATCTCACTTTGGCTGGTCTCACTGGGGATCTTTGTATGGTTTATTTGGATGACATTATTATTTTTAATTCGACAGGAAGCGATGACCATTTAGGAAACTTGAGAAAAGTTTTTGAACGACTCAGAAGTGCGAATATTAAGCTCAAGCCGAAGAAATGTAAATTTTTATTGAAAGAAGTGAAATATTTGGGTCATATGATAACACAAAAAGGGGTACTTCCAGATCCGGAAAAAATTGAAGCTGTTCGTAATTTTCCCATACCGAAAAATGAGAAGGGGGTTCGTTCATTTTTAGGATTGGTTAACTGGTATCGGAGATTTATTCCAAATGCCGCAGCATTAACTTTACCACTAACCAACTTAACAAGGAAGGAAGTCAAATTCGAAATTACACCGGAAGTATTAGAGTCTATTGAAAAATTAAAGGATACGTTGACTTCGGATATGGTTCTCATATTTCCGGATTTTAGTCAACCTTTCATAGTGGCGACTGATGCATCTGGTTTGGGAATTGGTGCAGTATTGAGTCAAATTCGTGAAGGATATGAACGGCCAATTGCATATGCGAGTCGGAATTTTAAGAGGGCAGAATTAAATTATTCAACAACGGAAAAGGAACTTTTGGGGGTAATATTTGGCATACAGACTTTTAGGTGTTACTTATATGGGAAAAAATTCACAGTCATTACTGATCATCGACCGCTTAAATGGTTATTGACGCTCAAGGATCCAGGGTCTCGACTTGCCAGGTGGGCAATGACCTTGGCCGAGTACGATTTTACCATAATACATAGAAAGGGAAAACTTCACGGAAATGCAGATGCCTTTAGTCGTATGTTTAATAAAGAGGAACATTTTATTGATATGGAATATGAAGATTTTGAACAATATAGGGAAACCCATCAGGTACCGGAAATGAGGAAATTCATCGAAAAACCAGGAAATCTTTTTTCGGCTCCGGAACAATGGGCCCTGGCCCATTGCGTGTCGCAGGACCTTGCGATGGGAGCAGGAATCGCATTACATTTCAGGAAAATTTTTGGGTCTATTGAAAAATTACGTCAACAAAATAAACTAGTCGGGGAAACAGCGGAATTAATTTTACCAGAAAGGAATGTTTATTATTTAATCACCAAGTTTAATTATTACGAAAAACCCTCATACAGGGGTATGTGGAATGCTTTACGGAGTCTAAGGGCGTGCTGCGAGAAAAACAAGGATAAGTTTTTGGCTATGCCTAGGATAGGATGTGGATTAGATAAGTTGGAATGGAAAAGGGTATCGGAAATGATTAAATTCATTTTCCACAATTCGAACATGGAAGTGCGTATTTATACCGGCACGGAAGTGATAGCAAGCGTGTCAATTCGAGAAACTAACATGATTGAACCGGAATGGGATCGAGAGGTTTTGAAGAAAGCGCAGGATAATGACTCGTACTGTCGGGAAATTATTAATAACTTGAAAGCCGAGGAGGAAATAGAAAGGGAGGCATATTACGTATCAAATGATGGGATACTGTATCTGGTTGAAGATGATGGTGACAAATTGATTGTTCCGCGAACGTTTGTGTGGAAAATCATGAAAGATTTTCATGATTCACCTATGGCAGGACACCAAGGTCAGCAAAAAACCTTGGGGAGTTTGAAGCGACGTTTTTTCTGGCCTAATATGCGTAGCGATGTTATTTATTATTGTACAAGTTGTGATGCATGTAATAAGAGGAAAACTTCACCTCATCAAAAGAAAGCTCCTTTACAACGATTCACAACAACTACTGAACCATGGGAACTAACTTCGATGGATATCGTAGGGCCTCTCGTAACTTCTCTTAATGGAAATCGCTATTTACTAACTTTTCAAGACTACTTCACTAAATATGTCGAGGCTATACCTTTACCTGATCAAAAGGCCGATACAATCGCTCGAGCCTTCGTGGAATACGTAATAATTAGACATGGGGCTCCGAAAAAACTTTTGACAGATCGGGGAGCGAATTTCACATCTATGTTATTTAAAGAAGTTTGTAAAGTTTTGGGAATAGAAAAAATTCAAACCTCTAGTTATGCACCCACTTCGAACGGACAAATTGAAAGGATGCATAGGGTTCTGAAGGACATGTTATCCCAATATATTAGTGGTAATCAGAGGGATTGGGATAGCTGGATACCTTTTGTTTTGATGGCTTATCGAGGAAGTATCCATAACACGACTGGATTTAGTCCGTATTTCCTGTTACATGGGAGAGACCAAGTTCTTCCTATAGACGAGTTTTTGAAGTCTGGGAGGACTCGGTATAATTATGATGAAAATTATGCATCAGAATTACTGGAGAGATTACGTCGAGTATACAGCGAGGTATATGAGAATACGGAAAGGGCTAAAACATCAAGGGTAAAGAGATATAACTCAAAGACAGCTGAACACCAGTTCCAGCTGGGTGATCAGGTGTATTTGAGGGTGATGTGTTCTAAACGGGGTTTGTCTAAGAAACTGGAGAAAAATTGGGGAGGGCCTTATAGGATAATGGAAATGATAGGTCCGGTAACGTGCAAAATTCGAAAATGCGGCGGAAGGGAAGAACAGGTTGTTCACGTTAATAGGTTGAAAAGGTATGTGTCGAGAAAGGTAGATAGTGGTATACCGTTGAGAGAGGGATGCGAAGGAAATGGGGTATCCGGGGGAGATAGTGAACAAGATTCGGAAGAGGACATGAAAGGGATGGGAAAATTTCATCCGATGATGATTCCACAGCAGAATATGGGCTCGGGGAGAAACTTAGAGGATGGGTCCTCTAGTACGGAAAATGAGGAATCATTAGAGAGTGACGTTTCAGAAGAGGAATCCGTGGAGGAGATCCCTGTTCCATTGCGGAGGTCCACTAGATCTCGGCGACCACCGGATAGATGGGGATATTAATGAAGTTCATGTCATATTGTTCGGGTACATGTGGGAATGTTCAACTCCAGGCCCATCAGGAGAAATGAATCGCCTCCTGCCCATTTTGTAGATTCCAGGGGCTCACTGACCCGGAGAGCCACCACCTGAAGAGGGTCCCGTCCTGGGTAACGGACACCTTAAGCTGTCGGCAATGACGGATTTCCTTTCCTGTCTTCCTTAGTCGGGTTCGATAGCCTGAGACTCCATTTCTTTATCTCTTTCATCGCGTCTTCGTTCCTGATGAATCTCCTTATTAACTGTATTAGTTTCTGCTGTCTAGGACCCAGTTGGTCATATTATCCTCGTTGCCGATCGGCTTTCTCTCTCAATTGAACGCCTTCGTATAATTCTCACTTCACTCCTCTCTGATGCTAGTGCGTCAACAACCTCTTTAAATATTAAAACTGGGAAAAAGTGCCTAAATGCACATTCCACTGATATGGAGCCATAACCACCTCGGTTCCGCTCCAGATCGTATATTGGAAAACGCTTGACGTTAGTAATGCACGGTTTTAGTAAAGAGCAAGAAAATTTTATTTGGATATGGGATAGTAATTGTTACTAATTTTGTGCTAATGTTGGAAAAAAAAAAGGGTTATGATTTAACCATCGTTTGTCAGAATGAAAAAATAACCATGTATATGGAGTTAGATAGAAGTTGAGTGAAGTAACGAAGCGATATGGTCACTGAGGGGTGCATAGGTGAGCATAACGCCAATGGTTGAAGGAAGGTTTCTATTTAGTTTCTTTGGTACCTTCAACCATAAAATGATTCGTGTCACGTTTGAGTTGTGCATTAATTATTTGCTAAAATGTTTGTAGATATTCCTGAGCGACTGTAATTGTATAATATGACCTCTTATGTGTGTGATGTTCTAATTTAGGTGTAACAATGAATTTAGGGCGAAAAATATGTTAAAAAGCTGTTCATTTGTTATTTGTTGAAAAATGTCAATTTTATTTTTGCTGTTTGTTTAGAGAAACTCTACGAGAACAAGTTCCTCTAAAAAGAATAATCATGGGTGGGGTAACCTTCATCCTTATCCTTACCATTATTGGAACTCAGGCATTGATAGCCTATGACTGCACGGACCAAAGTGCGGAGATAACGGCGGTATCGATTCATGATGTTGCGGAGTGTCCGACCCTTGAAACGGCGTATAAGAGTGAATCGGTAAAGGTAAAGGTTGTGCAAAAAGACGAAATTAAGCTTCAGCACGTTTGGACTTGTTGTATTGAACTCACTAGAGTGATAACACATTGCGGAATGCATAGTCATAGTTCGATTGTATCCGGGGGTGTTTCGAATATTATTTATCGAGTAGGTGCCGAGGAATGTCGATCGATTCATCGTTACCAAACATTAAGTCTTTATAATCAAAATATCGGTGGAATTAATATGAACGGGACTACAACGGCTTCTATCACGTTAGGAGGATCTGTGGATAGAGAAGGATCTTGTAAGGGTACTACGTACCAAGAACATGGACAAACATGGGAGGACGTCATAATAGTGGCCTCGGTTAAAATAAAAGTATCAGATTATGAAGCTAGGGTGAAGATTGATGAAAACGAGATAAGCCTGCAGGGAGGCGTAGTCTGCCCGTACCTAAAAGGGTACTGTTTCGATACAACGTTAGGAGAAGTAACTTGGGAAAACGACCCACTCCGGACGTGTGAAGAGTCCTTGAGTTTATTATATCATGGACAGGCGGAAAAAGTATCGAATCAAATTACGACGGAACAAATTATAGTAGTAGAGGATAGTACAAAGGTCTTTGCTGTGACCTTGATCAAAAAGGTAGTACAGTGTCAAGTAGAAATATGGCAGACGGAACACCCGAGAATTTTAGTAATTGAAGGAAAACAGCAAGAGCAAATCAGTCCGAAAGTAAATATTTTACCACATAACGCAGATCTTATGGCCTACGTGAATAGCAAATTTTTGTATGTCGAGCAAGCTTACACCCGAAAATTGGATGAATTATATACCGATACTGTTCATAGGCGTTGTCTTACCCAAAGAGAAATACTACGAAATCGATTATTGATGGCACCCTTGGTACCGAACACCTTAAGTCAATTGGTAAAGGAGAGTGGAGGATATGTTGGACGAGTTTTAGGAGAAGTCCTGTACATTATGCGATGTGTACCCCGTGTTGTCGCTATTCGACGCACAGAAAAATGTTATAATGAGTTGCCTATATTGGTGGATAACCAAACAAAATTTATGGCCCCAGTCACGAGAGTAATACAGAACTATGCAGAAGAAGTGGATTGCAACGGATTAATGCCTCCATTATATATGATTGATGATCAATGGATGGGTTTAAGCCCCTATCCTACTATGAAAAAGGCTCCAGAGGAACTGTCACCAGAGACAACAAGGAAGTTGAAATTTTCGCCAATACAACCTATAGGAGCTTTAGGAATATATACCCAAGAGGAAATAAACAAAGCTCAGAGAATTTTAAGTTTCGGAACAGAGCGAAAGGCTGTTGAGAATATTATTGTAAGAAAAGTAGCTGGATTGGACACAACGGGACAAGGTTTTTCCACAGTCAATTTATTTGACCCAGAAGAGATGAAGGAATTAGCGCACCACACCATGCGACAGGTATGGGGATGGTTCACAGACATTGGACTATTTATGAGCGGTCTAATGGGATTTTATGCTATTTTCCGAATGGTTAAATATGCCATAGGAGTGATACTGAATGGGATACACCTATATCAGACGTTAGGTTGTGGATTCATGATATTAGCCAGTTTGTGGAATACCCTCACTATGTGGGTTACTAATATGCACAGGGCAGAGCAAGAGAGGTTGAAGACCCAAAGGGAGGAGCGAGAACCGGAGACACTGGAAGAAGTGACCTCCGCGAAGTTGTATCCACCGATAGCTCCAAATGCACCTCACTGGACCGAAGAACCGAAATAGTGCGTCGCCCAATAGACAATGACACGTTCGAAAAAATTGGTGGTGTAGCGAAGAGAACTCAAAACTCTTGGAAAAGAAAAATAAAGAGCAATGTTGTGCGCGCAGCAGTCAGACTCACGAAAACAAACAATCGTCAGTGCGAAACGTAAGCGACCGAGTGCGTTTTACAAGACTCGAAATTCCCTTTTTCTTTTTCCTCACCCTTCCCGAAGGTTATTCCCTCAGGCAAAGTTATTCCTCTGCTCTCACATGGTTGAGTGTCTGCCGACAAGTTTCCGCTACCAGAGGTCATGCCCAATACAAGAAGACTTTTCCAGTACAAGGAACCAAGCCGTAGGAAAAGGTTTTCTCAATTGGCGATACAGTAGTGTTTCGCGAGTGCCGAATTAGTGATACGCGAAAGAGCAATCCGAATCGAAAGAGTGAACGAAAAGCCAAAAGTGAAAGAATCGTGGTTCTTTAGTGGAAAGTACTTTGATCGAACGCTTTATTGTTTAGTATTTAAGAAACCCTTGTCATAATTTGCACTGGAGGACGTTCAAAAATTTTTTTTTTCTTTCTTTTCTGTTAATTAAGTTATAATTATGGTTAGGTTAAGTATATGCACTTAGATAGTATTTTACAAATTTAAGATGGTAGGATCACATAGGTACGAGGGGTCACCATTAAGTTACCTGACATTGGTAGATGTCACCTTGCAATAGTAGTAGGCAGGATATTGTGGTTGTATTAACATCATGTTGTGTAATTATGGGAAAAGTATTGGCCTGGCAATGCCAAGACTTTTTCGTTGGGGAGAGTGATGTAATATCTGGGAATACGAATATTTAATTTTAATTTCAAATACCTATTGAATAAGTCCCGGGAAAGAATTATTCGAGTCGAGACAGGAAACCAAGGTCTCACCGGGCATACATATCGACCAACGAGTGATTAAGAGTTTTAGTTATATCGATCGTCTTTGAGAATTTGAGAACCGCGCTGTGATAAGAGAAGTTTATGGGGAATGTCGTCAGACTACAGAACCGCATTGTAAGTTGAATTCGACAGCATAAAATCCATGGGAAAATTTTAGCGTGAGAAGAGCAGAAATGCTGAGGTGTTTTTCCGTTGAAGTGAGAGGCACAAGAGAGAAAAACTCAAATTAGGAGTAACATTTTGAAGGGGGGAAGGCCCCACATTGGAGGAGTTAAGAAAAAGTTAAGGCAGTTGCTAGCTAGACGTCGGGAATAGTAGCTCGAGGGTTTGTTTTGAGGGTACCAAGAAAGTGGTACGGAACTTAGAGTTCGGGATTTAGGGTCCGCGATAGGGACAGATAGTGATAGCTCGAGGTAAAAGATTGCCGTTAATTTGTCGAAAGTAGATCGTTAGAGACGACGGTATTGAGCGCGATTTCGTGGCGGGAGTGTCAGAAAACAGTGTTAAATTTCGAGGCGTGTGAATTTTCTTTCAGGAACATCGTGGGTCAACTGGGTTGCTAGGGTCGGAAAAAGGTAGGAAAGGTTGTAATTACGTATTAACCCTTTTTGTCTATTGTAAAATTCTGCTAGGGTATTCTCCGATATTGCTGACAGCTCTCGACCCCAAAAATTGATTTGATGTGTTTAAATTTATGAAATCTGTGTAAAATCATTTGAGAATTGAGTGTTCGGACTTCTATGGTCGATCACTGTATGTGATAGTTGAAACTATGTTGGTAATTTGATTCTCTTGAGTGCATGTGAACAGTCCGTATTTTCTTATGGTGAACTATTTAACGTGACCCCCTCGTATGCCATAGATAAATTGCCGAGGTTGACTGAGTTGAATTGATTAAGATTAGGACTTTGTAGAGTTTGTTTAAGGATTTGGCGAATGTAGAAATCCCGATCATATGTGTGTAACCTGCCATTTAATTTAAATATAATTTTAAGGTGCTTAGAATTTGGTTTTCTTTCCTGTTTCCTTAACACTCAGAAAAATATCAGAACAAAAGACTCTATCTTCGTGCATAGAGCACGAACTTTCATCCCTTTCGGACAATTTAAATGGAATAATGTAAGATGAGATAAATTAGTTTTTTTTTTTGATTAGTAAAATTGAAATTTAATCCTATTATTTTGAATGGTGACAGTTGAGAAATTAAGTAGCTATTTGGTATTTTACTTAGTTCTACAAGGGAAATCAAAATTCTACTTTTATAAATGGTGACAGAGATTATAGTTTGGATTGTAAGTTCAATAATTTTGAAAAACAAAAAGTAAAGACCTATCCAGTTATTACAGCATCACAAAGACTTTGCTGATGTTGTGGAGCAGACAATAAGCGGCCAAGGTCACGAAGGTAGTTGTGTGCACCCACGAAGTTGGTCCCGTTATCCGAAAAGATAACGGAAGGATTACCTCGGCGTGCAGCGAAGCGACGATAAGCAGCAATGAAGGCTGGGGTGGACAACTCAGATGCCAACTCCAGGTGAACCGCTTTGGTAGTGAAACAGATGAAGACAACTAGATATGCCTTGGTGCTAACGGCTCCGCGTAGGCGTGCACTCGTCACATAAAATGGACCGGCGTAGTCAACGCCAGTGGTAAGAAAAGCCATAGCAGAGGATAGCCGCTCAGGTGGAAGATTGCCCATTGGTTGTATCAGAGGACGGGGTTTGCAAGAGAAGCATCGGTTGCATTTGCGTAGACGATTACGTACTACATTACGTCCGTCCAAAATCCAGAATCGTCGACGAATGAACGAATGAGTCGCCAGAGCGCCGGCGTGCAGAAGACGATGATGGGCATCGTCGATGAGCAGATGAGTGAGATGATCATTTTTAGGCAGAAGAACAGGATGTTTGTGTCTATATGGTAATAATGAGGCGGAAAGCCGACCTCCAACACGGATAAGTCCATGCTCGTCACGAAAAAGGTGTAGTTTCATGATGAGCCGATGACGAGAAGAAGGTTTCTGAAGCTCAGCTAGCTCCTCCGCGAAATGAACAGATTGAACTAGACGTATCAAACAGGTTTCTGCTTCCTGAAGCTCAACAGAGGAGAGAAAACCTGAGCGAGGGAAAGATGGACTACGAGAATTCAGTATGAAACGTCGACAAAAGGCAGTCACGCGCTTGAGTCGAAGATACGAGGAGAAACGTTCAATCATGGTGGGTTCATCGGAGATGGCTGCTAACATTAAAGCGGAGATCGGCTTGGCTTCGTCGTCCACTTGCTCAGTTGGAGATGAATCAACAGAGGAAAGAGGCCACGAAGACGAGTCGAGAGACAACCAACGAGGACCACGCCGCCACAATGGGTGATGATGAATGTCTGCGGGCATCAATCCTCGAGAGGCACAATCAGCTGGATTGTCCTCAGACACCACATGCCTCCAACAAGCCGAAGGAATCAGATCCTGTATTGCGGCGACTCGATTGCCGACAAATGTCTTCCATCTGTGACTTTCACACCGGATCCACGACAAGGCAACAGAAGAATCGCAAAAGGCAACACATTCAGCACCGAGATGCTGCAAAACGTGGGTGGACAGATGATGCATGAGTTTTGCGAGAAGATGGGCACCGCACAGTTCTAGACGAGGCAGGGTCACAACCTTACAAGGAGCGATTTTGGATTTTGCAGCTAGGAGAGACATATGGCATTGACCAGATGATGAAGAAGTGCGAAGATAGACGACTGCAGCGTAGTCCGATTCAGAGGCATCACAGAAGCCGATGAACTGATGAGCAGAAGATGAAACGGCAGGGATGAACCTTGGTATGTGAAGCTCTGCCAAGGAGGGAAGCTGGGATTGGAACTGCAACCACGGGGGTTGGACCTCAGTCGAGAGAGGTTGGTCCCATTCCAAGTGAAGTAGGCAGATCTGACGGAAGAAGACTTTGGCATAGAAGGTGACAGGAGTTAGCCATCCCAAGGGATCGAAGATTCTGGCCAGTTGACTCAGCACAGTCCGTTTGGTGACTGCCGCTGATGTCAAGCGGACAGAATAGAAGAAGTGGTCAGAGGACGGATTCCATCCAAGTCCCAGGATCTTGAGACTTGGTTCACGATCAAGAAGAAGGGGGTCAATAGAAGAGGATTCTCTACGATGATCAGATGGAATGCCGTCTAACAGAGGAAGATGATTTGTAGCCCATTTGCGCAACTCAAAACCGCCCGCCATGAGCAGATCCTGAACCTGCTGTCGCAATTCAAGAGCCTCAGACTCGGATGAACAGCCTGTCAGAATGTCATCGATATAAATCTCATGCAGCAAGACGTGCCTTGCAGCAGGAAATTTGGGTCCGTCATCCAAAGCCAGTTGGTGAAGGGTCCTAAGTGCTAAGTAGGGAGCAGAAGAAACTCCATAGGTGACGGTGTTCAGGCGATAATATTGGAGGGGTTCCTGTTTGGTGAAACGCCAGACTATGCGTTGATAATCCCCCTGCTCAGGGCGTATCAGAATTTGTCGATACATCTGTCGGATATCGGCAGTAAAGACAAATCTGTGTAGACGAAAACGAAGCAGAAGGGTGGAAATGTCCGCTTGCAGCTTCGGACCGGTGAGCAGAAGATCGTTGAGGGATCTGCCATTAGCGGATGCGCAAGAGGCGTTGAAGACTACTCGAATTTTAGTAGGAGGATCATCCGGACGATGTACAGGATGTTGAGGAATATAATAGGGCTCATATCGAGGACAGTCAGATGACTCAGGTACCAATTCCATGTGGCCACTCTCGATATAATCTCGCATGAAATCATGATAGGCGACGCGAAGATCAGGATTATTCTCGAGGCGATGTTCTAACCTTATGAACTGCCTAGTCGCCACATTGACGGAGGGGCCCAGACGATAAGATGACAAGGGCAACCCAACAGTGTACCTACCAGTGGAGTCACGGGTGACATCAGCGCAATACATAACCTCACACTCTTTCTCGGCGGGGGTCAAGGGGAGCACGTCAGGTACCTTATCGAGTTCCCAGAAGCGCCGAACGATGTTGACAAGTTCCTGGTCTGAGTGTTGAGAGGAGCTCAGAGGAATAGTTTGAAGATCGGAGACGGCAGGATGACTTATCATATCAGATGGTAAGATTAGGGGTATTGAACCAGAAGACTCAGTCTTGTCAGAAGAAAAATGGCAGGTGGCCACTGACAGAGGGGGATCAAGCTGAGTTAATGGAGGAGAGACAGCAGATGATGATCCTGCAGACGATGATGGAAGAGTGTTTCGACGTGAGGCCCGAAGAGCAACCCGAAGACGTCGAGCGGGACCATTCACAGTGTCCGGTGAGAAGGAAACGTGTTTGGTCTTCTTGCGATGGCGCGCATACGGTCCATAGAGTACCCAACCTAGGGTGGTAGATAATGCACCTGGAAGCTCAGACGATGGGGACAACGTGCCGGGAAGAATAAGATGAGGGAGCACATCCGAGCCGATCAACATGCCTATGGTACGAGGAAGATAGAAAAGTGGATCAGCTAGGCTGAGTTGCTGAAACTCAGGCCATCGGCCATTGAAAGCTTGGACCGGAAGGGGATCCACTGGACTGTCAATCACGTATGCTTTGATGATAAACTGGGGAGGATCTCCTTGGTGACAGAGGGTGACGTATGCGTACCCCTGGATGCGAAACTGATCCGCATTACTCAAGGTGCGAAGTTGAATAGGATCAGGGTGAATGCACAGACGAAGCTTGGAGGCCCACTCTCGGGTGATGAGGGTATGTTGGCAGCCTGAATCTAGAAGAGCACGGCCGAACAAGACATTCCGCCGGTTATCTAGACGGATCCAAGCGGTAGACATGAGGTAGTCAGGCTTATGGGTCTGACGCAGAGAAGACCGCGGAGCTGGAGACAGATGACAAAAAGAGAACAGACGAGAAGATGCAAACAGATGTTTATTCGGCGGGGTTAGACGACCGCAAGATGACCACACTCGCAGTCACTCGGAACCACATCCAGAGGAGGGACAAGAATGAGGGGGCGACGGAGCAGGCGAAGCTCGAGAAGATGTTGAGCCTACCGCCCTAGGGGTCTTGCACGACAGCAGCCGGAGCCCCGCCGATTTACCCCTTACTGAGCTGCCCCGAGAGGTGAGAGCACGGATTGGAGGCTCGGATGAGACAGAGGGCGAAGAAGGACGTTGTTCCGTCGAACGGGATGTCTCCTCAATGTGGGAAACGGAAGGGGACGTAGTCGTAGCAGATGCTAGGTGGAGAATCGTATGGTGTCGTCTCCGGCATGTGTGACAGCATTGATCCGAACCGCACTTGGCAGTGACATGGAAAGACGACATGCAATTTCTGCATAGTCGCCTCTCATCCACGAAAGCTCGTCGCTGATGAATGTCCATGGCCTTGAACTCACGACATTGGCGAATGGAGTGATTCGCCGAACAGAACACACACGCGGAAGACGAACCAGACGATGTAGAGGGGCGTGTGCCAGCGTAAGCAGGACGGTGAGAGGACGGACCGGGGGATGAAAGCACGGACGAGGAAGGGACAGACGCTGAGCCTGCCGGGGATTGAGGCCTTGACGATTTCCTCTGCACAGACGCACGAGACGAGGTGACCGAAGTGCTCTCCAACACTCGCAACTGTCGGTTAGTAAACTCGAGAAGTTGCGCGAGAGTGGGAAATTCATCAGAGGATAACTGCCCCTCGAACAACTGGCGAGATGGTAAATCAAGGTTGCGCAAAGCCAGCGAAAACAGGAGGTAGTCGGCTGGATTAGATATGGGCAGCGCCTTGATGGCATTTATAGCATTCTGATGCGTTGTTATGAAATGCTTCAGCTGCGACAAAGAGGACACAGATGCTGGCCGGGAGTCCAATATCTGGCTTACATAAAGATCCGCCAACCGACGAGGATTTTGGTACCGGGAGTGAAGGGCTTGGTAAGCCAGAGGGTAATTAACCGAATCCAATTCAAACCCGGAGATGACCGACGCTGCCTCACCGGATAGAGCAGACGTTAGGAGGTGAAATTTCTGAACAGGCGCCAGAGATTTGTTTTGATGCACTAGGGCATCGAAGAGAGCGATGAATCCGGGCCATTCCTCGATTTTGCCATAAAAGCCGGGCAGCTCAACTCGAGGAATTGGTAAATCAACCGATGAGGATGCGAGCGCCGTACCAGAAGAAGAGCATGTCAGACGACTGTGGGCCTCACGTACACTCAGGCAAATCTCAAAGAACGCCGCGAATTTTGATGGTGATCCATCCTGTGCCGGTTCCTCCAACTGAGAGTTCAGTCTGATGATTGATTCATCGGCTTCCCTGAAATTCTTTTCTCTCTTGATCAACTCGGACAGGCACATGTTGGCTGTATCCACCTCCGTGGTCAACCCTTTGATCAGCTTGAGCAGTGTAGACGCTGCGGAGAATGCATTCTCACGCTTTACTACACACTCGCTGATAGATGCCTTCAATTTCTCCACCGACGGCATTTTATATTTTGAACAACCCGCGTATACGGAATTTAATTATTCACGGAAATTGAATGTAAATGAAACAGACGATATTATGGGTGATAACAAACAGATGCCGTAGATAAGACTTAAAACAGATGACAGCGATAAAGATTAGCGTTTCAAGTAATTTGTCTGAACGAATATTGAATTATGAATTCACGATGAAATAATCAGATGAATGGAATAAATATGAATTCTAAACTAGATAATCAGATGAATGGGATAACTAGACTGAATTATTTTTTGATCAAAAGGTCCCTGGTTTCGGCACCAATAAATGATCGAGATTTGTTATCTCGGTCAATTTCTGATGACAATAATACAAGCTGATATTGCACAATTAGGAAGTGAAATGCGATATCTTACCTCAATGGGTTGAAGGTGAAAAACTAGGCGAATTGCCACTGGTCTGGTAACAAAGGGTACAGGTAAAGGGGAGGGACTCAGGGATGTACCTTTCCTTCTGCTCAGCGTCCTCGGCCTTCACCTGATGGAAACAAAATCACAAGACACTCCACTCCAAATTGTCAATATCACTTGCAGTGGGTTTTACCCGTATAGGCAAATAGACGAAATTGTATGTAGATCAGACGAACAATGCGGCGAAATAATGCGACGATAAATTAGCGATTCCAATTCGGATGAATTTAGAGGTTATCTCTTAAATACGTAAGTACTAACTCCGGCGATTCTAGAAGAGTAACTGGCGGTTGATAGACGATTCCGGCAAAAATGCGTTTCACGCCCAACACAACCCGAGTTAGGCAATCCAACATACACGTTGGCTCAACTCGAATAGTTGGAATAAAAAAAAAAGGTTCGCGACTTGACAGGTATGGTTACGGACTTCAGCTTTGCTCATTTACATGCAGCTTGCAAGGCTTTTAATATGATGACTTTACCACAGTATTTAAATGTATGTTTCGATATCATGTATAATGAAAACATCCAGTTGCCAGAAAGTTTCCACACCATTAATTTATGTTGTTCGCATTTTATGGCGATGGTGTGTAGAAACATCAAAGAAAAACTGGAGGATTCTAAGTCTGACGTTAAGTTATCACAGATGCAAGCAGTTTTTTTCAAGGAATCAATGGCAGTATTCATCATGCTAACTTCATTCGAGGAAATTGCGAAATGGTTTCAAACCATCGTTATAATTTTTAATTCGCCCCTTCAGAATGAAGATGTTATGAATTCTATATCATTAATGAAAAGCCTGATCTCTAAGTCAAATGATGTCACATTTAACATCCCTGAAGATTTTAATGATTGTAAAGAGGAAAACCTATTAGGAAAAAATAATGAGAAAGCACTTTATAGCCAGAGTCCGTTTTTCAAACACTTCTCGGAAAAAAGTCAACGAATATTGAACAAGATTGAAATCACCCATCGTGATAATGAACCCACTAATATTTTTTTCAATGAAAGTTTGAGTAAACTAATCCTACAAAAGTACATTCCTTTTACCCCACTCATTACAGCGGCAATGTTGAAAATAACGGGACAACCATGTAATAGAGTAAGCAATGCAATTGTAGAAGGTCATTTTTCATTCATTAAGAACAATTTGATCAATAAAGAAAGGAATATAAGGGTATCAAGATTCGTAAGAGAACTGAAAGGTTTGATTGAGGGCTACTATAAGGAAGCTAATTTAAATATTAAAAAAAACGCTCTCACATCCAAAAAACAACCATTACCAAAAGATGAGCTCTCATCAGATACTGCTTGTGAAGAAACATGGAAAAAAAATATAAACCTCCCAATACGTATTTCACGGGAAAATTCATTAAAGCACAAGCCACAAAAGTATTGAGAGAAACGGCAAAAAATCTTGTTGAAAATATTCGACCTCAACCTGTTTTGCATGAAAAATCGATTCGGGATAGCTCACAATCGAAAACCTCTGTGAGATATGAGGAATGCGACTATAAATGCATTTATTGTAAGGAAACTGTGAGTCCCCATACTATATTGGTTGATGAAGAATGGATTGAATGGATTCAGTGTGAGAAATGTGAAGAATGGGTGCACAAATCTTGTCTTGTAGATAATTCGTTATATTGTTTGGAATCATTTTTTTGTAAGTTCTGTCTCAGGGAAAGCAAAAAATTTCAGAGTTCTATGAAAACTTCCGATTCCTCTGAAATGTACGAAGAATTTAATCAAGGATATTTGATTTTTGCCCACAATCTGGGAAAAATTTTCGAAGCATCCGGAAATGATAAAAAACTCCAAAAACTAGCGAATTTTTTCATAAATAGAAGCTCACCTCAAAAACCCACTGAATCTGTCATTGAAATCTATGAAAATATGACGGGCAGCAGTGTTACGATATCGAATGAGCTTTTCATACACAAATATTATGATGGTTTCATAGGACATGAAGGGCTCGTTAAATTTGTAGAGTTCAAAATTTCGAACACTAAATTAGATATTTTCGATAAGAAAGTATCCACAGTCACACGAGAAATTATTCTTGAAATTCAAGGTCTGCTCAAAATATGTGAGCGACAATGGTGTGATGTTGTTTATACATCAAATAATAAAGATCAGTGTGAAATACGAAGGGTCTACGATAATCCTTCAATTTTCAAAAAAACCCTTTCCTTTTCAGAACATTTTTATTTTGCATATCAACAGCCATTATTTTGTAATGAAAGAAGTATTTCAAGTTTTTCCAAGCCACTAAAAATTTTTCCAAATGGCCTCGTTGGCCACACTTCATACTACCAATATATATTTCCAAATAAACTTTCCTACACAATAGCCATGTTCCCATCATCTTTCAACACTATTGCATTGAGTTTTTCAGAATTTCATTCCCTCTACGATAAAAACTGGCTGACAGATTCAATAATTGAAATTGTTCTCCATATTTTGGGCGGCAATAATTTTCAAATCATTCCTTGTCATTGGAACGGAGAAATTTTCGCTGCTTCCGGCGGGCCATTATTCGATTATATGGTGAAAACCATTGATATTCCTGGAAATAAGACATTAGTTTGTCCTCTTCTGACGCAGAAATTGAAGTCAAATTATGGTCACTGGTGTTTGTTTGTAATTAATTTCTCAAAAAACGAAGTAATATTTGTAGATCCTCTGAAAAATTTTGATGGATATGAGTATGACGACACAGTGGCC
This sequence comes from Myrrha octodecimguttata, assembly GCA_958510865.1. Classification (NCBI taxonomy): domain Eukaryota; kingdom Metazoa; phylum Arthropoda; class Insecta; order Coleoptera; family Coccinellidae; genus Myrrha; species Myrrha octodecimguttata. Next base: position 13,540,680 of record OY294062.1, read on the forward strand.
GATTATTTCGATAACTTCTTGAAGTTCTTAGAAGCTTATGATATAACAAATGAAACATCATTCAGGACAATGGAATGGACTATCGATTTTCCCAAACACACATTACAGCATGACGGATATAATTGTGGGGTTTGGATATGTTATTTCTTTGAAAATTTCATCCAAGGACACACTCTTCAGGCTGAAGTGAAAATTGATCTGTATAGAGATCGATTGAAGCTATTAGTTTTAAAGACATCAGAAGACATGACAAAAAAATGTTTCATCTGCAATAGAGAAACAATATCCGAAACCACTCAATGTACCCATTGTAAAAGGCATTTCCATTCAGATAAATGCTGCGTAGAAGCCAAAATTATAAAAGGGGTATGTTTTATGTGTTACAGATTTTTTTTACTAGGATAAGACTCCTTATTGATTATCAAATATTGAATGAGGTAAGTGCTATAGATGAGGCCTACCTGAATTGTAACACATTTCTTGATAGATTACTCGAAAAAGGTGATAAATAAAATAAAGGTATTATTCTTTGGTTTATATATTTTAAGTAGTTAATAAAGAAAACATATTGTAACCCCCCATCAAAACTCACTTAAAAAGAGGTCAATCTGGATACTTACCTGAGGCCTTTTTGAAATACAGTGATTGAACGAAGCCTATATCTTTAAATTATACGAATATTGTTATTAGATTATATATTATCAGATTATTAGTTATAGAATAATAAAAATATATTTCTGAACCTACCTAAATCAAGTGTTTCCATGAGATCCTTAAAAAACTTTCTTAGTTATTTTACTGAATATTGTGCTAATATTTCTAGTCACACTTGAAGTCGCAATTAACAAGAAAGAGTGATTGATATAGAATAACTTCTCTAACCAAAATATCCAATCCGTAAATAAGCATAATAAATTTTTAAATTCAACTCAATTGCTGTTACGGCCTAAGATCAGAAACAAAACCTATTTTAAAAGTAGGGTTTATTTAGTACATTATACTCCATAAAGGTTATATGCAGTATTTATTTCGCATTTTCTGAAGATTACAAGTCTTAGTTACCTTCTTGATGAGTTATATTGTAATCCGCTGTTTCGGTTCGTTAAGAGTAGTCTTTCTGCCAAAATTCAGTCGAATCGTTCATGTGCGTCGAAAGATATTGGTAGCTGACATTTTATGAAGAACACCCTGTATAACAGAAATCTTCATTATGCAACAGTTCATTTTCCGTATGCTGTTTCGGTTCGTTAAGAGTAGTCTTTGTGTCAAAATTCAGTAGAATCATTCATGTGCGTCGAAAGATATTGGCAGCTGACGTTTTATGAAGAACACCCTGTATAATAGGGGTCTTCATTGTGCAACAGTTCATTTTCGGTATGCTGTTTCGGTTCGTTAAGAGTAGTCTTTGTGCCAAAATTCAGTCGAATCGTTCATGTGCGTCGAAAGATATTGGCAGCTGACATTTTATGAAGAACACCCTGTATAACAGAAATCTTCATTGTGCAACAGTTCATTTTCGGTATGCTGTTTCGGTTCGTTAAAAGTAGTCTTTGTGCCAAAATTCAGTCGAATCGTTCGTGTGCGTCGAAAGATATTGGCAGCTGACATTTTATGAAGAACACCCTGTATAACAGGGGTCTTCATTGTGCAACAGTTCATTTTCGGTATGCTGTTTCGGTTCGTTAAGAGTAGTCTTTGTGCCAAAATTCAGTCGAATCGTTCATGTGCGTCGAAAGATATTGGCAGCTGACATTTTATGAAGAACACCCTGTATAACAGAAATCTTCATTGTGCAACAGTTCATTTTCTGTATGCTGTTTCGGTTTGTTAGGAGTACTCTTTGTACCAAAATTCAGTCGAATCGTTCATGTGCGTCGAAAGATATTAGCAACTGACATTTTATGAAGAACACCCTGTATAATAGAAATCTTCGTTGTGCAACAGTTCATTTTCGGTATGCTGTTTCGGTTTGTTAAGAGTAGTCTTTGTACCAAAATTCAGTCGAATCGTTCATGTGCGTCGAAAGATATTGGCAGCTGACATTTTATGGAGAACACCCTGTATAACAGAAATCTTCATTGTGCAACAGTTCATTTTCGGTATGCTGTTTCCGTTTGTTAAGAGTAGTCTTTGTACCAAAATTCAGTCGAATCGTTCATGTGCGTCGAAAGATATTAGCAGCTGACATTTTATGAAGAACACCCTGTATAACAGAAATCTTCGTTGTGCAACAGTTCATTTTTGGTATGCTGTTTCGGTTCGTTAAGAGTAGTCTTTGTGCCAAAATTCAGTCGAATCGTTCATGTGCGTCGAAAGATATTGGCAGCTGACATTTTATGAAGAACACCCTGTATAACAGAAATCTTCATTGTGCAACAGTTCATTTTCGGTATGCTGTTTCGGTTCGTTAAGAGTAGTCTTTGTGCCAAAATTCAGTCGAATCGTTCATGTGCGTCGAAAGATATTGGCAGCTGACATTTTATGAAGAACACCCTGTATAACAGAAATCTTCATTGTGCAATAGTTCATTTTCTGTATGCTGTTTCGGTTTGTTAGGAGTACTCTTTGTACCAAAATTCAGTCGAATCGTTTATGTGCGTCGTATGATATTAGCAACTGACATTTTATGAAGAACACCCTGTATAATAGAAATCTTCGTTGTGCAACAGTTCATTTTCGGTATGCTGTTTCGGTTTGTTAAGAGTAGTCTTTGTACCAAAATTCAGTCGAATCGTTCATGTGCGTCGAAAGATATTGGCAGCTGACATTTTATGGAGAACACCCTGTATAACAGAAATCTTCATTGTGCAACAGTTCATTTTCGGTATGCTGTTTCGGTTCGTTAAGAGTAGTCTTTGTGCCAAAATTCAGTCGAATCGTTCATGTGCGTCGAAAGATATTAGCAGCTGACATTTTATGAAGAACACCCTGTATAACAGAAATCTTCGTTGTGCAACAGTTCATTTTTGGTATGCTGTTTCGGTTTGTTAAGAGTAGTCTTTGTACCAAAATTCAGTCGAATCGTTCATGTGCGTCGAAAGATATTGGCAGCTGACATTTTATGAAGAACACCCTGTATAACAGAAATGTTCATTATGCAACAGTTCATTTTCGGTATGCTGTTTCGGTATGTTGGGAGTAGTCTCTGGGCCAAAATTCATACCTTTCGTGTGCGTCGAGAGTTACTGCAACCTGACATTCTATGAAAAACACTCTGTATAACAGTGATTTTTATTTTACAATAGCTCGGCATGCTGTTTTGATATTTCATGCCAAATATCAGTGTGAAGCTTCACTTGTTCAGTTGAATCCGTAGATTAGATTTCCCATGTCTACACGGATAAAGTAACGAATTGGAGTGGATAGGTTTGGCAACAGTGCAGTTATTTTATAGGAGTGGGACGAGATTGTCAGCTGTGAATTGTCAGCTATCTTCCGACCGGTCATTCAACATTGCAACATTTTCACTTGAACCAAGATGTCCAAGATTAAAGAAGTGGACCGCATCAAAGCTAAAAGCCGACAGGCCATAAATTCCTTAAGAAGAATTGAAGAATTTGTAATGGAAAAAGGTCAAGAAGAAGTAACTCCTGCGATTTTGGAACAATTAAAGGTCAGACAAATAACATTGAAAGAATATATCAAGTTGATCGGTGAGTTGGAGGTGGAGCTATGCTGCTTGGATGAAAATTATGTATCAAACCTAGAAGAAGTTGAGAACGTTTTCTTTTCGACGTCTGCAAAAATAAGTGAAATATTGAGTGCCTCGAAGTTCTCTGAAAAACCTGTAAGTTTATTACCGGTAAATGAAGGAGTTTCTACCACAAAGTTGCCATTGATAGATATTCCTACCTTTGATGGTAAAAATTTAACTATTAACTAATTTTAAACCTTTTGTTGAAATTTTCACTGCAGTAGTTGATAAGAATCTGCAGTTGAGAAATGTTGAAAAACTTTTCTATTTGAAAAATTATTTAAAAGGTGAAGCCTTGAGCCTTATCGATAATCTTCCTCTCATAAACAGTTCATATTCTGAAGCCTTGTCAATTCTCAACAACAGATATAATAATGAAACAATGTTGGTCAATTTTCATATTTACTCTATTATTGATATACCTCTTATTCAAAAGGGTAACACAATGTCTAAGAGAATTTATAAGTAAAATAAAACAACAAACAGGTGCATTGAAAAATTTAAAACAGCCAATTGAATGTTGGGACGCAATTCTTGTTTGCATATTGTCGAGAAAGCTAGATCACTTTACTAATAGAGCATATCAAATGGAAAGAGACACAAGTAAGCTCCCCACTTTAAATGAGTTTTTGTCATTTCTGGAAAATAGATCCACTGCCATGTAAGCTATTAATTTCCCTGAAACAAAACAGAAAGAGAAAATTAATTCTTCACATTTAACGACTACTTCTAAGTCAGCCAATAATAATTATTTAAAATGTTCTTATTGTTCCTTAGGTGGCCACAAGTTATATGGTTGTGAAAATTTTAAGATGTGTTCGGTGCAGGATAGAATTTCATACGTCGATAAACATAGATTTTGCAAATTATGCTTGAACAACCATATGGGTAAATGTAAATTGAAATTAAAATGTTCTAGCTGCCACAGAGATCATAACTCGCTGTTGCATTTGGATAAAACACAGAAAAGAGTTAATGGTGATAATTCTGAGCAATGTTCTGATCCTGTTACAACTTCCAATCAGGTAGTTTCAATAAGTTCCTCTAAAACGAATTTTGAAAACGTTATTTTACCCACAGTAAAGATAAAGATTAAATCGAAAAATGGTAATTATGTACTTGTGAGAAGTCTTGTAGATACAGGATCACAAATTTCTTTAGTTACACTTGATTATATCAGAAAATTGAAGTTAGACAAATTTTATAATAGTGTTAATATTATTGGAGTTGCTGAAAACTTGTGTGAAGTTCACAGAGCAATTCATTTGAGACTCGAATCTCTTTTCTATGATTATAGTACGACAGTTAAATGTTCAGTCGTAAATAATATTACAGGCAATCTTCCTCAGGTTGATTTTTCTAATATAACGTTTCCTCAAAATGTGCAATTATCCGATGATTCATTCAATAAATCAGGTAAAATTGATCTTCTGCTTGGTGCAGATGTTTTCTTCAAAGTTTTATTGCATGAGAATTTACACGTGGATAAAATGCATCTTCAAAATACTCTTTTTGGTTACATAGTTAGTGAATATTCACAACAAAATCAATTTTGCAGTCTTAACGTTCTTAATGTTACTACAAAAAATTTAGAAAATATAATATCCAAGTTCTGGGAATTTGAAAAGATACCTGAGATATTTAACGAATATTCTGATGAACAGCAGGCATGTGGAATTAATTTTAAAATTTCAGTTGAGACTGTTGGCAATAAATTTCAGGTTCGCTTACCATTAAAGTTAGACATAGATAAAATAAAATTAGGTGATTCATTTTCAGTTGCACTGAAGCGCTTTGAAAATTTAGAAAAGCGTTTTATACTGAACCCTGAACTATTTGAACAATACAAAAAGTTTATTGATATATATATATTCTTTTGAGAACGAGCATTACAATTCTAAGATATATCACAGTGTTAGCAGAGGAAATGTAAACGGGGTACCATACATATTTGCGTATGATACAAGAGCACAGATAAAAACCTAAGGAAAAATTCTGTCTCCCCGCATAAGTGTAGTAATTTGTTTATAGAAGATGGATGGCATCTTTTTCATTTGAAAATAATTTTTTCGTCATCTTGAATTCATTTCGACAAAATATCTTGACATAATATCTGAAACAGAAAGAGGGACAGAAAACCAGAAGGAAGCAGTAAATAATATTACCTACATTTGCTCATGACCGAGAGGGTCTTTCGACCAGGTTCAGTCCTCCAAGCGATGATTTTCAGATCCTCAGATAAACGAAGAACGCTACAGGCCCCTTTATTGGGGAATCATCTCCCATAGATCCATAATTGTTCATTTCGAACTAGAAATCTAATAAAATATCGGGAATAAAGTGAAAAACTTGTGACATGTATTATGTCAGGATGACATAATAGTTTATTGATGAATATTTGCAATTGAATCATGCAAAAGTTGTCGATTTAAGGTCATATAATTTGAGCGCTGGTAATGTTTATTTTATGGCACATCATCCAGTCATTAGAGAAGATAAGAAATCTACTCGGCTTAGAGTAGTTTTTGATGGAAGTATGAAGTCTAAGGACAAGAAATGTTTGAATGATTTCTTGTACAATGGTGCTGTTGTACAAAATGAACTTTTTGATATTCTAATACTTTTTAGAACATACAGATTCGTCATTTTAAGTGACATAAAAAAGATGTATAGAATGATACTTTTACATCCTGACCATCGAAAGTTACAAAATATATTATGGAGAGATTCTGGTGATAATCTTGTATGTTTACAATTATAAACGGTCACTTATGGAATTAAGAGCTCTTCATTTTTAGCCATGCGATGTCTTAGTGAGCTTGCTCTCACCGAAGGACAAAAGTTTCCTTTAGCCGCAAGAGCTTTGTTGCAAAACACATATGTTGATGACATTTTATCTGGTGCAGACTCATTGGACGAACTAATTGATTTGAAAAATGAACTGATTACGTTATTGAAGAAACGTTCGTTTGAGTTACACAAGTGGTGTTCCAACTCTGAATATGCCCTTCTGGATATTCCTTTAGACAAACACCATTTCGATGAAGTCGATGTTAATAATAACAATTTTGTAGTAAAAACATTGGGTTTATCTTGTGTCCAAGCGTCATGTTTTAAGTTTCATATCGAGATTTTTTGACCCTCTTGGTCTAGTTGGTCCAATTTTAGTATCTGCTAAAATCATCATGCTAAAGGTTTGGCTGTGTAAGGTCAATTGGGATGAAATTCTGCCTGATGAGTTAATGCAAATGGGGAAGAATTTTTTGAATAAATTAAAGAATATGCCAGTTTTGAATATTCAAAGAAATTTAAAATTTGCTGGAGCTTGTTTTGTTGAGTTGGTTGGTTTTTGCGATGCCTCACTTGCAGCATATGGTGCTGTCTTTTACGCTAGGACTATTTTGTCAGACAAAGTTTACATGAATTTGATTTGTTCAAAATCTCGTGTAGTGCCAATCTCTAGCAATTCCTCGTCTTGAGTTGTGTGGTAGTTTATTGTTGGCAACCCTTGTAAAGAAAGTTTTTGAATCCATGAAACCAAGAATAAATAACGTAGTTCTTTGCACGGGCTCAAATATTGTGTTAGCTTGGATAAAGTCCAATCCTTCAACATTAAATCCATATGTTGCAAACAGGGTAACAAAAATTCAAAATTTGACGTCTGAATTTAAATGGTCGTATATCAATACAAAAGAAAATCCTGCAGATTTCTTGTCTAGGGGACTTGACCCTCAAGAAATTGAAAACAATAAACTTTGGTTCCATGGTCCGAGTATATTTCTAGATAAAAAGTATTTCCATAAGGAAAACGAAATAAATATTCCCCATTCTCTCCTTGAGGAAAGGGTTACGGTAAATGTCAGTCAGATAGCAAACTATTTTACTGTTTTCCAAAAATTTTCAGATTTATTGAAGCTACAAAGAGTAATGGCTTATACTCAGAGATTTATTTTCAATTCCAAGAAAAATAATAAAAATGTGAAATTATCTGGAACTTTAAAGGCTGTCGAGTTAGACAATGCTTTAAAATTGATTATAAAAATTGAGCAACATTCAAAATTTCATGAAGAAATTAAATTACTCAGAAATAAAACTAAATCTAAATCATTAAGTGCTTTAGTACCTTTCATCGATGGAGATGGAATGTTACGCGTAGGGGGAAGGCTGCATAACGCAAGTGTTTCTTATAATCAAAAGCATCCATTAATTTTGCCAAAAAATAGTCACATAACAGAGATCATTATACGTCATGAACATAAAAGATTGTTGCATGCTGGCCCTAAGCATGTTTTGAGTTCATTAAATTCTGAATATTGGTTAATTAATGGTATCAGGGAAGTAAAAAAGATTACTCATAAATGTATAATATGTTTTAAACACAAGGCCAAGTGTTCTGAACAGTTGATGGGATCTCTACCTGAGAAAAGAGTATGTGCTGCTAGAGCCTTCGAAAATGTAGGAATTGACTTTTGTGGTCCATTCATGATAAGACAATCTCGATTGAGAAGTTCAATAAAAACAAAAGCATATATAGCATTATATATTTGTTTCGTTGTTAAAGCAGTTCATCTAGAGCTTTTATCAGATTTAAAAACTGAAACATTTTTGGCATCTTTCAAAAGATTCATTGCTAGAAGGGGCAAACCTTCTAACGTGTATTGCGACAATGGTGCTACATTTAAAGGAGCTAACAATGAATTAGCAAGATTCTATCAAAAAAGTAGAGAAATTGATGAATACTCCTATGGAGAACGCATTCAGTTTCACTTTATACCTAGTTACTCTCCAGTTTTTGGTGGTTTATGGGAGGCTGGTGTAAAGAGTACAAAATTTCATTTAAAAAGATCGGTAGGTAATCATGAATTAACGTATGAGGAATTTAATACTTTGATAGTTCAAATTGAAGGCATTCTCAATTCAAGACCGCTCATATCGTTAGGGAATGATCCCTCAAGTTTTGATTATCTGACCCCTGGTCATTTTTTAATTGGTGCTTCTATTACTGCTTATCCTGAACCAAATATAACTAAAATTCCTTCAAATAGATTGAAATTCTGGAAGTTGTGTGTACAAATGCAACAGACTTTCTGGTCGAAGTGGCACAAAGACTATTTAACTCAACTTCAAAATAGGCCAAAGTGGCATAAAAACTTACCAAATCCTAGAGAGGGTATGTTAGTTCTTCTAATAGATGAAAACGCTCCATCTTTCAATTGGCCTATTGGTAAAATAATCAGATTAATTCCTGGAAAGGACGGAAAAGTAAGAGTTCTTGAAATAAAAACAAATAAGGGTACTTACCTCAGATCTATTACGAAAATAGCTATTTTGCCCATTCATGAAGAATCAATGTAAGGTGTCTTAGATTTATAATTGTAATTGAAAGAAAATATACTTTGCAATGTTTTGTTTATTATATATTTGAAGAATGTATCGATTTTATGTTTGGTAAAAAAAAATGGATGTATTTGTATTTATATTTCTCTGCCTTTCTGGTACATTTCAAATTGCTTTGTCAATTCTTCTTTATCCTTAAGCTGCTATATTATAATAAATCAAAATGAAAGGTTTCTTGCGAAACGCTTGGGCCGCAGCATGTTGGAGACATAGGCTCAACACAAATTTAAATTTGATCTTTTGATACTACGATATGCGCCTGCGTTGCGCACCATGTCTGCATGTCCAAGCGCTAGCGAGTTCAGTACGATTGAAGAAATCTTCGTAGTAATATCTCGATATATTTCAGTCTTCAAATTATATAAAATTAGGCTCTGCCCTCTGGGCATCCAATAGATATAAACTGCAAAGTGTATTTCAGTTAACGAAAATAAAAGTACAGTCCACAAGCTTCTTTTATGTTATTAACAAATGCAAAGTTCAGTTACTATTACCCAAAATTCTCGATTCCCTTAATAATACACGCATAGGTACCCACAAATAAAAACAAAGAGATATACAAAAAGGGTAAGTAAACAAGCAAACAAAACTCAAGGTGTGTTAAATATCAATCTAACTCGCATTCTGATTGAATCCGTTTGACGGTGTTGTCATCTCTCACAAAAATTCTTCCACTGCTCGACCATGCCGCCTGTTTACCATATTTTCCCTTGGCTTTCAGCAATAATTTGTAGGCTTTTTCGGTAAGATTCTCGTTCATATATACCCTAGTTTTCCTCAGCGTTGCACGAGCGTTATATATTGCATCTCTTTTCCATTGCGTCACAAAAATCACGACTATAGTTCTTTACCTATTCTCATTCCTTCTTCCTATCCTATAAGCATTGAAAACATCCATTGGACAGCACTCGAAACCCATAACATCTTTGAAAAATACAATTACTTTGGATAATATGTTCTCATCAATTTCCTCCTCAATTCCCATTAATGTTATAGAATTTTCCCTATTGTCTCGTTGTATTACTGCAATTTCGTTGTTCATTCTTTCAATACTCTGTTTATTAGTATCTACTTTTTCTCTTAAACATGAGAGTTGTAATATCACATCATCTAAGCTTTTGGGCACGCCATCAATTTTTCTATCTATTTTATTAATCTGTTCTTCAATCTTAGCAGTGAGCTTCGGTGCAAGTTTATTAATTACACATTCCAACGTCCCCTCGTCCAGCAGGGCTACGGTGCCTGTATTTCTGAGATTTTTCTGACTCATTTTACCAGAAAGCCGAAATGGACACGGCAACACAGCACGAATAATTGGTTCTCAGATGTAAGGTTTTCTTTACAATTTCAGGTATTCCAAATTACTTAAAATAAAATGATCATTCTTTCATAAATTCACCGATATTGAATAAACGACTTTCACAGTAAGTTTACTACTTAAATCGATAAATTAACATTATCACCTGGTCATGAGTACATCGATCCATCAACAGCAGTCCTAATATCAATGGTCCCAGAGCATTGAATTCAGGCTTATCGATCATTGTATCAATGTATTTTGGACATCAACTAATCACTTAGGTACATTGACGTGATGCCAAAAAACATCAATCTAAGGCGCCCGATAGTGGTTGTGTTTTGGATTTAAAAACCAAAAACTACTATTTTTTTAATATAAAACAATAATGAACGGAATAATGCCTTAATACACATATATAAATATATTTGCGGACTTTTGTTTCGAACGAAATTTTTTAGAATTAGGTTAGATTTGTATGAAATATTTTTATATTTTCAGTCGAATGTAATATTTTTTGGGGATTGTGTTTTTTTGATTCTATTGATTTCAGCAAGTTGTCTTACCTATACTTTTATATTTCTGTTTCCGAGTTAATAGGGTCATATACATTCCTTTTCATATCGAATTCTGATGGTAAAAATGCATACCTGAATCATAACAATCAAGTAAGAAAAGATCAGATTATAGAATGTTTCTCATTGAACAAACTTTATTGGGAACATGACTATTGTTCGAAATCACTGAAATAATAATAAAACAATTGATATCATCTGAAGAATTTATCCAACAGTCGTTAGAAATTCACATAAATCATGGGTTCTAGAATATGAGTGTTAAAATTTGAAAGCAAAAAAATAACAAGTTTCAATGAATTACCGAAACAGCATACGCTCTTTAGGGTAGCTAAAATTGAAAAGATAAAAATTTCAAAAAGCACTGCCGTGAAGGCAGCAACTTTTGCGCGCATGTCCAATGTAGATGACCGCTTCAGCAACGAATTTGAACGTGCGCGCAAAAGCTGCTGCCTTCACGGCAGTGCTTTTTGAAATTTTTTTCTGATAAATTACTGGATTTCAATTCGATCTGATCTGTGTTTTTGGAAATATTGGAAAAATAAAATTTTGATTGGGTATATCTACGGAATCATTGGGTGGATTTTACCCATTCACGAATTCGGCCTTCGTAATTAAGGTCCAAACCTTCTCTACAAATATCGAGTTTCCAAGTTGTTTCTTTCTGAAGTTATTGTGTTTACGCAGTCGGCCGTTAGGCTGATCGTAAACACAATAACTTCCGGAAGAAACGACTTAGAAACTCGATATTTGTAGAGTAGGTTTGGGGCTTAATTACGAAGGTCAAATTCGTGAATGGGTAAAATCCACCCAATGATTCCGTAGACCCAATCAAAATTTTATTTTTCCAATATTTCCAAAAATACAGATCAGATCGAATTGAAATCCAGTACTTCATCGAAAATAACAGTTCGAAGTTTCATACAGAATTTAATGAGTATGATATGATGAGAAAATCATAGAAATTTTTTTTTTTCAAATGGTTCTAATAACACGATTATCACGAAATTTTGCATAAAGTTGTCTTTCAGCATCATAAAACTAGCTGTGAAGTTTAATCAGGACTGAATCAGTATTTCTCGAGTTATACCGAAAAAATCAACGATATCGAGAAGAAAACCTCGAAATTTGACATATTTTTTCCCCATATCTCCAAAACTTATGATCGTATCGAACTGAAATTTGGTACACTGCTGTGAAATTAGAAGGTCAAAGTGTAAGAATAAGTTTTTTTTGGATACGATGAATGATTTCCGAAAAAAAAAATTTTTTGGAAAAAAATTTCGAAAAATTTTTTTTTTTAGAATTACCGACGATATAATCCTGACGAAATTTGGCTCAAAGTTGCGCGTTGTTGTACTTCAACTAACTGCCAAGTTTGAATCCAATCGCCCAAGTAGTTTCTGAAATAAAAAATAAATAACTTCAAAACTTCAAATGCCTATAACTCCGAAACTATTCGATCGATTTGGCCCATTAACGAACTTGACCGCGGCACTCCGATGCGCAACCTATGCTGAAAGTTTCAAGTTGCTAGCTTGCTTCTGTCGACAGTTATCGTGTCTACGGCCGGCCAACCGGCCGGCCGGACAGAATCAATTTTGACACCGGATTCGTCATCAGTGAGTCCAACCTAGTCGATTGAGACCATTTTCGGCTCAATCATCCAAAATTACAGACATTTGGACAAAACGATAGCACGCTGTTCCCCTAGAACATGCGCGCAAAAATGTTAAAAGAACATCTCCATCGCTCTGACAATATTGGAAAACTTATACCGTCGAATTTACGGAATATCCCCACCAATGGCATAAACAGGTGGTTTATGGCTTGTTTTTTTCGAATTAAGAAACGGAATCCACTTCCACCACTTCCTGTGTTGGTCTTCCAAGGTATGGAAAGGCACTCTCGAATTGTAAATTTCATGGTATAGGATCTTTCTGTATTGTATTTTTTCCCCATTCATGAAGTGCCCACATCTCGTCTATCTGAAAATAAGCATTTTTCACCGTCTTGTATAAAAAGAAAGCACTCCTGCAAGAGAATCAAATTCATATGAAATTCATTTATGACTCTCATTTGATCTTAGAACTTATTCCACTCGGCTAGCTAATTAAAAGAAAAATCGGTATATCAACTAGATAACGGAAAAGATTTTATCTATGACGTTGGGAAAACAAAATCATCATTTCTATACTATAAGTCTTACTCACCTTCTAAAATTCTCGTCAGAGCCATAGCACAAGTTGTGGTCAACTTCAAGCACGAAGAAAAATCTTCCCGATATGCATCCGCTATACGACTAGACCAGAATTAATTTTCATACAACTAGAAAAATAGCACGATGATTGTTTTGAGGTTGGCGTACCCATATCAATTGATGAACGCGGTGATTGTATTAAGGTTCGCGTACATCAATTGATGAACACGATGATTGTAACAAGGAACCAGGACATCGTTTGATGGCCTGAAGCATTAATAATATAACTCCAGGGCATGAATCAATCACGCTGATACATTGATGTGATGTATGCATAGCATGGATCCATTACAATTGGCATTATCACAAGGTTTCGTGATGACCGACCGTGCCTAGTATTGATCACTTCCAGGACCTTAATTCAATGTATTTTTTACATTGTCTTGAGGCAAGTTTCCTTGAACTGATGTATTCCATCATCAGTACAATGTAATAAATACATTATAATAATGGCCTAGCGTTCATTATAACGATCAAAATAGTGATTGGTCAATCACTGAAGTTGATTGTTCCGATCAATTGTTGACATTGTCCCAATGTAAAATACATTATAGTAATGTCCATACGGTTGATCACCTGTGGTGATTGATATCGGGCTCAGTATTATTTTCTGTGTGTCCTCTTATATTTCTCAAGGTCGGAAAGACGCGATTAGTTAGTCTGTAATAGTAGATTCAAATGAATGTATGGGAGAGCATATAGGATCCACATGGGTCTTCACTATAAAAGATCCAGGAAAGGCAAATGAAAAATTTGAGGCTAGGTTAACTGCGTTGGGATATATGGAGAAAAATTTCTCACAACACCTGTTGGGTAACGAGAAGACAACAGTCTGTACCAACCTCCAGTTCAGATGCTGAATATGTTTCGTTATCGATAGCTGCTAGTGAAGGCTGAAATTTTCATCGAATGATCTGGGACACTTACGTGAATCCTTTATGTTATATGAAGACAATTCTGGTGCGATCTTTGTCAGTTGAGGTTCATCGAATACAAAGAGAATCACACGTATTGATACTAAATTCCATCATGTTAAAGATTTAATTGAAAATAGGTATTTATCACTCTCTCATATCTCATTCCGTCAACAGAAGGCTGACCCTTATTTTTTGTGGTTTGATATAATCTGGATAATATACTGATCCTGAATATGCCGAAAGTAAATAAATTAATGAAAGTTCGGAGATGAAGGCGGGATGAGTTAGGGCCCTACAAGAGGCCGACGAAGAGAGCAGAAAAAGCTCCACAATCACAGACTAATTCAGCAGAGTTATTTGTAGCGGAAAGTGATCAGTGAAAATAAATTGTGCACAGACCTTAATAGAATAAGTTGTTTAGTTATTATAACAGTAGTGTGTAAATAAGTGTGAATGAATAGTTTCATTATTCTGAACGTTTTGATAAACTAAGAAAACGTTACATTGACAGAGTTCAAAAATGGAAATTTTGTAATAAAACGTTTGAATGGGAATTTCAACCAACTTTCTGTAGACCAGGCGCTAGAACATATAAATTAAGACTCCAAATCCGCAGGAGGTATAGTAGGAATAACTAAAATAGTTCCAAACTATGAATGGTTCTTGAGCTATAATATGATTGGTATGATGTTAGACAGATTCTGCACAGCCTTAAATATTAATAATTTTTCATTCAGTCGAAGTGTCGAGCAAGGTAAAAAGCGAATAGAAATCGATGAAGATTCTGTGTGAAAACTTCAGAATGAATTTTCAAGATTTAATGTCTTCTCTAAAAATGAAAATCAACTCCTAGTTATTTCAACTAATGAAATTGCATCAACAGGCGTTCAAAATTATTTGTTAACTGTGAAAACCATTGGGAAAGAATCTCTGAAGAAATTTATAGATATTGGAGGTACACCTGATTTTTATGAACTTATGAAAAAAACCATAGTATACGAACATCAACGCGATCAATTTTCAATTTAGTTCAAAATAAGGCATCGAATAATACGTTTCAAAGCCAAGAAGTCGAGAATTCCTCCAGAGGATATCAGCTGCAAAAGGAATGGACAGAGATATTTATTATCAGAATATCTTCAAACACGAACTGACGACATATCCATTTTCACTGGCACATGAAGGAACGATGTTCGCTCCCTCCAAAAAATCTGCACTCTGAGATATTTGAGAAAAATTAACCCCCCACTTGCAGGGAGTTGCCACCAGGAGAACAAAAACACATCTTCGAAGGAATGGCACTCATACAAGCTATTGGAAAATCTTCAAATGCAAAAACCGTTGGAGGTTACGTGGATATTTTGATATCCACTTTCTTCAAAAATCAACATAATGCAGAAAGAATTGATTTTGTGTTGGACCATTACGAAGGATTCTCTATAAAGGATATCACAAGAAATAAGGGAGGATTCAGCATTGAAAATATAGAAAGTTCAATTGAATGCCGGGAAACATTTCTACCCCAGAGTAGAATTTGTTCATTCATCCGATTTCGAATAAGAAACAACTAACAGACTTTGTTAGTAATCAGTTACATGACCATTTTATTGAATCAACCGTTCGTTCTGTTATTAGTGGGGGTTTTCTGGATGTACTAGGTTACAAAGCAAATTACCCTTTGCAAGATGAGTGACTAACAACATCTCACGAAGAGATAACGAACGGATAATTTTACATATTTTATCAGCAAATATATTTTATATTTTTAATATATATTTTAAGGACTTCCTGGCACCAGAGAGGTTGAACAGGTTACGTGCTGGCTGGCTGGTCCGCATACTTTGGATTTGATGCATTTTTTTCATCGTGAAATCTGCCAGTGGTTTCTCCAGTGTGCCTTCTTTTGGGTAGTTCAAATCGTTTTCCAAATCCATCGTTTCGGAGACGTGAGTTGAATTTCTACGTAAATTCTTCGTAAATCGGTGAAAGATAAATCGTGGCCGCGTATGGACATCTGTTTGTTTCGAGATAAGTTACCGATCTGTGTCATATTCCTGATAAGTAATCGGAATTCCGTATATACAGCCCGACTTAAAAATGAGCGCACGTAGATGCGGCTACTGCGAGAAGCAATATGAAAGCATTTGTTGTTGCTTTGCTCCGTGTGTGGAAAACTGTTCGGCAATTCCTGTGCGGGGTTACATCATCGGAGGCCAGATTCATAAATGCGAAGAAGTTGATTACATGTAATTGTGCTGCCTGCCAAGACTTTTGCTCCGACTTCGCTGCTTTGAGAAGTGTCTCTACAAAATGAGATCAAGGACCTGAAATTGACTTTAAGTAAGGTCCAATCATCTCCAATCGAGCAAGCATGGTCTGATGTGTCATTCGAGGAGATGCTGGTTGAGATGGAGGAGCGACAGCGACGGAAAAACAACCTGATGGTTTTTGATCTTGGAGAGCAGCCGCGTGAGTTGTCCAAGGAAGATGCTGCGAAGGCAGATATAATGGCTGTGAAGAATATTATGACTTCATTGGACCCTAGAGTACAGTGTGCGCGATTTTCAGTTAAGCGTCTTGGCCCTTTTGAAGCCACTCGTGATAGACCGCGTCCAGCAGTGATGATGCCTTCAATATACTGATAGGTCTGGAGGCCTCGGGGATACGCCGCTCTCGCATATTCGACTTGCACCAGACAGAACACAGAGACAGAACCAATTCAATAAAAGGGTGAGGTCTGAATTTGACAAACGTAAGGCTGATGGTAAAAACATAATTTCAAAATTTATTAGAGGTGTACCAACCATAATGGTAAACTAGAAAAACCCAGCTGCAGTATTTCATGTTACTATCAGAACGCTAGGGGGCTGAATTCTAGAACTCATAATTTTTTTGTGGTGTTTTGGGTAGTGACATTATTGGTATACCTGAAACATGCTCAGTCAAGGTGTGATGACGTCAGAGTTGGTGCCGGAGGGATATAGTGTGTTTCGTTGTGATCGAGATCTGTCAGCTACTGGTATCTCCACTAGGGGTGGTGCACTGCTCGCTGTGCGTGAGAATCTGTGTTCCGAACCTTTTGACCTCGGTTATATCCATGAACTCATACCATCTATTGATGTAATAGCTTGTAAGTTAAAATTGAAATTTCGATCTGTCTTAGTTGTACTGGTGTATATCCCTCCAAGAATTGATGTATCTACATATGAACATTTTTTCGATACATTATCATCTCTGAATTGTATTTCGGATGAAGAATTGTTAATTTTAGATGATTTCAATGCACCAGCATACGTTGATAACAATGGTACTGATAATAGGTCAGTAACATTAAGTGTGATCTCGGGTATTTCGTGACTGAAAAAGTTCAATAATGTACTTAATAGTTATTCAAAGCTTTTGGATCTTGTATTTTCGACATTTGTATGTCGTGTTGAGGCGGATTCTTCTCTCTTTGGGGCAGTAGACCCTTATCATCTGCCACTTCATATTGTTTTAGGTGACAAACTTTATGATCAACCCAACCTCGAACATCATAGCTTCCTCAACAATGAGTATAATTTCAGAAAAGCTGACTCATAAGTCGATTTGTGATGCGGACTGGTCACTTGTGTTGGAGGAGGAGGATGATGTTGATGCTGCTTGCAGAATTTTTCATGGAATTCTCGATAGTATTTTTGCCGAAACGGTTCCTTTGAAGTGTAGACGCCGTAGAAGATTTCCATCTTGGTACACATCTGAGACGGTTCGGTGTATTTTCGATAAGGATAGGGTGTACAAGAAGTATAGAAAATTCAAGGCAAGCTCCCTCTTGGTGCGTTACAGGGCACTGAGGTCTATATCAAAGATAAAAATAAAGTCGAATTACAAGAAATTTATTCAGGCTTCAGAGTTGAAGATATTGGAAGATGCATCTGATTTCTGGTCCTATGTTAGTGGTAGGAGGAGTAACTCCAGAATTCCTGGAATTATGAAGATCGGAGGAATGGTCCATAAAGGAAAGAGCGATATAGTTGAGGCCTTTGCTACCCATTTCAAAAGCGATTATGCTCGATTGCCGGATGCTATTGATGTTGATATTCGAGAAGCTGTTCATCAGGATACCGTTTCACTGGCCTGCATTCCTTTAGAGTCTTTGATGGTGGCGTCAAGAAGGTTATCTACCAGTATGACTGCTGGTTCTGATGGTATTCCCAGCTTTTTTATGAAGAATTCAATAGGTGTATTACCTGCCCCACTTCTTCATATTTTCAACATGGCTCTAAGATATTGCACGTTTCCATCGTGCTGAAAGATGGCGAAATTGATACCCATGTTGAAGCAGGGTGATCCAACTGACTTAAAAAACTACAGGCCTATCTCCATACTTTCGAACTTCGCCAAACTTTTTGAGATCATATTATATCAGAGAATACATCCTGCTATGCGACATCTAGTTAGTCCTGAACAACATGGTTTTATGTCGAGGAGATCTTGTAATACAAATCTTGCTGTGTTTTCGCAGTATGTCTCTAAAACTCTGCTGGCCAAGTTGATGTTGTTCACAGAAACTTTCAGAAAGCGTTCGATAAGGTCAACCATAAGGTACTCGTACATAAACTAAGGACGCTGTTTGGTTTCTCTGATAATCTTGTGAATTTTTTCATATCTCATCTGAGAGATCGTCTGCAGTTTGTTTATCTAGAGGGTTGCTGTTCTGCTATTTATGTTTCCGCTTCTGGTGTCCCGCAGGGTTTGAATCTAGGTCCTTTACTTTTCATTTCATTTATCAATGACCTTTTTCACGATACGTTTGTGAACGATGGAAACACCTCCTCGACTTCGTTGCCTGGATTATTAAATATTGGTGGTGCCAGACGTGGGAGAAGACATCGGGAGCAGCGGTTGGTGCCTTTTTCAGCGGGAGTGAACGATGGGCTTGAATTGGCGTATGCTGACGACTTCAAGTTCATCTGTAGAATCGATTCCAATGCCGATTGCTATCGTTCACAGCGTGTGTTGGACGCCTTGTTGAAGTGGTGTGGCAAAAATTTCCTTCAACTTAACATCTCCAAGAAAAACGTTGTCACATACACTAGAAAGAAACTGTACATATTGAATGACTACCTTCTTGATGGTGTCCTGCTGGGCAGACAAGCAGAGTACAGCCTTGGCGTAGTATTTGATCAACGGTTGTCATTTGTTCCACATATCAATTACCTGCTTGCTTCAACTTCCAAAATGTATGGATATAGATTATACGAAACTGCAAATATTTTACTTTCTCAAGGACGATAATAACGTTGTTCAATGCATTCGTGAAGTAGGTTGGAATATGGCAGTGCAGTTTGGAACCTTATCTACGAATGTCACAGGTATCACTTGGAGGCTGTTCAAAGGAGATTCCTCAAGTACCTCGTTTTCAGAGAAGAAGGTGTTTATCCATGTAGGGGCTTTGACCATACTATATTGTTGAATATATTCGATGAAGTGGAACTACATGTCAGGAGAAGTATATCATGTCTCAAATTTCTCCATGTACTTTTGAATGGTAGTGTTGATTGTTCCTTTTTACTAGCTGGTATAAGCTTTCATGTTCGTCGCCCCTGCTCGAGATCTGTTCGATTGTTTGAGCTCGCTGTACCCAGAACGAACATTCTAATGCAGTCACCGTTGAATTTGATGTACTCAACTTATAACGACATCTCCAATCTTTGTGATATACACTTCGACACGTTCTCATCAATCCGTACTGTATATATTGAGATCTGTAAGAGTAGGCGTTGAAATCCAGCCAGTGAGATATTTATTTTTCTTGCATATTTGATTTTGGAATAATTTTTGTTATGTTCACTGTTCAGATTATGAAACTTTATTGTTATTAGTGTACATTGTATCTTAAGTTTAAGGCATATGTGTTATGTAATTTCCTTTAACTGGGTTTTCTACCTGTTGGAAATAAATCCTTATTATTATTATTATTACCAGAAATTTGGATGAAGGTGAGAACTGAAGAAAATAAAAGGTTTATTGCAGTTCATGAAACGACAATAAATAGTCCGATGCGCCAATGTCTGCCAGCTTTCCATGCTACAACAGGTTGTGAAACCACAAGTCAGTTCGCTGGACTTGGAAAGAAAACCTACTGGAAGGTCTTCTTATCGCATCATAATTTATGGTCTGAAACTGGAGGTATAATTGTGGAAAAAATATTTCATTACAGTTTTACAATACAACACTAATCTTCAACTTGAAATTCGTGCAATATCCAGTTGTTTCCATTATGACATTCTACACAATTTCAATCCCGCCCATTCCCACAGTAAAAATTCCATAAATATTCTAATTTTCATCAAATTTATAAACGAATTAAAGGAAATCACTGATTCTATACTATACTAATTGAATAAGGAGTGCATTCGCCATTTTGCAAAATTAGACAATCTAACCCTTAGATCTTTTACAATGCTGCTCTGACATTTTTAAATAGGTGAATCTATCTCTGAGGAAATTACAGTCAAACCTGTGTAAGTGACAACTGGGTAAGCGAGAAAACTCTTTAAGTGAGTGGAATTGCCTGGTCCCGTCATTTTTAGCCCCTAAAACCTCTATGTATGAGAAATAGAAGCCTCTATAAGAGAAAGTCGTGAACCGCCAGATATATTTGTGTTCGAACCTCTATAACTAAGACTGCTATTTGTCTATAACTCTATAAGCGAGAGTCTGGCATGGAGGTAGTTCCCCGAAAACATAAACACATGTTTTCGGGGAATTACCTAACATTGTCTTTGTGGAAATTTGGCCCTTACTTACAATCGATGTTACTACCTTACCACAGTTGACATCAAGTGCTAAGAAAGCTTAAGTCTAGCGCAATGTCTAAAAGAAAAATCCGAGTTTTATCTCTGAGTGAAAAACTTAAGATCGTGAATGCGTTTGAGTGTGGAAAATCGCGTAATGAAATTCAGAGTGAGTTTGGTCTACCAGAATCAACCTATTATAAAATTATCAAGTCAAGAGACTATAAAGTCTCAGTGCTCTGAAGGACACGGAAATATTAAGAGGAGTCGACATTCCGAGTTTCCCGACATTGAAAACTGCCTTTTAGAATGGATCAAACAAACCCTTAACAAGAACATTCCCATAAATGGACCCCTGTTGAAACAAAAATCTAAAGACTTTGCCACAAGATTGGGAAATCAGAACTTTTCGGCTAGTAATGGCTGGTTAGAAGGTTTTAAAAGACGTCATGATATAGCTTTCAAAAAAGCCGCTGGAGAAAGTAGATCTGTAGACCAAAGCGTGTGTAACCGATGGACTGAAGAACTGCCAAGTCTCTTGAAGGGGTATGATCCAAACGACATTTACAATGCGGATGAGACAGCTCTATTCTTCAAGTGTCTTCCTGATAAAACATTCACATTTAAGGGCGAAAAATGTCATGGAGGTAAACAAAGTAAGGAACGTCTTACTATTCTTCAATGCGTTAACATGACCGGTACTGATAAGCTACCTCTTTTAATGATAGGGAAATCAAAACGACCTAAATGTTTCAAAGGTGTCAAGACTTTACCTGTTGATTATGCCAATAACACAAAAGCTTGGATGACCAAGATATTATTCAAGGATTGGTTGAAAAACGTCGACAAGAAAATGATGATGAAAAACAAAAAAATCCTGCTTTTCATTGACAACTGTGCTGCCCACAATGACTTACCAACATTCGAAAACGTAAAAGTCATGTTTTTGCCTGCCAACACCACCAGTCAACTTCAACCTTTAGATCAAGGTATCATTCACACATTCAAACGCTTTTACCGCAGAGAAGTTGTTCAACACACCCTTACGTGTCTCGAAGCAAGCAATAACCATGATATTGACGTACTCCTAGCCATGAAATTTGCAAGGAAAGCATGGTACAAAGTAAGTGACGTTACTGTCAAGAACTGTTTCAAGAAGGCTGGATTTTGTATCAGCACAGATAAACAGGAATTTATACCTGAGGATAATGAAGTTGAAGCTGGACCTAGCAATGAGGATTGGGCCAAGCTTGTGTGTCACGAATATACTGGTGATGTGTTAACGCCAACCTTTGAAGACTTTGTACAAGTTGACGACCTCCTGGCTACCGCCGGAGAATTTACCGATGACGATATCGTGCACAATTTCGCGACAACGTGTACTGACGGAAATGACAGTGAAGATGAAGCCGACCAATTGCAGACTTTGGATACAGAAGTAAAAAACATTCCAAAGAAGCAAGAAATTTTAATTGCACTGGAGAATATACACAAATTTTTTGAATACTCTGCGGTTGTTGATAAAACAATATTCGATAATATTTACGAATTAGAAAAGCATGTTCACAATTTGAATACGGAAAAACAGAAGAAAATAACAGATTTTTTTAAATAGATGTGCGAGGTTCATTATTTTTTATTTGTGAGAAAAAACAACAGATTTTGTTTTAAAAGATGTGTGAGATTCATTATTTACTATGTATGTATTTGTAAGAAGAAAATTAAAGATTTCTTCGAATAAATGTGTGAGATTTTTTTCCTATTTGTAAGTAGAATGAAATACATTACACATATGTACATACATACATACATGTTTTACATTTTTTTTAATTCAACCCCTATGAGTGATAATGGTAACTTAGAAACCTTCATTAGCTAGAAACTCGGGTTAGTGAGAAACCTCCATAAGCGAAACAAACCTTGCGGTCCCTTGAACTCTCCCTTATCCAGGTTCGACTGTATATGGCCTACACTTGTATTATTATTATCCTCATGACATTTCGCATGGAGTCTCCAAGCAAGAATTTTTCAAACCAACACACATAGGATTACAATTGGAACTGAAGAAAATCAAGTTGAGACTGAACAGATTGAAATAAAATCAAATCAATTTCATGGGGGTAGAACATTCAGTATGCTTCAAATTGATTCATTTGATTACTTTATCATACAATGTGTTTCGAAAAAGGTGGCTCCGTCTCTAGGATAGGTAAAAACTGAAAAATAATTGGGATCTCTGTAAGAAATTTTCCTAGCACCATCCGCTTTCAAGATGAAGGGCGTTGAAGTATTGTATAAATTTTCCACAATGGTTGAAGAAAACAACTGTATCATTCTTTCGCCAAAACTACTGGCAATATTGTGATCAATTTCAAAGGATTTTGTTTTCGGAGTTGATTCATGAAATGAATTTATTTTTATATTTGACTCTCATAGAGGGTGCTAGTCTAACCTAAAAACGTTAATTGAACTCTAGAATTCTAAGGAGAAATAAAAAGGAATAGTAAGTATTATAACATTATTGAAGATTCTTATAATGACTTAAGGTAAGCTTTATATGCATTATTCATGCTAATTTCTTACAGTTTTATGAATGGGGGAGTCTATAACCAGAAAACCGATTGGAGTAAAATGGAATTGATTACTGTAGAATACGTGTCATAGTTATGGAAAACTTCACACTAAAATTAATTCCATTTGGAAGATCCACGTGAAAGCTACGAAAGAAAGACTGTTTTTTTGCAAACTTCAACAGCCTGTATCTTTTTACCAGGGCTGAATCAGAAAAAATGGAAAATAAAAAAGTGTTTTATTGATGAGGGGAATCTAGGGTTGAAATTAATGTACAACTCAAAGACTCGCCCTGTATAATATATGGTCTTTGCAGACTTGACTTCGATTTCTTATCCAGGATTCCGGAAATCTTGTTAGTGCAAATGCAAATGAGCGATAATTTAAGGAAGAATATAATACCAAACTGAATCGAATGAGTAATTATATATTAACGAATATATGTTTGTCCCCACTTGTGTTTAAATCCATAAATTGGAAGAAATCAGATTAAAAATCCTACTCCATCACCAGAATGCACGAAGGAATAAAATATGACCTGGCCCTGAAAAACGAACCTTATGAACGAATTGATACACAAGGACGTTTATTTCAGTCCTGCCAAATGTTTATCCATTAAAGTGCGCCTTACTAGCATCTCCGTCTTCAGTCGCGGCTAATCGGATGTGACAGCACAATTTCCTATTTTATGGGAAAACTATCCGGCCAATTGAAATTTGGAAAAAAAATATCTGAATCATCGCTTTCTTAGAAAGACTCTTTATATGGAGCATTTTTTCGATTTTCGCAACAGTTTTCGAGTAAAATCGAACGGAACATAATGGTGAATATGCATTTTCAGGGCAAGCGATTATCTATATGAATAAAAAAGGATCTATGGTCTGCCGATATTTTGACCATGCAAAACGTCCAAACGACGTTGTTGTTTCATTATTGTCAGGTCAAGGTTTTTATAACGGAATATTTCCGAAAAAAATGTACGGAAAAAAGAACAAAGCCTGCCTTTTTCCTCCAACCATAGAACTCTATAAAACGTAGGTATGAAGTATTCGACAAAGAGAGAAATCATAGAGTACTTTGACACTTCGACACTTATGTTGATAGGTTACGGTTACTGCAATCTGTATTTACATAAACAAACCACCTGTGTTATTTGTTATTTACAGTAAAACATGTTTCTTGAAAGGGTTTAATAGTTAATCATTGTGTTTAACATTAATCGTTGTGTTGTGTGATTTGTGTTACTCATTATCATTCAGGAAAATGCCACTAATGAGGCGTCCAAATATTGGTCGGCGGACGCGTAACGCAAGAGGACTTTCAAATTAGCGATTGGGCGACAACAGAATGAGAGGTTCTCAATCTCAAGCAAGATCTGTCTCAGCTTCGGATGAATCCATAATATCGATCTCAGGCGAGATACAAGAAATATAGTATCCAATGAAATCATCAACTTTGAACGTTTGGCATTTAGATATGATCCCACAGTCGATTATGCTGGCAATAATGTTTCATTTCGGAACCATGAGCATTATTTGTCAATGCTGCAATGCTCTGAGATATCGAAACTAACCCCCAGGATTATGTTGTTTGAACGGAAAACTCAAATTGCCACAACTGACAACGCTACCAGAACCTGTGAATTCGCTATTTTCAGGACATTACAATAGTGTGTTCCAAATGAAATTTTCTGATTCAACCATAATTAAGGAACAAAGTTTCAACCCAACTTTTAAGGTATTTCATTTTCTATATCAAACAAACATATTACACATTGATTATAACATTACATGCAAACATGAAAATGCTGTTAAGACTCATTGACGAAATTTCAACAGATTCAAGGACAAATTCACCATCGTGAGAAATCATCGTGCAATTACAACAACTTTTGCATGATCGTAATCAATTGGTTTTTGAATTTTTGATGAGGTTGTTTCCTCTCGGTCCAGGTTTTTAATAGGGAAAGACGGAATAACATTTGGCAGGAGTACACCGAGAAACTTACACAGTATAATAAAGAAATAAGGAAGGCCAAAAGGCTTAACTTTCAAGCTTTTTGTGAAAATATCACTTCCACTCCCATCGCAGCCAGACTTCAAAAAGTCATGGCAAAGGGGGGCACCAACCCCATACTGTCACTTAAAAAGCCAGACGGGTCACACACTGAGGGAGAAGAAGAACTATCGATTCTTCTTCGCAAAACACATTTTCCAGGTAGTGAACCCATAAGCAGTATTGAAACAGCAACCGAGTTCACCAAAAAATCCGGCAAGGATGATTGGGATATTGCTAGAAAGATATTCACAAGACAACGACTGGAATGGGCAATTAGTACATTCCAGCCGAATGAATCACCAGGAGTAGATGGTGTGTTTCCTGTACTCCTGCAGAAGGGAGCGGAAGAAATTCTTCCCCATCTGCTGAAAATCACAAGAAGCAGCATAGCACTGGGTCAAATACCTGATAATTGGAAAAGGGCAAAAGTAACCTTTATCCCAAAAACAGGAAAAAAAGACTGGACTGATCCCAGATCCTTTAGGCCCATTTGCCTAACTTCGTTTTTGCTCAAAACGATGGAGAAGGTAGTAGATAACTACATAAGAACGGAGAATCTGGAGAAGAAGCCACTTCACAACTGTCAGCATGCGTACAGGGCAGGACGTTCTACGGAAACTGCGCTGTATGGGCTGACTGAAGGCATCCAGAAGTCTCTGAACAATAAAGAAATCGCATTGTGCGCTTTCCTAGATATATCTGGGGCCTTTGACAACACAACACATGTATCTGTCAAAGAGGCACTTGTAAGACGAGGAGTAAACGATACCATTATAAAATGGTTGTGTAAGGTGCTCTCGACGAGGACAGCTGAGACATTGGTGGGCAGTCAGGAGTATTATCCCCCCTCCTATGGAGCCTGGTAGTGGATGAACTATTGCACAGGCTTACGGAGCTTGGCTTCGAATGCATAGGATATGCCGATGACATAGTCCTAAAAGTAAGAGGCAAATTCGAGGATGTCCTCTGTGAGTTGTTGCAGAGGGGCCTCAGAATTATTGAGCAGTGGTGCTTATCAGTGGGTCTCAAAATCAACCCAGCAAAGACCACAGTAATTCCCTTTACTCGGAAGAGAAACCTTCCAGCTATGAAGTCCATTTCGGTAAATGGAGTTGTTGTAGGATGGAAGTCTGAAGTCAAATATCTGGGAATCACCCTAGATAGTAAGCTTCTGTGGAATGAGCATGTTAAAATTACTGCTAGTAAAGCGATAAGGGCTTTAATGGTGTGCAAAATACTATCCGGCAAAACTTGGGGGTGTAACCCTAAAATACTGAGATGGATGTACATCATGATTGTAAGACCGATAATAACATACGGGGCAGTAGTTTGGTTTGCTAAAGCAGGGCAGACAAGCACGAGGAGAATACTCGACAAGGTACAAAGGCTTGCCTTTGTTTGCATCACTGGGGCTATGAGAACATGCCCGACTAGAGCACTTGAGGTCATCATAGATCTCAGCCCTCTACATCTAGTGATCAGAAGGGTAGCCCATGAAGCTATCCTTAGAATCTCTAGGGAAGGTACAGGGAATGAGAGAATCAAAAGTCAGAGAGCCTGGTCCTCCCTGAACAAGTACATCTCATTAGCGAACCTACCCAGCGATGTTATGATTAAAAAAGTAAGCATCGAGAAGAACTTTGACTCAATGCTATGTAAAAGGGAAGAATGGGAAAAGGAATACACTACCCAAAAACTCAAAGCAAATACCGTTAAATGGTATACAGATGGTTCTAAAACCACGACGGGGGCCGGCGCTGGAGTATACGGGCCTAGAACTAAATGTACACTATCGCTAGGCTCCTACTCGAGTGTTTTTCAGGCAGAAATACTTGCTATCGAAAGATGCATAGACATAAACCTGGAAAGAAACTATCAAGGGTGTGACATAGTGATCCATTCTGATAGTCAGGCTGCTATTAAAGCACTGAACTCCCATGTCATCGACTCAAAGCTGATATGGGAGTGCCGAAGGAAACTCAATGAAGTAGGCAAGAATAACAAGGTCTCCTTAGTATGGGTTCCTGGGCACTCAGGAATCAAAGGAAATGAAGAGGCCAACACTCTAGCCAGAAAGGGAGCACAAACGCTACCTACTGGCCCAGAACCTTTCTGTGGTATAGGCAAATGTACCTATAAGGAAGAGTTTTTGGAGAAAGAAGGAAATGAAAGAGGGGCACTGTGGAGGAATTCTCCAGGAATAGAACACTCTAAAAAGTTCCTTCGGAACTTTGAAATTGCTAGATCCAAAAATCATCTGGATCCCAGTAAGAATAAGTTACGCCTCCTCACTGGTTTCCTCACAGGACACTGTCGCCTAAGGAAGCACATGATGAGAATGGGCTTATCAGAAACTGACGAGTGCAGATTTTGTGGGGAGGAGGAGGAAACCCCTGTTCACCTGATCACAGAATGCCTCGCCATTGTGAGCCTGCGCAAAAGATACCTTGGACAGGAGCATTATAGGAGGAATGAGAACTTAGCCTCCTTGAAGCCCTCACAGATATTAGAATTCATCAGAGCTCTTGAGCTGAGGGGCGAGCTGTAGGTTGCGAAAACAGCTCTGACAAGGGGGCACAATAGACCTTAAGGTCGCAGTGGAACGTAACCCCTTACCAACTATCAACTATCAATCAATTGGTTCAATTGTTCAAAACATCCTTAGAAATGATGCATCTGACAAACATAAATTATTGATCAGAGCAAATAAAAGGCCAGCAGGAGAACATGAGAGACGTTTCAATGTTGAATGAAGTTGCTGTTGAGGTAGAGAAGATATGGAGTATCGCGACATTGTAATTCAACGACGTGAGGGTGGCAATCTCCGACGTATCAATGAAACACATACTATGTATGATGCTTTCTTTACAATATCCACTAATGTTCTTCTGGGGAGAAGATCGATATCACTTGTTGATCAAGATGATTAACCCAGAGACTGGTGAGTATTGATAAATTATATTATGAAGAATATAGTAAGAATGCATTTCGATAAGATATCTCCAGAGAATAAGGTCCTTAGATTTGTGTACCATTTATCATTTTCTACTATATTTTCGTACTTTTTACAACCACTTTGTCAGAGTAATGTCGTTTCAAAAATTTTATGTTTCATTTCCTTATCAACGTTGATTATTCTCTTACAGGTCACGAAACAAACAAGAAGGTCATTTGTATGCATATTGTTTCATGATTCATCTGAACGAGGACAATCATATTTTGAAATGCCCCCGATTGTTCCATCAGTTCGCCGTTGATAAGTATTTCAAAATTGAAACAGAGAAAGTTGCATTCAAAAGATGCGCGATGCCATGAACGAAGATGAAAATATTGTTGGTCGACTTACTATTTTATCAGTAACATATGGGGGAAGCCCCAGACACTTTCACGAATATGCGCAAGACGCTATGACTTACGTGCGTCATTTTGGTTGACCAGATTTGTTTATTACTTTCACCTGCAACCCAAAATGGTTCAAAGTCACTGATTTGCTATTGCCTGGTCAGTCATCCAGTGATCGTCATGACATCGCAGCACGAGTATTCAAGCAGAAACTCAAAGCGCTAATGGATTTCATTGTAAGATATCATGTTTTTGGAGATGTACGATGTTGGATGTATTCTGTAGAGTAGCAAAAAAGCATCATGCTCAAATTCTTCTATGGGTGGCTGAAAAAATCAGACCCAATGAATCGACTCAATCATCAGTGCAGAAATTCCTGATCCAGATGTAGATCCAGAATTGCATGAAATAGTGCTGAAAAACATGATGCATGGACCGTGTGGTGAACACAATCGTGAATCACCATGTATGATCGACAACAAATGAACCAAGCGTTATCCACGTGCTTTATTGCCAGAGACAATAGGTAACAGGTAATGATGGTTACCCCCCTGTACCGTCGTCGCTCTGTTGAAGATGAGAATGAGATGAGTTAAGAATAATGATGTTGTAGTAATCAACACCTGGCTTGTTCCATATTCGAGGCTGCTGTCAAAAACATTCAAGGCACATTGCAATGTTGAGTACTGTAATTCGGTAAAATCTATTAAAAATGTTTGCAAGTACATCACGAAAAGCAGTAACATGACTGTTTTTGGTATTACATCTCCAAATAGTAACAATGAGGTGTCACAATATCAGATATGTTAGTAGCAATGAAGCTATTTGGAGAAATTTGACAAATGAAGTCGTCAATTATCCAACCGAATTCTTGAATTTGTTGGATTTGCCAGAATTACCTCCACACAATTTGCAGCTGAAGGTTGGCTCAGTAATTATCATGCTACTCAACCTTAATCAGCCAAAATTGTGTTACGGAACTAGACTTTCTGTTAAAAGAGTTTTTACAAACTTGATAGAAGGTACTATTATCATAGGAAAGTTCAAAGGTGAGGATGTCCTTATTCCAAGGATTCCACTAATGCCATCTGATTTTCCTATTGAATTTAAGAGTGTCCGGTTTGTGGAATAAACCTTGAATTGCCCTGTTTTTCGCATGGGCAGTTGTATGTCGCCTGCTCGAGAGTTGGTAATCCATCTGCTCTATTTGTTTTCTGTCAAGAGGAGAAAAACAAAAATATTGTGCATTATAGGGCATTGCAATAAAGAATAATTTAGACATTTGGGTGTTTTTTTACTTCGTAATATATTTGGTCTTAGTGTTTTTCTTTAGGTACACCTCACAGCTAGTATAAAATGATAATATATTATAATATAATAAGGAGGAAGATCAAGATGATGAAAGAAACACTAATGAACAGTTCAGAAACAATAGAAAGAGAACAAAAAGACCCAACTACTATAAGCCTGGCCGTCCACTGGAAGCGATTTGGGGCTTTTATGAGCTACGCGTTTTACGAGCGCCGATGAGCTTTTACGACCGTAGCGGTCTCAGGCTTCAGGGTCGTCCACTAGCAAATAATTCGCGAGGTTTCGGTTCGTTCTTGTTCTTGCGTAGCAGAGGATTTGTAATTCGGATTTCCGTGTTTATTGAAGAAATTGTAATTCGGGATTGATTCAGAATTAATAATTAATTTCTTGGATTAATCTTACTTGATCGGGCGTATGTTTGCTACGGAATGGAGAAATTTTTTGTGCTAAGGTAGATTCAAATTTAGAAAAAATGAAATTATCGGGAAAAATTCACCATCTTGTTAATGAATCGGAAAAACCTTCAAAAATTTACAGATGTAGGCGGCGTAGTTAAACTGAGTTGCCATAAGACCGCCAAACAGATTATTATCGTATACTCATTTATAAAACTGCAATGGAAGTTGAAGTGTGAATGTTGATGACCTGGGAACTTCGGAAACAAAGGATGTGGAACTTCGAAACTAAGGCTGATTTGAGTTTTATTTTTGAAAAGTCACCTTCAGAAGACGTATCTAGAACGTGACTTCGAAACTTTAAAAACTGCAAACATCGAAAGAAATGATGGTGACACAAATATTCAGAAATTCTTAAAATTTTGCAAAATTGCATGCGTTTTTTAGAAAACAGGTCACTAGTAAAAATCCGTAACGTCTGATGAAGAAGAAACGTTGTTTATTTTGTGATCGAAACGATCGTTCTGCATATTGATTGGAACGTAGTTGAATCATTACAGTACGTATGGACCGTAAACACTTGAGCATATAGAAAAATGTTCGGAATAAAATTGGTCACAGACTAAAAAACAAATTGATATTAGATTTTGAGATAATAAAAACTATAGAAACCGAGATGATGGCGAAACGCGCTGGATTTATTATATTTGAAATGCTATGCAGCCGATTATTGCCAAATAGTCCAATTTCAGGTAGGCTACTACTCCTACAGAACCTCTGGGTGTGAGTTTAATGTGATAAAAAAGACAACATTCATCAACCTTTCAATCTGATCCATCTTAAATTCACCAACAATAAACAACGAGCTTCAACAAATATTCCGTTCACAAACCATACATTCCAATTGCCGACGGATAGCTCCTCTTTCCGAGCGTATAGACGCGGCAGATCCAAACTGATCGGGATACGATTGTGTTAGCAAAGGACTTAATCTGTCCAATATTAGAGCAGTGAACTGTATTAGGTTTTTATATTCTTTCGAAGTAAGCAAGTTTTCTAATTATAATGTTTATTGTACAGCAGTTCATTACAATCTGTCTCATTCTTCATATCTAAATCTCGGAAAGCACATATAGTGAGATAATTCCGATCCTAGCGTACGTCAAGAAAACATGAAAAGATAATATTGAGGAGATACAGAGTGGGTAACTGAAACATACTCATTTTCAATCCTTAACATTCCACCCACTTCATTTTATAAAGGTAAAATGATAAAGCCAAGCAGTAAATGAAAAATACAATCAAAATAAAGAACATTTTGTTCAACATTGATAACAAGTAAATATACAATTTAAGTGAGTCATTATAAATTCACTGAGGAAAATAGCTATAACGATATAGATACATGGGTACATCAACGAACAAATCAACTAAGAGGCGTCGCATTTAGGCACTGCTTTTGACAACAAAATCAACTTATTAACAGGACGTTCTAAAACGGTGGTAGCGGTTCGTAATTTTACTACACGAACCAGGCTATCTTTTCCGCAAAACACCTCGACTACTCTGGCTAAAGGCCACTTAGCAGGAGGGGTGCTTTCAGCAGTAATCAAAACAAGATCATTCGTTCGGAGGGAAGGTTAATTTGACTGCCCCTTATTCCTGACTTGTAGCGACTGAAGATACTCTCGCGACCATTGCTTCCACCAATGAGCAAGCATTTGCTGTATAATCCTCCATCTTTCATTAGGAGAAATTTTAAGATCTAAACAAGAAGGCTCAGGAACAATGAAAGAGGGTGAATTAATCAAAAAATGAGCAGGAGTAAGTGGCTGTATATCACTAATATCATCGTGCAAACTCATTAAGGGCTCGAGTTCAAGCAGGCCTCAACCTGTGTCAGCAGAGTATAAAATTCCTCGAATGTTAGAGTATGAGAGGCTAAAACTCGTCTTAGATGATGCTTGGCAGATTTGACGGCAGCCTCCCATATTCCTCCAAAATGAGGAGCAGCAGGTGGATTGAAATGCCAGTTGATGCCCTCAGCAATAAGATTTCCTGAAATCTCATTAATAAAGCCAGTATATTTCTGGAATAATTGCCTGAGCTCCTTATCAGCTCCAATAAAAGTTGTTCCACGATCACTATAAAGATCGGAGCAAAATCCACGTCTAGAAGTGAACCTTCTAAAAGCAGCAATAAACTCTTTGGATGAGTAACCAGAGACCAATTCTAGGTGTACTGAACGTGTGCTCAAGCAAATGAACAAGGCAATATAACCTTTATGAGTCTTTTGACCACGACCTGGGGAAGCTCTAATACCGTAAGGCCCCGCATAGTCCACGCCAGTCTTGAGAAAAGGACGACTAGATCGAGTTCTGAAATCCGGTAAATTACCTAATTTTTGATACATAGCGCTTTTTCTGTACCTCAAGCAAGAACTACATTTATGAATTACGCTCTTTACTAGCTGTCGTCCCCGTACTATCCAGAAATCTCTTCGTAGCGTGGCAAGTGTTAATTTGACACCACCATGTAAAGTTTTTAAATGATAAAACTTTACTAGAAGTGAAGAAAGTGGCGATTCATAAGGCAAAATTAGTGGATGCATTTCTTCGAATTCGAGAAAAGAGTTCTGTAGTCTACCACCCACTCTGATCAATTTATCATACAGAAAGGGATCCAATTTCAAAAGTTTGCTACTTTTTGGTAATGAACGATTTTCATTTAAAAATTTAATCTCTTTTGAATAATGAGATTGTTGCACCAAGTAAACCCATGTTAGACGGGCTCTGTTCAGTTCATGAGTATTCAACTCTATTGTATCAGGAATTGGAACGTTCATAAACCAACTGAACGAAAACAAATTCAGTCTACGAGATTCGTCTACTTTATTAAACTTACCGAGAAATCTCAAAATATGAGCAGTAACTTTTAAAAGTTTTTGTACATTCGAGAGTCTTTCAAGTAGATCCCAAATTGGGTAAGGATGTCCCTCTATTAGCAAATTTGAAGTGAAATAGCAATTAGTAACCACCGATAAGGTGCAAGCATCGGTAAAACTTTTAGAGGTCGCGGCATATGGATCAGTATTACTTGTCAGCCATTTAGGACCCTGCCACCATAATTGATAGCTCAACAAGTCACTTGGCTTCAGACCTCGAGTAATACAGTCAGCTGGATTTTCAATTCCTCTGACATGTCTCCAAGAAGCATCAGGAATCAAAGTGTGAATTTTGGAGCACCTATTTGCAATGAATGTAGGCCATCGTGAGGGATGGTCTTTTAACCAAAACAAGCCGTCAGTGGAATCGGACCACAGATGTATCTTGCAGTTTTTTATTTGTAAAGCATCAAAAATTTTTCGATTAAGTTTAGCCAGCAAGGTTGCAGCGGATAACTCCAGCCTTGGAATAGTGAGCAAGGGTTTTATAGGTGACACTTTTGTTTTGACTTGAAGTAAATTTACCACAATCTTATCTCCATGGATAATGCGAAAATACACCACGGCTCCATAAGCAAATTTTGAAGCATCAGCAAACCCATGGATTTCACAGATATTAGCATCAGGGCTATAACCCAACCAGCGATTGAGTTTGAGACCGTTAAGAACAGAAAGATCCTTGTACCAACACAACCATTGTCTGGTCATATCTGAATCTAATGTGTCATCCCAATCTATTTTGTTGACCCAAAGAAGTTGCATAAGAATCTTTGCAGTGATAATCACAGGTGAAAGACACCCTAGAGGATCAAATAGCTTGGCTATTTTAGAGAGAATAACTCTCTTAGTAAGAGTTTTATCGTTACAATCAGAGGTGCTTCCGACTCTGAATATAAAACTATCAGTTTCTGGGCTCCAACCTAGGCCGAGAATACTGAATATACTATCATCAGTAAAATCATAAGATTGAGTGTTCGCACCCTCACTATCGGAGATATTATTTAAGAGGTTATTGTTGTTAGCTAGCCATTTATGTAAAGCAAAGCCACCAGAGCTACAAATCTTAACAAGTTGCTCCTGTTTCAGTAAAGCTTCCTCCAGAAACCTCCTGAAAGGGTGTCATCCATGTAAGTCTCTTCTCGCAAAATACTAGCGCCTAATGGGAATAGATGTTGTTCATCATTGGCAAGATGTCTGGTTACTCTAATGGCCAAAAAAGGGCTAGAAACCATTCCATATGTCACCGTTTGAAGCTGCCAAATTCTTATTGGTTCATCACAGCTGAATCTCCAAAGTATACACTGAAAGACTTGATCGCTACGATGGACCAATATTTGGCGAAACATTTGTTGGATATCTGTAATAAATACGAATTGGTATTTTCTCCAACGCAGAGTTAAAGATGTTAAGTCAGGCAGTAGATTAGAACCACAACGCAGATAGTCATTTATTGAACAATCATTCAAGGCTTTAGCAGAGCCATTGAACACCGTTCGCAGCTTAGCAACAGATCCAATTTGTCTCAGAATTCCATGGTGAGGCAACAAATAACGAACATTAGCAAGATTGTGGTCACTCGCCCTTTTCATATGATTGGAATCGATATAGTTTTGCATGAATTCACGGTAAAGACGACCGAATTCAGGATTCTTCTCGAACTTTTTCTCCATTCTTTCCAAAGATTTTTTAGCAATGTCATAAATGCCAGGAAAGCTCAAAACAGATTTATCATCTACCTTAAATGGCAAATGTACTATATAACGACCATTTGGTGCGCGGGAGCAAGTATCAGCAAAAAAATTCTCAGCAGCAATTTCATCAGGTGTGAGATGTCTTTCAACATCGTTGAAGTCTTCCAGTGCGAAAAATTTAGATAAAAGATCACTCACCAACGTCTGATCATCAGACACCTGCAAGACCGAAGGCGAATATTCGTAATATGAACTTGGAGTGTTTCCAGAAACCATCCATCTAAGAGCTGTTTTCATAGCTACTGGCTCATTAGGTTCACCACGAACAATTTCACCCTCAATAATTTTAGCATGTACAGAAGATCCCAAGAGTATTTCTATCTGCCCCTTATTAGCAAAATAAGGATCAGCTAGAACAAGATGTCTTTAGTGAGGAAAAGCAATTTCACTATTTTGTAGGTTAGGTGCATAAGAAGTTATTCTTGGAATAACAAATGCTTGTACTGAACAACTAAATTCTGAGTTGAACCTAGGTTTCAGAATAAAATTAACCAACTTCCGGCAAGTGTAATGCTTTCTTCCTCCAACACCAGAAATTGGCAAGTTAACTGGTTGATATTTTAAGTTGAGTCTTTGATACAAACTTTCAGAAATAAAAGAAGTTTGAGAACCCTGATCTATAAGAGCCCTAGCAATAATGACATTATCATCATCAGAACAGACTTTAACCATGACCGTAAAAAGTAAGACGCTATTCGGAACTCTACTACATTGATTAACAGTAATGGTTTCGGCAATGGAGCAATTGATTGATCGTGAAGTCGAAGGACCAGAATCAAGATGTTCATGGTTGTCATTCAATTGCAAGTTTTTAGGAACTGAGTTATTTGTATCGTTCTCAATATGAAGAGAAGAATGATGTTTATAGTGACAAATTTGGCAGCGTTCTTTAGAAGTACAGTTCTTAATGATATGATGACCAAGGCAGTTTAAGCAACGTTTCTGATCGAGAATAAATTCCTTTCGCTGTTTAGGGCTTTCCTTCCTATAGCAATCGCAGTACATGAAAAAATGATTCTCATTACAAAGAAGACACTTATTTGAT
Source organism: Myrrha octodecimguttata (assembly GCA_958510865.1). Lineage (NCBI taxonomy): Eukaryota > Metazoa > Arthropoda > Insecta > Coleoptera > Coccinellidae > Myrrha > Myrrha octodecimguttata. Next base: position 13,577,016 of record OY294062.1, read on the forward strand.
TGAGTTACCACCTGATGTACTCTGGCATTCGAGAACAAGATTGGTCTGGAATTTTTCGGTGTAGGAGAACCATTTGAACCACAAAAAGTTTTATTGCTATCTTCTAATGCTTCCAAAACAGTAACTTGATTTTCCAAAAATGCCATCAATGTAGCATAAGTTGGAGGTTCTAAGGAACTGGAAGAATTGCCGATATGTTTTTCCCACTGTTTTCGCGTTTCCGAATCTAATAGGGATACAACATGGTATACTAAAATATCATCCCAAGTAGTGACAGGACGTTTGAGCACCTCAAGTGCAGCTAACGGTGTGCTGATTCCGGAAATTATTTTCTTAATTTCAGAAGAAGATTCTCTCTTCATTGGTTTCATAGCAAAAATAGCAGAAAAATGAGGTGAAACGAAACGACGTTTGTTTTCGTATCTATCCTGCAATTTTTTCCAAGCAATAATAAAATTTTCTTCAGTAATTGCGAAACTCATCATCGATTTCGCGCAAGATCTGAGAATGGTTAGTTTCATATTAAGACCAAATTTTATCTAAGTTATCCATTCGGGTTTAACAGTTACTCAATGTCATTTTTGAGGAGCCATCCTTTTTGAAATTAGTGTAAGACCTCGCAATTCTAGTAGCCAAAGATTGTTGTTCAAGCAATAAGTCGCTCATTTCGTTTGATAAGCAAGTGATGGAAATATAAGAAGCAAATGAAGCAAGAAAATAAAGCAGAGCAAAAGCAGCACCTAAAAACTCAGCCTGTGAAAAGCAATTCACAATGAAATAATTAGAAGCAAATATAAGAACGTTCTGAACTTTCAAGCAAGTACCAAGCAAAAATAAATTGAAATTAAGTATTAACAAGAAAGCAATTAAAAATGAAATAATTAGAAGCAAATATAGAAAGTTTTGAACTTTCAAGCAATTACCAAGCAAAAATAAATTGAAATTAAGTATTAACAAGAAAGCAATTAACAATGAAATAATGAGCAGCAAATATAAGAAAGTTTTGAACTTTCAAGCGATTACCAAGCAAAAATAAATTGAAAGTAAGTATCAACAAGAATAGGTGAATAAAAGTGAATTTCAGATTCGATTCAGCATAAAAAATCAAATCATATGTTGAATTCCAAAACTAAACATTCAGGATAAACAATAACCACTATCTTGTAATTAATATTTCGCAATTAGAAGTAAATTCTTCTGATATCCAGCAATAATCAGGAAAAATACACTATAATGTCAATCAGTAAGAAAATTTTCAAATTGTTCACTGATTTATTATATTTCAATGTGAAACACAGAATCCCAGATAACACGATGAAATGTTGTTTACCTTGTGTCCGATGATAAGCTAGGTTCTTGGCGATTTTATCACAATATAGCTTGTTATATTTTGCCCCACATAGCATCCACTGAATTTCTTCTCAGAAAATTAGTCCATCAAACAGTTGAAGTATATGGCTCTCTATTTGTAGATACAATATATTTTCGACGAAACTAACAATGAGATGAAGTGTAAATCTCACGAACATCAGTGAATTCGCTGAACAGGTAGAGTTGATTACTTGACAGGCTGATCGACCATATGACTGTCTTGGAATATCAGGGAAAATTCCGTGAACTCACAGCAAAATTCAAAATTCGGCACGACTGGACCACTAAATGTTAGCAAAGGACTTAATATGTCCAATATTAGAGCAGTGAACTGTATTAGATTTTTATATTCTTTCGAAGTAGGTTTTCTATTTATAATGTTTATTGTACAGCAGTTAATTACAATCTGTCTCATTCTTCATATCTGAATCTCGGAAAACACATATGGTGAGATAATTCCGATCCTAGCGTACGTCAAGAAAACATGAAAAGATAATATTGAAGAGATACAGAGTGGGTAACTGAAACATACTCATTTTCAATCCTTAACAATTGCGCCGCTCGAATTCTCTCGAAAACGCCCGTATGAACTATCTGCCAGTCGACGAGGATACCTAGGATTCCCTTCATTTGGATCTGTCGCGCAAGTTCGTTCATTTACGCTCCTATCGCGCCTCTCGAAATCGCGTGCAGTGGACGACCAGGCTAATGGTTTCGTTACAGGAGAAGACCTTGATCATTTAGCTTTACATGAAACGGCATATGTTGAAGATATTCCAGAAGACTTAAAGAGTGTAAGAAACTCACCAGATTATGAATACTTGAAGAAAGCTATTGAAGGAGAAATGTAAGTGTTAGGAAAGAATGAAACATGGACATTGATTGATGAACCAGAAAGGGCGAAATTGATGGATTGCCAATGGGTATTTCTTATCAAATCTTGTGATAAGGATGGAGTCAAATATAAGGCTAGACTTGTTACCTAGGGGTTTATGCAGAAGAAAGGATTTGATTATAATGAAACGTACGCACCAGTAGCTCGGCTTACTACTGTCAGAGCACTGTTAGCTGTGACTTATTTTGAAAATCTAATTATTCAACTAATCGATGTCAAATCTGCTATTCTTCATGGAACATTAAAAGAATAAATAGTAATAATAATAATTATAACTTTATTTCACATATTACAATCCAATACAGAAGTGCTCGATTATGAAAATGAAACTTGTCAACTCATATACAGAGTGTTCTACAAGCTCTATGACAAACTTTGACAGATGGTAGCTGTGCTTATTCTGAACATTTTTTTCCTATGAACATAGGTCTGATTCGTTCTCATTTCGAAGTTACAAGCATTTGAAAAAATGTATATCCATGTTTTGATCAAGTAGACAGACATAAAATATAAATATAAATGGAATGGTCAAAGAGGACCAATACAATGGCCACCTCGTCCGCCTGATCTAAATCCCTTAGATTTTTATTTATGGGGACATATGAATCAGCTTGTTCATCATGTAGAAATCGAATCGCATCAACAATTACTTGATAGAATTCAAGATGCAGCAAACCAAATACGAAACGACCCAAATCTGATCCGCCGAGTAACGACATCTTTAGTTCGTCGATGTGAAGCTTGCATTCAAGCCGAAGGTGGATATTTTGAACAATTTTTATAGTATCAAAATTTCCATTTATAATTTGATTTGAATGTTCAGAATTAGCACAGCTACTATCTGTCAAAGTTTGTCATAGAGCTTGTAGAACACCCTGTATTACTAACATCTACAATACTCAATTTTCACCCAGAAAAAATCACAAAGAATACATGAATATAATATAAACCGCTCAGATACTCTTCAGAGGTTTCATTCATAGTATTCGGACATGTTGTATCATTCTAAGTTTAGTAATATCTGCCGTACATGTTTTCTGAAAATATTCTCGTTAGTTAAGCTTATTACTGATTGAGGTAACCTGTTAAAGGCCGATATGTTAGAGTATAAGCATCATTTTTCGTATTGTGACAGCCTGTGTTTTGGAAAACTATAAAGAACATTTCTACTGCTCTCTGCTTGAAAATTTGTCATGGAACCTTTATTTTTGAATGAAAAAACAGTTAGTTCATGAAGGTATATACCTGTGAAAATTGGAATATTGTTCGTCTTAATGTGGTTTCTACTGGTTTCATCGTGTCCGACCCCAAAATACTTCGTAGGGCTCGCTTCTGAATGATGAAATTAAATCTACATGATAGTTCCAGAAGGATACAAAGACGATGGAAGGATATGCAAACTCAACAAGGCACTTTATGGACTAAAGCAAGCACCCTATTGTAGGAATAAGAAATTGGATTAATTCATTGAGGAGAAAAACTTTATGAAGTCGAAGAATGATTCGTGCTTGTATTTGAAGATGTGAACGAAGTGAACACCCAAGAAGGACACGAAAAAAAGTTCATTTTATATAGAAAATATTGAAATAAATAAGGTTAATACAAATAACGTCACAAATTATAATTAACCAGTAAAAGACGAAATATAGACTGGAGCGATGGTTAATGTATTACACTACTCTACTTTTGGAGAGCTGAAAATAAGCGACTCAATAATTGAGAAAACTAATGTAAAATTGACCTCAAATACAGGAAATGTAGCCGAGAGATGCGACCTGTACACCGTTGGAGGGGCTCTTCCGGGCAATCGACGCATGGCTAGACGCAGAACCTTGAGGAAGTGGCAGGAAAGATGGGATAGAGAGGTCCAGTCCGCCAGCTGGACGAAGAAATTGATAAAGTAAATAGAGCCATGGATAGAATGTGGTCACAAAAAAACATGATATTACTTTACACAATTTTTGACCGAACATGGGTCTCACGGCAGCTTTACTTAGCGTATAGGAAGAACACAAGACGACCAATGCCATACGTGCCAGGTAAAAGATGACCCTGAACATATAAGTTATAAAAATGATCCTGAGATTTCTGATTTGAGGCAGAAACTTGATTTAATTTATGTCTTATCACTTGGTGAACCAGAATATATTCAACAATACAAAACAATCAAAAAGCAATATGATCAGAAGATTACTGAAAAAAAACAAAACTATTTAGCAAACAAGATCATATGCTCTGATAATAAGACTAAAACAACTTGGGAATTGATTAAATCATTAACTGGTAAAGGTAGTTCCAAAAAACAAGCTCTACCATCTGTCAATCCAAAACTACTAGTGGAAGATTTCAACACCTATTTTGTCAATGTTGCTTCCAATAATGTAATGATACCACAAACAGAATACAATGGTAGATTGAAGCACGTAAGTGGATCCTTCTTTGTTTTTGAAATTGAATCAGAGGAGATTATTAGAGTAGTCCAGCAATTGAAAAATTTTTTATCATCAGGTCATGATCAAATTCCTAATTTTATCATGAAAAAGGTTATTCACTTGATTGTTGAGCCATTAAGGTATATCATTAATAAGGCCTTTATAACTGGTATATTTCCAAGTGCACTTAAAGTTTCAATTGTTTCACCTATACATAAGTCTGGTACTGAGGTTGATCTTGGCAACTACCGACCGATTAATCTATTAACAACTTTTTCTAAGATATTTGAAAAGATTTTGGCCAATCGTCCAGTTAAGTTTTTCAGAAAACACGAAATTTTCTGCCCAGCCCAACATGGATACATGAATAAGAAAAATACAACAACTGCAGTTTTTGAACTAACTCAAAAAGTTATAGAAGCTTTAGAGAGAGGCAAAATTCCGATTGGTTTATTTCTGGATTTATCTAAAGCGTTTGATTGCGTTGATCATGATATACTTTTAAAGAAACTCAAAGCTTATGGAATTCGAGACAATCAACTCAAGTTAATGAAATCATATCTTAAAGGCCGAAAACAGAAAGTGCGTATTAATGTTGATAACAATATTTTTATATCTGAAGAAAAAGAGATCACTCGTGGTGTGCCACAGGGCAGCATTTTAGGTCCACTCCTTTTCATTCTCTACATCAATGATCTGCCCTTCAATATTAGTCAGTTGCTTAATATGATTTTGTATGTTGATGATACCAATATACTGAAATTACTAAATGATCTGATAAAGTTGGTTGAGGGATTGAGTAACGCATTTGTCGATGTGAAGGACTGGTGTTCCATGAATGGCTTGAAATTAAATGCTGGAAAAACGGAATGTGTAATTTTTCATAATTCTAGATCAAAAACTCAGTTACCAAGTAGTGTAGTTTTGGAGAACACTAATGTAGAAATTGCTGGTTCTACTAAATTTTTGGGTATTCATGTTGACAGCGAGTTGAAGTGGAAAAATCATGTAGATCAGTTGAACAAGAAATTAAATTCGTCTTTGTATGCCATAAATGTTTTGAAAAAGTCTGTAGATATTCCTACATTGAGGGTTGTTTATTTTTCATGTTTCCAATCTAACCAGTCTTATGGTATTGTGTGCTGGGGCAATAGTTCATTTATATCAAGCCTATTTGTTAAGCAAAAAATGATGATAAGATCTATATTTGGTATGAAATACAGGCAAACATGCAGGGGTGTTTTCCGTGCTCACAGAATACATACCTTGACTGGACTTTACATTTATAATTGCATAAAGTTTCTTCTGCAGCACAAAGAATTATTCGAGAAGTTCAAAAATAATAATTTAAAAACAAGGCAAATTGATCCATATCTCTATCCAGTACACTCTTTAACTGTGACCCACAATAATGCTATGTATAATATATGTGTATTAAATTGTATAATGTCCTACCAAAGCAATTTCGTAATGTAAATAGGGAAATTTTGTTCATTAAAAAATTAAATGAATTTATAATGAAATGTGAACCATATAATATAGAAGAATTTATGGATTTCTGTAAGAGGGAAAGGAATGTAACCCTTTAACTTTTATGCTTTTTTTTGACATTTATTCTTGTACATTCAAATGTCCTATGAATTGAATAAAGGTTATTGTTATTGTTATTGTTATGTTACTGTACTGTGGTAGGTGGACGGAGGAGAGAAGAGCGCTAGTGCAGAGTATTGGCAACCTACCTCTGATCGAAGAGATTATAAAGATAATGGCAGCAGACAAGACCTGGAACGCAATATACGAGTATGTCACTAAAGTTATGAAGAGAAAGGAGACCGAGGATAGAGAACGACAGGGGTAGGAGACACATACCGGGTTACGCACCTGATGTTCGGGCTTTGTAGCCTTTTCCAGGTGGCGATGATACCCGGGAAAAAAGGATGGTGGTTTAGTGGGTGCAAGTCCCACATAAATCCGCAGCAGGAAATCTGAGATCATAAGGCCCGCTACGTCCCCCAACCTCAGGGCCTAAAAAAAAATATACAGGAAATGTATTAGATACAAAGGGTAAATGCAAGCTGAGGTGTAGTAATAAAATTATATTCTCAATTTAGAATTCTTCAATTTCAAGAGACATTTCGAAAATTTTTCAGTTCTACAGGTGCAAAAATATATCAGTATCGATTGAAGCTAATGTTGGGAGGATTATTTTTTAGGTTTTTATGGGTTTTCACTCCCAACATCTGAAACAGAACTATTAAAATTTGAATAAAAATTGTTTTTTTCGTGAAAAACGCCTTTGCGGATTGCAGTATCAACTATTTGTCAAGAACAGTTTCTTGCAGAAAAGATTTCCTAATGAACAACACAGGAACAATACAAACGAAAAAGAAAACGAACTGTGACGTTTCAGAGTACATATCTGACTCTTTCATCAGACAAAATATAAAATTTTAAGAATTATTTTCTTTCGATTTGAGACTTTTGTCACATTGACAGTTTCAAGAAAACATAGCAACACAGATTTATTTGGTTTGAAATTTTTTAGTTCTACCTCCTTTTTGAGTAAATTCAGCCGAATAGGGTCAATTCCTACCGAACAATGAGCAAAATTACTTTCTCCATTTAACAAAATGCAAGAGGACTCTTGATTTTTCCTTCCAAATAATCTGATTCCAAAATCAGTATTTTTGTATTGTCCCAATCTATCATGAGATTTCCAATGGTCGAACATACATGGTTCGCTATTTGGGATTTTTGTACGTCTCTATTCCTTAGGAATAGATATGTTATATTCATATTGAGTTAGATCGATTGCTGTCCGAGTTGGTGTTCTGATCTCCAGGACATAGTGTGCTTATTATTTCTGATCGTTAACTGCTTATACATTGTTATAATTCTCCAGAAACTGCACTGCTGTTTGGGCACTGCCTTCAATGTCGGTGTATATAAATATTGTAATAAAGCTGTACATATATTTTTGAGTGTTTTAATGCTGTAACGGTACAGTGTCAGGGCCGTCTGAGAAGGAACATAAACTGATTAATCGCTACCACCTTAGATTAAAACCCTTCTCCAACTGTTTCAAAGCTACCCAGAGGTGATAAAGTCAATGAGAATTCCATAAAAAATATTCTCTTACTGAGTGGAATGAAGATACTGATTATATTCCTGAACGAGAACCAGAAATAGAAACTGTAATCAGGAGAAAACAAAGAACCCCCCAGAAAAAAAATGTTGATGATTTCGTCACATATCCCAGCACCAACAATATGTATCCGAAGCAATCTCCGGACCAGACAGAGTGAAATGGAAGGAGGCCATACTGGACATCAAATCCTTTGAGGAGAACAAGACCTGGGAACTCGTTGATCCACCAGAATTTCGAAGTAAATATTCAAGGCTTCTGCGAATCCTGTATCAAAGGTGTAGATTAACATTTTCCAAAACTAGAAATAGAGATAATGACTCATCAAAAATTGTACATTCAGATGTATGTGCACCAATGGATCCAGTATCTCACAATGGTTTCAGATATACTCTAACATTCTTGGATGATTATTCCCATTTCTCACATGTGTACTCACTAAGAACTAAAAGCGAAGTAAATAGTAAATTTAAAGAATATTTCATGTTCTCAAATTCATCGTCATCTTTACAGACTCTCTAAGTGCTATGGAAGGTATCAAACAGCTTTACCCAAAAAATGCCCTGCTACGCATCATCAAATCAAAACTGGGAAGGCTGACACAGTTGGGTAAACGTGTTGCTCTCGTTTGGGTTCCTTCCCACATTGGTATAACTGGAAACGAAACAGCTGATGCCATAGCCAGAGACACCAACATGGAAACTCCGCAACACCGGATTTTTCGAGTGCCCCATGAAGATCAGACATCGAATATCCGACTATATTGTAGAAATATATGGAAGGAGAGATGGCAAGCTGTAGAAAATAATAAACTGAAGACAATTAGCCGCAACTCAAATCCAGTTAACTATGAGGGGATTCCAAGAAGACATCAGGTCATCTTGACTCGCCTCAGAATCGACCATACCAGATATACCCACCAATTTCTCCTCAAAAATGAAAACCCTTAACGATGTATATCATGCGAAGAGGTGCAGACCGTAAGACATCTGATGATAGAGTGTCCCGACTTCAGGAGGAATCGGCAATCCTCAGGACTACCAGAGAACCTTGAAGATACCTTGGATCCAAAGAACCTTGACACGCTGCTGACATTTTTGAAATCTGTTCACATCTTTCACGATATCTAGAATTTCTCAATGTATATACTGTACTGTATTGCCGCTAATAACCTTCGTGGTTGATGCGGATATTCTAAATTAAAAAAAAATTCATTGTTCAATGAAAGTATCAATCGATTGCGATGTGATAACGGTGGGGAATATGAAAGTGAAAAATTGCAAGAGTTCTGTAGAGATAATAGATTTTTCGTTGAATATACTGTGGCTTATAGTCCAGAACAAAATGGAAAGTCTGAACGGATTAACTGAACATTAATTGGAAAAGCTAGAACCATGATGGATAATGCTCATGTTCCAAAAGAATATTTGTCTGCAACTGTCTATACTGCAGCATACCTAATCAATAGAAGCCCAACTAGTCTTTACAAAATGTAACCCTAGCCGAGTTGTGGTACCAAAGAAAACCTAATGTGAATAATCTTAAGGTATTGAAGAATGGAGGATACTATATACAAACTTGGCTTCTCTGTCGGCGAAGAAAAATGATCTGATTGCGCTTGTTGATCTTACTAAACCAGGCGTTGTTATGATTACAGAGAAATGGTTAGTTACATCCGAATATCTCTGATGCTTCATGCCATATTCCATGATATGTCATTTACAGGAACGACAGGGTTACGACGCCTGGTCATGGGGGTTGCTGCATCTATGCTTGTGTCAATATTATGAATAAATACTCCGTTATTCCACATTCTTATCCATCACCTGGTATAGACAATATTATGATATGTCGATGTCAAATTTCTCCATCACATCTTGTTCGACGCGATTGAGGATTTGTCGAACTCGAGAATGAATGTTTTTATTGCGGGTGATTTCAATTTAAATGACCTGGAGTGGCCAATCATAAACTCTTCATCTAATGCTGCACCCTCAGCTAAGTTCCTCGACATGATCAATAATTGTCATCTTCAGCAGCTCGTGGCCCGGCCGACAAGATTTCGCGTAGGTCAGAACTCAGTCAGAACATTGGATCTAATTCTTGTGAATGACAAAAATTTGGTCTCCTCCTTGGACTATGAGCCACCAGTGGGCAAATCAGATCACGCTGTCCTGCGATCCGAATTACAATTCTCTGTGAAGAATGGGTCGTCAGTATCTAGGAAGGAAATAAGATTACTGATTTTGAGAAGGTCGATGAGGAACTTATGCTGGTTAACTGGGACAATCTCTGGGATGCCGATGATGTCGAGGGTATGTGGAAGAAGTTGCAGTATATTGTCGTTGAGACTGTTGAGAGACACACGCGCTCGATCACAGTGCGACAGAATACAGTTAAACCTTGGATCGACGAGGGAATAATTCGTCAAATAAGATTCAAAAAATCTTTGTGGCAACGCTACATTAGGAGTAGGCGTGATGCTGACTTCGAAATCCATAGGAGATACTCAAACAATCTCTCTCTCAGTATAAAATCAGCTGAAAAAAATTTTGAGTCTAAGTTAGTTTCAGGTAGTGACAAGAAAAGTTTTTTTAAATACATCCGTCAAACATTTAATACCACTGTTTCTGTTCTGGTGATTCGTGATGAGTCAGGAGATCTCTGTGGCGATCATGTGAGAACCGCTGACACCTTTGCTGATACTTTCGCTCATGCCTTCTCAAAAGAGCCCGATGGCCCTCTTCCACGGATTACAACACCAAGAGTCCAGCAATCTTTTGAGATTGTTGATATAACTCCGGAGGCGGTTAGACAAGTCATTGGGTCCTTCAGAACTGGCACTGCTCCTGGTATGGATAGCTTATCGATAAAGCTTTTCAAGAGCTGCGTGAAATCTCTTGCCTGTCCACTTTCCAAGATTACGAACACCTCTCTCAGAACTCACCGTTTACCAAGTTGTTGGACAATGGCAACTGTGACACCTATATTCAAGAAAGGGAATCGACAGTCTCCTGAGAATTATAGACCTATCTCTTTGACTTCAATAGCCGTTAAAATAATGAATAAAATCATTTCTAATGCCATGCTGCCCTTTCTGCTTTACAATAATATCTTACCCAAGAGTCAGCACGGATTCATTCCAGGTAGGTCTATCATTACTAATCTGTTGGAGTGTCTCAACGTGTGGACAAATGCTGTTGATGTTGGTGAATCGATTGATGTAATCTACCTTGATTTCGCTTGAGCCTTCGATCGTGTTCCTCTTAGGAGATTGTTGCACAAACTGCAACATGTGGGTATTCGGGGCGATGTGCTTGCTTGGATTGAGACCTTCCTTCCGAGCAGGAAGTTTTGGGTAAGGGTGTGCTCAAGTAGATCCATCATGCGAGATGTATTAAGTGGCGTGCCTCAGGGGTCGGTTCTGGGTCCCTTTCTGTTTCTCATATATGTTTCGGATCTCCCGGCGTCTGTGACTTCTCAGTTCTGCTCATACGCGGATGATACAAAGTTATTCAACTTTCCAACTTCTCATCGTTCTGTTCTGCAGAAGGATCTCGATCCTCTGGCAAAATGGTGCAATGACTAGCTGCTTCCGTTAAATGTCGAAAGGTGTAAGGTGTTACATTTGGGAAGGAGGAATCCACATCTTCCCTTCTTTATTGAGGGGCAACAGATTGAAAAAGTTTCAGCTCATAACGATTTGGGCGTGATAATGACGGAGGATCTCTCATGGACTCAGCATAATGCGCACTGCACAAGCAAAGCAAGAAAGCTTCTCTATCTTTTCGGAAAGTCCTTCGCTGGTTGCGATCCTTCGACTGCAGCACAATTATTTAAGACCTACATTCGCCCAGTTCTGGAGTTCGCCGGTCCTGTCTGGTGTCCTTGGCTCATCAAAGATGCAAATCTCTTGGAATAAATTCAGCGGAGATCCACCCGCATACCATATGGCTTTGTGCGTCCAGACTATGAAAGTAGATTGGCTCTCATGGATATCACCAGGTTCTCGTTGAGGAGGTTGAGAGGCGTTCTCATAATCACCTATAGATCGCTACGTGGTCTCTTCGGTTGTGATCTCAGTCATCTTTTTGTGCTCACCCAGAATAATCTTAGAGGACACGCGTTCGAACTTTCACGAGAGAGATTCTTTACCACCACAAGGCAGTACTTCATTTCCAGCAGAGTATTCGAGACTTGGAATAGATTGCCGAACGAGATAGTTCGTGCTCCTAGTGTGAACAGTTTCAAAAACCAATTTGAATGCTGTGGAATTGCGATAGTGCGTTCATTTTCATTTTGTTATTTTCCATTCATTTTTGGCTCGATTTCTCTTCCGTTAATTTTTCGTTGATTTTTATCTCTCTGTGACAGCATTTCCCATTTTAACATTATTTTGAGTTTATAGGCGATGTCTCAACTCTTAAACAAGTTATAATAATAATGATAATAATAATTTGGTTGTTCTGTTTATTTTCACGTCCCTAAGCAAGCTTAAAAGTGCGTATTATTAGGGTATCATACAAATGATCACGAAGTTTAAGATATTAACAAGAATGAAATTGTCCATGTTAGGGATGTAAAATTTAGGGAAGGTGAATCTTTCTTGGGTCAAAATATGAACTGTGATTTAAAATTCGAAAGTATTGATCAACCCCATAATGGGGGAGGGGATACGGATTACATTAAAGAAAATGTAACGAATGAACTTGAAAATTCCAACAATGAAGAAACTTCTCAAAATTTGGTTCCTACAGTAAGAGAAAAAAGAAATATTGAACCACCTGATAAGTATAATGATTATGAAATGTACATGGCACTAGGTAGTAATAATTTTGTCGATAGTATTCCGCATAACTATCAAAATGTTTTGAATAATAAAAATAAAGTTAGATGGTTAGATGCTATGAAGCGGGAAGTAGACTCCATTAATGAAAATCAAACAAGGCAAATTGTAAAGAAACCTGGTGATTCGAAACAAATTTTAGATGCTAAATGGATATATACTTCGAAAAAAAATGAAATTGATTCAGAAAAATATAAAGCTAGGCTTGTTGTTCGAGGCTTCAAGCAAGATGAAAAATCATTTAGTTACGAAGATATTCATGCACCAGTTGCAAAAATGACTACTATTCGTACTCTATTATCTATTGGTGTAGAACCAGATTTTCATTTCCATCAACTAGACATAATGACTGGTTTCTTCAATGGAACATTGGAAGATGAAGTTTATATAAATGCACCTCCAGGTATTCCATTGGATAAAGATAAAGTATTTAAACTGAATAAAGCATTGTATGGACTGAAACAATCTTCAAATTGGTGGAATAAAACTATTCATGACTTTCTTACAAAGATTGGTTTCAAGAGATCAGAAAATGATTATTGTTTGTATAGTAAAGGAGAAGAAGATTCATTTATTGTCATTTTAATTTATGTAGATGACTTTATTGTAGCCAGTCCATCTCTAGAGCTTGTAAATAAGATAAAATCAGAGTTAGCTAAAAATTTAAAGTTGAAGGATAAACAAGAATTAACGCACTTTCTTGGTTTGGAATTTGACCATGATAAAGAAAAGGGGATCTTGACAATCAAACAAGGTAGCTATACAAAGAATCTACTAAAACGTTTTAATATGGATAATTATTCGGTATTACCTGTACCCATTGATCCAAGCATTGTAAACTTAAATCATACTGTTTACAATGCACATTGTAACATAACAAACCATACCGTGAACTGATCGGTTCACTCATGTATCTAATGTTAGGATCACGCCCAGATTTGTGTTTTAGTATAAACTATTTCAGTAGATATCCGAACTGCTATTTTGACCAAATGTGGAATTACTTAAAACATGTTTTAAAATATTTGCCAGGCACTATCCACTATGGTTTAATTTACAGAAAAACAAATAACAATGTTAACCTCGTAGCTTTTGTAGATTCTGATTCGGGTTGTGATATGAAATATAGAAGATGACAATTTTCAGCGTGGGAGGGTTTTAAATATTCGCGCTGAAAATAAAGTTGGTGACAGCGGAGTACAGCTAACTTCAAGCTGTACTGTTCTGTGATGATATAGGTTAAGTTAATTATTGTAAGATGATTCGATGATTGTTAAGTTGTACAAATGGCGTGGTAAAAATAACATTTCTTGAAAATGTTATCTGAGTTTATCCATGCAATCCATTGAGAATTTATCATTTTAAGTCCCCAAATAAATAAAAACGTCATGAAATTCACTAATCACTCGATGAAAATAAAGACAGGGAACAGAGAATTTTTGATGAACTTCGTTATGGGCTTCAAACCTCAAATTTAGAATTAAGGTTTTCTTGTGTAGATATTTATAACGAATTCAATGTATTTCAATCATATTATAATTCTGCAGTAGTTATTTGCTGTGTTTCTGCACATATTTTCACCCAATATCATTATTCTGGATGCGATACTGCCTAGCATCATTCCAGTTGTGAAAAATATGTTAGAATCTTCCTCAAGTGATCATAGTTCCGGTGATGAAGAATTCTTAATATTCGGTTTGGGGAGCAAAAAACGAAAATCACATAAAAATCAAGAATTATGATGAAGAAGTTGTACCTAAAAATGTTCCTTCAGATTTCCAGTCTCATTTCAGGCTTACCAGAGCAATAGTGGAGGTAACTATAATCAGTAAAAAAAAAACAACTTGTATGCATCACGCGGTTTATTTTCAGAGGACATTACAAGAGATCCAATTGAATCCTATCACACTACATACAAGGAAGTCTGCAATAACAGCAACAAAAGGATAATTATTAACCTTGTGGATCTTCGCCAATCAAGGGGGTGGCGGATACGTTAGTCGAAAATTTTGTGAGCGTGCCACAAAATTTTTGTGGAAACTGGCAATATTCAATCATAGAAAACGATATATCATATTTTCACGTTATCTTGCATCAATAAGGGGAAATACTCTTGATTTCAATAATTCGCATCACAACTCCTCATTTCCCAATGTGGTATGTGTTGATGACAGACATATTTTAAGACCTGCTTCTTCAGGAGACGATTCTTTTTATAACAGAAAAGGAACACATGCTACCGTAGGTGAGTCATCCTTAGTGAGATTGAAAGAACAAGTAATATTCAATTATTTTTCTAGGTTTCGCTGGCGAGGTTTTTATGGACATATTTTGTGGCTTTCCAGGTTCCTCACATGAAAGTGGTATGTGGAAAGCTTCACCAATATATCATAAACTTAAAAATGATGATCTTTCACCTGAGGAATTTCATTTACTTGGTGATTATGCTTACTCTCTGGAAATGTTCATGATGGTCCCATATAGAGACAATGTACACCTGAATCGTCGGCAGAAAAATCCTAATAGTATCCTCAGCGAAAAAACAGTTCGCCAAATATCACAGAATTTTACCTAGTTTTTGAGTGCACTAATAAGATTTCCCCGAAACAAGAAGTGAAAACGAGGGTTGAATGATAGGAAAAAAAAATCTTAACATCTGCAAAAAACGGTAAAAAATCACCAATAAAAAGGTATGACCCGAAAAAGCTTGGTCCAAATACAAAAAATATAGAGATGATCCGCCTTATTTTAAAATGAGCTTATGGCTGAAGCTGAATATTTAATTGCCTCTATTTCTTTCAGTTTGAGCTCCTTTTTCTACTCCCAAATTTCTAGATCCCTGACCGCCTTTTCCTGATCTTTCTGGAGTTTCAAGAAGAGGTAGCGATTCAGACTAACTTCATCCAGTTTTCTTGTTTTCCTACTCGGCCCAGGAGATATTTCTGCCTCTCGAATCTCTTATGATGGAATTATGTTGTTGTTGGATGATGAACCTGCACTTTCAAACATCTCATCCCCTTCATCATCAAAAGTACTACCCAGAAAGTGTTTGGGTGGAAACCAATTACTGCGTCCATCTTGCCAAAGTATTCCCACCCAACAGCACCCTCCCCAGAAAGTTCTGTTTTTTTGGTTGGCATGATATGGTATTGAGAAGGTTTCTATATTTTGAGCCGCAAATCTCTGGCATGAAATTCGAACCTTCCGCAATAACGTTCATCTCCGCAGCTATTTTTTGCCACATTTTTGTTTGCAGCTGGAAGCAGTGGAGCTGCTTTCCATGGCAAGTCTGCAATCTAATAATAAATTTATTCTTTGAACGCTCTATTTAACAGAACAACAACTATTACTCTGTGTGGAATCTTCAGTAGTTCCGCCCATTGTTCTGTAAACATTTTCAGCATACCGATCCCTCATATTACTATCTCAAAATCATTTCTAGGATTATTCATACATTGAAACCTGAGAAATGAAACTCACCACTAAAAATAGCTCAGTAGGTTGATTCATACAATTCGACGCAAAATTTATTATTATCGCAACACAGTTCCATCATTTTAGCGGTAGACCCCTCAGCTGGCGTTGAATTATCTTAACTTCAAATATTATACATTTTTCAAAATTCAACTTTCCGCATCGACAAAGCAAACAAAAACCAATTTCAAGCGAGTAACCAAAACAGATTGGTTAAAACCAATCTTATTTGGTCTAAACCATTTAATTCAAGCGAAATGGGTTACTCTATCGGTTTGAGTTCCATGACGTCATGGATCAGTTGTGAAAGGACCCCAACTATAACCAAAATTTTGCGGTTTTAACCCAGCTCTGGACTTGTTTTTCACGAGCGGCCCATCAAAATAGTTGAAATTACGGAATATTTGAAATGGCCGCAAACGTCAACAGTCAAAAAATTTATTTGATTTCCCTGAATCATCAAGCTGTGACCTAAATGTTCAGGTGGAGGATTTTGAAACATCCAATTTACTTTCAAATGGTGAGTAAAACTCATGGTATACCGAAAGTGTATATATGTATTAATCGATTTCTTTCTTTCCGATAAAAATTTTCGATCGATGTATCAACTCGAAATGGCATCCTCCCGAAATGACTATTGCTGTGTTTCTCGACTCGATGTAATTCATGGTCAAAAAAGAAAGGATCATCAACTGACTCAAGTTTTCGTTTTTTCCGAAACCAAACGAAAGTAAAGATAATTCGGAAACAGCGTCTGGCAAGGAAATCGTTGATAGAAGAAAGGCCTGGATTTCATGAAGGTAAAATACAATGTGTTCATTTCAGAACAACTTCAGGTCGATATGTTTTAGGTGTAAATGAAAATAAAAGGATTTTGATGAATAATGCTGTTCCTTCAGAGAAACTACCGAGAACTTCTGCAGCTACCTACTTCACTTACTACACAAAGTGATATTGAAAGTGAGAGATATCTGATTCAAAACCTGACAAAAACTAGATATACTGTTTAAGTTGATAATAACTAAATTTATTCATTTAAATACATATTTTTTATTTCTATATAGGTAGGTTGAACCAGCTGTGACATTCTTCATTTAGCTTGTATCTCAAGCTGCTGTGATATAAAAATAAAATCATTTATATGTCTTTCTGTTTCCTTTTCTTTCGAAATTCAAGTAAACTTTATTGGTTCCTTTCGATCCACCAAGCCACAGACACTAAAATAACATTGAAATTATCCTCCAGGAACCATTAAAAGCACGATTTAATATCGTGACCCAAACGAAAAGTTCCTTCTGAAGAAATCACACACAAAATTACAATAATTTCTTCAAATATTGTAGCTGTGCTCAATAAATATTCGTTCTCCTCCACATTTCTACTGTTTGTTTACATAAAAGACCGAGTTTTTTAATTCACCAAATTGGTGTGGTGGAAAAGTGATGGATCCACCACATCGTTTTTTTATTGTTGTTTGATTGACGTAAATGTCAAATTATCTAGTCCAACATCCACCAATTATGTTCTTTGACCACCACACTCCACCAGCACCACATCAGTTTGGTGAATTAAAAAACGCGCCCAAACAACTAGCTTGGACAGGTTCCAAATTTAACTGCTAGGGCGGTAGCATCTTCTCAGAAATTCCCAATAGCAGTAATGCAAGTTGTTTACCACGAATATCCATTATTAGGAATACAAAACTTCAACTGAACACTGTCAAAACCTTTGACCTTTCCTCAAATCAAAAGTCAAAATTGTTTTCAAGCCGCAAAAATGATTTGTATTTTGTGGTTATAACCAACGCATTCAAGCGACAATGACAAACCGCGAATAACCAAAAACATTTTGGTCCATTGCTTGAAATTGATTAAGGAAAAATAAATATGACAACTTCACGCAGAAACATTAAAGTGAGGTTAGAAGTATCCATCTAATCAGTTCGATCGACCTCATAGTACGATGGATCCGATTAGTAATATTAGTAATGAATCGATTGAACTACGTTCGAAATCAAAACCCCTGCTGAAATTCATGGGACTTTCTCTGATGAAAATAAAAACACATTGATGCATTTACAATTTATATATTCCGAAGATAAAAACGCGCCCTACCACCGAATTTTCATGAGAACTCAACGTTGATTACTGTTCCATGACTCGATCCTAAAAATTTCATCCGGATGATATCCGACCAGGGGCGTTATTTCCGTGTAATCCGAATCACTTACGCATGCGAAAGTGAGGTCTAGATTCGGCCAAATGTGAGAGTTTGGCAACGGGTTGTTTTTCCTTAGGATTTGTATTTGTAGGCAATCCTTATTACATGCCCCATGTTGACATGACATACAAACGAATACACAGTGGATTAATGTTTTTGATGGATTTTACAGTTTTAAATTGTTTTTCGATCACTCCTTTTGATTTAATAATTATTTCTGTCCTCTTGTGAACTGATATTAGTGATGGAAAGAGTATCCGAAAGTTGATGGACGAAAGACGATGTGGATTGAAGCCTTGTTAAACAATTATTGAAGGTAGGATATGAGGTCTAGATTCGGCCAAATGTGAGAGTTTGGCAACGGGTTGTTTTTCCTTAGGATTTGTGTTTGTAGGCAATCCTTATTACATGCCCCAAGTTGACATGACAATGATTGAAGGTAGGATATGTATTATATTGTACCCAAATTCTATTTGTTATATTTATGATTAGTTTTGTTTTAGGTATCAAATGGATTTATGGTCACCTGAATGTCTAAAATCAATTACTCAGAGCTTCAGGAATTGAATTGTAGCGAATTCATCCACTTCGAGAAAAACGCAAAAAAGGGCGGAGTCGGAACACGAAACTCAAATCTCCGAAAAATCGTATAAATATATTTCGCTCCGCTCACAAAAATCAATCGAAAAAGGTCGTTTGAACTAAGAGAGGTGAGTGCCTTGCGTTGAGTCCAGACCTTGTATCGTTAGTTCCGCAATAGGAATGATTGTGCAGTTTCTTGCAAAATGACTTAGTGCCGACTGAAACTCAGTAAAATAAAGACGAAGTGACCGAAGATGAACGGTAAGTGTTCATGTTTTGTGTTTGTGACTGTTCGTGCCGTTTAAATTGTGAATTCGTATATGTCTCCAGACTAAAACACTCCTAGGAGCGAAGTCTTTCTGTTATAAAAACTTTCCGCAAAATTGAAGCAAACCCAACCGCTGAAGCCGTCCTTGAGGCAATATCCAACGACCGCGAAGTTTTAGCGCAAGTGTTCGTCTTATTAGCATTATTCTGTGGACAATTTCCTCCAGTCAGAAAAAAGGAAAAAATCAAGGAAAAACAAAGAGGAGTTCGAAGCATTGACAAACGAGGACAGAGAAATGTGCAACGAAGCAGGCCTCAGCTGCGCTTTCCAACCAACAGAGCCCAGTGACGTCACTGCATCATACAGCCACGCCCACAATCGGTCCAGATCTAAAGACGTGCTGATGAATCAGAGCCAAGCCTCCATGGTAATTACGGGCAGAGACCACGCCCAAAATAGAACGAAAGATCATATTGACTTCCCACCGCTACCAAAACCGAAAAACGCCGCACCCTTGGATGCCCCCGCAACAAAATCACAGCCAAGAATCCCATCCATCAAAGTTAGGAACAAAGCTTTTTTTCCCTCGATAAAAAAGCTTGCCGATCAAAGAAATGTAAGCATAAAATTCGCCACGGAGAAACAAGATGGCTTATATATTTATACCAACACTGAAGATGACCATCGTAAACTTACGAAGGGTCTAGAAGACCACAACCAGGAATTCTACACCTATACCCTACCCTAGGACAAAGTACTCAGAGTAGTACTACGTGGCGTACCAGCGCACGAAACCGAGGATTCCGTGAAGAAACAGCTGACCGAGTACGGCTTCCAAGTTCTGAATGTGAGCCAGTTATACAGAAAACAGGAGGGAGAAAAAGTGAAATATCCCCTGATGCTAGTCAAATTACTGAAAAATGAGCATAGTAAGACCATTTACAACATGGAATTCCTTGTATACTTCAGGATTAAAGTGGAGACACAACGGTCAAAACAAGGTACCACACAATGCCACCGTTGCCAGAAATTCGGACACACCCGGTCAAACTGCAAGATGACACCAAGATGCGTTAAATGCGGCATTGAACATTTGTCCTACGAGTTTCCCAAGTCCAGAGACATACCCGCCAAATGCGCGAACTGCAACAAAGATCACCCCGCTAACTACAAGGGCTGCCAAGAACATCCGGCAAACAAGAAGAAAGTAAATAAACAACCGAAAACTTTCACCGCTGATAGAAATCTAAGAAACGAAAACGTTTCTTAAAGCCAAAGCACGACTAAAACGGAAAAACAACCGCAAGAATGCCAACCGCAGGAAAAACCAAACATGAACACGATTCCTGCACAATTAAATCAACTAACTATTGCATTGGCTCAGCTCACAAAAACATTCCCCAATGAACAATAAAAAAAGGCAACCAACAACATTGAAGATTATGTCATGGAACGCAAACTCCGTCAGAGACAAAATAGAAGAGCTACAAGCATACATCGAACACCACCAGTTTGACATCATTCTTCTATACGAAATATGGCTAAAACCCAGCGAAAAGATTGCAATCCCTAATAACAAAAGCTACAGAAGTGACCGTATGACCGGAAGAGGTGGAGGTACAGCGATACTGGTGAAAAGTAACATACAGCACCAAAGAATAGAAAACTTTAACACAGGAAACTTGGAAAATGCAGTAATAGAGGTCATGATGGCGAGTAACTCACCTGTAAAAATCATAGCGGCCTACAACTCACCATCAAAACTTCTACTTGAAGACGACCTGAAACGAATCTTCGATCAGAAGACAAAGATCATACTTGGAGGGGATCTTAACCAAAAATCCCTCCTGGAACTCAAGAGTCACAAATACCAAAGGAAGAGTCTTATCCCGAGTCGCCCAAGATCGCGGTTTCCGAGTCATAGGACCCTTGAGGCCAACCCACTACGGAGCAGGAAGACCAGATGTCCTCGATGTCTTCATATCTGCCAACGTAACAGAATCCACAAACATTCACACAGAATCGGCACTGAGCTCAAACCACACCCCCATAATACTCACCATGGAAAACTGGCAAGAAATAACAATGCAACAAACAAACAAAAGAACTAATTGGGATACATTCAAAACTTACCTAAGCAGGATTCAGAGACCTCTTTCAGACCTGAACACAAAAAATGAACTGGACGACGAAGTGGAAAGAATTACCAGCGGAATAACAGAAGTTCTTACAAATGCCACATATATCACAAGAAATGCAGCCCCAAAATCCACAATCCCAGACGATATTAAGGCCCTAATAAAAACCAAAAACAGAGCATTAAGGAGAGTCCATAATACACTTCGCCCAGATGATAAAAGAACTGCAAATAGAACTAATGAGGTGAAACGAAAACTAAAAGAGCATAGAAACAATAAATGGCAAAACATACTCGAACCAATCAACGAGAATAACACAGAAGAAGGAAGTAAATACAAATCACTTTGGGACTGGAACCGCATAATGAAACGGAAGAACAAATTTGTTACTACCCCAATCCACGGACCAAGAGGAGTCGTCCACACAGACAGAGAAAAAGCAGAAGTTCTCGCCGACAGGCTTGAACTACAATTCAGTCCCAACACGAGTCCCGACGACGATATTGAATTCGAAGAAAGAACAGAAACAGAAGCAAGAAGAATACTCTGAAATCATAGTTGCAAAGAAGAATTCATTAGAAAAACAACAGCAAAAGAACTCAGGGAAGAAATTGAACACCTGAAGAAGAAAAGCGCACCAGGTGAAGATGGCACAACAAACATGCACATCCAAGAAATACCGGAAGAATACCATCCACTCATTGTGAACATCAGCAACGGCATACTCAGATTGCAATACTTCCCGAAAGTATGGAGAAATGCAATCGTAATCATGATTCCAAAAGGAGGAGAAAAGCCGGTCTTCCCACAGAATTTCAGACCAATAAGTTTTCTCCGCACGATGGCAATATTATCAGAAAGGATCATCCTCAAAAGACTGGAAGAAGAAATTGAAGAAAAGAACATCATTCCCCAAGAACAGTTCGGATTCAGAAGCGGCCATTCAACGGAGCTCCAAGCACTCAGACTCACAGAAAATATAATTCACAACTACCACACTTCAACGCGGCCATATTCTTCGACGTTTTAAAAGCGTTCGACAAAGTATGGCACGCCGGACTGATAGTGAAGCTGAAAAACTTCAGAGTCTCCACGACCATGATCAAATTGATCATGGTCATGAAGTTATATAACAGATAGAACTTTTCAAGTGAGAGTTGGAGAACACAAATCGGAAAGAACCCCTTTCACCGCGGGAGTAGCACAAGGAGGCGTGCTATCATCCAAGATATATACACAGCAGACATTCCAAGAGAGTTGCCCAATGACTCCAAGGTATTCACATTTGCTGACGACACCTCGATTCTGTACCACTCAAAAAATGCTAACCTGTCACAAAGATACCTCCAAACAGCGACAGATAAAGTAATCAAATGGATGACGAAATAGAAGATCAGGATAAAGCCAAACAAAACCCAAGCAATAATATTCAGTCAGAAATACACATTCCCGAACGAAGAAATCGAAATAGACGATACCAGAATACCTTAGAAAGAAGAAGTCAAATACCTTGGAATAAAATTTGACAGAAAGATGACTTGGAAAGCACACATTGACTCTATAAAGACAAATATAGCCCACAGAAAATCAGAACTTTACCCGTTCCTAGCGAGAAACAGTCAACTGAACATGAACAACAAATGAGGCAATTATGCTACCAGTCATCTTATATGCATCGACCGTCTGGGGACAAGCCGCCAGATCTCACTTGAAAACGCTCGATATTGAGCAAAGCAAAATACTCAGAATGATCTGTGACGCTTCCTGGTACATCAGAAACAGAAACATCAGAAAGGACCTGAAGATAGACTGAATTAGTCAGCAAATCCGATCGAGAAACCGAACCCTCCTGGAAAAATACAGTCAACACGAAAACCCCACGATATCAGAAGCCTTGAATTATCACCCAGCAGAAACAACAACCATAAAGAGGCCAAAGTTGGCTCTTATATAACGGTGAAAGAAGGGAAACCCATTTAAAACACCGCACTACAAATCTAACAATCAACGAACAACCACAAAAGATGAAACGAGTAAAAGTTTGCTTTTTCGGAACCCAAGAAAATCCTATATACAGCGCCGAAAATGTGGGGAATTAAAACTGTTGTTAATCAGAAATCAATAAAAGTTTTTCTGGATCAACTATTCCACCCGGGAAAAAAGTTTTTTTTAATGAAATTTGAAATTTTTTATTGAGTATGAATAAGATACTTTTTAACTGCGTGAAGTGAATAGCTTTGCTCAATGGATTGATACACGGTTTTTGAAATGGAGAAAAAAAATTGCTGTGCACATAATTTTTACATATGAGTGAATCCGCATGCGGATTTGAATCCACCTGCCTCGACCAATCTGATTTATTTCAGTCGAAAACGAAGCTATGCGAAAGTTCATTTACTGGTGCGCAAGTGCATATGAGTCAGAATGCTCCACAATTGATATTTATTATAAGATAATAGCAGGAACAATTTTCAGTAATTGGTGAAGTCAGATATACTCAGACAGTCGTTGAGATCCAACCTCTAATGAATGAAACAAAGAATATCGAAGGTTATCCAATAGATAAGTTTCTCTTATAAACCTCATTCATAGAGATAGTAAATAGGTAGCAGCATAAATAAGATATAACAGTGTGGCTATGTCGAACGTTACAGGGTTATTTGATCTTTTATACATACCTTTGCCATTTAGGCGCCAATAAAGGGTAAGGGCAGAGTCATAACAGGTTCATGAGAAGATACTCAACTGTCGTTACCTTCAGATTCTAATGCATGAAATATGTAGCCAGATTAACCTTTATAAAAATTACCCCAATTAACAAGGTATATACAACCGATACATAGTGGAAACAGTTACATTTAGGAATACCACCTTCAGTGGGATAGCAATTAGCAGATTGAGGGCGCCTACAGGTGTTCTAGAGCTAAGAATCATCAGTCAGCATTCCACATTCGCTTTATCACAATCAAACTACTAAACTGGTTAGTTAGTCGCGGCATTGAAAGCTGGCCATACGGCTATTAATTGGCCTCGCAACCCCCTTTAATCTAGCTAAAGGACTCTTTAACCCGCCTTACGGTGCTAACCCAATACAGGAAAGTAGGTGGTGCCAAAGCCTACACATGGTAGTAATTGATCATTCGAATAACATCTAAGTAACATAATAAAAGGAAGATGAATAACACCAGTCATATATAATAAACTGCTCCACATGAGTTAGGGATACTGACTTAAATTCCAAACAAATATAGTTGAAATAAGATGTTTGTGATGAAAATTCATATTAATATGATTTCAAGTTGCGCCTGTAGGTCTGCAGCGTATACAGGTTGGTTAAGAAAAATCGAGTAAAATAACGAAATTTTATTTCCAGAGAATTTTAAGACTATCAATACAATGTATGGCCTCCACGGGCATCAATAACAGCTTGACATCTTCTTAGCATACTACACACGAGGTTGTTGAACATTTCTTGGAGAATTTGGTTCCATAAACGGGGCAGAAGCTCTCTCATATCATTTAAGGATTCTGGGGTAGGTTGATGATAATCTAAGCTTCTTTGGAGCATATCCCATGCATGTTCTATGCAATTCAAATCTGGTGAGTGCGGAGGTATTGGTAAATGTGGAATACCAAGCTCCTCGCGCGCATTCTCAACTATGGCTGCACGGTGCGGTCTAGCGTTATCGTCTAGAAATTGAAGAGTTTCACCAATAGCAGCGTGAAAATTTGGCAAAACATTGTCAATGACATGCGTAAAGCGGTCATATTCCCAGGACGAATGTATAGATCTGTGCGCCCGTTGAAACATATCCCGGCCCATACCATAACACTACCCCCTCGGAATGGATGGACTTCTTGGACATAGCGACGGTTACGGGGTATGCGTGGGATTGTCCAAACCCTTATTCTTCGAGAATCTGTAAATCGTTCATATCTGGATTCATCAGTGAAAAGGTCACTACGCCATTGATCGTTCCAATTGATATGTTGCCTTGCCCATTTCAGTCTTTGACGCTTATGGTCACGTGTTAATGGAACTCCTCTTAATGGACGTCTAGAACCTAGATTCACCTCTCTCAAACGTCGTCTGATGGTTTCGTTGGAAACTTGGATGCCATCTGCATTTTGAAGAGTATTCCATAGCATTATACACGTAGATGTAGGGTTTCTTCTCGCCGAAACGGTGATGAAACGATCATGAGCAGGTCTTGTTTTTCGTCGCCCACCAAGCCTTGGTCTTTCCAACACGGAACCTGTCTCTCTGAACCTATTCCAAAGTCGAGATATCACACTTTGGCTGACTTGGAGCCTTTCCGCTACAACAACCTGAGTTAGGCCACTCTGTAGCATTCCGATAGCCCTATTAGCCTCAGCGTTTGTTAATTTACGTCTTGGCATTTTCAGAAAACTCGTTTCAAATCGAAGCCGTTGATAAACTGACTTCATTTCAAAATAAGAACATTCATGAAGCATATGCAAAGAACCAAACTTCAGAAAAAAGGCGACCAGATCAACGAAATGTCTCTTACTGATTTTTATTGGAACGATTCAAGTGGTTATTGAGTTTTAAATGATTTTACAGCGATTTATTCGAACATACTTTTGAAAACGATTGAATACGATATCCCTAACTCTTGTGGAGCAGTTTATTAGGTATATTAATGGCAGTTGATAAGTGAAAAAGGAGGAACTCGCATATTGCCCGCTCCTAAAGACTAATTAGACTTTGGATCGACACCGGATTGTTTAAAACCGATGAAATCCTCAACGATCGTAGAAACACCTTGAACAATGTGACTGATAATATAATAATTTAAATTATAATATCGAAATGCACTGGCTCCACTACATAATAGATGAGATTAACTAATCTATCAGAATAAATCAAGTGTGTAGTAATTGTAATAATGTAACAAAGACTTACTTGGTTAAAAGCGAATATTGAACAAGTACACTATGCCAAAATTGCGGTACTATATTGCATCCTTTGTTCGTCGTAATTTCGGAGAAGAAATTTGTCGACCTACTTGTTAGGAATTTCAGGAAAGACTCCCTCATTTCGTATCTTTTAGGTTAGTTTCTCGACCATCGAAAAATCAATGTTTCCTTCTATGATTGAGGGAATCAGGGTTTAACACATAGACGTAACATTTTAAATATAGGGAAATATGGTACAGTATATTACCTAGATGTTTAGTGTAAACAATTCATCCAAAAGTTTGTAGATTTTCAGGTTAGGTTTCACACCATATCACTTTTTCGCTGGTGTGGTATCAATAGTACTTGGACTACGGTCAAGAATAAATACGTTTTCCTCACACCATTCTTTGAGTATCGATTAACGTTTTTTTATGGGTTTTCACTCCCAATGTCTGAAACAGAACTATTAAAAATCAAATAAAAAAAGTTTTTTTTCATGAAAAACGCCCTTACGGATTTCAGTATTGAACTACCTATTTGTCAAGGGCAATTTCTTGCAACAAACATTGCCTAATGAAAAATACAGGAACAATACAAACGATAAAGAAAGCGAACTGTGACGTTTCAGAGTAGGAATCTGATTATTTTATCATACAAAGCGGAAAATTCCAAGAATTATTTCCTTTCGATTTGAGACATTGGTCGAATTGGCCGTTTTGAGAAAACACAGATAGTTAGTTCTGTTTCAGATATTGGGAGTGAAAACCAATTAACAATCTAAAAAAAACAATCTTTGAATTTATCACTTCTGTATTCCCCAGCATTGTCACATCGGATTTTTTCAGGTTGAAGTGTTTCCGCCTCGTTCATGAATTGTTTTACATAATTTTCTGTTTCGTCCTTAGAATTTAAGAGATAAACTTTAAAAAATGTGTAGTCATTCAAACATGTGAAAAAATATTGTTCATTGTCATATGTAGGTGGGTATATTTTTTCACATACATCAATGTGGATTATTTCTGAAGGTATTCTAGCTCTACGTCTGTTAGAATTGAAAGGATTTCTTACCATCTTTCCGATGATACATGATTCGCAAAATTCATCATCATCATGTTGTAAAAAACATAATATCATGCAGACCATGCAGTTATGGTGCAAATGTAGTGCACTTGAGCATTTCTACTTGTATTCTGTGAATCTGAATATATTTGCTTTGAATTTCAATCTTGCTGACGTCACCCTTGAATTCAGAAGCGCACACCATGTTTTACTCACATCATGCAACAATCCATGAAAAAATTGTAGCGAATTCATCCACTTCAAGAAAAACGGAAAAAAGGGCGGAGTCGAAACACGAAATGCAAATCTCCGGAAAATCGTATAAATATATTTCGCTCCGCTCACAAAAATCACTTCATCTGCATTCACCGTTCACGTCACCGATAAGAAGATATTCGATACGCTGCATTCCTGGCATCTGCATTTATCGTTGTCAAGGCGAAGAAATTCAAGAAGATTGAGCACTCTAAGAACATCTGTTTTTTACCACCCTCGACGACGGAAGCGCCCCCGACAGTACCGACCGGCTTAAGCATCCCTGGCTCCACGATCGACCCCGGCCCGGCGTCAGCACAGAACTACCTGTCAACACTCAAGGAGATCTACAACAAGAATTGTTAGCCTCTGCCTTTCAACAAAAAGAATTTTCTTGCCTTTCGAATTCACCTTCGTTGTAACAGTCGAGAGTAAAAGAAACAGGCTAATCCCTTCTCTTCATTGCGTGTTTGATTTCACAGGACACACTACCCCAGAAAACAATACATACCATAGAAGATTGACTGTCGTTCTGGTGACAGACGGAACGTTTTTTCATCAATCAAATTTCTTAATCAACCTTTTTTCCAGAAACCAACCGAATATTTCATATTTACGGAACGGAAACCCGACAACCGAAATGACCAAGTTGATTTGCGGAACATATCCTATATAATTTTGTCACTTTTAACATGAAATCAGGAATCCCCACTTAAATTTCAGCCAATAAGAGATGATCTTTACAAAAACATATATTTGTGGGTTGGCAACTTGGACCGAAGTCGTCTATTGTAGATCTATGTGAAAGAAATAATCTCTATGGAAAAGAGTTTGATGTTAATAACTTGAAACAAACAATTTCATATTATAGCACAAAAAGTATGCTCACCTGAATTTTATAAATTTGAGAAGGTAGATTAAAAATGAATTAGTAGAAGGCTAAGAAAGTATTCGAGTTTCCAGTATTGAATTTTGCGAACCGTGCATTGTAGGAAAAATGTGTAGAAAATCGTTTGGAACAAGGCATAAAAGTGGACGATTATTAGAAATAATACTTAGTGACAAATGCGGACTAATTACTCAAAGTGCTCATGATGTTAGTTCGGCATTTCGTAAAATTCATTGACGACTTCTCTAATTTCACGGTAGTTTATTCATTGAAAAATAAAAATGAGCAATTTGAGAGACACAAAAAGTTCTTCAACATGACAAAATTCGAAATTGAGATGTAATAATGGGGAAGAGTACATATCAGGTGATAGAGCGGAATTTTGTAGAGAAAATGGTGTTATTATAGACTATACAGTATCTATCATACACTCCTGCACAGAATGGTAAGGCTGAGAGGAAAAACAGAAGTTTGGTTCAGAGAGCAAAAACTATCATTTCAAAATCAGGAGTACCAAAACAAGCAATTTTATATACTATATTTTAGACAAACTCTGCCTGGGGTAGCTGTGGGTGGATTGAGTAGCTCACAACTATCACTGCCGGTCCCAAGCCCGGGTAAAAGAGGAGGGTTCTTAGGTAAGGTTAGCTCCCTGCCTAAGGTAAAAAAAACAATAGGCTCAAAGCACCGGTAATATAGCCTCGGAACCAGGACGGATTGCACGGATTACGACCCAAGCACGAAACAGGA
Organism: Myrrha octodecimguttata; assembly: GCA_958510865.1. Lineage (NCBI taxonomy): Eukaryota > Metazoa > Arthropoda > Insecta > Coleoptera > Coccinellidae > Myrrha > Myrrha octodecimguttata. The sequence goes on from OY294062.1 coordinate 13,606,263, forward strand.
TTAAACTCTTTAGGAAAAAACAACAGATGAGAATAGCATGCTGGAACATAAAGACGCTCGCCTCAAAAGACCATGAAATAATTCCAGAAATGAATGAACACAAGATAGATATATGCGCACTTTCTGAAACCAAAAAGAAGGGGAGAGGAACAACAAAGCTGAACAACTACATCTTGGTGTACTCAGGAGTAACGAAAGACCAGAGAGCAACATCGGGTGTCGGCATACTAGTGAACGAAAAATATGGGCAAAATATAGAAAGCATACAATATGTCAGCGATCGAATACTAAGAGTGAAGATGATGTTCAACCAACCTCTACATATTATATCAGTATATGCACCCGATATCAGTAAACCCGAAGAAATGTCAGTTGACTTCTATGAAAACCTACAATCAGAGTTGGATAAGATAGCACAGCACGAAAAAGTGATAATACTTGGAGACCTGAATGCACGCATAGGAAATGATGTATTGGAGGGGATAAAACAACAGTACAATGAGAATGTAGTGAACAGAAATGGTGAAATGTTAACTGAATTTTGTGCACAGAATGAACTGCGCATAAACAACACCTTCTTCCCCCATAAAGAGCAACACAAATACACATTTTACGACAATAGAAACAACAAATCCATCATCGACTACATCATCACCAACCGAGTGTTCCTACCAAAGCAAATAATCGACATTAGAGTCCTCTCCTCGGCCAACATCGGAACAGACCACAAATTGGTGCTTGGAAAATTACAGATGGCAATGCAGGCTAAACAACGTAAGACACCAGTTAAAACAGAGAAATTCAACATAGAGTCCCTTAGCCAGGAAAGCACTAAACAACTTTATACGTTTCGATGCAGACAATACATAGAACAAAACACAATAGTTCAAGATGACACCCCTAACACCGCATGGAAAAAACTGAGGGAAAACATGTGCAAAAGTGCTGAAGAAGCTCTTGGAACACGCAAGGTATCACAGGATAACAGGCCGTATAATAAACCCTGGTTTACAACGGAAGTTAAAGTGCTTACAAGGGAGAAAAAGAAAGCGTACTCACTGCACAAAGAATGCCCAACACCAGAAAATCGGGAAATATATGTGGAGATGAGGAACAAGGTTAACAACAGGGTCCGAGAAATTAAGGAAGAATACTGGCAGAGGTTTAGCAATGACATGCAGGCGGATATGTATGGAGCACAAAAACGCATTTGGAGATTGTTAAGGAGCATGAAAAGCGGTACGAACGAAACAATACAACTGAGAACAATTCCAGAAGAAACATGGGAAACATATTTCGGAGATTTGTACACGGACATTGAAAATCGACTCGAGGAACCAAACCAGACAGAACAAAGCGAAACAACACGAAACGACCTTGAAGAGAACATTCAGATCACACAAGAACAGGTATCAGAGGCAATAGGAAAGCTCAAAAATAGAAAAACTCCCAACCAGGATAAGATCCCGAATGAACTCATCAAATATGGAGGTTCAGCAGTTATACAGGAGTATACAAAACTATTTAACATAATATTGAAGAACAGGAAAATACCAATAGACTGGAAAAACAGCATTACAGTACCTATTTATAAAAAAGGAGACAAAACAGACCCAGCAAACTACCGTGGAATTACACTGTTGAGTACTTCGCTGAAACTGCTTACCAAGATCATAGCAGATGAAATAGCGTCAATAATACCAATGAGAGAAGAACAGCAGGGATTCCGAAAAAACCGGTCTACTACCGACGCGTTATTCATACTCAAACAACTAGCTGAAAAATCCCGAGAGTACTACACCCCTGCATACCTCTGCTTTGTCGATCTAACCAAAGCCTTTGACAGAGTCCGACTGAGAGACGTTACTACGATCCTGCGGAACAAAAACATACCTGAAGAGTACATAGAACTTATTAAGGACCTGAACACTGACACAACAACACAAGTACGAACCAACTTCACTCTGACCCAGCCTCTACGAGCAACGACAGGAATTCGTCAGGGTGACAGTCTCAGCCCTCTTCTTTTCAACCTTATAATGGATGAAATGATAAAAGCCGTAAAAAACACTGGATTAGGATATCGAATGGGAAAATACACGATAAATATATTATGCTTTGCTGACGACGCAGTACTTATTGCAGAATCGGAAGACGACCTCCAAAGAATGCTTCAAGCCTTTAACAGATAGGCATTACAACTTAACATGCTCATCTCCAACAAAAAGACCAAATGCATGACATTAGCAAAGGTGCCCCAGCGATGCAAACTGGCGATAGGAAACAACATCATTGACCAGGTCAGCTCATTCGAGTATCTCGGGTGTGAAATCACCAGCGCAGGGTCCCTGGAAGATGAAGTGAGGAAGCAGGTCAGCAAAGCTGCAGCAATATCAGGACATCTCAAATACCCTATTTGGAAGAACAAACACCTAAGTACTGCCTGCAAGTCAAGAATATATAAAACATGTGTAAGACCAGTGATGACATACGGAGCGGAGACCAGAGCCGAAACTTCTAAAACAAAGAGTATATTACGAACAACCGAAATGAAGACCCTGAGGATAATAACGGGATACACACTGGCTGACAGGCAGAGAAATTCTGACATCAGAGAAAAGTGCCAAACGGACGATGTTGTCAGATGGATAAGGAAGAGGCGGAGAGAATGGAATCAGCATGTGGACAGAATGAGCCAAGACAGAATGGCAAGGATCACCAGGGATAACAAACCCCTAGGAAGAAGACCCATCGGACGCCCACCAAAGCGATGGCGAGACAGCTGGCAATCCACATCACAGGAAACATAGACCGGAGAAAACAGGCGATACGCCTTTTCAAGAACAAGAAGAAGAAGATATTTTAGACAGAACCTATTGGAAAACAGAACACGTGCTGAAATACGGTATGGCAGAAGGCCGAATGTTAGTAGTATGAGGATATTTGGGAGTACAGCTTATAGTCTTTTGAGAAAAGATATCAGAGATAAATTTGATTCAAAGGTTAGAGAATGTATTTTGGTGAGATATGCACTAAAATAGATATATCTATCATCCCACATATAATGACATTTACCGGGATATATAGAAAGTTCCTAAATATGTGTATCAACGGTCAACTGTAGATACATGAAAAAATTGCATTTTTTTCTCTTGTATTTTTTTTTCTATTTTACCCCCCAACTGTTACACCACTGGACAAATTTGCATTTGCACAGCAAATTCTGATGCGCCAATGTGCTTTACATGAAAAAGGTGCTCCTAGTTCATTGTTTTTAAGTGAACCGTTTTCAAGAAAAGTGGCATTTTATGATCAATAAAATAATAGGCTAACGCATTGTAAATTTCTTGCAATTGGAAAAATTAGTGGTGATAATTAATGACATTATTATTTTAACAACTAGATTTTTCAGTTCAAATTGCAAAGTTATTTTTTTCATTATTTTTAGCGACTATAATTATCAAGATTACAAGAATTGCTCGGAATTACGCTGTTGGCTGAAATTCACGCATTACAATAACGTCTAGATCATGTTCCTATAATTCTTCATAATCTCAGGTGTATTTTCAGTTTGCTCTGCTGCAGCTTCAATTCTAGCGGTCAATTCTACTACTGTGTTAACAGGAGTTTCATAGAGAATGGTCTTTATGTGACCCCATGCAAAATAATCAATGGTAACTGTTAATTGTCATACTGCTTTGGTTCAATTTTTGATCATAAAATGCCAGTTTTCTCGAAAACGGTTCACTTTACAGCAATGAACTAAGAGTATCTGTTTTATGTAAAGCACATTGACGCATCAGAATGTGCCATACAAATGCAAATTTGTCCAGTGGTGCGAAAATTGGGGGGTGAAATCTTTGTGCAAATTCAGAACTCTGCCATTGGCACGTCTGATTAAACCAAGTAAAGTGCAAGAAAGAAGCTATTTTTAGTGACAATGTGTGAACAAAAACTCCATTCTGTAATTCAAACTGAAAAAAATGTGAATTTTTGACATCCTGTATCTCTGAAACGAAGACCCGGAGGAAAAAATGGACGAGAAAATTTTTTATTTTTTCATGAAAAATCTAGAGTTGACCGTTGTTCCACTTATATAGGAACACCCTGTATATGGCATAAAATGCAATGATGTCCATCGATGATGTACCTGATGGTTATCACGATTTACAAAACTAAAAGGATAAGGAAAAATGGTAATCAGCCATGGAAAGGGAATTGAAATCTATAATTAAGAATGTAACTTGGGAAATAGTGTAAAAACCGAAAGAAGAAAAGGTACTGGACACGAAATGGGCATATTGTACTCTTAGAATAGCCTCACAATGTGAAGAAAGAATAGCAGTATCGCTGTCATCAGGGCAGCTTTATAAACGAAAGCTCCGTTAAACCTGTATGAGATGCTAGAGGATTATGCTTGATGTTTAGTAGATGAGGGTTGGTCCTTAGAAGGGTTGGTCCAAACGTGGATGAGAAGATTAAGTTCACTTTTGGTTGAAAACACTTAAATTCACTTTTATTATTATAAGGCAATTGATGTTAAGGAATAACTCGAAAAAATAATGATTAAATGAAAAAGTACTTATCTTCCATTTGCGACGACAGTGTGATATCTCGAAAAATTTAGTTTTTCGTTTTATAGTAATAACGATTCGCCTTTTTGCGATCTATTATCTGCAAGAACGCGGTATTTCGTACTCCAAATATGGCGGAGTTATGGAAGAAAGAGAAGCAAACTATCACGTTGTTGCACTCTCACTCAGCGAATTAATTTACTCAAAGAATGTGACAGCACAGTTCGCTGCCTGAGTATTACAAGGGTGTATGTGACAAAATTGAAAAATTCGCAATTTTCACACAACAAGGTTTTATGTATCATAAAGCACTCATAGGCCCTCTCAAAACTGAAATGAATGCACGGAAATTTTTAAAATGAATGGAGAAACAATGGTGTATGTTTCCAAAAAATGCAAAGAAAGAAACATAGTTATATGTTAAACATAAGACTTTGTATCCCATATAATTGCAGTGAAATTTCCTTGACTCGAAATATCATGGTTCTATGCAGTACATAGAACCATGTATTATGTGTTGCATAAATAATTCAAGTTTGACAGATATTTTCATAGCTCTGCTAATTTTTGAGTGATATAATGGCCAAAAACTGTGACAATAGTGATTTTTGGGATAATGATGATAGTGATAAGATGTGGATTATTTTCCAAAAGAGAAAACTTCTCGAAAAACAAACAGGTAAATACCTATTGTATCTACGAGTAGGTGTCTATGTTTATCGAAGACAGACACATAAAAACCATGAGAACTTTGTTTTCAGAATAAATATTCGGGAAAAGTTCATTGATATACCTCTATTGAATTACAAGAATGTTTTTTATCAACAATTTTTTTCTGCTTACAGTGTCCCAGCTCTACAAATATGTATTCCAGGAAAATCGAATACGGCAGAGCTGGAAAATAAAGGTTCCACAACCAGTATGAAACAATTACCGATAAACAGCAATCGCTCACAGCTGCATCAAAATAATGACTGTGTACAAAAGATAGAAAAAAAACTTACGCGAAAGAGGACTAGAAATCCAGAGAGATGGGAATGTAACATTCGGAAAGAAAAATTTGTCAGGGGGTTAGAATATATTTCATCACGAAAAAAGTTAAGACCACCTAGAAAAATAAAAACACAGAAAGACTGTTTCGAGAAATGCGTTTATGAATGTGCCAAAAAAATAATCGAAGAAGAGAGAAAGAAATTATTTTCCGAATATTACAAGCTTGATAGTAAGGAAAAAAAATGTATATTTTAAGTACAACAGAGATGAGTATTCCACAGCGAAGGAGAAAGGGAAAGAATGCTGAAAACTCTAAAAAAGCTAAAACTTTTAAATTCTTCTTTATTTTAAGTAATAACAAAATACAAGTTTGTAAACTATTTTACTGTGGAGCACTTGGTATCAGCCAGAAACCAATATATACCGTTCACAAACATTCGACCGAAACAAATACCCTTCGAAAAAGTATTCAGGGAAAGCACAGAAAAAAGTCACCCCAGATGAAGCAGCAAATCTTGTAAGAGAGCACATCAAAATGTTTCCTGTAGTAGAGAGCCATTATTTTCGGGCTGATACTAAAGAACAGTACATAGAGAATGACCTATTATCCATTCGAAAAATGTACGATATGTATGACGATTTCATAAGGCAGAAAGGCTTGACGCCAGTTGAAATTAATGATTATCGCAAAATATTCTGCACTGAATTCAATTATTCATTCAATAAGCCATTAAAAGATCTCTGTGATCTCTGTGCAGAAATAGACCGCCTAAAAAAAGAAAAAACTCTTAATGAATTGAAGAAAAATGAGTATGAAAAGCACTTGCAAGAAAAGATTTTTATGAGGCAAGAGAAAAAAAATGATGTTGAAAATGGTAAGGCAGTACTGTGTTTTGACTTAGAAAACGTGTTGACCTATCCTAAAGGAGACGTGAAAAATTTCTTCTATAAAAGCAAGTTAAATGTATATAATATGACCGCTCATCTTTCCATAAATCGTACTGTTTATTGCGCAATATGGTCAGAGGCGATGCATGGTCGGGCTGGAAATTATATCGCTAGTGCCATATACAGAATCCTCAAGAGAGTTCTAGAAGACTATCCATTATTAGAAGAACTTATTTTGTGGAGCGACAGCTGCGTTCCGCAAAATCGCAATAGCCTTATGAGTTTTGCTATTGCGCACATTTTAAAAACATATTCACATTAAAAAAAAATTCAAATGAAATTTTCTGTACCTGGGCATTCTTGCACTCAAGAGGTCGATTCAGTTCATAGTGCCATTGAGCGTAGTTTGAGAAAATATAAACATTTTTCTCCAATTTCACTCCTAAAAGTCCTTTCGAAAATAAATACAAGAAAGCTGTATACCATACTTCAGATGAGAGAGCAAGATTTTTAAGATTTCTCGTGGTATTCATCAAAACATAATTACAGTGCAGTTCCGTTTTCAAAGGTGGTATCCCTACAATTTACCAAATCATTTCACGAAGTCGGTTTCCGAACCTCTTTTAACGAACATGAATATAAAATCATCAGTTTAAGAAATCGGACTGTAAGAAGACTCGTTACTGCCGAAACTGAAGCAATACCAGTATTAGTAAAGAAAAATGATACTAAAATCAACCTAGCGCAAAACAAAGTTGAAGCGTTAAAATCTATGTACAGGTGGATGCCAGAGGTGGATAAAAACTTTTATGTTCACATTTTTTCCAAGATGTCGAAAAATAAAAAGTAAAAAATGGGTATGATTCATCAAAAGTTACTGTGGTTTATGTTACATGTTTATGTATTTTTGTTTTTTTTTTCAAGAATCACAAAGTTCTATGTTATTTTGATTTTTCAATAAAAATATGTAAAAAATAAAAAATTACGTCTTCTTTTATTTTAAAATCCTTTGTATAGCAGTTTTTCACTACTTGAATATGAAACCGTGGCAAAAATACTGATTAGAATATAAAATCTATTGTTCAAAATGTTTGAAGTCGTTTTCCTCCTTTTCCTGTTTTTGTATCATACAACCTTGTAATACTTAGGCAGCGAGTTGTCGCCTGCTGTTGCTAGTGTATAGTGCGCTCTGTTTTCGCGAATAACGTGATAATTGAAGATACCAAGTTCATGGTGAAAAGGTAAGTGTAAAATTGCCCAATTTTTCCCTTTCGAACAGCGTTATATATGATTTTATCACACGGTTCTCGTGAAATTACGGAAGAATTAATGTGCGGTTCCTCGAAATTATCGCGTTTTTCTTGTGAATATTATAAATTTCAATGTAAAAACCCTAAAAGTTAAATTGAAGACGATAAACTGTTTGTTCTCTAGCAGGATACTGTTTGTTTTAGTTGTCGATGTGCTGTTTTTTCCGAAAATTTTTCGATTAAGTTGATGGTTTATTTCCTCTCATCACGTTTTAGGTGCTGAGCAATATTATTTTATCATGGCTATATTTGCAGATAGCATCAAGATCAAAGTTGATATTAGACTTAGCAAGAAAAAGAAAAGATGACGAATTTTCGAATTCCACACAGTTTCTCCATGGGAGCCAGGATTCTAGAATCATAGGTATGTTGAAGAAAAGATTATATTTCCATTTATACTTCATAGGTTCTTGCATGTAGTTACGTATAAGTAGATACGAAAATTTCTCTAAAATATAGAAGTTTACCTGTCTACTTTATTCTACTCATGTGTACCTTCCAATTTCAGAATACCAAGTCAGAACTCAATCCAACCGCCAACGTAGTGAATCTTTTTCGAGCTCATCGTCTGGCTCTAGCAGATCTACTAGCAGTTCATCATCAACATTCCAGGAAGGTTGGTTCATACATAACTCAATATAGACTGATATACCTGTATATCTCACCTGTTATCCATTCTTTTTTGCAGACAGCGATGACTCAGTGAAAGATCCCGATTACAAGAATGTACAAAAAATGCCAAAATTCAGCATTTTTCGCAAGACGAACTGAGCAGCAGCTTTACCATAAGGGCAGATAATTCGCAAGGAACCGGACAGAATGAAGACGTAACAACAGATATTAACTCGAATATTCAACTCGCAGATACAAACGAAAATACATTCCTCCTTAATACAATGAATGAACCGAAAGCCATGATGGAAAATGAGTCTGTGTACGCCATCTCAGAAAACTCACCACCTTCACGTGACAAAAACATGGTTGAAATCGAATCTCTGACACTTACAAAAAAAGGAAAGAAAAGACCGAAACTGGAAAGTAATTGGAAAAAAATGTCGCAAAACAATTGAGGAATAGTGGAAAGTCCTTTCTTCAAAAACTAAGAAGGAAATTGCAGAACGAAAACTTGAACCTACAAGCTTCTTTACAGGGCGTGTAGTATGATATATATGTATATATACGGAACATAGAATAATATAAAGTAATATATGTATATGTCAGATGTGCAAGGTCAGGTTTTGAGGTTAGACGAGACGAAAAAGAATGGCGATGTAGAAGCCAGAGACTTATGGATGGTGTACGAATTAATAAATAAAAAGTGATATAAATCAACAGTCTTTGGAAATAAATACATTATCAAATAACTTAAATATTATAGTTTCAAATAATATTACATGGCGCAGTCGATTAACAGAAGTGATTAAGAAAAAAAAATGGATCTAAAACCACCAACGTTCCAGGTTACGAGCAACCACGCCGCAAATACATGGCAAAAATTTAAGCAGAACTTTGAAATTTATGTAAATGCAACGGGATTGGAAGATAATGAAAAAAGGAAATATAATCTATTACTGCATTGTATGGGTCCAGAGGCAATCGACATTTATAACACCTTTGAAATGAAAGAAAGGGAATTAAATAATTACAGCTGCTTAGTAGGGAAATTCGACGCATATTTCCTACCAAAGGTTAATATAACGTACGAGAGACACAAATTCTTTAAAAGAAACCAACTACCAGGGGAAACTTTCGAAGCTTATGTAACAGAGTTGAAGGCACTAGCAACAACTTGTGAGTTCGGTAATTTGAAGGAGTCACTGATCAAGGATAGAATTGTATGTGGACTTCTAGATGGCAAGATCACAGAAAAATTGTTATCTGAAAATAAATTAACACTATCCCGATGTATTGAAATATGTCGAGCAGCAAACCTAACTAAGGATCAGGTGAAAGAAATTATAGAACCATCAATCCAAGTTGACCAAATTAATAGAACAAAGAAGATGAAACCGAAGGGAAAATCAACATCAGAAGAAACAACTACAAGAAGTCAGAACAAGAAAATGATAAATAATTGTTCAAAATGTGGAAGAAATCATCCAATAAATGAATGTCCAGCATATGGAAAGGAATGTTTCAAATGCAAGAAGCAGAACCATTTTGGAAATATGTGCAAGAATTCAAGTAACAGAGGAAAGACCAGCAGTCATAGTCGAGAAGTGAAGGAAGTAAGACAGGACATAAATCAACAGGAAGTGGAGGACACTCAAGAGTTCTTCATGGGAGCAGTAGGGAAGACTATGGGTTCAGATCAAGATTGGAAAGAAACACTAGAACTTAAGGAAGGTGTTTTCTTGGAGTTCAAATTGGATACTGGTGCACAGGCTAGTATAATTCCTAAACATTTATTTGATAAAATTCCTGATACTCAATTGATTAAATCAAATGTAAAACTAATTAGTTACAATGGCACAACTATTGAAAATGTAGGAAAAACTGTTTTTTCATGTAGAGTTAGAGGTAGAAATGAGAAAATCGATTTAGAATTTCATATTGTGAACACTTCTACAAATTCTCCTGGAATATTAGGATTAGAAGCGTGCAAATCTTTAGAACTGATCAAGAGAGTACAGGAAATCTCTGCAAATAATTCTGTACTTAATGAATATGATAATGTTTTTAACGGAATAGGATGTATGAAACAAAACCATAAAATTAAAATCAGGAAAGATTCCGTACCTAGAGTTTATAATGCGAGAACTATTCCGCTTTCAATTAAAGATGATTTATTGAAAGAATTAGAAAATTTAGAGTCGTTAGGTATTATTGAAAAGGTTCATGAACCAACGGAATGGGTTCACCCGTTAGTTGTAGTAAGAAAACCTAATGGTAAAATACGAATATGCCTTGACCCAGTTGAGTTAAACAAAGTAATTGAAAGAGAGTTCTTTCAAATACCAACAATTGAAGAACTATTATCGGAATTATCAGGGGCAAAAGTATTCAGTATTTTGGATGCGTCAAAAGGTTTTTATCAAATTCCTTTAGATGTATGTCATCCTGACATAATACATGTCACAAGTTTTTTACTTTATTCCCGATATTTTATTAGATTTCTAGTTCGAAATGAACAATTATGGATCTATGGGAGATGATTCCCCAATAAAGGGGCCTGTAGCGTTCTTCGTTTATCTGAGGATCTTAAAATCATCGCTTGGAGGACTGAACCTGGTCGAAAGACCCTCTCGGTCATGAGCAAATGTAGGTAATATTATTTACTGCTTCCTTCTGGTTTTCTGTCCCTCTTTCTGTTTCAGATATTATGTCAAGATATTTTGTCGAAATGAATTCAAGATGACGAAAAAATTATTTTCAAATGAAAAAGATGCCATCCATCTTCTATAAACAAATTACTACACTTATGCGGGGAGACAGAATTTTTCCTGAGGTTTTTATCTGTGCTCTTGTATCATACGCAAATATGTATGGTGCCCCGTTTACATTTCCTCTGCTAACACTGTGATATATCTTAGAATTGTAATGCTCGTTCTCAAAAGAATATATATATATAGATGAAGAAAGTAAAAGATTGTGCACTTTTGCGACACCTTTTGGCAGATATAAATTTTGTCGCCTTCCATTTGGAATATGTTCAGCACCAGAAACATTTCACTGTAAATTCAAACAAGCGTTTGAAGGTATACCAGGTCAAGTATCATACATAGATGATATACTTGTATTTGGAAAAAACCAGAAGGAACATGATGAAAATCTCAAAAAAGTTTTAGAACGGGCTAAGTTAGAAAATATAAAATTTAATAAAGACAAATGCAAATTCAGTATAAATCAAATAAAATTCTTAGGTCATATAATAAGTAGTTCAGGAGTCAAACCTGATGAAGATAAGGTGAAAAGCATTCTGAAAATGAAAGTACCAAAAAATAAAAAAGAGGTAGAACAATTTTTAGGCATGATAACTTACCTCTCAAAGTTTATCCCACATTTGTCAGAATATACTAATGAATTAAGACAATTAATTAAGAAGAATGTGATATTTGAATGGAATGAAAATCACACTAAGGCTTTCAATAGAATTAAAAATGTTATGTCAACAAAACCAGTCCTACAATATTATGATCCAAAGTTACCAATTACAGTTTCAGTAGATTCTTCAAAAAACGGAATGGGGGCTGTTTTACTTCAAAATAATTTACCAGTTATTTATGCGTCAAGAGCATTGACAGAGTGTGAACAAGGTTATGCGCAAATAGAAAAAGAATTACTAGCTGTAGTTTTTGGTTGTACCAGATTTCACCAATATATTTATGGAAAAAAAATCATAGTTCAGAGCGATCACAAACCGTTAACCACTATTTCTAAAAAACCATTGATAAAATGCCCTATGCGTCTGCAAAGAATGTTAATAAAATTGCAAATGTATGACATAGATATACACTATGTACCAGGTTCAAAACTTCTGTTAGCAGATTGTTTATCAAGAAATTTTATTCAGGATGCTAGAGTAGATGATGAGTTGATACTAGAAGAAATAGAAGCACATGTAAATTTAATAGAAAAAATTTTGCCAATGAGTAAGGACAAATTTAAAGATTTTCAAAATCAAACTAGGAAAGATCCCATACTAAATGAACTTTTGAAATTTGTTTTGAATGGTTGGCCAGATTCAAATGATCAATTAGTTGAAGAACTGAAAGTTTATTACAAATTTAGAGATGAAATTGTAAGCATAAATAATGTTTTATTTAAAGGTAACAAAATAATTGTTCCAAAAGTAATGAGGCAGGAAATGTTAGGGAAAATTCATTATAATCATATGGGAATAACAAAATGTCAATTACGTGCCCGTCAAGGACTTTATTGGCCTAATATAAACGAAGATATTGAAAAGTATGTCCTCGCATGTGAAACATGTTTGAATTTCAGAAATACAAATCCTAAAGAACCTTTATTAGTAACGGAAGTACCAGGTAAACCATGGGAAGTGGTTGGTACTGATATTTTTAATTTCAATGGCAAGAATTTTTTGATTGTAAAAGATTTTTTTTCAAAATTTATAGAAACAACGCCAATTATAAAATTGGAAAGCAGTCATACTATAGAAAAACTTAAATCAATTTTTGCTAGGCATGGGATACCGAAAATGTTAAGATCAGATAATGGCACCAATTATAGTTCGGTAGAGTTCAAAGAATTTTGTCGATCATGGAATATTGAACATGTGACCTCTAGCCCCACTCATGCTCAGTCCAACGGTATGGTAGAAAGATGTACACAGAGTTTCAAATTACTGATGAAAAAAGCAAAATATGACAAAAAAGATCCTTATTTGTGTTTACTAGAATATCGAACTACTCCAATTGATTCGAAATTACCTTCACCTTCTCAGATGTTATTCAACAGAGAAGTGAATAGTTTATTGCCTAAATTTGATATTGTGAATAGTTACACTAAACTCGGGAATCTCAAAGAGTCTTTAAAAGTCAAACAAATTAGACAAAAAACCAACTATGACAGAAACGCATTTGAAAGAAATATATGTTTTAAGATAGGTGATAAAGTAAGAGTTCGAAAGCAAGATAAAACATGTTGGCAACCGGGAACCATAATAAAAATATCAAACAAACCACGATCTTATATTGTAAAACTTAATAATGGTTCTGTTATTGAAAGAAATAGAAAATATATAATTAGAGATACACCTAGAAAACAACTTTCTCAACACGAAAGAACATATTGTAATGTTGAACTGCCTCATGGCAGACCGAAGAGGAAAGTAGGTAGTCCAATAAAGTTGAAAGATTATATCTGTGAGGAAATCTAATATAATATATATTGTTTAATCAAAAATTTCAAAATGTAAAAGTAGATTATAAGTATGTTTGTAAAATTAGTAAAGTAAAAAGTGAGGATTACTTTAAGTTTAACTTGGCTTTGTGTAAAGAAAGGGGGATGTAGTATGATATATATGTATATATATGGAACATAGAAAAATATAGAGTAGTATATGTATATGTCAGATGTGCAAGGTCAGGTTTTGAGGTTAGACGAGACGAAAAAGAATGGCGATGTAGAAGCCAGAGACTTATGGATGGTGTACGAATTAATAAATAAAAAGTGATATAAATCAACAGTCTTTGGAAATAAATACATTATCAAATAACTTAAAGATTATAGTTTCAAATAATATAATATTACAGGGCGTAAAGAAGCTTGTAGATTCAAATGTCGATTCAAAATATCGGAATCCCAAAGAGAAAGCATTTTAAATGACTACTGGAATTTGGGAAATATTGAGAGACAGTGGTCATTTCTACTTCAATCTATGGAAGAGGTAATACCAGCGTATCGTATCGTATCGTATGTCAGAGTTGATGAGAATGGAATACCTGTACCGAAGCGAGATAGAAATAATGCATTTTTCTTCACATTATGTAGCGAAAAAATCAGGGTTTGCAAGACTTTCTTTGTTAATACTCTAGCCATTAACAATCGACCCCTAGAAACTGCACTTAAAATAATAATAAAGAAACAAACATCTGCTTGCTTGAAGACAATCGTGGACGTCATTCTTATCATATTCATATAGATGATGCACTGAAGAATGCAGCAAGAGCTTTCATTGAAGCTATCCCCAAAATTGAATGCCACTATATCCGTGCAAATTCTAGGAAACATTATATCGATGGTAGTAAGTTCAGATATTCATAAGGATTATGTTGACGAATGCAAAAAAAATAGCCTTGGTTTTGTGAATTATATAATGTTTTATCGTATATTCACTCAGGATTTCAACATATCGTTCTTTATTCCGAAAAAAGACGCTTGCGAGTTTTGTGAAGCATATAAAAATAGTTTAAGTTAGGAAATTTACTTACAACATCATGAAGAAAAACGGTTGTCCTTAATAGAGAAGGAGAAGGATAAGAACGATGATAACATCGTGGTGGCTGTTTATGATTTACAGGCCGGATTTCAGTGTCCTTAAGGGGAAATATCTGTGTTCTATTATAAGTCGAAATTGAATGTACTAAATCTGACAATTTAAGATCTTAAAAGTCAACAAGTAGACAGCTATATGTGGGATGAATCACCGGCACATATGGGTGTGAACGAGATTGCCACATGCGTTTTTGAATACATCAAAAAGATTGCGAATGGGACAAACCAGTAGATGTTGTTTTTCATTCGGATAACTGTGGTGGGCAGCAACAGAATAAGTTTATGATGCCTTTTTACCTCTTCGCTGTGCAGAAGTTCCCGACTATAAAGTCTATTACACACAAATTTTTGAAAAAAGGACACACCCAAAATAAGGGTGACTCGGTTCACTCCCAGATAGAACGACAGGTAAAACGGCAATTGCGCTCTGGACCTATTTATACTCCTGAAGGATTTATTGGTGCAATAAAAGCTGCTAGAAAGAATTCGGTGCCGATTCATGTAAACGTAATGTGCTATAGTGATATTTATGATTGAAAGGCTTGTACTACTAGGATGAATTTCGTACTAGCGAAGGATGAAGATAAAAAGATCATAAAATTATCACAGATGAAAATGTTCAAGGTCCAGAGAGACGATCCTGAAGCATTGTTCTACAAAATGTCTTATGCAGAAGAATATAAGAGAGCTGTATTTATGAAAAAGAAGGGTGAATTTAACATTCACCTCGAAAAGGCTTTTAAGAAGAAACCTGGTTTGGCTTAGAGAAAAAAAGCTGATATAATTTCATTACTGAATAGTAAACATATTCCTGGATATTACAAAGTATTCTTTGATAGTTTATAGTTTGCATTGATTTTTTATTCAAATCTATTTCATTAGTTCTTCACAGTATATGTGAGTTTATTTTTTCATTGTTATTTATCATGAGAATAATTGAAGGCGTTTCATCAATAAAGAAAAATTTACTACAACAATGTTTCATTTCAATATTCCCCAGTTCTTGATTGATAAATTTATCACCTTCAACGTTATATCAAATAAAATTTTCGTTTTTATTCTAATGACGTTAAAATTTTTGTTATTTTACATAAAAACTAAGAACATCTCATAAATCATTCCACCATAAGTTTACCTAAAACACACTTTCACAGACTAGCACGATCTGTGCAGTATGTAAAACGTTAGATTCGATCAAATGTTGGAAAATCGTTTCCTGTAAAATCGTTGTTTTCGAGATGTCGCGCTGTCGTCGCAAATGGGCGTTTTTAATTATTAACTATCACTTTGAATACGAAGGAATATGAAATTATATTCAAAACGACGTTGCGAATTGTCTGGAAGACCGGGCTCAACTGAACGAATGACGGTGTGTTGCTTCCCTCATATTATTTTCACGAATGCCGAGGTCAGCAGGACTTATTAATGAATGGGCTCCTTGTTTAGGGGTTGCCAAAAATATACATTCGGAGAATCTGAGGAAAGCGAAGAAATTAAATGGAAGGCTAGACTGGTCGTACACCTAGAAAAATCGTATGGTTTACATTCAATAAATGATTAGTTAAACGGTATTTCTCTATAATAAATTTAATAGGATAATAACAAATTAATCTGGTTTCCACTGGAGTAATCAACAAATATAAGTTATTTTCACATAATCACAAAATATATTCAGGTCCAATTTATTCAGACAAAATATTATTGATAAAGAATTATTTGTAATACTTCATTCAAAGTATATCTTTCCGTGAAATATACATTCGTTTATAGTTAAAGTAATTAAATTAAAATCGCGGTGCATGACCGTATCGGCAGGGACCGCAGGGTGCAAGCAAAGCGTTCTGTAATTTGTCAGTAGTAAGCAGTACTTAGTGTAGGACACGTCAGCCAGGCTCCCTTGAATTCGCGACGACTGATCATTAGTGAATCAATATGGAACACTTTTTGGAGGGAGAAGGATTGATACATTTGAAAGGATCTTTTGAAGGTAAGTGGTTATGCATATAAAATTAATTGCATTCATAACTTACCATCATTATGGCTCAGATACATATTTTCATATACCTGATTCACACGAAATTAATAATTTTCTTTTTGATGATCGATTCTATTATTACTCAAATAGGTGAAA
Organism: Myrrha octodecimguttata; assembly: GCA_958510865.1. NCBI lineage: Eukaryota > Metazoa > Arthropoda > Insecta > Coleoptera > Coccinellidae > Myrrha > Myrrha octodecimguttata. Next base: position 13,623,119 of record OY294062.1, read on the forward strand.
CTGAAAATTACCTGCGCTTGTAGTTCTCAGAAGAAATGTAACTGAACTTCATTGGCAAAATCAAATCGTATGGCAAATGATTATTTTCACCATGTATTCGAATATGTTTATTCTTCTCTAATCGATACTTTTGAGTTATTTAAAAGTTTGTTAATATCTGATAGTCACTCGAACTTGAAAAAACCTCTATATGTACTTTTGTGATAATTCTCCTATTTCCTCATAAATTATAATTGGTTTTAGAAAATTGGATAGATTCAATTGACCCAACAAAAGAACTTATAAAAGATAAATCGTTCGAAAACACAGTTCCCTGATTGGGAGATCTGTTGAAAATAAAAAGAAAACTGTTCCTTCCTCAAAAGGGAGTCGTAAGTTACATATCTGCATTTTCCTTTCTATCGCCATAACTTCAGCATTCTTGCACATATTCTGTGGAATTGGGAACTATTGATGTATCCTAAATGTATTACAATAGGCATGTTTTTGGTCTACCTATATTAATGAGTATTTATATGGATTTATGATTCAAATATTTCTTCAGGACTTGATGGAATAGAGGCTACAGATACAATTTCTACGAAAAAATAATATTGTATGTTCCATATATCCATTCATCCCTCGATTCAACCCCATCTGAAGTACAGCCGTTAGCCAGTACTTCCCCAATTGATTTGGATTTCACATCTCCACCAATTGTTTTAGACATTACACCTATACCTGTGTTGTCCAGTATTAAAATTGGGAATAATATAAAACTATTTCCTGCTGAATTGCATCCAGTATATTTTACCTCCCCAACAAAGAAAGAACTTCCAAAGATAGCTAGAGGCAAACTTATTGATAAAAATAGGAATACACTGACATTCCTATGACAATCAGAGATCTGCTGGATACATTGATAAAGAATGTATCACTACACCTGAACCTAACGAAGAAAATCTTGGAGATGGTATGCAATTTTGTTGGATTAAATTTCAGTATCAATGCTAAATTTTTTGTAGATGACTTTGAAAAGGACTTGCTTTGGATGATACATAACAGGGAACCCTGGAGAGAAGTAATAAATAAATGGTCTCAGATCCTTGAATATAGATAACATTATCATAAAGCATGATATAGAGTTTCTGGAAATCTTGTAGGAATTTTCCATTATCAAAAGTCCCTTAGGATACATTTTAATCGATATTGATATTAAAAGAAGAAAGGAATATACATGTTTCTGGTGAATACATCTTTTCAACTTGAGATACCCATATATGATTCAAAGTTTTATAGACTACTGGTTACGTCAATCTTTTAATTTTCGCACACTCGATCAACTTTTTTTTCAATTATGGTTTTATGTACAGAATGTGGCAAGGAGCTTTCTGATAATAATTCTTAGTTCATTCACATTTCAACAATTCATAGATTTTTTTAGTAACTTTTTATATGCCAGTTGGACTGTCCAAAAATCCTGCAGATATTGCAGAAACTCTTTTACATTTGAATTGCAAATTTTAACTTTTGTGAATAAACTATATTCTCATCCTGCCATCAATAGATCTGTCGTTCATGACATTTAGACACTACTTTTGAGTTGATCAATCACATTCTTTCAAGTATACTTTCAAAAATAGAAGATTTAGCAGATCTTAATGGTCATTATTTATCTTATATTGAAATAAGTATTGTCAACACATATTTTCAAATCTTGTTGATCAGAGTATCGAGGGTTTCAACTTTTGGAAAAACATAATTTATATTTCAAACCAAAAGAGTATTGGAAAATAACAACAAAACAATGTAAAGGCATAATTATACCACTCAGAAAAATTCTTGAAAAAGATTTAGAAACCCCTGACATTCTACAGTACATGTTGGATTATATCGAAAATGAAGAAGAGATTGACCATAATATAAGCAGCATGATTGATTGTAGCTTATAGAAATTCATCAAAAATAGAATGGGAAATAAAAAAATACAAATAAGGAGGTGTTTATGTGTCGTTTGCTTGTATGGGGCCCGAATTAGCATCAAGGTTAGAGTAGAGAGTATATTTTTGTGGGGAATATTTTACAAAATTCCATCAATTCCACCAACAGAAATTGAAAATATACAATCACAAAAATGTTCGTACGCAAATGGATCTTTATTTATATAATTCGCTCTACATGTTTCGCCCTGGTAAGGCATCTTCAGGAGCTCTGTAAGATGGGAATAATATCCTAGCTTTCTATTTGACTGATTAATTTCCGAATTTCTTCACTTCGAACTGAAGTGAATTTGACAAATAGGACACGGTCTTTTCTGTTGAATTGACCAGAGAAGTTGGTTAACAACACAGAACACCGACGCAAACAAAATAAAGATTCATGTTGAATAACAATATTTTTGTTCAATGTTAGCAATGCAACCTGAGGAAAATAATTCACTAGGTGTGATGTTCAGAATTAATGGGTGTCTGCAAAATATTCAGGTTCTTTTGGAAAATGCAGAAATTTATCATAGTTTAGTCGGTAAGCATCATAGTTTTTTCATCTTTCGGCTCGCAATGAGTTTCTTTTTTTTTTTCAGATAATAATGATTTCACCATCAATTATTTGAACGAGCTAATCGCGACCAATGAACAGTTAACATCTTTGGAGAGATTAATTGTTGATGAATTGTAAGAAATTGGAAAAATTAATTATGCGTTCTTGTTACCATTCTCATTTGTTCTCGTAGTGAAACTTTATACACCATAAATTCTCCTGTTTTGAATGACGAAAATACTCCTGTATCAAATTATGTAAATACAAATGTTTCAAACAATGAAACTGAAAAAACTTAATGGAACCATATCGGAACCATGATGTTGATGATCAGTGTGGAGTCCGGGTATGAAGACATGCATCATGCGACAAAAAATAATATTTTTGGAACAATGTTTGTGAGGATTTTCTGAGCAATGTGATTTTGGTGAATAGATAGGTAAATGTAGTCATCATAAATGATAATTGGTAGTTTAGACATCTGTCTTAGTAACAGAGACCTTTCCACTTGAGAAGGATGAGTATTTTCCTGCAAGGATGGCAGAAGATGGATTTTAAACTATACCAAGCAATTAAGCATATAAAGAATACTAGTACGCGCCCAGATCTACCTAGCGATAGATCAATCTTTACTGTAGATCTACTTAAACGATACCTACGTAGGAAGCGCCCAGATTTACCTAGCGGGTAGATTTGCGTTTTTGAGTAGATTAATTGAATAGTTGACTGAATTATTAAAAACGAAGCACACTGTTTATAAATTTACAAAAAATCAGTAGCTAATGTAAAATTCCATCACAGTTATCGTCTATCCTCGAACTGAATTTTGACCAAATCGTGTATGTATTTTTGTGAATATTGAAATGATGAAATTTCAAATGCGTTCATCTACTGAACCGTTTGGCGGATTTTGTTCATTCCGAACTTAACCTTCGAATTCAAACTTTAAACTTACCCGGAAAATTTCGACTGTCTAAGTCATTCCTTCGCAAAGTTATCGCGTTTACAGCCGGCCTTCGGCCGTCTGTAAACACGATAACTTTGCAAAGGAATAACTTAGACACTCGAAATTTTCAGGGCAGGTTTAAAGCTTGAATTCGAAGGTTAAGTTCGGAATGAACAAAATCTGCCAAACGGTTCAGTAGATGAACGCATTTGAAATTCCATCATCTCAATATTCACAAAAATACAGACACGATTTAGTCAAAATTCAGTTTGAGGATAGACCCTAACCGTGGCTCCACATGCAAACATAAAATTGACTATAAAATGAAAATTCAATTTCTCAAAACGACACCAATAATACTAAATAGATATATCATCGCATGAAAAATTCATATTTCAACATTGAACAACGTTAAAAAAAATTTCTTGGATAAAATCCGAAAATGTTCACTATTCCAATTCAATATTCACTAAACATATGCATGTGCATTTTACAGGAATTTCCAATGTCTCAAATTTACTGAATTTCAATATTTCTAGTACATCACTCTTCGACCGAGAATCACCAAAGCATGAAGTAATATTTATTTTGTAAAGGAATTACGGTATTATGAACATTTAAATTTTCTGTTTCATTAATGGAGATGACCAATTCATAATTGACATATTAAAATATGATTGAGTAACCAAGATATCATGTTTTCCAAACAGGACAAATGCAAAACTGCATATTGAAGTAATTTTTTATTTATCGATTATTGATAATGATAATAAAGTATAGTTCAATAGAATACATTGGGTGATACACAAAAATTCCAAAAAAAAGATAATTGAATGAATGAGTTCAAGTAAACTTGTTCATTAGAGAAGTGTGTCAGGGGTTTATGTGAAGAATTCATCAGTTGATAGACTTCATCAGATATGTTGCATATTTCGATTCAAGAAGTTTCACATTGTTTTCAAACAATATCTGCATAAGCCTCTATATACCATCTTCTATCTTGATGTTGTTGGTGCAACTTCATTTGTAATTTTTCTCAAGATAGTTTCAGAAAATGGCAGATATCCTGTGAAATACACAAAATTATCAAGATTACCTTGCAGAATAGATAAATTTCACTTCAGAAGATTTCATTTCATATAATGCATACATAAGAAATTATACCCATATACAGAAAAATTAGTAGTTACTTGTAGGTGGTTATGAATTTCAACTTAAAAAAGCTTGATTCTCACTATACATTCAGTAAACTTCCCATTTTGTCTAGGAAAAATATTATAAGGTGTAAATTAATTGATGTATCCTTCCCGGTTATGTTCCATCCCCATGTCATTTTTGCCAACCAAATTTTGATGTAGCAATATGGAAGGGATACATGAGTGTTACGGAACATATACTGAGGCTCAACCATACCTGCCTATTGTGTATGTAAAATTTCATACGTTTCTTGATAATGTGATCTTCTTACTCACTATCATTTCTATTATCAATTGACATCAAATGTTACATTGACTTGTGATTTTTGAAGATCAACCTCTTGCGAATAGTAAGAATCTATTGAATATTCCTGTTTCATTCACAATTATGAATAAATATACCAGAGGTACAGTATCATACAGTCTTGTCCTACACCAGCTGTATATTATTGAAACCATCCATAGATTACATAGTATTTCTGCAATTTCCACTTCTCAAAATCTATTGAGTTCCCTTTTTTTTTCATAATGATGATAGTCCATCTTCTACAAAGTATGCTTGATTAAACCTAGGAATGTGATACATAAATTTGCCATGATCAAGTTTCCAATTTATCAGAACATTAGATATGATCCATATCACCACTCACCATAAAACTTAAATGGTTCAACATACATGAATTCTCAGGGGGAGGATAGTGAGATTTTTGAGAAATTCATAAAACATTCTACAGTCCTTTGAAGGCTTTCTTCCTTTGTATATGCTTAATACTTGGATGGCATAACACTTCAACAACATGACCTCACATATCTCAAAACTGCAAAAATATCATACTTGATGCATTGGCTTAAGGAAAATAACATAATAATGTATACCTTTGACGTCGAGTTAATCTCCAACATTTCAAATATATATAGCAATGTGATGTTTTTTCGACGAATTCTGGATTAGCATTCTGATTCTTATCGTAGCCTTGAACCCATTCTAAACATTCTTCACTTTATGACTTCAATGATACAGAAACTTTCCAATGTCCAGTTCATTTAAAATATCTGACTCACCTGAAAATAAATATTTCCTCATGATATTCAGGTTGGAAAAACCTGTGATAAGTTAAAGTATCTTCAATTGTAGGTAATACTTACTGTTTCCTCTCGTGAATGTAGCATAAGGTTATAATAACTTGCTAAAATTATACCGATAACTCGACTTTTTCTTGAAAAAGTCATTGTAAGAGTTGGAATTAGGCAGTATTGACCATGATTGATAGTTCTAAATGCATTTCCATTCGTTACTAACTTTATTTTCGTCAATTTCAATGTAGCTTCCACATAGGATGCTATTTTGACGGCAAATTAGAATTGATGTAAGATGTTAATGACAATTGACATAAACATAACGCTGGTTCGGCTTGAAAATATTGACGGAAGTACCCGATCTTTGCCGACGGTCAAAGCCTACGATGCTTAAGTTTTCGGCGAAATCGACAGAAATTCGAGGTTCGACGTTGCCATATATTCACTGTCGCAAGAAATTCTCCTTCCAAAGCGAGCCCGAAGGCGGCGGAGATAGCCGATCTCGGCCGAGTCCACAGAAGAATATGAAATGGACAATTTTTACCGGATTTTCTTAGAAATGTCACTTTTTTCCATCATTCCTGCAAGAATACGAAAGTGGGAATCAAAAAAAGAGGCCCGCTAAGCCACAATTTCGTCTTTCGTCTTTCTGTTCGTACCAAAAAAGTCTACCTAGCTTGAACCCAGCGACCAAATGCTTTCCTGTGGTTTTGCACCTTTGGGAAATATCGATATTTTCGTTATTTTTCGGGAATTTTTTAAAAGTATCTCTCGATTTTTCCGCGATGAAAGATCAACAGTACGGGAAAGTTCGAAATTTCCTCTTTCTAATCACGTTCAGATATCACACCAAGACTCCACGGAAATATCAGAAAAACTCTCACGAACATAACCCTTTCTTAGCAAAAGTTTTTCTTGATCTCCTGCAGTGGTTTCGGCGGTGTTGCCTGTAACGCGTTTAGTATTATAGATAACATATCGATATGCTCACATGACTTTCTTTTCCAGGTCAATTCTCAGCAGTATAAGTCAAAGTGGCAGAACTAAATCAGAACGTATAAGTCTTTTAACAGACAACCTCAGAGAATTTAATGATAAACGACCTGAAACAGGCTACTGAAAAAGTTGGCCTTCACATAAACCAGCAAAAAAACAAAAATCATGACAAACCTAGTACTGGGAGGGAATATAACGCTAGACAACGAAACCATCGATTAGGTCGACGAATACAAATATCGGGGACACCAAATTAGAATTAATACAGACAATCAAACATAGGAATTGCAGAGGAGAATTGGTCTTGGATGGACAGCATATGGAAGATTGAGAGATATTTCGGATAGTGACGTTCCAATGAGCTTGAAACGGAAGGTATACACGATCAGTGCGTGCTGCCAGTGATGACTCATGGCGCCGAAACACTTACCTTGACTAAAGGCACCGTAAGGAAATTGGAAGTGGTTCAGAGAAAGACGGGAAGAGCTTTATGCTGGGTATTAGGATCTAAGATCGTGTCATAAACACTGAAGTTAAAAGGACAGGGATACAGGACATAATCCGACGAATTACAACGTTCAAGTGGAAATGGGCGGGACCTGTTGCGAGACTTAAGGATGATAGGTGGACCATAAGAATATCAAATTGGAGACCCAGAGCAGACAAGAGAGGTAGGGGTAGAACACCTACGAGATGAAGTGATGATTTAAAGAGAATTGGAGGACACTGGATGAGTATCGTGAGATAAGTTTCTTCATTCAGGAAGTTTTCTGGGTGGATAACAAACACTTCTTATTACATTATTTATTATTAGTCAATCCGAATACCGATACATCGACCGGACTACGTTCGTCAACCTAATTACCTCAACGAAAAATGTTCAACCATTTATATTATATCGCAGATTGCTATATCAGCAATTGGGGACTTTCCATTAACACCACATGAGAACAGCTGATAAAATCCAGTGGAGCAGTTCAATGGAGGCCTATGTCCAGCAGTGAAATCAAAACCAGGCTGGATGATGATGATGATCATGATAAGTCTTGTATAGACAATAAAGCAAAGTCCGGTCGAGGGCCCTTGAAATTTAAATATTTTCAAGATTTGGACAATTTTTTAGGTTCGAAAGCAAATATAAATACTCCATCCTACTGGCTTAATACATTAGAGGATAATTTAATTTCGACTCAGAGCGAATTGTTACTTTCAGGTAACTTGGCACATTCAAGTCGGACCGACATGGCACTTTCATGTCGGACTGACTCAGAACATTCAGAAAGTCAAAATGACGGAAAAGATGAAACTAAGAAGAAAAAAAAACATACTAGCGGGCTTATAAAATTAAAAGCGGAATATTACGCTGAAAATATAAAAGCTCAAAAGAGAAAGCATGACTTGCTCGGCAAAGAGTAGCTCTCCAAGAGAGAACTGTAGAAGCCTTAGAGGAACAGGCAAAAAAAAGGAGGGAAAATCAATAGACTGATAATCATCACCTAAATGTGATAATACCTGTGATAGAACTTCCTTCATTTCTTGAGATTTTTATTTTTTTACGGGTTCCTACAATATTTTATTTTTTTAAGGGTTTCAACAATATTTTATTTTTTCAATAGTTTTCAAGAGTTCCTACAATATTTTATTTTGAAATTCCTACATTTTGTTATTTTGAGAGTTCCTACATTTTCTTATTTCAAGGATTCCTACTTGTTTTTGTTTTCTAATGATTAAATCTACTTGTTGATATTTATAATTCATGTAAAGTATTAAATAATACTGTTTTTCATCTACAGACCTGAACATATTATGTCTATTATAATAATCTGAGAAAGTATTCACCTATATGTTATAATTCATGTTTGGAGAATTCAATGATCAATTGTAGCATATTGAATCATTAAAGTTAATAATTTTTTTCAGAGGAAAATTAATACACCAACACAGTTAAAAATCCATTGTCATAACGATCATGAACAAAAAAAAGTAAACCAAAATTGTTTTTTTACTGTTTTGGTGAATTAATTTCGTCCTGTGTATATGTAATTTTATCGAAATATTTTATATTTATATAGTTTTAAATTGTTTGTGGTTACTGTATTTTGTGCATTATTCATGTTAATGAATTTTCAGCATTGATATAGCACGAATCGTGCCGAAACGTAGGTGAATATTTGTATGTGAAGAATCAAAATCATTAAAAATTGTCCACTTGCCAGATAGACCTTCATTCAATTAATCAATCATAGACGAAACTGGAAGTTATAAAGAAAATAATGTTTTCCCCTAACTACAAATCTGGCACGGAACATAAAACGCCAAAAAAATGAGTTTATATGACTGGTATTTGGTCAACCAAGAGACTTTTAGACAAGTGGCAGATATATTTAATGTGACCCTAACCGCTAGCCACAGGTGTATTACATTAAAATATTTGGTAGATAATAGGAATGAATTTGTAATATGGCCTACGGATGCGAGAAAAAGGATATATGCAAATGTTTTTCTACTATGAATAATTTTCCTAATTGTGTTGATGCTCTCGATTGGACCCATATTCCGATCTTGAAACCTAAAATATAATCAAGAAGCCTATTGTAATAGAAAAGGCTTCCATAGTGTGATACTTCAGGCAGTGTGTGACAAAAAAAAAATTATTGACTTATACTGTGGTGAACCAAGATCTCTGCCTGATGCACGGGTATTGAAAAAATCAAATTTATACAGAGATGCGACCTGTGATAAATTAAAGTTGAATAACTGCTATTTATTTGGAGATTCTGCATATCCCAACCCGAAGGGGCTTGAAACGCCATATAAAGATGATGGCTGCTTGACAGAGGCTCAAAAAATTCAATTACAACATTCCTCAACAAGAATAGTGATTGAAAATTCCTTTGGACTATTGAAATCACGTTTTCGTACATTGAAATGTTTTGATAATTTAAATATTGGTTTTATTGTGGAAGCAACAATTGCAGCGTGCGTATCACACAACATTATGTGTGATAATGGATGATTCAGACTCGGTAAAAGCTCTTTCAAACGAATTATATACCAACGATCAACTACTTTTTTACAAAATTAGCCACAATATTGAATCCACTCTAGAAATTATTACGAAAAGATGTTAAATTTAAATGGACATCTGAATATGAAATTCCTTTCGAAAAGTCTACGGGAATAATTTAGTCAGATTTAAGCCATGCATTTTTCAACTCGAATATCCATCGAAATTGGTGTGTGATGCATTAAATGTAAATTCAGTAAACGTTTTGGTACATATTTTTCCAGGCGGCACGAAGAAGCCACTTTGTTCTCCATCAAGTGAGTCTAAAATGAAAAACCTAGAAAAGCACTGCCGTGAAGGCAGCAGCTTTTGCTCGCATGTTCAATGTGAATGAACGGAAGAATTTAACTGAGAAAAAATTAGAGAAAAGTTGTTCAAAATTGAACATTTGAATATGCCTCCTAAATCTGCGCACTGAACATTTCCGCAAATTCAGTCGATTTTATTGGACCCACCAGCAGCTTATGCTCTTCTACCAACCAGAGGTCAAGAAACTCGATGCGCAACTGATCAGCTGTTAGAACACCTGCTTCCGTCAACAGCCTCTCCAAGTACGAGAAGTTCGTAAGAATTCATTCCCGATTCCGATTAGCTCTTGTTAAGACTATCAATTCGCTTGCTTTGTTCTCCAAACTAAAATTGTTCTACTCACCTCAGATTATCAAGTATCATTGTTAAATCTTGTTAAGTTAGTGCAATTAGTGTGATAACCAGGTAAACATGTTATTTAATTCTGCTCCAACTACTCGTTTTAATTTCTTATTCACGTTCACATTGAATATGGGGCACGTGTTGAAATGCAATCGATCATTAGTAGGATCGATTTTATATCGATTGTAGCTAGTTAGTTCCATTCGCTGTTGATAATTCTCCCTCGACATTAATGTTGATCATTTTTTGATTCTCTCTAGTATGAGTAGAATTAATGTAGTAATTTTGCTCTGATCGAATAATTATTGATGGCTGCTCACACATGTTCGTCTCCATTGTAAGGTTAAATAAGTTAAATTTAAATAGTAGCAATGCATATTTCTCTATTAATCGGAATCCATTTAAGTTTGCCCTGATCTCAATGAATTATACTATTTTCTAATCCAATAAATACCTGAATAATTCACCACTGATTGCACTGACGGTTTTTCACTCAATAATGATCTCCCTAAATTAATTAATTCAGTTTTCTTGAATTCCTACTCAATTAGACATCTCATATTTAATATTTGATGACTTTGATTTCATTTTGTATCATTCTCATTTTATTCAGAACGTCTCACTTTTGATGGTGATAGTTAAATTATTGATTGCTTTAATTGTTAATCATTATCATTCTTTTTTCCTGCTCCAATTATGTTCGGAAAATTCATATTTGTAAATTCATTATCAGCAACTCATATCTCAAAATGGCCATATGTCAAAATGGCGGAATGCAGTAATTTCTCCTTTCAGTTTATGAAAATGTACTTTCATATTTATCTTGTATAGTAGATCTCCCTTCATATTCGAAATGTGTATTCATTTTTAAAAACTCCAATTATTTGTAATTTTATAAAAACTCATTTTTGCTGCATTCTCATTGTCTACTCACATAATCATACATAGTCATTTTTAAACCGTACTCTCACTGTCTTAGCATTTTCATTTAAGGTCATCACTGAAACCTTCTATTTTTCTGGTGGAATTTGCGCCACTCACTGATTTATTTGCTCTTATAATCCATCACTGTAAATGTCGTGTTGTTTGGTGACTAATTTGACTCCAAATTCTAATTTATGTATGCTTATGTCTCTCAATTGTTTTATACAATGTATATATGTAAATAAATCGTTTTCAAACAATTTTATCCAACTCAACCATCTGTCACAGTCCACTGCTAATAAATTTGACAAAATCTGAACACCCGATTTTGAACAAAAATACTAATCAGAGTAAAGACTGAAGGAGATTTGTTTCGGTAAAATACTTCTTTCGGCACATTCTCACTCAAATAGTGGAAAATGAAAGAGAAGAGAGAAAAGAAAGGAAATAATAATAAGAAATGGAGGGAAAAAAGTATCTGAATGTTTTTCATTTTTACCCTCTAATACCCAATTCTGCCTTGAGACTGGTTGCATATCAAATTATTTGAATATAAGGACAGCAAAGCAGTTGAAACCATCGTAAGGCATCTTTCCCCATTTGCTCTGAGAAGTATCAATGGGAAAATACTGCCAAAAAAATATGGTATGCCTCAGAAAAACATTACAAAGACAAAAGTCCGGCGAATCAATTGAACTTATTTAACAAACTGTTGAAACTGAAAATGAAACCAGGCGAAGAGATTATCCAACACTTCTTTCTCTAAGTATAAATGATGCAATAGTATCTGAACTCAGAAGTAGTGGTGTGACAGCAACTGATGATGAACAATTCTCATGATTGTGTTACTGAACTCATTAAGTGATGAATATCGTACTGCAGTAACTGCAAAGTCACTGAGTTCCAAAACTGAACTCGTAAAAACGTAAAAATCAATTTGAGTAATCATAGCCTAACAGTAAATCCAATACATGCGATAATAATGTTCACTAATAAACACAACACAATGCATAAAAAATTTCGTCATACATATGCGCCCCACCGCAATTAACGCAATTCCAACGAGTCTTGCATTTACGAGACATGTGACCAAATTTCAAACATTTGAAACACGCCTTTTTCTGCATCAAAATCGATTTTCTTTCACCAAGAGTCATGTGTCGAGCCTTAAAACACTTTCGACTTGCATGTGCTTTAGTGCAAAATACACACTTGACATTATCGATTTCAGAGTTCAATAGACTCTCAACAGTCATTTTCCTCGAGTCTGAAGGTGGTTCCATGCTCTTTTCAGATACTTTAGCTGCATCTGCGTATTTTGTCAAACCGAAACCTTCACTAGCCAATGCTATTCTCTCTTCATTCTCGACTTCTGACCTCACGAAACGCAGGAGGTTCTTGAACCTATTTTCCAATGATGCCTCACATTCATTGATTCCGGCCGTATTACGATTCTCATGCAAGATGTCCAAGCTTGAATTGAAAGGAGATCTTTGCCAAATTCTCAACAACTCTTGTGGCAAACATGATTCGATAAGTGGAAGTAAAAGTGCAGAGTACTTATCCGAATTGATTCCTAGTGAATCCAGTGCCCTGACTTGGGTCCCAATCACAGATCAACCAGATAAACCACTCCCGTCATTTACTTAGGAAATCTATGTCAACGCAGATATGACCCTGAATCGAGCTAATCAGAATTTTAGTAGGCGTTTGGGGTGCTTTGGGGTGCCAATCAGATTGCAGGAATAGGATAACGTCACTCTCGCCGTTTTCGGACTCGCTTGAAGAGGTTATAAACATGTAAACAAACTGAAATGACTTTTTCATCCTATTAATTGATGAATAATTTCGTATCTGTTGCATTTAAGAATATAATCCAAACAGTTTTTTACAACCAAATCAATTGTTTAGTCATCTTTCAGGTTCTATTTTATGATGACAGTCCTCATTAAATGTTTTAATTATACAACAAGAAATGGAATCGAACTTAGGTGGACTCATTCATAATGTTCATTTTATATAATATAAAGGAATTGCAACTGAAGTAAAAGCATTACAACCTCCATTATTCAATTAAAACGATGGGATGTCTAATAAAATTGTATATGATTGCTCAAACTCTAGGATTGGAATCGAACAAAGTTGGTCTATTCATAATTTGATTTTATATTGAAATGAATCTCATTTGATGTGAAACTACAAAGATTCTCTGATTAAGGTAAACGGGTTTTCCATAACATTTTTCCAAAATTTTCATTTAGTCCAACAGAGTTCTTCTACAGGAGTTTGAGGTGTGACAAAACACTCGCTTTGGTGTTGGAAATTTGCTTTTCAAATGGTTTCATCGAAAAATCTTAGTCTGATTTTGATTTTGTGATTCCTGAATCCCGACAAATCCGTTTTTACATTTCGATTTTAGATATTCCAAAATCAAGTATTCAATTTGACAGCTGTTTCGAGGAAGAAGAAAGTGTGGTTATGTCTGTTATATTTCTCAAGGTCGGAGAGACGCGATTCTCGCAAACGATGAAGTGATTTGTCTTGTTGGTCTGTGGTCCCAATATTATCATACAACTTGCATAATTCGAAATGTTTATCTTTGTGGGTTTGTACATTTAAAACCAACTTCAATAATTCTCGAACATAGAATTCAATTTGTAGGTCATCCCGCCCAAATCTTGCTCGCATGCATTCAATAATTTTCCCATAATTTTGGTCAATGCAAGGAAAACTCTCAACAATTTGACGTGCACTACTCTTAGGAACAGTGGCCTGCAGAAGGTATTCAATCTTGTCACAGGTATCGATCTCTTCATCTAAATGAATTTTTTTGAACTGTGACCAGAATCCTAGCCAATCCTTTATGCTGCCGTCGTATTGTTTAAGTTTAATTTGGGGTAATATGAATTTTCTCCTACCTTGGTTCGGGTCTAGCCTACCCGAACAACAACTTTCCGAGCGCACCTCCAAAGGTTTATCCATGAGCTTTTCCACTTTCAATCTCAGACCTGTGAATCGCCTCATGTAGACTTCGCGCTGCTCCATTTCTTCCATCAGTTGTTCCTCCGTAGCTTCGTCTTCCAACATCAAACTGTAGACTTCACCATCACAAACATTTAAACTGTCCCACTTGGGCTTGAAACACTCCCATGAGATTTCCACATCACTCAAGTCCAAAGGAACTTGTCTAATATGTCCGTCTAAGTCATTAGCCGATTTGGTAAAGCACATACGAAGTACCTTCCTATTCTTCTTAGTGATTTCGAGAACGCTCATTTTTACCCTTTCGTAAATACTCAACTGAGAAACTGAACTCGCAAACAAACTGAACTTTTACGTGGGGCTACTTTACGTTGTTCAACCGAATTCCACGATTTTTCTTATTCGTAACGCACTACTATATTGTCTTTTTAACAACTGTCCTGTCACGGTCGCCAAATGTTGTGAATTCCCCGCCGAAGTCCTACGCACCGTTAGGATCTGGCGTCTAGGAGGTTCGAAAGTTTTCAAAATCAAACTAAACGGTTAAAGAAAAACACACTTTAATTCAATTCCTAGTTGTAAAATGAATATCTTACTAGACTAGTGCCGATACGAAATAATCAATCGTGTGAAATTATGAACAAAACGTAAAAAACCTATTTTAAATATTTGAGCCGAGCCTCGGCGTTTTCGACCTTAAGCTTATCGCTTCGAATTCCGATCCCGACTGACCTTTGTCTGGAATTTTCAAATATCCCCAAGGATAAATCTTACATGCCTAAATATGTGGCCGCACAGGGCCGTATTCCCCAATTGTCTGGGGACAAATCTGTCGAGTTACGACACACGGGATTACATATATCGACGGACCTGCTTGGCATTCACAATCAAATGGTCAAGCAGAGTCCTCAGTTAAAATTATCAAAACTGCGCTAAAGAAATTATTCCAAGACAATTTCAGCGACACAGACTATGCTTTGTCTAAATTTTTATTTGATTATCGAAATTCGATTTATTCCACGACTGGAGTAACAGCTTCAGAATTGATGTTTCGACACAAAATTCGAAGTCAATTTAGTTCGTTATTACCACCTTGTCCACCTGCAGTGAAAGAAAAAGTTAAATGTTCACAATTGAAACAAAAGTCATGTTTTAAGGGACAAAGAACGGTATGCTTTGTCCCAGGGGAGAGAGTTCTTGTCAGGAAATTTAGTGAGGATAGAGAGTATTGGGAAAAAGGTACAATAAGAAGTAGAATAAGTAAATCCATGTTCTTAGTATGGGTTCCAAGTAGAAATTGTGTACTGAAAAAGCACGTTGATCAATTGCGTAAAGATCATTTAGATTTGTCATTACCACTTGATGACGAAGTTCCCAGGCCAGAAGAAACTGATATTAGTGTAGAAAGACAAACAGGTATTGTAGAAAATGAAACCGTTGACGAAGAACCTTCAACTCTTAGGAGAACTAAAAGAATTGTTAAACCACCTGAAAGATTTGGATTATAAATGTATATCCTATGTATAATATTGCAAAATATTTGTAAATAAAGAAAAATTGTATTATAGGGATTCAAATTAGTGCCATTATATTTTGAATTTTCTGGGGGGAAATGTAACATATTGTATCTATAGCAACGGTAGTTGCGCATGTGATAGGTGCAGATATGCTTTTTCGTTGTAGCAGTTCAGTTGAATAATAAACGAATGAAGAATAACGTGTACCAAATTTCATCCCAAATTGAGTAAACCCGGTCTATATCAAAATATATAAACCTATTAAAAAATATCGACATATAAATAACATTTATGAAAAGGTATTGTTGCCAGTGAATGTAGCAGAAGATGAAACACGTGAGGGAGAATTATATTTACCTAGGCACCTCAGATGTGCCAGTCACACGTTGAGTCTTTTGGCCACTACAGACATGAATAATTTCATAAAAGATTCTCGGGTCAGTAGGGTTCACTATGCAGCAATTGCTAAATGTACATTATTATGGAATATGTCAAGAAGGCCAAAATCACCTGAAGTCATAAAAGACTGCCTTGGACATCAGTTAAAATATCCCTGTCCCACAAGATGGAACTCTCTTTATGATTCCATAGTGCAGCTTATGAGAAGTAAATCTAAATTAAATGAGTTATTTCACAAGTTGGGTAAGAATAACACTTTCACGGCAATAGAATTAGAATACTTGGAGGAATTTATTGAAGTATTGAAACCTATTGCTACGGCTTTAGATTATCTTCAGGGCAACAACTGTTATTACGGCAAACTTATGCCTACTTTAATATCGATAAGAATAAGATTAGATCGGTTGCAGGGTTCGAATTTGAGACATTTCACAGTTATCATATCGCGACTGAAAGAGAGTTTGGAACAAAGGTTTGATAAGTTGTTTCAATTGTCACCTGAAGTGAATGGAGCCATTTTGGCATCATGCTATCATCCAAGCTATAAAATGCGTTGGTTGCCAGAAAGCATAACAACAGATGAAAGGCAAAGAATCCAAAATCTGGCTATTCATGCCTTAGAGGCAAATCTCAAAATAACTGAATCAATGCCTGGGAGTAGCAGGTGTAGCAGTAGCAATAGTAAGGAAGAAGATGAGTTTATCGTTTTTGCGAGCAGGGACAGTGACCAACCGCAGACCTCCAAAATGGAGTTAGAGTTGGTCAGCTTCCAAAACGATAAGACCAGAGAGCTTACTATCCTTGAAAAGGATCCCAACATAAAAAATGTGTTCATACAATATAACACAAGTTTATGCTCATCAGCACCAGTAGAGAGATTGTTTTCTTTAGCAGGTTTTATTCATTCTCCAACAAGAGGCTGCTTGTCCGACAGCACATTTAAAAATCTTGTGTTTCTGAAAGGAAATTCCTCTCTTACCGATTAATTGGCTGGACTGAATAAGTTATAATATGTATTTTTTTACATTTTACGTAACACCTGAATGTATTTTGTAATTTGTATTTCAAAAACAATCAGTGTAACAGTTCGTTTTTTTTTTATTCACAAAATTCGTTTTTTGGTTTATATGATCAATTTGTTCACTTCAGAATTGAAATTTCACATTATTGTTATTAGATTAATTCTATTTTCTATTTACGAATTTCAAGTTCAGGATATTGTTTTCAGGTCTAAATTCTCATTATCTGATTGTAATTTAAATTTTTTTAGAGTTTTCATCTAATTGTAATTTAATCATTATAGATTTCATTTTTTAATTTTCACATTAAGTTTTCTACATTGGTAAGTTCGTCAATGCATGGGTAGATGTCACTGTTGGTCAACCGGTTCGTTTTCTTCAAAATTAATTCTGCGTATTATTATGGTTTTTTGTAGTTTCACTATCAGTTTTTTTACTCATTTTTTGTAACTTCTGAAATCTGGCTTTCCGATAAATTTAAATTTTAAAATGGTCATTATTCTTAGAAAACATCGTGAGTACAGACATAGTCATAAGATAGTAAATTGCAGCCGAGTTGTTGAAGTCATTTCGTTTGATATTTTAGTTTGGCTTATTAATTCAGCTGTAAAGGCATTATTTTGGAATCGATTAAATTCGGATAGCCTTAAAATTACTTTTATGGATTCTGGACATACATAATTTGGATATTAGCTTCAACCTCAATTTGGTTCGACCAAAATTGAATGGTGACACCGACCAGCCCATTGACGAGCTTCCCAAAGGAAAAAAGCAAGCATATTATATTGGTACAAACCAGGAAGAGCAACCGAGCCATACCTTTTGTCATACCAGAAATAGGTCAGCCAACAAAATCAAGAAGTGGCATTCGCTCTAAGTTAAGTCCCTCCGTATGTTTTTTTTTTATATCATTGTAACTTAATTTTTTCATTCTTGTATTTTTTTTTGCAATCTCTAAATTCTACTATCAAAGTTCAATATTCTTGTTTCTATTTCATAAATTTCACTATCAGTTCTCTTATAATTTTTTTTAAACTTCATGGAATTCTGGCTATGATGAGAAGTCTCCCTGCATGATTTTTTTTAAGATTGAAACTAATTTTTTTGGATATTTGAATAATTGTATAACTTGAGATCTAAATTGAATTGTAATAAACCAATTAACGAACCATTTTTTTTTCTTACTTTTGCCACATAGTGATTTCGAGGGTAGGTACCCTGACCTGACCCGGTCTGAGCCAGAATTTGAATTTAATCTTTGAGTTCTAAGGAATCTATTGTTGACATACTAACGTTTCTTTGAATTAGGTGAATCAATAAGAACGTGGCACTTTGGCGCCCGAGCAAAAATACAATTGTACCAGAAGGAAGGCTATCTCATTGAAGCGTTAGAAGACGTAACCAACTTTTCTTGGACGATCGCTATACTGAGGGAGCTAACTGTCAGCTGAAAATTAGGACTTGGGTCGTGAGTGTTGTCAATGACTGGTAAAAAATAATCAGAATAATCATTTGGTATTTCAGTGTTGAATGGGTTTTTTCGATATTTATTATATTTTTGTTGCTCATACTATAACTTTTGCTTGAAGACAAGGTTATTCACTTTTTTATTTAACATGGCCACTTCTACATTTTTCAAAATTGAACCGGATAGACTAAATAAAGAAGAACTAGAATATGAAATTTCATTAAGAGGATTGAAGCTAGAAGGCTCTGTTTCTGAAATGAGTAAAATTTTGCGAGGTTTATTAAAGTTAGAATGCGAAGGTCAAACATTTGAAGTTGTAAAGTTTGATGCTAAGTCCGAATTAAACATTTGTGCTCTTAAGATTGATGAAATCGGAAGTTTTCTAAGTGAACCATTCACTGGTTCCATGCAAAGAAAGATTAGAACTAAGTTGAGTCATGTTGTTAGCAGGATAGAAAGAACAAAACCATCTAGCGAGGATGAAGCTTTATGCGAATTGAGGTCTGAATTACTAACTACCTGTTTACAATTGATTTCTTTATATGAGAATAAATTATCATCTAGTCCTAAGCATACTACTTCAGTACCTCCAGAGGTTATTTTCGAAAATAATTTATTAAGTCAGCAGGAATTAAATTCAACTCCTAGTGGTAATTTGTCATCCACTTCTAATCCGAATCTGAGTAATGTTGCAGTGCCCAGTAACTTAATGCAGAATTTGAGTTTGACAGATAAAATGGTTTTCAAAAGCTTTGACATAAAGTATGCTGGTAGAAATGATTCTTTAAGTTTTAATGCGTTCTTTGAAAGAGTTAATGTAGAATGGAATCAAGGGGTTATTCGAAGGAATTCATGTTTAGAACAGCTTCTGAGTTATTTGAGGGCGATGCTTTGGTGTATTATAGAGCAATAAAAAATATTGCTCATAGTTGGGACGAATTGATTTCCTTGTTCAGGGAGGAATTTTTCAGAGATGGGGACAGAAAAATTTTCGAGCAAATTAAACAACGCACTCAAGGTGAAACCGAGACAATAGCAATTTATGTCGCGTATATGCAAAATTTATTCAATCGATTATCCTTTTCAGTAGACGAAAAAATGAAATTACAATTAATAAGAAATAGAATAAGGCCAGAATATCAAATCAAAATCATTAAGGTGTTTCACTTGTGGAAAATTTGGATATACAAAGTTGACATGCCCCATATGTTCTTTAAACCGCTCGAGAAGTCAAGTGTAAACGGAGCTTCGACTTCACAGCTTTCATCGGTTTATTTAAATTTTGTTGTAAATAATAATGATACTCAAATAAATAACTTAGATTCGATGAGTTTAGATTTTACTTGCACTACTGCAGAAATAGATAACTTTAATAATAAATTTAAACCTGTACTGAATTATATTTTGGAAGGTGTTGCTGAAGGAGAATGTCCGTATGTATCAGTCAAAATCTACAATAAGGAGTTCAAAGGGTTATTGGATTCAGGTGCCAATCAGATTTTCATTAATGATAGTACTTATGATTGTCTACAGAAATTAGGAATAACTTTAATAACAGATAATATACCTCCTTGCACTCTGGCAAATAATGGTGAATTAGAATGTGTAGGATTTGTAAATGTTCCTATTGCTTTAGAGTACAGGGTTCACATATTCAAGTGTTTTGTATTACCTGAGTTGCGTCATAGTATTGTTCTCGGAACCGTTTTTTGGGTAAAAATGGGCCTAATTCCCGATTTGAGAAAGGGATATTGGAGTTTCGGAGATGATATTTCATGCAGTGGTTACACCTTGAATTCTTTACAAACCCAAGGAGATTTAACACCAAACGAACAGGAACAGCTTAATTCTATAATTGATGATTATTTCGACAAAATGAAAAATATTAAGTTAGGATGCACCAACGTGATAGAACATGAAATTATAACGGAAAGTCCACCAATCAAATCAAAATACTATCCAGTCAGCCCATATATGCAAAAGAAAATGAACGATGAGGTAGATAAGATGCTTGAATTAGGCGTAATCGAACCATCAAATAGTGGCTGGAGTTCTCCAATTTTAATGGTGCCAAAGAAAGATAATTCATACCGGTTTTGCGTAGATTTCAGAAAACTCAACGCAGTGACGGAAAAATGCGCTTATCCACTACCGCATATCTCGTCTATTCTGGATAGTTTGGGTAACGCTAAGTATTTATCTTCGTTAGACATTAAGAACGCTTATTGGCAAATAAAGTTATCGGAAAATAGTAAACAGTACACTGCATTCACAATTCCTGGACGTGGGTTATATCAATTCAAAAGATTGGCTTTCGGATTAACGAATGCTCCTGGCACTTTTCAAAAATTTGTAAACGAACTTTTCGGACCAGAATTCTCTAATTGCATTTTTCGATACTTGGATGACATTATAATTGTAACACCTGATTTTGAAGAACACTTAAAGGTATTAAAATACGTTCTCGATAAACTATCGGAGGCTAATTTAGTTTTAAACAGAGAAAAATGTGTCTTTTGTAGGCCTGAACTAAAATTTCTCGGATATGTAGTAAATAGAAGCGGATTAGCTGTAGATCCGGATAAAGTTAGCGCAATAGTAAATATGCCTAGTCCAAAAACACCAAAGGAAGCAAAAAGAATAATCGGGATGGTCATGTGGTACAGGAAATTCATTCCAAATTTATCAACAATTGCGGAGCCCATCACAAAGCTTACTAGAAAAAATTGTAAGTTTGAGTGGTCAGCGGTATGTGAACAGGCTTTTGGCAAAATTAAGGATTCACTTATAAGCGCTCCTATTTTATCGTGTTCAAACTTTGATAATGAATTTATTCTCGAATGCGATGCTAGCGGTTATGGTTTGGAAAGTGTTTTGTCTCAAGTTTATCACGGTAAGCAGAATGTTATCTGTTATCTTTCACGTAGTTTAACTCGATCGGAACGACATTTTTCGGCAACAGAATTAGAATGTTCGAGCGTGTTGTGGTCTATCGAAAAGTTAAGATGCTATTTAGAGGGTGCTCCAACTTTTACTGTTATTACGGATCACCACAGCCTACTCTGGTTGAATAACTTGAAAGATCCACATGGTAGATTGTAACGTTACAAAACGCTCCACTGTCGATTTCAGTTTCCATCGCGAAAATACGTCATACTATTAATTTCAGTTCCGATCTCAAGCAAAAACGCCTTACTGAAATTATACGATCGGTCGCTAAAAAACGCACTTCGCTTTGACAGTTGAGTGTGTGTTTCGCATGCGTGACCCTAATTCGGTCTAGCCGATGGAAAACTCTTTCTTTTCGTGCATAAGAGGTTGGAGAGTAAACACCTTGCTAGAGTTTAACGAATAAACGAACTTCGTAATCCATTAACATAGTGGAATTTTGAAGTTTTATTGTTTCTTATAAGACGTCTATTCAAAAGGCGGTAAGTACTACGTATATCCCGACCAATATTTTTGCTTTTGTGAATGCCAAATTGTGATTTCTGATTATATTCATTCCATGCAGGTTACACCGCTTAACATTTTCCTTTGTATGATATTGTGCATTTGATTTCTTATCTCATTCTTATTATCGAATAACGTGCTCTTATTCCTGAGTTCTAGATATTTCATCTCATATTTATTAACTTGTAAATTGTTTCAATAACGTCTAGAGTCGCTGGGAATGAGATCACGTGTTACAAGCACTATCTTATTGTTTTGAAATTTGCAGTCTTTGTACCGGGGCTACCGCCTACTACATGATCTTTGTACCGGGGCTACTGCTCACTTAAACATCTTTGTACCGAGCTATCGACTGCTGGATTACCTTTTTACTGGGACTAATGCCCATTTGAACATCCTACTACCGGACCCAAGGTTTAACTGGATCATCTTAATGCTAGAGGCAATCATTACTGGATTATCTGAATACTGGAGCTGATTATGACTGGAATACCTTTATTCCGAAGCTAATTATTACTGGAACATCTTAATTCTGGACTTTATTCTGGTTGGAATCTCTTGAAACTAGACTACCTGCATAGTACCTGTATTTTGGAGGATCATACCACCGGATCCTTACTTTTAAGATAAGTGCCTCTTCGAATCGCGGATCTCAGATTCATTGTAACTGATTTTGTGTTTGTAAATAGTAATTTTTAATTGTAAAGTTGAAATAAATAGATAGGGAGTAAGAGGTTGCATCATTACCACCAGATTAACGAATAGGGATACATTCAGGAGTTAATTTGATTTCACTGGCGCCCAACGTGGGGCCACGAGTAACTTTTCTTTGAGTAACATTTTTTCCCTGAGTGTGTCTCTTTCGTTTTTCTGGTTGTGAAGATGACTTCGTTGTGAGTCTGAGTTCCGAGGTCGAATGTTTGATATTACTATTTTTCAACTTTGACCTTATTGTTATCTTATATTAGTATTGTCTGAATAACTGAATCATGAATCCCGATAACTTTAAGTCTCAGAAATTGAAATATGTACTTCATTCTCGATACCTTTAATGCTTGGTAGGCCTGGTTGATGGCGGGCTTAGTTTTTGGAGCCATCATACGCTTGGGAAGTTGACCATCGACTATCTGATGGGTCAAAGCAATTCTTATTGCGGTTTATTCGTGAACGATTGTAGTGTGTTCGTGTGATAGTAATTTGTTGTTTGTAGTATGTCTGTCTAGCAAGGTGTATGAAAGTTATCGCATCCACCAAAAGTGGAATATTCTATTTCTTGTTATGTGTGACAAAGGCAGTTATGTTTTTGGATGGAAGTGATGATTGGTCGTTTTTTTTGTGTATCCAAATTTCCTAATACCTTTTCTCCTTTTCCTATTTTAAGGCAAGTGTCGGTCTGTCTGGTGCAAGTATTTATTAGTTTTTTTCTTTTGGTTTACATGACGATTTCGTGAAGATGGCGATTAATCTTTCGAGTTTAACGCAGCTATGCAGTGCCTTGAATGGAAATTTGAGCGTAGTCTGCGGTTTACTTTGAAGTTTTCTCAGGCCTTCGATTCGACAATTACCGTATCATTTTCCTTACCGTGTCTTACGACAATTACCGTATCTTATCGTGTCTAATGACAATTTATCTAATGCCGGTTGGCAAATACCGTATCTTTTGTGTCTCGGACACCTATCGTATCTTATGCCTGCGGGCATCTTATCTTTTAATATTTTGAAGTTTAGAGCGGCTATGCAGTATCTTGATTGAAAATTTGGCGTAGTTAGCGATTTACTTTGAAGTTTTCTTTAATCTGTGAGTCTCACAACGTATCTTTTAATATTTTGAAGTTTAGAGCGACTATGCAGTATCTTGATTGAAAATTTGGCGTAGTTAGCGATTTACTTTGAAGTTTTCTTTGATCTGTGAGTCTCATAGAGATTATTTTTCTTGCATTTTTGGATGCAGTTATTATTTGTACCAACGGACGGACACTTCTCTTTCTCTTTCCTTACCTGTTGTTTGTATCTATCCCTATTACCTATTTCTATTACCTATTTCCGCTTCCTTATATCGAACCTACTTTGCGATTTGTAATCGCTGGCGCCCAATCTTATCTTTTCTTTCCTACGTATTTCCGGGAGTGTTTTTCCAATTTATTATCTACTTAAATTATTTTTGCATATTGGGGATCGCTTTCTAGGAGAGGCCTGCTTGGGAAGTGATCTCTTGATATTATTAGTTAGATCATCTACATATACACATTTAACATCTTCTGTGTGATAAATTAGCTTTAAATACTTCTTGATATTATTCGTTACATCATCTACACGTACATCTTTAAC
Source organism: Myrrha octodecimguttata (assembly GCA_958510865.1). Classification (NCBI taxonomy): domain Eukaryota; kingdom Metazoa; phylum Arthropoda; class Insecta; order Coleoptera; family Coccinellidae; genus Myrrha; species Myrrha octodecimguttata. Next base: position 13,647,659 of record OY294062.1, read on the forward strand.
ACCTTCAGTGAGATTAATTAATTAGCTTTAAATTTCGAGCTTTGAAACTTGGAAAACCACCCCGGGATATCAATAGTACCTTGCCTGATAATATGTTTTTTTTCTCCTCGATTCCTTTCTTCCCTTCCACACTTTCCTAACAGTTTGTTTTTTTTATCTGCATCGTGCCACTTGTTGGACTTCATTACTCCGGAAAGAAACATCCTTATCTTCACTACTGCTGCCTACCGTTTATAACTTTGTCGATTTTGAGTACCTCAGTCTGGATGATTTCGGGATTTGATTCGTGTAGACTACCTTACCTGTCGATGAGTCGATACCTATATTTTCTTATATCTACACGTTTTGACTCCTGACTTTGTCTACCGACTTCTCTTCCTATGTAACGAATATCACCTTACATTTTCTTGTTACTTCATCCTTGTGTTTTGAGTTGCGATTCCTTATTGTTTGCCGTGTAAATTTCATGTGAATTTATGTTTCAGTTATGCTGTGTGACCTGCAAGATTAATTTCCCTCTTATCCATTTGACTTAACTTTCAATTTGGCATTTAACGTTAAAGAACTTTATTTTCCTCATAGTAACTATTCTATTTTTCAAAATTAATCGAAACTTATTGGCTTTACATTTTTCTAAAAAAATTTCTTCAAAATTTTTTTTCCTGGTAAGTGGTGTGTGTAACGTTACAAAACGCTCCACTGTCGATTTCAGTTTCCATCGCGAAAATACGTCATACTATTAATTTCAATTCCGATCTCAAGCAAAAACGCCTTACTGAAATTATACGATCGGTCGCTAAAAAACGCACTTCGCTTTGACAGTTGAGTGTGTGTTTCGCATGCGTGACCCTAATTCGGTCTAGCCGATGGAAAACTCTTTCTTTTCGTGCATAAGAGGTTGGAGAGTAAACACCTTGCTAGAGTTTAACGAATAAACGAACTTCGTAATCCATTAACATCGTGGAATTTTGAAGTTTTATTGTTTCTTATAAGACGTCTATTCAAAAGGCTGTAAGTACTACGTATATCCCGACCAATATTTTTGCTTTTGTGAATGCCAAATTGTGATTTCTGATTATTTTCATTCCATGCAGGTTACACCGCTTAACATTTTCCTTTGTATGATATTGTGCATTTGATTTCTTATCTCATTCTTATTATCGAATAACGTGCTCTTATTCCTGAGTTCTAGATATTTCATCTCATATTTATTAACTTGTAAATTGTTTCAATAACGTCTAGAGTCGCTGGGAATGAGATCACGTGTTACAAGCACTATCTTATTGTTTTGAAATTTGCAGTCTTTGTACCGGGGCTACCGCCTACTACATGATCTTTGTACCGGGGCTACTGCTCACTTAAACATCTTTGTACCGAGCTATCGACTGCTGGATTACCTTTTTACTGGGACTAATGCCCATTTGAACATCCTACTACCGGACCCAAGGTTTAACTGGATCATCTTAATGCTAGAGGCAATCATTACTGGATTATCTGAATACTGGAGCTGATTATGACTGGAATACCTTTATTCCGAAGCTAATTATTACTGGAACATCTTAATTCTGGACTTTATTCTGGTTGGAATCTCTTGAAACTAGACTACCTGCATAGTACCTGTATTTTGGAGGTTCATACCACCGGATCCTTACTTTTAAGATAAGTGCCTCTTCGAATCGCGGATCTCAGATTCATTGTAACTGATTTTGTGTTTGTAAATAGTAATTTTTAATTGTAAAGTTGAAATAAATAGATAGGGAGTAAGAGGTTGCATCATTACCACCAGATTAACGAATAGGGATACATTCAGGAGTTAATTTGATTTCAAAATTTTTTTATCGCTAAGAATTTGGAGAGTCAACACCTTGCTAGAGTTTAACGAATAAACGAACTTCGTAATCCATTAACATCGTGGAATTTTGAAGTTTTATTGTTTCTTATAAGACGTCTATTCAAAAGGCGTCTTTGTACCGGGGCTACTGCTCACTACATCATCTTTGTACCAGGGCTATCGCCCACTGAAACATCTTTATACCGGGGCTGCTGCCCACTGAATTATCTTTTTACTGGGACTAATGCCCATTTGAACATCCTACTACCAGACCCAAGGTTTGACTGGATCATCTTAATGCTAGAGGCAATCATTACTGGATTATCTGAATACTGGAGCTGATTATGACTGGAATACCTTTATTCCGAAGCTAGTTATTACTGGAACATCTTAATTCTGGACTCTATTCTGGTTGGAATCTCTTGAAACTAGACTACCTGCATAGTACCTGTATTTTGGAGGATCATACCACCGGATCCTTACTTCTAAGATAAGTGCCTCTTCGAATCGCGGATCTCAGATTCATTGTACCTGATTTTGTGTTTGTAAATAGTAATTTTTAATTGTAAAGTTGAAATAAATAGATAGGGAGTAAGAGGTTGCATCATTACCACCAGATTAACGAATAGGGATACATTCAGGAGTTAATTTGATTTCACTTAAAATCCTACATAGACCCGGAAGTAACCATCAGGTTCCAGATTGTTTGTCTAGAGCAATTCCTGAAAATTGCAGCATTTCGGAGATTTTGTTGAAAAATATTACAGACCCATGGTACAAAAATCTTTTAACACGAGTAAAAAACGATCCTTTGAGTTACCCTAATTTCAGAATTTCAGACGACGGAACATTATTCAAAAATACAGGAAAAATTTTATCCGATACTTCTGCTTGGAAACAATTGGTGCCCAAGGAAAATCGACCTAGATATTTTGAGAAAATTTCATGATGATCCTACCTATGGAGGACATTTAGGCATTTATAAGACATATCATAAATTTTTTTCTAAGTACAGTTGGCCAGGAATGAAACATGATATAACGAAATATGTAAATAAATGTAAAACTTGTGCGGCCAATAAGCCTGAGCAAAAACTCAAAGCAGGTCAAATGGGTACAAAGCCTGATATCGATAGGTGTTGGCAATATATCGCGATTGACTTAATCGGACCATTTCCAAGAAGTAGCAAAGGATTCCAACATGTGCTAGTAGTTTGCGATTTTTTCAGCAAATTTACACTGCTCTTTCCTTTAAGACAAGCTACCACAAATTCAATTGTAAGAATTTTAGAAGAGCAAGTTTTTTTGCTATTTGGTGTCCCGGAAATTTTGAAATGCGATAATGGCAGTCAATTCAAAAGTAAAGACTTTTCGAAATTGTTGAAAGAATATAATGTTAGGGTATTCTATAATCCGTTATACCATCCAGAGCCAAATTTCTCGGAAAGATCGAACCGTGTAATAAAAACTATGATCGCGAGTTATATCGAAGATAATCATAAAAAATGGGATAAATACTTGCCACAATTAGCATGTGCATATCGTACAGCTCAACACGAAATAATCAAAAACACCCCCTATTCTGTTAACTTTGGGTGCGAGATGATAATTGATGGTAACGATTATGAGTTCGAAAGGATGAAAAAGGATATAGCTGATACTGATAAGGTTAGAACAAACGCATCAGAATGTACAAAAAAACTTGCCATGATGAAACAACTTAGACTATATGTTAAAGATAAATTGAGAATAGCTCATGAAAAGTGCAAGCATTCCTACAATTTAAGGCATAGACCGCAAGAGTTTAATGTAAATGATTATGTTTGGGTTAAGAACCACGCCTTGTCTTCTAGTGCAAAAGATTTTTCCGCTAAATTGGGTGATAAATTTTGTGGCCCTTATAGAATATCGAGGAGACTTGGTATTAATACTTATGAACTTGTAGATGGTTCAGGTAGTTCGAAAGGTCATTGGCATATATCTCAACTCAAGCCTGATAAAACACTTGATGATGGTTAGAAACTGGAGTGAATGTCTCTTCACTTGTATTTATGTTTGTTGATTTTGTATCTTCACCTTTGGGAAAAAAAAATCTTCGATTTTTTTTTTGTAAGAAGGGGAAGTATGTTACAGTTCGTTTTTTTTTATTCACAAAATTCGTTTTTTGGTTTATATGATCAATTTGTTCACTTCAGAATTGAAATTTCACATTATTGTTATTAGATTAATTCTATTTTCTATTTACGAATTTCAAGTTCAGGATATTGTTTTCAGGTCTGAATTCTCATTATCTGATTGTAATTTAAATTTTTTTAAAGTTTTCATCTTATTGTAAGTTAATCATTATAGATTTCATTTTTTAATTTTCACATTAAGTTTTCTACATTGGTAAGTTCGTCAATGCATGGGTAGATGTCACTGTTGGTCAACCGGTTCGTTTTCTTCAAAATTAATTCTGCGTATTATTATGGTTTTTTGTAGTTTCACTTTCAGTTTTTTTACTCATTTTTTGTAACTTCTGAAATCTGGCTTTCCGATAAATTTAAATTTTAAAATGGTCATTATTCTTAGGAAACTTCGTGAGTTCAGACATAGTCATAAAATAGTAAATTGCAGCCGAGTTGTTGAAGTCATTTCGTTTGATATTTTAGTTTGGCTTATCAATTCAGCTGTAAAGGCATTATTTTGGAATCGATTAAATTCGGATAGCCTTAAAATTACTTTTATGGATTCTGGACATACATAATTTGGATATTAGCTTGAACCTCAATTTAGTTCAACCAAAATTGAATGGTGACACCGACCAGCCCATTGACGAGCTTCCCAAAGGAAAAAAGCAAGCATATTATATTGGTACAAACCAGGAAGAGCAACCGAGCCATACCTTTTGTCATACCAGAAATAGGTCAGCCAACAAAATCAAGAAGTGGCATTCGCTCTAAGTTAAGTGCCTCCGTATGTTTTTTTTATATCATTGTAACTTAATTTTTTCATTCTTGTATTTTTTTTGCAATCTCTAAATTCTACTATCAAAGTTCAATATTCTTGTTTCTATTTCATAAATTTCACTATCAGTTCTCTTATAATTTTTTTTAAACTTCATGGAATTCTGGCTATGATGAGAAGTCTCCCTGCATGATTTTTTTTAAGATTGAAACTAATTTTTTTGGATATTTGAATAATTGTATAACTTGAGATCTAAATTGAATTGTAATAAACCAATTAACGAACCATTTTTTTTTTATTACTTTTGCCACATAGTGATTTCGAGGGTAGGTACCCTGACCTGACCCGGTCTGAGCCAGAATTTGAATTTAATCTTTTAGTTCTAAGGAATCTATTGTTGACATACTAACGTTACTTTGAATTAGGTGAATCAATAAGAACGTGGCATCAGTAAAAATACTGTATTTTGTATTTCAAATACCTGACTTGAAAGTATTTTGCATTTTGTATTTCAAATACCCGACTTGAAAGTATTTTGTATTTCAATTACGTCAAGCATGTATTTTGCCCAGCCCTGGTGATAAACCATGCAGCATTCTGGCCGCTGTGAACCGCGGATCAACTGAGCTTTATGTCTTTCTCAAGATGTTTCCAAAAAGTATTTTTTTATGGATTGCACAACAAACCAATGAGAGATTGAATACACACACTCAAGAGCAAAAGGCTGTTCTGACCGATCAGCATGAGATAATGATTGTAATAGGATGCTATTTCATTATGTCATATAATAGGGTTCCAACATTATTGGTCCACCAATTCTTCAATGGGTAACACTGGAATTAAACAAGCCATATCCAGAAATAGGTTCAATCATCCGGAAAAAACGAAAACGCGACGAAGCTCTACTTCATTGAACCAGTGGTTGAGTGAAAGAGACATTTCAAAAAGTAAGAAAGGGAAGCATATTCCAAAGTATTGATAAGGCAATGGCTAAATTCAAGGGCAGAAGTTCTCTGAAACAGTACCTCCCTTTGAAACCTACAAAGCGAGGTATAAAAATATGGGAACGCTATGATTCGAAAACAGGCGACACATGATTTCAATATTTATTGTGGAAAGGATGCCAACAGTGATACTGAATCGACTCTTGGAGAAGCAGTCGTCACGAAGCTCTCGTCTTCAATAAGAGATCCAGAGGTTAGTTTATGTTTCGATCGTTTTTTCACGTCGACAAAACTAATGAACAACTCTCCATTTGCTTGCGTTGGCACAGTGATGAGCAATCGCAAAAACATGCCGAAATTCGAAAAGAAACAGAGGCGCAGCTGAATTTGTCCATAATCAATTTGGTACTACAGCGGTTTTGTGAAAAGACACAAAAGAAGTAATGCTGCTTTCCTATTGTCATGGAAATGATATGACCTTCGAAAACAGAAAAGAAAAAGATGGCAACAAAAAGGAAATTCCTTGTCCTGAAATTGTGGCACATTACAACAGGTTCATGGGGATGTTGACCTTTCTGAAAGGTTGATTGGAATTTATGACATGGATCGTAAGTCATTGAAGTGGCGGAAAAAAGTTTTTTATCGTTTGCTTATGACCAGTGCAGTAAATGCATGGATTGTTTGGAGAGAAGCACACCACAAGAAAATTTCATTCCTGGATTTTCTGGCTCCACTTGCAGAGTCAATGATTTCGGATGCTCGAAACCATGCCAAGGTTGTGAGAAAACGCCAATACGGCAGACCATCAAAATCTTTCAAAGGGTTATTGAATATTGGGGATCATCTTTCAAATGAAGGACCAACTCGTAGGCGATGTCACTGTTGTGGAAAAAATAAGAGAGAAAAACGCACAACAACCTTCTGCTCAGCTTGCAATGTTCCTCTGTGTAAAAATTGTTTTTCCAGTTTCCGTACATAACAATTTGTTTTGAATAAATTCACAATGAGTACCATTGGTTTGAATGTGTCCGGCACAACATTTACACTGGGATGTATGTGTCCCACTACCCCCTAGCTACACACTGAAGTTGAAAAAAAAATAAAAAATGTTCCTATATTATGTGTTGAATAATCCATTATGCTGTTGAGTACCATGAGTACTCGAAAAAAACAATTGGGAGCGAAAGGGTTAACGAACTTAACCGAGATATTCAGGATCTTAACCTAACCTGAAAATTTCAAGACTCTAGGTCCTTCCTTTCGTAAGTTACAGCGCACAGGCCTGACAGAATCAATTTTGACCACGGATTCTTCATCAGTGAATCCAACCTAGTCGCTTGAGACCATTTTCGGCTCAAAGTTCGAAAATTACAGACATCGTGACGAAATGGTAAGCGCGCTGCTGTTCCCCAGAACAAGCGCGTGAAAACCATCCCAAAAATGAATACCATATGTAGAAGATACTTTTCCATGAAATTCTTAAAAGTTTCAATCAGAAGATCCAAGTGGCTTTAAGTTAGTCAAATTCAAATTCCAGGTATTTCAGTGGATTCGAGGGAGCTGGGTCAAAGATACCTGAGCTGGAGGGATAACTTTGGTCCACCTTCATTTTTTCCAATACGAAATGCGAAACAAGTAATCATCATATGAGAAAATTGTAGCTGATATTACGATTCACTATTATGAATTCAAAGAATTGGGCAATCATGCTACATTTCAAAAATTCTCTAGAAAATACAACTTAGGTGGGGCAAAGTTACCTCGACAGACTGTAATTTGAGGAATTTTGTAGGTTGAACGGAACTAAACATGTGACTTCAGTTCCTTATCATCCGGAAACATATGGAGCAGCGGATAATAATGTGAAAACTTTCAAACATTCACTGACTTAGTTGATAATGGTAACGAGAATAAAAAATAATAATTAAACTTCTTCAAGAAACAAATATTTATTTTCATACAGAACAATACCTGATTAAGGAACTAAGGAATGACCGTTTAAGGAAAAATTGTCAAAAACAGTGGAAGTCAAAGTGGTACAGACAAAAAAAACTATCAAGAATCACATAATATTTCATCATGGTTATAGAAATATTGCATTTGAAGAAAAAAAGTTGTCTACGTTGAGGAATTCTGAAGTTGTGCGAATAAACCTAAATGGGCTAAAGCAAAAATAACTAATGAAACTGGTAGAGTTACCTACATTGTTCAACCATAAGATAATAATGAACTTTAATGGAAAAGACATGTAGATGAAATTATTAGAGTAGAACAGTTTAACGAGGGAGAATAAATAACAAAGATACCAAAAAGTGATAGAGAAGTATAACCTGAAACTAATGTTATATGTATATGTATATGAACAAACTGAATTTATAGAACCTAGTATATTGATGGGAACGTTGATAGTAGTGAGAACAAAAATCAGGCTATCGATTCTTACTTGTTGATTAAAAAAAAAGAAATTGTTGAAACTAGTTCGACCATCAAGGAACGACCTGAAAGAATTATTTCATAAAATGTAAGTAGTTTCAACATAAGAACGGGAGATGTAAGGTATTGGGACTGTATGCTGATGTATTTCTGGTTGTAAAACCGCGCCAAACCCGAGTATCCCGATATAATTGGTAGCATGCTACTTTGTTCAGACCTCCCTGACCTATTCATGTCTTAGGTTGCAGGGGAGTTTGGTTTAAGCGTCCGACTCAAAGAAGAGAAAACCTCTATAACAACCCACAATTCCAAGGTGGAGATGAGTGCTGATGGGATGTATGGCCGGTGGGCAGACTGGTCCTGAACATTCTCAACACAGGGCACGAGGTGAACCCTGTTAGTCATGATTCCAATTTAAAAACCAATAAAAAAACCAACACTAATAGAAATGATGTTTCAGGAAACTGAATGGCTCAACAAAAGCACGGCACTTCAGAGGTCGAAAAGTCGAAGCGACTGGGAAAGAAGCACTGGAACTAGTACACATACCAAGATGTATGTTGAGATGGAGGTGACCAGATGCGAAAGTACGCAAAACATCCTCCTGTGTGAGCAGAATGTGGGTAGACAATTCCTCAAATAGCTCCTTCGCTGAAAAAGAGCATGAGGGGGGAGAGTACAGTTAAGGGAAAAGAAAAAAACCACGAATGAAAGAGACAATGGCACTTTTCTAAAAATGTGGAAAGAGTAGAAACAGTAAAAGTTCCTCCATCGCTCTATTTTCCGTAGCCTCCCACATCTACGAAAACAAACCTATATCGGTAGTCCGCAACTGCTTGGAGAATTATGGGAAAAAAATTCTTATAATTATAGTACATCGTTCAACTCTGTTTTCGACATTTAATTCGGATGTGCTTGCCGTCGATACATCCGATGGCATGAATGAAATTCCACCTCTCTTCAAATCCTGTAGCTATTTCTTCAAATCTTTTGCGATCAGGAACAGATAGATGTGTCTGATGGAAATTTTTTCATATCGCATCCACAACTGACGAGACACATAGACCTAATGTGAAATCATTCAGTCGAAACGTTAAAGCAAAGGACCGAAATGACATTCCCGTTGCTAAGTATCTGAAACAGAGAAATTAATTTATAATACTCTCATGAGAAAATTGAAATAAGGAAATTTCTTAACATGTTTGGACCTTCGAGATACCATATTGAATTACACAAGTATTGATCTGAAAAGTCAGAAAGGTCTTTCGAATTTTTAATGAGATTCGAAATGAATCGGATATTATGATATGGAATCCTCAAGTTTCAAATGAATTGATTTTTTTAGGTGAAGAAGTTCGTAAAATATGGGTTAACTTTAGGGATACATTCAAAAGAAAATACAGAATGCGACATGCAATCAAGAGCGGTCAAGAATCTTCCATTCCAGATAGGAGGCCATATTTTGAGAGCATGTTCTTCCTGCAAGATATTCTAACAGCAAAGGAAAGTTCGGGAAATTTAACCGAGACGTTCATTCATTCGAATGGAAAAAGTGAACCTCTCTCTTTGGACGGGACGCCCGATACTGCTGGAGAGGTAGATATAAATTATACTGAACCAGAGGGAGATTTATTGAAGAAACTACAAAGTGCATCCAATACCTCCCAATCGAAATCACCAAAGTCAGTTCGATCAGAGAAAAAAAAAGATCTTGATGCTCAGGCATTGAAAATTGAAAAGAGGAAAATTGACCTCTTCGAGGAATATTTATCGAAAAAAAAATAAATACCAAGATGATGAGGACTACGCATTTTTATGAGTTCGTTGCCGACAGTGAAACAGTTAACTCTAGTTGGAAAAATGAATTTGCGTATGAAAATATTGAGGGACGTCACCGATGCTTTGGGAGCGCACAACTACAGCAGCTAGAGTAAATATAGATAGAGGGGAAACTCTCCTACTAAGCTTTGGAACGCTACCCAGCAAACATGGAGCCGTCATTTTGACGTTATATTTGGTAGATTTTTGGTCAGTGACGTCATGTGCCCGATGTGAGACGTTTTTTTTGCGACATGTTTTAAAACGTTGGTGTGACGTTCAAATAGTAACGTCATTTATACGTTGTTGAAAGTGAGTTTTTTGACTTAAAATTTTAATTTGTTTGTGCCAGCGAAATTTTCTAATAAGACACTCCAATTTGCATGTAGTGTACTTTTACCAGCCTAAAACATTTTCTATTCAAAATTAAGAGTAGAAAATAAAACTTAAATTTTGGGTAATTCTCCCGTGTATGTTGGTATCATGGCCGCGTTCATGTTGGTATTGAACCAGGTTCAAGTTGCGCTTGCGTTCAGCTCATATCAGCGTCATCGTTTCGCGGGCTCGCACAACATTCGTTCGTTTAGTGTTAGTGGCATTGTTGTCAGGCACATTTCTTTTATATTGGAATACGAAAGAAGGTAATATTAATTATCAGTGAACTATTGTGTATCTTATTTCAACCACTTATTTTTGTAGATATGTCTTTTACAGCTGTACAATTCAGTGTCGATGAAGGCGGAACGATAGCTGTGGTGCATTTGTAACGTTACAAAACGCTCCACTGTCGATTTCAGTTTCCATCGCGAAAATACGTCATACTATTAATTTCAATTCCGATCTCAAGCAAAAACGCCTTACTGAGATTATACGATCGGTCGCTAAAAAACGCACTTCGCTTTGACAGTTGAGTGTGTGTGAGCATGCGCGACCCTAATTCGGTCTAGCCGATGGAAAATTCTTTCTTTTTCGTGCATAAGAGGTTGGAGAGTAAACACCTTGCTAGAGTTTAACGAATAAACGAACTTCGTAATCCATTAACATCGTGGAATTTTGAAGTTTTATTGTTTCTTATAAGACGTCTATTCAAAAGGCGGTAAGTACTACGTATTATATATCCCGACCAATATTTTTTGGTTTTGTGAATGCCAAATTGTGATTCCTGATTATTTTCATTCCATGCAGGTTACACCGCTTAACATTTTCCTTTGTATGATATTGTGCATTTGATTTCTTATCTCATTCTTATTATCGAATAACGTGTCTTATTCCTGAGTTCTAGATATTTCATCTCGTATTTATTAACTTGTAAATTGTTTCAATAACGTCTAGAGTCGTTGGGAATGAGATCACGTGTTACAAGCACTATCTTATAGTTTTTAAATTTGCAGTCTTTGTACCGGGGCTACCGCTCACTAAATCATCTTTGTACCGGGGCTATCGCACACTGAAACATCTTTGTGCCGGGGCTGTTGCCCACTGAATTATCTTTTTACTGGGACTAATGCCCATTTGAACGTCCTACTACCGGACCCGGGGTTTGACTGGATCATCTTAATACTGGAGGCAATCATTGCTGGATTATCTGAATACTGGAGCCGATTATGACTGGAATACCTTTATTCCGAAGCTAATTATTACTGGAACATCTTAATTCTGGACTTTATTCTGGTTGGAATCTCTTGAAACTAGACTACCTGCATAGTACCTGTATTTTGGAGGATCATACCACCGGATCCTTACTTTTAAGATAAGTGTTTCTTCGAATCGCGGATCTCAGATTCATTGTACCTGATTTTGTGTTTGTAAATAGTAATTTTTAATTGTAAAGTTGAAATAAATAGATAGGGAGTAAGAGGTTGCATCATTACCACCAGATTAACGAATAGGGATACATTCAGGAGTTAATTTGATTTCACTGGCGCAGGTAACGTGGGGCCACGAGTAACTTTTTTTCGAGTAACATTTTTTTCCTGAGTGTGTCTTTTTCGTTTTTTTGGTTGTGAAGGTGACTTCGTTATGAGTCTGAGCTCCGAGATCGAATGTTAAATATTACCATCTTTTCGACTTTTACCTTATCGTTATCTTGTATTTGTGTTTTCTGTATGACTGAATCATGAATCCCAATAACTTGAAGTCTCACGAGTTGAGTTATGAGTTGACCATTCGGATAGGCAAAGAGATACCAAAAACTGTAGAGGAGAAACGCAAGCTTCTGAGGGGCTTAATTGCTCAAGAGAAGGGCGATCGTAGTTTTATAGAATTAAGGGATGATTATGACTTAGAAACAAGTTTTACAGAGTTAAAAAGGTCAATTACTGAAATATCTACCTTGATTTCTAACTTATCTGTTACATCTTCAGAGAATGATTATAGACGGATCATAGATCGTTTGACTCATTGTTCAGCTAGGTTGCACAGGGTTTCTGTGGAGGAAGTTTCTGATGAGAAACAGAAAAGATCATTGCTATTCCAAATTATTTCCTTAGAATCACAGTTAGACGAGCGTAAAATGCCTTCAGCAGCTCCGGTGACTTCCACTCCTACGAAAACTCTCTCTTCGGGGGATTCTGTCGTTTCCCCAAAAAAGGTTCCCATTTATAAGTGGACTTTCAAAAAATTTTCTGGTAGAGAATCACTGATGCCTTTTCTAGAACTAATAGATACCCTTAAGGTTTCGCGCGGCTGTACTGATGCTGACCTTTTCGAATCAGCTTCAGATCTCTTCGAGTTGGACGCTTGGACATGGTGGCATAATCATTTCATTCGTGGTACCTTCAAGTCATGGTCAGACCTGGTGGTTGGTTTGAAGGACTCTTTCTTACCTTCAAATTATGATGAAAGAATTATGAGCGAAATTAAGTCTCGTAAACAGAGAGTAGGCGAGAATGTTACCATTTTTATTACTTCACTAGAAGCTAAGTTTTATCGTTTAAATACAAAACCTTCCGAGAAGGAAATGGTAGAGATCATTAGAAGCAACTTGCTTCCAGATTTTGTTAAAGCATTAGTGCTTCAGGACATAGCCACAATAGTCTCTTTAACATCATTGTGTAAAAGGATTGAGGATATCCTGCGGCTGGGTGATCTCCAACAAAGGTTTCCCAAAAGTTTATCGATTGCTGAAGTTTCTCAGGTTCAATGTTGGAATTGTGGTGTTTCGGGACACAAATATAGTGTGTGTAGGAAGAATAGGGTCATTTTTTGTTACGGTTGTGGTAAGCGAGGCACTGTAAAGTCAAAGTGTCAATTTTGTTCAAAAAACGTGGAAGCTGGTCATCAGTTGGCAGGACAGGTGACTCAGCCAAGCACCTCAAGACCAACTGCCGCTCAAAAAAACAAGAGACAATAAACAATTTCTGTAAAGACGACTGGGACGACTGTTCGAGAACAATCGAAAATTTTTATAACAACTCTCTCTCAAAACCCTCGAGCAATACTCCAGTTAGTAAAAATGAACTTAACTATGAGGATGTTAAAACTAATTCCACATGCCCTTTACTGTTGCGTAAACGTGATGATAATAGACCCTATATTAATGTTGATATTTCTGAAGAGAAAGTGTTAGCACTGCTCGATAGCGGAAGCAATGTCTCTATTCTTGGTTCGCCTTCTCTATACCTTTTAAAAAAGTTGAATTTACCTTTGAATTACGACGTATCTATTCACTTGACTACCGCAGATGGCCAGTTACAGAGTACATTAGGTTATGTGTGGCTACCTATTAAAGTTAACAACACAGTTAGGACTTTGAAATTTCTTGTTGTTCCTGCAATCTCCCATCGTATGATACTGGGAATGGACTTTATTGAAACGTTTAATATCGCCGTGGATTTTTCCAATTTTTCTTTTGATACCTCAGTAACTTCGACAGCTGCACTACATGCTATCAAACCAGCAGATAATCTCTCGGACTTGCAAATGGAGAAACTGCAGGAAGTAGTAAATTTATTCAGGGACATTGGGCCTAAAGATAAAATCGGTAGAACACATCTTTTAACTCATTCAATTAAGACTGAGGGACCTCCGATTAGACAAAGGCAGTACCCTCTATCGCCCGCTATGCAGTCCGTTTTGAACGATCAAATCGACGAGATGCTAAAGTTAGATATCATTCGGCCAGTCACTGAATGTTCTCCCTGGTTATCTCCTCTTTGGCTTGTCGGCAAGAAAGATGGAACGTTCAGGCTTTGTTTTGATGGTAGAAAGTTAAATTCGGTAACTGTACAAGATTCATATCCCATGCCATTAATAGATACGATCGTTAGTAAAGTAAATAATGCTTCATACATATCGTCCATTGATTTAAAATCTGCTTTCTTTCAAATTCCGCTCGATGAAGACTCTAAACTGAAGACCACATTCTCAGTCCCAGGTAGGGGACTATTTTGTTTCAACGTGCTGCCTTTTGGCTTAAATAATGCCGCCCAAGCTTTGTGTAGACTCATGGACGTAGTCATTGGTCCTTCATTGGAGCCCTTTGTGTTTTATTACCTAGATGACGTTATTATCGTGACACCTGATTTTGAAACACATCTTACAGTCTTGAGGGAGTTAGTCAAACGGCTTAAAGGGGCTAACCTGACCGTAAATTTCGATAAGTGCAAATTTTGCCGTCCTTCGTTGAAATTCTTAGGTTTTCTCGTCGATGAACAAGGTCTGAGAACTGACCCTGAAAAGGTTGAATCCATTCTAAACTATCCTGTACCAACCAATACGACCCAAATACGTCGTTTAATCGGATTAGTAGGTTATTACCGCCGGTTTTTAAAAGACTTCGCTACAGTATGCTCCCCTATCTCTGACTTATTAAAAGGACGACAGAAGGGACAACCCATTACCTGGACTAAGGAGGCTGATGAAGCTTTCCTCAGTATTAAAAGGATTTTAACGTCTACTCCTGTTCTTGCTAGCCCAGATTTTTCTAAGAAGTTTTTCCTAGCATGTGATGCTTCAGATGTAGGAGTTGGTGGAGTACTTTTCCAGGAAACCGACGGTTTAGAACATCCCATTGCCTTCTTTAGTAAAACCTTGAATAAATGTCAACGTAAATATACTACCACCGAAAAGGCATGTCTTGCAATTTTGCTATCTATAGATCGATTTCGCCCTTATATTGAAGGTACTGAATTCACTGTTATAACTGATCATTCTTCTCTACAGTGGCTGCATTCAATGAAGAACCCTTCTCCTCGACTGGCTAGATGGATTATCAGATTATCATGTCATAGATTCAAGATCATACATCGTAGTGGCTCGCTGAATACCGTTGCAGATTCATTATCCCGTATTCCTGAGACTGTGCAGACTTCCGTTTTGGACCTTGGTGCGTTGAGGCCTGACAGGTGGTATCGTGAGATGCTGAATAACGTGATTAGTAATCCTCATCTCTATCCTGATTTCCGAGTGGATGGTAACGTGTTGTATAAACATATCTTTTGTAAGTCCAGACTGTCTGATGATTCTCCTGAATGGAAGATTGTTGTTCCTACTGACAATAGATTAGAGTTGTTGAGAAAATATCACGATGATCCTATTGCAGCGCACTTTGGTGTGTCTAAGACACTATCCCGTTTATCTTACCTTTATTATTGGCCAAAGATGCGTAATTCAGTAAGAAACCATGTCAGAAAATGTAAGGTATGTGCTTCATGCAAGTCAGATAACCTTCCTCAAGCAGGTTTGACAGGTAAATACAGGAACATCAACTTTCCATTTCAGTTGATTTCGGCAGATTTGCTGGGACCATACCCCAGATCAAAGAATGGAAACCAGTATGTACTAGTTGTTACAGATTGGTTCACCAAATTTGTGCTTGTGCATCCCATGGCTCGAGCAACTGCCAAAGGTATCGTTAAGTTCATTGAAACTCAAGTCTTTCTAATTTTTGGTGTCCCTCAGATAATTGTAGTTGATAACGGAGCGCAATTCATTTCCAACGAATTCAAGAATTTAGCTAAACAATATAATGTCCAAAAGATTTGGTACAACGCGAGGTATTTTCCACAAATAAACCCAACAGAACGTGTGAATAGAACGATTACAACGGCTATACGATCTTTCATACATGAAAATCACAAAACTTGGGATCAGAACATACACCATATAGCCCAAGCTATTAGGTTAAGTAAACATGAAGTAACTGGATTTTCTCCATCCTACCTGTGTTTCATAAGAAATGTCGCAACTGACGGTGCTTTTCATGGTAAAATTTCGGAAAATGCAAATAACCCAATTGAAATCCGTAATAAAGTTTTGGATCCACTTTTGCAAAGAAAATTACCCGAACTCTATCATTCTGTCCAGCAGAAAATATTTCAGGCTCATAAGAGAAATTCTCATCGATATAACTTGAGGAAACGTGATGTTCAGTTTCATGTTGGAGACAGGGTTTGGAAAAAGAATTTTATACTTTCAGACGCGACTAAGAATTTCTCCGCTAAGCTCGCTCCTAAGTTTGTGCCTTGCATTGTTAACAGAGTAGTGTCTCCATTAGTTTATAATTTGAGGGACTTGAGTGGAAATGATCTTGGTGATTTTCACGTTAAGCATATTAAATTGGACGTTACACAGAGTGACGAGAGTAGTGATGATTCAGGATGGAGGTGATGATTTGTCGTTTTTTTTATGTCCCTTATACCTTCCCTCCTTTCCTATCGTAATGCAAGTGTCCCCCCTGTTGATACGGATAATATATTTTATCTTATCTTTCATCGTGTCTAATGACAATTTATCTTATGCCGGTTGGCAAATACCGTATCTTTTGTGTCTCGGACACCTATCGTATCTATGCCTGTGGGCAATATCTTTTAATATTTTGAAGTGCAGAGCGGCTATGCACTGTCTTGATTGAAAATTTAGCGTAGTTAGCGATTTACTTTGAAGCTCTCTTTAATCTGTGAGTCTCACAACGTATCTTAATATTTTGAAGTTAAGAGCGGCTATGCAGTATCTTGATTGAAAATTTAGCGTAGTTAGCGATTTACTTTGAAGTTGTCTTTGATCTGTGAGTCTCATAGAGATTATTTTTCTTGCATTTTTGGATGCAGTTATTGTTTGTACCAGCGGGCGGACACTTCTCTTTCTCTTCCCTTACCTGTAGTTTGTATCTATCCCTATTACCTATTTCCTATTATCTATCCCTATTACCTATTATCTATCCCTATTACCTATTTCTATTACCTATTTCCGCTTCCTTATATCGAACCTACTTTGCGATTTGTAATCGCTGGCGCCCAATCTTATCTTTTCTTTCCTACGTATCTCCGGGGTTGTTTTTCCAATTTATTCTCTACTTTCATTATTTCCGAATATTAAGAATCACTTCATAGGAGAGGCTGGGTTGGGAAGTGATCTCTTGATATTATTAGTTAGATCATCTACACATACACATTCAACATCTTCTGTGTGAAAAGTTAGCTTTAAATACCTCTTGATATTATTGGTTACATCATGTTCACATACATCTTTAACACCTTCAGTGAGATTAATTAATTAGCTTCAAATTTCGAGCTTTGAAAACCACCTCGGGATATGTTCAATAGTACCTTGCCTGATAATTTTTTTTTCTTCTCGATTCCTTCCTTCCCTTTCACAATTTCATAACAGTTTTGTTTTTTTTATCTGCATCGTGCCACTTGTTAGACTTCATTGCTCCGGAAAGAAACATCTTTATCTTGACTACTGCTGCCTACCGTTTATAACTTTATCGATTTTGAGTACCTCAGTCTGGATGATTTCGGGATTTGATTCGTGTAGACTACCTTACCTGTCGATAAGTCGATACCTATCTTTTCTTATATCTACACGTTTTCACTCCTGACTTTGTCTACCGACCTCTCTACCTATATAACGATTTTTACCTAACGTTTTTCTCAACTTGGCATCAGCTTGTGTTCGCACAGGGTGTAGCAAGTGTCTCTTGCCTTACCTTGCTATCGACTTTGTCGATTATTACCGATTTTGACTTCTTCACTAGGTGATTTCGATGTTTGATTCGTGTGGATATTGTTTACAGTAACCATACGCATCATCCTTCGATTTTCATCTGTGAATTTACCGATTTAGACCGTTTTTCTTTTCTTTTACTTTACCGGATTTGACATCGTCTTGTGCTCGCTGAAACCGACACAGGATGATGGGAGTTTTTTTGTGGTTTTGGTCTCTAATCCATAAACCTCCATGCCCTGGCCATTCAGTTTTGTCTCGAACTGAGTGGTTCTTTTTTTTTATTTGCGGAGGCTATGATGACTACGTTCGGAGCTACTATGCCGTTTTCTTTTTATTTGAGACTTATTTTTTTTCTCAACCCCGATTAGATCGGAATTTTCTTTCGAGAATAAAATTTTTTGAGTCATTGACTTCGGTTGATGTTTGGGCATGTGCGACGTTTAGTCGGTCGACAGCGTGTGCTCCGCAACGCTCTCGACCCTTTTCCATTGGAAATGGCCTTCAGTGTCTAAACGGCGCTTTTAACTTTTTCAATTGTGTCGTTTATCTTTGTTACAGGTAGTTGCGTTCAGGTTTGGTTGGAACGTCGAGTATACGAGGATTTGGCTTATCTGGATTGCGCTTAATCGCACTGCTCGACTTGGGTGACGAACAACTGTCGACCCATTGCTGGTTCTACAAATTTCCAATTTTTTTTTTTTGAGTTTTGATCTCTCTTTGTTTGCCCATGAACTTCATGTGAATTTATGATTCAGTTATGCTGTGTGACCTGCAAGATTAATTTCCCTCTTATCCATTTGACTTAACTTTCAGTTTGGCATTTAACGTGAAAGAACTTTATTTTCCTCGTAGTATTCTATTTTTCAAAATTAATCGAAACCTATTGGCTTTACATTCTTCTAAAAAAATTTCTTCAAAATTTTTTTTTCCTGGTAAGTGGTGTGTGTAACGTTACAAAACGCTCCACTGTCGATTTCAGTTTCCATCGCGAAAATACGTCATACTATTAATTTCAATTCCGATCTCAAGCAAAAACGCCTTACTGAGATTATACGATCGGTCGCTAAAAAACGCACTTCGCTTTGACAGTTGAGTGTGTGTGAGCATGCGCGACCCTAATTCGGTCTAGCCGATGGAAAATTCTTTCTTTTTCGTGCATAAGAGGTTGGAGAGTAAACACCTTGCTAGAGTTTAACGAATAAACGAACTTCGTAATCCATTAACATCGTGGAATTTTGAAGTTTTATTGTTTCTTATAAGACGTCTATTCAAAAGGCGGTAAGTACTACGTATATCCCGACCAATATTTTTTGGTTTTGTGAATGCCAAATTGTGATTCCTGATTATTTTCATTCCATGCAGGTTACACCGCTTAACATTTTCCTTTGTATGATATTGTGCATTTGATTTCTTATCTCATTCTTATTATCGAATAACGTGCTCTTATTCCTGAGTTCTAGATATTTCATCTCGTATTTATTAACTTGTAAATTGTTTCAATAACGTCTAGAGTCGTTGGGAATGAGATCACGTGTTACAAGCACTATCTTATAGTTTTTAAATTTGCAGTCTTTGTACCGGGGCTACCGCTCACTAAATCATCTTTGTACCGGGGCTATCGCACACTGAAACATCTTTGTGCCGGGGCTGTTGCCCACTGAATTATCTTTTTACTGGGACTAATGCCCATTTGAACGTCCTACTACCGGACCCGGGGTTTGACTGGATCATCTTAATACTGGAGGCAATCATTGCAACAAACTGTTAACAACTGTTATTAGCTGGAAAACAAGCTGACACAGAAAACTGGAAATTATACGGAATTTCTAAGTGTTTTTTTAGTGGTGGTAAGGATTTATTTTATTCCTATTGTGTGTAATCATTAGTGAGGTTATAGTTTCTTTCTAAAGCATGGTTTTCAAACAATTAAAATCTTACATTTCTAGATGATTATGACAAGGCTGAGAAAAAGTTAAAACTATTGGAGGAGACCTCTGATATCTTCTCAGAATCTGAAGAGGAAACAACTAGGAAACGGAAAAGAGTAGCTAAGCGGATAATTTACGAATCGGATGAGAGTGATGATACTTTACCGAGACCTCCAAAAGTAACTGTAAAAGCGAAATCCATAGGTAAAATACCATACTCTTGAGTTGAATTATCTACTAAAATAATTTCTTCAATCACAGCAAGTACTTCTGCATTAGTGCAAGGAGGGTGTAGTTATCCAAGTCCAAGGAATTCAACACCGTATCTGTCACAGAGTCCATCGTCGCATCAAGGGCAGTCAGAAATAATTACTTCAAAAGTAAACTACAATTTTGGATTTGCATCAACTCCGGGTCCTCAAGTTGCAGAATCAACTGATAATAGTGAAATATCTTGCTCACATCAACATAACGAACCTGGTATGTATGCTTTAGATTTACCAATATCTTTTTTATCACTGCCTATCTTTCAGCTTTTCAGATTAAACTTCTTAAGCAGCTAAAATTTTTGCAACAGCAGAATTCACAAATATTGGCCCTTTTATCAAAGCAGTCGCAATCATTAGCAAGCAATTTAAAAATAAGTACTCTACCTGAAAATTTACCATGCGATTTTCCTGTCAAAGAGCTGGAAAAACTACAGGACTTTGAGGAGTACTTAAAAGATGCTCAGAACTATGCGTACATGGTGAGATAGTTCAGAATTTTTGGCATGTTGCTTTATTTTTCGGTTGTAGGTTTCTTATTTTTCAAATATTGGAGGTAAGAATTTGTCGAGTCAGGTGAACAACATATTGCGGAGATTAATGTCCAATGAACTGGCTTCAAAGTTTAGCTTTTATGGAAAAAGAGGAGGCAAAAAAGCATTTTCTTCATTTATGTCGAAGGATCTTGTTGTTGGTAATAATAAATTTTCAACCTATTTTTCATTTACAATAAAAATTGAAAATTTACAGCTGCGATAAGGCAGAACTCAAAGACTGTTACAGAGAAGGATATTGAGGATTCAGTGAAAGTGTGGTTAAAACATGCTCCTCACAGGCTTCAAATTGAACGAATAAACATACGGAATATTTCCAATTCATAATGGAAGAGGACTATAAAATTGTAAGCAAAAGACAAATGTATAGAAGGGCAGCTAAAGCAGCACAAAATGAAATATCTGTGGTAACTACAAATAAAAATACAAGTTTTTCCAACAGTAATGAGGCAGTGAAAACACGTTCAGAAGATAAAGACAGTGAATGCTTATTGTCATTGAATGAGGTTAATAGTAATATCTGTCAACCAAAAATTACTTCTGATGATTTTATAGACAGTGATTCATCATCTAATGATTTAAACGGTTCTTTGTTAGAAGAAAGTGTTGAGGATAATGAAGATAATATTTCTTCGAGCTTACGAGAATGGGTTTTATCATATAATATATCTCGCAATGTCGTAACCAAATTATTGCATATTCTCCATCAATACCATCCAGAATTACCAAAGGATTACCGTACATTTTTACAAACACCACTGACAATTAAAACAAAAGCATTAGATAATGGTGATTATGCTCATTTTGGATTTACAGATGCTCTACAAAATTTTTTGTCAGATACTAGTTTTTGTGGTAATGTAATTTATCTCAGTTTCAATATTGACGGAATACCGCTTTTCAAAAGTTCACAGTTGAGTTTTTGGCCAATTTTGCTATGTATCAAAAATGTTAAGAGTACTCCCTATGTAATTGGAATTTTTTGTGGCACTGGAAAGCCGTCCCCACTCTCCTTATTTTTAGATGATTTCCTCAATGAACTTAAACATTTAACAGAACATGGTTTCATTTTTAAGAATACCTCATACAAAATCGTTGTTCAAAATTTTGTTTGCGACGCACCTGCAAAATCATATTTAAAATGTACAAAAGGACACAATGGTTACTCTTGTTGTGACAAATGCGAAGTGAGAGGAAAGCATTTTCCTGGCAGGATGGTACTGAATGATGAATCAGCCTCTTTGCGAACAGATATATCTTTTTTCCTGCAATCACATGTGGATCACCACACTGGTACTTCACCTTTAACAAAATTATCTATTGGCCTGGTTACATCATTCCCAATTGATTATATGCACTGTGTTTGCCTTGGTGTTGTTCGAAAAAAATGTACATGGACAGAGGGTCCTAGATCCTTAATAAAACTACAAAATAATGCTATCAATTTGATGTCAGAACACTTACTTTTGCTAAAAAAACACATTCCTGTAGAATTCAATCGGAAACCTCGCTCTCTTTCCGAGCTCCCAAGATGGAAAGCTACAGAATTTCGTACTTTTGTACTATACTTGGGGCCAATTGTTTTGAGAAATGTTGCGAATAAGGCTATTTATGAAAACTTTCTGCTCTTGCATTGTGCAATAACAATACTAATTTCTAGTAGTCATCTTGAAAATTTAGGAAGCCAAATGGCAGGTGAATTTTTGAAAGTCTTTATCCAACATTGTAGAAAATTGTACGGTGAAGAATTTATAATATATAATGTTCACATGCTTTTGCATTTGAAAGATGATGTAGATCTCTTTGGTCCTTTGGACAATTTTTCAGCATTCCCTTTCGAAAATTTTCTAAACCGTTTAAAGAAATTAGTAAAATCACCTAAGCAACCGCTTCAACAAATTGGTCGAAGATTAAAAGAAATAAATTTTTTCAATACGAATTTTAAATTCCAGTTAGAAGTTGAATGCTCTATAGAACACACAAATGGACCATTACCTAGGCATGTAAAAGACATTTGTGAACAATTCAAAAAAGTAACGTTCAGGAATTTCGTACTTTGTGTATTGTCATATTCACAAGCAGATGCTTATTGCATGCTGCAAAATAAAGATTTGGTGCAAGTTTGCAATATTCTTAAATTGCAAAATGAAATTTTATTAATATGCAAACGATTTTTGTCATATGAATCACTTTATAATTATCCTATTAATTCTTCGCAACTTCATATTTATGTTGCAAAAAATCTTTCAAATGATTATCAAGTAGTTCCTCTCCCCAATGTTGTAACCAAATGTTTGGTATTCCCGTTCAATGACAATAAGTATGCTGCCTTCTCACTGATTCATTGTTTAGATATTTAATCATTTTTGTTTTATTACCTAAAAGTTTATGGCATTGTTATTTTAAAGAATATAATTTTTGTTGAATCCTTATTAGTAGTTGTTATCTTAGATAGTATATTTTTTGTAATATTTTTGATAATAAAGCATTTATATTGTTTTTTAAATAATAAATAAATAAATTTTATTCCCGTTTTGTTGATTACCTATATATATATATATATATATATATATATATATATAAGAAAACCACGTCACTGAAACTAATAATAGACGTATTCTGACGTCACAAAACGTCGTTTATTGGTTACAGACAGACGTAATCAGACGTACTAAAAATGACGTCTTTGGTCTGTGACATTTTGCCGTCATGGCAACGGCTAACATACGTCTTTCAACTAGTGAAAATGACGCAACAGGTGACGAATTTTTCACGTCATTATAACGTTATCATGTTTGCTGGGTAGTTTAGTTCAATAAACGCCCGCATGAAGCCGCTCGCATCGCTGAATTTACGTTTCGCAGGACATTTCCATAACATTAAACATAACGTAACATAACATAACATTTTGTGTAGTTTTGTCGAACGAAAAGAACTGTTCGTCGTCGTAGATTTGTGACTTGAATGCGTGTTTTTGAATATTGTTGAACGAAAATATGAAATATTAATTCATTGTTCAGAAGGAAAACGCATGAACAGATAAATAAACTCTGTTAGAAGTTCCGAAATGTCCCCATTGTGAACAATTTCGACCATCACAGACAGGATGAACATTAATTCCTTTCAACGCTCATCACGGCTAGAAGATATACAAACAATTCGAGAATGGTGAATCAAGGCAGTGTTTTTATGTAGTATCTCATCATGGAAAATCATGATTTTATATATCTCATTTCATCTAACTCAGAACTACTGCCTAAAAATTATTTCTCAATGTCAAGTACTGTATGTATATTTATATTAGGTGTTACCGTGTAAATGTAATTGTAAAGGCACTATTGCTCCGATTCGAAATTCATTCAAGTTCAAGGAAATAAAATAATTAATTAAAATTAAGTACCTATATAAGAATATTGGATATCGAACAACTCGTATTGAAATATATAGGTAATGTAGCATTTTGAGAAAACTGCTATATTACCTTATTTCCATACGTAGTTTTGTTTCATTTCAATATCGAATAGAGATATGCATTTTCAATACGAAGCATTTTGAATTTTCGCGCTCATTAGTTCCCAAAATCACCGCCAGATAGCCATGATAGTATTATAAACGCCCGCTTGGAGCCGCTGAAAGCAGTAACCATTTTAGAGGGGGAGTATCTATCTTCTTCAATCTGTGTCATTTTTACCACCAGGACCAAGTGTTTCTGATTATTAGCATTAGTCAGTACGGTCATCTGACCTTCCCAAGAGTGAATAGCATTCTGTGATACAACCCAACGAAAACAATTTCGATACTAGACTGGACTGTCATGAATGTATTAACCTTTAACTTTATTTTTTTTTGTATATGTTGAAGTCCAATTAAAATCATCCTTGGAGTACCAACTCCTTTGAGAATATTTTTGCTTCCATATTCAATATTTGTAGATAACAGCAAGTACTGCTGTGAATGGAAGGTATTCAAAATTAATACAAATGCTGTGATGCTAAGTTTTTCTTCGGGGCTGATGCATTTTATGAAGTTAGATTGAATGGTCAAAACATCTTTTATACCTTCAAGAACTCCTGTCCCGGCTGTAGTCTCGTGGCCAAGGGATTGCACCAGGAAAAACGATGCCAGATGGAACTCCGAGCATACCTTGGGACCATTCTGTTATACCAACGCTTCCTGGCTGTCTGTGGTCATGTCTCGCGGGCCAGTGAAGTGAGGGGGGTCTTGGCTTAAAAACCTGGACCGAGAGGAAACAACCTCATCAAAAATTCTAAATCCAAAGCGGGAAACCAGGCTGAGGGATGCAAGGCTAGATAGAAGACTAGTCTCTACTGGTTTCGACCTTGGAGCACCGGGGGGAACTCCATTATATAAACCCCTTACCTCTGCAAGCGGGGCTCTGCAGAGGTGGACCGATGTTCCCTAGCTACTCGTGGGACCAATTATGGACAAAGAAATTAAAAATAAAGAAACCACCGGAAAAGGGGCGGAGACAACCTCCGCCTCCACTTCCGGGCACCCCGAAAAGGGGGAGGTCAGACGACCAAGAAATCGTCTGCCATTTGAGTTGCCTAAACTAGGTCAACCAGGTGGCAGAGACGACCCACTGAGAAAAGGGCTCAGTGGAGCAGGAGTGCGGAAGTACCTGCGACTCCTCCACCAAGGGCTAGAACCTGGGGAGGCTAGGAAGCAGGCTCTTCAGCGCCCACACCCGGAGGTTACTCCGACGGGGAAAGGTCAAGGCAAAAGAGGTCCGGAGCAGAACACACCTCCTTCGCGGCCTCCGCCGAAAAAGCAGAAGACGGCTGCAGCTAAAACCGGGCAAGCCACTGGTTATGCAGCAACTGTCAAATCAGGGATGTCAGCATTCAGGGTAGGAATAGTCCCCAAGGAATACCCTAGGGTTATCATGAGTGCTGAGCAACTCTCCACTTTGGAAGACGCCTTGGTAGAGGAAATGTGCCAAGGCAAAGGAAAAGGTATACACTTCTCTGGCGTCCATTTCCGTAGTGGAATGATGCTAGTGGAGTGTGGATCTGAACAGTCGGCGGACTGGCTCATGAAGTCGGTACCGCAGTTGAAATCTTGGGAAGGACCAGAGTTGGTGGCACTTAGTGGAGACGACATCCCAAGTCCCACAAAAATAACAGTATTCTTCCCAAGAAGCCTTGACATGGCACCGGAGAAGATCCTCCGACTTGTCGATTTTCAGAACTCCAACATTAACACTGGAGCGTGGAGAGTGCTGAACTCGAAGAAGGAGGGTAAAGGAACCATCCTCTCGATTGGGATCGATCCCCAATCTGAGGAAGTCCTGAGGAAAGGGGGATGCCACCTGAACTTCAGGTTTGGGCGCATCCCTGTCTCAGGACTTGGACAGAAAAGTGACCCGGTGGAAGGGTCGGAGATTGTGGATACGACCTCCACATCCCAGAAACCTGGCTGCAGCGGCGCTGCTGGGGCTCCTGAGGAGACAGAGACTTCCTCTGCATCTCGGGAGGCTGAGCGGGGCTGTTCGGTGGCCAGAGATTCGAAAGAGACTTCCTCGAGTACCTCTCAGATGGAACTCGAGGAAGATAGGGTGGAGAAGAAGGAGGGGTCAAGCACCCCATAAAACAAGCCTTCCTCTTCACCAAGGTTGCACAAGTGAACCTGCATCATGCGAGGGGTTCCTCAGCCGTGATTGCAAGGTTGTTTGTGAGGCTGCAATTAGGCATTGCTCTGATCCAGGAACCCTGGATCAACAAAGAAGGCCAAATCAAAGGTTTGGCAACAAAGGAATCAAATTTGATCTATGATATGAGGCAAGAAGCTCCACGTGCTTGTATTCTCATAAACAAAAATATTAAATATATTTGTGTTTCAGAATATATGTCTCGGGATTTAATACCAATCATGGTTCACCTCAATGTTGGGGGCGTTGACCGAGACATCATCATTGCATCCGCATACTTCGCTGGAGACGGGCCAATAACACCGCCAGAGGAGGTACAGGAACTAGTACGTTACTGCAAAAGCAAACGCCTTCCAATTATAATTGGTTGTGATGCAAACGCGCACAATACTGTCTGGGGAAGCACCAACAATAACCTTAGAGGTGAGTACCTACTTGAATATCTTCTAGCTAATGACCTCGAGAACATTAATGTTGGGACTACTCCAACATTCGTCACGAGAGCAAGGAAAGAGGTCCTGGACGTAACAATAGTAAATTCTGCGGCCAGGAAAAACATTACTTATTGGAGGGTGATGGACGAACCATCACTCTCTGATCATAGGATTATTGAGTTCAGGGTGGAGGGAGATAACACCTATTCCCCTGCGACTCGAAATCCTAGAAAGACAGATTGGTTCCTTAACAAAAACCATCTAAAAGAAAATCTAGAACAAATCGATGCGGATAACCGTCATTTCGATTTGAACTCAAGGGTAGAGCAGGTTAGTAGGGCAATAATGGAGGCGTTCGACTCCAGCTGTCCGCTCACCAAAGCTAAACCAAGTAAGGAAGCACCTTGGTGGAACGAGAACCTGTCAAACCTCCGAAAGGAGGTCCGTCGGCTCTTTAATAGGGCAAGACGGAATAACATTTGGCAGGAGTACACCGAGAAACTTTCACAGTATAATAAAGAAATAAGGAAGGCCAAAAGGCTTAACTTTCAAGCTTTTTGTGAAAATATCACTTCCACTCCCATCGCAGCCAGACTTCAAAAAGTCATGGCAAAGGGGGGCACCAACCCCATACTGTCACTTAAAAAGCCAGACGGGTCACACACTGAGGGAGAAGAAGAACGATCGATTCTTCTTCTCAAAACACATTTTCCAGGTAGTGAACCCATAAGCAGTATTGAAACAGCAACCGAGTTCACCAAAAAATCCGGCAAGGATGATTGGGATATTGCTAGAAAGATATTTACAAGACAACGACTGGAATGGGCAATTAGTACTTTTCAGCCGTATAAATCACCAGGAGTAGATGGTGTGTTTCCTGTACTCCTGCAGAAGGGAGCGAAAGAAATTCTTCCCCATCTGCTGAAAATCACAAGAAGCAGCTTAGCACTGGGTCAAATACCTGATAATTGGAAAAGGGCAAAAGTAACCTTTATCCCAAAAACAGGAAAAAAAAAGACTGGACTGACCCCAGATCCTTTAGGCCCATTTGCCTAACTTCGTTTTTGCTCAAAACGATGGAGAAGGTAGTAGATAACTACATAAGAACGGAGAATCTGGAGAAGAGGCCACTTCACAACTGTCAGCATGCGTACAGGGCAGGGCGTTCTACGGAAACTGCTCTGTATGGGCTGACTGAAGGCATTCAGAAGTCTCTGAACAACAAAGAAATCGCATTGTGCGCTTTCCTAGATATATCTGGGGCCTTTGACAACACAACACATGTATCTGTCAAAGAGGCACTTGTAAGGCGAGGAGTAAACGGTACCATTATAAAATGGTTGTGTAAGGTGCTCTCGACGAGGACAGTTGAGACATTGGTGGGCAGTAAGACCACCTCTGTTAAAACTACTCGCGGAACACCTCAAGGAGGAGTATTATCCCCCCTCCTATGGAGCCTGGTAGTGGATGAACTATTGCACAGGCTTACGGAGCTTGGCTTCGAATGCATAGGATATGCCGATGACATAGTCCTAATAGTAAGAGGCAAATTCGAGGATGTCCTCTGTGAGTTGTTGCAGAGGGGCCTCAGAATTATTGAGCAGTGGTGCTTATCAGTGGGTCTCAAAATCAACCCAGCAAAGACCACAGTAATTCCGTTTACTCGGAAGAGAAACCTTCCAGCTATGAAGTCCATTTCGGTAAATGGAGTTGTTGTAGGATGGAAGTCTGAAGTCAAATATCTGGGAATCACCCTAGATAGTAAGCTTCTGTGGAATGAGCATGTTAAAATTACTGCTAGTAAAGCGATAAGGGCTTTAATGGTGTGCAAAAGACTTTCCGGCAAAACTTGGGGGTGTAACCCTAAAATTCTGAGATGGATGTACATCATGATTGTAAGACCGATAATAACATACGGGGCAGTAGTTTGGTTTGCTAAAGCAGGGCAGACAAGCACGAGGAAAATACTCGACAAGGTACAAAGGCTTGCCTGTGTTTGCATCACTGGGGCTATGAGAACATGCCCGACTAGAGCACTTGAGGTCATCATAGATCTCAGTCCTCTACATCTAGTGATCAGAAGGGTAGCCCATGAAGCTATCCTTAGAATCTCTAGGGAAGGTACAGGGAATGAGAGAATCAAAAGTCAGAGAGCCTGGTCCTCCCTGAACAAGTACATCTCATTAGCGAACCTACCTAGTGATGTTATGATTAAAAAAGTAAGCATCGAGAAGAACTTTGACTCAATGCTATGTAAAAGGGAAGAATGGGAAAAGGAATACACTACCCAAAAACTCAAAGTAAATACCGTTAAATGGTATACAGATGGTTCTAAAACCACGACGGGGGCCGGCGCTGGAGTATACGAGGCGAGAACCAAATGTACACTATCGCTAGGCTCCTACTCGAGTGTTTTTCAGGCAGAAATACTTGCTATCGAAAGATGCATAGACATAAACCTGGAAAGAAACTATCAAGGGTGTGACATAGTGATCCATTCTGATAGTCAGGCTGCTATTAAAGCACTGAACTCCTATGTCATCGACTCAAAGCTGATATGGGAGTGCCGAAGGAAACTCAATGAAGTAGGCAAGAATAACAAGGTCTCCTTAGTCTGGGTTCCTGGGCACTCAGGAATCAAAGGAAATGAAGAGGCCAACACTCTAGCCAGAAAGGGAGCACAAACGCTACCTACTGGCCCAGAACCTTTCTGTGGTATAGGCAAATGTACCTATAAGAAAGAATTTTTGGAGACAGAAGAAAATGAAAGAGGGGCACTGTGGAGGAATTCTCCAGGAATGGAACACTCTAAAAAGTTCCTTCGGAACTTTGAAATTGCTAGATCCAAAAATCATCTGGATCTCAGTAAGAATAAGTTACGCCTCCTCACTGGTTTCCTCACAGGACACTGTCGCCTAAGGAAGCACATGATGAGAATGGGCTTATCAGAAACTGACGAGTGCAGATTTTGTGGGGAGGAGGAGGTAACCCCTGTTCACCTGATCACAGAATGCCTCGCCATTGTGAGCCTGCGCAAAAGATACCTTGGACAGGAGCATTATAGGAGGAATGAGAACTTAGCCTCCTTGAAGTCCTCACAGATATTAGAATTCATCAGAGCTCTTGAGCTGGAGGGCGAGCTGTAGGTTGCGAAAACAGCTCTGACAAGGGGGCACAATAGACCTTAAGGTCGCAGTGGAACGTAACCCCTTACCAACTATCAACTATCAACTATACCTTCAAGAATATAATTACACGATTCTGAAGTCATCCGGTAATATTCCTTGAATTTATCCGGATTTTCCATGAGAGAATGGTGAATTTTGGCAAATTCGCCCGCACTTCTATCTTCGTTAAATTGGTGTATCCATTTTTTTTCTCATGGCACCTATCAAGTAAAACGTTTTTCTCCAGCAGAATGAACCGCAACAATTCGTCTTCGGAGTCACTCATAATACTTCCGTAGCTCAGCTCGAAATCTCGACAATTTACAAATGTCAAAACTGATTATCATATTACTCAGATCTGTGACTGCTTCCCGATCGTCCGAATCACGGGTCTAGTGTAGGCACCTTCGTCGTACGACGAAATGGTGAGAAATCGTGTCGTGAGAATTACGGGTCCAGTATAGGTGCAGCCTATCTGTCCGCCCTCGAATAGATGCTGTTCCCAGGTCTCAACAACAGATGATAATTGTTTAACTTCCATAGATAGCATCAATACTTTCCGTAATGATCATAATTGTGCATGTTGGTATGAATCTAATTATTTAAGTTCCATAGATAGCATCAATACTTTCAGTAATGACTCTGAGAAAATCACTGAGATGTCCTCAACGTCAGGTCAACCTTTAGTAGAAAGCTCCAATCATACCCAACAACGATCTTTCTCGTTCTGAAATTGTTATTGTTAGATAAATATTAATTTTTTGTCAAAATAAACCTGGATTTTTGCGTAAATTAGGATTCCACAAATCAGATTTGTCCCCTGAGCTCCTGCTGTACAAAATTTATAGCACTCTTTCCTCTGAATTATCAAAAATTAAAAGTTATATATAAGGAACATACACAATTACAAAATTTGAAAAATTCATATGAGGCTGGTAAGTTTCAGTTCATTGAAGAAAATTTAAATAAAATTACAATTAACTTTCCTCGTCTAAACTCATAATTAAGAAATGTTGATAAGCCTCCAACAGGCCGTCGGTGGTCTTCAGATGATAAAGCTTCTGCTCTCTCACTTTATAAAAAGAGTCTAAAATTATATAATTATCTTAGAAAATGTTTTCAGTTACCGTCACCTAGATTTCTTCAGCACGTTTTGGCTTTCATTCCTTCTGAATATGGATTCCTTAAACCAGTTTTGGAACATATGAAAATTCATGTTCAAGAGATGGAAAAGCTGGATCGCCATTGCGCTCTGATTTTTGATGAGAAATCTTCGAGTAGTGCTTTGTTTTTTCGAAATCCACAAGCAAAGAATTTCTGGTTTCGAAGATCTAGTTACCCACCCTGAAAATTTTGCGCTTGTTTTTATGATACGAGGCATCCGGAAAAGTTACAAAATGCCAGTTGCATATTTGTTCACAAAAGATACCATGAAATCTGATAATTTGAAAGAATTAATTATTCAAGTTATTAGAGAGCTACAAATGATAGGGATTAGGATTTGTGCCACAGTTTGTGACCAGTGTAGCACTAATAGAGCAGCTATTGCTGCTTTCACTTTGATGGACACTTTGTGGTAACAATATTTGACATACCGAATCCAAGAAATGCTATAATAGACTGTAGAATAGAATTTGAGAAGGGAAAGTTTGCAAGTATGGATCATATGATATAAGCTTTCCATTTCGACAATACAATGCGTACATATAAAGTTCTGAGCAAGATAAAAAAGTCTTATTTCAATTTCAGAGATTCGTACATGAAAATGAAAGGTTGCAGCTCAACATCTTAGTCACACAATGGCTTCGGCCATAGACACTTTTCATGCATCTGGGCATTTGAAATCGGACTCTTTGCATACTGCAGATTTCTGTCATCTGATGAATAATTAATTTGACTCTCTCAACAGTTCCCAAGTGAGTAATGATCAGAAAAAATATCGTTCTGCTCTATCAGGTAACTCTCCCCATTTAGAATTTTGGTCTGACACGTTGGCCAAAATTAAAGAATGGAAAATTTTTAATTAACAGGGAACTATTAAGAATAATTTCAAATTTGTTGAAGGGTGGCAGATAAGTTTCAGAGCGGTAATTTTAGTTTGGAGAAATTTAAGTTCAAAAGATCTATAATTTTTGAATCCAAGGAACCTAAAACAGGATCCTCTAGAACACTTTTTTGGGCAGATAAGGCAACATGGTGTTTTCAATACAAATAATTTAAGGTCTCCGCTCAGCAAATCAAGCAATTCGTTGAAAAGTATTCACACACGAATGATCAATCTTCTGGAAGTTGTAATGCAGACGCATTTGTAGACACACCTGATAGTTCAGATGATAATTTTTTGGAACTAAATTATGCCATTGTCTGTGTGGTTGGATACATTTTGAAGAATATCGATATACCAGATTGCGATCAATGTCGAAAAAACTTATTTTCAAATGATATAGATCTGAATCAGCAATTATTTGTCACGTTTAAGGAATATGATGAGAAAAGTAGATTAAATTGAGCAGGTGAAAAATTAATTCGATTCATGATCCTCATCCACATAAAATTTTATCAGTTCCTCAATCTTAATGGCCATCGCGAGGGTCTTATTGATCGTTTCGAAGTTTCATTCAATGACCAATTAGAAAATCGGTAAAGTCGGTACTCGATGAATTATGATCGAATATTTGAAATAAAGCAATCGTTCAAAAACCGTGTCAGCTAGTCACTCAGCGAAATATATTTCTATATTTCTGGATAGCAACATGAAGAAGAAGCAACTGAAGCTTTCGTAATGTTTTGTTTAGATATTTTCAGGTTCAATCGGCTGGTCCAATAACCATACAACCATTTCATGACACTACACAACTAATTTCTGTGGTATTTTCTTTAGTGGTAATTTTCATCAGAGTTTTATTTATTTCATAATTTATTTTTTGTTATTGATTGGTATATATTATTTTCATTTTCCGTTGGTGTTGGTCAGTATGAATCTGACATTGCTGTCAAGTGCGGGCCCTTGGCAGCATTTACTTTGAAGCAATTCAAAACTCCACTTTGAGGTCCTTGAATGGTTCAAAAATTGCTGCTGACAAATAGTGCACAACTTCCAACGCAGGAGCATTTTCTAAAATTCTCATTTTATTTACTTGTGTTGCAGATATGAGGGGAAACCTATGTTCCCCCTATGTTTCAGTGAAGATTTTTCAACTGAAAACTTCTATTTTGTATTAAGTTTCTATTTAATTTAAATATTTGGTTTATAGGATTTTACTGCTACTCCCAGGATCCACGAATTAAACAATTGGATTCACCAAACTTTGATGAAAGACTCCTTCGTTTATATCCGTAGATGACAATATTGATATTATTAATTAATTTTGTTTACATGTAATGAAATTATTACTTCTTGAAATGTCAGTGAAATCTGTATATTCAACCGGAAGAAATAAATGAAAGAACATAATTTGATATAATACATATACATATAATTGATTAATTTCACTTCATAATTTTTTGGTTCGAGTCGGAATTTCCTTTTTGTTTCCATTTGACATGAAATTAATTTTCAATACCTTATATCCTGAGTACAACTCCAGCAATTAATTTAAATATTCCTGCCACTAGCAAACTACTTCCAACTCTGTCAGTTAGAGACGCAAGTGAGCTCACTCACAAAAGAAATACTTCCAATTGTAGCCTTTACTGTCGCTAGTGAGCATGCCAACCGAAATATGGTTCCATCCATAGAATACTTATTTATCTACATGTGGCCCGACCATAATGGCCGCCAAATTGTTTCCACAGATTAACAGGGAGTTTGCATTTGTCATGATCTCATGCTATCAAGCAGACAGATCAATGCTATTGGATATTGGTGACGTCATCCAGCCGTCCACTCAAAAACGCCTCTTGTGACGTAGTAGGATAGCTACGAGCTACGAAGAATCTATGATAGCTACGAATAGGCTACGAGATGATGATGTACATAATATATGTTTTTGAAGTTGAAATTATTAAAATTAGGTTGATGTTGAAGAATAAATTCATCAACCAGTATACTTATATTATTCATACAGTCCATTCTATTGAAGTATAAACATTTGGTCCTTCTGAGCCTGATAATCAGGGAAAATCGATATATTAATCCATTGTGAAGTTACGAAGACGCCGAAGAGATAAATCAGAGTGAGTCCTTTCCAGAACTTTCCTTTCCTTTATCAGTGTCGCTGAAGTAACCTTACATTTGAATAGTTTGGTGAGATTCTTGAGATTTGAACAGGTAGTTAGGTAGTTTGTATTTTCAATGAAACTGTCAATATTTCGAGTTTGTTGTACTCGGAAAAAGAAATTATGACTGAAGTCGAACAAATTAAATTGCTGAAAAGAAAACGTGGTTCAGTTAAGCACAAATTAACTAGTTTCATTAATTATTTGGATCCGATTAAGCTCAAATTTGAGCAGGATTCGTTCACTTTATCTGACAAGGTTTTAAATGAACTGAAAGTCAGAATTAATAATTACGAGTCATTGTTGGAACAATTTGAATGTTTGCAGGTGGATATTGAGGCTCTGTGCGATGAAAATGATTTGGATGATCAATATAGAGAGCGTGATGATTTCACTAACTCATACTTGAAATATTTAGCAGATGCAAAATATACTGTCTCAAAGTGCTCGCATGATGAAATAAGTGTTGGTGTTCAGAGTTCTGTGAGTAATGGTGGGTTTAAAACTCCAGTTCAAAATAAGGAATTTGAAGTCAGGTTACCTCCTATTAATTTGCCTATTTTTAACTCTAATTTGAATAGTTGGTTAGAGTTTAAGGATACCTTTCAATCACTGATTAATAATAATGAAAATCTAACGGATATTCAAAAGTATCATTACTTGAGGTCAAGTGTGCAGGGTGATGCCCTTAAAATTATTAATAGTGTAGAGTTTTCTGCGAAGTCATATTGCATTGCATGGGAGAACTTATGTGCTAGATTTGATACTTCTCGAATGCTCAAGGATAATCACATTAAAGCCCTATTCAATATTGAAATAGTGACTAAGGAATCTGCTGAAGCTCTGCGTGATCTTCTAGACGATCTTAATAAAAACATGCGAGCATTAAAGGCATTATCTTTGCCCGTTGAGCATTGGGATGCTTTGCTTGTTTATGTCATTACTACCAAATTAGACAAATTCACAATTCGAGAGTGGGAAAGACATAAGCTTTCTAAAAAGACAGACCCAACTTTGAATGATCTCAAAGAATTTTTGAAGGATAGAGCTGATTTCTTAGCATTATTAGATTCAGAACAGAATACTCAAACTAGAAAGTCAGGTAGAATTTCGTTATTGGGCCACGATATGAATACTTCGTGTTATGTATGCAAAGAAGCTCATGGCATTCTGAAATGTCAGCAATTTTTGAAGTTACGTGTAGAACAAAGGTGGGAGAAAGTTGGACAAATTAAGTTATGTTGTAATTGTTTAGGTAAGGGTCATTTTGCACCAAAGTGTAGATGTAAAGCCGCTTGTACAAGCTGTAAAGGCAAACATCACTTATTATTGCATAATCCTAATTTCCAAAGTAAAAAAGTGAACAATGAAACCGACACCAATGCAAATTCACAAATGATGAGACAAGTTTCTGTCACTACAAAAAATAGTCAAACATTGACATGCTCTTATGCAAATAATAATAATTATGTGTGATTAGGAACGGCTTTAATAAATGTAAAGGATGATCAGGGTAATGTACATCAGGTAAAGGCAGTATTGGATTCGGGTAGCCAGTCATGTTTTATAACTGAAGATTTATGTAAACGGCTGGGACTCAAAACAACAGCAACTAATATGATTATTTCCGGTATTTCAAGTTCTCTAGCAACAATTAAGTACATGTGTCAGATATCTATTTTTTCTCGTTTAAATGATTCTTGTTTTGTGTTGAAAACAATCACTGATAATTTACCCATTTTTAATTTCGATATTTCAAAATGGAATATCCCCCGAGATGTTGCCCTTGCTGATCCAGAATTCAATGTATCAAGTAAAATTGATTTGCTCATTGGTGCAGAACTTTTTTGGAATTTATTGAAAGATGATAGACGCAGTATGGGGAATGGTATGCCCCTACTTCAGAATACAATGTTTGGTCATATTGTGTCTGGATATGTGCCAATATATGCCCAAAATAATCGGTGTTACTTAAACTATGAAAGTTTGCATGATTCATTAGAAAATTTTTGGAAATCGGAGGAAGTAAGTCATACTAATTCCCTTTCAAGTGATGATGAATTATGTGAAAGGCATTTGGTTGAAAATGTTTCAAGGTCAGAAAGTGGACAATTCATAGTAAAAATACCTTTGAAAATGCCATTTGGGGAATTGGACGATTCAAAAAACTTAGCTCTGAAAAGATTGATAAATTTAGAAAAAAAGGTTTATTAAAGATTCAAGATTGAAAGAAATGTATTTCACATTCAAGAAGGAATATGAGGATTTAGGTCATATGTTTTTGGTCAATGATGTGACTGATTCAGAAGTGTCCTATTTCCTTCCGCGCCATGGAGTAATCAAGCAAGATAGTATCACTACTAAATTGAGAACGGTTTTCGATGGTTCAGCAGTTACTTCCTCTGGCAAATCACTTAATAACATACAATATAAGGGTGCAGCACTTCAAAATGATATTTTGGATATTTTATCACGGTTAAGAATGCATCCGGTAGTTGTCACAGCAGATATTACAAAAATGTATAGGTGCATTTTAGTGCATCCTGATGATAGGCACATGCAAAGAATATTGTGGCGTACTTCAAGCTCACATCCTGTGTCAGTATTTGAATTGAACACTGTTACATATGGCACTGCTAGTGCACCATTTTTGACAATCAGATGTATTAGACAATTAGCTGCAGAGTATGCAGATACATTTCCTATTGCAAGTAGAATTATTTCTCAAGACTTTTTTGTCGATGATTTGCTGACTGGAGAATGGAGAATTTGAGAATGAGGACGAAGCCTTTGATATTTGTAGAGATATCTTTCATATTTTGAATTCGGCGTCATTTTGTTTGAGAAAGTGGAATTCGAACAGTCTGGAATTCTTGCAAAGAGTCAGTAGTGTTTTCAAAACAGAAAATCCCTTCAATATTTTAAAATTGGGGAATGATGAAAGGATCAAAATTTTAGGTTTGCAATACCTGAGTCAAATGGATCATTTATCGTACCTAGTTGATATAGGTGAGTCAAAGGGAGTAATCACAAAAAGGATAATTTTATCTCAGATATCAAAGTTGTATGATCCACTTGGTT
Organism: Myrrha octodecimguttata; assembly: GCA_958510865.1. Taxonomy (NCBI): domain Eukaryota; kingdom Metazoa; phylum Arthropoda; class Insecta; order Coleoptera; family Coccinellidae; genus Myrrha; species Myrrha octodecimguttata. The sequence continues at coordinate 13,684,899 of OY294062.1, forward strand.
TGGTAAGTCCTTGCATTATATTAGGGAAAATCGTAATTCAAAAATTGTGGCTTCTAAAAACTGCTTGGGATGGACAAATACCTCATGATTTGGAGAAATATTGGGTCGAACTGAAAAATGATCTAACCAATCTGAATAGATCAAAAATAAAAAGACATGCGATTACGAAGGGTTGTGAAAGGATACAATTGCATGGTTTCTCAGATGCATCAAAAAACGCATTTTCAGCTGTTATTTATCTTAGAAGTGAAGATGACAACGGAAATGTTCATGTCTCATTATTGTGTTCCAAAACAAAGGTAGCACCGGTGAAGGTTTTAACAATTCCTCGTCTGGAGCTTTGTGGTGCACTTCTATTAGCTAGGTTAACTAAAGAGGTATTGCAAGCAATTCCGCATAAATTTGATATTTATCTTTGGTCAGATTCTCAAATTGTATTGCATTGGCTCCACAAGGAACCATGTTCGTTGCAAGTTTTTGTAGCACACAGAGTTTCAGAAATACAGTGTCTTACTGATATAACTCGATGGAGTTACATAAACACAAAGGAAAATCCCGCAGATATTGCGTCAAGGGGAGTATTTCCAAGAGATCTTCTGAAATGTTCCATGTGGTGGAACGGTCCACCTTTTCTTTATGGCAAAGCCAATTGGCCTATTGAATTTAAATTGAGTAAGTCACTTGAGTTACCAGAGATGAAACCGAAAAGTTCTTGCCTCATGGCTAAGATTGACTTCGAATTATTTCAAAGATATTCATGTTTGAATAAGTTGTTAAGAGTATGGGCCTATTGTCTTCGGTTCATAAATAATTCAAGTGGTAAAGTACAACTTGTTGGTTCACTTAAGGCTGATGAGTTGAATAACAGTTTGAATGGCTTAGTTAAATTGGCACCATATGACAGTTTCAAGGATGAAATCAATATATTGATTAAAGATAAAGATTTAAAGTCGAATCATCGACTATTAAGTTTAAGTCCATTTTTGGACACAGATGGTCTACTTAGAGTGGGAGGCCGACTAAAACATTCCTTCGTAAAATTGGATATGAAACACCCATTATTACTCGATGGCAGACATATTTTAAGTCACTTAATATTTCAGAGCAAGCACTTGCGACTTTTCCATGCAGCACCTCAATTGCTCCTTGCAACTGTTCGACAAAGGTTTTGGGTAACCTCAGGTATGCAGGTGGCGAAGAAAACGGTTAGATCGTGTGTAAAATGTTTTCGGTATAAACCTCAACCTGTTCAGGCCATTATGGCAAACTTGCCCTTTTCTAGAGTAAATATTTCGAGCCCTTTCGAGATAACTGGAGTTGATTACGCAGGTCCATTTTTGTTGAAGGACAGAAAAGGTAGAGGCTGTAAGACTTATAAGTCTTACTTGTGCTTATTTATCTGCTTTGCAACCAAGGCAGTACACTTAGAATTAGTTACTGGCTTGGATGCAGATTCATTTATAGCAACATTGAAGAGATTTTGTTCTAGAAGGGGTATGCCACCTCACATTTATTCTGATAATGGCTCTAATTTTGTAGGAGCTCAAGGTGAATTAAAAGTATCATTCAAGTTTTTGTTGGAATCTCAGGAATCGGTTGAAAATTATTGTAATACAAGGAAAATTAGTTAGCATTTTATTCCACCAAATTCTCCCAATTTTGGAGGACTTTGGGAGTCAAACATTGAAGGAGTAAAGTATCATTTGTACCGTGTTGTAGGAGAAACTATTCTAACTGATGAAGAATTCAGCCCATTTCTTAGCCAGATTGAAGCGACACTAAATTCTAGACCACTCTACCCTATGTCCTCTGACCCAAGTGACCTTGTTCCTTTGACACCTTCTCACTTTTTGGTTGGTAAACCCTTAATGAATTTGCCAGAAGAAAGGTTTCCAGATGATGTTAAGATGAATAGACTATCACTCTTCCAACTTGTTCAGCTCCTGCATCAAGGATTTTGGCGCCAATGGTCGAAATTATATTTAACCCATCTTCAAAAAAAAAACAAAATGGAAGACCACAGGTTGCAATGTCAAGCTGGGTAATTTGGTTCTTATCAAGAATGAAAATTTGCTACCAGCAAGGTGGCTTTTGGGAAGAGTAGTCCAACTTCATCCTGGTGATGATGGAATTGTGAGAGTGGTAACCATCAAGACAGCGAATGGGACATTGAAGAGGGGAATCACCAAAGTCTGTGCTTTGCCTTTGTCTGACGATGGTTCTGAAACTACTACAGGAGTCTTGAACACCGGAGGTGTCCAAGGAGGGAGTATGGTGACGTCATCCAGCCGTCCACTCAAAAACGCCTCTTGTGACGTAGTAGGATAGCTACGAGCTACGAAGAATCTATGATAGCTACGAATAGGCTACGAAATGATGATGGTCGCTGTAATATATTCGGGTATCGCTAATTTGAGGATACAGAATATAATATTCGGGAATATATCAACATGAATATAACTACAAATCAAACTCGTTCACTTTTCTCCAATCTTTAATCTCAACTGCTGTACGAAACAAATTAACACACATTGTCACACATGTGAGATAAGCTTGCGCTAAAGAGAAAAGAAAGACATTGGTCAACAATTTTATATCATATATTACATCTCCCCCCTTAAAATTAAACAAAAGAAAAATTTTCCAAGCATATTAAAAATATTATTTAATTATAATTCAAGCGTTCTGGTGGTTTAACCACTCGTTTAGGTCTGCTTACAACCAAGTTCTCATCCCTTACATTAATATTTGGTTCTGTCTTATCAGAGTCCAAAATAATGTTGTCAGACATATCAGGAAGTGAAGACGGAATGAAATTATATTTCTTCATCTGATTAAGATGACGTTTCCATTCTACATTATTTAACTCTGGTACTCTTACCAAGTAAATGAAAGAGCCAATTTTTTTCTTTACTATCGCTTTAATCCACTTCCTGCTATTCTGTTTTCGATAGTCACGTACAGTAACTTCTTCATCAATTTCAAAAGTTAAAGATCTTTTTCCACCATGATACAACTTTTGTTGCTTTTGAGCTGCTGTGACTCGATTCCCCAAATCTACCCGATCTGTTGGCATTAAAAAATCGAAACGAGTCCGCAACTCACGACCTAAAAATAATTTTGCTGGAGTCTCCTTTGTCGTACAATGAGGAGTAGTCCGATAATCGAATAAGAAATTATTCAGAATAAAATTTATATTTCCATTTGCACGATGACCTAAAGCATTTCTGAGAGCATTTTTTACTGTTTTCACTGCATTTTCTGCAGCTCCATTTGATGAAGGATGAAACGGTGGATTAGTCATGTGAACTATACGATTTTTGCTCAAGAAATGTTCAAATTCATCTGAACAAAAAGATGTTCCGTTATCTGTCACGATCTGATCTGGTATTCCGTAACGAGCGAAACATGATCTTAAAATTTCAATTGTCATGGTAGACGTAATTGACTTCATTGGAAAAGTTTCAATCCATTTACTGTGAGCATCTATAATAATTAAAAATTGAGTGTTTAAAAATGGACCCATAAAATCCAAATGAATTCTGCTCCATGGCTTGGAAGGTCAGGGCCAACTAGACAGTATTGCCTTGTCTGGACTTTTTTTTATTCAATAAACAATTTTCACATCTTTTTGAAATTTCCTCTATATCACGATCTAAACCGGGCCACCAAAAATAAGACCGAGCTAGAGATTTCATCTTAATGACGCCCATGTGAGAGGAATGAAGACTTTTCAACATATCTTCTCTCAAAATTGAAGGAATGACAATACGATTGTTCCACATCAAACAATTAGACTCAATTGTCAAGTCATTTCTGATATTATAAAAATTTTGTAACCGTTTTTCCGAAATTTTATAATTATTCCAACCTTTTCTGGCATATTTAATAACCTCATTCAAAATTTTATCCTTTTTCGTAAACTCCGCAATTTTTTTGAAATCGCCAATGATGTACGCCAATCATATGCAAACATGAATAGTATCCTAGGTGCTCAATATGAAGATGAAGCTAATCCCATCTTAGTAAATCCGGATGATATCATTCCCGTGAATTATGAGCTAGCATCTGTGCGACTCGACTTTTTGAGAGTTAAAGCATTCGTTGGAAAAGTGGGAAGAAAACTTCCAAAGTTAGTTGGAACAGTGTCGTTTGACTCGAAAGGCAATGCAGGCCAGTTATTAACAACTGAAGTCTACGGCGATTTCCCACGGATACATTCTTACGTGATGTATAATCCAAACACTCACGCCTATTACCATGATATTCCACCTTATATAGCAGGTGATTGTCGAGAATGGTTTACGGCAAAAGAAGTGACTCCAGAACAGGTAGTTTGCGGTGCCGTGTCACTTTACGGTGAGTTGAGTATACAAAGACCAGCGGAAATAATCACTCCCTGGCAGGCGAACAGAACACCACGAAGCAGCGTAGCAAGATACGCTTTCTCCCGTGAGAATATTATATCCGGGATGATAGGATGAAGAATATAGTAAGGAAATCCCTCCGACGTAAAATAGAGTGGACAAGTAAGGCAGTTATTTCATGACGTTGTTACCATGGTAACTGTAGCAGTTTAGAAAGAGAAAAGAATGACATTGGTCAACAATTTTATATCATATATTACAGTCGCATAATGAATGTACATAAAATATGTTTTTGAAGTTGAAATTATTAAAATTAGGTTGATATTGAAGAATAAATTCATCAACCAGTATACTTATATTATTCATACAGTATGAAGAGGTCGTCCGAGAGGTAAAAGAAGCCAAACGTTTGAGAGACAGCAAAATGCCGTTGTCTGCCAAGCAATATAGAAGGCTAAAGAGATACGATATCATAACAATTGGGGAACATGGAATTAATTGCTAAAAACAAAGGAACACGAGATGAAAGCTTTCGATATTACTGTAAAACAGAGGATCTTTTTGGCATTATTGAAGCTGCACACAAAGCAACTGGACACAAACGAACTAGAGGTAAAAGTATAATCATCTAGTTTCATTAGTGATGTCGGAAAACCCAACCTAATTTTAATGTAATCCTTATGGAACACACATAGTATTTGCGGACACCGTTTATGATAAAATAAAACAACTTGTTTATTTGTTTTTTAGTCGTGGAGGCTGAAATGAACAAAAAATACTGCAATGTTACTAGAACAGCTATACAAATGTATTTGTCTCTTTGCGAACAATGTCAAGGAAAAAAGAAAATAAGGAAAAAGGGGTTAGTTGTCGCACCAATTTTATCAGATCACATGAACTCCAGATGTCAAGTGGATTTGATCGATATGCAGAGTGAACCCGATCGAGACTACCGTTTCATATTAAACTATCAAGACCACTTCACAAAATTTACCATTTTGAAACCACTTAAATCAAAAACCGCTGAAGAAGTTGCGTATGTCGTGGTAGACATTTTTTGCATGTTCGGTGCTCCGTTTATTCTACAAAGCGACAACGGAAGAGAATTTTCCAATAGGATTATAGAAGAGTTAAAGGATTTGTGGCCAGGTCTTAAACTTGTACACGGAAAGCCCCGTCATTCACAAAGCCAAGGATCTGCAGAACGATCTAATCAGGATGTAAGAGATATGTTGGTAGCTTGGATGCTTGACAATAATACCAAACAGTGGTCAGACGGTTTACGGTTTATTCAGAGTAAAAAAAATCGAGCCCTACACGAAGGGATTAAAAAAAGCCCTTACGAAGCTATGTTTGGTAGCAAGCAAAGAATCGGACTGGCAGAGTCCTCCCTGGAAAGTGAAGTATATGATTCTTTGAAAACTGAAGAAGATTTGGAGAAAATGTTAGAAGGGATGACATGTGAAACAGAACAGCAGAATGAAGAGATAGTGACAAATGCAGAACCCAATACTGTTGCGACAAATGCAGAACCCAATCCCGTTGCATGTTACACTTGCGAAGAATTTGGAATTACCCAACCCTGTACAATATGCGGTTTAAACGTACACATAAAGTGCGGTCTTGAAAAATAAGTAAATAGACAATTATTTATTTATTTATTTCAATGGATGACAGGACGGACCCAGATTATGTACTCACTAATGAACTATTAATACAATGGTGCTTTATATTAAGAAAAATACATATCCAACATACAAACCAAAATGCGGAAAAGTTTTTTTTTTTTTTTCTCAACAATGGCCTCTAAAGAACCGTCTCAAAACACCAGAAAATGCAAGCAAGGGATCCGAAAAAGGGTCGAGCACAACAAGGTTAGAGAGCGAGTTGTACGATCTACAACATCTACTTAAAGGGGAATTCAGAAGATAATTTGTTGAACTTTGATTCATATGAAATAGAAATTTATTTCTTGTGCAGTATGATGGCACATTGAAGGTAAGCATATTCACCAGTTCACAGCAATCAAAGGTATTTATAATTTTGTGAACAAATTTTATATCTCTCATCATTCGTTGGTCAGCCAAATTTGTTAAATTCAATTCTTTTGTTATTCGACGTGGATCACTAATGGTATTCTGGTAACATTTTCTATTGACGTGTTTGATGAATTTGACTTGGACACTTTCCAATCGATTAATATAAATATTGTAACTGGGGTTCCAGATAACAGATCCGAAACTAAGAATGCTCTGTACATATGCAACGTATAGAGTCCTCAGGGATTGATGCTGACAAAAATGTTTACAAACCCTGGTTATGAATTCTAGCATTTTATTAAAATGAGCTTTGAGTCATAAAAAATACCCAAGCCCTTCACCACAGTTGCTTTGGTCAAAATACTCTCGTTGATTGAATATTGAGCGCTTATAATGTTTTTGCTACGGGAGAAAGTGATGAAGTGACATTTACTCAGATTAAGAAAGAGGGAGTTTTTTTGGCAGTACTCGGTGAATCTATCTAAATCCTCCTGCAACCTAATCACGTCAAGCAAGCAGGAAATGATAAAAAAGATTTTCAAGTCATCGGTGTACATAAGAAATCTGGCATATTTAAAGCAACTCGCAATATTATTGATGTATATATTGAAAAGCAGGGGCCCCAAGTGGGATCCCTGGGGAACTCCAGAGGTGAGATTTTTAGGAGTGGAATAGCATCCACCGATGACAACTGATTGACGTCTGTCATCTATATACGAAGCAAACCACCTCAGCAGACTTCCATGAACACCGACCCCAGCAAGCCTCCGAATCAAGAGACCATGATCAATTTTATCGAACTCCTTGCTGAAGTCGGTGTAAACAGAATCCACCTGAAATTCAGCGTTCATTGTTTGAAGAAGGTATTGAATATACGCGAACAAATTTGTCTCAATAGACCGTCCCTTCATAAACCCATGCTGTTCAGTGTTTATGATATTTTTCACTTCACTATATAAAAAGTCGAATATGATCGATTCAAAAATTTTAGCGATAATGCACAATTTGGATATGGGTCTATAATTTTCTAATAGTCTTTTATCGCCTGATTTATTATTGATTATTATATATTATAATGTCCTTTTATTATATATTATAATGTCCTTTTAACTAGGTATCTGTTTCGCGTTTAATCTGGTATACCTATATTCGACCTTTTAAATATTTTAAAATTTTCTTTCATTTGTGTTTTATGTTTGTACTTAGGTTTCCAACTTAGATCATATTATATTATATTATTATTATAGTATATTATATTATATGATCTAAGATTTCCAACCCTTTGATTATTTTTTCTTTCTTAACCCTGTTCCATATTAAAATATAATCGGTTTACATGCGTCTTTTATTCTAAATGCGTTGTGGTTGTTTGGATATTGCCAGAACGCGTTCTGGCTGTTTAAAGATTGTCCAGAACGCGTTGTGGACGCAATGGACCGGCCACAACGCGATTAATGATGATATTTTGGTGTTTGGTTATTGAGAACCGTCCACAACGCGTTGTGGCCGTTTATTTCGCTCAGTGAGCGTTTTCGGTGTTTGAGTGTAACATATATATTATAATTGAAGAAAGAAATATGTGTTGTCTGTGGATAAACCATAGATTTTCATACCCGTTAAAAAACTGGGAATTTTCCGAACGATGTAAATTTACCCGCATTAATTTATTAAATGCTGATCGTCGATGTTTTTGTGTCAGTGTCGTTTTCTGTTGATTGTAATGGTTGAGAGTTGTGAAAACACAAGAAAAGGTAAGTTTTTGTCAGAATTCAATTGTTTGTTATTGAGATAGTTAATTGAAGGGACTGATTTTAGTAAGTAAAAATAAAATTTGAACTAATGTCAGAGGGGGGCAAAAAGTTTAATTAGCTTCGATTAATATTAAGTAATAATTCATACTTTTAGTAAACCAGTATGCCTCTCAAAAGGAAAAATTGTGGTTGGGGAGCAACGCCAAAAAAAAAGGCGAGTAATGATAGGAACACTCAGGGTGAGTAATGTTTTATTTTCTAAACGAGTCGATATATCAGACAGACTATCGGTATTATCTTGCCCTTCTGGCCTATTTATGTGTCGTTGTCAATGTCAGTCTCAATCGGACTCCTAATCATCATTAATTCTAATTGAAGCTGTGCATTTCACCTTAATTCAACGCTTTCACTTTTAGGTACTATATCATATTATATTATTATACTACTGAATTTCATGTAACTGTGATAACGACAATCACAATTTCACATATTTATATTTCCCTTTATTAAATCTCCACAATATAGATTATTTCTGTCGCTTCAATTTAATATGGTGTGAGGATGATTTTTCAAAAATAATAATATTCTCAACTCATTGAAAAATTTATAACATACATTGAAACTGAGCAGAATTAGACCATGAACTTATGAATTCATTATTTTTTAATTTCATATTTTCATTTCTGCATTGGAATATTGTGGTTATGTTATATTTTCTGTTCAGAAGTAGCAACGTCGTCAAGGGTCGTGGAAATCTCGAAAATGGACGAAAGTGAGCTAACTCAAAGGTCTTATATACGAAACATGTGCGTCATCAGGGGTAGCATTTCTCAGGAAAACGATCGGTACAGCACAATCAGTAGAAACCGTCAGTGTACCCCTATAGCAGTAGTTGCGTTGGCGTATGATCGGGTCTTTTCGTTTAACAATTGGAACACTGAAACCATCGACCAAATTTTAGATTACGGCGATATTCTACATCGCAAATCTATCGCGTTACGCCTTGCACAAAATTTTGTGAATAATTCCTCGCATCCCTATCTGATGCTGACAGAGGTCTTTTCGGAATTCACAATTCAGGATTGTGGATTCCATTTCATTTATAACGAAACAAACACAGTAGATGGGCGCGTTGGATTAGAAAGTGAAGGTCCTTTTTTCATATTAGCCGACGGATTGCAGCAGGTTTTTCAAAATTTCGAGTCGGTTGTATTTACATGTCGCTCTTTATCTACCTGCATCAAACGATCATCTACTGCCTACTATTTGTTCGATTCACACAGCCGGGGTGCGGACGGAAGGTCTGTCGAATACGGAGGGACGGCATGTCTGATCAGATTCAGCGACGTTGGAGTTTTGCTGAGTTATCTGCTGCAGAATTATGCGGCCGAAGAGCAATATAGCTTGAGTCCGATTGAGGTGCGACTCGAATCCACGGCCAATCTGGCAGACTCAGATACGTTCGTTCTGCTGAGCGTCAGCATAGAAACATCACACCCCGTTACTGTATCTGTGACTACAGATTCCATCGAGCCTTTGTTTGATTCCCTCGATATGCCTGTTCGCCATAACGATAGTTTCATAGCCCCTGTTTCCCCTAGCTCTGCAAACATTGTTTGTGGTGCCGCTACCGAACAACCAAACGTTCCTCTGCATTATTTGGGTGATATGGATAAGGAGTGTATTCATTGCGCCGCTCTATTCTTCGCATCCGAAAACCAGTTCTGCCGCAGTAAAGGAGGAATTAGGCTCCCGAACAGTCCTGACTATCCGGAACTGTTAAAATCCCTGATCACCAACAAGAACAAGGAGCATTCCAAAGGATTCCTGAAGAACATCCGCAGGTACAACACGCTACTGGCGATCGGATCTACGACGGCCACCATACGGAAAGACCTAGGACAAGGAGCTCCGGTGGTCGTCATATCAGGGCAGATCTACCATCGGGTAGGCAATGTTAACACTACGAACCCGCGTTTCGGCACTCTTTATTTTGTAGATAGCGGGGAAGCTAAACGTGCGAGAGCAACGAATGCTGCAGTGAGCGGTGGATGCGCGCCAGATCTTCTGGAAAGTATAGACGCGCTATTGAGATTGACTCATCCCTTTGCTCAAATGTACCGAAGTCTAGGTCAAAAAGTCCGGGACGAACGAAGGACCCATGGTTATGACAGGATACCTGAAATTGGCCTGGTACTATCAGGAACGTCTATACGGTACCCTCCACTTCGGAAGAGATCGGCGCTGTTTTCACGACTGTCGATGGAAATCTGCCTCCTCCAAACACCTTCGTTCGTGTGTTCTATCGCGAGGGAGGTTTCGAGTACAGGGATATTCCTAAGTTGTCGACAATCATTGACGCGCTTTGTTACCCATTGCTCTTTCCGCGCGGAGAGTTGGGATGGGCGATAGACTTGCCGAGATTTGGTGGAAACAACCACAACAAAAAGAGGAAACGTATCAGCAAAATGGAGTTCGACCGTTACCGTCTGATGAGCAGAAGGGGTCAGTTCAATCCAATCCTCCTTTGCGGCAAACTTAGCCAACAGCACATCGTTGATAAGTTCGCAGAATTGGAGGGCGACCGATTGATATATCTCAGAACTCATCAGGAGGACGTTAGGGCGGATACTTACGTCGGACTCCTCGATTTCTTCGCCCGAAGGAACACTACGGAGCCGGTCGAGAGTGAGAGAATCGGCAAAGCAGTGATATTACCTAGCTCATTCCCCGGAGGACCCAGGTGCATGCAGCAGAGATACCAGGACGCAATGGCCATCGTGGCGAAATTTGGAAGTCCCTCCTTATTCCTTACGTTCACGTGTAATCCAAGCTGGCGTGAGATACGTGAAAATATAGGCAGTGAATTATTGAACCCGCAGGATAGACCAGAATTGATCGCGAGAATTTTTGATCTAAAGAGGAGGTAGCTTTTCAAGGATGTTCTAAAAAAGAATCTTTTTGGCAAAGTGATCGCACACGTTTACGTCATTGAGTTCCAAAAACGCGGTTTGCCGCACCTGCATTGGCTTTTGTTTCTGTCAGATGAAGACAAATTGCGCGAACCCGGTGACGTAGATAAACATATTTGCGCTGAAAACCCGGAAAAACCCATCTATACAATACCATATTGGACTTCTGTACCTCGAGAGATATTCCAACTATCGCCGTCGCTTTCACCGGAATCGCGGCATTACTGCTGCAGAATGGAAGAACTGTTAATTCTACGTTCAAGTTACCTTTGGACTTGAATGCGGACTCCAGTTCGGGCATTACGGCACAGTCCGAGGAGGCGGCCACTTCGAGGAATCTTCGACTTATAATTTGGGATAAAGTTTCGATGGCCAGCTATCACGTTCTAGATGCTGTAGACCGTTTGCTTCAAGACATCCGCAAAGATCGACGTCCGTTCGGCGGTATTTGCGTTCTTCTTAGAGGGGATGTCAAGCAGTTACTACCCGTGGTAGCTGGCAGGGTCAGGCAGGTCGAGCTCTTCTTCACGAAGTGTAAGTCGTGGGATCGATTCAAAGCGTACCTACCCAGGTGAAGAGGAATTCGCCGAATGGCTTGAACAACTTGGCCAAGGTACCCTGAACGTTGTGGACGATTCGTATGAGACTATGCGCCTCCCGGACCGATGTTTGACCGAGAACCTTATTAGAGATATTTTCGGCCGCATCGACGGTCTGACCACAGAGCAGCTACCAACACGCGCTACTCTCTGTCCCAGGAACGAACATTGTAACAGGTTAAATGACAGTCTGCTCGAATCGTTCGGGACCGCTCATTACTCTTCTCAGCAACGATAGCGTTGCTTCGGGGTATGAGGATGAGATAGCAAACTATCAGTTGGAATATTTGAACAGCATAACACCCAGTGGAATGCCCCCCCACGAACTCAAACTGAAAGTAGGGGTGCCGATAATACTTCTTCGAAATTTATCTTTAGCTGATGGATTAATTAACGGCACTCGCCTACTGGTGTTATCGATTACCGAGTATCTCTCAACAGCCAAAATTGTAATCGGTCGTTTCACCGGCAGAATAGTCTTCATTCCTAGAATGGATCTAACCTCTTCCGATAAAGCGATCCCCATAATTTTGAAGAGAAGACAATTCCCTGTAAAACTTTGCTTCGCGTTAACTATTAATAAAGCACAGGGACAAACATTTGACACAGTAGGCATATATCTTGGTACGCCCGTTTTCTCTCACGGTCAGCTTTACGTTACGTTTTCAAGGGCTCGCAATTGGAACGGCGTAAGGGTAAAAGTGGATGAGACGAAACATCAAGGTAGATTGCTGAAACATTCCTAAAGTTACTAAAGTAAACAACCCTTTTTCGATAAAATGATATATAACAATAATCCATCACATTTTAGGCACAAGAAATATTCAGTTCTTAGTATACGATTCGAGCGTTTATTCCGATTTAACCTTTGCGATAGTCCTGATGCAGATTATTCGTTTCTTTTCCGACCGCGATCCACCTACAAAAAGAAAATGTCAGTTTCATTAATTCCCGTTTTATATCTTTCAAATTCCAATTTATTCTTCGATATCTTGCCCTGAGTATCAATTCCAATTTCTGTTATTAATCCGTTATCTCCTTTTTCATAGTCAGAAGTATTAATTTCAAAAGAGACATTTTCAATAACTTCAAAAAAAGACACTTCAAATAAATTTGCGGACATCAATTTTTTCATTTTCTGATTAAAGAAATCGAAATTTTTCTTCCAAATTTTATGTGTGTGAATATACATATAATATGGTGCGATATTTGAATTAGGATCGTTGAGTTAGCTCTCTGTTGTCGATATTCGGATATGTACGCACTCAACCAGCGACGATGAATCCAGGACATCTGGACGACACCCAAGAAACCCAGCCCATCTTATTAAGATATAAGGGTGATTCTCCAGAAACTGAGCCCAGGCATGATACACATCAATAAATTATTCAAATATTGGAATTTTTATGTCATGTATAAATCTGATGTCAGATAATTTATTTTTCTTTTAGGTTCAAATAACTTTAATGACCATCTATTCATAACTTTTTATTTTTGTTGGTCAGTATCTCAAAATTGTCATTCCCGTGGCATGTAATTCAATTGTTCGAAAACTTAAGGCGGTAATAATTCACATTTCTGAAAAAGTGAAATCCAGATGAGATATATTCCCTGGAATATTGTACCATGCATTATGGTCTACCACATTAGTTCGAACCAAATAGCGAAAAAATTTTTTGTATTTGTAAAAAGAGGGCTGTCACAGGCGAAAATGATCATTCCCGTGGCAGATCATGAATTCCAATAAATAATTCGAATTTACCGCGTTATCCCCTCCCCAGTAGGTCGAAATGAACCGAAAAGCCATTTCCGATTGTTTATGGAGTCAGTTGTGTTTATATGGTTGAACAGGAAAGTTCTGCTGGTTAGCGAAAGTGTAAAGGTCGGTGTGTAACATCCTAGGAGTCATTTCCGTGGTGTACAATTTTTCAGGTAAAAATTTAAATTTTCTAAAAATTCATTGTATTAACATTGCATTATATCCAACATTCATAGAATATTTTGTTTTCTCATCACTAAAATATATTTATCTGGAAATACTAGAGTTAAATATCACTTTTGTCATTCCCGTGGATGTCATTCCCGTGCGAAATATACGACACGGGAATGACTGCACTACCACGGGAATGAGTATAATGACTAGATTACTAGATAATGATGAACGTAGTTTTTTTCAACAGAAATATGGCTCGTGCTGTGAAGCGAACAAGAGAAGAAGAATTGAGGATAAAGAGAGAAAAAGAAAGAGAGCGTCGTAAAAGAATTAGAGAAGATCCTGTTAAAAGACAGGAACAGAAAGAAAAAGAGCATCAAAAATATCTGAAGCAGAGACAAGGAAAAATAAAAAAAACCATAGATGAAATGACTTCAAGGCAACAAAGGTTGCAAAGAAAGAAATGGAGAATTAACACAAAGAAGTATAGAACAGCAAAAAAACTTCATATGGAGATAGAGAAAAATTTGGCTGAAAATACTCCTCCAGAAAGTTCTGATGAGGAATTTTTAGATAGTCGGGAAATTCAACGCCAAAGGATGTCAAACAGAAGAAGAGTAGGAAGGCACAGAGAAAAAAAGGCTTTTCTGAATAAGATCTACGAATTAGAAAGAAAATTGAATAAATATAGGCAGAAGTGCCACAGAATGAAGAAAATTATCCGCGACAAAAAAAGCAATACAAAATCGCGTGCTGCTTCGCCTTCCCCAAATTCGACAACAAATTCATTATTGAATGATATTGGATGTTCTCCATCGAATCCAAATATAGACAGAGTTAGAAAAAAAATCATGTTTGGGGAGGTTCTTGAGCGTCAGTTGAAAGAAAGTTATAAAGAATCAGATCAAATGAAGACGAGGATTATTATCAAAAAAATAATGTCGGGCAGTATCATAAAAAAATACAAAATGAAAAAATTTGCTGCGAAAGCAATCAGATTCAGAAATGTCAGCCCTAATAAAAAGATTCTTGATTGTCGAAAAAGAGTTGGAAAATCAAGGGAAATAAGCGCTAAAATTATGAATTTCTTGAATGAAGATATAAATTCGAAATTATGTCCAGGGAAGAGGGATTTCATCAAGAAGAGAAAGATATGCAAACAGAAACGATATCTCTCTGACACACTAAAAAATTTACATCAAAGCTTTTTGAAAACTTATCCTGCGCTTCGATGTAGTTATGCTTTTTTTTGCAAAAACAAACCTTTTTGGGTTATACCCCAGAAAGTAAACAACAGAGACACTTGCATGTGTACAATACACGCCAATATGAACCTGATTGTTGAATCTCTTTTTAATAATAGAGTGGTACAATCTCGATATTTGCCAAAGATTTTAGAAAAAGTGTGCTGTGATATTAGAAGTGAACGTTGTCTCTTTAGGCAATGCAATAATTGTTATAGTTATAACATTGAATATAACACCTACATAAAGGAGAAGCAGGCTCAATATTACAAGTGGACAGTGAAGAAAGAAACTTTTTTCGATAAAAAGAGCCAGGAGGAAAAAATCTCACAGAAAACTTCTTAAAGTTGTTTCTATAAACCATTAGGTGAATTAGTATCAATGTTTGAAACTGATTTGATGGAATTCATGTCACATGAAGGAAGGAATATTCATCAATACGAAGCAATTGGCCTATTGAAGAAAAATCTCAGTACAAATGCTTTAATTATACATTGTGATTTCAGCGAGAATTATAATCTGAAGTATGCTCAAGAAACCCAATCTTTTCACTTTGGAGGTTCACGTCAGCAGATCACTTTACATACAGTTGTTGTATATTCAAAGCTCGATTCAAAGGAAGATGAAAGAGGCCTTCTGAAACCAACTAGTTATTGTTCATTGTCAGAATCTTTGAAGCATAATGCTCCAGCCATTTGGGCCCATCTATTACCAATCATTGAACAGAACATAAAAAATAAATCCGAAGTTCATTTTTTGAGCGATGGACCTTCAACGCAATATCGAAATAAATTTATGTTTTGTTTTCTTGCAAATGTTTTGCAGAAAATGTTTCCAAATATTTCTAAAATAACATGGAATTACCATGAAGCAGGCCATGGTAAAGGTGCTCCAGATGGTATTGGCGGAGTGTGCAAACGAACTGCCGATAGAGTTGTAGCCGAAGGAAAAGATGTTGACTCTTTTGAAAAATTGTTCAGTACACTAAAAGGCAACTATCCAGGAGTACAGTTTCTCAAAATAACTGATGAGGATATAAATAAAATTGAGACCATCATGGAAAACATTCCTGTTCAAGTTTTTAAAGGAACCATGAAAGTTCATCAAGTGGTTGTTACAGAAAGCTCTCAAATATGGTTCAGGAAATTGTCATGTTTCAAATGTGACTCAGAATGTCCTGATTTCGGTATAGGAAAGTTGAAATATATAGTGGAACCAATAAACAAGGTAATCTAGTCAGTCCTCGTTATTTCAACTTCAGCTATTTTTGTCTTTTTACAGGTTAGATTCCGATATCAGGATATCTATAGTGAATCTGATGATTCCGAAAATGAAGGAAACAGTAGTATACCCCAAGAAAATCTTGAAGATTCAGTAACTCCTTCGAAAATAAAGACTGGAATCTACGTTTTAGTTGAATTAAATGAAGAAAATAAAAGAAATAAGTCTTCCTATAGATATGTGGCAGTATGCATAACTGACATTGAAGATGATGGTGAAGTTAAAGTTATGTTCTTGAAAATAATTGAAGAAAACTCTATGTTATTTAGACTTGATGGGAATGATATTTCATATGTAGCTTCGAGTCAATATTATCAGTATTACCTGAACCATCTCTAGTCTGCAAAGGAAATCGTTTATATTATAGATTTCCTTGTGTTCTAGATGTTTTTGAAAAAAAATAATATGTAAAATATGTATTTTGTGATAACAGCCCCTTTGACCAGTATTATATTTGGATATATATTGTATATATTATGGTTCCTGGAATACCTGAGTTATTTTTTGATATTATATACTATATTGAAAGAAGAAATATATTTTGTTGATATTACATGAAAGTATCGTATCATTCTCTATTCAGAATCCTGATATTGTATTATTTAATTCATTCCCGTGGAACGTCAGTCATTCCCGTGGACTTCCGTGACCAAAAATTGCACTTAAAATAGCTAAAATGCAGAAATTTTGGATGTTATTCGATTTTTCTTGAACAATAAGATTTTGATTATGACAAATATTCTAATTTGAACAAAATTTGTAAATTTTTTTGTTGAAATCAAAAGTATCGCTCAAAAGACACAGTTACCGGAGAATCACCCATAAGGAAGATTTATGGGACAACCACAGGGCACCTTAGAGACTGTCACATCAACAGAACACCGCTTCTGTTAGCATCACAATTGTCAACTGCCCCCTACTACCACCCCTCCTGCCAGAAAAAGAATTCAAATAACAAACGACCGCCAACTGCCCCTTCCTACCACCCCTCCTGTCAGAAAAGAGACTTTAAGTGCAAAACAAAAAACAAACAATGTGAAATGTGCGCGAGTTTGTATGATTGAATCACTTTACCCACCTAGAGGAAAAAACTCTCATGTTGAAAGTGCCTACAGATAACGGTCACCCCCTATCGGTAACCACCTCTTGCCCCTTGAGAAAAGACTGTAATGACTGAATGTAGCGTGATAAACGAGAAGAGAAAACCTAATGAACATATAACGAAAAATCATAGAATCTACCTCCCATTAGAAGAAGGAAGGACCCAAGGACTATCTCCTTCATTTAACCTAAGATGAGTAAATATACACCCTTAACAAATTCAACGCTCATCACAACTATCTTTCAAAATATATCGAACTTCGTTTATTGACAAAAACATCTGCCATTCAAGTCCCCTCACATGATATCCCTCAATTCCTGATATATTTATTTGTCTGTTCTAGACTTATTATAAAAATCAATGGATATGATAATCTAAAATCGGTTTTTCCTCTTCCATTTACTAACGATTTTCATGAAAGTTTGAAATACTTCTATGTTATCGCTATTTAATAAAATAATATTATTCTTTTCAAATCAGGTCCAAGGTTTGACTTTCAACTTAGTTGTGGAGAGCATTTAATTTGTCTCACCCTTTATATATTTTATTTAAGCATCGATTACCTATTAATTATTTTTTTGATGTTTTCCAGTTGACGATGCGTATAACAGAGAACACGATTTGGACAATAAGAAGGTCAAGTATTAAGAAAACCACGATGCGATACATCGCCGAATGAAATATATGAAATGATGTATTTTCAATCTGTTTCAATGTAACTACAAATCACCACGTTTCAGAGAGAAATCAAAAACTTAGAAATATTTATTTCGGATTGAACTATAAGACAAGGAACAAAAACTGTAACAGGCTGAATCCTTCAATACAATCTAAGATGCGTTATGAATAATCCTTTCAGTGGGAAATCAGTATCGAGAGTATATATTTGATATAACATCAGAAGAAAAATATTAATTTTTTCATATATATTTTTTTGTAGCGAAAAGTAACAGAACGGATAGTGAGAAGCAACCGTGATGATTGTTCCTCGAGAAATGACTTCTGTATTAGTGCGTATTGTAAAATTCTGAAAAAACCCTTCAACCTCATTCTCATTCCTACTACGTCAAACATCTTACTTATTTGTGTTATGTCCTTTGGATAGAACTGTTGTATGAATATCAATGTAAATTAATATTGTATATTATCGCTATGATCTATTATGATATTATAAATGTTTCTACTGAATAATAATTGAATACGGAACTATAAATCTTTCAATTCCCATCCCTTCATGAGAATATGAACATTTTCCATTTATTGCGATATGAAATTCGTACAATATGATTATTTAGGTTGGTCAATATTGAAATTCCATTACTTATTGAATGAATATATTAACCTCAATCGTAATTCATAATATGTTAAAGAACTCTCAAATATGCGAAACATTTCGCCTCCTGATGAAATACATTCCTTGAATTCATCAAAATTAGGTCAATTAGGACATCAATTCCAATATCGCTACCTTCTTTATGTCATGAAGTCTTTATCCCAGTGCAAAATTTCTTTTCTATCGTTACTATTTCGTTAACTACAGATTTCGGATATGGAAGTTCATGAAGAAATTTGGTTGGAGGATTTAATAGTATTACAAATATAGGAGAGCAGTATGGCTTTCTCTTTTTTATTTTTTGATAATCTTATAATAATGATTATTAAATTGGATATTATTTCGTAATAGATAATTTCAAATATATCCAGATGACATGCAGGTACTCTTAAGAGTTTTTTAAAATTCAAATGATGGGGAGTACAGTTTCTGCGGACAATCCATTCAATTTATCGATATAAAAAGACGAATTTATCGACAAGGTGGATCGGCTGGCTCACTAGTTATTCCCTATTTCAAAAAAAAATCTGGTCCAAAAATTCTGATAGGGGATAATTTGAATAGTCACATCACTATGAATGTGATTGACAGTTCAGTGCGGAGTAAAGTAACCTGGTGTCCAGATCTGTTGATCGTTGGTACCAGAGTGACGCCGACAGTGGCAAAGTGAAGTTGTGAAAGTGTAAGTGACCAGTGCACAGCGAAATGAGTGACAGGAAAGATTTTACCATCGACTTGAAATCCATTAAGGAGGTTTCGAGGCTGAGGGCGTATTTTGAACAAAGGCAAAAACACCTTCTAACGCTGGAAAAGACGAATAAAGAAGAGGATGAGAAGAAAGAAAAGGGGCGAAAAAGAAGGACAGAACAGGAGGATAATTACGTCGAACCAAAACGAACTGTAAAACTGAAGGTAGTACCAGCGGACCCTGTAGAGGACCATACAAGCAAGAATCCATATGATTGTCTGAGTGACGAAAATGACGAAATGGATACAAACACTGACGACGAAGAAGAAAATGACGAACCTGCAAGTGCTAACGAGCAAAAACCAGTGAGGAAAACTGTAACAACCAAAATAACGACTGAAGAGAATAACACTACACCGATAATTTTTCACGACAAGTAGAAATGGACAGAACTATCAAAAATACTGAATACAATGAAAATAAATTACACCAAGCTAACATCCACAAGGGATGGCATAAGAATAAAACCGCAGACCACCACCGACTACAAAAATATGTACAAAATAATGAAGGAAAGAAACTACGAGTTCCATACCCACCAACTTCAATCTGAAAAAAACATCCGAATAGTAATAAAGGGAATTCCAACAGAAGTTGAAGAAAGCGAAATTGTATGCGAGCTGAAGGAACGAGGATACCCCACTATTAATGTGAAAAGAATGAACGGAAGAAGAGGCACGCCTATACAAATGATTCTCATCGAAATAGAGCGAAAATATAAATCACTATACAACATTAAAAAAATTTCGGACTGAACGTCACAATAGAGCCACTTAAACCGAGGACAACGATCCAATGTCACTGGTGCCAACTTTTTGGCCACATACAAAAAAACTGCAACGCTTCGTTCAAATGTATGAAATGTGCGGAAAATCATCCGACATTTGAATGTAAGAAAGAAAGGACCACCCCGG
The DNA here is from genome assembly GCA_958510865.1 of Myrrha octodecimguttata. NCBI lineage: Eukaryota > Metazoa > Arthropoda > Insecta > Coleoptera > Coccinellidae > Myrrha > Myrrha octodecimguttata. The sequence goes on from OY294062.1 coordinate 13,705,182, forward strand.
CAAAATGTGCAAACTGCGATGGAGATCACACATCTATATACAAAAACTGCCCGATGAGGCCAAAAATGAAACAAGAAACTCCACCATGGAAACCTATTACCCAACCCGAACAAAAAAGCATCAAACAAATCCAACAAGAAGAAAGGAAAACCAGAAATGAAAAGCCAAATAGATTCAGAACAGAAGAAGTTATACAGGAAATCGCCGCGATGATGGTAGAATTCATGGAAGAGAACCCAACTAAAAAAGAAGCTGAACAGTTCAACAACAGAGTAAACAAAATCCTCTCACTTCTTAACTAAAAAAATAATGGATACCAAACCGTTACACATAATTTTCTGGAATGCCAACGGACGGAAAAAAAAAGAAAAAAAACTAGAACTTGAACACTACATCAACGAAAATAAAATGTATACAGCGCTTTTAAATGAAACGCATCTAAAACCATGTGACCATTTGAAAATCTGCAATTATGACATATGCAGAAAAGACAGAGTGACGAGAGGGAGGCGGAGTGGCAATTCTCATTAAGAAAAACATCACCCACGTCGAATTACCAGAGCTACAACAGGACCAAGTTGAATCAACTGGCATCCAAGTGAAAATCAACGGCAGGTATACAAGTTCTTATGCCACTTACCTGCCACCAAATAGCAAATTCATCGAGAAAGAATTCGATGACATGATCAAAAGCAACCAATCAACAATCATAGCTTGTTACCTAAACTCCAAAAACACACTATGATACAGCAGAAGAATAAACCCCAACGGAAAAAGACTCGGAAGATACATAGAGAACAGACACCTGACCGTAATAGGACCAATGGAACCAACCCATTACAGCCAAAACGTAACACCAGACTTACTAGACATCGCAATAGTGAGAAACATTAGTGGAAAAATCGAATGCTTCAACCAGCATGAACTATCCTCAAACCATACGGTAGTTTACCTACAACTAGGGAAACTCCAAGATGAAAATGAGAAGAAGTTAACAACGAACTGGAAAAAATTTCAGGGGGAAATCGAAAATAAAATTGTGATCAAACACATTGAGTCCGAAACTGAAATCGAAAAATCTGTAAAGGAGCTGACGACCGAAATTGAAGATGCCTTGCTGAAAGCAACGCAAACACAAGAAATCAAACGTAACCGCACCATGCAAAATTCTGAAGTCCAGATTCTTTTGAAGAAAAAACGGAAAGCGAAGAAAGTATTAAACAGAACGCTGGCACCGTCCCTCAAAAAACATCTGAATAGGCTCACCGAAGAATTGCAGAAAAACTCCTAGAGACCCACAACGACAAATTTGGCGACTTCATGGAAAGTATCAACCAAGGTAACGAACAACCATGGAGAATAACAAAAGCGTCAAATCAACCTCAAAAATCCCACCAATTTGTACCGAAAAGGGACATGCAATTACAAAAAAAGAAAAGGCAAACCTATTCGCTAAACAGCTCAAAAACCAATTCAAACCAAACCCCACAGACGATTTGGATTTTGAAAACAAAATTAGGAACTTCATCGAAAACACAATCAATGAAAACGACGAAGAAGACATCGAGGCCACCACAACCGAAGAAGTGGAAGAAATAATAAAAACAATCAAATCAAAAAAAAAGCCCCAGGAATCGACCAGATCACAAATAAGACGATCAAAAACTTACAAGAAGAGAGAATTAAGAAAATAACAAATATAATAAACGATTTGTAGATTGCAAAATATAAATTATTTGAAAATATTTTTTTTTAAATTGATACTTATGAAACGATCATCACGAAATTTAGCTCATATTCGCACATCAGCAGTTTCCAACCAGTTGCTAAGGTTCCTTATGATCGGATCAGTATTTTCGAATTCATAAATGAGAGCGATAACGAAGAAAGAACCAAAGATTTTGACACAGTCTTTTCGAATATCTCCGAAGATAAATATCGGATCAAATTGAAATTGAACACCATTGTTAAACAATGACTTCAGGGTATGTGAGATATTATATTGAAAACAGATGAAAATTGCCCAAATCAAATGTTTCTGGAAAGTAGGAGAATTTTTTAATCATCTTTGATTTCAATTTTTTACTCGTACGATCCCCTCGAAATGTTGCATATAAGTGGATCGTCGGTATTCTTGAACTAACTAGGAAGTTCATTTCAAATCGCGATAGTTCTCCCTAAGATATTGGAAATATAACTTCAAACTCGAATTTGAAGCACTATGCCGAATCTCACTGAAATCTGATGAATAATTTCCGAAAAAAATATTTTCTCGGAGAAATATTTTCTCCAGGTTCATTTATTTATACGGACAAAAAATTAATCGAATCAAGTGTCCCTCTGTATTCTTCAACTTGTTTCAATCTGATCGCGTCAGTACTTATAGAAATATTGGTTTCGTGCGTCGTTTGACATTTGTCATACGTTGGAGGTAAAACAACCTCACTTTCCCGCTTTGTTTACAAGTGTAATTTCAACAATTTCATCATTTTCCGGAAAAATTTCGTTGTTTAAATCATTCTTCATACTTAAATTCGTGCAGGACCATGCCATCTCATTGTGTGGTTGTGAAATGCAACTCAAATGCATCGAGAGACCGCGAATTTGGTTTTTCAGGTATGCTATAGTTCAGACGCAATGTGGAAATATTTCTGTTTTTGACTCTTTTTAGAATTCCATCTGCCATCGGAAGTGATAGAAGAACATGCCACATTTCCCAGAGAAGGCAAGAAGCTTGATTTCGTGCAATAAAGAGGGAAAACTGGTCCAACAGCTTGACCAAATACGGTCGAGTTTGTTCGAGACATTTTTATTCTGGTAATGGACTTATGTTGAACTATAGTGTACTATCCATTTAATTCAGTTTATATATTCAAGTGAATAATGATGAGGTCACCATGTTAAAATTTCATTTCTATACTTAAATACTTTTTTATGATGATATGACTTCTCGATATTATAGGAAAACCAGCTAGCTTGGCAAATGAAACCCATCCCGATTGGGTTCCATCTCTGCATATGGGTTATGAAACCCATCAAAGCAGGACATTAATTAATAGATATGATAGGTTGCTTAACAGATTGCAGGTATTTCAAATGGATGAATCAAAGAAGGTTTTCCGCTGAGGACTTGCTGACCCAAGAATGGAGTTTTTTTTGCTTTTTTTTAGAATATTTTGGTTTACATGATTTTTTTGCGTGCTTTTTTCAGGCTGCGTGGCTTTGATATTTTTTTCATAATCCATTTACTAGAATTTTTACAGAATGCTTTACCATCAGCATCTGTTTACTCAAATTTGAATGAGTCTTAGAACTGAAGAAGTGAATCATGATCTCGAAAAAGCCAAGAAAGAATTGAGCGAATTGAGGAAAGAACTAAATTGTCTTAAAGTAGATGAGGAATATTAAAAAAAAATGATGATGTAGTATTATACTACACAGGCTTTCCCCAATTTGTATATATCGGGAATATTTTTAAAATTATTGAACGTCATTTAATTCCAGTCAAACTGGCTAAGTTTCAGCAGCTGTTATTAACATTAATGAAGCTACGGGTGAATCTTCAATACACGGATCTTGTGCATAGATTTCAGTGTCATAGAACAACCGTAGCACGGGCATTTGAAAGGGTGATTGAAATCCTATATATTCAATTAAAAAGTCTTATAATTTGGCCATCTCGAGAAGACATCCAATTAAACATGCCACTCTCCTTCAAGAATGTTTTTGGTAATAGGACAACGGTGATTATAGATTGTTTCGAGGTGATGATTCAGAAATCTTCGAATCCAGAGGCTACTGCAAAGACCCGGTCCCATTACAAACACCACCATAGAATGAAATTCCTGATCGTTATATCACCACAAAGTGTTATCTGGTGTATTTCCAATGCTTATGGAGGAAGAGCTAGTGACAAATTCATTGTGGAAAATTCAGATTTTTTTAATATCCTTGTCAGAGGAGACCTTGTCTTGGCTGATAGAGGTTTTTATATTGATGAGTCAGTTTCTATATATTGTGCTGAAGTACAGTATCCCTCATTAATTAGCAAAAGGAAACAGTTAAGTGCTGTAGATATAGATACTACTAGAAAACTGGCAAGCGTTAGAATCCGTGTTGAAAAAGTGATCGGACTTATTCGAAGGAAATATAGAATCTTAACAGAGGAGTTTCCTATTCATGCCCTGAAAAAAGGAGATGAGCTTTAGGCTCTCATTGACAAAATTGTGATTGACTTCTGTGTTTATAAATGTATGTACCTTTGTTTAAGAAAAAGTGTTCATTTGTTTTAATTTACATAGCAATAATTTCTTCAGTTTTTTAGTATTTAATAAAGATACCTAACTGTACTAACATCATACCTTCATCTCTGCTGCATATTTAATATTAATAAAGTAGTAATTTGTTACTGTCTAATAATTGGTAACCCATATCATATACGATATGTATATGTACTTAACATCTTTCAATTTGCTTTTTACTTTTTGAAATAAATGACGTTATCTATTCCAAATGATTATTATTTCTCTCTCAGGAAATAGTTCATTTATTCCATGAATTTTTCTCAAATCATATATGAATGGGTAGGCCCTGATGCCAGTAATTTTTACTCTTTGAGAGTCAGCAATAAAATGATGCAGTTTAAGCGAGAATTATAAAAAAAAATTTCTAATGAGCATTAAAAATTACTACTATAGACCCTTTAGTTTCCATGGCTTAGAGGAAAGAACTCGATGAGAATCATTTATTGCGAACATTTCATGGAAATTGAATTTATTTACTACTCATATTGCAAAAATATTTTCAACTAAAAAATACCATGGATTATTGATTGATTCATATAATTGTAACATCGATACATCTTATTTGTTGTATCATCATCAAAATTTTCACAAGATAACAGTCATCTATATTCGATACAAATTACAAAGTTATTCATCATCATCTTTACATAAGGCACATATCCACTTCTCGCTATACGGCATTTCCGATAAACATACACAGCTGAAGTGATACCAGTGAATTTCACAATGACCTGACTCGCAGGCTATCATTGGAGTTATTTTATCATCTTCCTGCCGACATAGGCAATAAAGGACTGGAACAGATGAACTAGTTCCTGGGGTTGATTTTGTTAAACTTCTTTGCCTTACTGCTTTCTCTGTTCCAAAACTCTTCATTGAAAGGGACCAAACAGTAGGCAAAATCTTTTTTGCTCCACATGATGAAATGACAATATTTCAAACCTGTCAGAGCTAACTGCATTTGCACCTGGTAGAAGTACTCATGATCTTCTCTGAGGAATAATTTGCCATTCCTCTGTATCAAATATGTTTACCTTTTGATTAAATCAGTCACTCCTGTCAATCGAGCACAGTAAGGGCATTTAACTTCAACAGTACCAGTGCCACAGCAATCACATGTAACGAGCCCATCTGGAGATGCTCCAAAGTAAGGATACATCCCAATAAACACAGATACGTGAAAACAACGTTGAATTTTTCTAGTAACGCCACGACCAAACAACGTTGAAAAACCTGGAAAATGTCGTTAGGAAATACGTTGCATTCTCGTTGTTTAGTAACGTTACTTTGTAACGATATTTCTAGGTTATTTAAACGTTAAAAACATCCACATTGTAACGAAAATTCCACTAAAATATATCGTTACTTTTCGGTTTCAACGTAACTATTCCTCATAACGGGTTATCAACGTTTTAAATACATTTTGAATTCAACCTCAATATAACATTTTTTCTTTCTTAAATAACGTTGTTGATAAACGATTATTTAACGTTTGTTTATACTATCCGACCACCCTACTGAAACATTCAACTCAAGTATTTCAATAAAAGCTGATTGTTGGTATTTCTGTTATGAATCATCTTCCCTTACTTTTTGTGAGAAACAATTCAGTATCTTGGCATTATTTATGTTTCATTTGAAGAAAGTCAGTTTTTCATGTCAGTTCATCTCTAATAACCTACTGCTTCAATAAAAAAAAACTCTGGTAACCTATCATGTAATGAAAATATAAAATATACCTAATGAAATAATTTCGGCTTAGTGTTTGTGGTTAATGATTTTTTATGGAAAGCAAATCATTTTCGAGGAAAATGTAAAAATATTCAATTAAGGAATGCATCTCAAAATTTAATTGATGATATAGCAATTAAGGAATAATAAAGTAAGAGATGAATAATTTATTATTATATAAAAGGAATAGAAAATAAAAAATAAGAAATTAAAATATGAAAAATAACTTGAAATATTGCACTGAATTGTACTACTAGTAATATTTTTACTTAATGCATAAGATTATAAGATTCGTTTCTGGTTGGCCTTCATAGAGTTAGTCATCCTTTTTCGGCAAATTTCAAACAGGTTGAGGGAGCATTTTTGGTCTGCAAATCAGTCACAGCATCGAATTATTATCCGGACAGCAGCTGTTAAATAATATATATAATTATTGTATGAATAGTAATGAGCAGTTTGAAACTAATTAACTAGGCATATTGCATTTGTGAATAATTGTAACTGTATCTAATATTTCAACCATGATCTAATAAATCTCCTTGAGAATATTTTCTGTTTAGAATGCTGAAATAATTCGATACGCTTTGCATTCATGTGTATACTGAAGTGGACAAATTATTGAAATGAATCAAAAAGGACTAATATCTCTTCAAAAATGAGTTGAAGAATACTACTAATGGACTAACAATGAATTCTCTAATTCAATGATTATCGGAGTGAAATTTTCAAAAGACTGAAATAATTAGTGAAGTTTGCAAAAGACAATGTAGACACTTACCATATTGGTGTTTCCCCTTAGATGAATATAGAAGAAAATACACTTTCAGACGATACTATGTGCCACTCTAGGAGTTCCAAGACGTAATAACGGTCATAACATCCCTTATAATACCTTCATTTTCCTTTACATGTGCCAGGAAACTCCATCTAAACATTTTCAAGTATTGAGTTCTTGGGGTCCCGAGGAATGCAGGAGTCTTGGAAAATCCAATCCCCAAGGATTTTCTTCTCTGTCGTTGCACGAGGTACAACAATCTTTCTCGCAATCACAGTTCACGACGACAATCACTACATATTCTTGACAAACAATACTAAACGTTCGCCTAACACGTTGAAACATTCGATTTTCATCAATTTTTTCAGACTCTATCAATAACTTTTGCAGTTCAAAAATGGGACGCACGGAAAGACGTGACGACTATTTCCGAACCCCAGTCATAACATAACAACATCTGTTCAACAGATTCTGTTTTGTCTTTGTTGAAACTTAAAGCAGGTAAGAAGAGAACACCCACCCCTCTATCTGCGTTGCCAAACATCCTCGGTTTCTCAATAAAATATTTTATAATTTGCAAACATAAGCATATGAAACCGTTTGTTTTTGATTTTTCATCTTTATCTGCCATGAAAGTATCAATATGAGACATGGTCGTGGAACATTAAGATATCTAACTTTAGCGCTTGGCGAGTAAATGAATTCAATTCCAACTTCTAAAATTTCGAGCGAAGAAAAAATCGAGAAGGTGACAACACTGGACATAAATGGGGTTACACTCGTTCTTTCCTTGAACCATAAAATGCTTCCTTTCTTTGCTAGAAGAATATCAAGATTTCTCAATTTAACTAAAACATTTGGAAAAAACGTAAGACAGTATCCTTTCAGAAGTCAGAACCGAATAATAATTCCAAATTGATACCGAGTGATTTAATTGAATGTTTAATCATGAGAAGAAAGTTCAATCCACTAGCCGGAAGGGCGAGTGGCTTAATTCATTCGAATGAATAAAAATTGATAATGTTGTACACAAAAATGTATCCCATTTCGATCATTTCGGGTTTGAATGATAATGACTTCCTAGAAAAAAAGTATTCAATATAAACCTTTGTATATCCCAGATTTTGTGTGATTTTATATGTGATTCCAACAATAAATTTTTATTATTATTTATCGGGAAGTTGACGTAGTTGTTTTTCGTTACTGGTAGTCACATTCATCATAACTTTTTTATGAAAATATGTCGAAAAGCATTGACGCGAATTCAACAGCTTCGCGCCTGCTAATTTTTCGTTCTATCGCTTGCACTGAAAAATAATAGGTTCTAGTCCAAATGGTAAAGAATGAACGATCGTCAAAAATTAGTATTAAGATTAGCTACAGAAATGAGTTAATTATCATGAAATTCATACAACGCAAGAGATTCGTGATTTCATGACGTTGATCAAACGCAAAAAATGGAGTTACTGAAATATACATTTGAAATCGACAAGAGCATTAGTTAATTGATAGTATTAATCCGACGGTTATGTGACTTATTGAATATAAGTCGACAATGCACAATGATTAAAGGTTGTATATTGATAGCTACAGTAACGAGTTCTTCTTCAAAAAGTTCATACCACGCAACAAATACGTGAGTTCATGACTTTGGATAAATGAGAGAAAAAGAGTTACTATAACGTAGATTAGAAGTTGAAAAGAGCATGAGTTTACAAATAGTGTTGTATTCAACGTTTATGTAATGTTTCTCAGATCTAATTGAATAAACGTGAAGAACTCACAATGAGTAAACGTTTCATTATGATGGCAACAGTAGCGAGTTAATCTTCAAGAAATCCATACCACGCAAAAATTGCTTCATCTCATGACGTTGAATATACTTAAAAAAAAGAAGTTATCAAGCTCAAATTGAAGGTTTCTTGTAGGTTTCGAGTTGCTAAATCGTGTCGTGGTCAACGTTGATATGATGTTTTTTAGTCGTAGTTTAATATACGTGTAAAACGTACGATGTACGATGTGTAAACGTTGCTTTATGGTTGCTGCTATAACGAGTTGAATTGTATTCGTTTATAATACGTTGAATCTACGTTTGGTTGAATTGAGGTTTCAAAAATAACGTTACGCAATCAACGAGTAACGTTTAATCAACGGGAGCAACTACAAGTAAACGTATTTTCAACGTATGGAAGAGGCAGAAAATCTCAATCTTGACCCAGGACTAATTCCAAATGAAATAATAATTTTCCCACCAGACGATGGCGAAGTAACAGACGAAGACAGTGGTGAAGAAGATAATGTTCTCATAAATAATGTACCTAGGGTCCAGCTCAGAACTGAAGCTGAAGCGGTTTTACACGCTACTGAAAATATTCCGGATCATGATAGCGAGGACGATTTACCCTTATCACATTTCGTTAAGCGACAAAAGGTTTCCAGGCCGAGAATACCCAGCACAGAGGAACTAATATAGACAAAAAATGATATCATGCCAGATGTGCCCCTTTGGACCCCTCCTTGCGGCTCCCGAGCAGGAAATATTACCAGTAGAATTATTTTTTCAATTTTCTGACGATGACGTTATAAATATTTTAGTAACGTATACTAACCCATATGCTAGTTAGTACTAATAATCGTGTAGGTGACATAATAATCAACGAAATGCGCTGCTTCATTGGCATTTTGTTACTTAGTGGATACATGTGCCTTCCCCGTCGAGAGATGTTTTGGGAAAATTTTCCAGACACAAAAAACGCTCCAGTGAGTACAGCAATGCATAGAAACTGTTTTCTACATATTATGTTAAACATACATTGCTGTGAAAACCAAAATCTAAACAAGGACGACAAATTTTCAAAAACTCGGTCACTTATAGAGTCTCTCAAATAAAAAATTTATGGATCTCGCTTCCTTGGAAGAACATCATTGCGTAGACGAATCCATGATTCCCTATTATGGGTGCCACCCGACAGGGCAATTTATTCGTGGAAAACTAATTCGTTGGGGCTATAAAATATGGACTGCTACGAATAGATTAGGATACTTTGAGTGGTTTGAACCTTATCAAAGAACAAAACCCAAACTCTCTGGAAAATATAAAGAGTTGGGGTTAGGTGCAAATGTAGTTCTGCAGTTTGCAGATACTTTGATGTCTGCTAAAGAGAATTTGAATTATTATATATTCTTTGATAATTTATTTACATCTATACCTTTACTCATGAAACTAAAATCAAGAGGTCTCAAGACAGGTACTCTACGTGAAAGTCGTATTCCTAAAAACTGCCACGTCCAATCAGCAGAGAAAATGATGATGAGAGCCACGAGGAAGTTTTGATTTTGCCTCAAGTTAGAATAATAAAGTTATGGTGTGCAAGTGGCATGACAACAATATTGTAAAAATTGCCTCAAATAATACGAAAATTCTACCAACTATACAAGTAAAGAGATTTTCTCACAAGGAGTAGAAAGTTATTTATATCCCTCAGCCAAATGTAACAAAGACACAATGAAAATATGGGGGGAGTTGACCGGGCTAATCAAAACATCAGTTTATACCGGGTATCAGTTCGGGGCAAAAAATGGTACTTTCCCCAACTGTGCCATTTTGTGGACATGGCGGAACAAAATGCCTGGCGTATTCATGAAGTAAATGGGGGAAAATTGGATCACCTTGCTTTTAGGAGAATTCTAGCTGTGCGAATACTAGAATCGTTCAAAAAAAGGCAATCATTATCAGGATCCGAAAAACTTCCTAGAGATGCTCATATTCGAGATATGATGATGGCATAGACCATATGGTTCTATACCAAGATATACAAACTCGTTGTGCGTTTTGTCACAAAAAGTGCCATTTTGTGTGTCGAAAAGGTGATGTAGCACTCCACCCTAAACATTGATTTTTGTTGTTTCACACCAAATATTTTTTAGGCTTTGGAATTTTAGTATGAAAAGGTTTTTTTTGTATGTAATAATTATAATTTAGAATTTTCAAATAAAACATTCTCATAAAAAAAAGTGTTTCATTTTGCCACTGTCCCTTTAAAAGAACATTACAATTCAAAGAAATAAACGGCTAGGAATTACTTTTTCAATTATTTCCGTAGCTACAGACATACAATAACCATATTTCCATACTCAAACAAATATTTCACCGACAATCTTATGAATGTCATGAAGAAAAAGTATTCTTATTCAAAATTATCTATTTTTATCATGTGAAGGATCACGGATCTATGAATTGTATACATACTCCAGAGTGGACTGGGATGCTAAAGCATTAAAATACTTTCATGGTAATGGCTTCAACAACAAGTTCACAAAACATTGAGTGAAATAAGAAAGTGTCGCTAAAGAGAATTGTTTTGCTCGAACATCCTTCTGAATTCTGGAGTTTGGTTTGGTGGTTTCACATTCAAATTCGTGGCTTGGTTATTCTCAACACGGGGTCATTTTTGAGAATGACAAACCTGTTGCTTTACTGAAAGTGAAATGTCCATATGAACAGTCTGAATATTTACATCTTATGCCCCTCATACTAATTTTTTTCTTATTTACTTAAGTTTCATCGGGATCTGAGAATTTTAACTCCTTTCAGTTTCATTTAAAAAAACATTTGTTATTTTCAGGATCAACTAAGAATATAGCAGAAGCGTTACACAATGTAAAGTTCATCGAAAAAAATCGGAAAAGAATACTTTCTGAAGAAAAAGCATAAATATTATGGACAAATACAATTGGGCATGGCCATATTGAATCTATCGAGTTGCTTCATAATGGTATATGCACCCTTCGATAATAGTTCCGAAATATTGGAAATACTTTTAGATTTCAGCTTTGAAGAAGAATTATTAATAGTGGTGAAGGAAATTTTTTTTGAAAACATGTTGCATGTTATTTGCAAAGAAAATAAACTCGACCATAGAAAGCAGTTAACTCTCATTTTTGAACAACATTTAATAAGTTAATTGCTGTAGAAAAGTTTTAAGATCAGCCCTATATGTAGGTCATAATTTATATTGTTTGGAAAAAATTTAAAACACATGATCATCAACGATTCCCGTTTCTTCGACTCTTCAATTGGGGATATCATTTCCATGTTTTGTTGAAAAACTTTTTCAAAAATTTGAGTATGCTGATGCTCAACTTATTTTTTATTACTCAAGTTATCGGACAATTCGAGAAAGGTTTTTCAAATATTCTATCACGGTACAAATAAGTTTTCGCCGTTTGTCAAAAAAATTATATTTATTGTAAAATAACGTTCGTTTTTTATCGAAGTATTTTTCATGATTAGCAACTACTTCTCATCTCCCAGCAGCACTGAGATTACACTTCTGAAGAACTTCTTATCTTTTGAGCCTATCCACGAATCAACCCCATTTTTGGTATCTTCATGTTGTAATATCTGGGAATACGAATATTTAATTTTAATTTCAAATACCTATTGAATAAGTCCCGGGAAAGAATTATTCGAGTCGAGACAGGAAACCAAGGTTTCACCGGGCATACATTGTATTACATTGTATCGACCAACGGGTCATTAAAAGCTTCAGTTATACCGAGCGTCTTTGAGAACTTGAGAACCGCGCTGTGATAAGAGAAATTTATGGGGAACGTCGTCAGACTACAGAGCAGCATTGTACGGAAAGGTTGCGATTTTGACAGGTCAGTTTGGAAATTCTTAGTAACGTAGAGATAAGAAAACGACACGTTGAATTCGACAGCATAAAATCCATGGGAAAATTTTAGCGTGAGAAGGGTAGAAATGCGTAGGTGTTTTCCGTTGAAGTGAGAGGCACTAGAGAGAAAAACTCACCCTTCCCGAAGGTTATTCCCTCAGGCAAAGTTATTCTTCTGCTCTCACATGGTTGAGTGTCTGTCGAAAAGTTTCCGCTACCAGAGGTCATGCCCAATACAAGAAGACTTTCCCAGTACAAGGAACCAAGCCGTAGGAAAAGGTTTTCTCAATTGGCGATACAGTAGTGTTTCGCGAGTGCCGAATTAGTGATACGCGAAAGAGCAATTCCGAATCGAAAGAGTGAACGAAAAGCCACAAGTGAAAGAATCGTGGTTCTTTAGTGGAAAGTACTTTGATCGAACGCTTTATTGTTTAGTATTTAAGAAACCCTTGTCATATTTGCACTGGAGGACGTTCAAAATTTTTTTTTCTTTCTTTTATTTTAATTAACCCATTTAAACCTACCGTCCTTTTAAAAGGACATCAGAAATAGCCCCCTGTAATTCTAATACGGGTACCGCAGCATAGATGGAACTTGTAGTATACGATGACAGATACACTAATCAAGATGAAGTTTCGTTAGTTTCAGTGCCGATTGAGAATTCGTAGGTGAATATTGAGTACTTACTATTGGCGAAAGCCGTTAACTTTGGCTGAATTGATGGAAGAATTGGAAAATGACGATGATATTGAAGTTCCTGACAGAATTTCAATTTTTTCTCCTGAAAATGCTAACGATGACTGCGACACAGAAGAAGATTCTGGAGACGAAAATGGAATCGAACTGAATAACTTACCAGGTTCTCAATTGAGAAGTGAAGTGAATGTTTTTTTTTCAAGTTGATGAATGGGATACTGAGGACGAAAGACCGCTATCAGAATTCGTGGAACGAAAACCAAAAATGGTGAAGCAGTTCACTTACAGCCAAAATGATCCGAATTGTAACTTCTGTAGTTGGGAGAACATTTCATTTGTCCCAAATAATTTATCTCCTTTAGCATGCTTCAAATTATTTTTTGATAAAGACGTTATTGACAGCATAATTTGCTTCACCAACAAATATGCAGAACAGAAAAATCGACCAGGTAATGTTACAGAAGATGAGCTGCTCTGTTTCATAGCAGTATTGTTGTTGAGTGGTTACGTGACGGTTCCCAGAAAAAAAATGTATTGGCAAAATCGTGATGATGTAGGTAACAACTTGGTCAGTAATGCGATTTCTCGTGATCGATTTCAGTACATTATGAGTCATATCCATTGCAATGACAATACAAAACTTGACAAGAAGGATAAATATTCCAAACTCAGACCACTGTTCGATTTATTGAACAGAAATTTTGTTGAACACGCTCCAATTGAGGAAAACCATAGTATTGATGAATGTATGGTACCATATTATGGTCGTCACACAGGAAAGCAATTCATTAGAGGAAAACCGATACGTTGGGGTTACAAAATTTGGGTAGGTGCTTTGCGACTAGGTTACATCGTGAATTTTGATCCCTACCAAGGCTCGTCAACCACTCTTCCAGAAAAATATAAGCATATGGGCCTCGGAGCATCAGTGGTTTTGCAATATGCCGATGTACTGAAAAAATTTCCTCACGTCCCATTCCATTTATATTTCGACAATTATTTCACTTCTCTTTCTTCACTGAAGGAATTGAAACTGAGAAATATAAAAGCAACTGGAACAATAAGAGAAAATCGTATTCCTCATTCACCACTTACATCTGGATCGCTTTTCAAGAAACAAGAGCGTGGAAAATTTGAGTATATTTGTGCAGACGGCGAAATTATCATTGCTAAGTGGAATGACAATAGTGTTGTGACTGTAGCGTCTAATACACTGTCAGTGTTTCCTAGCAATCAGGTCAGAAGATTTTCACAGTCGGAAAAAAAACATGTACTCATTCGTCAACCAGGCCTCATAAAATTCTACAATGAGAATATGGGAGGAGTTGACAGAGCTGATGAGAACATGAGCAAATATAGAGTGTCCATAAGAGGAAAAAAATGGTATTTCCTTTATTTTCCCACTGCCTTGACATGGCTGTTCAAAATGGGTGGCAATGGCATAAATATAATGGTGGAAAATGGATTTATTAGACTTCCGAAGAGCAATTACTTGTGAAATATTGGAAACCCATGGTAGAACAGGTAAACGGGCCCCTCAAAAATATCCAGAAGTCACCATGAGTTCTCCAGGTGTGATAGGCTGGACCATCTAATTGAATATATTTCAAGTCAGCGGAGATGCGCGGTATGCCACAAAAAGGCAAATTTCATATGCCGGAAATGTGATGTGGGCCTTCATCCGAAGGATTGCTTCATAAAATATCACACTAAATAATTGTAATTGTTCGTTTCAAAAAATTGAATGAATAATGTAGAATATTCCGTATTTTTTCATATGATATAATAAAGTTCCTAGAGTAGTGTTTAACCCTACCGTCCTTTTAAAAGGACAGACGTTTTTGAGAAAAATAAACATTCCAGAATTTTTTTTAATATTTTTTCCTGTTGAGTAATTCTCAAATAATAAGTTATTCTCAGAAAGAAATATTATTTTGCGATAAAAATAGTTTCAGGGTTAAATGGGTTAATTTGGAAGCGTGTGAATTTTCTTTCAGGAACATCGTGGGTCAACTGGGTTGCTAGGGTCGAAAAAGTAAATATGGACAGCCGTAGGATGAATGAAAAGTCAGGTGCCGGAAAATCAGTGGGATTTGATCCTCGCCCTGAATATTTCGGAAAATATGTTGACCACAGTAGAAGGAAAGATAGGAGAGCAAAAGCTGGGCCGAGTTCGAGCAGTTCTAGCTACAGTTCTAGTTCTGATGTGGAGGTGGAACGACCTCGCAAGGGGACTAGAACAAGTATCGATGAAAAGAAGGTGTATCGACGTGCTGCGCCCAAGAGGTCGAGAACTGATTATGAAGAGGTGTATCGACGTGCTGCACCCAAGAGATCGAGAACTGATTATGAAGAGGTGTATCGACGTGCACCCAAAAGGTTGAGGACTGGTTATGAAGAGGAAAGAGTCATTTATGTAAAGAGGAATAGAGCTAAGCAGGCAAGCAGGGTGAACCATGTAGAGAGTTCCGACTCAGAGACAAGTTATGAATCCTCCAGTCCTAGACCAAAGCCCTCACGAACTGTGCTGTCTAGGAGGTGCGAAGCTGACCCGGCACCACCATCAGCCAAGCCTGGGCTACCCAACGCTCCTAAGAGACCCCAACAACCAACAAATGAGGACCTAATAAAAAGAATTGTGAAGTTGGAGAAAGCCA
The DNA here is from genome assembly GCA_958510865.1 of Myrrha octodecimguttata. Classification (NCBI taxonomy): domain Eukaryota; kingdom Metazoa; phylum Arthropoda; class Insecta; order Coleoptera; family Coccinellidae; genus Myrrha; species Myrrha octodecimguttata. Next base: position 13,721,023 of record OY294062.1, read on the forward strand.
TGCTGGATATGCAATTAGAGAAAAGCCGAAAACCGACCAACGAGGACATTGTAAAAAGATTAGAGAAGTTTTTGAGAGGGGTGGAAGCCTCACTTTTTTGGTACGAAAGGTAGTTGTATATCGGAGATATGCGGGAGTAGCTCTAGAAAACAAGATGTAGATCGTACCGCGAGAACGGGCGGTCCTTTGGGACAAAATAATGTTAGGAAATTCGAGGGCTGGGTTGATCAATAATAGTTAATAGTAAATTTGAAAAAACCGATTCCTTCCTAGTAGAGTAGCATTTTTGGTGACAGTGCATATGCGAGGTAAGCTCGTGAGTTTTTTTGTTGTGCTGAGAAAAGTACGGAACCGATAGATTCGGTTATTAGAGGGTCCGAGCGAGAGACATGTGGAAATAGCTCGCGGTAAGAGTTTGAGATAAAGGTTGATCTTATGCTTGTTAGGAGGGCCGTTTGAGTTCGCGGCGGAAATAGTGTATTCATGGAATAGAGGTCACTGTCGGAGTTGTTGTATGGTCTTCAGGTACAACTATTGGAATAAGCTTTTTACTAGTAAGTAAAAGGTAAAACGTTTTGGAAAATGTATGTTAATGTGATTAACCCATCGTATTTCGATTTCCTTTCATTTTATTTTTGGTTAGACACAATGAGTTAAAATTGATAAGTTTTACTGATGTCTCCACAGTGAAGAAAATCTGATTCGAAAAGTATATTTCAGAAATTTGTCTGTTGTTATGTTATAAGAATGATAGTAAGAAACCTCTCGATCAATTAATGAATTTTATTGTATTTAAATATCGGTTGAAGTAAGTTTTTGATAAAATTGAGCTTTTTGTTTCTATTCTGATGAACACCTCGATCGGTGTAAGTAAGGAAATTTGAATATAGTTTATAAGTGTACTCAATTTGAGTTTTTCTTTCCTGATGTCTTCTTCCTCGGAGAAATATCAAAACAAAAGACTTTATCCTAGTGCATAGAGCACGAACCTTCATCCCTTTCTGACAATTTAAGTAGAATAATGTAAGATGAGATGAATTAGTTTTTTGATTAGTAAAATTGAAATTTCATCCTATTATTTTGAATGGTGACCGTTGAGAAATTAAGTAGCTATTTGGTATTTTAGTTAGTTCTACAAGGGAAATCAAAATTCTACTTTTATAAATGGTGACAGAGATTAGTTTGGATTGTAAGTTCAATAATTTTGAAAAACGAAAAGTAAAGACCTATTATCGCACTATTACAATGTGAACCGCTGCTCCAATTGAGCATGTGCCAGTGACCAGAACATATGATAGTCGGACGGCACAATCATAGCTTTCTATTCGACTGATTAATTGCCGAATTTCTTCACTTCGAACTGAAGTGAATTTGACAAATAGAACACTTCCTTTTCTGTTGATTGGGACCAGAAAAGTTAGGTTACAACACAGAACACCGACACAAACAATATAAACACTCATATTGAATAAAACTATTACAGTATATATGTGTTAAATATTACATGTGTTAAATATACAATGCAGCCTGAGGAAAATAATTCACTTAGTGTGATGTTTAGAATTAATTGGTGCCTGCAAACTTTTCAGGTTCCATTAGAAAATGCAGAATTTTACCATAGTTTAGTTAGTAAGTATCATATTTTTTTCATCTTACGGATCGAAAAGAGTTTCTGTTTTCTTTCAGATGATGAGTTCACAATCAATTATATAAACGAGCTATTCGCCACCAAAGAGCCATTAACATCTTTAGAGAGATTAATTGGTGATGAATGGTAAGAAATCGAAAAAATAAATTATGCCTTATTGTTACTATTCTCATTTGTTTTTGTAGTGAAACTTTATACAGAATAAATTCTCCAATTGTGAATGATGAAAACACTCCCGTTTCAAACATTGAAAATGAAAAAACTTTATGGAACCACGCCGGAACCATGATGCTGATAAGCAGTGTAGAGTCCAGGTATGAAGATATGCATCATGCGACCCAAAAAAAACATTTCTGGAACAATATTTGTGAGGATTTGTTGAGCAATGGGATAATGGTGAGTAGATAGGTACAGATGGTTATCACAAGTGATAATTGGTAGTTTAGACATCTGTCTTGGTAACAGAGACCTTTCCAATTATCAAGGATAGATATTTTCCTTCAAGGATGGCAGAAGATGGATTTTAAACTATACCAAGCAATTGAGCATATAGAGAATATAACATATTGATATGCTCACGTGATTTTTTTTTCCAGGTCATTTCTCCGCAGTGTAAAACAAAGTGACAGAATTTAGTCCGAACATACAAGTCTTGTATAGACAATAGAGCGACCAATGAAATTTAAATATTTCGCAAATTTGGACACTTTTTTAGGTTCAGAACCAAATATTAATACACCATCCCACTGTCTGAATATATTGGAGGATAATTCAACTCCAACTCCGAGTGAGTTGTTACCTTCAGGTGACTTGGCACATTCAAGTCAGACTGACATGGCAAATTCATCTCAGACTGGCTTGGAACATTTAGAGAGTCAGAATGAGGGAAAAGATGGAACGAAGAAAAAGAAAAAGAATGATACTAGCGAGCTTTTAAAATAAAAAGCGGAATATTAGGCAGAAAAAATTAAATCTCAAAAGAGAAAACATGATTTGCTCGAGCAAAGAATAGCCCTCCAAGCGAGAACTGTTGTAGCCTTGGAGGAACTGACAAAGAGGAGGACGGAGAATCTTTAGTCTGATAATAATCAGGATGTGATAATGCCTGTGATAGGATTGCCTTTTTTTCAACTAATATTTTTTAAGATTTCCTACAATCTTATTTTTACAAGAGTTTCTACAATATTTTATTTTTCTAAGAGTTCCTACAATATTTTATTTTTCTAAGAGTTCCTACAATATTTAATTTTTCTAAGAGTTTCTATAATATTTTATTTCTTGAGTTTCTACATTTTGTTTTTTTTTAGAGTTCCTACTTGTTTTATAATGATTAAATATACCTGTTGATGTTTATAAATTATATGAAGTATTAAATAATTCTGTTTTTCCATCTACAAACCTGTACACATTATGTCTATTATAATAAGTATAGTATTCACCTTTATGTTATAATTCTTGTTTGCAGGATTCAATGATCAAGTACAGCATGAAATCATTAAAGAAAATAAGTTTATTCAGAGGATAAGTGAGGAGGTCGCGTGCAAAACCCGATATATCCACTTTTTACACAAAATCTTTTGGTGGTTTCGGGATCTATAGTCTATCCAAATCCGAGAGGCCAGCGTAAACAAACTGACTAACGCGTGATCATATTAGAAGTAAGTATGCTCTTATTGGTCGAAGCTTCAGGAACGCCACGTTCGCAAGCGGGAGTAAGAAGCACCCTCCGCAGAACCGCATTACGTTTGATTGTATGCGAATCGTTGTGCAGAAGTCATTCACTGCTTTCTCAATCGTAAATTGGTTTATAGTTGAAGCAAGTTATTCAAGTTACAAGCGTTTAAGATATGTCGAGTACTGATACTGCTGAGGAATCGCGTGTTGACTTAAGTCCTCCAAAAAAGAAACGTCTTAAACGACATTTTAGTGCCGAGATGAAAGAACTTATTGTGAATACTTATAAAATTGAAATTATTCAAAATGCAGGAATGTGTTTGAAGGACATAGAACTCCGAGTTTCTGAGAGACTTGGCATTGGAGCTCGAAGCGTTAGGAGAATTATTTCCGAATACATAAATTCCGGGGTTCTATCACAGCCGGCAACAAATCAAAATCAGACCACCAAATGGGAGTCCTTATCAGATTTCGATAAAAATGTGATACGGAGAAAAGTTCATGAGTTTTTCTTCAGAAATGAGCACCCGACTATCGCGAAAGTATTGAAAATAGTTAATGAAGACCCGAACTTGCCAAATTTTAAGAAGAGTACCTTCTCTATCATATTGAAAAAAATGAATTTTAAATGTGGACGTCGCCAACGCAACAGTTTTTTAATGGACCGTGACGACATTAAATGTTGGAGAAGAAACTATCTCACGAAAATTAAGGCGTTCCGTGATGAAAACAGGAAGATTTACTACCTGGATGAAACTTGGGTCAATGTCGGTCATACTAAATCCAAAGTGTGGACCGATGAAACAGTCACATCTTCTCGGCAAGCGTTACTTGCTGGACTATCTACTGGATTAAAAAATCCGTCTGGTAAGAACTTGAATTTTGAGTTTAATCCTCGGTTTCATGAAGCTTGATCAGATAATCAAGGCTCGATTGAAGGATGATCGTAAATTAGTTTCCAATTGATAATTTGGTCATGAGCATTCTGAATATCACTCTCGCATCAAATAAGATAATTATTTGGTGTGTTTCCGTATATTTCGGCCGCTATCTTTGGCCGCTCTTTTCACACCGGTATAATTATCTGTATACGTCCATTCAATATTTCTCAACTGCTACTTCCCAATATATTCGGAATCATGAAAGTTTAAATGATTTCCTTCAGGAAACCTAATGACTGTCAAATCGTTGATCGAGCAATCAAAGTCTTTTGAAACTTGCTGTAGGAACCTTTTTTGTGAAAAATAATTTCAACGTTCTCTTTCGAATGATTATATTTTTTCCAGGCAAAGGGTAAAGAATTATAGTATGCCATATTGGCAGTGACACTGGTTTTTTAACTGGAGGACTCTGGACTTTTCAATCTAAAAAAACTGGTGACTATCATGAAGAAATGGATGGTCTGTCATTCGAAAAATGGTTCGAGGGTATACTTCCTAAATTAGAAGAAAACTCAGTAGTGGTTTTAGATAATGCTCCTTACCATTCAAGGAAACTGGAAAAAATTCCTAACTCACAATTTAGAAAGGGTGAAATCCAAGAATGGTATCACTGCGAACTGAACCCTATCGAATTGATTTGGGCCGATGTCAAGAATTTTGTGGCAAATAAAAACACCACATTCAAAATGGCTAACGTCCAAACTCTTTTTCAAGAGGCTCTCTCACGGGTTACTTCCGAAAGATGGAGAAAGTGCGTGGAACATGTCAGACAAAAAGTAGAGGTAGACATGTGGAAACTGGACAATATTATGGATGATATAACACCAGTCATCGTCAACTTACAAGAAAGTTCTACATCATCTGACGAGACTACGGATTAGTCACTCTTATGAAAAAATATTGTTCCTAACACATTTATATACTCGTATGTATTAAATTGAGAATTTTAGATAAACTGTTCATTACTGAGACTTATAGATAGGCATACATATTTTTCACCGGAACTGAAACACTTTAAAAAGTTTTAAAATATAACACTCTTGAAATAAAATTGATTAGTACACCTCTGGGCTATCACGTTCTTGACGCATGATCACTGCATGCTACAATGTTTACGGCTGGCCTCTTGGATTTGGATAGACTATAGGTCGTGATATCTATAGGCCTACATATTCGTTTGCAACCAAAATCGTGTAAAACCCTTTAAAATCGAGATGCAAAGTTGGACGTTTGGAGCAAAAAACCGGTTATATCCAAGTAAACAAGTCTGTGCCTGTCTTCTTGCAATTTTTAGTTCGTTACTGACATTGGCTTATGATCACACGTGCATTTATCCGTGTTATCGATTCAATCGATTTATCTGATAAAAGTGGTGTTTCAAGTGTTTCGAGTTGAAAATGGTATATTATGGAGGAAGATATAAGTGTGCATGAGGGAAATGATGGAAGCAGGAAAAGTAAAAGACGCGAAAAAAAAAAAAGAAGCGCGTAAAAGGCCAAAGTAAGGTTAAGTGATTGTTTTAAAATGGCGATTAACTACAATTATTATATATTTTAGGTATATAGATCCAGACCCTAGATATGACGATTTTACACGCCCTTGTAATCATGATGGTAAAACATATGAATGCTGCAAAGTGAGTATGCAAGATATTTTGGAGCTTAGAAAACACTTTTATAGTAAAGAAGATAAAGTGGGTCAGGATGTTTTTATGTAATTATATATCTGTTATGCCAGCTAAACGACGCAGACAAAATAAAGAAATAAAAGGAAGGAACGCAACAGTCTGTTACATGTTAAAGTCTGGTAAAAATATGGTTAGGGTTTGCAAAACTTTTTTCTCTGCTGTTTTTGGCGTCACTAAACACAGACTTGTCACAGTTGTAAAGGTTCTGGAGGAAGGCGGTGTTCCAAAGGAGGAAAGGGGAGGTGACAGAGTATCTAAGAAAACTGCATTAAAAAAGGAAAAAGTACGACAATTTATTGGTAACTTGCGTGGTAAAGAAAGCCACTACAATAGAAATAAGTCGAAACGTATATACCTTTCTGCAACTGTTTCTATTTCAAAGCTGCAAAAAATGTATAACAGGCAATCTAATGCTGAAGATCAGGTAACATGCGATATTTTCAGAAATATATTTTTAAATGATTTTAATGTCGGCTTCTCATCTCCTGCGTCAGATGTGTGTTCCAAGTGCACCAGGTTAAAGGACCTCCTTCTTTGTTTCAGCGATGATAATATTGAACTCCTTACTGATATCCTCAGTGATGTGTCCAGCTTCATCGTCGAAGAGAACCCCGGTGCCAAGAAATTAGGCCAAGCTTTAGATAACTCTACTGGTATTACTATCCTTTACCATTCCATATGGAGTGTCAGTCTTCCGACAGCCCACCTACTTCCTCCTCCCACTATAGAAAATCAACATGAAACCATCCTCCTGAATGATGCAGCCTACGCTAATCATGTAAAATTTCTAGTTCCCGGCCCCTCCTTCAAATCAAGCCTCACGCCCCCACCTCCAAATATCGATCCAAATATCGATTCTGCTTTCTACCTCGAAGGAAAAGATCCTTATGACAATGGGCTAGGGGGCCCCGTATAGGTGGATCTGTGCGCTACGCTGAACCACATAATTAGCTTAACTGAACCAGTTACGCAAAATCCGACTGCAGATTCGTAATCTACGTGTCTGAATCCATAAGAAATGATGTGCATATCTTCATAGCTTGAAAAAAATTCTTACCCCCACCACTTCGAAAAAAATTTTTATTTTCAAACATCTTCGACCTTGGTATCGTTTCTTATTAAATCGAGGTCGTAGATCACGAATATGGCATTAGAAATCGTCCTGTTTAAGAACTATCGATTATCGATATCTGAGGAAATTGTACTTTCACTAAAAAAATCTACATAGGTGTATCCGTGCGCTACCCTGAACCACATAAGTCCATATTAAGATCACGTTGCATACTTCATATAGTTTATTAGCGAATCTTAATCAGAAATCACCAATAAAAAAAAATTTGCATCCGTAGACAATAAAATAAACGTTGAACAAGTGTTAAGGGTTATCAAATGTTTAAAATTAATATTATGTCATTATGTGAATCAGTAATAATTGGTGGCACCTTAATAGTTCTTTCAAAATAAAATTAATACAGAAATATCATATTTATATGTTTATATCTATTCGAATTGTTATATATCATGTAATCAAGGTGAAGGTCACTAGTCACGAATTTATCTCAATTTAATAGATATATGCAACGGTTTCATAATTAAATTAACTAGTGACCTATTGTTCGTATATTTTGAAAACGAACTATAATCAAAATAATATTTTCACATTACATTTCAAATCGAATGAACGAAAATTCAATTCTCAAAAATTCTCAAAATATTCTATACAATAGCGAATACGGGAATACCACCCTTAAAGTGGTTTTATTGCTCCCAGATGGGGTCCCACATCTGGCGTAGACTGGAGTTCGTCCTTGCGTACAGCCTTTGTGTGCATTTTTATTTACACATTTTTTGGAAAATCCCATCGTTATTTTGGGATTTTTTTTCAGTTAGTAACTATAGAATATGTCTAAGGGAAGCAGTGTAGTTCACAGTGCCGTAGAGATCATACCTCCTTCTCCAAATCTGAGCGAAGCTAGTACGGAAAGTTTTGAAAGTGAAATTAGTGATTTTGATATTGTGTAAGAATATCAAAATAGAAAATAATATATAGCATTAAAAATATTTCTACTGTTTCAGAAATATAGAAAATATAGATAATTTACCCCCGCAACAGCCAGCACGTAGGAAGAAGTGGTGCTGCGTAATTTTGTAAAAGTAAGTAAATTCTAATCTACTAATTATTACAATAGTAGCACTATTAGGCGTAACTAATTAAACTGAACATTTCCAGGTATTGTGATAACGATCTCTTTCTTGTGGCCATATAATCTACCCTAATCTGAAAAGTGGTAAGTCCAAGTTATTTTATCTGTATACTTACATTAGCAAATCGTTACGTAAATTGACTTTTAATAATTGTAGAAAGAACACGAAATGACAATAGATTTTTTCATTATTTGATCTTGTGTCGAGCAGAGAAGACGTGCTGCATAAGTTATAACGCTTGTTGAATAAAATCAAAGTGCTGTGTAATATCTACTACGTTGGTAAATATTGTTTTAATTATGGATTATCAGGAATGACTTAGTGATATAGATCCGGATAATGAAATGCCAAATTTAAACAGCGAAAAATTTAAGTATTCTCAATTCCATAATGGTGATAGGATATTTTTGGCATGTTTCTGTATACAGAATATGTGCGATCCTGTCGAGATTAGTTTAATGATATCCCGAGTCAATCCCAATTTCACTTTAGAAAAGCGGGAATTATTTTTGCGCCTACACGGTCACCTAATTAGAAATCCTTCAAAATTTTTTAATTATTACGCATATGATTGTTTCTCAAAAAAAGTTTTAGATTTAAATAAACACGAACGGCATACGGACTTATATATTCCTCAGCCGAACGAAATACCTTTAGTAAGTACAATGACGGATCAAAATTTACCTCAGCGGCTCATTCAAATTCCAAATAATTATGACGATTGGATTAGAAAATTTGACGAATGCAGTTTAATGCCTGCATTGATGAAGGATAAAGTTAGAAATTCTCCCTTAACAAACGTGGATCGATGTTTTATGGCTACGTTTTGTATTCAAAATTCATACGAACCAGGTAGTTTTTGGAACATGATGAAAACGGTTAATAAAAATTGTACGGAACAGCGACGGTATGAATTTTTACAATGTCATACCTATATTAAAAGTAACAATACCAAACATTGTATATATTACGCTTTCGACATGAGAAGGGGTAGAGTTTTGGATTTAAATAAGCACGTGAGACACGCCGAAGGAGATGCTCCAATAACGGATATAACTACGGAAAGATATAATCAGGCCATATCAAGTTCTACCCCTAACAAAAAAAATCCGGAAATTCAAGACGAAACAACAAATAAACGAATATTTGCTGATACGCGTGCGCCGGAAAGTAGCTTCAGTAAGAAGCCTAAGATTAAACTAGATTTTACAACAACGAAAAAATAATATTCAATAAATTATTAATAATAAATTTAAAAAGTACCTATACAAGTAGAAATTTCAAGTTCATTAATTAAAATAATTCCTTTGAAGTATTTAAAGAAACATATTAAATCACTGGGTAAATTCAAAATTTCGACTAAGGCTAAGAAATATAACAAAGAATTTGAGTAGTAGAAGTAATAGAGGGGGGAATTCAAGCTTAACGGCAAGTATCCGGTCGCAACGCCATTCCAACCGTCCTATCCAAACGATATTTACCTGCTGAAAGTTTTGAGGTGAGAATTTGTGAAGTGAGAAGCTTAAAGTGTAAAGTGAATTAATTCATCCATAATAACGTAAGTATAAATAAAATAAAAGTCTCAAACTATATGAAATGTTTAAATATTGCTACAAATAATTCGAAATATAAATGTAATATAATATTTTTGTTATATATTAGGAGAACATGGCGTCATCTAGTAATAATGGTGTTAACGTACAGAATGTGGAAATATCCACGAGGCCAAGAAGGCTCGGATCCGGAGCAGTCAGCCGTTCAGCAGCTGCATCAAGTACATCAAGATCAAGATCAACGTCGAAGAAAGGTAAAAATAAATAATATTTATAAATATCTTAATAAAATATTCGCAAATATATTATACTAGGGCAAGTAACTAATTCGAAATTTATTTATTACAGCCAAGCAGTACTTCATTACTGTGTCGTTGCCGGATAACATACCGGCAGGTGTGAATCCTCGAAGGGTATTCCGCAGAAAATTGGAGGAGGAGCTGAGGAGTCTCTCACAGGACGAGTCGTCAGAGGAGGCACCAACCATAACCTCCTATTGTATAGGTATGGAGCCATACGAAGTATCTAACGAGGAGGAAGATTCAGATGCAGAGTATGTATCTAACTATACAGATACAGGAGAAATAATATATCCAAGTACATCTTCTGCCGACACGTCCTTATCTAGTCAAGCCAAATTTCACTTACACGCGTTTACTCAAACTAGCCAAAATATAGAATTCGATAAAATGCGGGAAATAGTCACTACTATGGACGAAGGTGCATGGGCCGGAGGGGTAGATGTTCAGGCGGTAACCTCTAAAAATAAAGTTATAAAATATATTACGAAATTTGATACGAAGCCACTCAGTAATATGTCAACATCGTCATTTGCATTTCAGTATCATCTATTTGTTTGGGCGTCTAAAAACTATGATAAGCCCTTCGACTCCACTGATCCCTTCGTAATAGCGAATAGACATCAGATGAACTTTTTAATTACCTATTAGCTGATTACTCGCGAAAAATGCAATCTTCCTCCGTTCCCAGTATAGAGCCATTGTTACTTACATATAACTGTCCGTGGACCATCGAGGTCACGGATTGGTTTAATAGTAAAATTACTAGTTACCGTCATAAGGACCCCCAATTATATCTTTGGGGAGACAGTAATATGGGGAAAACCCATTTTATCGAAAATGTTTTGGTGGGAACGGAAAAGGCTTCTCGCATATATTATCCTGAAAGGTCAAAATGGGCTTTTTCCATGCTTAATGATTCACTTCATGAAATAATAATTTTCGAAGAAGCGGATCTTAGCAATTTTAACCACGGTACACTTAAACGATTATTAGAGGGTTCGTCTTTTCCCGCCGAAGTTAAATATGGGAATCAAAAGTGTGTTACATGGAAAAAGCCCGTTATATTCGTTTCAAATTATTCGCCACAGCAACAATGTCTTGACCAGGCGTTGTTGAATCGGTTGAAGGTAGTATATGCGAACGAGCCATACTATATTAATTATACTCAGACCCATGTAGCAACAAGTAATGTATTAAATTCTAATTCAAGTATTTCTAGTATCAGTAATACAAGTATGCTTAGTGATACTAGTGATAATGCTAGCATCAGCTCATCTAGTTCTTCTATACCCTTAACTCGTCTAAGACCTAACGTTAGAAGACGTTAATAAGTAAATATTTGATTAATCAATTCCGGGCAATAGTATAATTAAAGGTAAACCGATCCCATCAAAACATTAACGTTAGTTTGAGTAAACTAGACAAAATAATCAGAATATGTAAATATTAAAACAAGTAATGTTAGAATAAAGCGAATATGTACATTTGAAATTGAACAGTTTCCGAATATTTAAATAATATCTATATCAACGTAACAATAACGTTAGTATTTATAAGCCAGAGAAAATAATTTAAATTTGTAAATATGTGAATAAATAAATAAACCTTATATATTGTAATAAAGATGTTAATATTCAATGGAATTTTTAATATGTCTTGAAATATAACTTTAATCCATTTTATGATTACAGATTTATAAAATATCGCAACAAATCCTCATTATTCTTACCCCCACTTCTTCCAAAAAAATTTTTATTTTCAAATATCGTCGACCTTGTTATCGTTTCCTATTAAATCGATGTCGTAGATCACGAATATGCCATTAGAAATCGTCCAGTTATAACCGTTTAGAAATTACCTATGTCTCTATTTTCAAATTTTACCAAAAATTTGGTCAATTACGAAAAGATTTATTGTCATGTTTGCAAGCAATTAATTTTATAAATTTAATTTATTTTAGAAACATGTCTGACGGCAAATATAGCGAGTTCCTTAATGACCTTAATTGTGACGGGAAATTACCTAGAGAAGTTACTATTCTTTTTTCTAAGGGGATGATGCGATATAAGGAAAGAGTCATGTTGGCAACCTTTTGTCTCCAAAACCACCTGTGTCCCACATACGTTTGGACGTGCATCGGAACCCATAATAGAAATTGTACAGAGCCAAGGCGCCAGTTGTTTATGGAAATGTATAATTTTATTAAGGGTTGTGCGGAAAGCAAGTGTCACTACTTGGCGCATGATATTTATTCAGGTCAATTGCTTGACCTGAATAAACATCGTCCGCACGGAGTAGTCGATAGGACGTTTTCTATCGAGGAATCCCCCGCCCCGATAGCAAAAAGACGGTCACCATTTGTTTTCTCCACCCCAGTGAAAAAACCACGGGCCGAGGCAAATCAAACGTTGGAACCAGGTGCTTTTGGGCAAGAAGGAGCCGGTGGCTCAAGAATTTTAGACCATGAAGTCACACTAGACGATATTAAGGCGTTTGTGGCTGAAGTTGAACATTCACAGGGGGATGAAAATTAAGGTATGTTTCAATTAACGAAATAATCGTACTATGATCGTTCATGGACCGTCAGGATTCTGCGCAATGTATAAAATTTTATTCATAGCGCTGAATCCTGACGATTCATAGACGGTCATTGAACGGTTATTTCGTGAATTGGAACGACCCGTTATACTCATCCCGGACGTCTTGTTCGGCTAGTGTCTTCCAGGTCCCCTAAAAAAAAAATAGTAATGATATATCAGGTAATGACTGTCATGATTATGGTTAGGTAGGGAGGGAGGGCCATGATGACGAAAGAATAGCAGGTTCATATATAATAGAGAAAGAGTCATATAAAAATAAATCGGAACCATAATATGAAATTTCAGAAGATGTCATCTAGAAGGGTATACCAAGATTGCAGCACTGATGAGGATTTGGGGTACCATATGACTAGGTACTTCAAGGGTAAATTCCGTCCGAAAACCTTTGTGAGATTACTTATATTAGTTATACATAAGTTAATCTCACAAGGGGAATTCGATCGGGAGTCAATGTTCAAGAAGGTAAATAAACATGAAAACATAAAGACGGTCCTGAAGTGCCTAGGTGGTAAACAGGAATCATTTTCCTCGGTCCAAGTACAGAAGTACAAATACTTTTCAAATGTACACTTTGATTTATTATTTGAAATGGCCAGTCAGTACGATACTTTCGAGTCATACCTGGTACACTTAAATGATAGGGAGTTAGGATCTGTTAATTTCGAACTTCTGTTATCTAAGTTCGAAATTAATCACGACGGAGATTTAAGGGAATCCTTCAAATCGAAGTCTAGAAGTGATCGGTCCTATTCTCCCGTCATGTTAAGTCAGTACAGGCATGGAAGGCGGCGAGATGACCAGCAAGCCAGCTCTTCGAAAGTATCAGGTAAAAATGAAAACTAACATAATATAATGGAATAATAATTAAAAATTAACGCAGCGACATCTATCGAACGGCAAGTAGCATAAACAATATAAATTATTAATTAACAGTATTATATTCCACAATATTATAAACCGAATTGAATTTAACACAAATATACTATCAGACTATATAAAAAATAATATTTCGTCCCAAATAACATAAAATGAAATTAATTATATACGGTAGTGACACCTCTCGAAACGGGAAGTATCATAAACATTATTAATTATTAATTAGTGATATTTTATCTCATATAAATATGAACCGAATTAAATATCATACATATATACTATCAGACTATATAATAATAAAATCTCTTCGCATTTAAAAATACATTATTATAATTATAACAATTATTCATAGATACTATGGCCAAAAATTGGTACAATGAATTTATAAAATTTTATGTAAAAATCTAGTTCGATGAAGAAGAGTGGATGTTAATTCTTTTCTCTTTAGTGTCTGTAGGTTCCAGTTAAACATCCCTCTTCATATCTGCTCTAACCTCCCGTCTGAAAAACTTTTTGGTGAGTTCCTTTTATATTAATAATTTTCAATTATCTTATCGATCGCAAATATTATTTAGTAAAAATATACATGAGAGGCAAAATATTATAATTATAATGCTCATTAATAAAATATTTCCTTCCAGAAACAATCATGCATAAGTGCAAAATATGTAAAACTGATAGTGACTTAGAATATCACATGGGTAAATTACTTCATGCGAGGGTTAAAGGAAGAATCTTTATGAAGGTGGTGATCGAGCTCGTTTACCAAATGTATCAAGAGGGAAAGGATCGTCTAGAAATACTTGGCATCCTGAATGATGCTGCTACCATTAAGGCTGTCATAAGGTCCTATTCCCCGAACAGGGAATTTATCCCTGCGAAAAAAGTCCAGAAATTCAAAATATTCGTAACCAGTCACATTGCAGTTCTGATGGTAATGGCGAGGAATTATTCTCGCATTTCTTCAAGTTGGACGTCCTTCCACCACGTGGAAATTACGAGGACGCCACTTGAAGAAGTGTTCGAGTTGAACGACTTCGAGGCCCTAATGGGACGGTTGAATCACTGTGTCGCAGTGGTAGCCTCGCCATTACGTAAGTATAACAATTAAATATCTATATTTATAATAATTAAATATATCAAATGTAGGCATAATGAAATTATTGAAAACTTACAGCATCAACATCTTCATCGCCTAATATAAATGCAGACACCCAAGAACCCGAAGAGGATCTGGAACGGTCTACACGTAAGTAAAATAATTAAATTTATCATATGTAGTGTTAATGAATTTATCGAAATCTTACAGTTTCAACATTTCTACCTATACGAAGCAGTTCCCGGATAGGTCACCACCTTCAAGATTCACAAGATATTATTGTTCAAGGCTCTTCACCAGTATCTTCCGTGACTCAAAGCTTTTCAAGACTTTCAGCTTCTCAAACAATACAAGACACTATGGAGCAGCTCAATGAACCAGGACCTTCAGTCACCCAATTTAACCCAGGACCTTCAGTCACCAAATTTAACCCAGGACCTTCAGTCACCCATTTTACTCCAGTATCTTCAGACACTACGAAGCAGCGTACCCAGGCAGAGGATAATGAACCTCGTCAAGAACCTTCAGTCACCCAAATTACCCCAGTATCTTCAGTTACTACGGAGCAGTTCATGCAGGCAGAGGATAATGAACCTCTTCCAGGACCTTCAGTCACCCATAATACTCCAGGACTTCCCGTCTTTAATTATGAAATATTTGACAAATCATACGTAAAGAACCCGAGTGCCATTAACTATGCCCTAACTCTAGGACTGTTAATAGAAAATGGTGACATTGATGGAGTTTCTATCCCCCTCCCGAATATTAGAATGAGTTTGACCGAAAACAACTCACTATATATTCAAGGATCGCTCCCACTAAACGCGATTTCACGCTACATTCCTCAAGTAGTTGACAATCACCGACTCCGAATTCCTCAGAGAACTATCCACAGTTCTGAAGATCAGCCCGTTGGTATCGCTTTACGTGACTGTTCCACCAACCTCGTCCCCCGCTTTGCAGCTGAAGGCGTTCGCGCCAACATGCACCGACTCTATGGTACTACCATCCATGGAAATTGCAATGATAACGAAGTTGATTTCACCTTCGCAGCTTGGCAATCAAGCCAACCTCATCCTCTCCCCCCATCTTCAACATACCTATGGTCCTCGTACCGATACGTTGAGAAAGCCGCTACCCGGCGCAGACAAGTGCATCTCTACTATACGATGCGCAAATTCTATGGAGAAAGTGTGACTATCCAGAACACGCAATCCCGTACTCCTCCTACCTTCTTAGACACTACAAGCCCTTCTTTTGGCTTTGAGTTTTGTTTGTATATTTTACATAAAAATATTCTAGTTTTAATATTCTTACATTTGACTATCAATTTAGATTAATATCATAAATTGTAAATAAATTTTTATAAGAATTAAATAAAAAAAATAACAAATCCAAAAAAAAAACCTTCTTAGACACTACAAGCCCTTCTTTTGGCTTTGAGTTTTGTTTGTATATTTTACATAAAAATATTCTAGTTTTAATATTCTTACATTTGACTATCAATTTAGATTAATATCATAAATTGTAAATAAATTTTTATAAGTATTTTCGTCAACTACCAGATTGTGGGAGTTCGTTGAAATAGCCTCCATAATGATGTATTATCAAATAATAAAATAATGACTGACTCAAACTGTTGTGATATCGAATTGACAAGTAAACTGCGCAGCCGCGACAAATTTTCACCAACTATTTTTTGGGTTAAAAAGCTGATCGCTCGATGAGTTTCTACCCGAATCGTGGACGAAGATAAATTTCACCCGGATGACCTCAGGGCGTCGTCGTACGATCGTTCTACGATAATTGTGAACGCACCCCTGACATATCAACAAGAACAAGAACTTGTGGTGTTTGTGGTTGACAATTGTATTTATGACATGACGTTTTTCGTAGGGTTAGGACTTTCTATGTTTGACCATTTTATGGTTAGGTTTTTTCGTGTAGTCATTCAATTTTGAAAAATTGCTCGTGATTTGACTTTGTACCTCAGAGTTTGATGTTGGACTTATTCTTTGGTTTTAGAACTTCTAATTTTTATAGAGGTAATTTGCTGTTTTGTTTTTACTATTGTATAAGTGATGTCATTTTGATGTTTTTAGGCCTGAGGAAGCGGATGTAGATCTGCAAAACGTAGCTAAATATATGATTTAGAAGTCATTCTTATGTTTATTCCTGTCCTATTTCCGCAATTTCTGATTTATATTACTTGGTATTATTACTTTTTAGTCCTTGTAGGAAACATAGGTCAATATCATACAACATTATATTTACCAAGAAGATACGGGGAACTATGACCAGCGTTTCACCTACAGTCACAGTTTCATTCAACAAGCCCATCACCTGTATTTGAATGAATTAAGGCTTATGGAATTGAGAGGAGTTTTGCGCCAATAGCACAGGTGATCAACCTCTTCAGCATCACTCGAAAAATACCCCAACATGAGAAAATACACACAGAAAGTCAGTAGAGAATAAAAGATTTTAAATATTTTTGAGTTTATCTTTTCGGTCGAGTTCAGAATAAAAAGCGGGGACAAATAGTTGAAGATCGCGAAACATCTTATAATCTAGCAACAACGCACTTTTAGGTTTTAGCATTCACACCAACTACAGTCACTTTTCATTTACCGAGTCATTTACTGAGTCCGCAAATATTCCACGCCTCCCTTATTTCGATATAGGAAAACTTCGAATGATAGCGTATTCGCCAAAAATTACAATGTATATTGTATTCTTAAAATTATTTCCACTGAAGTTTGTGACGACCTTTTCTCGGGCTTGTGTGACTAAACGGTTTTGATTTATTTTCTCGGGCGCCAGTTGCAAATTTTGGTCCAAGGTTGCAACTCCTTGTCGTACACTTCTCTGTCCTTCCCAGGTAGCCTTTACACAGTTGGAGAAGGGTTCGGTGCAATCTAAGATCTTAGCGATTGCTTGGTGGTAATTTGTTTGTTTGTAGAGAAGACCAATATCACAGGAATGAAACTCACACTCTATATGTACAGATATATTACAAATTTTCACGGTGTCACTTACACTGTTGACCACAATTATATTTACACAAAGAGCTGTCTGATGTTGATTGTCAATGTGTCTCAACTTATAATGATATGCACAGTATTAATATTTACACAATATAAGAAATGATCAAAGCAATGAAATAATGTATAGTCAGATGTTAAAAAAAAAACAGAAATGTGCAATCTTGAACTAAGCAGAACGGTGAACGGTAGTGAGGAATGAGATGAGCGAGCAGAGCAGGTGATAAGAGCGGTGAAAAATGGCGGTATCGACAAATTGGTGAATGACGGACAATGAGAGCATATAATGAGCAAATACAAGTGAGAAAGCAGTAAACAGGCAGGGCCGGCTTTGACTACGGTATTGACCTGTGTTCCAAGAAAACAAGTCGGTCAAAATGTCTCAAACAACGATGAGTGTGCGGCCTGAAGGGCGCACCCACTTCAATTTATAAACGTCACGGCCGACTAGATCGACAGTACCTTCGTGTCCGTATTACCGGTTCAAACCCTTAATACTAGGTTGAATGGTTCGCCCGAGCTTAGCCCAGGGCGTTCGACGCAACCCAATAAAAGAGGAAAATCCGGAAATAATGTCAATCCACTCCAAAATACTGTCGAGTATGACCAACCAAAATACAAGGCCGTGACGACAGAGCACTCCGTAAAACTAAAAGGAACTATCGGGAACGTTCCGCTAATTCAAACCCGAATCACCGTCTGTATCTTTTGCCCGTGCTTAGCCCAGAGCGTCGGATACAACTAGATAATTCGAGGATAACTCAGGTACAGTACCACCTTAATTCAACCCCTATGGGAGGGCAATCGAACAAAGGTTGTAGGCAATGTCCCTTACAACGTTCCCGAAAGCAATCCACAAATGACCTGCCAAAATATTACGCTAGTGCTCCGAATTACAGAATGAACAAACCGTCTATTTCAGGAACGTCTCGTTAATTCAGACTCGAATCACAGCCTGTATCTTTCGCCCGTGCTTAGCCCAGAGCGTCGGACACAAACAGAAAATTCGAGGAATAACTTGGGTCCAGTACCACCTCAATTCAACCCCTGGAGAGGGCAATTGAACTAAGGTTGCAGGTAATGTCCCCCACAACGTTCCCGAAAACACTACAAAAATTATCAGCTAAAATATAACGGCAGTATTCCAACACACGAAATGAATAAACCGGATATTTCAGAAACGTCTCGCTAATTCAAACTCGAATCACAGCCTGTATCTTTCGCCCGTGCTTAGCCCAGAGCGTCGGACACAACCAGATAATTCGAGGATAACTTGGGTTCAATACCACCTCAATTCAATCCCTATTGGAGGGCAATTGAACTAAGGTTGTAGGTAATGTCCCCCACAACGTTCCCGAAAACACCACAAAAATTATCAGCTAAAATATAACGGCAGCATTTCGACACACGAAACGAACAAATCGGATATTTCAGAAACGTCTCGCTAATTCAAACTGGAATCACAGCCTGTATCTTTCACCCGTGCTTAGCCCAGAGCGTCGGATACAACCAGATAATTCGAGGATAACTTGGGTCCAGTACCACCTCAATTCAACCCCTATTGGAGGGTATTTGAAGTAAGGTTGCAGGTAATGTCCCCCACAACGTTCCGAAAACACCACAAAAGTTAACCACCGGAATACCAAATAATGCAGTTACACTATTACCCGACTTGCATTGAACGGAAAATAGAAATGGAACACAGGAAAATATACAGAAATCAAACGGAAAGCCGATTAAAGCCCAAAAGGTTCTTACCAAGTAAAACACCACTTTCACTCACTGCCTTTACGGTAAGAGAAATAACTCGAGTCTACTTAAACTCAGAAAAGAACTGAATTTCGAAGACAAATGTAAAAATCTTGGTTTTTTCGAAAAATACTCGGAAGAAAGCGACTGTATAGCTCGAAATACTCTCAAAAAGTTGCCCATTCCGCCTGGACAAGTCCTTTTATAACTTCGGAAAAGTGGGGATGTCACATGTCCAAAATTTCGAGAAATTTCCTAGAGTAGGATGTTTTACGGTTCCCTGATTGGTTCATTCAAATTCCTTTGTTGAAGTGTGTGAGTAGTCCATTATCCGCCATTATTTATAGGCGTTTGTTTACGTTTTTCGGTGTTTATTAGTGGTTTATTCCTTGGAATTTTATTTATTTTGGGGTTACATCAGTTCATAACAGGTAAGCCAAAAGGCCTGTTTATAATTGTCCTCTAATATATTTGTTTTACCTGATGATACTTACCTCTGGTTCAAAAAAAGTTTTGCATTTCATGTTCGAGGTTATGTTAATTTGATTTTGATTTTTCTCCAAGAAGTTTAATATTTTTAAGTTCGTTTCTAAGCTAATCTCACTATTTTTTCAGCTGAAATCATGCCATTTCATTGCTCTGTTCCCAAATGCAGGGGCAATTATACAGGGGGACCAAAAGTAGCAGTCTTTGGGTTCCCCAAAGACGAGCAACTCGAGAAAACTTGGTAAAACGCAATAAAAAGGAAAGATTTCGTTCCCAGTAACAGCAGTAAGGTATTAATTATTGAAAATTAAACTGTTTTGCCTGACACTGAGAAGTTACTTATTTCTAGGTTTGCGAACTACATTTCCAAACAGAATTTATTGAAGGATCTACAAGTTACATACATGAAGTCACAGGTCAAAAAGTCGAAATCCCATTGAAGTTTCCTAGGTTAAAAATAGGTAAGTAATTTGTTTTGTACTTGCTACTATTTACTATGGCACATTATACATCTTTTTGTTCCTTTGCTTGTATGGACTTTGGATATGGGGGATTAGACTAGTAGAAATATGCACCTTAACGTAAAATGATTATTCAGATGGCCTTCTAGTTATCTTTTACCATTTGTTTTAGGAGCGATACCAACGAAATTGCCAGGTTGTCCGGCCTACTTAAGCAGATCAGATGTTCATACCAGAGTTTCTCCTCAATCCAAGCGATCTAAAGTAGAATGTCGAGATCTTGAGAAAGCCATTGCCGAGAGTATCGAATCATCTTCAGCATATAAATCAGCCGTGTCATTTGCAACTTTCACAAAAGTGTCTGCTCCGAAAGGTTGGATGAAAGCCAAAGGAGAAAAAAACCTGTGTTTTTTTATTTGGACGAGTCATCAGAAATTCCAGTTGTGAAAATTGAGTGAAAAGTGTATGTGTCTGAAGACTTAAGTGTTAATGTACTATTTAACAATATTAAGGCAAAAAAACCGGCATGTGATGATGTGGACTTAATATTGCCAGTGCTTGTTACAGACATAACTTTTTTGGACAAAATTTTGTGCTATAGTGTCTTAATAGCATTAGTCAAAAGAGTGGTGACAAAATTAAGGCAAAACTTGGTTTTATATATGACATTTTGGAGGATCTTTCTGAACAGATGGAAAATAGTCAAGAGAATAGTAGTAGTGATGCAATAAAATTTATACAAGAACAAATTCAGCTTTCCACCATTGAGGCAAAAACCAGATATAGATATTCATGTGAAATGATGCTATTTTCTTGCTTGTTGTTTCAAATATCTCCACATGCTTATAAATTTTTAAGAGGATCTGGTAAGCTGACCCTTCCGTCCCCACGAACTATTCAAACAATTTGCGCAAAATTTAATACAGATCCAAGATATGAACAAAGTGACGAACATTTCTTACAATACATAAAAAACAAGTTTTATTTATTAGACAGTAATGACAAAATTGTTTCGTTAATGGTAGATGAGATACATATAAACCCTAATTTGGACTACAAGTGAGGAAATATTATTGGAGGCTCGAACAATTCTACGGAACGTGCAACAAGTGCTCATACTTTTATGTTGAACAGTGTTCGTTCAAAATACTCTGATGTGGCTCATATTTTACCTGCACATACAATTAAAGGTGAGGATCTCTATACGATCATTAAAAAAGTGATTGTGGGACTAGAGAAAATTGGGTTTGAAGTTATTTCTGTGGTAACAGATAACAATGCACTAAACAAAAAAGCGATGTCTTTTTTTGTTACACCTCCTCAAATAATGATTGCATATGCCAATCCTGTAGACACAAGCAGACCATTGTTTTATGTTATTGACCCAGTACACACCTTAAAAAATGTTAGAAACAATTAGATCAATATGAAACCAGAACAAATTTTCAATTTCCCAGACTTCCTTGGTAACAAAATGAGAGTAGCTGCTTTTGGTGCATTAAAAGAAATGCATATGCGTGAAAACGGTCAATTAATAAAATATGGACATACTTTGTCATTAAAAGCTCTGTATCCTTCTTCCATTGAAAGACAAAATGTGAAATTAGTTTTGCAAGTATTCAATGACAGCATTGTAGCAGCTCTGGAACAACTAGGACCCAAAGTATGTTTGTCGTCTTATAAGGATACCTCAGTTTTTGTAGCATTAATTGCCAAATGGTGGTATATAGTTCATGTGAAAACACCCCTTAAAGGACAGAGACTACGAAACCCCTTCAAAGAACCAGTAACTATTAATTCCCAACACATTTTTGACTTTCTTCACAATGTTCTGACTTGGTTGGAAAAATGGAAACAAAGTGAAGGGCAGAAGTTAACAAAAGAAACGCATGATGCCATCTACCACACAACAAGTGCTTTAATTAAAATTTCTCGATACTGTTTGGATATTAAAAATTTCAATTATTTACTGTTGGGAAAATTTCAAACTGATAAACTTGAGGAAATATAAAATATTATAGAGCTCACCTTTAATCAAGATGTCTCAACTTTAGATCAGAACAGAACTCCTCTTATCCCAAAAAATAAAATTATTGTAAACAATCAGAGCCACGCATCACTAAGAAACTCAATTATGACTCAAGAATTTTCACTTCATAAAATTCATCCTACTGAAAAACAACTACCCAATGTCGTTGATTAATGAAATAATAGTACCCATACCTTAAAAGAGCCAGGTTATACAAACAGACCTCCAAAAGAAATGAATTACAAATCCCTTCTGGGAATAAAACCTGGATTTTTGTAGATACTGTGACGAGTACGGCCCTGTCTGTGCGAGAGTGTTCCAGAAAACTTCAGACGGCTGTGCGTCATTTGCCTGTGACGTGAGCACTCTGGTAAATTCTAGCAACCGCTAGAAGTTCCACGTTATATATAAGGCCAGGCGCGGAGCAGCACATGGACAGCAGTCCAGCGTCCAGCAGCCATCGAGTCGACATCGGGAGAACACCACAGAAGTGCGCATGCGTTGAGTCCAGATCTTGTATCGTTGGTTCCGCAATAGGCTGTTAGTGAACGAACATGGCGACTTATAAAATAGTGCAAAGAAATGAGAGCCTTGACAGGCTTAGTGCTAGTCAGGTTCAAGAAGTGATGAGCTATCTCAGTGTACGATTGAGTGAAATTGTAAATGGTGAAAAATGAAAAAAAAAATGTTTTCAATAGAGCTATCGCAGTAGTGATCTGTGCGCATATAGTGATCGGCCCCAGCGGGGCCCCTAGCGAGGCTAGGGGGCCCCGCATAGGTGGATCTGTGCGCTACGCTGAACCACATAATTCCTCGCCTACTTGGTATCGTAGCTAAACTGAACCAGTTACGCAAAATCCGACTGCAGATTCGTAATCTACGTGTCCGAATCCATAAGAAATGATGTGCATATCGTCATAGCTTAAAAAAAAATTCTTACCCCCACTCCTTCGAAAAAAAATTTTTTTTTCAAACATCGTCGACCTTGGTATCGTTTCCTATTAAATCGAGGTCGTAGATCACGAATATGGCATTAGAAATCGTCCCGTTTATATAATTCCTCGCCTACTTGGTATCGTAGCTAAACTGAACCAGTTACGCAAAATCCGATTGCAGATTCGTAATCTACGTGTCCGAATCCATAAGAAATGATGTGCATATCGTCATAGCTCAAAAAAAAATTCTTACCCCCACTCCTTCGAAAAAAATTTTTTTTTTCAAACATCTTCGACCTTGGTATCGTTTCCTATTAAATCGAGGTCGTAGATCACTAATATGGCATTAGAAATCGTCCCGTTTGTATAATTCCTCGTCCACTTGGTATAGTATCTAAACTGAACCAGTTACGCAAAATCCGATTGTAGATTCGTAATCTACGTGTCCGAATCCATAAGAAATGATGTGCATATCGTCATAGCTTAAAAAAAATTCTTACCCCCACTCCTTCCAAAAAAAATTTTTTTTTCAAACATCGTCGACCTTGGTATCGTTTCCTATTAAATCGAGGTCGTAGATCACGAATATGGCATTAGAAATCGTCCCGTTTATAAACTATCCATTATCGCTATCTGAGGAAATTGATCTTTCACTAAAAAAATCTACATAGGTGTATCCGTGCGCTACCCTGAACCACATAAGTCCTTATTAAGATCACGTTCGCATACTTCATTTAGTTTATTAGCGAATGTCAATCAGAAATCATTAATAAAAAAAAAATTGCATCCGTAGACAATAAAATAAACGTTGAACAAGTGTTAAGGGTTATCAAATGTTTAAAATTAATATTATGTCATTATGTGAATCAGTAATGATTGGTAGCACCTTAATAGTTTTTTCAAAATAAAATTAATACAGAAATATCATATTTATATGTTTATATCTATTCGAATTGTTATATATCATGTAATCAAGGTGTAGGTCACTAGTGAATGTATATTATGAAATTTTATTTATTAGCGAAATATTTTTTATTTGGTTTCTTATATTCACGAATTTATCTCAATTTAATAGATATATGCAACGGTTTCATAATTAACTTAACTAGTGACCTATTGTTCGTATATTTTGAAAACGAACTATAATCAAAATAATATTTTCACATTACATTTCAAATCGAATGAACGAAAATTGAAGAAAAATGCTTTAAAATGAAGAAAATATCTTTCAAAAATTCCCAAAATATTCTTCAAAATAGCGAAGATGGGAATATCACCCTTAAAGACGTTTTATTGCTCTACTGATAGCCCTGGGGTGCCACATCTGGCGGGTAGAAAGGAGGTTGTTCTTGTCGCAAGCCTTTGTCTGCATTTTTACGTGGGTAAATTATTCATCTTTTGGAAAAGCCTACCGTTATTTTGGTTTTTTTTTTCAGTTATGGAAGTAGAGAATATTTCTTACGCAAGCATTCTTGTACACTGTGCCGTAGAAGTTAGACCTTCGTCAGCAGACACAAGCCGAGCAAGTACCGAAAGTTTAGAAAGTGATATCAGTGATTTTTATATTGGGTAAGAATAGCAAAATAGAAAAGTATATATAGCATTAAAAATATTTCGACTGTTTCAGAAATATAGAAAATATAGGTCATTTACTTCCGCAACAGCCTACACGTAGAAAGAAGTGGTGCTGTGTAATTTTGTAAAAGTAAGTAAATTATAATCGACTAATTATTAAAACAGTAGCACTATTAGGCGTAACTAATTAAACTGAACATTTCCAGGTATTGTGATAACGATCTGTTCTTTGTGGCTAAAGAATCTACCTGAATTTGAAAAAGTGGTGAGTCCAAGTTATTTTATCTGTATAATTATTTTAGCAAATCGTTACGGAAATTGACTTTTAATTATTGTAGAAAGAACACGAAATGACAATAGATTTTTTCATTATTTGATCTTGTGTCGAGCAGAGAAGACGTGGTGCATAAGTTATAACGCTTGTTGAATAAAATCAAAGTGCTGTGTAATATCTAGACGTTGGTAAATATTTTTTTAATTATGGATTATCAGGAATGGCTTAGTGATATAGATCCGGATAATGAAATGCCAGATTTAAACCGCGAAAAATTTAAGTATTCTCAATTTCATAATAGTGATAGGATATTTTTGGCATGTTTCTGTATACAGAATATGTGCGATCCTGTCGAGATAAGTTTAATGATATCGCGAGTCAATCCCAATTTCACTTTAGAAAAGCGGGAATTATTTTTGCGCCTACACGGTCACCTAATTAGAAATTCTTCAAAATTTTGTAATTATTACGCATATGATTGTTGCTCAAAAAAAGTTTTAGATTTAAATAAACACGAACGGCATACGGACTTATATATTCCTCAGCCGAACGAAATACCTTTAGTAAGTATAATGACGGATCAAAATTTACCTCAGCGGCTCATTCAAATTCCAAATAATTATGACGATTGGATTAGAAAATTTGACGAATACAGATTAATGCCTGAATTGATGAAGGATAAAGTTAGAAATTCTCCCTTAACAAACGTGGATCGATGTTTTATGGCTACGTTTTGTATTCAAAATTCATACGAACCAGGTAGTTTTTGGAACATGATGAAAACGGTTAATAAAAATTGTACGGAACAGCGACGGTATGAATTTTTACAATGTCATACCTATATTAAAAGTAACAATACCAAACATTGTATATATTACGCTTTCGACATGAGAAGGGGTAGAGTTTTGGATTTAAATAAGCACGTGAGACACGCCGAAGGAGATGCTCCAATAACGGATATAACTACGGAAAGATATAATCAGGCCATATCAAGTTCTACCCCTAACAAAAAAAATCCGGAAATTCAAGACGAAACAACAAATAAACGAATATTTGCTGATACGCGTGCGCCGGGAAGTAGCTTTAGTAAGAAGCCTAAGATTAAACTTGATTTTACAACTACGAAAAAATAATGTTTCAATAAATTATTAATAATAAATTTAAAAAGTACCTATACAAGTAGAAATTTCAAGTTCATTAAGTAAAATCATTCCTTTGAAGTAATTAAACAAACATATTAAATCACTGGGTAAATTCAAAATTTCGAAACCAATTGCTAGAAAAAAACGTTATTCGAAAATTATTAACTAAGGCTAAGAAATATAAGAAAGAAGTTTTCTTAAGTAAGAGAGGGGATGGTAAAGTCAAATATTGAGTCATAACGCCATTCCAACTGTCCATATTCAAAGAATAGTTATACTCCATTCACTTTTATAATGTAGCCCGGTTGGCCATGACATCCTGACAGATTTCACCGTGTATATTTTGAAATTGTTAGGTTATGGTCATTTTCCTGTCAGATAACTATGCAACGTTGTCCTCTCTACATAGAGGTCGTAGTAATTACTTATTTTTCAAATGTCAATCTACATTGATAAAGTAATGAATTTGAGAAAATATTATTTGAATTCGATAATTCCAAAGACCTGGCGAATGTTGAAGAAACTTTTGTCTCTGTTAATACTGGAAATATTTCACGTATATAAACATGGTTGAGAGATTTAGTTATGCTATTTTCTTGTAAGGAAATCAAGAATCGGGTTTTTCAAAAATAAAGTCTTCAGTTCAGTCTTTTTGGGTGCACCAATAGAAGGATATTCTTTGTCGTCTCTTTCACTTAAAATCTTCCTTATTGTGTTGATGTGCAGCTAAAAAATAAATATCTATTCATATAAAATATAATTCCTTGGTTTTCACTTACATACGTCGAAAATGTTGCATAGCTTGTGTTGAATTATTGATTCCGAATTATCAGGGTTACTATCAGAAAAAGCCGATTTCAATTCTACATAGCACTTCCTGATACTTTTCCTCTGCTTCTTCAAAACTACCTTCGGCATTTTTATTAGTTTGCAAGCGTTATTATGCTGAGATTTAGAAATCTAGAATCGATTGATATTGATAATAGTAGAAATTGAAATTTGGCAACGTCTTTTGACATTGCCGATATTTCATGAGTGCCAACCTGCGTCAGTTTTAAGGGAAAAAACTTGATAAACCTAAATCATGGCCAACCGGGCTACATTATAAAAGTGAATGGAGTATACCTGCTGAAAGTTTTGAGGTGAGAAGTTTAAAGTGTAAAGTGAATTAAATCATCCATAACAACGTAAGTATAAACAAAATAAATGTCTCAAACTATATGAAATGTTTAAATATTGCTACAAATAAATCGAAATATAAATGTAATATAATATTTTTGTTATATATTAGGAGAACATGGCGTCATCGAGTAATAATGGTGTTAATGTACAGAATGTCGAAATATCCACGAGGGCAAGAAGGGTCAGATCCGGAGCAGTCAGCCGTTCAGCAGCTGCATCAAGTACATCAGCAGGAAGATCAACGTCGAAGAAAGGTAAGAATAAATAATATTTATAAATATCGTAATAAAATATTCGCAAATATATTATACTAGGGCAAGTAACTAATTCGAAATTTATTTATTACAGCCAAGCAGTACTTCATTACTGTGTCATTGCCGGATAACATACCGGCAGGAGTGAATCCTCGAAGGGTTTTCCGCAGGAAATTGGAGGAAGAACTTAGGAGTCTCTCACAGGACGAGTCGTCAGAGGAGGCACCAACCATAACCTCCTATTGTATAGGTTTGGAGCCATACGAAGTAACTAACGAGGAGGAAGATTCAGATGCAGAGTATGTATCAAACTATACAGAGACAGGTGAAATAATATATCCTAGTACATCTTCTGCCGACACGTCCGTATCTAGTCAAGCCAAATTTCACTTACACGCGTTTACTCAAACTAGCCGAAATATAGAATTCGATAAAATGCGGGAAATAGTCACTACTATGGACGAAGGTGCATGGGCCGGAGGGGTAGATGTTCAGGCGGTAACTTCTAAAAATAAAGTGATAAAATATATCACGAAATTTGATACGAAGCCACTTAGTAATATGTCAACATCGTCTTTTGCTTTTCAATATCATTTATTTGTTTGGGCGTCTAAAAATTATGATAAGCCCTTCGACTCCACTGATCCCTTCGTAATTGCAAATAGACATCAGATGAACTTTTTAGTTACTTATTTAGCTGATTACTCGCGAAAAATGCAATGTTCCTCCGTTCCCAGTATAGAGCCATTGTTACTTACTTATAATTGTCCGTGGACCATCGAGGTCACGGATTGGTTTAATAGGAAAATTACGAGTTACCGACATAAGGACCCCCAATTATATCTTTGGGGAGACAGTAATATGGGGAAAACCCATTTTATCGAAAATGTTTTGTTGGGAACGGAAAAGGCTCCTCGCATATATTATGCTGAAAGGTCAAAATGGGCTTTTTCCATGCTTAATGATTCACTACATGAATTAATAATTTTCGAAGAAGCGGATCTTAGCAACTTTAACCACGGTATACTTAAACGTTTATTAGAGGGTTCGTCTTTTCCCGCCGAAGTTAAATATGGAAATCAAAAGTGTGTTACATGGAAAAAGCCCGTTATATTCGTTTCAAATTATTCGCCACAGCAACAATGTCTTGACCAGGCGTTGTTGAATCGGTTGAAGGTAGTATATGCGAACGAGCCATACAATATTAATTATACTCAGACCCATGTAGCAACAGTAAATGTAGTAAATACGAATTCAAGTATTTCTAGTCTCAGTAATTCAAGCATACTGAGTGATACCAGTGATAACGTTAGCATCAGCTCATCAAGTTCTTCGATACCCTTAACACGATTAAGACCTAACGTTAGAAGACGTTAATTAGTGAATATGTGAATAATCAATTCCGGACAAAAGTATAATTAAAGTTAAACCGATCCCATCAAAACGTTAGTTTGAGTAAACTAGACAAAATAATTTAGATATGTAAATACCCAGTATAGAGCCATTTTTAATAACTAATCGCCACATCAACAATCTCTTGACCAGGCGCTGTTAAATTGGTCGGAGGTAGTATAAGCTGACGAGTTATACTGTATAAATTATTCTTAGACTCATATAGCAACAATAAATACAAATTCAAGTGTTTCTAGTCAGAGTAAGTTGGGCATACCTAGTGATACATTTGATAACGCAAGCATTAGCTCAACAAATTCATCGATACCTTTAACACGATTAAGACCTAACGTTAGAAGACGTTAATGAATGAATATATAATAAATCAATATCCGGACAATAGTATAATTAAAGTTAATCCGCTCCCGTCAAAACATTAGCGTTAGTCGAGTAAACTAGAGAAAATAATCTGAATATGTAAATATTAAAACAAGTAATGTTAGAATAATGCGAATATGTAAATTTGAAACTAAACAGTTTCCGAATATTTAAATAATATCTATACCAACATAACAATAACGTTAGTATTGATAAGCCAGAGAAAATAATGTGAATATGAAAATATGTGAATAAGTAAATAAACCT
Source organism: Myrrha octodecimguttata (assembly GCA_958510865.1). Classification (NCBI taxonomy): domain Eukaryota; kingdom Metazoa; phylum Arthropoda; class Insecta; order Coleoptera; family Coccinellidae; genus Myrrha; species Myrrha octodecimguttata. The sequence continues at coordinate 13,750,776 of OY294062.1, forward strand.
TATATATTGTAATAAAGATGTTAATATTCAATGGAATTTTTAATATGTCTTGAAATATAACTTTTATCCATTTCATTATTACAGATTTATAAAATATCGCAACAAATCCGCAATATTTTCCAAATCGAACCAGTTACGCAAAATCCGATGATAGATTCGTAATCTACGTGTCCGAATCCATAAGAAATGATGTGCATATCACATAGCTTAAAAAAAATTCTTACCCCCACTCCTTCGAAAAAAATTTTTTTTTTCAAACATCTTCGACCTTGGTATCGTTTCCTATTAAATCGAGGTCGTAGATGACGAATATGGCATTAGGAATCGTCCAGATACAACCGTTAATAAAATATGTCGAAAAGATTGAAAATTTTTCGAAAATTTCTCAACAAATCCGAAATAGTTTCTAAATCGAATCAGTTACGCAAAATCCGATGATATATTCGTAATCTACGTGTCCGAATTCATAAGACATGATGTGCATATCGTCATAGATTAAAAAAAAAAAATTCGCATAGAACCGCGCATATTCTTACCCCCCCTCCTTCCAAAAAAAATTTTTTTTTCAAACATCGTCGACCTTGGTATCGTTTCCTATTAAATCGAGGTCGTAGATCACGAATATGGCATTAGAAATCGTCCAGTGACAACCGTTTAGAAATTATCTATTATCGCTATTTTCAAATTTTACCAAAAATTTGGTCAATTACGAAAAGATTTATTGTCATATTTGCAAGCAATTAATTTTATAAATTTAATTTATCTTAGAAACATGTCTGACGGCAAATATAGTGAGTTCCTTAATGACCTTAATTGTGACGGGAAATTACCGAGAGATGTTATTATTCTTTTTTCGATGGGGATGATGCGATATAAGGAAAGAGTCATGTTGGCAACCTTATGTCTGCAAAACCACCTGTGTCCCACATACGTTTGGACGTGCATCGGAACCCATAATAGAAACTGTACAGAGCCAAGGCGGCAGTTGTTTATGGAACTGTATAATTCTATTAAAGGTTGTGCGGAAAGCAAGTGTCACTACGTGGCGTATGACATTTATTCAGGTCAATTTCTTGACCTGAATAAACATCGTCCGCACGGAGTAGCCGATAGGACGTTTGCTATCGAGGAATCCCCCGCCCCGATAGCAAAAAGACAGTCACCAGTTGTTTTCTCCACCCCCGTGAAAAAACCACGGGCTGAGGCATATTAAACGTTGGAACCAGGTGCTTTTGGGCAAGAAGGAGCCGGTGGTTCAAGAATTTTAGAGCATGAAGTCACACTAGACGAGATTAAGGCGTTTGTGGCTGAAGTAGAACATTCACAGGGGGATGAAAATTAAGGCATGTTTCAATTTACGAAATAATCGTTCTATGATCGTTCATGGACCGTCAGGATTCTGCGCAATGTATAAAAATTTTATTCATAGCGCTGAATCCTGACGATTCATAGACGGTCATTGAACGGTTATTTCGTGAATTGGAACAAACCTTTATACTCATCCCGGACGTCTTGTTCGGCTAGTGATGGCTTCTAGGTCCCCCAAAAAAAAATAGTAATAGTAAATCAGGTAATGACTGTCATGATTATGGTCAGGTAGGGAGGGAGGGCCATGATGACGAAAGAATAGCAGGTTCATAGATGAAAGAAAAAGAGTCATATATAAATAAATCGGAACCATAATATGAAATTTCAGAAGATGTCATCTAGAAGAGAGTGCTTAGATTGCAGCACTGATGAGGATTTGGGGTACCATATGACTAGGTACTTCAAGGGTAAATTTCGTCCGAAAACCTATGTAAGATTACTTATAATAGTGATACATAAGTTAATCACACAAGGAGAATTCTATCGGGAGTCTATGTTTGAGAAGTTAAATAAACAAGATAACATAAAGACGGTCCTGAAGAGTCTAGGAGGGAAACAGGAATCATTCACCTCGGTCCATGTACAGAAGTACAAATATTTTTCGAATATACACTTCGATCTATTATTTGAAATGGCCAGTCAGTACGATACTTTCGAGTCATACCTGGTACACTTAAATGATAGGGAGTTAGGATCTGTTAATTTCAAACTTCTCTTAGCTAAGTTTGAAATTAATCACGACGGAGATATAAGGGAATCCATCAAATTGAAGACTAGAAGTGATCGGTCCTATTCTCCCGTCATGTTAAGTCAGTACAGGCATGGAAGGCGGCGAGATGACCAGCAAGCCAGTATGTCGAAAGTATCAGGTAAAAATGAAAACTAAGATAATATTATGGAATAATAATTAAAACTTAAATTAAAAATTATAGGCATATAATATCTCTCGTACAGACCAGGAGGGCCGAGGACTAGGACCAGAAAACAAAATGAAATAGGTAAATAATTTAAAAGATAAATATTATATACGGCAGCGACATCTATCGAACGGCAAGTAGCATAAACAATATAAATAATTAATTAAAAGTATTATATTCCACAATATTATAAACCGAATTGAATTTAACACAAATATACGAGGGCAATTCATAAACTAACCTCCGATTGGTCACAGTGCGGGTAGTGGGGGGAGTAGCGCGCCATCTGTGCATTCACGCGCTCAGCCAGGTCAGTCGGCATCAAGCCGTAGTCGAGAGAACATCGTACCTGCGCTAGTTTAGTTTTTGTGGCAGTTTGAAAAGTGTGCTGCAATAGAAAATCCCGCCAAATGTGAAGTGCGTGCTGTTATACGGTTTTTTACAGCCAAAGGATACTCTGCAGCAGCTATTCATCGTGAGCTTTGTGCCTTGTACGGACCAAAAGTTATGAGTGAAGGAGTTGTCCGTGAATGGGTACGTTTATTTAAAAGTGGACGAGAAAACGTTCATGATGAAGAGAGGAGTGGTAGACCATCCTTGGTGACTGACGAACTCGTTCAGACAGTTGATGCAAAAGTTCGTGAAAATCGACGTTTCACAATGGCGGAGTTGTCTACTGATTTTCCACAGATTTCTAAGACTCTTTTGTACGAGATAGTGACAGCAAGATTGGGTTACCGTAAGTACTGTGCACGATGGGTGCCCAAAATTCTTACCGACCACCACAAAACTCAAAGAATGGCCTCTGCATTAGACTTTCTGTCACGTTATGCGGACGAAGGAGAACCTTTGTTAAACAGAATCGTGACCGGTGACGAAACCTGGATTAAGTACGTGAACCCTGAGACAAAAGAACAATCAAAGATGTGGGCACATTCAGATTCGCCTACCAAACCAAAAAAAGCCCGGCAAGATTTGTCTGCCAGAAAACTGATGGCAACGGTGTTTTGGGATGACAAAGGGGTGTTGTTGGTTGAATTCATGGAACGTGGGACGACCATTAATCAAGACGTGTACTGTGAAACACTAAAAACATTACGACGGGCTATACAGAACAAACGCCGTGGTATGCTGACTTCCGGTATCGTTTTTTGCAGGATAACGCCCGTCCTCACTCTGCTCGCAGAACAACAGCCCAACAACAGCCCTTCTTGAGTCCTTCAAGGGGGACGTTTTCAACCATCCACCTTACAGCCCAGATCTGGCGCCAAGCGATTATCACCTCTTCATGCATATGAAGAAATGGCTCGGGTCCCAGCGGTTTGATGACGACGAAGAGCTCAAAGATGCGGTCACAGGCTGGCTCAAGGCACAACCGGGTGATTTTTATGCAGAAGGAATTTCAAAGCTTGTGAAGAGATACGATAAGTGCCTCAATCGTTATGGAGACTATGTCGAAAAATAGTGCAAAGATGTAGTTGTAAGATGTATATATTAAAATATTTTTACTTAACTTGGTGTATTTTTTTCAATCAACCGGAGGTTAGATTCTGAATTGCCCTCGTACTATCAGACTATATAAAAAATAATATTTCGTCGCAAATAAATTAAAATGAAATTAATTATATACGGTAGTGACATCTATCGAAACGGGAAGTATCATAAACAATAATAATAATTAATTAGTGATATTTTATCCCATATAAAAATGAACCGAATTAAATATCATACATATATACTATCAGACTATATAAAAATAATATTTCTTCGCATATAAAAATAAATTATTATAATTATATCAATTATTCATAGATACTATGGCCAAAAATTGGTACAATGAATTTATAAAATTTGATGTAAAAATCGACTTCGATGATGAAGAGTGGATTTTAAATTCTTTTCCGTTTAGTGTCCGTTGGTTCTGGTTGAACTTCCCCTCTTCATTTCTGCTATAACCTCCCGTTTGAAAAATCTTTCGGTGAGTACTATGTTATATTAATAATTTTCAATTATCTTATCGATCGCAAATATTATTTAGTAAAAATATACATGAGAGGCAAAATATTATAATTATAATGTTCATTAATAAAATATTTCCTTCCAGAAATAATCATGCATAAGTGTAAATTGTGTAAAACAGAGAGGGACCTAGAATATCACATGGGTAAACTACTTCATGCGAGGGTTAAAGGAAGAATCTTTATGAAGGTGGTGATCGAGCTCGTGTATCATATGTCTCAAGAGGGAAAGGATCATTTAGAAATACTTGGCATCCTGAATAATGCTGCTACCATTAAGGCTGTCATAAGGTCCTACTCCCCAAATAGGGAGTTCATCCCTCCGAAGAAGGTGCAGAAATTTAAAATATTTGTAACCAGTCACATGGCAGTACTGATGGTAATGGCGAGGAATTATTCTCGTATTCCTTCAAGTTGGACGTCTTTCCACCACGTGGAAATTACGAGAACGCCACTTGAAGAAGTGTTCGAATTCAACGATTTCGAGGCCCTAATGGGACGGTTGAATCACTGTGTCGCAGTGGTAGCCTCGCCATCACGTAAGTATAACAATTAAATATATCAAATGTAGGCATAATGAAATTATTGAAAACTTACAGCATCAACATCCTCATCGTCTAATAGCAGTAGCAGCAATATAAATGGAGACACTCAAGAACCCGAAGAGGATCTGGAACAGTCTACACGTAAGTAAAATAATTTAATTTATCATATGTAGGTATAATGAAATTATCGAAATCTTACAGTATCAACATTTCTACCTACACGAAGCAGTTCCCGGATAGGTCACCACCTTCAAGATTCAGATGATAATTCTACTTGTAAGTACAATCTAAATCGAATTTATAAAGAGTTTTCGTTATATTATTATATACTTATAGAAATTTAATTACAATTTAATCTTACAGCTCGTGATACAGGAATATTCTTAAGAAACCACACCGATGACCACACCGATGAAAGAGGAGTGTCTGATGGTAAGTATTAGAATTGTATAAATATTTGCTCAAACTTTACTATATACTTATATAAACTAATATAAAATTTCTATCCACAGGTATGTGCACCAGATATGAATTTCGTACCCCATCAGAAGATATTATTGTGCAAGTCTCCGTCGAGGTAAATTCACCAGTATCTTCAGTCACTCAAAGCTCTCCAAGACTTTCAGCCACTCAAACAATACAAGAACCTTCAGTCACCCATATTACCCCAGTATCATTAGACACTACGGAGCAGCTCACCCAGGCAAAGGATAACGAACCTCGTCCAAGACCTTCAGTCACTCAAAGCTCTCCAAGACCTTTAGCCACTCAAATAATACAAGGACCTTCAGTCACCCATATTACCCCAGTATCATTAGACACTACGGAGCAGCTCACCCAGGCAAAGGATAAAGAACCTCGTCATTCCACTAGCCCTGATTCATCATCGGAATCAAGGACTCTTAGATCTAGAGGTAATATATATATAATATATATATATACTTACATCAAAGCAAGCTAGTAAGCCAAAAGATGATCCCCTACTGGCTGATACCAGTACGGATTTTCTAGAGCTCCGCATAACGCCGGCGCCGCGCTACGAACGCTTCAGCTTCTCCGCACACGGACTAATTCTCTTAGCACGCAACGTCTATTCAAAGATGTGTGATGCCAATGAGTTGGTTAAGAAGGAGTTGCCCGAGGCGCTGTGGTTATACTATATCATACAGCATTTCTGGATCAGAATTGTCTGTATCAACAAACATAAGGGTATAGTGACTGCAGATTCGCGACGCTTAGAACAAGCGTTTATGAACAAACAATTCCCAATCCCCTCGGCCATATCTGCATATCTAAGAGGCATAGGTGACGTCCAGGACCCCAACGGAAGCTATTTCCACCTGAGATCGAATATCTACCCCTCAACAGACGGCAGTTATGGAAGGATAAACGAGTGGACTCACAATTGCTACGAGTACTACCCGGCACCAGCTATCATCGTGCAAACTCTCCAGCACTTAGTACGAAACGGAGATGATGAGACGGCACCACGTGACTGGGACCTCAGCGAGGAATTGAGATTCAAGGGAACTGAACAACCAGAAGATGACGATGACGAAAGGTTCGATAGTGCACCAGGCTCCACCTGCCAAGGAAGGGACTTGACGCGTAAAGCGCATGATCCCCGTATGGTAGGAGCGGACGTCATGGTACTACGTTCCCGGACCATCAGGAAGAGCACCACCACACAAACACGTAGAGGTAGCACCGCATCGAGAAGTGGGGCAGCAGTATAACGAAGCGCTGCATCAACTTCATCTGCGCATGGAAACCAGGAAGCTAGCGAACAACAAGACGATATTGACGATCTAAGCTCGCTGGACGAACGGCAATCCAACTACCCAACTGTCAACTTACTTGGATGGCTGCCACTCCAAAACATCAAGCGAAGGCAGGTAACGGAACTGATCAAACTTGGTATATCAGAGAACGAATTTTCGCGAGAAGTGGATACTTTTCTGTTCAATAATCAGATAATGGAACATGTTTCCACCATCCTCCGACGTACCAACGTTGACTTAGACCTCGGACCACACAGATCTCTGGCAGGATCGTTGGCGAACATCGCCAAGACCGTACGAAGCGATAGGGCTCCTGTGAACATGGATAGGCAGTATGCCGATTCCCTCACAAGAGTAGAGTGCGCGTTCGCGTTAAATAATAAACTAATTAACGCGTCTCAGGCGTGTATGTATCGCATATATCGTGACGGAGTAGTCGTGGACGAAGTAGTGCGTCACCCATGGGCGTGCTATTCTTTCAACCGATACAGTGAAGTGCCACAAGAGTGGATTAACAATAGAAACCAGCTGTTCAACAACGGAACGGTTCGGCTATGGAATGCCGCTAGATTGGGCTCTCAATTAATGCCTTATTCTAACCTTGTGCATCACTTGATTCAGACACAGATTAAGAGTGAAGTTAAGCAGTAGTGAAAACTTCGACAGTACGCAACGCTCAAATTATATTATATTTCAGTATAATATATATCTAAAATAATTACTTCAAATAATAATTAAATTATTATGATTTCAGTTGTTATTTTGAATGATGTAAGTAAAAAAAAATGGAGGGGAAAAAGAAGATAAGTCATATCATCGGACACTACGTAGGAGCTTCACCAGGACCTTCAGTCACAAAAACTACACCTGGACCTTCAGTCACAGTAATTAACCAGGACCTTCAGTCACAGTAATTAACCAGGACCTTCAGTCACTTATATAACCCCAGTATCTTCAGACATTACGGAGCAGCTCACACAGGCAAAGTATAAAGAACCTTGTCAATCCACGAGCTCGATTCATAAGTGGAATCAAGGACTCTTAGATCTAGAGGTAATATAAAATATTTCAGTATAATATATATCGAAAATAATTACTTCAAATAATAATTAAATTATCATGATTTCAGTTGTTATTTTGAATGATGTAAGTAAAAAAAAATGTAGGGGAACCCCATATCACCCCAGGATCTACGGACACTACGGAGGAGCTCACACCAGGACTTTTAGTCACCCAAACTAAACCAGGACCTCAGTCGCCCAAACTACACCAGGGCTTTCAGTAATCGAAACCATACCAGGACATTCAGTCACCCATATTACCCAGGATCTTCAGACACTACTGAGGAGCTCACACGGTCAATTTATAAAGTACCTCAACAATCCATGAGTTCTGATTCATCAGTGGAATTAAGGTCTCTTAGATCTATAGGTAATATAAAATATTTTCAGCATAATATATATCTAAAATAATTTATTCAAATTTTTTTAAGTTTTTTTAACCAGTCACATGGGACTGTCTATTGTAATGGCGAGGAATTATTCCTTATTCTTTCAACATTGACTTCTTTTCACCACATGGAAATATTGAGAACGTTACTAGAAGAAGGGTTCGAATAGAACGATATCGAGGCCTTAATGGAACGGCTGAACTACAGAGTGAAGATAGAGCAAATTTGATGACGATTTCCATTTGATAAAGGATTCATTTTTTTCCAACTGAATTAACACAATGAAAAAATGTTCTGTCATGTTATCTACTCGTCTGTGAAGAATATATGCTCAATACTGCATATGTCGTATTATAGAAACTTGCGTTAGAAGTTTTCACTTGATGGTTATAGTAATTAAACAACAGACTAAAATATTCATCTTATTCAAAATTATTTATCATTTAATACATTACTTCTTTTTCAATGTTAATATAAAATTTTGGGTTCAGTTCTTGAAAGATACCTCCTGTTCATTAAGGTACTGTTTTTTTTTCGAAAAGTTATTTTGTTCAGAAATGATTTTATTTTGAATTATTGTTCTGTTTTTGAGCATCAACTTTAATGTTCCAGAATTGTGTTTTATTTAGTTTTTGGGATTGTATTTTATTTCATTTTTAGGATTGTATTTTATTTAATTTTTAGGATTGTATTTTATTTAATTTTTAGGATTGTATTTTATTTTCATTTTAGAGAATGGTTTATGGTTTGATTCCGAGAATTTTTCATTTTGTTTATATTTCTTTTATTTTATTTATTGTTTTTAAAAAAAGGTTTTTCACTTGCTTTCCTCACCACATATTCTTGATAATTCCTACATTTCTTTGACATTGGAACATATGCTATTATCTAGTTTATGCATCTAGGTACCATATAAACAAGGAAATAAGGTAAAATGTTTTTCCAAATTTCGAATACTCAACGTAACTTTCATTCACTGTATGGAAAACTGACATAAGGACTGTAGTGGCCTGTTGGCAAGTGGAGTAGACGCTACATAGCGCAGTTAAAGAAGGAACGTCGGACACAAACTTCAATAATAGAGGAGAACAATGAAAAAGAGTGGTCTTTGACCCAAATTTCAATAGAATATTTCGTGTGCGTCGGGAGATACTTCAGCTGACATTCTATAAGAACAGACTTGAATGTTGGAAACTTGTTATCGGATCCATAGTATTATCAACCACAAAGCCAGATAATCATTTATTAACGCATACATCAACCCATATATTTTAAATGAACGATTAGTATGTTTCTAATGATTTGTGTACGTATTTGATTGCAGCATCTTACGAAGAAGAAGAACGTAGATTAGAGAGACTTCAAAGTTCTTCTTCTGCCTAATTTTACCAATGAAGATTATTTAAATCTCATTCTACTTCATGGAGAATGTAATAAAGTTGTAGATAGAACGATTCCACTGTTCATTGAGAGGTTTCCTGACCGACCCAGACCAACGAGAGATACCATTAACAGAACCATGACAAACTTGAGAAATGTCGGATCTTTCGTTAAGAAAACTACACACAGAGAAAAAAGTGTAGTAGAAGATGAGAACAACGAAATTACAGTTCTTGCATATTTTCGTGTGAATCCTCAAAATTATCTCAAAGATGCCGAGATTGATCTGGGATTATCTCAATCGAGTGTTTGGAGAATATTAAAAAAACATAAAATGCACCCATATAAATTCAATAGGGTACAGCATTTGAAGGAAACTGATTTCGTCAGGGGAACAGAGTTTTGCGAAGCTATGATGATTCGATTTCAAGAGATTGAAAACTTTTTGGACTGTATAATTTGGACAGATGAATCTAAATTCACAAAGAATGGTTCTTTCAATAGGCATAACAGTTATTATTGGGATGAAGAGAACAACCACCACTTCAGACAATGGAACTTTCAAGAGACCTGGAGTTTCAATGTTTTTTGCGCCATCAAAAATAATGCAATTCTCGATGTTCACATTTATGATGGGACTTTAACTGGTAAGATAGAACACTAGACATATTGACTCAAATAATTGAGCCGCTAGTACAGAACCATAATGACTTGTGGTATCAACAAGATGGCGCGCCTCCACACAATTCACTCAATGTGTCAAATATCCTCTACAGGCTATTTGAAGATCGATGGTTGGCGAACAATGGTCCACATCTTTGGCCACCACGTTCTCCCGATTTAACTCCTTTAGACTATTATGTTTGGGGTAGGATAAAAAATATTGTCTACTCAACTCCCCTGACTGATAAAGAGGACTGCATAGAACGAGTCAGAAATGCGTTCAGGTTTGTTTAGATTTTCAGATTCATAGTTTTGAAACTCAATTTGGTTTTTAAACACTTTTGCAGATCTCTTCCTCCCGATGAAATAAGAAGAGCAACGCACGAAGCATTCCTGAGACGTATAAATAAATGTCTAGAAATTAACGGTCAAAACTTTGAGCATCTTCTCTAGTTATAACTGCGAGAGTTTGCCATGGTTCTCCTAATAGTAACTTGAAGTCGGTTTCAAGAAGGGGTGAAAAATCTACAGCATGGTTCAAATAACAGTTCCTGAAAATTTCATCTTTTTGGCGTGAAGGGAAAAGAAATAGCTGAAAATTCAAGACGAAAAACAGTTTTTTGTGAATAACTTAGAAAATACCCATTTTAGGGCAAGGGTGTGATGCATACACTCACATTATTTTTTAACGTAGATTCAATATCTGCCATAAAAAAATGGGGTTCTAATTTGAAAAAATTGATTTTTCACGATTTTGTCATCCCTAACTTTGAAAGCGATTTTTTCACCCCCTGTATCATGAATCGCGATTTCGATTTTTAAAGTGGATACATCAATCTTACATCTTGAAAAATCCCAAAAATGAAAATTTTCCATCCAAAAACCTCGAAGTTATTCTTGTTTCAGCGGAGCTCTATTTTCGATTTTTTTTTCGAATTTTCCCGCTCGGAGAGAATTTTTCAACCAAAACTGAAAAATGTTACATCAAAATAAATTGAAATTTTCTAAGGAATCTATTTCTGCAATAAAAAAATGGTGTTCTAATTTGAAAAACGGAAGTTGACGTCATTTCCGGAAAAACCGGAGGTGCTCATGCCTTGAAAATATTTTAGATTTCATCAGCATCGTGAAATACTTATAAGTGCTGAATTTCATGAAAATACGTTCAGTAGTTTCCCTTATAAATATGGGTGAGGTTCCTCGTGAAAGACCCTGTATACATAATATTGAAGTAACTATTGGGTAAAGCGGTCAAAAGATTATAAGAAAATATCGTTTTTTACTGCCAAGCTTTCGAATCTTTATTGGATTCTTTCTCAAGGCTAAAATTAAAATACAATACAAAAACAAAAAATGAAAATAAATTTAATATTCAATTTACGTCAAAGAATACACCAAATTTGTCATCCTGAATTCATTCAAAATAATTTAAATAAACTCAAACTAATTTTAATAGATAATTCATATCCTAAATGGTTCATTAATAAATTTTTATTCAATACTTCCATGATAAATTCAACTATCTCTCACAATGATAATATAACAAATGTTTCCTCCTCTCAAAATGTGAATCCACCCATTATTTATTTTCCTTTACCCTTTATTCCTGAACTTACTCATAAATTGAATAAAATTTTTTCAAGAAACAATAGTTTTGAGATTTGTTACAAACAAATATTGAAAATTGGAAATATATACTCTAAATTAAAAGATACTGATACACCAATGAAAAAATCTAGTGTAGTTTATAATATAAATTGTTTGGATTGTAACAAAAATTATATAGGACAAACTTCAACTGTTTGAAAAGAGAGAATTAATAGACATAAAAGCGATTGTAAGCTTGGAAAAAGAAGCTGTGCTCTCTCTGAACATTTTAATGATACCCTTCACAATATAGATTTTTCCAGTGTCAAAATTCTTGATAATGAAATTAACAACACTAAACGTAAATTCTCAGAAATGGTTGAAATTTTTCTCAATAGTAATTGTATGAACAAAAGAAAAGATATTGAAGATCTGAGCGTAATTTATTCCCAAATTCTATTCAATATGAAACAACATTAATCCAAAATTTATGTTAACATTCATAGAGTATTTTACCTCGATTTTCTGAAATATACATTAACAAGATAGCCAAATTTCACATTGACTTTTCAAGTCATCAAAATGACAATAATCAATAATTTCAAACAAAATTTCTTCAATTTCTCAGTATTTTTGTATTGAATATCATTTGCGGGTAAGTTTTCTATTATATTAACCATTTTTATATAGTTTCGTAATGTTTTTGTATTGTATTTTAGCCTTGAGAAAGAATCCAATAAAGATTCGAAAGCTTGGCAGTAAAAAACGATATTTTCTTATAATCTTTTGACCGCTTTACCCAATAGTTCCTTCAATTTTATACACTACGATCAAGAAACTTTGAATAATTTATATATACATATATAGTATTGTAAGGATAAGGGATGTCGATCAATGATTCGTGAGATATTTTCACTCTTTATTCATAAAGCCAAGCTTTCGAAACTGTTTAGTCTCTTCTTCAGGGCGACTGTGAAAAGCACACAACAAACATTAGATTAAAAAAAAAACAAAACAAACAAACAAGAACAGAAACTTACTGAATGCGAGGTTGATCTCAAAGTCTGCCAATCTTTTCGATTTTCCACAATTTCCCAAATTCCAACTGATACAAAACATATACTCCATTCACTTTTATAAAGTAGCTCAGTTGGCCATGACATCCTGACAGATTTCACCGTGTATAGTTTGGAAATGTTAGGTTATAGTCATTTTCCTGTCAGATAACTACACAACGTTGTCCTCTCTACGAAGAGGTCGTAGTAATTACTTATTTTTCAAAATGTGAATCTACATTGGGAAAGTAATGAATTTGAGAAAATATTATGTGAATTCAATCATTCCAAAGACCTGGCGAATGTTGAAGAAACTTTTTTCTCTGTTAATTGGAAATATTTCACGTTTGTAAACATGGTTGGAAGATTCAGTAATGCTTTATTCTTGTACGGAAATCAAGAATCAAGTGTTTTGGAATTTTACTGAAAAATGATGGATAGAGTAGTCCGTTATTTCGAATTCCCTACTTTTCTAAATTCTCAAGAAATACGCCTACAGAAGTCATTCAAATACCTTTTTGCACAACTTGAAATATTCCAGTATGAAAATGTATTAGTACTTCGAAAAGTGTGTCACAGTTAACCTCAAAAGAACTAACTCCATTCACAAAGGTCTTTGGAATCTACGTGAATGATACATACACTGGATTGGGATCAACATATTTCTAAACTGGGATGCAGCTAAGCTTCAGTCTGTTATCTTTGGGTGTAATGACAAGATATCTGGATAAATTCTCCATGAAAACTACCTATCATGCAGTACTAGAGTCAAAAGCAAGATATGGAATTATGTTTTATGGTCATACTTTGAAGTCAACTCAAATATTCAATTCTCAGAAAAAAGCAATTCCTAAAATATTAGAAAAAATAGCATCTAATGAGATATTGTATAATTCATGTTATTTTCGTGCATAAAAAGTCAATGTTCTGCCAACATAGGATATACCAAGTGCATTTTCAATGTACTACTTCCTATCGAAACAATTCCACGAAATATATAACTTTTGAAATTATTCGTTAAGTAATTTGTTCAATTCAAACAGGACTACCTACAAAGCGAAATATTAATTTATTAGTTCATTATGGCTAAAGCTGAATTGTTAATTTGTTATTGAAAGAGAGTTTAAATTGGCAACCTCGCGTCGATTTATTTTGACATTGTCGATATTTCAGGAGCGCCAACCTGCCTTGGTTTTAGTTACAAAAACATGATAGACCTAAATCATGGCCAAATGGGCTACTTTATAAAAGTGAATGGAGTATAGTCATACACAATAAAACAAAACAATAACATTGTCACATGTCATCTGTCATCCATCAACTGGACCATCAAAAAATGATCTGTTGTTGGAATAATAATAATAATAATAATATATTGATCCTTTGTGACACATTCATACATGTATAGGATAAGTCAAATAGAAAAAAAAAGCAAACTCTAGAATATAGGAGTAAATTGGGCTCAGCCCCTATGTATCAGTTTTCTTATTAATTTTACTTTTTTGATTATTTATATGGATCATCTCTAGAATACTTCTCTTTTTATAGTTAACATTACTATCTAAAATTTTAACATTATTAAAATTAATATTATGGGAAAACTTGTTGGCATGTACAGACCAGGCACATCTAGGATTATTAGCAATAGAATACAACTGGGATAGAATTGAACAATTATGTAGCATAACGAAAGAATACTTTAGGGAGATTATCGTTTTCCTTCTAGAATCTGGATACTTCATGTTCGATGGAAGATTTTATTTACAAATGTTTGGCTGTATCATGGGGTCAAAGCTTAGCCCGGTTTTGTCACTTTACGTGATGGATTATTTACTTAAATCCTGTATACCGAAATTAACTTTCACACTTACCGTCAACAGGAATTGAAGAGATTTTACAGGTTTTTAATAGCTTTGACCCAAAATTGCAGTTTACAGTTGAAACAGAAGATCATGAAAACTCAGTTCCATTTTTGGATACCAGAGTAGTTCGAATAGATAAAATAGTAAAACTGGACTGGTACAGGAAACCAACATCGGCGGGAAAATTTATAAACTTATCAGACCATCCAGTGAACACGAAAATAAATTTTATAAAGGAACAAAAGAGCAGAATACAATAAATATGCGATCCAATATACAGAGATGAAGAGCATAAAGAGACTTTTTGAACTACTAGTTGAAACTTCCTATCCCAAAAAAATGTTGAAGAAGCTCCTCCATTCTGCATCAGCGAGACCAACAATTGAAAATCCAACACAGCAGGACATCGCGGAAGAAAGAAAAGATTTTAAATACCGAAGCATAGCAAATATCCCTTGTCTCACTAATAAAATTAAAAAGTGTTTTAGAAAACAAGAAAATATTAAAATAGTGTCGCCGTGTAAAAAGAAAATATCTAACTTATATTCAAGATTGAAAGATCCGATACCTAAAGACGTAAAATCTAATGTGATGTATGAAATAGAATGTGGTGATTGTCATGAGAACTATATGGGCCAAACCTCCCAGTAGCTTAAGAACCGGATGAATCTACACAAAAGTGACATAAGAACTAATAATCCTAGATGTGCCTTGTCTGTACATGCCAACAAGTTTTCCCATAATATTAATTTTAATAATGTTAAAATTTTAGATAGTAATGTTAACTATAAAAAGAGAAGTATTCTAGAGATGATCCATTTAAATAATCAAAAAAGTAAAATTAATAAGAAAACTGATACACAGGGGCTGAGCCCAATTTACTCCTATATTCTAGAGTATTCCAACAGATCATTTTTTGATGGTCCGGTTGATGGATGACAGATGACATGTGACAATGTTATTGTTTTGTTTTATTGTGTATGACTATGTTTTGTATCAGTTGGAATTTGGGAAATTGTGGAAAATCGAAAAGATTGGCAGACTTTGAGATCAACCTCAGTAAGTTTCTGTTCTTGTTTGTTTTTTTTTTTTTTTAATCTAATGTTTGTTGTGTGCTTTTCACAGTAGCCCTGAAGAAGAGACTAATTGGAAAGCTTGGCTTTATTAATAGAGTGAAAATATCTCACGAATCATTGATCGACATCCCTTATCCCTACAATACCATATTCCGAACGATCATTACCTAAATCATTATATATATACATATATATTTATCTCAGAAGAACAGTTTCTCTCAATGAATGATTAATATGAAAGAAATTACTACAGATAATCATTGCAACACAAAAATGGAGAAACGACAGTAAAGCAGATATTATAATGAACGTACGACTCCTTTTGTATTGATTGAAACTCCACGAGTTATGATTTGGTGATTTAACGTTGGTTTAATAAAATGTTAATCTATCATTGGAAGAAATTGTGTCCCTGGGGAGAATTGTATTCAATGAATAGGCTGTTATGGAGGAAGTTCAAAATTTTTTAACTTCTTCATCCTTTCCTATTATAATATAACATAAATGTATCCAAAATTTGATGATTTTTATCCAAGAAATGTACTGTGCTGTCGAATTCCTTGGTAAAGAAGGAAGAAGGGCAACATGTAGTGGTGTTTGTAGTGTTGTACCACTACTATGGTTGTTCAACAAAAATACAGAGGTGTATTGGCCACTGACCTTAAACAAAAAACGGTTTGAACAAATGGTCCGAAGCCAGCAGCCTTGCAATACCACATGGAAATCCTTCAGCATAAAAAAGGTCCTATTTGAATCATGTAAGTATACCATTTATTAACGCATACATCAACCCATATATTCTAAATGAACGATTAGTATGTTTTTAATGATTTACGTACGTATTTGATTGATTTTATCTCTACAGCATCTTACGAAGAAGCAGAACGTAGATTAGAGAGACTTCAAAGCTCTTCTGAAGAATCCGACTTTTGGGAATGTACCCCACCAATTTTCTTGGAGGAAAATAAAAAGATTCAGATGATAATGATGATGAACTTGTTATCACAGATGACGCAAATGCTGAATCAACTCGTGAGTAAAATTATTTGGTCAACTACAGTGAATTATTCAACGGATCTAATTTTCAATATACTTTCAGATTCATTAGCGAGATCAACAGTAGATGCATGTTCTACTGAACAAGAAGGTGACAATTTGACATTTTAACTTGATATTATTGAAAAAGAAAAAGGTGTAGTACATGAAAAATCAGAAAATAAGAGTTAAATTCCAAATGAACTCATAAAAATAACCTCATTTTGTGTGAGTAGATATGTTTTTAATGAAGTTAAAAATGTGATTCAAATAAATGTTGATGTTTGTGATGTAATAGATTTCAATTTGTATTTACAGAAAGACCCCGAAGAAGAATAAAATATTATTCGAAAGCTAGGTTAGAACAAAGAAGAGTAGTTCATTCATTCTCCGCAAACCAGTCTATATCCCATCAAAAAATAAACTTTAATATACTGAGACTGTTAAAAAAAATCAGATTATATATATATATATATAATATAAAAATTATTAAATAATTTTTTCTGTTAGATCCACAGATTCAAAAAGCAATTGGTGGATCCTCTCCAGAAGACCATACAAGGAGAATTTTGAGGTTCCTTTTAACCAATCAGTTAGCTTGTCTTTTTAACTGGAAGGGAACAGACAAGAAAGCCTTCAAGGATACACGTGTGATCCAACTCATTTATGGTAATTGTAATATTTTATATATGATTCATGAAAATCATTTTGATATTTAAAAGTAGTATGATAGTGACTCTTTCATTTAAGTGTGACATGGTACACATAGTTGACTGACGCCAATGAAATGGAGCCCTAAAGTACTTTAATCATTCGCATACAGTAGAGTATGTCTGGTATTGAACGCGAAGAAGCAAACTTCATGACTTGCTTCTCTTCTTGGAAAACATAAATCACGAAGATTATCAGTTAAGGCGTTCGTGATGTAATTCATATTCGATTTATTTTCCCTAGTTTCAATCGTTTATTATTTTCAGTGCAATGCAAAAAGTTTCATTTTATTCAGCATTCATTATTAAAACTTTTTCAAGAAGATTTTCCTTGTCGAAATAATTCAATAACAAATGCAATAATTCTCGGTTTTAACCTCTGAAGGCTATTCTGGTAATGATGATATTTATAATGATGATATTCATAGTGATGACTTTTTACAGCTGCTGTCAGAAAAGAAAATGGAGCTGCCACTGATCTGCAGATAGCAGATGCAACAAAGCAATGGCTGAAATTTGCGAAGAAGAGACTCAATGACGCGATGAAGGCAAAACAGAAGAGGAATGCATAACGCATTCATTGAAGATAAATATCGATGTTATTTTTCATATTTTATTTTTTGTTTTGTTTTGTTCATTGAAGATAAATATCGATGTTTTTTTTCATATTTTATTTTTTGTTTTGTTTTATTATTAAATATATTTTATTTTAATTCCTTAACAGTTATATATTTTTCCGACTTTTTCCTTGCAAATGATTCCCTTCTCAAAAAAAAATGGTTTAACAATAATTTTCATTTTATGACAGATAAAGAGAATAATCGGTCCTAGTAGAATTCAAACTCATTGAGGTTCTTATAATCAATTTCTCCAATTGAACCAGAAATAATACATGGATATTGAAATTCACTTTATGAAAAGTAAGGGTAGTTGATTTATAGTGGAAATTATTGGGTACATGTATTTACTCCTCTTTGAAAGACGTAATATAAAATCAGCGTTGTCTGAAGAATTAAACTTATTTGTATGGTGTTCAGTATAAGAATCTATGTTGGGAATTCTTATCTCAGCAACGTTATTTCGAAACTAAAATACAACGTTCTATTGAGGTGGAATCATAAATGTGTAAAGAACGTTGATACCCCGTTACTAGCTACAGTTACGTTGAAACCGAAAAGTTACGTTGTATTTCGGTGGAATATTCGTTACATTGAGGCTGTTTGTAACGTTTAAATAACCTTGAATCAACGTACCAAAGTAACGTTACAAACAACGAGAATGCAACGTATTTCCTAACGACATTTTCCAGGATTTTCAACGTTGTTTTGTAGAGGCGTTACTAGAAAAATTCAACGTTGTTTTCAAGTATCTCTGTTTATTGGGATATGATTTCCAAGTGCTGGCATAACATAATGGCCTAACCAAATACAAATGAAGATGACCTGCTGTTGAGATTGGACAATAAGAGCCATGATATTGTAAAGGATACTATGAATTTGTTGGAAGCTATCGGACCAGTAAGTTTTTTGTTCTGACATTCAATTTTTTGGTCTACTAATACACTGTCAATTTTAGATCGATATTTCTTCCCAAGAAATTGAAACCTGGAATATGGACACACTATCCAACCACATCGAAGAGAGTGATGAAGATAGCATATCAGATGAAATTGTTGGTGTGGAACCAGAACCATAAAATATTAGTCACCATGGAGCTAATCAAGGCTGATTTGGAGGTTCTGATCTGATTTGGAGCTAATCAAGCCTTATTAGCCTGATTAGAGCTAATCAAGCCTCAAATATTTCAGTGGAGTGGGCTACTCAAAATGGTGTTAATATAAGCGACATCTTGGTACTAAAATCTATACAAGAGAAGGCCATCTTGGAAAGTGTTTCTGCCGAAAAGGTGCAAACTTAGATCTCACAATTTTTTTAACCATTGTGAATCTTCGATTAGAATGTATTTTAGTTTTATTAGATAATAAATCTGTATAGCAATATGTTCTAGAGTTGGTATTTCAGTGACCTCCGGTAACATGAACAACCTCTATTTTGTGAATAACCCTGGTTTAATTCTGTTCACGTTTTCGCGATTGTACTGCATATAATTTGTAATATTGGGCAATTTTCCCGTTGAATTAATGAATAGATATTTAGGCGCTATGATACCTTTTTGTGGAGAAGGACCACTTTTGTATATTTATTCTTAGCAGGGACCACTATGTAGGTATAATAAAAACACAATGACTAGCTCACCGCCCGATAAATTCGAAATCATTTCGCGGACCATATTTAGGCTTCTGAGGACCATATTTAGGCTTCTGCGGATCACTGGTTGGGAACCACTGATCTATAGGAATATGTTAGTCTCAACTAAGAGCAATGATCTAATAATAACTAGATGGGCCTTAGAGAGAGAGGAATTGACTCCATAACTAAAAAGAGAGGCATGATCCGAATCAGCTGTTTACGGGCAAAACAATCTATGTTGCAGTAATTGATAGTACTGTTATCTCTTATTTTCTTGGAATTTTTCGTTTGTAATTGCGGTATTTTTTTTTTAATATCGTCTAACTACTTTTTCGAAGTGGTGATGTCCTGCTCAGCCTATGGTTGCACCAATCGGCACGAAAAGGATAAGAACATATCATTTCATAGGTAAGAGCTATATAAGGTCTGTTAGTTTTGAGGAGAAATGATTGGAATATTTCTTGATTCAGTTTTCCAAGGGATCCAGTTTTAAAGAAGAAATGGCTAGCAGCTATTAGGAGAGATAATTTCATCCCTGGGTTGCGTGCAACCATATGCTCAGAATTTCTGCAATAATAAATGGAAAGCAGTGGTGAAAGTTTGTCAAAAATATACCTGTTGAGAAGTTTCAAGTCAGATTACTGTTTTGACTTTCAGGTGGCAACAGTTATGGAAACTAATCAAAAGTTACGACATGAAGGAAACATCAACATCAATAGATACACAAATTACAACACTGATTTAAATATACCTAGAGTAACAAACAATTTAAACCTCTTCAATATTCCATTAGTTATATAAAGTGGAAACACAAACGTGATTGTACAAAATTTTGTTTTTTAAATAGATATAATTCGAAAATGTGCACTATTGATTCAATCTATCGCATGTTTGCTGAAAAAGGAGGGGACGCTACATGCACTGAAACTCTTTTCTTGGACCACCATTACTTGTTTCATAAAATAATATTTTGTTTTTAGGTTTGTCTTCCAGAGGCTGAAAAGAAACTGCTTATGAGACAGCTCAAGTTAGCCTCTGATAAAAAATTTCCTCCCAAATTGAGAGCATTTGCTTTAAGCTTACATTTTTATTCACCTAATGCCTATAATTTTGTAAGAAAAGAATTTGGCTATTGTTTACCTCACCCACGAACTTTAAGAAAGTGGTACCCTTCGGTAGATGGATCACCTCGGTATACTTCTGAAGCACTTCATGCCATAAAATTAAAAGCCCAGGAATTCAGAAGGAAAAGATCTTGTATGCTCCCTCATGATGGACCAATGTCGATAAGAGAACATGTAGATTGGCAGGGTGGAAGAAATGTGGGATATGTAAATTTTGGCATAAATTTGGACAGCGATTCTTCCCCTTTAGCAAAAGAAGTTTTGGTTTTTTTGTTGGTGGGTGTAAACTGCGATTGGAAACTACCAATCGCATATTTCCTAGTTAAGTCTATGACAGCTTTAGAAAGGGCGAATTTGGATGTTGTAAAATGGTGCATGAAGCAGGAATAAAACTTATTTCATTAACGTTTGATGGAGCTGCTACAAATATTTCCATGGCTTCGGTTTTAGGTGCCAACTTTGTTTAACCAACACCCAAGCCATATTTTTTGCACCCAGACACTCAAGAACCAATATTTTTAATATTAGATGCATGTCATATGCTGAAACTAATCCGTAATGCCTAAGGTGATTGGGAAACCTTTGTAGATGGTGATGGTAATTTTATAAATTGACAGCTCTTCAAAGAATTAGTTAATCTACAAGAGCAGGAAGAATTACATCTAGGGAATAAGCTGAGGAGGCGCGATATAGAATTCAACAATGAAAAAATGAAGGCTCCTTTAGCTGCTCAAATTTTCAGTTCTAGTGTAGCAGATGCATTAGAATATTGCCAATCTGACCTCAAACTCCCACATTTTTTAAACTCTACAGGAACTATTAATTTCTGCAGAATAATTGATAGAATTTTCGATATTTTGAATACCAGGAATTCTCTAAGTAAAAATCCGTATAGAAAATCATTATCACAAAAAAATTTTAACTTCATCCTGTCATTTTTCTTCAAAGCAACAAATTATTTATCGAACTTGAAAAATGCCCAAGGGCAATTATTAATTAACACAAAAAGGAAGACCGGTTTTGTGGGGTTTATAATAAATATGGTTTCAGTGAAATCCATAATCGAAAGATATATTTTTGAGAAAAAGTATCTTTCATATTTACTGACTTTAAGTCTATAATATTTATTATATTTCCATGTACCTACCTAAATATTAAATCTAAAAATGATTTTGAAAACGAAGTTCCTTTCCCAAGGCATAATTTCTCAAAATTTCATCATAATAGCTTGAACTGAAACACTGCATATATTTCTCATGTTTGAGCAAGGAAGATACTTCAAGATGAATTTTATCCTATATTAGATTGATTACATACATATAATCGTGAGTTTTAAACCCTTTAGCAATATTTTTTTGGAAGTTTACTCCGTTTTTCGATCTCGAAAATATATCAAATCAGGATCAGTCAGATTAGACTATATTCTGTTTATTATGACATATTGATAAAACCTCATGCCGAATTTGCTCTCTACATTAATAGTCATGATTATGAACAATCGAGCTTTTCAATTGCAATCACATTTCTCCCTCATAATATTGAAAAATTCGAGTTTATTTGCCGAATTCCCCTATACCGCTATGTTAAAATTCAAATCTTTGCCCGTAGTCACGTGATCACTTTCCACCCGTCCCACTTGCTTATGTTGGGTAGCCTATAACCTTTTCTCTCTTTAATGTTGGAGTCAATGCTCTGTACAGACTACAGACGCAGGGCCCATCTAGTAGTATATATTATTAGATCATTGACTAAGAGTGTCACAAACTAACGACTAACCCTCACCTTCACAAAACTTTTGACGTCCGATAAACTCGTTGATTAAAGTTCACATTCGATGGTTGGGTTGAAAATGAACTGAAATCGAGCACAGAATTTACTGTTAACTAACAATCAAGCCCTTGATCGGGCAATCAAAGTTTTGTGAAACCAGCCGTAGGATTATGAATTAATAGGACCCTAGTGTCATAAATACCTTATTAACACAGCATCTAACTTCCACTCTGCAGCTTCTTACTTCTGAAATGGTTCTTCTTAATCACTTTTTGTTATGAATACTGGAAATGTGGAACAGGAAAAAAAGACCAATGATAAGATCCTCTAGATCAGTGTATACTTATAATTCTTTTCCCTAGCTTATGGTGTAGCATTGTGGTGGTTTATAACTCGAAGTCAATGGTGTACGAGTAACTCTCCATATTTTCAAATAGCATAAGTAAATAAATCTTGGATTCAGGAACATTTTTCTGGTATTTTGGAATTGCATCTATATTCTTATATTTCAGAACGCTTGAAAGAATGTGTTCCAATAAAATTCAACACCTTTCACACTATCCTTCATTTAGATGATAATCGTCAATAGTGGATGTGGAAGTAGAAAGTTGTCTTTTGTTTGATCAAACTCACTACCATTTTCTTACAGAGTAATGAGAAGCAATATGTCAAGATTCACCTGGAGGAGCATCAATAGATCTGTTAGTTTCAGCAGAATATTCACCATGTTTTTAATCTGTAATCAGAACATTACTTGAAACCTTTCATGTAAGAGAAATTCCAACACTCTCTTTGTTTGAGAATAGGATGAAAGGTTAAAGGGTTAAAGTTTGCATATTTTCAAAATAGATGGTAAAACCATCTTAAGAATAGGGAATTAATAATAAAAAAAAATTAATTGGAATGCTTGAACATTGAAAAATAAAAAATGTTTAAATACTTACATCGAAAATAATGAAAATCTGTGTACACAGATTCGGTATCAATAAATTGAGTTTTTTAAGGAATTGGCTATCTAGCATCAAGCTCCCCCGTCAGTTCCGTCCATGGTATTTAAGGTCTATGGCTCTGTCAAAAGATTGAAGAGATTAATCTTTGGCTCCGTGCCATCATAACATAAGAGAAATTGAGATTATTCATTCAATCATCCACTCTAGTTGAAAGCATCCTTCCAGCTAGCAGCCGTTTTAAAACTGATACGGTAATCTGGGCTCAGCACAGGAAGGCTGGGTACCCAAACTCAGTACTATTCTTCGTCGATGTATTCTTGGGGTCCCGAGCAACTGCGGGAGTCTTTCAAAATCCAATCTTCAAGAAGAATACTAATCCTCGACGTTGCACACGGTATAACACAATTTACACTTTACAGTACCTATCACTCAATTTCTTCGCACAAAAACATGAACACATTCGTCGTTGGAATGAGGTTATTATTATTATTATTCTTTCTTGGTAATCTCATCATCCCAGCTAGCAGTCCCTCTAAACTGGGAAGACGGCAATCTGGGCTCAGCTCATAAAGGCTATGCGCCCAATATCAGTGTAAATCTTCGTCGTTGAATTCCTGAGGTCCCGAGGAACTGCGGGAGTCTTGGACGCTCCAATCCCCAGGAATTTTATTCTTCGTCGTTCACGTGGTTTAACACATTATCACAATTAACAGTACGAATCACTTGACTTCTTCACAAAATAACATGGACACACAATTATTTAATCTTCGTCGTTGGTTTAGTAATAATATTTTTTGAATTTACATAATTCTGGGGTTCCAAACTGGGACCCAAGGAAATGTACGTCTTCTCGGCGTGACAACCATTTTGGAACCGAAATGAGGTTGATGTTTTATTTACATCCACAGAATACAAATACAGAAAAGTGAAACCACAGACCACATGTGGTGAAACTGCCTTTCAAAACGACGGAAACAAAGTACGCCCTCATCGGGGATGGCACGAACCACGAACTTACAAGTTGCACGGTATTATAGAAAATCAGAGAATTATATACCGTGAATCTGGGTGGCCACGTCTTGGCGGGAATATATTCGCAATTACTGCGATACGCCATCTGGCGATGGAAATTCGAATACTTCCAAGTTCCAAGCTAGTAGCATTGTTTAAGGAGAAGATAGTTAGTTACTTCAGTGTAAATTTTGTTGGAGGACGATGGAATCCATCAATAGATTTCGCTAGCCCCCAGGAGGGAAAAACGTAACTTAGTTGATCCGTACGTCGATTACCATTACAGCAAAATAGCTGGTTGGGTTTAAGGTGATTCAATAGATGTCTCTCATAAACAACTCTCAGTTCATTTTTCCCTCCCGTCATTTCGAACGTTCCATGGTTTTGCAAGCATCTATCCTTTCATTTATTTCCCTATATTTCTCTATTCAATTAGCATGTATCTTCTTTTCTTCAAATTTCTTTCTTATTCAGCAGCTGCGCTACGTGTCATTGACCTAGTGAGTTGTATTCTGTGGTCTTCTCCTTAAACAATGCTAGCACAGTATAGAAACTACCCAGTAGTTGCACTCTCGATAAAATTAACTGAATTTTTTACTCCAAGGGGATTTCGCGCACACTTCGGCGCGCATGAGGATTGAGCGGGAATTTGAAAGTATACTAGAATTGTCATTTTCGGGAAGAGCTTGCATTTCATTTTTCCCAATTTTAAATAGGAGTTACTGGGGTCGAAAGTAATTTTCTCATTGTGATATATAAAATGTATGTAGGATTTGAATTGGTTTCGTGCGTTGTTTAACATTTGTCATACATTGGAGGTTGGAGGTAAAACAAGAACAACCTCACATTTCCGCTTTGTTAATGTTAGGAACTACAGCATTTTTTACAATTTCAGGATGAATTCACAAGTTGAAATGATTCAGATCAACAGAATTGGTGAATAACTAGGCCAAGTTATTGTTTCGTTATGAAATGCTACATAAATACACCGAGAGATGAATGAATACGATGTTTCAGATATTTTGTAGTGTAGACTTTATATTTGGATAATTGCATTTTTGACCCATTCCCCTACATTTAATCTTGTATCTGAAGAAATAGAATACTATGTGAACTATCCCAGAGAAGGCAAACATCCTATATTCACGCCATAAATTGAGAAAACCGATCTGACAAAGTAACAAACTACGGTAGAGTTTTTTCCAGCCATTTTCACACTGGTGGTTTTGTTTAATAAGTTGAATCATGATGAGATAATTATGATAAGAATAATTCGTGTTTGTTATACACATTTCAACAATAATATCTTCTCCACACTACGATAGCTGGTGTTACGATGGACAAAACCCATCCTGATTGGTTACCACTCACATCTCTATATGATATATAAAGCCAATCAAAGCAATTAATTATGTGATAAATTTGATAGGTTTCTCAAAATATTGCACGTATTTTATAATAATTGAACCAGATAACTTTCTCTGTTCTGAACCGAACATGTTTTGATGTGGATCGACTACCCAAGAATGGAACTTGTTCTACATTTTGTTGTTGATAATATATTGCGAATTGACCTTATAGTAAATTGAAGATTATGAAAGCGCTAATGTTGCATCTGTATAATAAAAAAACATTTTATATGGATTGTAAAGCATTTTGTGGGGATGAATTGAAATCGGTGTTCATTTGACGATCGGCTACCACATGGATTGAATTTCTTTTGAGTTTTTTTATTTGTAACATATATTCAGTATAATGAATATGTAATTGAAGATTATAATAGCACTGACATAGCAACTGCCGACTAATATAGCAGTAGTTTGATAATTTGTTAGATATAATGTTATTTGAAATAGTACTGAGAAGTTCTCTGAAACCCATGTATTTTCCATTCCATGCATTTATTGAATTTCATTCTGCTGTTTGTTTTAAGGAATAAATGAGCCAAACATTTTACTGTTTCATTTTTAATACATAGTTATACTTATAATAAATGCTATCTCTAATGTTTATACTCCAGGCTTTAGAAGACAAGAATAAATGTCAAATACTGCAATTTTTAGTTATATCGTTTTGAATTAATATCATCTGAGATTGAATATCAGTTTATCAGTTCCACTATCACGAAATTGCACTCGTAAAGTGAATAAAATCACTAAAAACTCCAAATAATCGCTGTTCGCCAATGTAAGCAATCGAAAGTATTCCTTCGTCTCTCGGTGTATTTATGTTGCATTTCACAATAACTTGGCATAGTGCTTCACCAATTCTATTAATTTCAATCATTTTAACACGTGAATTCTTCCTGAAATTGTTAAAAATGCTGTATTTCATAACATAAACAAACCGGGAAAGTGAACAAAGCTGAATTTGAGGTTAGACGCACCGAAGTATGCGCGAGTCGGAAACGGAGTAAAAAAATCCAGGGAGTGCAACTACTGGGTAGTTTCTATACTGTGATGCTAGTAGTTTTTCGACGTGCCTGTTATTCTAACGTAACTTGCTTACTGTTGGAGTTCATTTTCGAGCCTTTGTGTTCTCAAAGTTGAAATTTTGGTATACCGAAAATGTTTGTAATATTCATCAATCGATTCCTTTCTTTCCGATTAAAATTTTCGATTGTATAAATTCGAAATGGCATCGTCCCGAAATTACTATTGTTGGGTGACTCAACTCAATGTTATTCATGGTCAAATAAGAAAGGATCATCTCTACTGCCTCAAGTTTTCACTTTTTCCAAAGTCAAATGAAAGTAAAGTTAATTTGGAAACAGCATTTGGCAGGGAACTCAATGATAGAAGAAAGACCTAGATTTAGAAATTGAAGATTGGAAAACAGGTAACGAAATACATGAAAGTATGCTCACTGCATTTCTCTGAAGATGTGTATTTTCATAAAGGTAAATTACCTACAATCAGCGTCGCAGCCAGAATTTTCGTTTGGGGGGGGCCTGATACAAATATTCAGGGAGAGAAAAACATATGGTATTTTAATCATCTATTTGAAACAAGCAAGAAGAAAATCTCGGGGGGGGCCCGGGCCCCTCGGCCCCCCCCCTGGCTGCACCCCTGCCTACAATGTATTCATTTCGAAACAACTTCATATCATGATGTTTTCAGGTGTAAATGAAAATAAGAGAATTTTGAAGAAACATGCTACAGAGAAACTACCGAGCACTTCTGCAGCTACCTAATTTACATACTACACAAAATCATATTCAAAAAGGGTGATCTGGTTGAAAACCTCACGAAAACTAGATATAGATATAGATATACTGTAACAGTTGATAATAGCTGAAGTTAATCATATAAATACATTAATACTTTTCATTTCTATATACAGGGTGATTCATTAAGGGTGGCCACCGCCCTTATCTCGGAAACCGTTCATCCTATAACTTCCGGAAAAAATTCTAATGACAAAATCGGCCCCTAGAAAATGATTAAAAATATTTTCAATTTCGTAGTTCCCCACTATAGAGGGCGCAATCTATCACTCGTAAAATATAATCTCATTTTTTACGAAATATTCTCCAGCTAACATTGGTGAAGAATAATAAAATAAGAAAATACTCTTCCTATTCAACAACTGTTGTTTCAGTAATTTTTCTGTATTTCCTTTTTTTTAGTGATGGGATGGAAAAACTTTTCTTCACAAAAAAAACACTCTGACTTCTGTATGCGTGAACCGATTTTTTCGAAATTTGAATTCATTCGAAGGCCATTAAAAGCAGGTCCCAGAAAAATATGACAACAACATACCGGGTGATCCAATTAAAAACTACAGGCTGTTTTATGTCACTTCACCCTATTTGCGCGTTTTACTGGAGAATTTCAAGGGCAATGCTATGATTCTAACCGACTGAGAATAAGCTAAACATTATCACCTATTGACTTGTTGAAACCGCAGAGAGATATCTCCGGTCACTCCGAAGATATTAACATTTTTGTAAATTTTGATAAGTGTTGATCAACTCTGCGAGCTTGAAAAAACAAGGAAGTGACTTTATTCGTCATGACAACGCAGCAAAATACTAAACACACATGAAATAACAATAATACGATAAAATGAAACAAAAATTAGCAACAACGAAAATATTTGAACAACCCTTTTACATAATCATTTCAAATATTCAAAATGTCTACCATTTGTTTCTATACATAAATTTAGTCTTTCTTCAGTTGATACTGGTCACAATTTCAGTATGTGAAAAAGTTTCAGCTGCCTGTCGAAATATATTTTTCATATCCTCACTTGTAGTTGGTGGTGTTCGGAAAACTAAGTCTTCATTCTCCCCCAAAAATAAAATCTAATACTGTGAGGTCGAGTGATCTTGCTGGAAAAATACTCCCTCGTCCAATCCACCTCTTTGAGAAGACGGTATCTTAATATTCCCTAACATTAGCAGCATAATGCGCCGGGCAACCATCTTGTTGATACCACATATCTATTCTGTCTTGAATAGCAATATCATCCAAAAAAATTCGAAAATTTTCCGTTAAAATTTCAAGCACCTTTGTCCCGTTAAGATACTATCGAAGAAAAATGGTCCGACGACTGTTCCATCAAAAATTCCGCACCACACGTAAACACTCCAGCGATTCTGATTATTGACTTATTTTTGCCAATATGGGTCGTTAGATGATCAGTAGTGGCTGTCGTGTAAATTTACTTTACCATTGCTAGAAAAAGTAGCTTCGTCAGTCCATAATATTCTATGAAGTAAGCTAGGTTCGGCGTTCAGCATTCGTTTCAACCAATTGCAAAAGTCCTCTCGTCTCTTTCAATTCTTGGTGCAAGACAGCATGATACGGATGCGGTTTATGGTCCTTTAGTATCCTTTGAAGTAGTGAATAATTCGATCCCAAATCACTTACAATTTTTCGGATGCTTGAATGTGATTCAGTATACTGAAAAGTTGTTGAATAGGAAGAGTATTTTCTTATTTTGTAATTCTTTTACACTGTTAGCTGGAGAATATTTCGTAAAAAATGAGATTATATTTTACAAGTGATAGATTGCGCCCTCTAGTGGGAACTACGAACTTGAAAATATTTTTAATCATTTTCTAGGGGCCGATTTTGTCATAAGAATTTTTTTCCGGAAGTTATAGGATAAACGGTTTCCGAGATACGGCCGGTGGCCACCCTTAATGAATCACCCTGTAAAGATAAGTTGAACCAACTGTGACATTTTTCATTTTGTATGTGTATCTTGAGCTGATGTAATATGAAAATAAAATCAATTATATGACTATCTGTTTCCTTTTCTTCAGAAATACGATGCAAAAGAACTGAAGCAGAAAATCTGTTTTCATTTTCTGAATTCACTCGTTTGTAAACAAAGAGAACAAGTCATATCATTTTGACTGATTCTAGATTTACCACACAACATAGCCTACACAGCACTTCTTCACATAAATAAGAGTCCTTAAATTACTTATTGAGGTGCCTATTTTTCCAGAAATTCAAGTAAACTTAGATATTGGTTCATTTTGATCTACCAAGCAACATACACTAAAATAACACAAATTATCCTCCAGGAACGATTTAAAGCACGATGTTATATCGTGATCCAAACGAGAAGTTCCCTCTCAAGAAATCTTACAGAAAATTGTAATAATTTCTTTGAATATTCAAACTCTGCTTAATACATATTCGTTCTCCACCACATTTCTACGGTTTGTTTACATAAAACTACTAGCTTGGACATG
This sequence comes from Myrrha octodecimguttata, assembly GCA_958510865.1. Lineage (NCBI taxonomy): Eukaryota > Metazoa > Arthropoda > Insecta > Coleoptera > Coccinellidae > Myrrha > Myrrha octodecimguttata. The sequence goes on from OY294062.1 coordinate 13,781,040, forward strand.
TTCCAAATTCATCCGTTAGGGCGCTGGCATCTTCGCAGAAGTTCCCAATAACATATCGTGTATGTATGGATCTTCTGACAAAAGTTCCCTCATTAGGTATCTGATCGCCATCAACCAATAATTTCTGTTCAAAATGGATTTTAGTTTGAATATCAATATTTCCCTTTTAAATATGACTTGTAAATGTTCTATCATGGTATACAGACATGGTCTTTATATAATGGGTCATACAGAATAACTTTCTCCATGATGCATCATCTGAAGTGAAGTGAACCTGGAGTGAATCGAAATTGGCAATATACAACGAATATATTACCTACCTCCCAAATGAATGTAATATATCTATAATAATTTCATTCTTTGTGGAAAGATTTCATCCCATCACAACGAACAGAAATATAACATGACATTTGTTGACGGGTAATAAGCCATTTGCTTCAAGTTGAAATGACAGAAGCACTCGGACGTTGATTGGCTGAATGGATATCTTCCGTTTCTTTTTTGGATGGCGAGACCTCTTTGTCTGATGCCAAGATTCTGAACAAAGCCTCACCCCCCTGGGACACTATTCTTGAATGTGATGGAATGAACGTTCTCTATCGTTCCATCAAAAATGTACCGCGTTTCCTTGACAACAGCGTCGACACGCCTATTTTCTCCCTTCCCCGATTCGAGAATAGGGACCCTGCTTATTACATCATGTTATCTTATGTTATGTTATGTTGTATCAGTGTCTCCAACATCTCTGGTCGAAATTACGGCGTTGCAACTTTCAAATTACGATAGATTCGAGAAAGTTGAAAATTAAATATACTGTAAAAATACGGTGACCAATTTTAAATCATTATTTGATCAAAGAGGAAGCTTGTATCTTTTTGTGAAGTGCGGATACTATGAGAAAAAAATCAAACTTCAACAGCCTGTATATTGAAAACAAAACGTTTGGAGTCAGTCCGATGTTTTTTGGACTTTTTTGTTGAAATTATACAAGGAATACTCTTTTCGTTTGCACTCCCAATTCAGGAACACACTGTATTATGGGTTGGGCTGAATTATCAGCTATTTAATCAATACGTCATCCCTTTAATCTCGTTATTCCTTTATATTCAAATCCTAGCGGAGATCCGATTCAAATTGATTCCATTTCGATTATCGATAGACGGTATATTTGTAGTTATCACTGACACATTTATATCAGTTTTATGACACCCTCACAGGCCTCACAAGGAGAGTCATTAGATTAGAACCAAAAATAGAATGTACCTGGTTGGATGTTTATCATATTTCACCTCAAAGAGATATAATGAATATAACCATTCATACAATGTTATAACGTCCAACACGAGCTGGTATGCAAAAATGCCAAAGATCTGATTATTCTGATTAGCGTGAAGTTACCCACACATTCTCATCCACAATTTACGACGTAGGCACTGTCGCGCCGGGACCACATGGAATTATCTGAACAGCGTTGCCATATCTACTATAAATTCCGCATATGTTTGGCCTCTCTGTTATAATGTCTTATAAGATGGGAAGGATAAAATCATTGAGATCAGATACATACAATGATGAAAAATAGTGTTATTTTGCAACGTGATATCTATCTTATTCGAGAAGGAAAAGGATTTTGTTGCTTTGCTGGAATAAACTGCTTACCTATATGGTGACCGAATCTTTGTTCGATCAAATGAACGAAATTTTTTATAGAAACATTTTTGGTTGACTAACGACACAATGTGAGATAACTGAATCTTTAGTGAATGAAACGTTTTCATTTTTGCCTTCAGGAAATGTAGCGGGTGCCTAAACTAAAATATAATGAAATCAATTAAGGAAACGTGATGAGTGTTTCGAATATTGTCCCGATAAAAATTAAATAATTCTATATTCTGATGGATTTGCATAAAAAACAAAGAAACAATTAACCTCCAAAAATGGTATGGAATTATGATATCTTATTTCGAGGTGGAACATGTTCAATTTCTTCGGAAATCGCTGTGAATTTATTCAATTCATTTATTTAATTGCGTTCTTTGGATATATATCTGTATATGTATATGAGAAGGGAAGAATAAGCTTTGGAAGATTTCAAAATATCTTCTCCGAAGAGGTTTATTCTTCCCTTCTCAACTAATCCGAAAGTATATGAGTATATTATCATTATTATTTATTCGATAAGAGTTAAGAAGTATTCTATAAACTCACAAAATGATAGTAAAATAATCATAGCTACATGTCACAAGCAAAAAAATGAAACAGAAGAAACAAAGCTGAATGAAATAATACACTGAAAGAAAAATCTCAGTTATACTGAATAAACCTTTGTTTCTTCCGAATTTGTTAAGAATAAGTGAATAATATTCACAATCAATATGGCTGAATCATTAAAACTGATTGTAATATGTTTTGATATTATCTATAAACAAAGCATTTGTTACAGCGATATTCAGTTATTACAAAGAAAATAAGTTAACGATAAATAATTTGTCCATTACAAAGATTCAAATATTTCTCATCAATAAGTTTTGATAACTATCAATAAATAATGGGGTGGCTATTAATAAATACATATTCACGTTTGTTATGATTCGCGGCTGTTCAGTCACCTCAGGTCGTGTTCAGACTCGTCGATTATCGTGTGCGTGGTGTCAATAATGTTATATAGTATCTGATCGTTCCATCGGGTCTGATTTTTGTGTCGAGGCTCTTAGCATTCATGGTGATATTGAAATGGAACATTGGAATTGTTAAAGAAGAGGAAACAAATCAGGTATGTATACACTATTCATTTTTCCTAACCTATATTCGACATGGGTAGTTCGTGCATCAAAAACTTGAGAAATGTAAATTTTGCGAAGGCAGGTCGAAATTTGGTTATATATTGATTATGACTCAGGTATACAAAAGCAGTATTGTAAACCAATGAATATTAAGATAATTGAGTCTGATTATGTTTGCGAAACATGTTTCAAAAATGATTAATTTTTCAGAAAATGGAATGAATCCCTTCAAACTGCCAAAGGAGATATATGAGAAAGAAGAAAACTGAATGAGATAGTGCCTCGTACAGAAAATATGGTTCAAAAAAGGCTTGAACTCAACGAAACAGATTTCTTGTGTGGATTCTAAGCAATTTGAGTTGATAAGAAAAACCTAATTCAATTCATTCTATATACGAATTCTCAAATATTCTCTTCTGACGTGTTGGAACTATTCTTAAGGAAGAAAGTGAGTCAGTGATTGAATTTATTGTTTATTGTTATTTTCAGAATAGCTCTTATCTCTTGTTGCAATACTGTCATAACATTTTATTCCAAACTTCGTTGTATGTAGTAAATAGGAAGATGTCAGTTAATTATTTCATAAAACATAAATATATGTACTGCTGCATTTATTAAGTAAATGGACTCTTCAATTAATGCATAATATTGAGCATTGGTTCAAGTATGAAAAATAATAATTATTTTTGATTTTGAAAATAAATGATTTGCATGAAAGATATATTGCTTCATTGCTACCAATACCCACATATGAAGAAATCCAGCTCCATGTTTTTTCCACTGAAATAAAAATTGATTAATAATCACAAAATATTTGTTCATCACTAATGATGAGTAATTTACTTTCAATATTCGTTAATATCCGAAGAACAAAATTTATTTATAGTTATGCCATATTGAGCATAGACCACAAAATATTTATTCACTATTAATAAATGAATAATATGATGAAATAAATGTATGATAACCTTAAATAAGTCTTTATTTATCAAGGCGTGAACAAATAATTTGTTTATACAAAACAAATATTTGATAAGGGCCAATTGCACCGTTTTCGTCTTAAGCTTCAGTTAGTTAAGCGACGATAAACTTATTAAGCTCTGGTTTAAATATTCGGCTTGCACCGAGGCTAAATGTAACTAGATTAAAGTTAATCTACAAATCTGGTTACTTTCTCATGAATTGGTACTTGTAACTAGCTTCATGTTGTTTATTTTAACCCTAATTGATGAAATATTTAAATTCAAAAGATGAAACTCATTGGTTCTACCATATTTCCATAAGATATGAAAAATCAAGATGCATCTATTGAAAAACCCAACGAAAAAATGTATCTGACAGACTTTATAGCTTCCATAAAAATATTGCATGCTTTCCCGACTTGTTCATTATCATTAAGACTAGGGATCTCTTACTACAGACCTATGCTCTTACTTCTGCATCAGGCTTTAAACATTATTCAAATTTATAGTTATATACTCAAGTAAACTTATATTTTGTGATATCATAAGATTTGAGCTTCTGCATGGAATTACAATCCTGACGTTTGTAAAATGAATAAATAAATAGTATTAATTTATCTGAAACAACTTTCGGATAAGGAACGGCCTACCCAAGGATAGACTTTCTATTGAATCATTTTGTTTGTAATAAGTATATTATGAATTGAGTTAATTTTGGGTCGAATATAATGAAAACTCTAATGTGAGATCCGCAGAATAAAAAGTATTCTATATAAATATTGAAGTATCATGTATGGATGGTTTGACGAAGGTGTACGTTTGAAGATCGACTAACACGAGGATGCAATTTCTTTTACATTAATTAGTTTGTAGTTATATTTTGAGTCCAGTTGATATATAATCGAGGAGAATGATAGCACAGAGACATCACCTGCACAATGATGAAGTAGTATATGATAGCTTTCCACGTAATACATCACTTAATAAAATAGTACTGAAGAATCTTCATGAAACTATGCTTTTTCATTCCAAATATGCCTTCGATTTCATTCTTCTATTCGCTCTTGGAAATAAATGAGCATATCATTATAACTTTATCATTTCAAATAGTTGAAGGCTTATGAGAAATACCATTTAGTTTACGAACTCAATGGAAATACTGATGTTAATTCTTCATGCTTTAAAAGATACGAATCAATGCCTACTGATGTCATTATCTCTCTATATCATTTTTCATGAATATCATCTGAAATTCAACAACTTTTAATCAAAATTTGATTATAAAATCCATTAACTCGTAAGAGTTCTTCATGAATGTCCAATGTAAACAAAAAAAAATGTAAACAAACTGGAGGTTACGTCCAGAAATTTGTGCGAAATCGCTCGAAAGTAGGGTTAGATTTCGAAGCTTACCATTAATCCTTCTTTTAAACCCCCAAATTCCAGGGCTTAAATTTAACATTCAGTTAAGGCCATTAAACGAGGATTTCGTGACGGTGCAAGATAATTTTTTACATAAACCTTGGTTATAGTCTTAATCTATGGTTTTGTAATACGGTGCAATTGGCCCTTAGCCATATTTCAATAACGGCTTAGGTGACTGTTAATAATTTTTACTTAATGTAACCAAACTTTTCTTTCAGTGTATACAAAAAATGGTTTTATAAGAAAATGAAAATAACATTATGATTCCACCGACCACTCGTCGTACCGGTTCTTGAACACATCCACCGAACCAGCATTCACCACAGCAGAAGCAACCAGTTCCAATCGGCAAATATTCTCTGGGATAAGAATGCTCTTTGTGAGCGGTATTAAATTTCTCCCTCCGCAACTTGCATCCATGGCCGCGAAGACGAGCATCAGTATTGAGAGTGTATAGCGAGCCCAAGTCGGAGTTGAGTTAAAGAGACCTTTCAGTGCTCTGAAGACGACAATGAGGTCACCACGAAGCCGCCCTTCGGAAAATGTAGGGAGATTCATAAGAGCCAGCCTTTCCTCATAGCTAGGTCGCTGTATACCATAAGGCATTCTTGTCGCACTCCGCTGGACACTTTCCAGAAGCTCAATGTCTCGAACAAGCGATGGCGCCCAAGCGGCCCGCATACTCCAAAATAGGGCGAACATAGTCACGTACAACATTCTGCAGGTGGCAGGGTCACAACGCGAAAAGGACCTTCGCAACATGTGAAGTATTCGCTTTGCCTTGTTGACGGTGTGCAAGATATGATTTAACCATGACAGATCCTCAGAAACAATCCCTCCAAGATCACAATGGGAGCTTTTGGTGGGAACCACCTGACCATTCAAATAATAAGTCAGTCTGGGATTTTTCCTGCCCATATGGACAACTACACACTTGAGAAGGTTAAGCGGCAAGCACCAAGCCTCTGACCATCCATATAGAGCGTCAAGGTCACGTTGTATGGCACCAGCATCACCGATAGGATCGCCAAAGATCGTAGCATCATCAGCAAAAAGTGAACTCTGGGATCGGACGATAGTAGGCAAATCTGAAGTGTAGAGTAGGAATAGAATCGGACCCAGCACAGACCCAAGCGGAACCCCACTATGAACCCGCCTAAAAGACGATAGGGAATCCCCAACCCGCACGCTAAAGCTGCGATCGGAAAGAAACGACTCAATCCACAGAAGAAGGTCACCACGGACTCCCAAATTCTCAAGCTTGAGGAGCAGGCGCCTGTGTGGAACACGATCGAATGCACGTGAAAAATCTAGATGGACTACATCAACAGGCGGTGAGGAGGTTAGTTATGACAGAGCGTCCAGGTAAGAAACCATGTTGGTTACTGGGTATAATATCATTCTCGAGCGAAAATTGAATGAATCATCCTTTCCATTTTCTATTAAATATTCATTTGCGGTGTTTATGAAAATCGGATTTCGTGGATGCAGATGTTCGATTTTTTTTTTGAACGACGGTGAGTGCCTCGATCAAAATAATAAAATTGTATTCTGAAATGAATATACAAGAGGAATGAACAAAGATTTAACTTGACAAACCATACTGTGTTTTAAAAATCCGATTTTGTCGATGGAGAATCTCAATTGTTTTTTTTTTGAACTATAATCAGTGCCTCGCTCAGAAGAGGAAAATTATATTCTGAAATGAAAATTTACGAGATAAAATGGACAGAGATTTTCACTTGACAAACGATATGGAGTTGTAATCATCGAATTTCGTGGCTGGTAATCTCATTTTTTTTCGAACGACGTTGAGTGCCTCGATCAAAATGATTAAATTGTATTCTGGAATGAATATACAAAAGAAAGGAAACGGGACTTTCACTTGACAGACGATACGGATTTTGTGGATGGAGAATCTCTATTTTTTTTTCGAACAAAGGTGAGTATTAATAAACAAGAGAAACGGGGAGGGATTTTCACTTGACAAAGGATAAGGAGTTGTGAAAATCGAATTTTCTGGATGGAAAATCTCATTTTTTTTTTGAACGACGGTGAGTGCCTCGATAAAATAGGAAAACTGAATTTTGAAATGAACATAAAAAGAAATGAATAAAGATTTTAACTTGACAAACTATATGGAGTTGTTAAAATCGGATTTTGTGGATGGAGAATAAATTTTTTTAACGACTTTGAGTGCCTTGATCAAAATAGGAGAATTGTATTCCAAAATGAATATACAAAGGAAATAAATATAGATTTTTATTTGACAAACGATACGGTGTTGTAAAAATCTGGTTTTGTGGATGGAGAACCTCGATGAGTGAATGAATATACAAGAGAAATGAACAGATATTTTCACTTGACAAACGATACAGAGTTGCGAAAACCGGATTTTGTGGATGCAGAATCAAATTATTTTTTTTGAACGACTTGAATGTCTCGATCAAAATAGGAAAATTGTTTTCTAAAATGAATATACAGAGGAAATAAATAGAGATTTTCACTTGACACACGACTCGGTGTTGTAAAAATCGGGTTTTGTGGATGGAGAATGTCAATTGTTTTTTTTTGAGATTTTCCATCCACTAAATCCGATTTTTACAACTCCGTATCGTTTGTCAAGTTGAAATCTTCGTTTATTCCTATTATATATTCATTTCAGTATACAATTCTTCTATTTATTTCCATCTAGGCGCTCACCGTCGTTCAAAAAAAAATTTGAGATTCTCCATCCACGAAATCCGATTTTTACAACTCTGTGTCGTTTGTCAAGCGAAAATCTTTATTCAATCCTCTTGTATATTCATTTCATAAAATGTCATTATTTTGATCGAGGCACTCACCGTCGTTCAAAAAACAATTGAGATTCTCCATCCACAAAATCCGATTTTGACAACTCCGCATCACTTGTCAAGTGAAAATCTTGATTTATTTCCTTTGTATATTGATTTTAGAATACAATTCTCTTGTTTTGATCGAGGCATTTACCGTCGTTAAAAAAAATTGACATTCCCCATCACCAAAATTCGATTTTGCAACTCGGTATCGTTTGTCAAGTGAAAATCTCCGTTCATTTCTCTTTCATATTCATTTTAGAATAAAATTTTTCTATTTTCATCGAGGCACTCATCGTCGTTCAAAAAAAATTTGAGATTTTCCATCCGATTTTTACCACTCCGTATCGTTTGTCGAGTGAAATTCTCTGTTCATTTCATTACAGAATACAGTTCTTCCATTTTCCACGAAACACTCACGTTTCCTTGATTTCATTATATTTTTTTCATTCACTTAAAATTCAGTTATCTCACACTGTGTCGTTTGTCAACCAAAAATGATTCTATATAAAGTTTCGGTCATTCGAGCGAACAAAGAGTTTGTCACCATATAGGTAAGCAGTTTATTCCAGCAAAGCAACAAAATCTTTTTCCTTCTCGTATAAGATAGATATCACGTTGTAAAATAATACTATTTTTCATCATTGTATGTATCTGATCTCTATGATTTTATCCCTCTCATCTTATAAAACGTTATAACAGAGACGCCAAACAAATGAGGAATTTATGGTAAATATGTTAACGCTGCGCTGTTCAGATAATTCCATGTGGGCCCGGCGCGACAGTCCCTACGTCGTGAAGACATAGAATAGAGAAGTATTATATTATAATATTTTTCTATTCTGTGGTATGGATGAGAATGTGTGGGTTAATGTCTGTAATTTTCGAATTTTGGGCCGAAAATGGCCTCAAACGACTAGGTTGACTCACCGATGACGAATCCGGTGTCAAAATCGCCTATGCCCGGCCGGCCGGCTGTATACACGATTACGGTCGTACGGAGAATCCTATCAACCTGAAACTTTCAGGGTTGATTGCATGTCGAAATGCGACGGTTAAGTTCGCTTAATTACGAAGTTAGAATTCGTGAATGGGTGAAATCTGCCCAATGATTCCGTAGATATACCCATTCAAAATTTTATTTTCTCAAAATTTCCAAAAATGCAGAAGAAATCGAATTGAATTTATCGCCAAAAAACTAGAAAAGCACTGCCCTGAAGGCAGCTGCTTTTGCGCGCATGTTCAAATTCGTTGCCAAAGCGGCCACCTCCATTGGACATGCGTGCAAAACTGCTGCCTTTACGGCAGTACTTTTCTAGGTTTTTCAAGAAAGGCCCGGATTTTGAATGGAAAACGGGTTACGAAATACATGAAAGTATGTTCACTGCCTGTCTCTGAAGATGATCATTTTTGAGAAGGTAATTTACAAGGTATTCATTTCAAATCAACTTCAGGTCAATTATTTTTAGGTGTAACGAAAACAAGACAAAATTTTGATGAAGTAAGTATGCTGTTCATTCAGATAAACTACCGAACACTTCTGCAGCTATACCTACTTCACATACTACACGAAATCATTTTCGAAGAGAGTGATCTGACAAAAACTATATATACTGTTGTAGTCGATAATAGCTTAATGTATTCATATAAATACATTAATATTTTTCATTTTGGCCTGTATAGGTAGTTTCAGTTGAACCAGCTTTGACATTTTTCATATTGCTTGAATATCTTGAGCTGCTGTGATATGAAAATAAAATTATTTATGTGTCTATCTATTTCCTTTTCTTTCGAAATACGATGCGAAACGAACAAAAGCAGAAACGCTGCTTCTTCATTTTATTGGTTCAATTGTTTGTAAACAAAGAGAACATGAGTTACATCATTCGAACTTATTCTAGATTAACCACATAATAGGCCACGAGCAGTTTTGACAGTTGGGAGAGACTAGAGGACCAACAATAACCTAAAATGCATTGTTTACTATGGAAAAAAGCGATTTGGCTTGTGATTTTGATTGAATTTGGACATTTTGGACTGAAATATTCACTATTGCATTATCTAGGACCTATATCCAAAGTACTTGATATCTTGTAACAGTAACAACTTTACTAAACTTATGGAATTTTTCGAATAAATACAATTCTTGGCGGTTGATGCTGTTGTTGCATGTTGCTTGGTTTAGTAAGGCAGGAAATACAATTTAAACCTAAGTTTTTTTAAGTAAATTCAGGTATTCAAGCTCGAATGATCAACATCAAATCGATGAAAACTACGAATGAGTTCTTGAAGTATTTTCATTTCAATGGTAGGTACTAACCGGATGTGGATAGGAACTCAATTTATCCATTATAAAAGAGGGAAATAAGGAAATTCTATCGGTTCTGAAAAGGAAAATCATATTTTCTGAATTAATTCAATAAAAAACTGCGCTCTGAAACGAAAATTCACAGAATAAATGTTACTGCAACTTGTCAGTTACCGCGGCAAAGAACATAGGATGGAGATTAGTCTCCACAATCAATAAAACTTGAATTAGTTAGGATTGATTCATACCATTGACATTCAGATATGCAATCACATCGAATTTTGAGCTGTTTTTCTCATTTAGTTGAGTAATATCATGTACGTTATTTTGGTAGGGCATACCGAATGATTCAGGGTATGGAATATTTGAAAATCAAGTTCTTAAGAAGCATTTCTTCTTTACTTGAACAAGACAAAATTTATAAAAGATATTTCCATTCAAGTATTCATTTTAGTCAAATTTTTAGCTGATTCTCACTTAAGGTGTAGTATCACTAGTGACAATGTTTTGTTTGGGTATGCCGATTGATACCAGGTAAGGAATTTTCGTAAAATCGTCAGTTTTTGATGAACATTCCTGTTTGTTTCCACAAAGAAAAGATCTAAATCATCACTGATAGGTATCCCAGATAGCACACCATATCCCCAGTATATCCTCTCAATATCCTATTCGTGGCGTATGTCCCAGGACATTGGGAGGATATACGGGGGATGTACAATTGCGTATATCCCTATGATTTAGGGTTCGTATATACCAAGTATGTCCTCTGAGTAACTGCAACCCACATTAAATTTTCGACATTGAGAGGACATACTTGGGATGTACAACTTGGGATATCCCCACGATTTAGGATACGTATATCCCAATTATGTCCTCTAGTAGCTGCGAATGCTGCGATGCAATCCAAGTCAAATTTTTCGAAATACTCCTTCGCGTTAATTGCTGGTTCAAATACCAATAAGAGCCAGAATGTTTATGGGTTTGATCTATGTTGTATCATTTAATAACGAAAAATATCCAACTTGAGGTGTGAAATCGAATCATTCACTTTTTTAATATATCTGGGTGCATATCTGAAAGCTGAGATCAATGAATATCATTTGTTGATTATGAAAAAATCAGAAATAATCTGATAATATAAGAAAATTCAATGTAGCAACGTGAATAATGTGATAATATATTATTAGATCATTGATTATCGATCACACAGATTAGGAAGTTATAAGTTTAGATTACTTTATGTTCTGTGGTTCATAATCTATGATCGGTCAATCATGGCATTTGACAGATTCTGCGTTGATCGGTATTTCTTTATTTTTTTGCTTCTTTTCTTGACTTGGAGTAATATTAATTATGGGCATTACAAAACACAAGAACTGATGAAATGGTATACCTGTCGTCTTCAGTAAACTCGTTCTGCATTCGTCCATTTCGAAAGTGGATTTTGGCAGTGATTTTGTGCTATGTAAGTATAAAAAATTCATTAACTAGCTAACAAATATAACATAGGGGTCCAACGACAAAAAGGAGTAATTCAATACATATTTTATATGTTTATTCATTTCCAGCATCAAATACAGTGAGTGGAAGAAATCAAACCAAGAGAATGTGAAATAATGTATACAACAAGCATTGCACACAAAATAATTTGAACATTTGTGAGTTGATCAGGTGCAGTTCGATAAGACAGTATAATATGTGAAACTTTTAAGGTGATCAAAGTATGGTTAAGACTCTGATTATGCAGTGTCACATTATCCTGAGCATTGTGTTGGATATTGTACAAGGTGTGAAGAAAATAAAACAAAACCTAAAAGAAGCCCAAAAACCAGCAAACGATGAAATATCAACCAATAGACTGAAGGACTTCGGTCGATGCCCTTTTCAGAAAGAATAAAGAACGGTATTATTATTATCAACTAATTATCATGATTCTTTGGATATAACCTTCCCAATGAATAGCTCAGATCTGGAGACATTTAAGATTTTTTTTTAAGTGATGAGCAAATTTTTCATCTAGTCGTGAGTTCAATTAATGGTTTGTACATCAAGTGATTAAAATGAATTCATGAGTAGAAAGTTCAACCTATGAGCCCTAAGTGTCAATTCATTTTGATGAAGATTTAAATGATAATTTCTTCTCAGAAAAAAAGTATTTTAGGAAATAAGATTAAATGTATTGCTTTGATTAATGGTTGCTAGGTCACTGAGTATTTGATTGTCATCTTACCCTTGATGCTATGTGTTGAATAATGTCCTTTTAAATGGTTAAAATGGGATAACATGAATCAATCTCAGGCGATGTACCAAAAGCTCTGGTTATCGTTCGGTTATCCAAACTGACTTATAGGCAAAGGATAATCTGTCAGTTTGGATAACCGTAACTAATCAATTTCAAGCGATGGATCAAAAGCTCTGGTTATAGTTACGGTTATCCAAACTGACATAGATGAAAGATAATCTTTCAATTCGGATAACCGTATCTATAACCGGAGCTTTTGGTCCATCGCTTGAAATCACATTTTGTGTTGATAAGTATTTGCAACTGTCTGAATGTCATTTGTCATAATGTTAATGTAACTTGCTGACTTTTAATTTAAGGCCAAAGAGATTGCACAATGCGGAAGAAACACAATAGTTATGAATTTATAGGAGGGGCAATGACTCCCCCAATCAGTGACAACGGCAATGCAGTTTAACTGGCGAAGAAAAAGAGGAAATTTGGGAGATTGTATATTACAAAATTGATAAATGGTAAGCAAAATAAGTCTGCAATTAATTTATTGTTTCAATTTATATATTTTGTTTCAGACGCTGATGAAATTGCGAAAATTTCTACACTGAGAAAGACGGAAAAATCTGTTGCTGGCTGGCTAGAGAGATGTAAAAAGATGATTGAACCCTGTGCTAAGTTGAGAAATATGTAGTATCCCTTTTTTTTTGTAGGCTTTCTTTTAGAATAAAAATTATTGAAATTACGTACATTGCTTTAGTCTAAATTAGGGATGTCCTATAGTCAACTTGGAACTATATCCCTAGAATATATGCGTAGACCGCTGGGGGAGTTCCCACTTTTCTAAATAAGTCATCCTCAGGATGTCCTCTTGATAGCTTATGGTCTGTGGAGTATATCCTCCGGATATACAAAAACACCACCTGGGGGATTCCCACTTAGTAACATTCTATATCCTCAGGATATCCTGAGGATGATGTATAGACGAATTCGGATTTCTCTGGGATATACTAATATCCCTGCTCCATAATCCCAAGAACATCCCCAGGACCTTATTGTGCTATCTGGGATTTTAGCCCAATTTGATCACCCTTGAGTCTTATTTTAGAAACAAAAACTGTTCCTATCTACTACACCCAGGAATATCTGGCAGTGTCTAGGAATGAAAAATTCATTAGCACGATGATATCACAAAATATTTTCGCAATATTTCACCTCCATATGAAAATAACAAGGTGCCTATATAATATACTACAACACACAAAAAGACTGTTGACTGAACTAATCAAAGGTCTATTTATTTGCCTGTTAATGAAATCAGGAACTAATTTCATATTAAGTACACCAAATCCTTTTCGAAAAAAGTGGATATATCAATCCAGAATGTACAAATGAATACGGAATCACGAGAGAAATCGCTTTTTCCCATAGTAAACAATGCATTTTAGGTTATTGGTTACTTTCCCAGAAATTCAAGTAAACTTGGATATTGGTTCATTTTGATCCACCAAGCAACAGACATTAAAATAACATCGAAATTATTCCCCAGGAATGATCTAAAGCACGAGTTTATATCGTGATCTAAACTAAAAGTTCCTACAGAAGAGATCTAATACAAAATAAGGGAAGAAGTCTGTGAAACAGGAAAAGGAACATTTTTAAATTGAAGAACCCCTGTATACAAATTCTCAAGAAACTGCACCCCATAGATATTATATCGAATCATTTATCGAGAATGTCTGAGTAACTCTTCAATTTTCCGTAAAAAGCTGTGACTACTGGTAAACGGAGAAATTTCACATTTCCAGAGATTTTGAGATTTTTCAAATCTCTAACGATGCATAACCGTTTAAAATGTACTATTATCGAAAGAAATAAACCGAATGATGGGCAAATGGTTACCTTCTTGAACTGTGTTCGTCAATATAAATTCGTCTGGAAATCATCAAAGCTTTAAGACTACATCAAATCAAGCTCATAGCTCATCGTAACCTGAAAATCCTCTAGAACCATTCAATGAGATCGTTATTGACGCACATGCGCTTTCTGTGACAATTCGTCTGCCGTCAGATCAAGCTAGTATAATATTTTGTTTATCGTGATGAAAATTCTTGCTATTTCATAATTCACAGTGAAACTAAGATTGTAATCACGGTTCTGAACCAACTGTAAACACTCAGTAAAATTAGATACAAAGTTCTCAAGTGCCGTTTCTGCTTTCTGCTCAACAGGTAAGGTATGTTGTTATTTGGAACCCACATTGTGGAAGATGATTCAATAATATTTATTATTTTTGGAATACTGAGACTCTTTGGAATGAATCGGTTCTGAAATATATCAAGGAATGTACTCTTATCGAAAATCGGGAATAATTTGAATTGGACTGATTCTAGTGGAAATTATGTTTTTAGCTCAATCAAAAAGCACTCAGTATACGGAGGTGATATAGAAATGATGTCGGAAAAATTCTTGAAATTATTTTTCATGGAAATGGACAGGGCGGGCAATGAACAATATGAGAATTAAATGAAATAATTGGAAAATTTTGGTCGGTTTTGCATTTTGACCAATTTGTTTCCAGAACTTCACCATCCTGTATCTCAAAAGTTCAGAGGCTTGAGGCATAGAAATTTTCATTCGAAACTTACTAAGGGTTTCAATTCTTATGATAATAATTTTGTTAATCCTCTAAGACATATCAATATTTATAGGGCAGGTCAGTTTTTATTCTGAAACGACCTATAGTATATCAAAGAAAGTACATGTTAGAGTTTCACCACCGCTTGTCTATAGTGGAACAAGTCAGCGACTATATGCACCCATGCTGTTTGTATGTGAAAATTTTCTAAAAAAGCACTGACCTGAGTTCGGGAGGTGTTAAGCGTTTTCTCCGAATTCGTTGCCAGAGTAGTCACTTATTAACCCTGTCAAACTCAACTTTACTTCATGATATAAACATTATTTCTTTAATACGGTCCTTACGAAATTCTGCATTAACCTATAGGTAGTATATCAGTTTCAATCGATCCGATCCGATCTGTATTTTTCAAAATATTGTGAAAATAAAAAATTGAATCTAGGAATCATTGGGAGGATTTTGCGCATTCGCGAATTCACTTTAAGTCGTTACTTTCTGATTTTTTTTGTTTACGGCCTAACCGCTGTTTGCAGTTTAATTATCAAAGTAGAGTTCTCGAATTGGTAATATCCACCCAATGGTTCCTCGGATATACCATTCACTTTCCGAATATTGCGAAAATAAAGGTTGGATCGAATTGAAATCTAGTACTTGCTTGATAGACCAGAGTCGATAATTTTTGAAACAAAAAAAATAATAGTAGGATGAAACCTATTGGAAAAGGAGGAGAATAGAATGAAAATCAAAGGGAAAATAATTTACGGGTGATCTGAGGTCGGGAAGTGGAAAGGGGTGAGGTTCTAAAGGTAAAAAACTGCCCATCTCGATTTTCGGCAAAACTACGAATCCTATGAAAAAAAGTCAAGAGACAAAGTTGTAGGTAATGAAAAGGTCTAAAACTTTTGTCTGACCTTTTTTTCACATCACCTCGAAATTTATGTGAAAAACTCAAAAAACCAAGGTTTTGGTGTTTTATTTTTATCTTCCACAAAAAATTTTCATTTTTGACGAAATTTGATGAAAACTCACTTTTTATGTTCCAAATACACTTTTATTCATTTGATTTTAAAAATTTATTTTTTCAGCTCATTTTGACTAAATATCGAAAAGTACCCTAATGTTCAATAGACGACTTCGGCCCAAGTTGCCAACCCACAATTTACTTAGCAAGTTTACTTTCACTGGGGAACGGGAATTTCAGGAAAAATTCGACATGATAAGGTTCGCATTATTTATAAATAACCGTAAAACATGCCTCGGCTCTTCAAACCAGATAATTCCTTCCAAATATAGGTTTTTGTTAAGATCGTCCCCGATTGGCTGAAATTTAAGTTGGGATTCCTGATTTCATGCAAACATTGTCAATTTTCATAGGATACGTTCCGAAAATCAACTCTGTTGTTTCGATTGCCGATTTTCCGCTTCGTAATCATGAAATATTCGGATGGTTCCTGGAACAAGCGCGTGAAAAAGCTTATTTACGGAATCTGGTTGATGAAAATGTCACCAGAATATAGATCTGTGCTAGAACCGTCCCGTACAGTTCTGAACTCGGAACCAAAACAAACCTAAAGTAAACATAGATTGTTCTATGCTATGGATATTTACCATAGAAAATCGTTCTGGTGACAGTAAATCGACCGCTTTTTCATCAACCAGATTTCGTAAATAACCTTTTTCACACGCTTGTTCCAGGAACCATCCGCATATTTCATAATTACGAAGCGGAAAATCGACAACCGAAACAACAGAGTTGATTTTCGGAACGTATCCTATGAAAATTGACACTGTTTGCATGAAATCAGGAATCCCAACTTAAATTTCAGCCAATCGGGGACGATCTTAACAAAAACCTATATTTGGAAGGAATTATCTGGTTTGAAGAGCCGAGGCATGTTTTACGGTTATTTATAAATAATGCGAACCTTATCATGTCGAATTTGTCCTGAAATTCCCGTTCCCCAGTGAAAGTAAACTTGCTAAGTAAATTGTGGGTTGGCAACTTGGGCCGAAGTCGTCTATTTGAAAATTCTCGTGTCAAAATATCACCTTTTTTCGAGAAGTCGGGGTGGTGCCTTGTGTTCGTTGAAATCTCTTCTTTTCGATGGTGTAAAAAAATAAACTACTAAATGTGAATGTTTTCAGAAAATGCAAAAAATCGAAAAAAACTCGAATTCGATTTTTTTTTAACATTATGTACAACATTATTACATTAATTGAAAAAATGTGAGTGCTGCAATTTTTTCAGTCGAAAAATTGATTAATTGTATTCTGATTATTTTTAGAAATTGGAAAATCTCATAGTATATAAATATATATGTAAATCGTACTATTGAAATAAGATAATTTATTCTGATTACGTTATTCATTATAACTTTTTTGAAAACACCAATCTTGTCATTTATAAATATCTTATCTTCTATTCTCATCATTGTCCATAAGTTTTGGTCTCTTTGATGTCATTTCGTCTTCGTTAGATTCGACTAACCTTCCCGATTCTGGTAGATCTTCAAAATCTTCAAGACCATCACCTTCTTCGTCTCCAATATCATTTTCAGTCAATATTAAATATAAATAGATAAATTACATTTATCTTTTTGGTGTTAAAAAGGCATTAGCATCAGCATAAAAAGAATTCTTTTCATTCCACCTTCTGAGTCCTATGGGTTCACAGCAGATTATGCGAAAATATGCTCTCGAATGCAATATGCTCCAATTATGCTATGGGGTTCAGAAATATGCGCCAATCAGCAACACTGATACACATACAGAGTGTAACAGCCAAATGGAATAAATTCGATAACGAATAAATGAGGGCGTGTTGGGTAAAACGCTCGGACACGTCGATTTGTAATTTTAAATGCGCATATTTTTCAAGAAAATAATATTATATAGGGTGTTTCATGTCACCGTGGCCAATACCAACTTTCTTATTTCAAATGCAACCCCCTGTATATTACTTATTTTTTGGATTCTTCAGAGAATTCTAGACACAATTCATGCACAATGTCCTATACCTATCTTCAATTTTTTCGGAAATATTAAGTGTTTTCAGATTTAGTTCAAAAATCAACGTCTTGAATAAAAAAAATTATTTTATTTCACAAATTCGGTACATTACACTCAAAACCTAATAAGTAATACTGATTATTTCTTAATAATTAAAAAAAAAACAATAAAAAACATTAATGTCCATGTAGGAAATGTTCAAAATGCTCGCCGCGAACGTCTTGGCAACATGCTAATCTGATGTAGAATTGTCTTCTAACTTTACTCAACATTTCTGAAAATACTTAATATTTCCGAAAAAGTTGAAGATAGGTATAGGACATTGTACATGAATTATGTCTAGAATTTTCTGAAGAATCCAAAAAATAAATAATATGCAGGGGGTTACATTTGAAATAAGAAATTTGGTATAGGCCACGATCGCATGGAACACCCTATATAATTTTATTTTCTTGAAAACTATGCGCATTTAAAATTACAAATCGACGTGTCCGAGCGTTCTTCCTAACACCCCCTCATTTATTCGTTATCGAATTTATTCCATTTGGCTGTTACACTCTGTATACATAAATAAAAGGTATATAGTAAGGCCCAGACCCCCTTGAAATAGCAATAAATAGGCATCTAAGCGTATATTTTAAAGAACATTCTACAACTTTTTCAAAATATTGTAGTTATTAAATACTAACTTTGTTACCTTATTCGATTGTTAATTGAAGGAGTATATTTCGATATCCAATTTTTTTGTTTATCAATGTAACTTGTGATTTTACGTTTTTAGAGTACCTAGTTGAAGTTAAAATTTGAATTAATAGCTCAAAATTGCACATAATGTTGCATTTTCTGAAAACATTTACATTTAGTAGTTTATTTTTTTCACACCATCGGAAATAAGAGATTCCAACAAACACAAGATACCCCGACTTTTCGAAATAAGCTGATATTTTGACACGAGAATTTTCGATTAAACATTAGGGTACTTTTTCGATATTAAGTTAAGCTGAAAAAATTAATATTTTAAATCAAATAAATGATAGTGTATTTGGGACATGAAAAAGTGAATTTTCACCAAATTTCGTCAAAAATAAAAAAAAATTTGTGGAAGATTAAAATAAAAAACCCAAATCGTGGTTTTTTTATTATTTCACATAAATTTCGAGGTAATGAGAAAAAAAATTACATACAGACCCTTTCATTACCTATAACTTTGCCATCTGACTTTTTTTCATAGGACTTGTAGTTTTGCCGGAAATCGAGATGGGCAGTTTTTAACTCTTCTAACCTCACCCCTCTCCACCTCCCGACCTCAGATCGCCCGTAAATTATTTTTCCTTTCATTTTCATTCTATTCTCCTCCGTTTCTTATGGGTTTCATTCTACTATTATTTTCTTTCACTTTTGATCAGTTTTGAAGGCTTCTACCCTGGTCTATGACTGAGAAATGGCAGCTGAAAGATCCATTCAGAATTTTTTAGACCATATAATAAGATCGCAAAATATAAGGTATTTGAAAACAAAATTTTGAATTCTTTCTGTGTGAATTTTTCTAATGAATTTGCCAATTAGTTACCAAGTCGTATTATGATCAGGTCAGCATTCTTGAATTATTTCGGTGAAAACTATAACACCGCGGACATATAAGTAAGAAGTTTTACAAATGTTGTCCCTAATTTCTCGGAAGATAAATGTCCGATCCAACAGAAATTCAAAATACTGTTGATAAATGCTGACTCTAATGGGCCCGATACACTATGCGATATTATGCAGTTAGACCGGACAGTCTTCCTGGATCAGCCACACATCAGAAAGTCGTGAGGCTGTCAACATCAGTGATAGTGTGTGGCCAACGCAGAGGAAACGGTCGGACGAGTAAGGGCCGGTATTATAAAACTTAACTTTAACTTTAACTGGCAGTTTTGACAGTTATGTTCTAACACAACTGTCAAAACTGTCAGTTAAAGTTAAAGTTAAGTTTTATAATACCGACCCTAAGAGTGATGCATAATTCTGTCTGTCTCTGTTGTTCTGGACGGAGGAGCTCTCGCCAAGTCGCCACACAGTATGTCAGCTGGTAGTCACCTGATTCGCATACGAGGAATACTTAGATTTACCGCAGGCTTGCATACGATCAATTCACCAGTTGTGAAGTTGGTTAATCTATTGTCTGAAGACTGAATCGATTCGTCTTATTCGGTCCAATGCTCTCTTGTCAGCAACAGCCCAGCCCACGGCATACCGGAATTTCCATCATTCCTATATAACTGCCGATAAGTGAGCATTGGCTTTTAACCACCGTTTATTTCCGCATTTATCGAACTTTTTCGAAACCATCGATGTCTATGAAAAATAATATGGACATGTGATTTGTTGGAATTTTACAAAAAAAAAACTTTAGCGTCTTCCATAATAACAATGTTGAAATAATTCTGATTGGAAGATCGCGGCATATATAATATTTCAAATGAAAATTCTGAGTTTTTCGTGAATCATTCTAATGTAACGATCATCAAAAAAAGTTTGCTGATGAGCATTCGCCACACAGATATTTAAATATCATTATCGAATCAGATATTCGTAGTTATTTCTGTAAGGTTATGATCCCAAAAACATAAGCCCAAAATTTGACATATTTTTTCCCGACATTTCCGAAGATAAATCCGATCAAACTGAAATCTGAAACCCTGTTTTTAAAAAGAGATTTCAACTTTCGTGCCAAATTGTATCGAAGTCTAGTGAATTTTCCTAGGAGAACAAATGATTTCTACAAAAAACTAAGTTCTCGAGAAAAATTTTCTTTTGGGTTTTTATTACCTATATCTCGAAGAAATAGAACTATTACGAATCAAATAAAGAATCTTATTCATAGAAGTCGCAACTGCGAAGTGCGGGATTGAAAGTATTTATCAGCAACAACTTCTTGAAAAAAATGTTGCCTAATGTTCAATATGGAAACAAAGTTCTTTTGCGTTCTGGGCTAGACCAGCCATCAGTAGTATGCCTGGCGAGGTTCTGCTACTCTTCAAGGTCACCAGCCCGTGTACGTGCAAGTGGAAGCATTCAAGGTCGTCTGCACACACAGGGTCATATATGGAAGTTTGCTGAATCCAAGCGTTAGCAACTGTTCTGACCTTGAATAATCAACTACTATTCGACCATGAATAAGTCTGGCTATGTTGAAAACAATTTTCGTTAGCAAAAATGGTCAGGCTAGGTCAGTGTACGCTGGCCTTGACTTATCAACTACCATTTGAATAAGTGTAGGTAAGTAAGTAAGTAAGTAAGTAAGTAAATTTATTCATGCTGAGATACCAAAGTATATACATTCGTCAATTTAAACATATAAAACAGAAATATAAATATTCATAAAAAGACATTTAAACCACTGTTCAAAAATTCAAATTTGTCATACATAACCATGTTGCATAAGATCTGCCTCATTTTCAACTTAAAAAGTGGCAGCGACAAATTTCTGAAATTAAAAGGCAACATGTTGTAAAATTTTGGTGATAGAAAGTCGGGTGAACTCTGTGACTTCTTCAACCTATAAAACGGAACACAATAGGAGTCCTTATTCCTAGTGTTGTATGAATGAACATCTCCATTCACACTCCACGATTCAGATTTTTTATGAGCATAAATAAGCAGCTCATAAACTAATAGAGATGGAAGGGTGAGGATCTGAAGTGATCTGAATGCATCTCTACAACAATCCCTATATCCGAGGCCGGCAATCACGCGTACGGCTTTTCTTTGTAACCTAAATACCTTATCAAAATCACTGCAATTACCCCAAACGAGTATTCCGTACCTAAGGTGCGACTCACACAAAGCAAAGTATGCTGTCTTGAGCATTCGAGGCGAAACCGCGGAGGATAAGCTTCTGAGCACGAATATATTTTTAGAGACTCTTGAGCACAGAGAGCTGACATGCGCACCCCAAGTGAGCCTAGTATCGACATGTACCCCCAGAAATCTCACACTACTCACCGCGGCCCTCTTCAAGGTGAAAATAACCTTCTCAGTCTTCCCACTATTGATAGAGAGTCCATTGCCGGAAAACCACCTCAAGGCATCCGACAACATTTTCCCGAACAATTCGTCAGCCTCCGCTGGGTCCTTACAAGCTACCGAAACGTTTGTGTCGTCAGCGAACTTAACATTATATGTCCATTCCATAAAATCTGTGAAATCATTTATGTATATAAGGAAGAGGAGTGGCCCAAAAATCGAACCTTGTGGCACACCGATCGTATTTTCCTCCTTACTTGACCAGGTGTTATTGGCAAATACAGTCTGATATCTACCTGATAAAAATGACTCGATCAACTTGCAGCTGTCACTTGAAAATCCATACTTTCTGAGCTTTGCCAAAAGAGCCTTGCGGGGAACGCAGTCAAAGGCTTTGGTAAGATCTAAAAAAAAGAGAAACTGAACATTTCCCCGATTCCAGGCATTGTAGTATGAACTCATACAAATGGACAATAGCATCAGATGTAGATCTATTCTTTCTGAAACCGAACTGACAGGGAGCGAAAAGTTTGTTACTCTCAAAGAAATGTAAAATCTGGTCACAAAGAATTTTTTCGATAATCTTTGAAAATACTGGTACCAGTGAAATTGGTCTATAACTTCCAGGGTCTCTTTTGTCGCCCTTTTTATAAACAGGAATGATCTTAGCAATTCTGAGGACATCCGGAAAAACACCCTCCCTGATACAACAGTTAATTAATTTTGTCAATGGATAAACGATTGTATTGATATTTTTTTTTATCAACAGTATAGATAGGTCATAGAA
Source organism: Myrrha octodecimguttata (assembly GCA_958510865.1). Lineage (NCBI taxonomy): Eukaryota > Metazoa > Arthropoda > Insecta > Coleoptera > Coccinellidae > Myrrha > Myrrha octodecimguttata. The sequence continues at coordinate 13,804,030 of OY294062.1, forward strand.
GTCTCTTGATGAGCTAGACTTCAATGCGCCTATCATATCCCTAACTTCTATGAAGGAAACTTCCCTAAAAGAAAAATTGAGATCACCTTGTACCCGCTTTTTAAACAAGGTCTCCAAATCAGCGTTTCTTCCATCGACACCCTCGACAATCTTATGAGGGATAGAACGGAAGTAGTCACTCAAAGTATTGACATCAACCTGAATTTCAGAATTAGTTTTTGTTTCATTTCGTCCATTGTTTATCATGGACCACATTGTTTTAGTTTTATTATTAGATTTCGAAATCACATCGTCATTACTTTGGATTTTAGCCTTTTTCATCTCAAGTTTATACCTAGTTCTAATCTTATTTCTCAACTCTCTGAGATACTCAGTACCATGTCTAGCATATAAAGCAGAAATCAGATCCAGGTCATCCCTGATACCCCTCAGCCTATCCCCATACCAATTCCTACTAACACTCACTTCCAGCCGGGACGAGGCAGTACGCCTCAGAGGAAAACATATTTCATAAGCATTCACAAATGTATCATGGAACATTTGGAATGCTGCCCCCACAGAATGACCATCAATGAAGCCGAAGTCAACACTTTTCAGCACTCTATGAAAATCGTCGTAACCTTTCCTAGTCCGCGGCCTGAGCATACGGACAGACTTATCCGGAAACCCACCCGCAATGCGCACAACAACTCTCTGCGCTCTATGGTCAGAAAAGTTCACCTCATGAACTACAGCTTTAGTGTGAGATGATACGAAATTTATAAAAATATTGTCTAAACAGTTACGGCCTCTAGTCGGTTCAAATATCGTTCGTTGAAAACCATAAGAAGCAAATAAATCACAAAGTACACCCGAGTTTCCACCTGAAATATTAAAATTCACATTAAAATCACCACAAATGATTACTCTTTCACCGATCTTAACCTTTTCAAAAACAGATTCCAAAATACTCAAGAACATTTGAAAGTCACCCTTGGGAGATCTATACAAACATATAACCGTTACCTCTGACTGAAACAATTTCAAACTAGCAACTTCACAATGAAGTTCAACAGACAAATTATCGATTTCGGGACAATTATCAAAAGCGTCAGTCTTACAGAAAACAGCAACACCTCCCTGATCGATGGTCACTCTACCAAAGGTAGCCGCCGTTCTCCAGCCAGACAAAGATAAACTTTCACACAAGGAGGCCTTCACAAAATGCTCTGTTAAACAAACAACATCAGTGTTTCTCATCCCATCAAGAAAATCTTCCAGAAGATCGCATTTATTACTAATTCCTTGTACGTTCAAGTGAAACACAGAAAAATCAACATCCAGACCAGTAACGGTAGTCTGATTTGGCATATTATTCATTTTACTAGGCTTCGTGGATGGACCCTCTGAAAAAATCTCGATACTACTGAACCGTCAGGCCAAATATCAGAATTCTTAGCCTTCTTCAAGCTTGCCTCATTTATTGATACCTTAAAAGAGGAGTATTTTAGTGGATACTTTGATGTAAGTTTCTCACAAGTTGCTTCACATATATTCGATTTTACCATATCTGTAAAATCTTCTAATGAAACTGAAGGTTCAATTCTGGATATGAAAAGAAGCGCCTGCTTCTGAGACGCTTTAATTCTTTGCTCAGTATTCGAGCCAGTTATGCACCATTTTCCGGAATTATTTCTTCTCTTTCGGGTCATTGTCTTCCAATCAGTAACTGTGTCTTTATCAATGGATTCCCCATCACATCTGTTGTCATTCTGGGATATGACATCGAATTTGCCAGATGATGAGTCATCTGAATGTGTAGACTCTTTCATCTGTATCGGCGGTCGATCGAGTTTCTTTGCCGTTTGTCTAGATAGTTTGTCTGCTCCGATGACGGAGTCACTGGATTCAATCATATGCGATTCTACCGTGTGTTTCACCTCGCCAACGTTGTTATCACGATTTGTTGATATCGTTTTTTTACTCTTAATTGTTTTCGGAAAATCCTCGGAGTTTACATATATCCGATTCATCATGGAAATAATTAATTCCTTGTCCTTTATCAACTGTGATTTGTCCTCAATTATTTTGTCTTTCTCAATCAGTAACTTCTTGAGATAAATTACCTCGGTCCTCAGCGCAACAAATACTTCTTCACTTAAATCCTCGTCCTCTATGTTACCGCAACAAGTAACCTTAACTCCACATTCACTTATTTTTAACTTATTTCTCTCACAGCACTTCCTATGAAGATTTTGTTCACACTTTACGCACTCAACCAAATTGGATAGAGCGTTTTTACCACAAAATTTGCACACGTTTGTCGCATTCTGTTGCAGACCAACCGTACTCGGTGCCATCATGCTGTGTTGTGTTAAATCACAATATTGATTGGTACTTTTATTGATAAACTTTGTTATTCTATTAGCATATGTAATAAGTCTGCAGATGTCTTGATATGATAAAATTAAAAAACAAATATATTTATTAGATGTCTCTTCAAATTATATGTATACAATGAACGTCATCGGCTATTATAAACAAATATTTAAAATCCTCGAGATCATATACTTGACCTCTATATGTGATAATGTGATAGTGTGATCTTTAACCACGGTATCAATATTGTATCTTCCACAATGCATAGTTGCTCGGAATGGTGTAATAGGATAAAAATTTTCATATTGACCAATTATGTGTCCAATGTATTTTCTATCACAGATCTGCTAGAATAAATTTTAATTGTCTTAGAACAACTATACGAGGCATGTGGGACTTGTGTCAAATGATTGATATGTCAAAGAAAATAATCGTTACAACTCTATTCTGATTGTGACATGTGACTACTGCAATGAAAATTATTTTATCAAGGATGCTTAAACTTGACAATCATCTGAAAAATTCACAAACAGACAAAGAGACTGAATTTTATAATGCTTTTCTACTCCAAACGTAAATTGAAAGAGGGTGATCATGTGATAATTTCCAAGAATAGAGATGTATTCGGTAAGAAATACAAAATGAATTGGTCTCCAGAAATCTTCATCATTAAAAAAATTCTACTGAACGAACCAACAACTGATTCTGAAGGATATTTATAACAGTAAGATAAAAGGTGGTTTCTATGAAGAGCAATTACAAAAAGTAAAATATTCAGATATGTACTTGGTGGAAGAAGTTTTGAAACGCAAATCAAATAAAGTTTATGTTAAATGGTTAGGAGTTAACAATAGACATAACAGTTGGATATCAGATGAAAATGTTTTTTAGAGATTAACAAGACACTATATTCAGGAAATTTTATTCAGTTATAAATCGCCCTCTCCAATTACAATTTCAGGGATGTTTCTCTTCCTCCTCTTTGCCCTGCTCGATAAAGCTCTCTCAGAGATATTGTACTTGTATCTTCGGATTACTTTTTCGAGTAACCCCAGCTCCTCATCATTTTCAATACGGTTCCGTAGATACTTAACGGGTAAAATTTCTTCTTAAGTGTTTTAGCTCTTGGACAATATGTTAATTTAATGCACCTTATTACATGTTAAGGTGACGCTTGTCACGCCGTATCTGTATGAAAAAGAGACAACTATTGAGTGAAATGAGATATGTATTGAAAAAAAAACTAGAAAAGTACTGCCGTGAAGGCAGCAGCTTTTGCGGGTATGTTCAATGGAGATGACCGCTTTGGCAACTAATTTGAACAAGCGCGCAAAAGCTGTTTCATTCACAGCAGTGCTCTTCTAGTTTTTTTTTTGATGAATTACTGGATTCAAATTCGATTCTATCTGTATTTTTGGCAATATGGGAAAATAGAATTTTGTATGGAATCTTTGGACGGATTTTACCTATTCACGAATTCGACCTTCGTTATCAAGTTTGAAACCTACTCTACAAATATCGAGTTTCTAAGTCGTTTCTTTCGACAGTTCGAAGGTTCATGCAGAATTTAAAGAGTATAATATGATCAGAAGCTCACAGAATATTGAATATTACAAAAAAAAACTTGAAATTTTTTTTTCGAATCGTAATTACATGATCATCACGAAATTTTGCACAAATTTGTCCATCAGCATTTTCAAACTACATACCAAGTTTCATCATGACTGAACAAGCATTTTTTGTGTTATCCCGAGAGAAACGATATAAAAAAAATATGAAATTTCACATATCTCTTAAAATAATAACCGTATCGAATTGAAATTTGGTACTCTGCTGCAAAATATAAGGCTTAAAGTCACGCTTAATTTTTCCAAATATAATGAAATTTCTGAAAAACAATTTTGAAAAATTTTTTTTTTTAATTTACTGACAGTATGATCTCAACAAAATTTCGTTTAAAGTTGCGCGTCGTTATACTCCAACGAACTGATAAGTTTCGATCCAATCTTTCAGTAGTTTGCCGATTTGCCCATTAATGAACTAAAGCGTCGCATTTTGAAATGCAACCCACCCTGAAACTTTCAGGTCGATAGGATACGCCGAACGACCGTAATTGTGCATACGGCCGGACGGCTACCCGGCCAGACAGTATCGATTTTGACACTGGATTCGTCATCAGTGAGTCCAACCATTTTCGGCCCGAAGTTCGAAAATTACAGACATTTGGACAAAACGATATCACGCTGTTCTTCCAAAATATGCGCACAAAAACTCACTGGAATATTTGTTTGCTCACACATTTTCGGTGTGAACTCACCTTTGTCCGTAGAGAACACTTATTGTGGACGGTGTATTTGCCATATTTAGAATATTTCGTACACTGAATCTGATAAACTGAACCCAATTTATAGCATCAGGCGAAAACGGCATACAAAAATGAAACTAAATACCCTGGAGACATTACAGAGAATTAAGATCATCAGTGCATACATAGATGGCAGAATATTCTTATTATCTCAATTGACGCAACTATCATAGAAGACTTGTTGCATTATTCGGAATCTGCAGCAGTAGCGAAATGAATATTACATTGGAAATTTTCGCATTGTCATCCTTTTTTCGTAGGTTACACGTGCATATTGTAACGTTTTCTTGGTTTTCAAAACGTTTAGAATATTTAAACTATTTATTTACACTTATTTACACACTACTGTTCCAATAACCTAAACAACTATTTCTATCAATGTCTGTTCACAATTTATATGCACACTAATTTATTTCCACTGAACTCTTTCCGCTACGGATCACTCTGCTGAATTGGTCCCTGTGCTGACCGCGCCTACCTTTTTATTAGGTGTGGAATTTCCAGCAGTTTCCAGAATGCTCTACAGCGAGGCGGGTGACTCATAGACTGCTCGGGCCTTCCGGAGCATTCAGCAACATTCTAGAATAGACAGGGCCGTACTCGTCACACTGTCCCCTCCTTGAGCCTGTTCTGTCCCAGAACAGATTCCCTGAATTCCTCGGAGGACCGTGATGAAATCTGCAATCGTCACCATTTCTACAGTAGCCCTTCTGATGGAAGTAACAGTCTACGGTGTTGCTGGGCTTTTCGTTTTGCTTTGGGTTGAAATTGCATACCAAGATCTGCATACCTGTCTTTTGGAAGACTACTTCGAGCATGCTTCGCACAACTCGCCAATTTAGTTGATCCAGTCCACAACCTAGTTTGGGAACAGCTAATTTCCTAATCCCAAAGCATTGAAGGTCTTCTTTCAAGCCTTGCAGTGCTGTCCATAAATTCTGGTAGGTGGGCCTCTGATATGAGTATTGTTTGGTGACTACGTAGTAAATGAACCGACCCTCTGACTTCAGCCTCAGGCATTTTCCGATTCTGGGCTGCTGTCTCATCAGTTCCTCTTGGCGTCCAAATTTATTTCTGAATACTCTTGCTATTCCTCTACTCATCCTTAGATCCGCTGCTACACAATGAGCAAGAGAGTATTCCTCGGGAACTGTAAACAGGTCTTGATGAACTTCCTGTGTTACGCCAAACCGTGCAACTCGTGTTCCCCCATAGCAATTCATGAATTCCTGAAGAACGTCACTTTCCTTCGCCGGAACCTCGACGAAACGTACTTCTTCTTCGTCATCCTGTGTTGACGCGTACGGAGCCAATCGATTGAAATGGACGACCTTCGGTTTTCCTCTAGGAAGCTTCCGTATCCGGTAAACTACATCATTTATCCTTTTCATGACTTCATACGGTCCTTCCCACTGTCTCTGCAGCTTCGGAGAAAATCCTCTTTTTCTTTGAGGGTTTTACAACCACACCAGATCTCCTGCGGTGAACCCTCCTTCAATGGCCTTGATGTCATAGCGCATTTTCATCCTATCACTTGCTTGCTGCATTTGATTGCGCACCTTGTCATGGATGTAATCTAGCTTACTTCTCAATTTACTGACGTAGTCCTCCCCGGCTACATCTTCTCCAGGCTTACAACCAAACTCTAGGTCACAAGGTAGTCTAATTTCTCGGCCGAACATTATATTGGCTGGAGTTTCCTTGGTGGATTCTTGAACCGAAGATCTATATGCCATGGTGAATAGATGCAAATACTCATCCCAGTCCCGCTGGTGGTCGGAGACTACTATGGCAAGATGTTTTCCCATGGTCCTATTCATTCGTTCTACCATGCCATCTGATTGGGGATGTAGAGCTGTTGTTCTTGTCTTATTAATCCCCAATTTCCTACAAACTTCTTGGAATAATGTCGACTCGAAATTTCGGCCTTGATCACAATGCAGCTCTAGAGGTATTCCAAATCTGCAGAAGAATTCTTTGACCAATTTATCAGCAACCGTACCTGCCTCTTGATTGGGAATACCGTACGCTTCCACCCATTTGGTAAAATAGTCCATGGCTACCAATATGTACTTGTTTCCGTGATCTGTTTCAGGAAAGGGGCCCGCGATGTCGATAGCTACTCGTTCCATGGGAGATCCGACGTTATATTGTTTCATTGGGGCCTTCCCTTTGCCGTAAGGACCGTTAGCTGCAGCACAAGCTTTACATGTTCTACACCAGTCTTTAACGTCTTTCTTACAGTTGATCCAATAAAACCGCTGCCTAACTTTCTCCAACGTCTTAGTAATCCCGAAATGTCCACCTGAAGTTCCATTATGTAGTTTGGTCAAAACGTCTGTCACTCGACTCTTCGGCACAATCAACTGGAGCCTCTGTTCAGATCCATCGTCACTCTCCCAACAACGCTTCAGAAGACTTTTATCGATCTTCAACGTTTCCCATTGTGCCCAATACGACTTAACATTTTGACTCAGCCTGGATACTTCTTCCCAAGTAGGTAGTCTACCACTTTTCTTCCAACTCAGGATTACTTTCAAGTCTGGATCTTCTTCTTGTGCCCGTTGTATTTCTTGAGGTAGCCAGTCATCTTCAATTACTGTGGTCCGTCTCACATCGGCCACACGTGAGCAATGGCTGTTATTCTCGGGGCATGGTCTTCTTGATAGAACATCTATATCTTCCTTGATCTTTTTCGAGACAACTGTGCTCATCACTTCAGGGGCATTTTTAGCTTGCGTCGGTTTATGCCCCTTATCACCGACCCTTTTCAATTTCCCTGCTGTGGCTCTTTTTCTGCTTTTAATATGCCCACTTTCCTTACAGTACCAGCACACAGCATCCTCTTTCTTCGTACACAATAACCTGTTAATTTCTTCTCTAATGATTTCCTCAACAGATTTGTCCATTTCTTGGTCTCGTCTCACACGAACGTATCCTCTATGCGACGCCTGCTTCGCTGCTTCGAATTCTAAAGCCTGAGCCAAAGCATCATCTATGGTTTTAGGGCGTGCAAGTCTCAGGACTTGTTGTGTCTCACCGTCCTTGATTCCGTCTACAAAAGTTTGTATGGATAGCTGTTCAAGGAAGCTGTCTGGAGCAGTTGGGTACGCCAGCCTGACTAATCTAGCCACATCTGCCTCAAACTCCTGGAGATTTTCTCCTGTTTTCTGCACCCAGTTCTTGATTTGGGCATGATCAACTTGTTGTAAATGAGCATCACCATATCTCATCTGAAGTTTCGATGTTAGAACTTCATAACGGGCCTGTTGGCTCTCCGGAATCGTTTGCAGAATGTTGAGCGCCTCTCCTCGTAGAGCTATTATCAATGCTGTGGCTTTTTCGTTATCGCTCCAACTGTTTGCCATCGCAGCAGCTTCAAATTGTTTTTGGTATGTCGACCATGGGACTTTTCCATCAAATGTCGGTGGCTTGATCTTCATTTTTCCACTTTCGCCGCTATTTTCCATTTTCATGTTACTATAGGGTGATGAAGCCGGATTATCTTTTCCAATTGACATTCTTTTCAGGGACTCTATTATTTCAGAATGCTGTTCGATTAATCCTGTTATTTCTCCACATTTTTTCGTCAACTTCGTCAAATTTTCCATCAACTTTTTCATAAACTTCATCAAATTTCGAATTTACTTTCATATAAACTTCGTCAAATTTTTCGTCAACTTTATCGAATTTTTCTTTTATGGTTTCCATTTTCTCATCCAATTTGGTTGCGAATTGACTCACCAATTCATTGCTATTCCGAGAATTTTCCTCCATTTTCCGAGAATTTTCTTCTGCCTTGTTTTCCATTTTATCCATTTTCTCATTAATTTTCTGAGAATTTTCTTCCATTTTCTCATTGATTTTCTGAGAATTTTCTTCCATTTTCTCATTGATTTTCTGAGAATTTTCTTCCATTTTTTCATTCATTTTACTCAGAAATTCCATTATCGCCTGCGTCTCCATTGCGCTCTGCAGTCTTGTAGTCACTGGCATAAATTTCAATCAGTTTATGTACTCAATTCGAGCGATGTCGAACCCCACACCTGACACCAATGTAACGTTTTCATGGTTTTCAAAACGTTTAGAATATTTAAACTATTTATTTACACTTATTTACACACTACTGTTCCAATAACCTAAACAACTATTTCTATCAATGTCTGTTCACAATTTATATGCACACTAATTTATTTCCACTGAACTCTTTCCGCTACGGATCACTCTGCTGAATTGGTCCCTGTGCTGACCGCGCCTACCTTTTTATTAGGTGTGGAATTTCCAGCAGTTTCCAGAATGCTCTAGAGCGAGGCGGGTGACTCATAGACTGCTCGGGCCTTCCGGAGCATTCAGCAACATTCTAGAATAGACAGGGCCGTACTCGTCACAATATCAATAATATATGTTGAGGTTCAGATAAATTGTCATCAGAGGCTGTGTAAACCATTAAAAGGGTGAGTAGATTGATCAAAACTGAAGAGGAATATTTAAATTACAGTATTAACTTGAAGAAAACTACATCAAACGAAGATATGAAAATGTTATTTAAATTTTGCGGAAATTGAATCTAATCTCAGTATTTCAAAATTTTATCGACGTTGATTTGGAGGATAATTATCGACATTTTCACGAAAAGGAATACTAGCGGCATCATTACAAACTTTGGCTTCGAAGAACCCCAGATATTTTTAAACAAGGCATTTAGGAGTTTTTCAACGCAAATTCGAATGTCATCGAAAAAATCTATGCTTAAGGTTACTAATACTACATTTGCGGGTTTATTTGTGAAACCTTCTGATCTGGAAATGTCATTCAAATATCAAATATTTTACAACAAAAAAAGCAATAATTGATTATGGCGTGAAGTTGAAAGAATGGTAGATAAATCATGTAACAATTATTTCGAATCAGATGAGTGAATTTCGAGAGCGGGATAGCGGCTGGACTCTATATGAAATTTTATATTTGAAGTTGAACATTGATCAATTTAGTCCCATAAATGTTGGTATTTCGACTCAAATAGATTAACCAGCACATGTGAAAAAGACAAAAAGTGTGCTCGATATTAAAAATAATGATCAATATTGCTCTTTATGGTCGATAATGGCAGCTTTGATTCCGGCCGAAAAATGTGAACATCCAAATAGAGTATATTCTTATCCTGATTTTGAAGGATTTCTCGAATACCAAAATATTAACTTTCGAATAAATTTGAAGGAAATTCTGAAATTTGAAGAATTAAATGGATTAGCAATAAATATTTTTACTCTTACACAGGATAAAAATTTTGTTTCTCTTGTCCTGACTAAGAGTCCCTTTATTAAGATTATAAATTTGCTAATGCTACGCTACGGTGTGACTTTGAAAAGACTAACTCATTAGGATTATAAAAAAAAGTCCATTATCCTTTTACGTTAATTAAGGACTTTTCACGTCTTTTGAAGTCTAAATTGACGAACTTTGAAGAATAGAACTTACGTATGTAGTAGATGTCTGAATCATTTTAATTCAAATCAGCATTTAAAAAAACATCCAGCTTTATTTAAGATTTGGGAAATGGTGAAACTGTTCTTCCAAATGAGTCACATAATATTTTGAAATTTAAAGGATTTAGCTCATCAAATACCACTTCTATTCATAGCAAGAAATATAAAAACACTAAGCATTTAGAGAAGGTTATTATTTCAAATGCAATTATGATGATTCCGTATCAAAATTTTATTTGCATACCGGTTCTAATTGTCTTACATGGTTTGTGACCGAATTAGCTGATCTTTCAAAACAGGTGGACCATATCATTCCAAATTCTATATTCCCATCATTATGAATGATTAGGAAAAACGTAAGTTTCATCAGGCCACACAATGTTATGTGTGTGGTGATAAATTCTCTGATTATGATATGCAGATACATGCTCATTGTCTCTTTACAGGTCGATACCGTGGCGCAGCTCATGGAGCTTGTAATTTGAAATTATCAGTATCTCATACCTTACCTGTAGTATTTAATAATTTCCTCAAGTGGGATAGTCATTTCTCAATTATAAGTCTTGCGAAAGATATCAAAGGTGAATTGAGTATTTTGCCTACAAACAAGAAAATATATATTTCTTCGACTGAATATATTGAAATTCAAAAACGAAATTAAGATTCATCGATTCATTCAGATTTTTAACAAGTAGCTTGGAAAAACTATTATCGTTTTCACATGATGAGCTGGAAACGATTATATCAAAATTCTTTCCTGATGAATGTTATATCGATTTGGTTACTAGAGAAGGTTTTTTTCCATATGAATATCTTGATGAGTGGAAAAAGCTGGATGATCTGAATTTACCGCCAAGAAAATAATTTTATAATACGCTCAGTGATGAGTCAATTTCGAATGAGGACTATGTAAATGTTCACAAGGTTTTAATGTTCAAAATTTACATCAATATGCTGAGTTATACCTTAAAACCGATGTATTACTATTGGCTGATCTTTTGAGAATTTTATGGTCTAAATCCCGCCGCCGAATTAGTGCGCTTATCGAGTATTTGCTTGAAACCAATTTTTCACAAACATTCGTCGATAGGGAATATATATCTACTGGGTGGCTCATCAAAATGTAGCCGCATCATATTCAACAGCAGCAACCCGTATTTTCCTCTTGATTTACTCAGGCGACCCTACGTGATCGTACACAGTAAAAATTAGCTTTAATTTGAAGTATAAATAATAGATTTATGTTATGAACGTAAAAAGTTACGAAATCATACCTGTTCATACCTAGCTGCGAAGAGGTGCAGCCAATTACCCAACGGCATTCGTGAGTTTCGAAGTCTTCACATATGCTTTGAGTTTATTGATATCTTATTCAAAAAAACAAGTGGGTGCAATTTCTTCCGAAAATACACTTAATACTTTTTTTCAAAATACTTACGGCCACAAATTGATAGACAACTCTGTAGATATATTATATTCTCCCATTAAAAAATGTATGTAAAAACTTTGTTTCAAGCAAATACTCGATGGGAGCACTAATTATGCAGCCGAATCTCGTACTATTAGGATATCATGTATGAAACATTATAATTTGGGTGTTCTTCATTATCATACAACACCAGGATTAGCTTTTGATGCAATGTTAAAGATCACGAAGATCGAGTTAGAATTGCTTACTGATATTGAGATTATCGATTTAATTGAAAAGGGGATTTCAGTGCTCAAGCCTATATGCAAAAGCTAACAATAAATACCTGGGTGATGAGTACGACACTAAATCACCCACCTCATATCTAATTTACTTTGACATGGTAAATTCATATGGGGCTGCAATGACGAGGGCATTACCATTTTCAAATTTTAAATGGGTAGATACTGATATTGACGATATTTCACACATGGGATGATGCAGATGTTGGGTATATCTTGGAAGTGGATTTGGAATATCCTAAGGCTCTCTATGAATATCATGGAGATCTACCATTATGCCCACATCATTTAGCACACATCAAAATTATAACCGACTTTGTATAATAAGAGAAATTATGTGATTTATCATCAGAATTTGATACGAGTATTAAAATTTGGAATGAAATTAGAAAAAATTCATAGGTGTTTGAAACCGTCACAAAAACCATCGATTAAACCATACATAGAATTGAATACTGATTTCAAAAATGAATTTGAATGGAACCACTTCAAATTGATGAATAATGGCCCCTTTTGTAAGACAATTGAAAATGTTCGAAAATATAGAGATATAAAACTAGTTACAAGATGGGATGGGAGGAATGGTTGTAACTATTACATTTCTCAACCAATTTCTCACAATCTTTTCATTATCGGTAAGTATCGGTAAGGTAAGGTAAGGTATCGGTAAGGTTATTATTAAAATGAAAAGATTAACTATGATAATGAATAAACCCAGTTTTGCCGGTATACGTATTCTTGATATTTCAAAAACTCAATTCAATATATAATTCTCATTATGATTACATCAAACGTAAATTTAATGAGAATGCAGAGCTATTATATACAGATACTGATAGTTCAATTTACCATACTTTCACTGAGGATATTTATGTCCAAATCAGAGAGGATATACAAAAATTCGATACCTCTGATTATGCGGGGAATAACATTTTTAATATTCCTCGGCTTTATGAAAGATAAAAATTGTGGTTATATAATGACTGAGATAATCGGTTTCAGATCGAAAATGTACATCCATAAAGTTCATGAGAGCATTCCAAAACGAAAAGTGTAAGCAAATAATTGGGATGACGATATTTCAGAATTTAAAACCATTAAAAAAGCAAAAGGTATAAAGAACAGTGACATGAAATATCAAATTACATTTGGTGATTATCATAAATTCTATTTTGAAAAACAACTATCGCTCTTGTTGAAAATAGTATCATTACGAAAAAGTTTCAGATTTTCTCAGTATAACAGGCCAAGGCAGGGTTCACCTTTGATGATGACAAACGAATAGTCTTAAAGAATGACATTGAAACTGTTCTCAGGGGATATTACGATCGATAAATATTCCTCTTCATTTTTTTTTATTAACTCCTCAAAGCGCACTCCCTGATGATATTTATTCTTATTGAGCAGTACCACATGTGGAAAAGCGTATTCATGGACAGGATTTGTTTCAGAAGTAATAGTGAATCACCAACTAAGCGACTTATTATTAATAATAATAATATAACTTTATTCACCATGAAAATCATACATTGCAATTTTTCAACTAAAATTATGGCTAAACAAAGCAATAGAATTGAAAAAAGGCTCACAAAGGCTAAGCCTGCTCGTGAGCATTACATTTTCTGGCTACGGAATCCTCATTCATTACAGATACTCTATAGTTTACAAATGAACAGAATGAAAAAGAAACAAGAGTACACATAATGGAATACCAAAAGAAAAATAGAGAAAGAAAACAAAAAATTTATTTCTAGATTATGAACCGTCTTTACTATTGATGAGATCATGAACCCACTGTCGGGGTATTTCAAATGTCCATTTTTTGACTCTACTTTTAAACAGAGACACAGAATTCAAACGCTCAAAATGACGAGGGATAACCTTATACAACTTGGGATCAAGGTACATAAAACTCCTCTGATCAATCGTTTTGGACATTCTCGGTATAGCCACAGAACCAATTCCGTGTCTAGTATTATACTCGTGGCTAACCTTGTTGGTCTTGCTCAAGTTTTTATGTTGGTACACAATCAGAGCTAGTGCGTAGATCTGTCGCAAATCCATAACCGCAGCTTCTTTAAATGAATTATCACTAGGAAACCTCCTATCCTTCCCGAGCATAATCTTTAGAATCCATTTTTGCAGAACTTCCAGCCTCCTCATATGATCATCAACCACACCTCCCCAAGCAACTATACCATATAATACATTTGTCTGCACTAAGGCATGATACAACACACGCAAATGCCCGAGTCCGAGAAAACTCTTCAGGTATCTGAACTTGTCTATCAAGAATCTGAGTCTTCTTGTCAGAATGTCTACATGTGAATTCCATCTCAGTTGACTCTCGATAGTTATACCAAGGTATTTGAATGTATCAGCCGACTTCAGCTGTATCTGAGAGCCATCAACTGAGACCTTAATACTGGAATACTCGGGAAGATTATTAGCGTAGATGGTAAACGGCATGAACACAGTCTTCTCCAGGTTAATCGTGAGCAGTTTACTCCTGGAATAGTCCACAATAACAGGCAACGAAGAAATCACCTCCTCTTTTATAAAACGCCAACTTAAGCCCTTGAAGAAAAATACTGTGTCGTCAGCAAAACTTATTATATCTGCGGAGACTGGAATATTAAACAGGGATTTAACATACAGGATGAAGAGAATCGGACTAAGTACTGTACTCTGAGGTACCCCATAGCTCACTGTTCGTTTGGTGCTGACCTTATTTCCCAACATCACTGCTCCCTTTCCGTCAACTAACTCTCCATCAACCGAAGAGGAACTCCCCTGAACCCCAACTGTTCTAGCGTATCCAACCAATCCGTGTGACTTACGGTATCGAACGCTTTTGAGAGATCGACAAATAGACACGAGGTAATTTTGAGTCTAAAGCGTCATAAATTTTTCCTATCAAATCGGCCAGAGCATCCTGGGACGATTTCCCCTCCACAAAACCATACTGCCTCCTGGAAAGAATTTTAATTTTTTTTAAATAGTCCGTAATTCTGACTTTTAGGAGCTTCTCTAATATTTTCACTATATTAGAAATAAGTGAAATGGGTCTAGTTCGACAGCTCTGCCCTATCACCAGACTTGTGCAGCGGCCTTATAACGGTTGTGCAACATACTCTGCACATTCTTTCAGAGTTTTTGCACCGATAATATCCAACCCTGGAGCTTCATTCGACCCCAACTCCCGAATCATCATGAGAATTTCCTACCTCCCTGTTGGAGACATTTAGATTGAATTAATCTGCCTGGTGTCCTGAATTCTTTTTTTAGTTTTCCTAATTTTATCTGCCAAATTTTCACCGATATTCGTGAAAAAATCATTGAATGCATCCGCCATAAGCTGCTAATCCCTCAACATATCCCCACCAGACTTGATCTCCCTTATCCTGACAACGTTTCCACCCCTCTCAATATCTTTCGAACAACGCCACATATGACGTGGGCAGGTTCCATTTTTATCAATCAAGCCTCTAAAATCTTTGTTTTTCCCGTACGTATGAGAGCAGTTAGCAGATTCCTGTACGCCCTGAATCTACTCTGGAGATCCAGATCATTTGGGCACTCTCTCACCTGTTTAAACATTGCATTTTTAACATTTATAGAGTTCACCAAACCGTCAGAAATCCAAGATTTCCTCTTTATTCGCTCTCTCGCCATCACACTTACTCGAGTGCAGGCAGATATACATTCCTTGAACTCGGCTACAAAGGAATCAAGTGCTTCATCCACATTTTCATTCGTTAAGACATTTTGCCAAGTTTTTTATGAGAGAGTTTTTGTTAGCATTTCATGATCGATATAAGTCTTCGAGGATCTTGCACTACTTTCATTAATCTTCCGAGACTTGAAACGATATTGAAGAATAACAGGATAATGGTCCGTGACGGCACTCTCAAAAACGAGTGGTGCGAAATTATCGCAACTTTCCTTAGTATTGACAAAAATATGATCTGAACATGTTTTACTACTACCCTCGACACGTGTTGGCGAATTCATCATAGAAATAAAATTACTTTCTTGGAAGATGTTGAGGTACTCCTGACTGTAATCAGTTCCACCTAAAATATCTATGTTGAGATCTCCCGTGATGATATTCACGTCATATTTTACACTACGTTTTTTGAGATATTCATACAATTCCACATTGAAACCGAACGGGAAAGTAGAAGGGGAACGATATATCGACACAATTTTGAACCTTTTCCCACCCTTAGTCATTATCAACTCCACTATCCTAGATCTATCAAGTGAAATCAAATTAACTCCTGAATGTATCCCTAGTCGTTAATCTGGTGGTAATTATGCAACCTCTTACTCCCTATCTATTTATTTCAACTTTACAATTAAAAATTACTATTTACAAACACAAAATTAGGTACAGTGAATCTGAGATCCGGGATTCGAAGAAGCACTTATCTTAATAGTAAAGGATCCGACGGTATGATCCTCCAAAATGCAGGTATTATGCAGGTAGTCCAGTTTCAAGAGATTCCATCCAGAGCAAAGTCCAGAATTAAGATATTCCAGTAATAATTAGTTTCGGTATAAAGATATTCCAGCCATGATCAGCTCCAGTACTAAGATAATCTAGTTATAATAGCTTCTAGTACTAAGATGATCCAGTCAAACTCTGGGTCCGGTAGTAGAATATTCAAATGGGCGTTAGCCCCGGTAAAAAGATAATCCAGTAGTCGGTAGCTCGGTGAAAAGATGGTTCAGTGGGCGATAGCCCCGGTACAAAGATGATGCAGTAGGCAGTAGCCCCGGTACAAAGATGCTTCAGTGGGCGATAGCCCCGGTACAAAGACTGCAAATTTCAAAACTATAAGATAGTGCTTGTAACACGTGATCTCACTCCCAGGGACTCTAGACGTTATTGAAATAATTTACAAGTTAATAAATATGAGATGAAATATCTAGAACTCAGGAATAAGAGCACGTTATTCGATAATAAGAATGAGACAAGAAATCAAATGCACAATATCATACAAAGGAAAATGTTGACCAGTGTAACCTGCATGGAATGAAATAAATCAGAAATCACAATTTGGCATTCACAAACGCAAAAACTATTGGTCGGGATATATACTCCATTCACTTTTATAATGTAGCCCGGTTGGCCATGACATCGTGACAGATTTCACCGTGTATATTTTGAAAATGTTAGGTTATAGTCATTTTCCTGTCAGATAACTATGCAACGTTGTCCTCTCTACATAGAGGTCGTAGTAATTACTTATTTTTCAAATGTCAATCTACATTGATAAAGTAATGAATTTGAGAAAATTTTATTTGAATTCGATAATTCCAAAGACCTGGCGAATGTTGAAGAAACTTTTTTCTCTGTTAACACTGGAAATATTTTACGTATATAAACATGGTTGGAAGATTCAGTAAAGCTTTTTTCTCGTACGAAAATCAAGAATCGAGTTTTTCAAAATAAAGTCTGTAATCAGTGTCATTTTGGGTGCTCCAATAGAAGGATATTCTTTGTCGTCTCTTTCACTTAAAATCTTCCTTATTGTGTTGATGTGCAGCTAAAAAATAAATATCTATTCATATAATATATAATTCCTTGGTTTTCACTCACATACGTCGAAAATGTTGGATAGCTTGTGATAAATTGCTGATTCCAAATTATCAGGGTTACTATCAGAAAAAGCCGATTTCAATTCTACATAGCACTTCCTGATACTTTGCCTCTGCTTCTTCAAAACTACCTTCGGCATTTTTATTAATTTGCAAGCGTTATTATGCTGAGATTTAGAAATCTAGAATCGATTGATATTGATAATAGTAGAAATTGAAATTTGGCAACGTCTTTTGACATTGCCGATATTTCATGAGTGCCAACCTGCGTCAATTTTAAAGGAAAAAACTTGATAAACCTAAATCATGGCCAACCGGGCTACATTATAAAAGTGAATGGAGTATACGTAGTACTTACCGCCTTTTGAATAGACGTCTTATTAGAAACAATAAAACTTCAAAATTCCACGATGTTAATGGATTACGTGATACGTTAATTTGCTAAACTCTAGCAAGGTGTTGAATCTTCAACTTCCTACGCACCAAAAGAAAGAATTTTCCATCGGCTGGACCGAGTTGGAAGGGTCGCGCACGCGAAACACACACTCAACCGTCAATGCGAAGAGCGTTCTTTAGCGACCGATCATATAATTTCAGTAAGGCGTTTTTCTTGCGATTGGAATTGAAATTATTAGTATGACGTATTTTCGCGATGGAAACTGAAATCGACAGTGGAGCGTTCTGTAACGTTACACAAGCACCGAGATTTTGAAGCTATACAACAAATTACTCCTAACATAAACAACAACACCATCACACCTATTAAAGTCTCCCTCCGAATGGACAAAGTCATACCCGGCCATCCCGAACATATCAACATTATACAATCCCCAAGTTTCAGTCAAAATTACAAAATCAATAGCACTATCGAATCCTTCGAGCATTACTTGAAATTCATTGAAGTTTTTTTGAATACTTCTAATATTATTGTTTATACAGGAAAATGTCTCATTGTTACTCTCACCCAAGATTCTATTACACTCGGAAATATTCGAGGTAGAAAATATTTCAACTTGAACTGGTTCATAATCTCTTATATAGTCGTCCATTCACAGGAAAAAAAACAACTTATGTAACAAAAATACTACGCTAACAAAAAAAACTCGAAAACAAAACAAATAAGCACCTACACCTTATATACCCTACCTTCTCAATCTATTGGAACGGGTCTCAATCTTCGCTTTATCCTCAGATTTTTTGTGTTTTGAGACAATTCCCAACTAAGCAAAATGATTGGATTGACCGATAGATACCAGAGGAACATGAGACGAAAGCTTGCGAGGAAACCATCGTTATATGTCAAAATAGTAACATTGATACACGTATTATAAACATCGAGGATTTATATATTGAAATGGCCTCTGGGGGTTGGTTGAAAGGACTGATATTCATATGAATTGGAAACATTTTTTTGTGCACACATACAACCTTCTTTTCGAGGTTGTCGTGTCTGACTACGATTCAGATGAAGCAGTTGGTAGCGATTGATAATATGCCTGTCCCAGTTAAATTCTTCTGCACTCGATGTAGGGGAGAAACTCATCACCCGAATATGAATTGTAAATATTATTTTCTGTCCTTGTACATGTCTAATTTCATTACTAGCAATTGGTGTAAAATAACTTATTCTTATTAATTTCAATTTTATTTAATGAATTTCCTGTATACATGATAATCTTCTAATACAAATATTTTCTCGAACATCTGAGACATTTTTCTTTTACCTTACATTTACTAATTGAATACTTAGAGTAGCCAAGTTTATCAAGGGTGCCAATCAATATTGTGATTCAACGTCCAACGTACCCAGACTTATTCAAATAGTAGTTGATAAGTCAAAGCCAGCCTACTGTAACGTATGTCAGACTAAACACTCTGTATAATTATTACTTGAAGACGAGCAAGGTCCAGAGAACCTCGCATCATCCATAAAACGTGCTTAGATGGATTACCTACTGATATTGACGTCTGTTATCATAATATGCTTGTAAACACCTTGACAAAACATATATAATATTTTGTTATTGTATTATGAGAACAGTGAGTGAGAACAATGAAGTGGAACGTTCATTGATGTGTCATGCCGTAGTATAATTACCCATAGTAATCAAACCCTCTAACGAGTTCTTCGAGTGTTATTTCCAACCCTCTCCTGTAAAAATCAACTGGACGAACCAACCCTAACTGGGGTACACCACATGGCGATCATGCCAGGATACTAAAACACCACATGGCGATCCTGCCAATTAACTGAAAACACCACTAATGTTGCTAACGAATATTTTTTTCAACATACCTAGATTTATTCATGGTCAAATAGTAGTTGATTATCCGAGGTCAGCACAGTTGCTAACGCTTGGATTCAGCAACCCTCCATGTGTGTCCAAGAATGACGTATGTGCAGGCTTTCTTGACCTTAGACCCTGGATGATGCATGTGTAGGATATCTTGACCTATGGCCCTGAATGACGCATGTGCAGGTGACCGTGAATGCACCTGCTTGCACGTACACGGGATGGGGACACTAGGTACACTACCGCCATCTGGCCGGCCGACTAACGGAAGGCGGCCTTTTGGGACTCATTGCACTCACATACTTAGTACTTAGTAGATGGGGCAGTTAAGCGCTGTGCGAAAGTTTTCTGTAGGCTGATGAATATTTTTTTTACATTAACATTAATGTGTAGGTATTCTATAGGTAACAGTAAAGTATAGTCTTGACCAAGTCAGGTCTTTAAGAGATATTAAGGAAATGATCCTAAAATTTCAAATAGCCATGACTTTTTTCCGATATCTCTGAATAGAATAGCGGATCGAACTTTCGAATCAGCGAATAAAAAAAAGCTGGAACACGTTAATTGATTTTGAATTAAGCGTATGTTTTGGCAATTTAATGAAATATTTTTCTTTCCAACCAAACTATTTTTTCAAATGCCAACATATATGTTGTGTGTAGGTTCATTGAAAAGCTCGTGACAGATGGAATTGTAGTGAATTAGATGCAAGGGTAGTAGCTCAAATGTTTTAGTTTTATATTCATGAACAGATGCGCATACGGCGCAACATGAGAGTAGGTATGTATGGAATTTTACGTTGGTGTACTGAGGAGAATAAAGATTACTAAAATATGATATAATAAATAGTTTTCTTTCAATTCTTCGAAATCAGGAAGTAATCATACTAAATAGGAAACAAGTACAC
The DNA here is from genome assembly GCA_958510865.1 of Myrrha octodecimguttata. Taxonomy (NCBI): domain Eukaryota; kingdom Metazoa; phylum Arthropoda; class Insecta; order Coleoptera; family Coccinellidae; genus Myrrha; species Myrrha octodecimguttata. The sequence goes on from OY294062.1 coordinate 13,824,757, forward strand.
TACAGTGGCGTGTTTTCTTGTGAATCTACGCAATAAGTTCATGTTGAAGATAGCTACCGAGTACATCGGACACCTGCGTGAGTTTGATTCTGCCCTGTGGGACTGCTCGATTTTCAAGAAACGGATGGAAAACTTTTTCGCAGCAAATGAAATAACGGACGATAAACGGAGATGAAAAATTTCATTAAATATTCTCAATGAAGAAGCCTATACACTAGAGTCAAATTTGTGCATACCCGAAGAACCGGAAACGAAAAAATATTCCGAGTTGTGTCCGTTACTTTCGGAATACTTTAAAGCAAGTGAAAGTATTTTTGCCTCAAGATTCAAGTTTTATAGTGCAAAAAAAATGTCTGAGACGGCAAAAAAATGGTCAGCCAGACTTAAGTGCTGTTTAGTCTTGTGAATTTGGAAACTCTAATTGAAAACAGTGCTCCGAGGCCTATTCCTCGCGACAGTAAAGTCTTGGCTGCCAAGCTCATATTTGTCAATTTTGAAATCAGACAGAACAGCTGATATCTTGACAAGGTAGTTGTTAGGAATATTCTTTCGATTAATGCGAATTATTTGCGTGATGAATTCTGAATCATATGGATATCCCAAAAATGATATAGCTTGGTATCTGAATAGCTTGTTAGATAATGACATTTCCCTTATAATCTTGGTTATAAACTCTAAAACCTGTGCCAAATTTTATTGAACTTTGATGAATATGTATCCGAAAAACAATGTTTTCGAAAAAATTCGATTTTCTCAAATACAATTCTCACGAAATTTTGCATTAAATCGAGCGTCGATATTTCTGAAGCAGTGCTTAGTAGGCTGTGGTAGGGCCTTAGACTAAGTTAAGAGCCGATGAATCTACCTGTTCTGAATGGAGTATGTACCGGGTCGTGACCTAAGACAAGGGATATAGCGTAGACAAAAATATTCCGCATTTTTCATCATCTGGTTATCGGCAAACTACTTGTTTGAATTCTACATTTTTACATCCAACAGACGTTCGGATTTGGCAACCTCTTGGTTGAGTGTATGTGACAACGATAACGAACGAAATTTATATTCTAGAATTATTCATTCGAATTCAACGATATATTTAATGTTAATGTTATTGAAAATAACTTAAGTTTTTCAGTTTGTGAGTTGGAAACTTTGTGAATCAAGTGAACCCTTATCGGATATCTGCACTGTGGAAAAAATTTTTTCAGATCAATTGCACAGAAGGGTTGAGTTTTTTTTCATTTCATTAATATTTTTCGGAACAAAGTTGGATCCTAGTAGAAATCACACTTACACATTTGATATTAGCGGAAAATCTTGATCTAACACCAACAACACGTGAGTGTTGGTGTTAGTTTGAAAGATTGAGTTTATTTTCTCAGTATCAAGAAATACTAACGCGATCAGATTGAAACATCATGACTAGTTGCGAAATATCTGCGCTTGATTTGATGCAAAATTTCGTGAGAATTGTATTGGAAAAAATCGAATTTTTTTTGAAACATTTTTTTTTCGGATACATATTCATCAAAAATCAATGAAATTTGGTACAGGTTTCATAGTCAACATTCAAAAACAGTGTTTCAAATTTCAGTTTGACCGATATTTATTCGTGCAGATATTGGCAAAAAATTTCGTGACCATTTTAAATTTTGAGGTTATTTCCCTAATATCTTGAAAAGGGCAAACCCTATCTGCTTTGAAGCTCATTTTCAGTTGTAGAATACCGACACTCAATTTAATAAGTGTGGAAAAGAGTAAGATTTTTAAAGAGGTGAAACGACTGTTTAACATCTTTTCTCATTCAAAATATTATTTTGAATTATGCTACTCAGTTAGCGTTCTGCAAGTGGAAACGTTATTCAATTATACGAGAGTATTTATTGAGATTTCAATGTTTCACTTGAATTATTTCCTGAAGTTGGTTTCTCTGATGTGAGAAACCAATGAGTTATGCATAATATATGAGTTTTTTAAGATATCAATGGTATATTGGCTATTAAACTAAGAAAATAATAAACCCTTCTGTGAAATTTGCAGAGTTTTTTTATTAGTTCATTAAAATCTACATACTTCAAAATGTAAACTGTGAAATTTTAAGGGGGGTAATTTTTTTTCTGGTCGATCAGTAAGGTTTATTATTTGATTCGATCAAATAATGAACCAAAAGCTCACCTGGCAACTGTATGTAAACAAAAATCTGTCAACAAGGGTAGTAAATTTCTATCGAATAAAAATTCTCAGGATTATTTAGAATCAGATGATCTTTCATTGAATACCTTAGATTGTAAAGTCAGTCCGATTTCAATCGAAATTCTCATTGAGAATAAATCATTCACATTTAATTTAAATACTGAGGAGTTATAGTGTGATTTCACAAAGATTTTATGAAAGTAATTTCACGAATTTTGATTCGCAACGAGTACATAAAATATTCAATTCATAATTTATAAAATGGCGAGCATGTTGCTCCATTGCGATATTTCAATTGTCTGGTTAAATTTCAAGATGAACATGCTAGTTTGGATATTTATGTAATCAAAGATGCTTCAGGTCCGCCACTGTTAAGAAGTGAAATTTTTTCAATATGTTCCATCTAAATATATCGAAAGAGAATATGAAGAAAATAATTATAGCTCAGAAAGGCCGAACGATATTCAATCTTTGTTGAATAAATAGAGTACTCTCTTTGAATCTGGTTTGGGTGAATTCAACAAGGGTACAATTTCTATAAATTCGAAGTCTGAGGAAACTATTGCACCTAAATTTTTTAGAGCTGGCCCTCTCCCCTTCGTCATCAAAGAGAAGGTTGAGAAGGACTTAGACCGATTGCAGTCATTGGGAGTGATCAAACCTGTCGATTACAGTCCTTGGGGTACACCTGTTGTTCCTGTTATAAAAAAAAAGGATCAGTTATGTTGTGCGGGGACTTCAAAGTTACTTTGAACCCTCACATTGAAATAGACCAGTACCCATTTCCTCGAATTGATGAATTGTTTTTCAAATTACAAGGCCGTGAACATTTTTCAAAATAAGACTCGGCCAATGCCATATACTCAGATATGTCTAGATGAAAAATATTAAAGTTATGTTACAATTTCCACCTACAAAGGATTATATCGCTACAATAGAGCTATTTTTGGGTTGAGTAGTTTGCCATCCAAATTTCAAAGACTGATGGAATCTTGTGTGGTATACCTGGTGTAAAAATTTCTTTTGGTGACATATCGATTACTGGGTGTTACAGAGAAGAACATTTGTCTAGATTAAATTTAATGCTGAAAACATTAAAAGAGGCTGGTTTGAAAATAGCTCTGAATGAATGTGAGTTGTTTAACTCCAAATATTTTATCTAGGTTTCAAAATAGACAAAAACGGGTTGCATATATGTGAAGACAAATTGTCTGCGATTTTAGATGCACCTGTTCCACTGAACGTAACACAACTCAAATCATTTCTAGGATTAGTGAATTATTATAGAAAATTTGAAGGGAATTTGTCATTTATTTTGCACCCTTTATATAACCTCCTTAAAGATAAATTTGATTGGGTATGGTCAAAGGAGTGCGATGATGCATTCAGAAAAATTAAGGATGTTTCAACTTCGGCTGATGTACTTGTTCACTACAATCCTGATTTGCCACTAAGGCTTACTATTGATGCAGCCGAATATGGAGTAAGGGCAGTTCTAGCTTATACTATGCCAGATTGTAGTGAACAACCGATAGCTTATGCTTCACGAACCTTGTCTGCAGCAGAAAAAAATTATTCGCAAATCGAGAAGGAGAGTCCTGCGATTATTTTCGGATTGTGCAAGTTCAATCAATACGTTTATGGGCGTAGTTTCTGGCTTACAGTCGATATAAAGCCTTTAGTTTCTATTTTCAATCCAAATAAAAGCATACCCCAATTCTCGGCGAACAGACTACTCCGTTGGGAGGTGATATTAGCAAACTATCAATATAGGATTGAATTCGTGAAGTCAGAATCTAATAACGCCGTTTCATTGTCACGATCGCCAATGGCATCACAAGTTAAAGAGTGGGAAAATGTTGATGTCAATTTTATCGATTATTTTTCGAATAACGATCATTTTCCGATTAATCAATATCACACTGAAGTTGAAACTTTTAAAGATAAAGTGCTGTCAAAGTTGATACATTTCACACGTACAAAGTGGCCTCAAAATTTTGAGGAATCTTTGAGACGTTTTCATAGAGTTAAAAATGAATTAAGTGTAGAAGGTAATTGTATAATGTGGAACAACAGGATTATAATTCCTTCAGTGTTTAGAAATGGTATTTTGAACGATCTCCATTTGTCTCATATGGGAGTTGTCAAAATGAAAAGTCTTGCGAGATCATACTTTTGGTGGCCGGGCTTGGATAAAAATATAGAACACATCTGTAGGGATTGTGAAAATTGTTTATTGCATAAAAAGTCTCCAAACAATGCCATTTTGAAACCTTGGCCTTGACCGGCAGAAGTGTGGTCTCGACTGTATTTAAATTTCACGGGGCCATTTTTGGGGAAGTATTTCCTTAATGTGATAGATGTACATTCAAAGTCATCACTCAATCACTTCTAAATTGACTATAGATGTTCTGAAGACCTTGTTTGGTCGACTGGGTTTACCCCATCGAATTGTGTCGGACAATGCCCCGACGTTTTGTTCGGGAGAATTTGAAGAGTTCTTGTCTCTAAACGCTTGTCCTTCTTGTAATGGCGCAGCAGAGAATGCGGTAAAGTTTTTAAAAACGCATTGAAAAATGCACTAGGTAAAAGCCCGAATATCGAAATAAATAAGGCTCTGAACAATTTTTTGTTCGATTTCAGAAGTACTAATCACTGAACGACTGCCGCAAGTCCAGCACAGTTAATGTTCGGCAGGAAACTAAGTACCCGTTTCGATTTATTGTTCCCTGTAAAAAACCGCTGCAAATTTTACACAAGGGTTTATTATTTTCTCAGTTGAGTAACCCGAAACCATTGATATCTTAAATAAAACTTATACAGCGTGCCAAAAAAGTAAAACTACTCGTCAATAATGAGTGTACGAAGAACTATTAAGGAATATCATCGCACCCGTCGATTTTTTATTTCAAAACCAATTTATCCTGTGCTTTTTTGAATTTGATATTTCTCAGTTCACTTCTTTATTTTTTCATCTGGAAATATATGGATTGTGATACATCAAATGAAAGGTGATCTGATTACCTTTTCAGCGTTGTGGCTTGGAGTAGAATTGCTTGTGCCGTTTTTCATCGAAAAATTAGGAAATAATTTAGAATTTTCAGTTAGGAGGGTACTGTAATCAGACCATTATTCTTTTATTAATTAATAATGATAAAAATGATGATAATAATATATTTATTCAATCAGAGGCTTATTAAAATACAATAAGGTTGGTTTCGTAAAAACAGAATACATAACTCAAAACAATTCACTTTTACAAAAATCAAAAAATGTACTCTAAGGATATGGTTCATAGTCAACAATTGCATTATACAAAGTAGTTTTGAAATCTTTCAGGTTGGATGTCCTCCTAAACCCTCGGGATAGAGCATTAAATAGCCTTAGGCTCATGTACATGCGCGACTTTTCTATTAAGGTTGAAGAGTGACGTGGGTACAAGTATGTGTATCTGTGTGCCTAGTGTTTGCTTAAATTTTGTTGGAAGTACCTTCATGAAAACGGGTACCCTATAAACGTTTAGACCACATGATGTTGAAAAATTGTTCTCTTTAGAAGGCCCTGTACGAGATTCTCCAAAACCTAACTTCAGTATAATTCTAAAATGAATTTTTGCCTCAGAAACACTTACCTTATTACTATAAGGGAAATTCTCGAAACCATGGATTTGTAATTTAAATTGAACTAATACTTTACTTTCATTGTCGTTCACAAAACTGAGTAGGTCATCGAATGACCTTTGATGCGATATATCACATGCAATATTTTTCAAAAAAAAAACTGCTGAGGTTTAAGGGTATAAACCCCCAACAATGCATTTCTCAAACTTCAAAAATTGAAATAGAAATGAAAATAGGGAAATTCGCGAACCCATGGATTTTTAATTTATATTGAATTAATAATTAACTTTCATTTTCGTTCACATAACTGAATTGGTCATCGAATGACCTTTCATGCGATTTATCATGCGATTTCATATGCAATATTTTTCCGAAAAGAAACTGTTGACGTTTAAGGTTATAAACCCCCAACTCTAAAACTACATACATTTTTCAAACTTCGAAAATAGAAATCGGCGGGTAGGAGGATATTTTTCAATATTTATTATTTTAAGAATAAGAATCCGACACCAATCACAAATTGTTAATTTTCTAATGAAAAAATAGCCTAGCAAATTCTTTTTCAGTAACGCCACTCAATATGCAATGGAATGTACTTCCATCTGATATATCACAATCCATATATTTCTATTTGAAAAAAAACAGTATGAGGGTGTGGAGCGTAAAGGGTGGGAGATTTCGAATTCAGAAAAGCATAGGGAGACCTGCTTTCGGAATTACAAATCCATGGATCCGTGGATTTTCCTTAATAATAATTATTAAAAGAATAATGTCTGATTGCAGTACTCTCCAATCACAAATTGTAAATTAATTTCTGATTTTTTATTGAAAAACGGCACGACAAATTCTTTTTTAGTCAAATCGCTGAGTAGGTGATCAAATTTCCTCTCATTTGATGTATCACAACCCATATATTCCAATTTGAAAAAATAAAGTAGTGGGGTAGTTGGGGATGAGAAATATAGAATTCAAAGAAACACAGTATAAATTGCATTCGGCATTCAAAATCAACAGGTGCGAGGATTTTCCTTAATAATTCTTCATTCAAAAGTTATTGACGAGTTAAGTTACTCTTTTGGCACGCTGTATACTATTCATATCCCATTGGTTTTCAACCCCAAAATTTGCTGCGTTTCTCTTTATACCTCAGTAACCACTGGTCGGAAATCATTCGGGTAAAAATTTTTTGGTTGAGTTATGCAACAATAATAAATGTTGAAAGTTTCATGAAAATTCGGTAGTAAGTTTCTGAAAAATAATTTTTTTTTCCCTCCACCCCCAATTTTGAGCCCTTAGGGTTCACCGATCCTGCTGAAAAGCTTGGAGGACACACGATTTTTCTACCAAGTTTCGCGGATTTCGGTCTAGTACTTTCTGAGAAAAGCCCCGGACGGCGGACGGACGGATTTTTTTTATTCGTTTATTCAAATCTACATACTCCAAAACGTAAACTGTCCAATTTCTAGAGGGGGTTGAAATTTTTTTTTTGTTGGTCGATCACTAAGGTTTATTATTTGATTTTATCAAATAATAAACCAAAACGCTTCTAATGTTGAATCAAATTTGAATGATCTAATAATGCGGCAGCAAGCCAAACAAAAGAGAAATTATGGTGGTCAAATGTTTTTGGATTTTTATGAAAATGATGAAAATCATCGACAACCTGAAGCTTCTTGGATCAAGGCACTAATTTTCGGAAAAGTTGAAAAATCGACATATTTAGTCAAGATTTCAGAGTTGAATAATATTGTTTAGAAGCATCATCTGAACCAAATTAAGGAATTTCATTTCAAATTGTCAACTTTGCCCATACCAAATTTAAATATTGCTGAAAATTGTCATGCTTCGGAGGACGCCTCACAAATAAATATTCCTGATGTGAATACTAATGAGATTCAATCTGGACCCTGGAGAGAAATCAAACCGGTGGACAGACGGATACGCTAAAATGTGAATATTGTAATTTTTTTATGGGGAAGATCTAGTGTATTAGATGCAAAGGTAGTAGATCAAATGTTTCAGTTTTATATTTATGAACAGATGCAACGACGCAACATGGGAGTATGTATGGAATTTTACGTTGGTGTATTGGGGAGAATAAAGATTACTAAAATATAATACAATAGTTTTCTTTCAATTCTTCAAAATCAGGAAGTGATCATACTGAATAGGAAACAAGTATACTACACTTACCATATATTTTTTTTCATTCGACTTAAATGGTGATTAGAAAATGAAACAAAACTCTGTGAAAACCAAAAAAATATTGATACCTTCATAGTGTTATTTAAGGGTGTTATCTTATCTACGAGTGAACCTGAAAATGCCCTCTACTATCTATTATGGAATTCCGAATGATCTCAGCTGGTATGTTATTTGTTTCCACCGAATCCTATTTTTCAGATCTTCAATATTAGCCGGCTTGTTTTGAATAACTTTGTCTTTGAGACATCCTCAGGGAAAGTTATCTGGTGGCGTTGAGTAGAGAGATCTTGGTGATCATTCAATTGTATCTCGTCGTCCAATTCAGTGTCCTGCAAATATTTGATCTTGATATCCTCTGTGTAAAATGTGGGGAAGCGCCATCCTGTTGAAATTGAAATTGTTTCAATTGGGATATCTGGATCTACTTCATTGGAAAACATAACAGCTAGAACCGGGACCAATTCAAACTTGAAAAGTTTAAGTAGCGTTCAGTTGTGAGGTTTCCTTCAAAAAAGTAACGCCCCAATATAATATTGCTAATGATACCTGCCCATACATTTACTTTCCGAGGATGCTACATATGGGTTTCACATATCCAGTGTGGGTTTTCCGTACTTCCGAAACGATAATTTTTCCTGTTAAACACATTTAAATAAAACGTAGCTTCATCCAAAAAGAGCATGTTAGGTGGAAACCCCATATTCTCGTCACAGCGCCTCATCATTTCCTCATAAAATTGCAGTCTCCTGTCATGGTCATCTTCCAAAAGCTATTGGACAAGATTCACCTTATTAGGGTGACATTGTATAGCCGCAGCATGATTTCGGGCCAATGAAACCGTTGACACATGCGGATCTTCCTGCGAAGATAAGGCAATGTCCAATTTTTGATACTCGTCTAAAACAACGTGGCCGACCACTTCTGGGCCAGTCCTTAACTGTGCTAAATTCTTCAAATTTGTGGAAGATGTTGCTGACAATAGCTGGGCAAATTTGATTTCCGGGATATTTTATATTAAATAAAGTACACACTTCAGTTTGGCTTCTCTCATTTTATCCCCACATCCCAGCAATATCAAGACTTCGGTAAGCTGCCTTTCTGACAATACCATATTTGATTAACAAAATGGGAGGAAACACTTTGAAGGTACAAAGATAAATGAAGTGGATATTTCTATTCAGTTTGACAAAAAACTACAATTTTGAAATGCTGAAAAAAATATTATTTATCAAGGCAATAAACAACAATTTATTTATCCCCTTGAAAACATCATGTACTGAATACCTCCTTGTTATTTAATTTTGAAGATTTAACATAAACACTCATTCAGAATACCGATATCAGGTTTAAGTGGGTTTTGTTTTTCAAAGAGTTCTGTGTTATTTCCTGGTAAAATAAAAAAAAATAGTATGGTAAGATTCTATCCGTCACGAGCTTTTCAACGAGCCTACACATGACATAAGTTCGCGTTTGAAAAAGAAAGATTGGTGGGGTTGCAGCTAAGGGGTTGAAGAAAAATATTTCGTTTTATTGCCCAAAAATACGTTTAATTCGAAATCAATTTACGTTTTTCAGATTTTTTTTCAAGTCACTGATTTAAAAGATGATAATTTCATCAAGGACATTCGCATAACCCTGTTTATGGAAAAGAAAAGTATTATTTATTCAGTTTAGACTTCTTTTTAGCAGTGCTTTATAGTTTCGTTACAATGTCTGTAATTTTCTAATTTTGAGCGGAAAATCTTCGGAGTAAGGGCCATTTGAAATATTGGGGTTAATTCCTCGATATCTCATGAAGTATTAGATCAGATTAAAACTTTGTGGATAGTTTTGGAAAACCAACTCGCAACTTAATGCAAAATTTCGGGCGGAACCAATTTATGAAATCTTCTCTGAAAATATAGATCAGATTTCAACGAAATACAACACGAACCTAAAAATCAGTATTTAATGTTTCAGATTTCAATTCGCTCTGATATTCCCTTTCGGAGATATAAGGAAAAAAAAATATTCCAAATTTTGAAGTTATTTCCGCAATACCTCAAGAAGTACAAATGCAATCAGATTGAAACTTTCTGATGAGGTGAAGAATACCAACGCGCAACTAGGTGCAAAATTTCGTGTTGATCAAGCACGTTGAACATTCGTTCGAAATCTTATCGGCATAAAAAACTACGTCAAGATGTATTGGAATTATTTATTTTTAATATATTTCAGACGATGTCAATGCACATTCACAGTTGTACAAAAAATGTTGTTTGTATTTCGTGTATAAAATTCGTGTTTTCATGGTACATTCGAGAGAACCTCATTTTACTCACTTATAAAAAAAACTATCATGGAAGAATGAGATTTCCGTTACTCTAGTAGCATTTGATTAACTTTTATCTGTTGTTTTGAAAATAAACGCTCATTTTTGCAATTATGTTCATATTTTTATCGAAAATTTTGATTTCCAAAGCCACACTACACACACGTGTACATTCATTGACCTAACCTTCAGCTGATCTACCTATAAAATGCAGAGTATTTGACTATATAGCATGCACTCAGCCTGAGCCACCGGTGGGACACTCACGACCACGCGCAATAACTGATGTGACCATTCGATGAGTCACGACGTCGCGAGCGTGTTAATTTCAATGTGTCATAATATGATACCTCTCATGATCCATGTTACTTGGGACTTGGGACATACGTAGTGACCATTTCCAGCGTTTGTGAATTATAGGAAACTATCTATTTCATACAGTCTCTTTTCAGATGCCGGAAAGCATATTTTATCCCGCGAACTATATAGTGATGGCGGAGGCTGAGCCTGACCTTTCAACCTTCGAAAACAAGACAGGCCTTGCAGAGGACATGAAGTTTCTGGCTTCAATGCCGGAACTCTGTGATGTTACGTTTCTAGTAGGAGATACAAGGGAACCAGTGTGTGCCGTTAAAGCTGTCCTTGCAGCCAGGTCCAGAGTATTCCACAAAATGCTGTATCAGGTGAAATGAAGATCAGTCTTGCTAAGAAATAGAAATAGTGCATTTTTCCAATACTTGTTCATAAATAAATGATATTCATTAATTTCCACATATAGTTTTAGTATATTTCAACAATTCTGTCGTCACCGTGTGGCCTCTTGAGGATTATATTGTGTTTAAAATGTAATTCTGAAGAAGCTACATGATTGCGAAATCATTGTTGAGATATATGGAAACTTGATGTGGAAATTGAGGTCCATTTTTCAATTCGAAATAGATTTCCACCAAGTGAATACAGAGTCAATAAAACACATGCTGATGAGTTTTCACTTAAATTATACAGGTGTCTGTAAGTAAAGATGGAGGAGTACTTTTGACTCGATTCCTCAATCAAAATTGTTTGGAGTACTTTTTATAGATTTTGTTCGAAATCTCTCACCCCTTTAAGATGAGGCTCCTTGAACTGGTTGCAATATTGAAAATATTGCACAAAAATTGAATAGAGTTGTTATTCTCAACACCGTATATTGAAGTTTAGGGATGGAAAAAATTATGCATTAACATCCACGATATGTTGAATTATATTCATGTTACCACGTGTTTTTGAGAACCTGTAAAAATATTAAAAACTTTCAACTCGTCAATCGCTTCCAGAGGCTTTATTTCGGAAGAGTGGGTGATTTCGAAAGAAATGTATATGAAATACCCTAACTGATTCTCATCGGGGAATCAAGCTCCAAAGTATTCTGCATTTATTCACAGACACAATGTATATCGTCTAAAGGGAGAATTTGTAATTTAGAGACTTGATTCAAAAAGGTTAGCATTTTTACATTCAGTTTGAAAACTTTTATATATATCCCAATCGTTACAGTATGTTTTTATGCACATACTCTAGGGAAGCCAAAGCGTTATTATTTTCTACATATTAGATACTTTTAAATTCTGTGCCGAAAGGGTCTTGATCGACATTGCCTAATTGATGAAGAATTCGTGATCAAATTAAAATTTTCCCTTCTCTCCGTAATAAAGTAACTTTCGAATCCTGGAACCTGGAATATTTGGGCTATGTTAAATTCTTGAACGCTGCTGATCGAGTGGAATCCGTCCTATAGTTTCAAATTTATATTCATTCCAAATTTAGTTTTTCATGGTTGTCTGGGTTTCACTCCTAGTATATATCTAAAAAAGAAAATGAGAATTGTTATTCATAGAAAACATCCGTCGCGGATTACAGATTTGAACTTTTTGTCAAGGTAAATTCTAGGAAGAATGTTACCTTATATTGTTCTTCAGGAACAATGAATATGATCAACAAAGTTAACTGACTGTTTTAGAGTCTACATATGAATCCTTCCTTGTCCAATAACGCGAGAATTCGCAGAATTATGATTTTTCAATAATTTTGTCTCGTGAGAGACAATTTAAAAATTGTCAAATTGACATTTTCAAAGGAACAAAGATTCACTAATATGAAGGTTTTGTAACCCTTATTTTTTTTTCAGCGAATTCGGCCTTATATTTCATTGAAAAATGGGCTAAACCATTTTCTCCATTTAGCAAAATACAGTATGACTCTTTAGTGTTTGTCTTCGGGTAATTTCATCCATGGTTTCATAGGAATGGATCATATTTGGCTGAATTCACTTGAAAAGAAGCAGAATTGAAAAACTTTTATATCACATGAGTCTGTGCCGCTGTGGATTTTTGAAAAGGTAAATAGTCTCAAAAAAAATTTTGAAAGAAAATAATACTGCAAATTTTCTCATTGTTGTCTGATGAGAGAGTCGGATTCATACTCTGAAGCGTTACAGTTCACTTCGTTGATAGTTTGCATTGTTCCAATATCGTTCATTAGACATAATTTTTCCTAGAAACAGCCATCGAAAAGAGTTTTAATGAGCAAGGACTTTTTCTATGACCCTTTTTATTTAAAATTCAATAATTCTTCCTTGAATACTGGGGGTAAAATCTAGAAAACATAAAATAATGCAAAATCCTCCCAAAATAACTTCCAAACGAAATCGAAAATTTCGTTTCTTAACTGGAGGAATCTCATCAAAGAGGAGTCCGACGTTGTCTGCGAACAAACGTGTGTCAGGTGTGTCGTGTTGACGAGAATTTGCGGATATCTTTCATCTGGTTGTTAAATCTTATATTCTTTCTATACAGTCTTCGTTGGTAAGAAGTTTAAATTTCATACTCACATTTCAACGTGAGGTGGATTGAGTTGATCAAAGTGCCACACTCAGAGAGGGTGATGACATTTATTAACCCGAAAATATGAACAACATAGAAATGGAGAGCACTTCTGACTACAGGGGTACTCCAAATGATACAACAACCGAAGAAACAACCTCAACGCCTTCAACTAACTCTTATGCGAATGCCGTTTCAACCTTTAAATTTCCATCACAAGATCAAGCCATTTTTTCAATGCAATAGAGGAGGTTAAAATAAACGAATACATCATTGCTCTCGGAACGAAAGTTCAGCCAAAAGATATAATTTTTTCGTCCAAAACTTCGAACAACCGTGTCTGCATCTTTCTATCTAGGTCAACAGTAGTGGATAAATTTCTGAGAGAGGGGGGAGAAAACGAAATCAACCAGCAGATCCTTAGAGCACGCCGATTAATTACCCCATCAACTAGGTTGACAACAGTTCCTCATAATATCATAGAAGAAAATCTCAAAGAAAATGGATTAACTCTCATGTCACCTATTACATTCCTACGAATCGGAATTCCCCAACCAGAAATTAGCCATATTCTGAGTTTCCGCAGACAAGTTTTCATACAACCTGTCTCCTCTTTGCCCGAATCACTAGTCATCAACCATGACAACACATCATATCGTACCTTCATATCAGAAGATAAGCTCACATGCTTTAAATGTAAAAAGGAAGGTCATCTCGCCGCGAATTGTCGAGAAACCATAACAGAAACTTCAGACACCACTAACAAAACCAATTGAATAAAAGAATCGATCGCTCCTGATGAAGAAAGTCCTATCAATGTTAACTCAACTTCTACTAAACGGCCACGAGCTGAAATCAGTCCCCCGATCCAGGACGCCATAGAAGAAAGTGAACCTACTTTTGCTAAACCCTGTGAACAAGTCCAAAAAAGATCTAAAACAACTCAGCTCCTGACACTCCAATTGAATACTGTCGAAACTCTTGTTGGCCCTGCCAGGGGACTTTTCGAAAAGGACCCTTCTATCTCTTCTCTGGACTACTACCAAATAGTCAGCTTTTTAGAATTTTTTTTTGGTTCATCGGACCCTCTCAGCGTAGCCCGCAGATACACTGAGGATATTCACGAACTCCTTGCTACTCTCACAAAAATATATCCAGTACTCACCCAACGTAGCATTAAAACTAGAATTACAAAGCTGAGGAGGAAGATACTGAAACAACTCAATAGCGAATTTGAATCTGCCCATCATTCTCGGAGACAATATACAGAATGACCCACCTCCCTTCCGACCTACCTGGAAGTTGAAACATGCTACTGAAAACGACTAGATACACTATGGAACCTTGCTTGAAGAAAAAATTCCCAGAGTTTTCCCCAATGAGATTCCCGACATCAACGTATTAGTTGAGTATTTCACCAAAAATATTTCAGAGACAGCAAACATTGCGATAGGCAAAAGAACTCAACTAACTATTCACCATCCTTTTCCGTTGTAGAATGAAGAATGCCAAAAAGCAACCAAAGAATTCAAAAAAGTCTTCAACAAACTGAACAGAAACTATACGATAGAAAACAAGATCGTATACAATAGACTACGAGCCCGCCAAAGATATATCATTAAACAAAGTGAACGTTCATCCTGGACATCTTATGTTTCTACTTTAAATTATTCCACACCCATAACAGAAGTATGGCAAAAAATAAATCGCATAAAAGGAACCAAAAGGCACATCGGCGTGTCATTTCTGAAAGAGAATGGTAATACAATTAACGATAGGCAGAAAATAACAAATATTTTTGCTGACCACTTTCAGCAACAAACTTCTAATGCGAACTACAATGAAAAGTTCCTCCAAATGAAGGAAAGCATAGAAAAAGATCACTTCGACATACAGAACGATGAAGAAAATCCGTTGAACAATGAAATAACTCTTGAAGAACTGGAAGATGCTTTATCCAAAGTGAAGAACTCTTCTCCAGGACCCGACGACATACCTAATGTGTTCCTGGTGAAACTTCCCAGGACAGGAAAAATGTTTCTTCTTAATATTTTCAATGGGATATTTTTGTCCCGAAGATTTCCAACTAGTTGGTCGCAAGCAGTTATCCTTCAAATACTCAAACTGAACAAATCCCCTTCTCATCTCTCTGACATGTACCATGTGCAAACTTCTGGAAAAAATCCTAAACTGTAGACTACGACACTTTCTCGAGGAAAATGACCTCATCATTCCTCAACAAAGTGGTTTCCGAAAAAATCGATCGACAACCGATAATTTGGTAAGTCTACAGTCCGACATACATGAAGCCTTCGCAAACGAAGAAAAAGTCATCGCTATTTTCTTCGACATACATCGAGCTTTTGACTCAGTCCAAGGAAACATGCTTGCGTTCATTTCAAACTTCTTATGCGATGGATCATTCTTGGTTAGAGTCAATGGTATGTTATCAGAACCTAAAATACAAGAAAACGGCACACCTTAGGGATCTGATTTCAGTGTAACGCTATTTCTGGTGGCCTTGAACGACGTCTTCAAGGGTATGAGAAGTCCTGTGAGGGGGAGCTTGTATGTGGACGACTTGGTGTTTTATGCATCAGAAAGAAACATGACCACAATTTGATCCCAACTACAGAATTCACTCAACAACCTAGAGCTGTGGTCACAACGGACTGGATTCAAGTTCTCAACAACAACACCAAATGTGTTATTTTTTCTAGAAAATCTGAGGGTGTTACAGTCACCCTCGAAGTCCATGGAGAACGGCTAGATTTCGTGGAAGAGATAAAATTCCTTGGTGTGAAACTTGATAGGAAATTGAAGTGGGACTCGCATATTTGGGAACTGAAAAAATCCTGCCAAGTAGGATTGAATTTGATGAAAATATTGGCCAATCACACTTGGGGAGCAGACAGCACCACCTTATTCGGGATCTACCGAGCATTAATATTATCCAAATTGGACAACGGATCAATTGTGTATTCTACAGCGAGACCTTCCCTGTTGAAATCTCTTGATACTATTCAAAACACGGCCATTAGAATAGCAATGGAAGTTTTCTGTAACAGCCCCATCGAAAGTCTTCTCGTTGAATCAGGACAACCACCACTAGAACTACGCTGGTTGAATTTACTCCTCAAATACTCTAACGGAATCTCTGCCAATGCAAATAACCCAACTCGTCACCACGCATTCTCGAATCGTTCTACCGCAACATTTGAAAAACATAGCAAACAATCAGTACCCCATTATACTAGAATTAATAGGATTGAAAACACCCCGATCAATTACCAAAATATCCACCTGTGAGAATCGAAACGCCCCCTCCCTGGACGATACCCCTGCCCGAGTTTAATACTTAACTCACTGAATATTCAAAGCATGAGACTCCAGCAACTCTTATAAGAACAATCTTTTCCGAAGTTGCCTACAAATGCACCATCTATTGCCACATATACACCGATGCATCCAAATCTGATGAATACTTGAGAGCGGCATCAATCACAGAAGTGGGAAACTACTGCTACGATCTACCTCTGGAAGCAATTGTTTACATAGGAGAATTGTACGCCATGGAAAAAGCTCTGGATCACTCCAATAAAGCAGAGAAAACATCGTTATTTTCACAGACTCTCTAAGTGCTATGGAAGGTATCAAACAGCTCTACCCAAAAAATGCCCTGCTTAGCATCATCAAATCAAAACTGGGAAAGCTGACACAGTTGGGTAAACTTGTTGCTTTCGTTTGGGTTCCTTCTCACGTTGGTATAACTGGAAACGAAACAGCTGATGCCATAGCCAGAGACACCAACTCGGAAACTCCGCACCATCGGATTTTTCGAGTGCCCCATGAAGATCAGACATCAAATATCCGACTATTTTGTAGAAATATATGGAAGGAAAGATGGCAAGCTGTAGAAAATAATAAACTCAAGACAATCAACCGCAACCTAAATCCAGTTAACTATGAGGGGATTCCACGAAGACATCAGGTCATCTTGACTCGCCTCAGAATCGGCCATACCAGATATACCCACCAATTTCTCCTCGAAAATGAAAACCCCAAACGATGTATATCATGCAATGAGGTGCAGACCGTAAGACATCTGATGATAGAGTGTCCCGTCTTCAGGGAGAATCGGCAATCCTCAGGACTACCAGAGAACCTTGAAGATGCCTTGGATCCAAAGAACCTTGACATGCTGCTGACATTTTTAAAATCTGTTCACATCTTTCACGATATTTAGAATTTCACAAAGTATATACTGTACTGTATTTCCGCTAATAACCTTCGTGGTTGATGCGGATTTTCTAAATAAAAAAAAATCTCATCAAAGACTTACACAAAACTGAGTGATGGGCATATAAGAAAAATGTAATGAATAAATCAATTAGCCCAAAAAATATCTACTAGATTTCGACTTCCCTTCTTTTACTATTCATTAGATTTCAACTCTTTTGAATTTTTATTTTCATAAATATGTTTCAAGTTTTCCTATATACTATAATTGATCCCCAAAACCTCTCTGTGAATATGGAGTATCTAGTTAATGCCCAGTGATTCAAGAGGTATAGGTATAATAGTTCAAAATTTTATTTTCACAATATTTCCAAAACTACATATCTCCGATTGAGTTGAAA
The DNA here is from genome assembly GCA_958510865.1 of Myrrha octodecimguttata. NCBI lineage: Eukaryota > Metazoa > Arthropoda > Insecta > Coleoptera > Coccinellidae > Myrrha > Myrrha octodecimguttata. The sequence goes on from OY294062.1 coordinate 13,842,587, forward strand.
TCTGATTCTCAGTTGTGACTTGACAGCTCCTGCAAAATTGGTTGAGGAGCAGGAAATCGCAAAATTCTTCTCATCAAGTGAAGTCAGCAAGAGTTTGGTGATAGTGATTGCTCTCTGTATGATTTGTCTCAATTTTTTCTGTGTTTCTTGAGAAATACCAATATTTTAACAGAGAATTATTGATTTTTAGTTACACCAAATCCATACTTCAGTGATCAAACTATAAATCGTTGCAAAACAAACCCATTATCTTTTTTATAGCATATTGAATTTCAGGCTCCAAGTCCACAACGTAAAAAGGATCCACAGCCTCGTGAGAATAAATTGAGACTCTTTCTGAAAAGATCATCAGAACCACTACTTAATCTACAGAACGCTTCTCAACAGGTAAATGAAATCATTTCCTTTCTCATTTATATTATCAATCATTAACACAATTCGATTTATTGCTCCAGAATTTGATTTATTATTATCCACTCATTGTAACGATTCATAAAACGTTTGAAATGAAAAAGTCGTATTTCTCATAACCCAAAATGAAGGCTTTCTTCAACAACTGTGAAAATTTTTCTCATAGTATCAACCTGCTTTCACCATGTGCGTATACATTCAAAAGGAGTATGTAGGTATACGGAGACGCAGACCGCGCAGACGACACATTTGAGGCGTTTTATAAGGAATTATACAATATTTATGGTACCTACAGCTATCTGTAAACAATGAAATATCATTCAGCAGCATATACATCAAATACAGACAAGTGAGATGAAAAATACACTCATAAAAATCTAGAAAACCACTGACGAGAAGTCAGAGATTTTGCGCTTTTTTGTTCAATGGAGATGACCGCTTGCGTTTGGTGATCATCTATTCACGTATTGACCCTACCAAACGCAGTTTGGTGATCTCTTTTGAACATGCGCGCAAAAGCTGCTGACTTCAAGCCTATGATTTTCTAGTTTTTTTTTTTCAAATTGTTTGAATGACACGATATTCACGAAATTTTGCGAAACTTGTTTATCAGCATTTTCAAATAAATCATCAGCATTGATGATTGAATTAATTTATGAGTAATTCTGGAGGAAAACAACGATACCGAGCTAAAAAGCACGAAATTTGATAGATTTTTTCCCAATATCTCCGAGAATTATTAAAGTATCGAACTGAAATTTGTTTCACCGAAGTGGAATATGAAATTCAAGGTGAGGACAAAATTTTTTTCGAACATAATGATTTTTTCGAAAAAAATTTCGGGAAAACTTTTTCTTCAATCAGTAATAATACGATAACAAAAAAATTCTGTGAAAACTTGCGCGTCATTATGATGCAACTAACGGCCAAGTTTCAATCCAATCGCTGCAGTAGTTTCTAAGATGTCAGGGAAATAATTTCACAATTTCAAATGGCTATAACTCCGAAACCGTTTGGCCGATTCGGCTTGTTAACGAATTCAACCGCAGCGTTCTGATGCGCAGCCCACTCTGAAAGTTTAGAGTCGATAGCTTGCTCTGTTAGGCAGATATCGTTTCCACGTGCGGACGGACAGAATCGATTTTGACACTGGATTCGTCTTAGTGAGTCCAATGTACTCATTTGAGACCAATTGCGGGTAAAAATTCGAGAACCACAGACATTTGGACAAAACGACCGCATGCTGCTTCCTTAGAACATGCGCTCAAAAACTGGCATAAGTTATGTTTCTCAACGCCGTTTCCTGCGTCTCCGTATACTGCGAACTGCTTATACGTTCAAAGCCAGTATCACAGAGAGTTCTGTGCCCAACACGTCCGTATTATTGACAAGTGTAAAGCAACCTTTTGTGCGAGGGAGATTCGGGTTTTTGGGTAATTGGAGATTCTTCCCTATTGGTCGACGACGATCACCTGACTGTCGTCGACCAATAGGGTGAATCTCTCGGCCAATAGGGTGAATCTCCGATTCCCCAAATACCCGAATCTCCCTCGCACAAAAAGCCCCTTGTGAACCTTCGATGCTCATACACATTTCGGCAGTAGTTAGTTCGAGAATTCGTATGTGCATCGAAAATGCACTTGTCATGAATAGAGAGAGACCCTGGCTAATTAGTGGCGCTTGTAAGCGCTGTATAACAACACTCTGGCGTACAGCATCAACTGAGTTCACACCCTGAATAGAGAGTTATCGAAACCGAAATAGAGGCGTGATTTAAATGAAGTTTCCTTTATTTTGACATATACACATGCGTATTTACAATAAATTTTGGTTTAAACTTTCAACACAGCGCTTCCGCTGTAAACAGTGCAGCGCAGCGCACTCAAAATTGTGAAATTTGGGATGGACCAGAATATCTCCGCATTTCCTTGTATCGGAAATATCACCCCTTCCAGAAATCAGAGTATGTTTCATACAATTTTGAAGAGTGGACGAAGTACGCATATTTTTGTATCGGATGTTCACATGGACGTGGTAAAGTTTTTTCAGATAATCGGGTCAAAGTTGAGAATAATATAATAATTATAGGTAGAATTCAAATATATCATTTTATCTCCATTTTTCGCAGAATTATATCAATTTTTGAAAATTGTTTCATATATCCGAAAAGCAGCAGTCATCAGCAATGTTCAGTAAGAACAAATAATTCGAATCAGTACGAATTTGAAGACATTGCTCCTAAGACATCGAGGAAAGGTAGAGATCATCCACGAATTTACAAAATGCCCCTTATATTCTGAGTAGTCATGACCTAGTCTATCACCAGTACAAATATTGTTCGAGGTGTACTGGACACGCTGTATACTAATAAGCTAAAAGAAGAGATAACTCAACCCGAGTATATATCTCTCGATAATAGATGCCAATGTATAAAAGTGAATGTCACACTCTCTCGCGATCGAGTTGAAAACAGACTCATGAACCAAATTAGGGATTGCATTGAAGAGTTGGTCCTCGGCGTCCACATATGGAACAATTCCACAACACGGGATGGGATGTTGGTCTTGGTACGCGGAAATTCAAAGCACTCAATAGAGGTGCGCAGTCAATAATGCTGTGCAGTAGTTTATGAAAAAATCTAAGACACAAAATCTTACTCCTACCCCGCAGCGGAATCACATTGAATCGACTCATTGATATTGCATGGTCGAATACGTTCTCTGAACGGCCTTCAGAGGATATTGATGGCAAAAATAATTAGGAAGCCAAATCATACTGCCATACTCTAACTTGCTTCGAATGAAGAAATTGAAGAAAGTCAAGAATGTTGAAGTATTACAGAATGTGCGAACAATGAATCCATATGTTCTTCGGGCAGCTGTGAAATCAGTTGGCAGATACGCGGAATAAAAAAAAACTTTCGATCAAATATTACACCAAGATCCTTCACCCTATCAACGCGAGAAAGGACCTGATCCCCGGCGACATAATCACACCTCAACACATCTATTTTTCTCGTGAAGGTAACAACACTACACTACGAAACGTTTGTACTTAAACTATTATCCTCACACCATTTGGCAACACAGTCTAGCCAAGTGGAACACTATCCTCAAGTGATCGAATTATATAAAACAACTTCGGCGAACATAAGATGCAGCAACCCAATGTCATCCATCAGATCATTCACAAACAAAATAAACAAAAGTGACCCAAGATTATACCCCTGGGGAATTCCATCGTGGGTATAAACTCAGATGGTCGTATACCTTCCAGCTGGACGAACTGCCATCGATGAAGTATGAACGAAACAGCTTGACAAGGCTCTCAGAAAAGCTGAATTTACTGCGCAATTTCCATAAGAGAAGTTCATGCGCAACCTTGTCAAAGGCCTTCTGAAAATCTGTGTATATTTCAACTTGACCAGCAGAATCAAGCACCTCGCCAACAAACTGAGAAAATGCAGTCAAATTACTTTGCAAGATCTCCTAGCCATGAACCCATGCTGCTCTATTTCAATGTGCCCCCTTACGGCTGGATAAACATTATTGTAGACAATAATTTCGAACAGTTTAGAGAAGTTCAGATAGGATAGAAATTGGCCTGTAGTTGCCAACAATGGAAGGGGTCTCTCCTCTTTATTTAAAATAGGTACAATTTTGGCCAAATTACATAATCTAGGAAAAGTGGCCTTGCTTGAGATTAAAAATGTGGTTCAACGGATGCGACAGAGCATCAATACAATCTTTTACAATAAAACCTGGTATCCTTTCAGGACCAGATGTAAGCTTGTTGGGGGTTTCTAGGAGGCGTCAATTATTTGATCCCGTGTTATCAAAACACCAGTATCGTACGAAACAAATGCATCACGGTCCAAAACAGGATCATAAACTAGATGGAAATATTGAGCAAAGGCAGAAGCAATAGATGTGATGCTCCAATTAGTTTCTCCACTGTTCCTCATCTCAACAGAAACTCTTGAGTCCCCCCCCCCCTCTCACTAATAATAGACCAGAAAGAAGAGGGATCCTGTAGACTTCCATCTTCTGAGTCCGGAATGAAGTTCTTATAAGCCAAGCCAATGTCACATTTGATGGTTCTCCTCAATTCTTTATATCTCGTCAAATAGAACTCTTCATCATGCTTCTTGAAATCACTTTTCTCTCTTTGAGATGTTGTCAATTATAGTTGAATTAAAGTAAGAGAAGAAACGTTTTCTTTTTTCATATTGATTGCCACAGTTTGCAGAAATGTGTCATTCGATACTGCGTAAAACCTGTTACACCCCAAATGGGTCGACCCAACTACATCATCATCTCAAGTGGCATCCAATATCATCTGGTACATAAGCGGAAAGTAAGCCTCACGAAAATTGAAGTCCCTATTGGCCGAGATATTCACCCTATTGGTCGACGACGGTCACGTGATCGTCGTCGGCCAATAGGAAAGAATCTCCGATTACCCAAATACCCGAATTTCTTTCGCACAAAGAGTAGCTTCACTAGAGAAAATTCATGTTGAGACACCAGATTCAAATTCATTCGATTATTATTTAATTTGTGAATATTTGAAATTTTCAGTATATTCTTCCGGGGAAGTAAGAAAAAAGGATGAAATATGTAAAAATCTGTCTAGAGTCTGCCTAAAAAACTATCATTAATTTTTTCAAGCGAGCATGAATATGAATTCAATCAAACAGTGTTACTTCGAAACTTCTTGTACAGTTCTATTTCGAGATTTTTATAAACTAATTTTCATCAGATACATGTTTCAAAATTAATGGATTTTTGGGAATTTTCTGGAATAATCTTCAGAAACAACCAGAAATACAAATTTCCAATCAGTAGGACGTTATATTCTTTCAATTCCACCACGAAGTAAAATTTTTTTTGAGAATTCACTAAAATTCCACTATTGAATCAAATTCAATGAAATTTTTGACGAGCAATTTGACGGGCGGGAGAAAAAATCTAGAATTGAAAATTTTCTGCTCTTTCCAAAGTTTGAATGAAATCCTGAAATTTCAATATACAGGGTGTTGTAACTGAGTTCAACAAAAGTCTCATACACACATACGGAGTATGAATCGATCAACCTGTGGAAGTGAATCATACGTTCTCTTGTCAATAGATTATATTAGGTGGCTCGAAGGTTATGAGAAATTGAAAATAGTAGTGAACACAAAAAGTACTATGTATCTTGGTTACGGAATTGACTAGATTTGTTATATATTGGTTTGACAGTGGGTGGAGGATAAACGTTAACGTCATCTCTCTCAATATCGTTTTTGAGTGTTTCGTGAGTTTTCAATTTGTTTTTATATTCTAGATAGCTATTTGTACTGATTTGTAACTGTTCGTATGCTGATTTTGGACACAAAATTTCATGTTTCCATACATGATTTTTCGTGATAACGTTGGTTACCCTTCCCAGCAACCCTGATGATTACTCAAGTGTCAAAAGCGATGCGTTCCTACAGAAAAATGAAGATTCTTCAGTGCCGTACCAAATCTTGTTAGAATTATTTCTGAGAAAAAAACTCAGGGACTCAAGCTTGGAAGGAAATTGATGGTGAAACCATTTCCGAATGGAACATTAATATATTTAGATGTTTTAGGAGAGAACATGACTAGCTCAGGGCGCGTAAAAATTTGTATTGATATTAAAATAGATGAATATTAATATTTCCCCTCTTCTTTGAGTGGATATGAAGGGATAATTTGAAGACCATTATCGAGAGATGAATTCATGAATGGGTGAAATTCGACAAATTACGTCAAACCATGTATACCGGGTCCCGCAATAATGGCGCTGTGTTCCATATCTCTATAAAGGAAATAGATGGGAATCTAGTTTTCTATGATGTTTAATTATTGCTCGAACTCGACAAATTAGGAATGTTTTTTGAATGACAACCTGTATTTCTCATTACTCCGTTTTCTATATCGAAAAAGAATAAATACACTTTATACATATCTTCACCACAAAATTATCAACCGTTTTCGAGATATTCTGCCTGACATATCTTTTTTCCCATATTTGTTGCTCAGAGTATTTGAGATCATTAAATTGTGCCAAGTCCCATTGGAATTCATTTTTGATCAAATATTCTACATTCTCAAACGGTAACATATCTCAAATCAAACTGGGATATACAAGATATGAAAAACAGCCTGCCACATATTGGAAATAAAAATAAGCAGAATTTTCATTATATCAAATGGAATACCCTATGTTTTATCGATCCATAAGAAGCACCGAAAAAAGCTCTATAAATTTCGTCTGGTAGTCCTTTTGGTTAATTTCAACTGTTTCAGCCATTACTATTTGATAGTTGATCATAATTAAAACAAATTTTCCATTACTATGTTTTACTACCACCAATAATGAGATGTTTTTTCACAATTTGTACGGTTTACATTTTTGAAACTAGTTTCCAACACATGTACATGGTATTTATGCAAATTCAGGTAAAAACGATGTGATAATAAAAGTGACGGTTGAGGAATTCCGTCTGCAACAGATGTTACAAAAAATGAATTTTTTGGGGAATAATTAGGGTGTTGATATCATTTGAAAGCATTGAAAATTTGGGAATTACACAAATCCGTTTGGTCGTTCATTATTCCGAGAATATTTCTCTGCACTAATTCATAAATTCCAATGGACTCCAGATAGTTAAGTTTCATTCCTTTTGATTGTATATGTAATTTATTTCGATTATCTATTGATGGAAGAGAATGGCCATTCTCAATGCAATGGGCTGCGACGGTGAACTTGCTTTTATTTTTTATGAAATCCGTCCGATGTTCATAGTATCTTGTCCTGTCTGACCACAAGGGAATCCACTGATCTACTGTGGGTTCATTATACTTCTGGAACTTAGCTTACAGAGAAACTATTTCCAATTCAAAAACAAAATATTTGAACAACTACTCGGCCTAGCTATGGGCTCCCCCATAGGCCCATTTTTAGTCGATATCTTCATGAATTATATAGAAAGGAGAATTTTCAGTTCAAAATTAGCTATAATAAAATACGGTCAGCCTAACGGCCGACTGCGTAAACACAATAACTTCCGAAAGAAACAACTTAGAAACTCGATATTTGTAGAGAAGGTTTGGACCTTAATTACGAAGGCCGAATTCGTGAATGGGTAAAATCCACCCAATGATTCCGTAGATATACCCAATCAAAATTTTATTTTTCCAATATTTCCAAAAATACAGACCAGATCGAATTGAAATCCAGTACTTCATCGAAAATAACAGTTCGAAGTTTCATACAGAATTTAATGAGGATGATATGATGAAAAAATCATATAATTTTTTTTTTTCAAATTGTTCTAATAACCCGATTATCACGAAATTTTGCACAAAGTTGTCTTTCAGCATCTTAAAACTAGCTGTGAAGTTTAATCAGGACCGAATCAGTATTTCTCGAGTAATACCAAAAAAATCAACGATATCGAGAAGAAAACCTTGAAATTTGACATATTTTTTCCCGATATCTCCAAAACTTATGATCGTATCGAGCTGAAATTTAGTACACTGCTGTGAAATTAGAAGGTCAAAGTGTGAGTATAATTTTTTTTGGATATGATGAATGGTTTCCGAAAAAATTTTTTTTTAAATTTATTGACAATATGATCTTGACGAAATTTGGCTCAAAGTTGCGCGTCGTTATACTTCACCAAACTGCCAAGTTTGAATCTAATCGCTCAAGTAGTTTCTGAAATAAAAAATAAATAACTTCAAAACTTCAAATGCCTATAACTCCGAAACTATTCGATCGATTTGGCCCATTAACGAACTTAACCGCGGCATTCCAATGCGCAACCTACCCTGAAAGTTTCAAGTCGCTATCTCACTTCGTTCGACAGTTATCGTGTCTACGGCCGGCCGGCCGGCCGGCCGGACAGAATCGATTTTGACACCGGATTCGTCATCAGTGAGTCCAACCTAGTCGATTGAGACCATTTTCGGCTCAATCATCCAAAATTACAGACATTTGATCAAAACGATAGCACGCTGTTCCCCTAGAACATGCGCGCAAAATAGCTGCAAACAACGGTTTCAACAACATAGCAATAGATAAAATAATGAAACACAAAAGTTCCCAACTAACAATGAACCAAATTTACTCTTCCATAAAAACAGAAAAAACCAGAAAGTTCTTTTCTTTTTCATACTGCGCTAATATTAGTGAAAAAATAGCCAATTATATATCAAAACTTAATGTTAATATAGCCTTTAAACCTCAAAACAAATAATCGTCTTTGTTATTCAATGCCAAAGATTCAACCCCAAAATTACTTGAATCAAGAGTTCATGAGTTAACATTTTCAGCTTTTAACAAGAAATATATAGGTCAGACAGAACGCCCATTGAAGACAATATACCGTGAACATCGAACGGATTTCATCAAAAATAAAAGCAAGTCCACCGTCGCAACCCATGTGTGACCCTCTTACTTCTGTATGCGTGAACCGATTTTCACGTAATTTGATTCCATTCGAAGGCCATCAAATGCAGATCCCAGAAAAATATGACGACAACATACAGGGTGATCCAATTAAAAACTTCACGCTGTTTTATGTCACTTCGCCCTATTTGTGCGTTTTACTGGAGAATTTCAAATGCAATGCAATGATTCTAACCGATTGAGAATAAGCCAAGCATTATCACCTATTGACTTGTTAAAAACGCAGACAGATACCTTCGGTCATTTCGAAGATATTAACATTTTTGTAAATTTTGATAAGTGTTGATCAACCTTGTGAAATTCAGGAGGAATTGAGTTGTTTCATCATCTAAACAATTAGATGAAAGGAAAAAACTCATCAAGAATGTATGTCCTTCACAAAACAAGCTGATGTAGATCCAGTAAGCTTTGGCATTAGTATTTATTTTCAGTTTCTAAAGCTATAAAATTTCTTTAGATCGATTGCAAACTACTAGTTTAGGATGCCTCATTATTCAAAGGAAAAAACATATGACATGCTTAGTGTTTATTTTCAATGTTTAGAAAATGCAGAAGCTGAAAGGGAATACCCAGTACGATATCCTGAAAGACGTCGTCCTTCCAAAAAAGTATTCAAAAGATTGACACGAAGAGTGCGAGAAACTGATAAGGTTCAATATGTTGGAAGAAAAAATAGAAAACGTAGAATCCGTAATGAGGATAATATCATAAAAGTTTTGGCTCATGTTTATCCCGAACCAAATTCAAGCATCCGAATAATTGGAAGTTATTTGGGATTGGATTATTCGCTAGTTCAAAGGATACTAAAGGACATTAGCTGCATCCATATCATGTTGTCTTGCACCAAGAATTGAAAGAGAGAGATTTTGGTCAACGACTGGACTTTTACAATTGGTCGAAAGGAATGTTGAATGGCGAATCTAACTTACTTCGTAGAATATTATGGGCTGACGAGGCTACTTTTTCTAGCAATGTTAAAGTAGATTTACACAACAGCCACTTCTGATCATATACCAACCCATATTGTCAAATGGAAGTCAATAATCAGAACCGCTGGAGTGTTTACGTGTGGTGCGGAATTTTTGAATGAACAGTTGTGGGACCATTTTTCTTCGATACTGTCTTAACGGAACAAAGATGCTTGAAATTTTAACGGAAGATCTTCCAATTCTTTTAGAATATATTGCTTTTCAAAGCAGGTTGGATATGTGGTATCAACAAGATGGTTGCCCGGCGCATTATGCTGCTTATGTTAGGGAATATTTAGATACCGCGTCTTCTCAAAGAGGTGGATTGGACGAGGGAGTATTTTTCTATGGCCAGCAAGGTCACCCAACCTCACAGTATTATATTTTTATTTTTGGGGGAGAATAAAGACTTGGTGTTCCAATCACCCCCAACTTCAAGTGAGTATATGAAAAATAGATTTCGACAGACAGCTGGAACTTTTACTCATGCTGAAATTGTGGCCAGTGTCAACTCGACGAAAGAAAGACTCAATTTATGTATAGAAAATAATGGTAGACATTCAGGGCTGGGCAAAATACATGCTTGGCTTAATTGAAATACAAACTACAAAATACTTTCTCGCAGGTATTTGAAATACAAAATACAAAATACTTTCTAGTCGGGTATTTGAAATATAAAATACAAAATACAGTATTTTAACTATTTGTATTTGAAATACAAATTACAAAATATATTCAGGTGTTACGTAAAATGTGAAAAGAGTACAACTAATTCAGTTCAGCTATTTTATCGCTAAATAAAGAATTTCCTTTCAGAAACACAAGATTTTTGAATGTAGTATCAGATAAACAGCCTCTTGTTGGGGAATGAATAAAACCTGCTCAAGAAAACAATCTTTCTACAGGTCCTGATGGGCAGAAACTTGTGTTATATTGTATGAACACATTTTTACGCGCTTGTTCTGGGGAACAGCGCGTTATCATTTCATCACAATGTCTGTAATTTTCGAATTTTGAGCCGAAATTGGTCTCAAACGACTAGGTTGAAATCACTGATGAAGAATCCGTGGTCAAAATTGATTCTGTCCGTCCGGCAGTGTGCGCTGTAACTTTCGAAAGGAAGGACCTAGAGTCTTGAAATTTTCAGGTTAGGTTAAGATCCTGAATATCCCGGTTAAGTTCGTTAATGGGCCAAATCTGCCGAATGGTTTTTGTGCTACAGCCATTTGAAATTTTGATTTTTCAATAACTCGAAAAATATTCATCTGATCGAAATAAAACTCGGTTGGAATATGGACAGTGTCAATAAGAAGAATTATCCATGGAAAAATTCGAAAAAAAAAATATTTTTCTTTGAAAATTTATTTTTAAAATTTTCCTATTTCATTGAAATATCCAAGTTACCATTTCGCAATGTGAACAAGCGCGTAAAAGCTGCTGACTTCACGTCAGTGCTTTTCTAGATTTTTATATTAGGATAATGTTCAAGGATGGTAAGCTCTTTGCTCTTATCGTTTTTAGAAGTTGACTAACTCTAACTCCATGATGAAATGACCATTGCGCAGGACCTTTTCTTCCTTTCCATTTGCCGAAAATTTGATTGCTAGCAAAAGACCTAGATGACGCAGATGAACGTCGCGCCATCTGAAGGGAAATTCAGGGACTATTATCTGTAGAGCGCTAAGCGCTAAATGTATTTGTTCGAAAGTATTTCGAAGACAAAAGTATCGAAATACAAAATACAAAATACTTCAGCGTCAGGTATTTGAAATACCAATTACAAAATACATTTTCAAGAAGTAATTGAAATACAAATACAAAATACGTATTTGTATTTCAAATACGTATTTCAATTACAAGTAATTGAAATACTGCCCAGCCCTGTAGACATTTTGAATGTTTGAAATAATTAGGTGTAAGGGTTATTTTCTTGTTCGAATATTTACGTTGTTGCTAATGTTTGTTTCATTTTATCGTATTATTGTTATTTCATGTGTGTTGAGTATTTTGCTGCGTTGCCATGACGAAAAGAGTCACTTCCTTGTTTTACAAAATTTACAAAAATGTTAATATCTTCGAAATGACCGAAGATATCTGTCTGCGGTTTTAACAAGTCAATAGGTAAAATTGCTTGGCTTATTCTCAGTCTCAGTCTCAGTCTTATCATAGCATTGTATTTGAAATTCTCCAGTAAAATGCACTAATAGGGCGAAGTGACATAAAAGAGCATGTAGTTTTTAATTGAATCACCTGGTATGTTGTTGTCATATTTTTCTGTGATCTGCTTTTGATGGCCTCCGAATGAAATCAAATTACGTGAAAATCGGTTCACTCATATAGAAGTAAGAGTATTTTTTTTGTGAAGGAAAGTTTATCCATTCCATCACTAAAGAATAGGAAAAATAGAAAAATAACTAAACAAAATTTTTGAATAGGAAGATTATTTTCTTATTTTATTATTCTTTACCACTGTTAGCTGGAGAATATTCCGTGAAAAATGAGATTATATTTTACAAGTGATAGATTGCGCCCTCTAGTGGGGAACCACGAACTTGAAAATATTTTTAATCATTTTCTAGGGGCCGATTTTGTCATTAGATTTTTTTTCGGAAGTTATAAGATAAACGGTGTACGAGATACGGCCGGTGGACACCCTTAATGAATCACCCTGTACAATATTTGACCAGAAATAAATTCCAATGGGACTTGGCATAACTTAATAGGTTCAAATGTTCTGAGTAACGTAATATTGGAAAAGAAGACATCTCAGGCAGAATATCTCGAATACCGTTGATATTTTTGGGGTGAAGATATGTATGAAGTAATTTATTTTTCATGTAGAAACCGCAAAAGTAATAAAAAATACACGTTGTGACCCGTCCAGAAAAAATGGAACACCCTGTGTTACCGAAAACATTTTTAATTCGTCGAGTTCGAACCATAAGGTAACATCATAGAGAACCAGATTCCCATCTGTTTCCTAACTAGAGATATGGATCACCGCCAGTGTTGCGGAACCCTGTATACTCAAGATAAGGCGAAAGATACACATCTGATCGTGTTCAAACACAGTTCTTGATTTGGCAATAAAAATAAAAAAAATATTTTATTTAGCAGGAATGGAAAAAATCAGTTCGTGAATGGATGACTGCATTGTATACCAATTATGACAAATGTTCAAAAAATGCCCCCTCCCCTCCATGACAGGCTTAGGAATCCACTGCGTTTTTACGACCGAATGATGCAAAAATGTACCTATGTTATACGAAAATGAAGTCGGAAAATGTGGTTCGATAACTGAAACTTTTTTTAATAATATTACTATTTCAATATATCTGGGTTAAATATCTACGAACCTGGAGTTTCGGAAAGAAATTTTTACCGATATAATTCTGTACTGTAACCGTTCGTATGAAAATCATTGAAATAGGCTGAATATTCCTGAAGTTAAAACAGTTTCAAATTTCTTAAACCACCATGTACTTAATTATAGTTGAAAGTTGAAAGTGTCAGGAAGCGATTTCAAACATCATTTCGCGACATGCAAAGATTTTTCTACCTCATCTCATGCTGGCGCATGTCTACAGGTCATCATTAAGAAACAAGTGGTTATACACTTTCATGTTCCATTCCATTTATTTCCTGAATTCTATTCACAATTTCTATATTTTCCTTTGTATTTGGAATTTTTTGCTATGCGATTTGATTTAAAAGGAATATAATACGAGGAATGATAAGTATACTAGGTTTCACCATTAAATGTATAATTGTTCACTCACACATAAGAAGTAGGGTGCGTTTCTACTTTCATCAATGTGATTGATCGATTAACCCCTATCTCTCTCTTCTTTGGTGGAGAACATAAAAAGAGAGAGGGCGATACACCGATTAATCAGCTCGATGAAAATGAAAACGCACCCGTATTATTCTCAGAAGGAATTTTTTCTTGAACTTTATTATTTTGAAAAAATTATATATATTTGAGCGTGCTATGGTAAGATCGATTTTCTGCAAAAATGCAATTCTACCTTCCAATATTTATTTAAAGAAATCGGTGTTTGAAAGCTGACTTCTACAAATAATTTTTATTATTATATTCAAAATACTTCCGCTGGTCAGTCTCAAACGTAACATAAAGTTGCTAGGTGCAAGACAACTAAATAATCACATTCACAATACATGGATATAGCTATTGCCTACGGAGATATTTATTCGTCCTTTGGCGAAATGGTTCTCTCTGTTCATTATACCGCAAATACAGGTATGTGTGTTGGTCTTGCTTGGACTGAAGAATGCTAAAAGAACGAAGAAAACTATTTGATCGAAAAAACCGAAGCCGAGCGACAAGAAATGTGCCTCAGAAAACTATATCAACGAGATCAGAGGACCTGTCCTATGGTATTTTTCAAGGCAGTATGACAATTGCTTATAAAAAATACCTTACCATATCCAGATGGCCGCACGGCCTTTTTATGCAAATCAACTCGCGTCCGCATATTGACGGGCTTTTTCCATTGGATAGAAGTTTATGTTTTGCCGAGGCCGTATCGTTTAACGAATTTAAATCTCTTCGAACATGTGTGAGATAATAATCTGTCCGTTGTTCCTACATGAAAATGATACACTCCACTGCCTTCCACTTATCAGTGCAGATTAGTGTTTGTAACGTTACAAAACGCTCCACTGTCGATTTCAGTTTCCATCGCGAAAATACGTCATACTAATAATTTCAATTCCAATCGCAAGCAAAAACGCCTTACTGAAATTATATGATCGGTTGCTAAAAAACGCTCTTCGCTTTGACGGTTCAGGGTGTGTTTCGCATGCGCGACCCTTCCAAGTCGGTCTAGCCGATGGAAAGTTCTTTCCTTTTACTGGTAGGAAGTTGTAGATTCAACACCTTGCTAGAGTTTAACGAATAAACGAACTTCGTAATCCATTAACATCGTGGAATTTTGAAGTTTTATTGTTTCTTATAAGACGTCTATTCAAAAGGCGTCCTTGTACCTGGGCTATCGCCCACTGAAACATCTGTGTACCGGGGCTATCGCCCACTGAAACATCTTTGTACCGGGGCTATCGCCCACTGAATCATCTTTATACCGGGGCTATCGCCCACTGAACCATCTTTTCACCGAGCTGCCGACTGCTGGATTATCTTTTTACTGGGACTAGTGCCCATTTGAATATCCTACTACCGGACCCAGGGTTTAACTGGATCATCTTAGTACTAGAGGCAATCAATACTGGATTATCTTAATACTGGAGCTGACTGGAATACCTTTATTCCGAAGCTGATTATTACTGGAATATCTTAATTCTGGACTTTATTCTGGATGGAATCTCTTGAAAGCGGACTACCTGCATAATACCTGTATTTTGAAGGATCATACCACCGGATCCTTACTTTTAAGATAAGTGCTTCTTCGAATCCCGGATCTCAGATTCTTTGTACCTAAATTTGTGTTTGTAAATAGCAATTTTAATTGTAAAGTTGAAATAAATAGATAGGGAGTAAGAGAGAGGTTGCATCATTACCACCAGATTAACGATTAGGGATACATTCAGGAGTTAATTCAATTTCATGTTGTGCAATGTGATTTCTCTGGAACTGTCTCTGTGGGACAAAGCCCTGGAGAAATCCTTTCACAACTCATCGCTACTAAAACTACGAAAGTAGCTCAAAAAAAAAGGAAGGTTCACACGTGCTGCCAAAGATACGCCATGTGCCGAAGTAGCCCCGTTTCACGGTACATTTTGTCAGTGCCTGGATAGAAGTATGTAGTACTACAGTATATTCAGCTAGTCATCTTCTCCAAAATTAAATTTCCCAGATTATTCCTTCTTTTATATAATACTTCTTATATCGTTTATTTTTAATGATCGAAATGTTATGAGTACATCTACATATTGATAGTCAATATACTCTTATAGAGATCAGGGTTTTCTCAGCAGTTGACTCCAATTCAAGAGGTAATTAAATTTTGCGCTTGTTTCAAATTCTTCTAATGTCGTTTTATGCTTGCATCAATTTGCTCGTGATAAAAGTGTGGTTGGAAATATAGCTCGAACTGTCTTTAAACATTTCTTTCATGGAAATATTTTCATGTGAATAACGTCTAATAGATTTTATTCAAAAAAAAAATTGGAAAATATTTCTATGAGATAATCCATTTGATTCAAAAGACTTTTTCAGTATGAATCATCCCAATCATATGCATGGGGTATTCAATAAATTCTCAATATTGATACATTCCTTATAGTCCATGATTCAGACTCATAGTAAATTGAGCAAACGTTGCAACGGAGACATTCTGGATGTAGGAACATTGCAATGGCCAAAAATTCAGCTATTCAGTAAGTGTTAGAATATTATGTTGATTATTTAACTTCCATCAGCCAACTCATCATTCTGATCAATTAAAAACTTCTAGAATGTAACTGTGTTCCATCTATTTAAAGTTGCGTTGTCGCAGAAAGTTATCAAGTACAAGTGAAATAAAATCCGAAAACGTTCAAGTATTTTTATGGATATTGAAACTGTTCAGTATAGTTTTTGGATAGTTTTGTAATTTAACTATCTGATTCCAATGACCTCTATATCGATTTCATATCGAACAATGCGTAAATATAGGTGAATTCGAAATTTTAAATATTTATAAATGTATATTAAACGTTCATAAATTATGAATAACATAATTGAACTTTACTACTTCCATATTTTTGAACTTTGAGATGTGGGGGCTGTGGCATTTCAGGATGAAAATATCATCATAAATACTTCTTTCAAGCATAAGAAACTTGGCAGTGAGTTGCTAGATAGTTAATTCCGAACTTCATCTTGAATTTGGTGAACGAAACAATTTTCAATTTGCGCTAATTTATTGGTTTTCACAACAGCTGTTCCGTCAACATGACTTCTTCAGGTGAGTATATACCTAACACCTGTTCAAATGCAATTGTGCAAGTGAAAGGCATATATTACACTCGCCTGAAAATGTATGATATGAATTCAAATAAAATTAGCGGAAATTGAAATTGCTAGATTATTTGATCTGATAGACAGGGTGAATGATGATTCATAGTCTGAACGTTGATTGTAGTTAGGACGCCTCCTAAGTTAAGACAGGCTGAGTCATTCCTCTCAAACTCAACGAGCTGGATTAAGAAAGCTCTCTCACATAGCAAATTGGAGCTGAGAAAACTGACAGAAGCTGCGGCATCTTGGCTCCTGTTTCTTAAAACCGGAACAAGTAATGGGTGTAGCACCCAGTAAGGTAGTAAAGTTTATCGAGGCCTTGCTACCTGACTGGTAAACAGCGCGGGGTTGCACAATCGATCTTTAGGTCAAGGTGTCAGCGAGGTTAAGCATAGCCTCATCGCCCCTCCTCTAATGTAAGTTATTCAAAACACGTTTTATTTAGCCTCCATTACGTATTTACAGGCTGATTATCGGAAGATAAAATTTTCGATCCGCTGCAGCTTACGGTTTGATTTTCTGTGTCATAATGTACTTTGTCAACATTAACTTTGAATGATACGGAAAATTGAAGAACTGAGTAAGTAGGTTTGGTAGGCACTAAGGTAACACCATGTATGTGAAAAAAAATATCAATTATTCTTGAGAATCACACACGGCCTTTCTAGGGACACAAAGCGGCCAGTGAAAGGAATTAATTCATAAACTTGGGGTTTTCATAGTCACAAAAAAAACACGAGAAGAATTTCGCTTCAATTAAGTATTCTTATTGATACTGTTCATCCACCCGCCAAGTTTCATATCGATCAGATAGATATAAGAGTTATTGAAAAATCGAAATTTCAAATGGTTATGGCAGAAAAACCATTCGGCAGATTTGGCCCATCAACAAACTTAACCGAGATATTCAGGTTCTCAACCTAACCTGAGAATTATAAAACGAGGATTTTACGCAGATTGTACTCCCTTCCATCCTAAAACACAGAATGTACGCTACCGATCCTTTTATTTAACTCGTCAAACAATAAACATACTATAAGAAGGCAAAAAATGTTGGAGTCCCCATGTTATTCAATTTTTTCATGAAACGATTATTCATGAAAATACAGGTTTCTTGGACCACAAAACATATTTTAATAAGGGGTATTGGTATCAAATGCCAACTACTCGATTTGAAGAATGGTAATACGCATACCAATTACGTAAAATTACTGCAAGATGATAACGAAATTTTCATTTAGTTCTCAGAACCTTAATTTTGTAGTTCTTTTCAATTCGACTGGGAAGTATGTTTTCGGGAATATTCGGCAAACGAAATGAACTCATTTTTGTAATTCGAGACCGAAACCTGCTCTTCAATTATTCTGTTGGGTAGGTTTCCCCCGGAAGATATTATGTTCATTCTTGTAACACCCATTGTTTGTTCGATATTTGAAAAGAAATGCATTAAAAATGGGTAAATAAGGCAAGAAATTGTTCGAAGTATCGAAGCTTCATGGATAATTTTGTGCCACTACAAATGGTAAATGTTATTTGCACAAATTTTTTCATTCTCTAAGAATAATTATTATATAGCGGCGGTAGCTCAGTGGTTAGAGCGCTAGCCCCATGATCGTAAGGTCTGGGGTTCAAACCCTTGGCCGGAAAATAACTTTTCCGGTTTTCAGGGGACCGTCCAACCATTCGCTGTTGGGTAAACAATAAACAGTGCTGTTCCTAACGTGGCGCAAGGAATCAGTAACAAAGCCTACACAGAACACACCCGGTATCCTAACTCGCACAAGCTTTAAGCTTCTGAGGGGTTTCATTGAAGCCTAGAATAGTCGGAAAAAATACAATAAAATACAATACAATACATAGATACAGTGTGTTAGTTTTGTACGGATGGAAGAGGAATATTTCAAGTACTGTCGTATTCCACCACTATCTAGTAGTCACTTGAGGATAGACATTGACATTCTGAGGCAGAAAATCAAACTTTAAGCTTCAATGATTCGAAGAAAATAAAGTTCAAAATTTTCCGGAAAACAGGCTGTTCACCCAAAACTTGAGTCAACAGAATGTTTGGTGGCTTGTTTTAAATCAATACAGAAGTATCCTGACTACAACCATCATTTAAAGGTCTTCATACAACGCGGCAAGTAACCTAGAGGTCACCACTCTGGATCTGATGTTACCTGCTATGAGGAATGAAAATATTGATAATGAGAGTTTACTAAACGCCCCTACTATGAATGAAGAATTATAATAAATAATCTACTTTCATTGTAGACTATAGTTATTATCACCATTCTTTACACTCATTATTATTATCTTGCATGCTTTCAAGAAATTTTCACTGCTGCACCTTTTCAATTTCACTGAAAATCTCACATGAACTGTCCATTCACAAAGTGGAAATTTTCGCACCACGTGAAAAAAGATTTTGAATCCATTGATCTTCAATGATTATTATTCATCTTGCTCATAATTTCAAAAATGAATTATAGAAATGTATGAATTTCTAAGATGGTAAGTTTGTATTATAATAAAATAAAATGTAATTCCAGATCGATTAGATAATTTCGACCCAGCTATGTGGTTTATTCCCATTCGAAATATGACCAAATTTCCAAATTGAAGGATTCACATCTGAGGTGACCATTTCAAATCTGTGTTTTTCATCATTTTCCGTCTTGAAGAAAGGTTAAATCTTCACATTCGCGAGTGAAAAACATTATGAGTAGTGTACCCCATGCGATCAACTCTATTCTCCGAAAATTCCAGAATATTTCTACCGAAGGTATAACAATTTGCTAAATTCCGTAAACTTTCTCAATATGTTTAGGTTAATATAAAATGATGGTTATATGAAAACGGTAGATGTTAACAATAGTATTTTTGTAAGTTGGCGGCTTAAATATACATATATAAATATTAGAGTGCCTTTCGGTTTCAATTCACCACCATAACCACGGAACTTTATTGGAATTTTTCGGAATATTGAATTGATATCGAAAACATTTTTGGACATTGTTTAGTTTTCGAGATATATAATCAGTACCTATTTTAGATTAGTTTAGTATCTTTATAATTCATCTGATGGCTGTAATCGTATCTGAATTTCCAAAAAGGTATCAGATTTTTTATTGCAGTCTTGTGAAGCGCAATATAGGCCAGTCAAGAAAACAATGTTTTTTTCATTGCCACTGAAGATTGCATCAACCAAAATAACTCTAGCAAAAAATGCATATTCTACGCTCTTGTGAGCCTATACACATTTAATTTCATTTCAGTTCTGAATGAATATAGAATCGATATTGAGTTTTTGCAAACGATAGAATTACATATTTTCGAGTTTCCTGAATCTCTGCTTGAAGCTTTGATAATACTGGTAAAATGACACCCAATGTGAGATTCATTGCGATGACTTCACCTACCTCTTGAAGCTTTCCAATTTAATACAACTTATTCACGCTTTTTTATTCTTATCTGTGGAGTATTCATGGTTGAGTTCAGAGTCAAATGAAATGCACCTGCTATGACTTTCTTCATTTTTTCAAAGGATAAAAGACATCGGTGTGAGTTCGGAAATGGTAGGTATTCAAAATCCCTCTTGAGTCTTGTTTTAGATGTACAGGGTGTTTACCGAAATTTGTTCGTATTTCGAACGGCTTTGGCTTCAGGAATATTCAACAAATTTCAATGATATTTCGTATTTTTGGTGAAATTACAGATTAGAATTAGGAGAGGAAATCAGGTTTGTAATCAGAAGTTGAAGAATTCGTAACACAGCTCTCTGGGTTACGGTTTGAAAATATTTGACTCTATCATTCATCAAATCACATGACACCAATTTCAATCGTCATTTCTTGGCGTCGTGAAGACCCTTAGATGAATTTTCATGTAACATGGTGCAAAAATTCTAAATTTTGACTGAATCTCATTTAACAATCTAAGTGTATTTTTCCACACGATCAAATGAATATTACTGTCACTATTGCTTTATGTTTTTGGAACTAGAGCTGGTTGAAATTCCAACAATTTTCAGAAAACACCCTAAATATCTGAAAGAAGAGTCATGAGACGGTTTTGAATACCATTTCCCAACTCGTACAGTGTTCCTCTATTTTACCTAAAGTATGTTTTACTGATCACCAGACACCCTGTATATTAGAGTTTTCCCATCGATTATATTAATTGAAATATTGTTGCAGCCTACAAGTCAACAGCATCAAACACTTATTATAGAAGAATTCGAACCAGACGTCTTTCGACAACTGATAGAATATATTCATACTGGGTGTGTAACTCTTCAGCCAAGAACATTACTAGGTGAGTTACGTCTCAAAGAAATAAAAAACAGTCATTCAATTTCGCCTTTGAAAAGCGGCTTTATATTGTTCATTAAAGGCTATTCAACAAAATGTCGATATTTCAGTTGATTGCCAAAATAAATTACTATAGGATTTTATGTCACAATAAATATTTACACTCTTAGGTTGCGAAAAATAGATTTGCGTAGTTGACGAACCCCGAACATATATTAGGGAACGGCAAGAGTCTACTCGAGATTGCTTGAAAGCAATGTAACAGTAGCTCAAAACATAAATCAACCATTGGAAAATTCGTGGAAACGATACTTATAAGGTTATAAGAACATCAACAATGTCAAACGAAAGAACACCGAAGAAACGACACAGGACATGATAGAAAACATAGAAACAGACTGACGGATCTCCATCTTCAGAGAGAATAGAAAATAATTATTTTTTATTATTAGTTCTATTCTCAGCGCTCTAGATAGAATTAAACAATTAAATGTCTAGCTGGGATATCTCCACGCTCAAAACTTATCGAATTCATTCATTCATTGTGTCAAGGTTGGTCAGAAATTTAAATCGTCATAGTTGGAATGATCTCGTATTTCAGATTGTAATTTTCGGGATGTTTATATGCACTGATACTTTGACGAATGTTTTGAAATGTTCATGAATACAATTCAGATTTGAAATTTGTTGTGCTCCAATAAGATTTACCAAGTTCAACCCACATGGTAAAAGTGGATTACTTCTGAGATAATCTCGGCTAAACGAGGCCTGAAAAAGTTTCATTGGCTACATGCTTATATGGAGAGTAAATCCACTCATAAATTATATAGGAAAAACAAATTTTCTCACAATTTTCTAATTAGCAATAGGTCTCTTGCATGAATTTTTTTCATCATTGGAATCAATCTTTCATCCGTAAGATTACCGGAAAACTTTAACTGCCGTCAAAAATTTCAATTTTCAAAGAGACAATGATCTTCTAAACTTAGCTCCGCATATCGACTGTTTGAACATACGAAACTTCGCGGCTTCCGTGGTGTACCGGGATATATTCACTCTCTCCCTCTTCTCGTGTACTTTTCTCTCTAGCAAGCCAATAGACAGTGTTGGCTGTCTCGATCAGTTAATCGTACAATAACGAGTGACGTAGGAGGCGATCTGACGCGTTTCTCCCGCTTCGACCTTGAGTCCCGATTTGACAATTTTTAAATTATTCAGAATTTTTTTGCATCGATAATTCGTATTACATGCAAGATTCGAAATTGAATTTCCACTATGTGAACGTTTAGAAAAATTGTAATGAATGGTCGAAAAAGTATGAAACAGAAATCTATTTTAATTGTTGGCGACGGTGTTTTGTATATGATGATACTTTGGCCGAGATGTTTGCAAGCCATTTCACTTCGGTTACCGACGCCACCTTCAACAATTATTACGAAACCACAATGTTGACTTTATGTACCAATTCATATTTGTTCGATACTGATTTTTTCTTTCAAGTAATGGGGATTCAGGGGTTGATAATATCTCTCCACGAATTTTGAAAATGACAATTGTTGATATTGGCCAGCATTTTGCTCATGTCATCAACATGTCAATAGGCTCGGGCGTGTTTCTCATTTTTTCAAATAGGCCACTAATATTTCCGTCCACAGAAAGTTGATGAACATGATGTTACAAACTATATACATATCTCTCTACCTAGTATTCATTCAAAAGTGTTTGGAAGGTTGTTGCTTGACAGAATATGTAGGTACGTTGAAGTTCTACTCACAATATTCAATCCTTATGATACGGAAAATCCAAATATATTTTTCTTCCAAAATTGAAATTCATGAAAATATTTGTCTCCAGTTGGCCAATATATTTCTTGTTTGAAACCGAAAGTCCAGAAAAAAACCAAAGATTATCTAAAATTTTCTGTGATAATAAAGTTTTTCTGGGCGTAGCTAGAATATTCAAATTTTCCTCAAGTTCATTGAGAAAAGCTGATAGATCTCCAGACGGCGAACGATAAATAACAACTACGTTCATAGGTTCACATCATGAGCAGGTAAATAAGATGTAGTGGTATCGATATTTTTCTCTATCCATACAAAATTTTGTATAAGAGCACAATTCTCACTGCAGTATTCTTTTTTACATAATAACGTTACTCCACCTCTTATATAATTAGTTCTGGGGGAGAAAGATATTGTGTTCCATCCTTCCAACTTGAAAACTGACGACTCCATTTCATCAAGCCAATGTTCACTAACACATAAAAAGTCACAATCACCCATTATAAATAATTCCAGGTGATAAGGTTCGTTTCGAACCCATTGGACGTTCAAATGCATTTGAACTTGTTAACCCTATTGGGTTGTTATGCTGGATGACACCTGACGCTTCTGAAAAAACCTCGAAATATATATTCTTTTTGGACCAAATGTTACGCTTCATAGCCATTTCCCAGTTAACTAAATCATTCGTAACCGTGAATAATCTGGATATTTAGATGTCAGCTTTTTACATTTTATTTCTGAAAAATCTTCTTGTACATAGTTTTTGGGATCATCTGATGTCGTGCCTGAAGCTTTATTCAGTGCTATTAGAAGTTTACGATCATTTATATTTTTCTGAGCTTTTAATCCAGTATACTTGATTTTGTCTTTTTTATTCCGATGAATTCAAATCCATTCAGGTTCCACATCATTTTGCTGCTGTAGATTTTTCGATTTCGAAGGTGCATTCTGATCGATGATTAATCGGGAAACGGATTTGGGTTTCGATTCCGACTTATTTACTTCTGACTTCTGAGTAGCTTATTCACAATATTCGATGAATTTTGTCGCAATTGACTTTGCAGATACTCATTGGTGTTGTGAAAATTTATTTGCATCAAGTTTTTTGCCATTGGATTTGTTCCGAAGCTCAACTGTATAACTTTTATTTTCATTTGAATGAAAATGATTCTTGAATTGCAGGAATTATGCATCAAGACTTTAATCTTTCTTTTTGTAAAAGGCAGTTTTTCGACGACAATTCATCAACAATTGAAACGGGAATTTTTATAGTGCCCGCATCATTTGGATTGTTGGATTTCATTTCTCCTTGAAGAGAAATATTAGACGATAACAGATTAATACGTCGTATGTTCGACTTGCGAATATTAATAACCTCTTCTGATAGATTTTTGAGGCTGAAGAGAAACTTACCACTATTTTTTCAATTCTAATATCGAATAACTCCTCAACTAATTCAATGCCGGTGAAATGGGGTGGAAAGGAACTGTGTGGTGAAAAGAAACAAAAAGTACTCTCCGTACTCTTATGCCATATTACTTCTGGGGGATCAAGCGTTCAAACAGTTGGTAGCCTTGCTCAACTGTGAACTAGATTCAGTTGTTCATTCGGTGAATTTTCAGTACGGAATTAACTTTGCTTGGTGGGTGTTGAAAAACATATGTGCAAGAGACGATCCATCTCTCAGTTGAAGTTGAAAACATTATGAACATAAGGAATAAGGAAGCATTATCTATTCCTAAACAAAGGACTTGATGTTTGAAATTTTCCCTCTGTATCAATGTATTAAACTTATATATTCGATTTTAATGTCAGTACGTTCAAGAGGGTAGTTGAGACTTTACTTTTGCAGAGGTGTTATTATACCGTGAATGAGTATTATTGTCAAAATTTAGATAATGTCTGAATGAATTAATTATTTATGACCTGTCCTATACATCCATCATTATGTTTCAAAGGATTAATACATTATTATTATTGGAATTAGTTAATGGAGAAGAAAGAGTTCCAGCAATAATAAACTAACATAATCACAAGGACGATTATCTCTCGATAAATCAACAAATATTCCATCTTGATCAGAACTAACCATCCAATCAACCAAAAAATCTACACCAATCAAGGTGGAATATTTATTGATATATCGACAGGTGATCGTCCTTTTGATTAGGTTAGTTTATTATCGCTAGAGCTCTTTCTTCTCCTTTAACCAATTCCTATCTTTGTTAGATGTTGGACGTTATCGCCTTGTTCCCACAAGACGATAACCACATGAACCGAGTGTTTCCAATGTCTAGACGGAGGTTGTAATCTGCAATATTGCAGATACATCGACCTGATGCGACAAAAGTATGCACATCAATCAAATTATTCCTGGATGAAATAATTTTGAATGTGTTCGTTTTTGTATTGCAACTCATGACGTCATGGGCTCCGATTCGCGTTCACTTGTACATTAGATATATTCAAATCAAATAATATTTATTTTCCACATCAACTACAGTACATTGGAGAATGGGAAAACATGTCAAAATTACGTATTATTAAGAACATTTATATGCACACTGGAATTATTCCCCCTTTTGCATAAATCAAGAAATTCTTGGAGGCTGTAGGGTTCACTTTGTAGAATGTAGTCTAAAATTGTTCTTCTTAATAAGTTAGAGTTGATCAATAATTGTATTTTTCTTGGCAACGCATTGAATAACTTTATACACATATACTCTGTTCCTTTCTCTGTAAGCGATAGTGAGTGTTATTCAAGTTCAGACGTTCCTGAAAGATATTTATATTCTTGTGAAGCTTTTGAAGGGGTAGCTTCAACCTCTTTGGGACAGTATCACGTTTCGTCCCGGCTTGGTTTGGGGGAACTCGTCAGGGCATGCACCAAACTAAGCCGTTTACATGCCTACGTGAGCGGACACCGCTTATGCGGATCACAAGGGAGTGTACCAGACCGTTGGGGATGAGTGTATTTCCGAGATCTTGAGAGGATCTACCAGGGACAGCGTGCGCTCTAGCGCCCCCTGTACGTTGACCGATGATGTGGCCAAGCGTTACAGGCAGGTAACGTAGGTACTTAAGACGCAAGGGATGGTACTGCACGCGCGACTTAAGTAAGAGCTGAGAGAGGGCGCTCGCTACAGGACTCCCCTTCCAGTGAAAGCGATACCAGAAAGATGCATCTGGAGGAATGTGACCGAGACCGAAAAGGTGTTCTCCTCTAAAATGCGGCTGTGAGCGAGCCGTTGTGCCATTGCTGCGCTGTTGAGCAAGAGTGTACGGCGTTTGATGCACGGTTGACCAAAGCGTTTTGTGTTGAGCCGTATTGACTGTGTGCTAGAGCGCTCTGCCTCGTCGTTCGGGGAGTGTGACCGATTTAGAGAAGGTCAGCTTTTGACGGAATGAAGTCATGGCCGAATTGACCAGAAGATTTCCCACAAGTGCGGCCGTGATTCTACCGTGATGACGGAGTGATGCGGAGCAGTTGTGTGCTTTTGAAATGTGAGAAACCCGGATTGAGAAACGCTGCGCTACTTGTGAGTTCCTATGCCACTCGATATCGTGCAGTGAGCCGGGTACATTAGTGGGCACATCTTTGAGCAGCGAGTTTCAGCACGAAAGCGAAGTGGCGATGTGGAACCTCCTAGGGATGGTTGCTGAACCATCGCCGATAGAGGAACGGATAGGTTCACACAGTGACAAGCGAGGTTCTCACTGGAAGCGAAGATGAAGATGATCGCGAAGGGACCGAAACTGTGACACCGTCGTTGAAATGAATCACGTCGGGGTCACCAATTTGTGGGGTCGTGTCCTGTGAAATCAAACAAGCAATAAAGAAAAGGGATTAGACTGTTTATTTTACTCTCGAGTGTCACAACAAACAAAAGGCAACAATTCTCGTTGTAAATCTCCTTGAGTGTTGACAGGTAGTTCCTTGCTGATGCCGGGCCGGGGTCGATCGTGGAGCCAGTGGTGCTTAATCGCCGGTCGGTAATGTCAGGGGTGCTTCCGTCGTCGAGGGTGGTAAAAAACCAGATGTTGATGCGTTGAATCTTCTTGAATTTCTTCGCCTTGACACGGATAAAGATGAATGCAGATGTCGAGTCAGGAATGCAGCGTATAAGATATCTTCTTAGCGGTGACGAAACGGTGAATGCAGATGGAGTAGAGTGATTTTTGAGAGCGGAGCGAAATATATTTATACGATTTTTCGGAGATTTGATTTTCGTGTTTCGACTCCGCCCTTTTCTCTGTTTTTCTTGAAGTAGATGAATTCGCTACACTTGTGAAGAAACATTGAGATTTTAAATATGTACTGCTCAAATACGGTGACAATTCTGTTTTCCCTGAAGTGTCCCCTACATGAATCTCTGGAACCCATTCTTAACATCCTTCTTATGGCCATCTTCTGGATGCAGAAAATTTGTATTTCTCGAAAAAATAAAAGAACTCTCGTTCAACCAGTGAAAAAACTGAAAGCTAGCAGTATTTTTATGCTTTTATAGTTATAAAAGAAGTATAAGTCGATCTTTCACACAGTTTTATGGATTTAACAGTTCTCTGGGCGAACACTGGAATATAGAGCTTTCAAATAAATTAAGAGTAGGGATCTTCCGAAGAGTCAGAGTATTTTTAGAAAAATCCTCTAAATCGACGCAGTAGACTAAGCTGTCGATCCAGAATCCTGCGCCATTTTGCAACTGCAGAAAATAATTCCCGTGTCTATGTTTTAACTAGATTTTTTGCACCACTATCAGAATGTATCTGTCCAAGTAAGCGAATTCATCGCTAAATGATTAATTGATTGCCTTCACTCGTCCATATCAAACTAATTGAATAAAGAATGCCACCGCCGTTTTGCAAAATTGGAAAATGTGATCCCTGGATATTTTACATTACTGCCTGCTCAATTGATCTGTTGAATAGAGTGAATTCATAGATAAGAGGATTTGATAGCCACACTAATGCTACACTATACTCTAACTAGAAATGGACACATGCAGATTGGTTTGGGAGATATTTGCGAGATGGGGCAAACAAGTCAACTGAAGAATTTGTTTTTTTCCATATTCAAACAAAGCAAGGGATCGATCTCAGATCTTGCGCCATTTGCAACCCTAAAAAATGACTGTGATGCCGATTATTTTCAGTAACTGCTAAGTGCTATTGGCCGATCTTAAACACAACAACTTCAGAAACAAACAACCCATTTGTAAAGTAGATTTGGATCTCATTTATAGCTTGAAGTTTCATTCAGAATTTTATGAGGATTATATGAAAAGAAGATCCCAAAATATTTCCATCTGAAGGTGCGTTTAGAGCAAACGTGCAAAAAATTTGTCTCACCGAAGATGAATCTTTCAAATAATCCTTTCTAATTATAGAATAATTTGAATCAGCGGAATAGTTCCGTTGATTGAATTCTTCAATATATTAATCATATTGAAGACATTGGGTCTTCGCTACGATGAAGTTTTTTTAAATGCAATTAAAAAAATCCTTCTCATCTGAAAAAAGAAAATAGTAAGAATGTGTATTCATTTCGTTTCAGGTGTTATGAACGCTGCCGATTATTATGGTCTAGATGAACTACGAAGAGCATGTGCTGGATTTGTACAGTGCTGTATAAATGTAGACACAGTTTGTGCTCTTCTCGCCTCTGCTGAACGATATATACAGTACAAATGCACGAAATCTCTAGTACAAAAAGTAAGACATTTTCAATCTCTAAACCTATGAATGTCAAGCCGTAGCTATCTAATATTCATGAAACGGTTATTTCGCAGGTCTCCATCCGGAAGTACCTCGATAGTACACTTTAGTGTAATTCACGAACTGAAAAAAGTGTTTATACTTGTTTTGGTCCAACAACGTTCTAAATCTCATTGAATTCGGAATGATGTCTATGGAAAAATGAATCTCCAAGAAGTGGATCTAAGTTTTCGCGACTTATTCTAAATTGAATGGGGAAAAACTTCCCGAAACAGAAAAATTTAGGTACTTTCATTTCTCCACCTGCAATGTTATTATTTGCATTATAGATTCTAAAAACGAGACTCTTCGAGTTGCGAGTTTAATATTTGTGTCCCTGAAGTTAACACTCACTGTTTCAAAAATGTATATTTAATTTTTCATTCGTTAGAAACTCGTTAGTAACTATTTGTAACACCAATATTTTTGATTTGTACCTCACCGCATTCCGTTGGGTCGTAACTTCACGGGCATCCAGTTTTCAATTTTTCCCGGATGAAAAATCAGTAACTGTTTGTAACACATAAAATTTCATTTGTAACCTTACCTTTATTGAAAAACTAACACCCCTTAAATGCGAACTCAGTATCCACATTTTAAAAATTCTATGCTTTTCTCTGACTTCCGATAGTACTATGTTATTAACTATTTGTAACGAACAATTTCGTTTTACAACCGAACCTATAAAGAGAAAATGGCAACCCTGAAATATGAGGTTAGCACCCGGATCTTTTCAAATTATGTTTTTGCTTCCAAATGAATTACTCTTGAAACTAATTATCACGTAAAAATGTTTTCATTGTTATATTTATATAACTCCTTTATTGCTTCATATGTTTTGTACAGTGGTGTATACATACAATGTGCAATGGGGGGACATATATATTGCCGAGCAATGTCTTCCTGCCAACCCTTACATTACCTTATACACCTTACCAATTATGGAAAAAAGCCACAGTCAAAATGCGAAACTACATTTGCATTCTATATTTTTCTTTCGTTTTGAATAGCACTCCGGTAGTAAATATGTCAACTTTTGTTGTTCTTTGATGTGTTGACGTTATTTCCTCAATATATCAAGCACTGAAGATGCTATCAGATCAAAACTTCATAATAATATGATGAACACCAACGCGAAACTTAGAGCAGAATTTCGTAAGGATCCAATTTTTGAAGAATGTTCATTCGAAAATGTTTTGTTGAAATTTTTTTCTCGGAAAATAATGATCAGATTTCAACGAAATAAAAAATTCCAATTCAATAAGTTATTTACTTTCGGAGATATATCGAAAAAAAATATGTCAAAGTTCGTTGTTTGAAATTTTGAGGTTATTTCCTCAAGAGGAATGGATCACATTGAAACTTCGCAATTATTTGGAGAATATCAACGCCCAACTAACCGAAGTTTCGTGCATCTTCAACAGTTAGGTAATTTTGAAAAAATGGTTTTTCTAAAATTATCCACATCATCGAAAAAAAATATTTTATCTGATTTTATTGGCCAGATTTCGATGAAACACGGCACATACCTTGAAGGTAATCTTCAACAACAGTTTTCTAAGCTTCAATTCGATCTGATGTGTATTTCCGGAGATATCAGTAAAAATTATGTAAAATGTTGTTATTTGAAATTTTGAGAATATTTCCTCAATTTCTCGATAACTATATCAGTATTTCACAAAGGTGTTTCAAAGTTCAGTTCGATCCGATATTTATTTTCTATATATATTCAGATTTTCGGAAAAATGTGTAAGATTTCTTGGTTTTTTCCTCGATATTGTTGTTTTTCACAGAGTACCCCAACAAATACTGACATAATGAAATTTCGAATGGACTTGTATGCGGAATCATTGGATGATTTTACCAATCCGCGAATTCGGCTTTCGTAATTGAACCAGTTCAAGAAATATCAAGTCTCTAAATGGATTCTCAGTCAGTCAGTTAGGCTGACCTCAACCAAAATCACATCAGAAAAGAAGGAAAATACTGATAAACAATTTTGTGCAAAATTTCGTGATGATTCTGCCATTAGAACAATTTAAAAAATTGAAATTTGTTTTTAAATATGCAATATTCTTATCCGCTCTTCAGATTATATTGTCCTGACGAAAATCAGTATATTCCTACAAGCTGTCGTTTTTCAATCAAGTTCTAGATTTCAATTCGATCCAACCTGTTTTTTTGGAAATAATGGGAAAATAATATTTTGATATAGTATATCTGCGAAATCATTGGGTGGGTTTTACCCATTTCCTAATTCGTACTTCATCATTACTGTCCAAACCCACTCTACAGATATCGAGTTTTTTCCGCAAGTTTTTGTGCTCACGATCGGCCGTGGGTACGAACATAAAGTTCCTTGTGAAACGACTTAAAATCTCTGTATTTGTAGAGTAGGTTCGGGGCTTATTTGCGAATTCGCGAATGGGTAAATTCGCCCAATGATTCCGTAGATACATTTTATTTTTCCAATACAGATCAGATCGAATTGAAATCCAGTATACTTGATTGAAAAATTACAGCTTGAAAGTTCCTGCAGAATCTGAGGAAAATATGATTAGACGATCGCTAACCTAATATTTCCGACAAGAAGTGAAGGTGCGTTTGTCTGGGTCGATACGTAAATGATGGCCGCTTTGGCAACGGATTTGAATATGATGCAAAGTCTGCTGACTTTGTATCAGTGCTTCTCTAGAATGTTTTTTAATGTATTTCTTAAGGTAGGTATTGAAGAAAAATCGTTCGAATTTCAAATTGGTAAGGGTCCGGAACCGTTGGCTGGACTGCACCTGTTGACGAACCTGATAATTGCATTTGGATACACTATCTATTCTAATAGTTTCACTAGCTCATTCCCGTCGGAAGTAATCGTGACAATGGCAGAGAACAATTGAAATCTATCTACAATGCTCCATCAATAAATCCAACCAAATCGTTCAAGACTTTTTTCGACGGAACTTACGGAAATTTGGACCAAATTATAATCCTGAGAATACAACGGCATCTGTGATCTGAACAGGAACGATCTCATCAGCTAATTTCATCAGCATGAGTCCTAGAAATAGATAGTTTCTTCAAGCAATCAGAAGCCGTCGGTGTTGATTTCAATACATCCTATTCAGGTCAACAAGCAATAATAATGAAGTAACACGACGGCCTAAATAATTGGCAGAAGGAATTTAAAAAAATGCAATTTTGCACTCAAGGGGAATTCCTCCGATTACCTTCTATTGCAAGCTAGCACTTTATAAATAGCTCCTCGTAGATCTTAGCTAGGAGACATTTCAGATAAATATAATGTTAAAATCAAATTAATCACTTGGTGATGTTTCTGTTGATAGTCATAATGAACAAACAGTCCGTTCCCCCCCTAAATGGTTCGAATTTAAATCGTCACAACAGTTTGGCAAATCTTAGACTTAGTTTGAATCAGTACCATCCGCAAAGCTTTTCGTAGAAATGATGATTCGTATTTTTCTTGAATATTTAGAAAATATCATGTCAAATTCAATCTTAAAACCTTATTATAGTTTTGGAATACTGATAAGTTGGCTCCTGCAAAATTTGGTGTGGATTGTAAATCAGGGAAATCCCCATTTCTACGCGTTTGTTATAAGGAACAGCGCGTTATCATTTCGCTCCAATGTCTGCAATTTTTTTCCGAAAATCCACTTAAAGGCTTGGTTGGTCTCACTGATATAGAATCCAAGGTGGAATTCGGTTTTTTCCGGCCGACCATTTCCACTATATCTTTCGAACAGAACAAGCTAGCGACTTTTAACTTTTAGGGTAGGTGGCGTATCGCAATTCGACGGTTCGACATTCATCTGACTTTATTACCTGAATCAGGTCGATTCTGTTTGAGTATTTCTATAAACCCTGCTATTCAAGTCATATTGTTAGGTAGTGTTACAGTTTACAGTATATTGTTTGTTAAGAATTGTTTCATAGCAATATTGCTATCATGCGGACTTCCACAATTTGTGAGTTTAGAGCTGACAACACTGTATTTTATGACTTAAGAGTGACAAAAAAAGGGATAATCCTACTTAATGAGTCCAGTTTTCGCGTACACAACCTCTATCTACAGTTTTCTTTATTCGTGTAAACATCGATCGATATAACCATTGTATAAAGAGTATAAAATGTAATTACTAATTCGAAAATGTTACCAAACACCAAGTCAAATTGACTAATGACCAATTTCCTAGACACAAATAGAATATTGGTTACCAGAAATGATATACAGCAACTTAATTCAGGTGGAATAATTCGATAAATTTCTCTGTTGGCAACTTCAAGGGATTGCTGTCATCTACTATGCCGGTATTTAAGTCTGAGATTTTTCCATAGAATTCAATATTATAAAAAACCTTGAACGCATTTCCATTAGCACATACTTCCCATTTTCAACATTTTCGAAGTGTTGGGAGAAATAATAATTAAACAAATGGTTCTCTGACATATTTCCTCTGTAACTCATCTTGTTATCCAGCATGGCAAGTACTATTTTAAGGTTGCTAGGATAGCGATATTGATAGCAAAATTCTGGTTGAATTGACAGCTCATATTGCTTAGAATTAATGATCAGAAAACCAATATTTCTCAACTTGTTATGGAAGCAATATGGCAATTTGCAAACAGAATAAGTCGGATTATCTCATGATAAGTT
Source organism: Myrrha octodecimguttata (assembly GCA_958510865.1). Classification (NCBI taxonomy): domain Eukaryota; kingdom Metazoa; phylum Arthropoda; class Insecta; order Coleoptera; family Coccinellidae; genus Myrrha; species Myrrha octodecimguttata. Next base: position 13,875,949 of record OY294062.1, read on the forward strand.
TGAAGCTGGGTAACCAGTTGAAGAATGCCGACACGAAACTTATTTTACTTTCGAAAAAATCATAAGATTAATTTTGTTTCGAAAAATTATTTCTGAGGTTTCGATGGAATTTTCCATAAACCTTCAAGTCAGTGTATGACCATTACCGAGGCTATTACTATAGCTTTCGAACAGAACGAGCTAACGACTTGAAACTTTTAGGGTAGGTTGCGTATCGCAGTTCGACGGTTCATAGACCGAATTCCATCCGAATGCTATTGTCCTTAATATCTCATTAAGAACAGATGTTCTTAGATTCAAATTTAATTAGTTTTAGAATAGGCAAACTTGTGCAAAATTCATTAGAATTGTGAGGTTAAAATTATTTTATTCATTCATTGGAAATTTTCACTTCGGAAAGTTTTTTTTTCAGGTTTCGGTGAAATTCTCTATAAACTGTCAAGTCCTTCAAATATGATATATATAATACATATTTGGTATTATCGGGTGAATAAAATGTGCAATTCCCTTGCTATTTTCTGATTTCATTGATTTTTCTGCAATAACTGAAAAATACTGCTTCGATCCAGATAAGAATAGATGGTTTGTCGTAGAGTTTCGTGATAATCGTATCATTACAAAAATTTGAAACAACCAAAATTTAATATTTCGAAATGAAAAAGAATTCATAAATACTGTTCCGAACAAATTGTGAATTGTATTACTTGAAATATACCAACCGCAAAATCATGAAAAATATCAAGCGGGTCGTAATATTCAAAGAATAAATGAATTTGAACATTTTTGTCTAGAATGCATAATTTTGTTATTTTTCGTAATGAATGTCCCAAACTGCTTCACAAATATCTAGTTGGCCAAAAGCCAAAATCCGCCCAAGGGTGCAAATTTTTCGAATGGATAAATAGTATTTTATGACCTAGAAAAAATAGAGCTTTTGTTGGAAACTATACAGGAGAAATCAATGTCTCTGAATCTAATCACTTTTATCCAGTTTTTAAATCAATTTTCTATGGAGCAACATTTTCTTGACTTAAAATATTAGAGCGATCATTTTCTTGATCTAATGAAGAGAAAAATGTGCAATGGAGGCCACTCATCTGGAAAAAATGATAGAACAACTGAAATGAAACCGGAGAAATCACCCGAAAATAAAGCTTAAGTAAGTCTCCCTTCGCAGCCATATCTATAGACTTTCACTTGAAGATACTTTCGGAAACAGCAGCTTTTTCGCGCATGTTCACTCTTAGTGATATCCTTTGAATATGCGCGCAAAGTGGATTACTGGATTTTATTCGATCTAATCTGTATTTTTGAAAATATTGGGAAAATTAAATGTTGAATGGATATATTTTCGGAATCATTAGGTGGATTTCACCCATTCACGAATTCGACCTTCGTAATTAAGCCCCAAACCTACTCTACAAATATCGAGTTTCTAAGTCGTTTCTTCCGGAACTCATTGTGTTTACGGTCGGCTTTATTTACGGTCGACCTAACGGCCGACCGTGAACACAATTACTCCCGCAAAAAAAATCCACCCAATGATTCCGTAGACATATCCATTCAAATTTTTTCCCAATTCTTCCAGTAATACAGATTAGATCAGGTTGAAATGCAGTAGGTACTCTATCGAAAAATGACAGTTCAAAGGTTCTAAGGGCCGTATTTATAGTTGCTCCTTGAGGCTTCCTTACTGAAGGCCGCCTTGAATTCGCTTTTCTATGCAAACAAACTTGTATGTGTGAGTATTTGTTTGCATAGAAAAGCAAATTCAAGGCGGCCTTCATTAAGGAAGCCTCAAGGAGCAACTATAAATACGGCCCATACAGAATTAAATAACGATTATATGATCAGAAGACCACAGAAAAGTAAATATTCGGAAAAAATTATTTGAATTTTTTTTTTCGAATTGTCCTGCTGACACGATCATCACAAAATTCTGCACAGAGATGTCCATCAGCATTTTCACAATAGCTATCAAGTTTCATTGAATTTTTGAAGTAATTCCAAAAAAAAACAACGAAAACCACGAAATTTTACATCTTTTTCCCAATTTCTCCGTAAATAATAACCGTATCAAATTGAAATTTGGTATACTGCTGTGTAATATGGAGTGCAAGGTATGCCCTTCTTTTCGAATGTAAGGAACAGTTCCCGAGAAAAAATTTTTTTTTTAAAAATTTGGGGAAATTTTTTTTTCGATTTACTGACTGCACGATCTCAACAAAATTTTGCGAAAGAATACGAGTCCTTATTTTTCAACTAACAGTCAAATTTCAATTCAATCGCTCCGATAGTTTGCGAAATATAAGAAAAATAACCTCAAAACTTCAAAAAGCTATAACTCCGAAACCATTAGACCGATTTTGCCCATAGAAGAACTCAACCTTCGCATTTCGAAATGCAACCAACCCTGAAGTTTTCAGAATCGATTTTCACCCCGGCTTCATCATCAGTGAGTTCAACCTATTCGTTTGAGACCATTTTCGGCTCAAAATTCGAAGATTACACACATTTGGATAGAACGATAGCACGCTGTTCCCCTAAAGAACATGCGCGCAAAAACACTTGCTGAAATCCATAATCATAATTCTGCTATTTGGATACATTTCATTACAATATGTCGAAACTAAATATAAGTCTTTCAGGTTCTTGAATTCGTAGATGAGCATGGTAATGAGGTCCTGAACCTGGGTTCCTTCACACTATTACCGCAACATGTTGTACGTTTGATATTAGCACGAGATGAACTGCAAGCAGATGAATTCACAAAATTTCAGGCTGCACTGATGTGGGGTGAATATAAGATCTTTCTATTTCTTATCCTTGAAATCATTTCATCATCTTGTTGTTTTCTTGTTATAACCTAAAAAGCTCAATTCTTTATACAGGCTGTTTCATGATACATGAAGAGGGCTTCAGCTTGGGATAGCTCGTACAGAAATATGCCAAAATCTCTATTGATTAATTTTCCCTCTTAAATGCACCATTTTCGAGATAGAGTGTATTGCAATTGAACCTTCTATCGTACATATAACAATGTTCGTAAGCATTTTCTAATCAGAATGAACTAGGTTTTGTGTGGAATTCTTTTTTAAATCTAAATGCGTGAGGGATTTGAAGAACGGACTTTGAGACGCCTATTTGAACTACCAATGTTTTCTACACGCTCCAAAGTCCACCGTTATCGGAAAAAATCAACTTTTATACTGAAAAACATGCAGTCTATTTTTTGAAATGAATTTGTTTTCTCACTAACTAAATAAAATTTATTTGAACGTTAGAAGAGGCGACATAGCTAATCGTTAACTTCATGATTAGAAACTATTTATGAACGAAAAATATCTAATCTACCCGACAATTCGCTTCTACGACAAGGCATTTAACCCTGACTAAAAGTCAAGAACTAAACGAATTATATGAATGTTGATTGAAGTGAAACACTTTGTTCCCGCTTATATTTATTAATTACTCAAAAATTGTTTCGTCACTTACATTATGACTCCACCAGTTGATTAGTGTAATAGTAACCTTAAATGGTGGATGAGCGGTTGACGCTGGAATGGATAATTTGACAATTTCGTCATTCGAGCGAATAAAACCCTAGAAAAGCACTGCCGTGAAGGAAGCAGCTGTAAATTGGCGCATTGTAAATGGAGATGACCGCTTTGGCAACGAACTTGAACATGCACACAACAGCTGCTGCCTTAACGGCAGTGCTTCTCTAGTTACCCATTTACGAATTCGACCTTCGTAATTAAGCCACAAACCTAGTCTACAAAATGGAGTTTCTAAGTGGTTTCTGTCGGAAGATATTGTGTCCATATTTTTAGAGTAAATTTGGACCTCGATTACGAAGGCCGAATTCGTGAATGGGTAAAATCCACTCAATGATTCCGCAGATATAGGTACCCATTAAAAATTTTATTTTCCCAATATCTCGAAAAATACAGCTTAGATCGGATTGAAATCCAGTACTTTAGCGAAAAATCACAGTTTGAAGGTCCATATAAAAAAATTCATGAGGATATTACGATCAGAAGATCACAGAATATTGAATATTTAAAAAAAATTCCAATTGTTCTAATGACACGATTATCACAAAATTTGGCACAAAGTTGTTTATCAGTATTTTCAAACTAGTTGCCAAGTTTCATCATGATAACGTCAGTATCTTTTGAGTCATTCTGAAAAAACAACAATATCGAGAAAAAAAACACGACATTTGACACATTTTTTCACAATTTCTTTGAAACTTATTTATTGTCTCAAGCTGAAATTGGTTGCACTGCTCTGAAATATATAGTTCGAGCTTTGACCAACATGTTTTCCAAATGTTGCTAACAGTTTCTGAGAAAAATTTCTCGAAAAAGTTGTAGGTACTTGTGCTCCAACCAACCGCCAAGTTTCAATTCGATCGCTTCAGTAGTGCTCGAAACTTTGAATAAAGAACAACTTTGATCCTTATTCAAAGGCTCGAAATATCAGGGAAATAACCTCAAAATTTCAAATGGCTATAGTTCCGAAAATTAGAGAACTTACCCTTCGCATTTTGAAATGTAACCAGCCCTGAAATTTTCTAGTCGATAGAATCCTACGAACGCCCGTAATCGTGGTGACGGCCGGCAGAACAGAATCGATTTTGACACCGGATTTATCATCAGTGAATCCAACCTAGTCGTTTGAGACTAGGTTCATAGTTCATAGGTATGATAAGCCTTACTAGAGGTTCATGAGAACCGAGGTATTTTCTCGATATTGTACGTATGGATTTTTCCATACTTGAAACAGATGAAGAATATTTAGTTATATATTTAGGAGGCTTCAAAACAAGTTATTTGTTAAGTCGTCATACAAAAAGATTTCACATAATACATGTTGTTAATAAATTATTATTTTTGTTGAGTTGTTTAGTTGGAAATAAAGTGAGTCCATATCCTTTTAACCATTTATTTGTAAATCGACTCTGAAACCTTGTTGATATTTCCTTTTCAAAGAATGTTTTTCTGATTTTCTCCTGTTGATGTTGAAAGTACCTTTTTCTTCAATCGATTATTCGTGAATACTGCGTTGTTATTTTTTCGACTCGAACTGCTTCGCCGAAAACCAGTTTTTCATCGCTGTATCGGTATCAACATACATACGTATCCTAATAATAAACAAATCTGAAATTGTCTTGTATACAGGGGCAGTCCAAGAAGACTCCCTCAGCTTCGAATAAATGAACTATGAAATAAATAAAATATCAATTTCCAACATCCTCCCCCCCCAAAAATAAAAAATAAAAATTAAACATTTGGCAATGGACAAAGCTTGGTAATGGGACGTACAAAAATCCCATTTGCAGTTCGCAACTGAACAACACGAACCCTATTATCTGATCCCTTCATTGATTTTAATACTCTGGCTAGAGCCCATCTTAATGGTGGCAAGTTATCCTCCTTAATCAAAACCAAAGTGCCTTCCTCGATATTTTGAACTGGTTTATGCCATTTTGCGCGAGTATGAAGCTGATGCAAATACTCAACGGACCATTTTTTCCAAAACGATTGAGACAACTTCTTACACATCTGCCCGTGACTTAGTCTGTTATCCGGTATTTCAGAGCAATCCGTTTCAGGCATTGCTATTAAAGGTTCACCAATTAAAAAATGTCCAGGTGTCAAACATGAAATGTCTAAGGGGTCACTTGATAAAGGACACAAAGGTCTAGAATTTAATACCGCCTCGACTTGCGCCAGACACGTGAGCATTTCTTCAAAAGTAAGATGTAAGTTTCCCACTATGCGCTTAAGATGGAATTTCGCGGATTTTATATTAGCCTCCCACAATCCCCCCCAATGGGGGCTGTTCGGAGGGATAAATTTCCACTGTATTTCATGTGTGCTTAAATAACTGTAGATATCAGAATCTGAATTGACCTGCCTTTTGAGAAAATCATAAACCTGTTTTATTTCATTATTTGCACCCCTGAAGTTCGTACCGTTGTCGCTCCAGATTTTTTGTGGTAAGCCTCGGCGAGCAATGAATCGTCTCAACGTATGTAAGAATGCGGAAGAGCTTAAACTAGACACGAGCTCGATGTGTACTGCCTTAGTGACCATACAGATGAATAACGCAATATAACCTTTGGATTCCATAGATCGACGTATTCGCGATTGTTTCACCCAAATTGGACCGCTGAAATCAATTCCTACTTTGAAAAACGGTCGTGCTGGAGTGACTCTATCTGATGGCAGTGAACCCATCAATTGATTATTAGGTTTGGTATTGAATCGAAAACACTTAACACAACCTTTTATCACCGATTTTATTTCGCGTAAACCCCGAATAATCCAATACTTCAACCTCAAGGAGGCTAATGTTGTTTGCGGTCCCGTATGCAATAATTTCACATGTTCTCTCTCTATTAAAAGCCTAACTATGTGATGTTTTGCTGGTAAAAGAATAGGAAATTTACGTTCATAATTAAGATTAGCATTCCACAAACGACTGTTCAACCGCAATAATCCATTTTTGTCTATGAAAACATTCAAATTGTTGAAAAAACCACCCTTTAACGATTTATCGGATTTCAAATTATTCAATTCTTCAGAAAATACTTCCCCTTGTACCAATTTAAATAATCTGGTTTCTGCCTCTTGTAATTCCTGAACTGTCAATAATCCCCTTTTTCGAATGTTTTGATGTTTACTATTATGAATGAACCTCAAACAATGTGCAAAAATTCTGAGTAAATGAGAAAATTTCGAGAAATTCGCGTATGGGAAAAATTCAATATTTTCCTTCGCTACGCAAGCAACCCTTTTCAGTTCCTGTAAACATTCTTCATTTTTTGTAATTGAAACATTTTTCGGAATCTTTGTGTCTATGGAAGGAGTGTCAGAACCGTACCACCAAATTTTAGAATTGATCAAACCCTGAGCATTTAGTCCTCTGGTCAAATGATCTGCAGGATTATTTCGAGAATCAATATGCAACCAAGAACACTTTCCAGTCATCTCCTGTATCTCAGAAACTCTATTTGATACAAATGTTGTCCAACGTGATGGACAAGATTGCAACCAACAAAGTACTATTTTAGAATCCGACCACAGAATAATTTTCTCAAATCGAACGCTAATTATACTTTGCAATCTATTAATTAGTCTAGCCAATAGTAACGCTCCACAGAGCTCCAATCGCGGAAGAGAGATGACCTTGACAGGTGCCACTCTCGATTTGGAACACAGAAGGTTGCATGAATTCGACCCATCCTCGTAAAAAGCTCTCACATATACACAAGCCCCATAAGCTCGCTTGGAAGCGTCGGAGTAACCTTCTAACTGAAGATATTTCACCGTTTTATTCTGTAATACACAACGATCGATAGATACATCAGACAAATTTTTCAAATCTGTTGAAAACTTAATCCATTTTTCCAAAATATTTTTTGGTAACGTTGAATCCCATTCCAATTTTAATTTCCAAATTTCCTGCATAATTAATTTTGCAGTTATTATCACCGGACCAATAAATCCTAGTGGATCATATATCTGCGCAATTTTCGACAAAACGTTTCTCTTGGTATTAACCTCATCTGAAACCAGCTTTGGTAGAGAAACCCTAAATAAATCTTTTCTGGTGTTCCAAAAAATACCCAGTACTTTATTGGAAAACAACTCATCCGAAATAGGTATATTTTCTGTTTCCGAATGAATGTGGTCGCACCCGAAATTCCACACATTGGAATGCCACTTGTGAAGAGAAAATCCAGCCGAGCCTAATAAATCAACTAGTTGAGATTTAAGAATTTTTAGAGTAGTAATGTCATTCGCGCCTGCCAAAATGTCATCGATGTAACATTGTTCCAGAATTGCCTTAGAGGCCAACGGTAATTCTGTTTCCATATCTTCCGCAAATTTTTTGATACACCGTGTAGCTAAGTACGGAGCACTTTTCGTCCCAAATGACACCGTTTGGAGTTCGACACATTTCAAAGGTTCCTCTGGACTATCTCGCCACAAAATATTTTGCAATCTCCGATGTTTTTCAGAAACCCAGATCATTCGGTACATTTTTTGTATATCAGACGTTAAAACGTATAAAAAAATCTGAATCTTATCAATATTTCGAAAAGTTCCGGCTGCACAGGAAATCCCTTCAACATTATGTCATTCAATGAAAAACCTGAAGATGTTTTCATGGATGCATCAAAAACAACCCTCAATGGAGTTGACGAACTATCATCCTTAAAAACTCCATGATGTGGAAGGAATTGTTTATCATAGTACGTTGTCGGTTCATTTTCATCAAACTTCACATATTTGGCGTGTCCCAAATCTACATATTCATATATGAAATTTTTATAAATTTCATAAAATTCGAAATTTAAAGCAAATCTCCGTTCCAATGCTAGGAATCGTTTTTTCGCCAAATAAAACGAATTACCCAATTTATTTATCTCGTTTTCCGATTTCAAAGGAATATCCACCACGAAAGAACCGCTATCTACTCGTTTTACCGATTCTAAAAACCTTTTCTCACATATGCTATCTTCGGGGGACAATTCTCGCTTATTTATCACCTCCTCCAATTGCCAAAACCGAGGAATGAATTCTTCAACACCCATTTCTCCGCAAGAATATAAAGACACATGCGAATTAGAAACCTGAGATCTCAATGCGACAACACTTGATGAATATAACGTTCCTGCAATAATCCAACCTAAAAGACTATTTTGTAATACAGGCTTACCTGCGCCTAATCTGACAAAATCTGGGAGTATTAAATCATAGTACAAATCTGAACCTATTAAAATGTCAATTTCAGAAGGTTGATAAAATTCTTTATCCGCTAAATGAAGATGTGCGGGGATACCCAGATTAGTTTCATCGACACAAACATTAGGAATTTTCGTGGTGATTTCATTCAAAACAACACAAGAAAGGTTGAAAACTTGAGGGCTGATTGCTGATTGAAATTCAACATCTACCACTTCAGAAGTCTTGGTTGTTATGTTAGATATACCGCTTATATTGAAAACTTCATATCTCCTTCTCAGATTCATTTTTTTTGCAAATTCTGAAGTGATGAAAGACGTCTGACTACCAGTATCTAAAAGCACCTTTGCAGTTACTTTTTCACCCTTCGAATTCATAACTTTGACCCTTGCGGTAGCTAGCAAAATTTGAGGTTTTTCGTACATATTTAAACCGTCAATATTGGTATGTAAACCTGATACACTCTGGCGTTCAACAGAATTATTTTCATGTTCATTAGGACGATTTCCGCGAGAAATTCCGGGTACAAAAGAACGATTGCTGGATTCAGTGACACGATGCTCAGATTCATTCTTGTTCACCGTACGTGGACACAAAAGAGAATGATGCCTTTTGTGACAAATTCGACAACTGTTCGACTGACAGTTTGCTACACCATGTTTACCACCTAAACAATTATAGCATAATTTTTGTTGGTGAACAAATTGTCTTTTTCCTTCTAATTGAATACTTTTAAATTTCACACAACTGTATAAAGAATGGTTCGTACCCTTGCAGTATACACACATTAAGTTACCTTTATTACCTGACCCTAACTTATTGTTGAATGTTATCAGATTACAAGACCTTTGTCGGATTCTAGTGTCATGAGAAGTTATATTTTCTAAAGCTCGACATCTTTTTTCCAGAAATTCCATGAAACCTTGAAAAGTAGGAAGGGACATATTACTCTTTTCTAATTCATAAGCGGCTTTAGTTTGGAAATCCAATTTCCTAATTAGCAAGAATACCAGTATAACATCCCAAGTATCAACTGGCAGATTGAGAGCCTGAAGGGAATTGAAATTCTGTTTGATATTTGTGATGAATTCTCTCAATTGTTTGCAGTCACCTTTATTTATTGAATTTACTTCGATCAACGAAGATAAATGCATATTAACTATTGCAAGCGTATCGTCGTACCTTTTATTTAAAATGTCAAAAGCCACCTTATAATTGTTATTTGTTAATTGTAAGTCTTTGATTAAATTCAATGGTTCCGACTTCAGCGATGCTTTGAGATATGTGAATTTTTGTACGTCACTCAAGTCCCTATTGCCATCTACAAGCGCCTTAAAAAGATCCCTAAATGAATGCCATTCTGAATATTGACCAGAAAAAATCGGAATTTGAATATTTGGTAAACTAATTTTATGCAAATTCTCCTTAACCTCACCAAAAGATTGTTCAAGTTTAGTAAAATCTGATTTGTTCATTTCCGATATTTTTCTTTTGATGGCAGATAAAACCTTGATATATTTTTCCTCTATTTCCTCCCGATCATAACCTTCCTTTTCCTCGCATACTTCAATATCCTCCTGTAGCGTATTATACTTTTCGTAAGCCTGTATCAACAAAGTTTCTCGAGTAACGAATTCATTAACATCTACATCATTATTGTACTGATTATCACAAACAAAATTTTCAATTCTAGTTATTTTTCCTTTCACTGATGACCTTTTTCTTTTCAACAAATCTAATTCTATCTTTAACTCTTCAGATGTCATAATAACTGTTTCATGAAAATCAAATATAAAAAACTGGAAAATCGACAAAATCAAATTTGTAAATTAACTCTCATTCATCGAAACTATTTCAACAATTAATCCTGAATATAATCCAACAAGAATCGAATGGAGAACTAAGCGAAAATAAACGATCTGACCTTATACAATGTTGTATGTGAATTCTTTCCCTTATAATTATTTTCGATGATGTCCTTTTGTATTTGTTCCTATCCAAAACCCTTCCTCTTGATTTCCTCTAGTGGTTGATGGATATGTCGTTTTCAGTCTTCCCTCTTTGAGCTGTGTCTGTCCCAGTGAATTTGGAATGGACCCGATTTTTCGTTCCTTGAATGTTCACCCTGTATCCTGTATCCGAAAAATCCAATGTCTCTTGTCCACAACTTGTCTGCTATGTTCTGTAGTCTTCAAATTTCCAAATACCTCAAATTTCCAACTCAGGTTCCCGGCCGATGCACCAAATTTTATGTTAATAAATTATTATTTTTGTTGAGTTGTTTAGTTGGAAATAAAGTGAGTCCATATCCTTTTAACCATTTATTTATAAATCGACTCTGAAACCTTGTTGATATTTCCTTTTCAAAGAATGTTTTTCTGATTTTCTCCTGTTGATGTTGAAAGTACCTTTTTCTTCAATCGATTATTCGTGAATACTGCGTTGTTATTTTTTCGACTCGAACTGCTTCGCCGAAAACCAGTTTTTCATCGCTGTATCGGTATCAACATACATACGTATCCTAATAATAAACAAATCTGAAATTGTCTTGTATACAGGGGCAGTCCAAGAAGACTCCCTCAGCTTCGAATAAATGAACTATGAAATAAATAAAATATCAATTTCCAACACATGTACTTTCATGAATTGTTTCGATAGCGGTTGAAAAGAACATTTTAATAATAAGAACTCTACCAGAAAATATAAATTGAATCTGAAACATATATTTCCTGCTTGCAACACATATTCACATTTTAACGCGCTTGTTCTGGGGAACAGCGCGTTATCATTTCGTCACGATGTCTGTAATTTTCGAATTTTGAGGCGAAATTGGTCTCAAACTCGAAAAATATTTATCTGATCGAAATAAAAGTTGGGATTCAGATGAACAGTGTCAATAAGAAGAACTATCCATGGAAAAATTCGAAAAAAAATTTTTTTTTTTTAATTTACAAATTTCATCAAAATTTCACCATTTCGCAATGTGGACAAGCGCGTAAAAGCTGCTGACTTCACGTCAGTGCTTTTCAGTTTGTTTAATACGATACCGTCGAAATAAACGCGTATTTCATACATGTCGACAATATTTTGGCTTTAATTCGAAGAACAGTTGTATTAATTCCTCCCTCAGCATATGATTTCCTGGTAGGAACTCTTCAAGAACCAAAATGCTGTGGTGAATCTTCTGTTGTGTTCCAAAGTGATATTCCATTATGTTGATGACTTTCTTGTGACTGATTCATTTGAAATGAAATAATGAGATGTGAAAAATACGTACCGGATATTGACCTATCCAAACTTATATGAGTATACAAGGCGAGCATATTCAATAAGATGACGGATACGGATATTCTTAAAGAAAAACTTATACACTCCCTAACTTTGGATATTCACAGATGAGAAGTATGAATGGAATTCATGAGAATTTATCAGATGAAAGAATTATTTCGACTTCCACATAGGTAATAGAATATGGTCACTTCCTCCTAAACTTCCATCTTGAACGCAGAATTGCGGGGCTTCTTTTCCTTGATATAATAATCGCTTGATGAAGATGGTAAAATACGGTTTTTCTGATTTTAGAATAAACCTTATCTGTATAGTAACTCAACATCCAACTGAAAAAAATAATACTCAAGTTGAAATAATCGATGAAAATCAGGAATATGGTGGAACAAATAAACGATGTCTTCGACTTCGAGAATGTTTGTTATTCATTGAAATTATAATTCAATATCATAGGGGGGTTATCATATCCCAGAAATATTGTAACGATCAAAAATATGGTTTACTCACGTAACAAGCTCATTAGTGGAACCCTTACGACATATTAACACCGACATAGCGCTGAAATAGAACGATGTATTGGAATTAAACATCTGGATTTCGACTACACTCTTCGATTTTTCGGACAATTTTTTGACAAAATTTGAAACTAATTGAACAAATTACGTTTTTGGAATATTTTGCGGGTGTTAGGCTATTAGGTTCAGTTCAGGTATCACTTGAAAGCGTTAAATATTTGGATATAGCACAGTTCGGTTTACACAGAATTTCGTTAGGATCATATGAAAAGAAGATCATCAAATCTTTCCATCGGGAAGTAAAGCTGCATTGGACGGAACAATACGTGATCAAAAGATACGTGGATAGATGCTTTGGCTATGAGTTCGATTTAGTGCGTTAAAGCTCCTATCCTAAAGTCAGTACTTTTCTAGAATTTCTTTTTTAATTCATGAGTCCCCCAAACCGTTTTTTCGATCTGATTGAGCTCAATATTAAGTTTGCATTTTTTTCAGGAAAGAAATATTGCGACAACAATCCCAACCCAAATTTAAAGGAGGTCATATCTAATTTCCTGGAGTACATACAGTTCCATAAAATTCCTGCCAATGTATTGATGAGAGAAGTACATCCGCTCGGTTTGGTACCTTACCATATTATAATGAATGCTTTGGCCTACCAGGTGCAGTATATAATAAACTCATTCTTACATCAAAGGATATTTTGGGATACTTTTGCATTATTTTTCAGGTGTTTCCTAGGTTTCCACTTTCAATCAAACAACAATCAAATAAAAATTTATATCTTTTGAAAATCTAATGAACAATATCGGAATAATGCAAAGGATCAACGAAATGAACTGCAACATTTGATTTATTTATTCATTTATTAACGGTACTACCTTTATACAAAGTGAAAAAATTAATTGGATACAAAAAGAAAACAAATAGAATATTTTAATAATTACAATTGTAAGGCGCAAAAACTCAAAATAAGACAGAAAGAGACTATAAACTAATCAAAGTAGATACATCCCTCCTCAACCTCGATAACGCGCCAGTGAATATACTAACCCCGAGAACATTCACTGTATTAGTGTTCCTTATCATCCTCGGCAGTGGAGAATGAAAACTATAATTAGTTTTTGATAAACCGGGCCTAAACAGATCAGCTCGCCTAATTGGTCAAGGAGGTATATTCAGGTTGAACCGAGACAGCAACTCCAGAGAGTAGAAAAGTCTTCTATAGATTTTCGCCACAAAAAGTACGTCAACCGAGAATCTTCACGATCTTAAAGGAGGCAGCCCCAGCCGGTCACGCATATGACTCGCCGAGAACAGCTGAGAAGCAATGGCAAGCCTGAACGAAACATGCCTGTAGAGTGTATAGAGTGTATATCTGACTGGTTCGTCAGATGATAACGAGAAAATTTGCAGAATTATTTTCTTTCGATAATTTCTTGTTTCAAGACTTTTGTCGAGTTGACTTTCCTGATAAAAAGATTCCATTTTTCAACATGATTCCACTGCTTCTTCCTTCTCTTGAACTCATTCGTCCGACGAAACGAAAAATATTACAGAATTCTTTTCTTTCGATAATTTCTTGTTTCAAGACTTTTGTCGAGTTGACTTTCCTGATAAAAAGACTCCATTTTTCAACATGATTCCACTGCTTCTTCCTTCTCTTGAACTCATTCATCCGACGAAACGAAAAATATTACAGAATTATTTTCTTTCGATAATTTCTTGTTTCAAGACTTTTGTCGAGTTGACTTTCCTGATAAAAAGATTCCATTTTTCAACATGATCCCACTGCTTCTTCCTTCTCTTGAACTCATTCGTCTGACGAAACGAAAAATATTACAGAATTATTTCCTTTCGATAATTTCTTATTTCAGGATTTTCTTCAGAGTGACTTTCCTGATTGAAAATAACCATTTTTCAACAAGGTTTCTGTGCTGCTTCATTCTCATAAACTCGTTCCTCTGACGATAACGAGAAAATTTGCAGAATTATTTTCTTTCGATAATTCTTATTTCAAGACTTTTGTCAAATTGACTTTCCTGATGGAAAGGAACCTTTTTTACGCGCCGACAAAGATCTTAAACCATTGGGTTTGAGAAGAAAAATCCGTGGTAAAAATCAATTCTGTCGATCCGTCCGGCCCTCCGACCGTTCATATGTACTCTAACTTTCGAAAGGAAGAACCTACAGTCTTGAAATTTTCAGGTTAGGGTTTGATCCTGAATATTTTGATTTTTCAATTACTTCAAAACTATTTATCTGATTGAAATGAAAGAAGGACAGTGTCAATAAGAAGAATTATCATATCTATGGAAAAATTTGAAGAAAAAAATTTTTTTTTTTTAATTTTCATTCATTTAAACTTCACTGAAATTTCCAAGTCACCATTTCGCAATGTGAACAAGCGCGTAAAAGCTGCTGACTTCACGTCAGTGATTTTCTAGTTTTTTTAACATAATTCCAGTGCTACTCTGTTCTCATGGACCCATTCGTTAGACGACAACGAGAAAATTTGCAGAATTATATTCTTTCCATAATTTCTCATTTCAAGATTTTCTTCAAATTGACTTTCCTGATTAAACGAGAAAATTTGCAGTTTTTCCTTTCGATGATTTCTTATTTCAAGAATATTATGAAATTGACTTTCCTGATAAAAAGTAACCATTCTTCATCATGTTGCCAGGGATGCTTCGTTCTCATAAACTCGTTCGTCAGAAAATAACGAGAGAATGTGCACAATTATTTTCTGTCGATAATTTTTTAATTGAAGACTTTTGTCAAATTAACTTTCCTGATAAAAAGTAATCATTTTTCAACATGTTGCCAAGGTTGCTCCATTTTCATGTACTCGTTCTTCAGAAGATAACGAGAAAATTCGCAGAATTATCATCTATTGATAATGTCTTATTTCAAGAGTTTTGTCAAATAGACTTTCCTGATGAAAAGGAACCATTTTTCAACATGATTCCAGTGCTGCTTCGTTATCATGAACTCATTCGTGGTATTCGATCGTCATGACTTACTCAATGATGCAATTTTCTATTGATAGTTTACACTGCAAGGGTTTTTTCGCTATCGACATGCAGTTGAGTATTTCTTCGGAAATTTCGATGTTTATTTTTCCTTGTAAATGTAGATAGTATATTTATATTGTGCTTTTTGAAAATTATTGAACTTACAATCCAAACTATAATCTCTGTCACCATTCATAGAAGTAGAATTGTGATTTCTCTTGTAGAACTAACTAGAATACCAAATAGCTACTTAAATAATAGGATTAAATTTCATTCCAAAACTAATTCATCTCATCTTGCATTATTCTACCTAAATTGTCCGAAAGGAATGAGAGTTCGTGCTCTATGCACTAGGATAGTGTTTTGTTTTGATATTTATCTGAGGAATAAGAAATCAGGAAAGAAAAACCCAAATGGAGTGCACTTATAAACTATATTCAAATTTCCTTACTTACACAGATCGAGGTGTTCATGGAAATAGAAACAAAAAGATCAATTCTATCACAAACTTACTTCAACCGATATTTCAATACAATAAAATTCATTAGTTGAACGAGAGGTTTCTTACTATCATGTTTATAGCATAACAACAGACAAATTTCTCAAATATACTTTTCGAATCAGATTTTCTTCACTGAGGAGACATCAGTAAAACCTATCAATTTTAACTAATTGTGTCTAACCAAAAATAAAATGAAAGGAAATCGATATACGATGGGTTAATCACATTAACATACATTTTCCAAAACGATTTTACCTTTTCCTTACTAGTAGAAAGCTTATTCCAATAGGTGTACGCGAAGACCATACACCAACTCCGACAGTGACCTCTATTCCATGAATACACTATTTCCGCCGCGAACTCAAACGGCCCTCCTTACAAGCATAAGATCAACCACTATCTCAGACTCTTACCGCGAGCCATTTCCACATGTCCCTACAATGGACTCTTCAATGACCGAATCTATCGGTTCCGTACCCTCATCGGCACACAAAAAAAAAACAAGCTATTCCCGCTTGTCCCTCGCTCGGACCCTTCAATAACCGAATCTATCGGTTCCGTACTTTTATCAGCACAACAAAAAAAAATCACGAGCTAACCTCGCAAATACACAAATTTACTATTGACTAATTGATCAACCCAGCCCTCGAATTTCCTAACATTATTTTGTCTCGAAGGACCGCCCGTTCTCGCGGTACGATCTACATCTTTTTTTTTAGAGCTATTCCCGCCGATCTCCGATATGCAACTCCCTTTCGTACCAGAAAAGTGAGGCTTTAACCCCTCTCAAAAAAGAGAACTTTACTAAGGAAGTTCTCCCACGTAGGTTAGTCAAAAATTCAACTCCACATTTTTCTTATCTCGGGCATTAGTTGGAAAATATACTCTTATCTTTCGATACCGGTCTGCACGAAAATTGATACTCGACCTAAGAACAATATTCTCTTTCACGACGTCCGGCCGTATGAAAAAACGAAACTATATTCCAAGCTACTTCGTCTCGTTACTTTGACTTCTTATCAACTCGTTCCAGACATCTCAATTCTAAATATATTTCACACGGATATTAAGCTCTTACATTGTTAAGATCGAAAACTTGAAAAATTTGTACCTCAGGTATTATATCCTGCCTGTTTGTTGAAAACTTGCAGAGTTCTTTGTTGGTCACCTGTCGATTCTGCGATGAGCACTGCATCTTCGGCAAAGCATAACATGCTGATTTCGTGTCCATACGATATTCTTATCCAGTATTTTTAACGCCTTTTATAAGTAATTCCATGATGGCACTCAGCAGTAGGGGACTGGGACTAGCACCTCGTAGAATGCCTGTTGTTGTTCGTAGACGCTGTGTTATGATGTAGTTTGTGCGTATTGGAGTAGTTGTGTACGTGTTCATGTCCTTGAAGTTGTATGTATTCTTTTAGCATGTTCCTGTTCTGTTTTCTGTCATACTGCTGAGTCGTTCTTGAGTTGTTCTCTATCGAAGACCTTGCTTGTTTCCACAAAGCACAGGCATGCAGGTATGTTGTCCTATCTCGTTTTCTCTGCTAGCTGTTTGAGTATGAGTAGTGCATCAGTTGTAGATCGGTTTATTCGGAATCCGTGTCATTCTTCTTCTATTGGTATTATCGACGTTAGTTTATGCGCTATTATTTTGGTGAGCAGTTTAAATGAGGTGCTCAGCAACACTTTTCCCCAATAGTTTGCTGGATCTGTTTCATCCCCCATTTGGAAAATAGGCACCATTATGCTGGTCTTCCATTCTTCTGAAATTCTCATGTACCGCAATATGATATTGAATAATTTTGTGTATTCCTGTATGATTGCTGTTCCTTGTTTTTATCAGCTCATTCGGAATTTTATGTTGGTTTTGGTTTTTCCCGCTTTTTAGCTTTTTTATTGCCGTCATTACCGGCTCTCTGGTGATTTATGTATTATCTTCTTCTAGCGACTCCATTTGTATGTTGTCTTCTCGAGAAACCACTCGATTAATTCCTGTATCTGCGTACAGGTTAGTGAGGTAAGTTTCCTCCATAATTATTCCCAGTTGTATTGTCCTGTTCGTTTCCCGTTTCAATCGGATTATATAACAATCTCGAAACCCGTTTTGTGCTCGGTACATATCCGCCTGCTCGTCATAACTAAACTTCTGCCAGTTCTTTTTTTTAATTTTTCGGACCCTACTGTTGATCTTGTTCCTCATATCTATATAAACGGGTGTCCGGTAAACCTTAAACAATATTTGTACAGGTGATAGACTAGATCATGACCACTAAGAATATCGACAAATTTGTAGGCATTTTGGAAATTCGTGAAAATCGCTACCTCTCCGCGATGTTTTGGCCACCTTGTCTCTAAATTGGTACTGATTCGAAATATTTCACTGAATATTGCTGATGACTGTTGTTTTCCATATGTATAATACGAGTTTCAAAAATTGATATAAATCTGGGAAAAATTAAGATGAAATGAGACATTTGAATTCTACCTATCATTATTCTCATAACTTTGACTCGATTTTCTAAAAATACTCATTATCACGTGAATGTACTACAGAAATATGCGCACTTTGTCTACTACCCAAAACTATATGAAACATACTCTGGCTTTTTCGGGAGGGGTGATATTTCCATTGCAGGAGAATGAGGAGATATTCTGGTCTATGCTCAACTTTCACAATTTTGAGGAAAAAGGTCTTCTGTTGCGAATTTTTCGGAATGAAATGATAGAATAATGATTGATAATAATGATTCCATTGCTTGAATGTTTAAAAAAAAACAATGTTAAATCTTCTTCTGATTAATATCTTTCCAAACCAGAGTTCTAACCAATAAATTTCACTAACGAATATTCAGAGGAAAAAATTAATTGTTCTCAATCTTTTCTGACGCAGATATGATAATATTTCAAGAAGGACCTTTTAAATGTTGTTTTGTCCCGTTTACAACGGTTTTCTGGTAGCATGTTTATACACCGTCCCAGTTGTTTCATGTCAGTTGCAGTTGTTGCTCAAACCTGGTCTATCATGAAGTCCAAGTAAATTTTATCAAAAGATTTAGTTCATTGATCTGGGGGCCCTAGAGTTGTTCTATGACGTCTCATCCATAACGTACATCAAACCCAAATGTTGTCGAACTTGCGGGCCAGTATTAATCTACCTACCTTCCTTAAACATGGGTCAGACCCTATTACAAAATCAGAAGTTGGTATTGAACACAAGTTCGATAATATTTGAGTCTAATTTACTCAGTATTATAATGGATTGGCGACTGTAAACCAATCTTGCAATTATTTGATTCATTTCACTTGGGCTATTCAATATTATATCGGTACAGTTAAATACAACTGACGTGAAATAATAGTTGAGGTGAATATAGACACTCAGACTATCGTTTGTGAGGTGGCAAAACATGTCCACAAAAGTTTGTCATCTTGGCATCAGAACACACAAAACAATCGAATATTTTTTTTATAACTTCTTAAAGGAATTTACTGCTTGAAACTCTGGTGGGAGAAGATTGCTAATAGAAAGAGATTAAAAATTGTATTTTATTTTTCTGAATACTCTTCAGCAATGAATTCATTATTATTAATCATTATTTCATCATTCTATTCCGAGAAATTCACAACAGAAGACTTTCTGCCTCAAAATTGTGAAAGTTGAGAATAGACCAGAATATCCCCATTCTCTTGCAATGGAAATGTCACGACTCCCAGAAATAATCAGAATATGTATCATACAATTTTGGATAGTGGATAAAGTGCGCATATTTTTGTACTGAATATTCGCATTCACGTGTTAATAAGTTTTTTCAGAAAATGCGGTCAAAGTTACGAGAATAATTATAGGTAGAATTCAAAGATTTCATTTCATCCTCATTTTTCGCAGAATTATAAAATTTGTTGAAAATTGTTCATGCATCCGAAAAACAGCAGTCATCAGCAATCTTCAGTAAAAAAGCATTATTAATCAGTACCAATTTAGAGTCATGGTTTCAAAACATCGCTGAAAGATAGCGATATTTCACGAATTTCCTAAATTCCCATTTTCTTAGGAACGGTAAAATTTCTACCTAAAAATTTGTCGATATTCTAAGTGGTCATGACCTAGTCTATCACCAGTACGAATAAGGTTTGCCGGACACCCTGTATACATATTTCTCTTTCTGTTTCCTAGTGTTGGGTCTCTGTTCTTTAGGTAAATTTTCTTTTTTTGTCTTCTGACAATCTTGATTTCTATAGTAAACCACGGATTTCTGTTTGGCCTGTTTTTCTGTGCAACCGTACGTTTTCTCAACGCTTCTTCGGCGCGTTTGTTGAGTTTGTTTCATGCACTATCAGGAGTGTCGGCCTGAACTATATCGGGTTTAGCTTAATGTGTTGTTTACATCGATCTGAGTAAATCTGTTCAGTGCTTCCCTGGTTGAGCTATTCTATGTTGAATTTTTCTATCTTTACTATTTTTTTCTGCCTGTTTGGCTCGATTGGCATTCGTAATTTTCCTGGCATCAACTATGGTCTGTTCCGGTGCTAGCCGAAGACAAGACTCTTATGTATAATATTTGTTCGGGTAGGAACATTCGATTGGTAATTATGAAGTCAGTTATGGAGTTTTTGTTCTCATTATCGTAGAAGATTTATTTGTACTTTTCTTTCTGGGGGAAGGATATGTTGTTTATGCGCAGTTCATTATGTTTGCAACATTCGGTTAAAATTTCGCCATTTCTGTTTGTTGAATCTTCTTTATATTTTTGCCTTCTTCCATCCACTACTTCACTTACTATTCGAGCTTTTACATCTCCTAATAATACAATTTTCTCGTTCACTAATGTCAGGTTGAAGCACTGATACGATATGCAAAGGAGGGTAAAACTTCATCTTCATTCTCAGGATTCTGTTGCTGAAATATTCTATGTTTCGCTCAAATTTGTCATTCACTCTTATGGCAACGCCTCTTTAATATTTAGCTACCCCTGAGGATACCAGGAAAAAGGTAGTCAGTTTTGATATTCCGTTCCCGTTCATTTTCGTTGCAGAAAGCGCACATATGTCTATTAGATGCTCATTGATTTCGGAAATTATTTCATGACCTTTTGAATTGAGAGATTCAACGTTCTAGCATGCAATTCTCATCTGTTGTTTGTTTCTTGCTTGGGTCATATTGCGTGAGGTTGGACCTGGTTTCGAAGCTGTGTTACCGTTGATTCGACCAAATGGTTGTTTTCCCCTAGGCAGGTACCTAACCTTACCTAAGAATCGTTCTCCTTTATCTGGGCTTGGGACAGGTAGTGAAAGCTGGGAGCTACCCAATGCACCCACAGTTCCCCCAGACAGAGTTTATTTTTTTTGATAATTAATTTTTCAAATTGAGTTCCCCGATACAACGGAACCATTTTTCAAAATGTTGCATGTGCCACGCCGTTCTCATGAACATTTACGAAATTTTCCTCTGAATATAAGCTATTCTAGGTATTTCTGTCTTCTTAAGGAAATAAAATAAACCTTGAGCAATTATCATTATTTATTAAAGATAAGACTAAAGATTGGAATTCATAGGACTCAGTACACATATAACCGTAAAACAGATACAGTGAGAAACTTCATCTATCCGACTAGCAGGAAATAAAATGGTCCAAATTGTTCTTAAAGGAATGCACACTATCACTGTTCACTACTACCGTTGGTAGCTGGTCCCAGGCGCGAAAAACTCGATTCGTTAGGGAATTTTTTCTCGTTGCGCAATTGAAACTTTCTCGATAAAGCTTCAACTGGTGATCTCGTAGACGCTGAACGGAGTTGAGTTGATATAAACTAGTTAATTCAACATCAAACAAACTCCTCAAGGAACTATATGTTGTCATGAGGTCACCACACATGCGAAGATCCTCAAAACGGGGCAAATCCATCATTCGAAGCCGATCTTCGTACCTGGGACTATCGGCGCCAAAGGCCATTCTAGTAACCCTCCTCTGGACATTTTCTAAGGCAGTTCTCTCACCAACCAGTCTCGCATCCCAAACAGGTCCAGCTTATTCTAATAACGTTCGCAGATACGTCGTATACAAAGAGCGACATATACTGATAGAACATCTTTCAAATACTCTCTCCAGCAGATAGCAAATTCTGGAGGCTTTGGAACAGGTACTTTGTATATGATCCGACCAACTGAGATTTTCCGTTATGGAGCTAAATCAGTGTGACTCGAGCAATGCGATAGTGTAACACCATTAATTATGTACCGCTGTCTAGGATTCCCCCAACCCATGTGTAACACAATACATTTATCAATATTGGAGGTATAAGTCAGTCATTGCACCACTTTTGGATGGTGTACAAATCCTCCTGAAGGCAATCATTACTTGTTTCAGGCGCAGCATATATTTTCGTATCATCAACGAACATGAAGAGATAAGATTCGGCCAACCCAGGCAGGTCAGATGTGTAAAAAAACATAAGTGGTCCCAATAACTATCCTTTGGGAACGCCACTCAAAACGGATCTTGAAGTTGAGAAAGACTCACTCACAGGCACATAGAACTGACGCTCAGATAAAAAGGTCTCAATCCATAAGATAAGGCCTCCCCGAACTCCAAGATGCTCCAGCTTTTC
Source organism: Myrrha octodecimguttata (assembly GCA_958510865.1). NCBI lineage: Eukaryota > Metazoa > Arthropoda > Insecta > Coleoptera > Coccinellidae > Myrrha > Myrrha octodecimguttata. The sequence continues at coordinate 13,898,642 of OY294062.1, forward strand.
AAGTGAACGTATACGTGGAACCTTGTCGAAATCCGATTGGTATATCGGAATTCAACGCCTTCTTCCAAACTTCCAATTGACAATTGAGGAGATTTGTAATAACCGATCTACCAGGTGAAAGTCATATTGGTTTTTCGGAAATTTATTATTTGCAATAGCAAAATTGAGAATCTCAGAGTTTATCTTTGTCTCGCATACTTTGGCAGCTACAGTCACTAGGCTTATTGGTCTGTAATTAGAAGCAGATGTCTTAGGTGAAGTTGATGTGGCGAAATAGCGGTTAAAGACTAAAGAGAGTGGCAGCTCGGATTTGAGCACAGTTCTTCAAGACATATGGCGATATCTTGTCGGCACCAGGAGTAGACGAGACATTCAAATCCATCAAATGTTTTTCCACATCACCTTTCGAAAAATATATCTGCTCTTAATTTTCTACAGATCTGGGCAATCATATGGTAGGAAGTCGACCGGGAGGTTCTTCAGTAAATGACTAGAAGAAAACATCTGCCAAACCTCCAACAGATCGTCTATTATCCGCGCATAATTCTCCAGCGGTATCACGCACTATTGGAGTAGAGACCTTTGTTTTAACGGAGTTTCAAACAAACCTATAAAACTTTCTTTTGCCTTCCGAGGCATTCAAAAGTGATGCTTCATATTTTTTTGCTTGCGTGAGCCTGGCTCTCAGATCTATAGAGTGCTCTAAATGATTATCCTAATCATTTTCAGTTCTGCTGCGTCTGTACCGTTGCCAGAGAGTTCTCTTCAATCGGATCAACTTTGGAAGATCCATGGTTTCGATGGAAAGGCAGAGTTCTCCACAATGCGAGTGTGCTCAGATAAAAAGGAGTGCAATATTTCGGAATATGACATCCACATAGCGTTGACCGACTCGTTCCGAGAAACTGAGTCCCAGTCAACTCCCTAAAGGTCACGATTAAGCTCAGGAAAACTAACGATGTTTTTGTTTCTTCGTTTGCCTGCGAGCAGGTACAGATGTAGTGAACTGAAGTGTAAAAGCTAATGTTACATGATCGGATAGTCCAAAAGAAGGGTAAAGGGTAATCTTGAAAAGGAGACTTTATTTGTTGATCAAAATAAGATCTAGAAGTGAAGGATTTTGACTGCGTCGGTAACGACTGGGTTTATCCACTAGCTGTTGTAAGTTTGAGTCCAATAAGATCGTACAAAAATTATAAGTGGGCGAGCTGGAGTAAGGAAGTGTGATGGCAACAATGGTCATTTCACGTCTGGGCAGTTAAGGTTAAATTATAAGATTAGAAAAAGCATAAAATACACAAGTAAGCGTCATTATATTGCGGCATCATTTAGTCGCATAATGCCGTTTATAATTTGTGAATTCGGTAAGTATAGATTCAAAACAGGAAATGAATAAGCTCACGGTAGTTTCACAAATCATGGAATATAATAATCAGATTTCTGAGAATCTGCAGTGAAGAACTTGTTCGAAAACCATTGAATCAAATCGAAATACTTTGATAGTGTCTTATATAAGGTACACTGACCTGATGGTACAATGAAATTAATCCAAGATTGAACAACGAATGTATAAAAATACAATAACATGATGCGGGACATCCTGGCTCTGGTTGATATTCAAAAATTTTCGATTAGAGGAAAATAATTGTTGAAGATGTACAGATGCTGATTTTCTCTTCGTATAATTATTCCAACCAATAATTGATTTCCTTAGAAAGAACCTATAAAATTGATATCTAGAGCTTGGTAGTAAAATAATTGCACTAAGAGTTTTGGAGAAATCTGGAAGATCAACATTCTCGGAAAAAAATTGAAAATCACTGATATTTGCCGGACAATATAATAACACTCTCGTTGCTAGAAAGAAATACCCAAAAATAGGAACAGTTAAAATAATTTCAAGTGTTTGAGACTTTTCTCTCTGAGTTTCTGAGTTATTGCTCGGAATACTATTAATTCATTTTTTAGGTTTTTATTGGTTTTCCCTCCCAATATCTGAAACAGAACTATTGAAAATGATTATATTATTAGGCAATTCTTTTCTGTGAGAAACTGCCCTTGAGAAATCGTTGATACTGCAATCCACAAGGGCGTTCTTCATGAAAAAAACAATTTTATTTAATTTTTAATAGTTCTGTTTCAGATATTGGGAGTGAAAACCCATAAAAACATAAAAATAATGCTTAATCCTCCCAAAATAAGCTTCAATCCATACTATTGATTTCTTTCCAAAATTTCTCCTGTGGTATTGGCGATATATGTTTCGATTCTTGTCCTCATATCCAAAACTGGTTGTTTCAAAACATATGCCATCATTATGGATATACATGAATATTCAGAACAGATATTTAATCTGCATTTTTCGACCCAGTATAATGAATTCAATTCAGATCCTACTGGTGGGAAGAAAATTGATTGATTCATGACAATCACACATTCAGAATGAATTCGCTGGCGAAGTGCGACTGTCGGTCACAGTGAAAATCGTGCCGGCACTCAAGTTGAGGACAGCAAAATTTTTAGCTAACTATAAAGCTTTTTAAAATGCTCGTAGATTAGATCTAACCTAGGTAATAACATAAACAATAGCATCGTCGTGTATCAGTCCGGAGAGTCCACTTGTCCGGGATTTCATTATGAATGGCAAATTTCATGCCGACTTTCGCGTTGAAGTAGCACTTCGCCTGCGAAGTCATTTTGAATGCTATAGAACTACCTCGCGTGCGAGATGCAATTTGAAGCGAGCGTTGTAAAGTGACGCAAGATACTATACTATTTAAGTTTTCAGTATAGATCTTTCACTCAAGCATGGAATAAAATCTACATCGTCAACATTAAGGTTCCTCAAATTAGGTACCTACTTAATAACCACTATAAATTAAAAAGAATTCACAAAGAAACAAAAGCTCAGCAACTGCCAAGAGCAATCATCAGGTCTGTTAGCAGGCACGAAGTGCTACTAGGAGTGGAACTATACGGCATGCCAAAAACATAGTGCTATTGCCGGACTGCCGATACCTAGTGCAGAAGTGTTCCTAAATGATGATGATGATGATGATGATATGCTAATATTTAAGGGTTCGATTGATTCTAAGGAAAAATATGCATATGAACTCATATCGTAAACGTGCTAACTTTGAAGATACAGGGTGGTGAAATTTCCAGAAAAAACCTTTTTTCATAACCGCAATCATGCCATTGCAGATATTTCTATGAAATTCGTTCATCAAAAGACATTTTATGAAGTTAAAACAATCTTATTTTTAAAATGAAGCTGATGACCTCACTTGATTAATCAAAATGTATGAAGGGTTGAAGGACTTAGGTTCAAAGAAAATCAATTTTAATGAACTTCTGAAAGTTACGATCTATATTCTGACCGTCTTTAGGATGCTGGTAACGAACAATACAGAACTTCATCAGAGAATGCTAGTTAGACAATATGTAACATACTTATACACAATATACATACATATGTTCTGATTTGGATTTAAATTTTATTATTTCTAGGTTTTCCGTGTTTTAAGGTTCGAATTCGGATAGAATCCGCAGCATGTAAATCAAATAAACAGACTCGCCACAAATCGAAAGAAACAAACTATCTATCGCAATGCGGGGGCAGACACAAATGGAAAATTTATTTTCCAAACTAAAATCTCTTAGAGATCAACTATCAAACATCGTTTACGAAACATCATGCCTGTATTGTAGGTAGTGATGTGTACATCGGGCAGACCCAAAAATATTCACAAACAAGAATATTCGAACATATACGAAATGAAAAAAAATAAATACTCTGAAACGAAAAGAAAACAATAATGCTTTGGCAGATCACGTTCTTGAAAAACTCCAACGGTTTGATTTTGAAATTGTCACTGTTGCAGTTGGCAGAACATCAAAAAATTTCGAAAAATGTCCATTGCATTAAATGATATGTATGAATAAAAAATCAAGAAATCTAGCGAACAATACCTCAAGTATAACGAGGTGACTTCTAGAGGCCATTGTAAGAATGTGCAATGTTGCCCCTTCTTTTCAAGAAAAATAACTTACATTGCGCATTTCCACAAAAAAAATGAGTACATTAAAAAAAAAACACTGAAGCCTGCAGAACGACTCCCCAGTTTTCTCCAATTGACGTCAAAATTTCACGCATTTCTAATATTTCTCGTGGTTATTGGCAACGTTAATGCATGCAGGACGTGGTGCAGGTGCCTGACCTTGATATATTAACGATGACTTTTGAAACTTGAATGTGTCTGTGTTGCTGACATCTAGGAAACCGTAATTTATCAGTCGAAGGTACTGTTTCCCCTCAACAAACTGTCCGATAAAGCAAACTTGCTACTTCGGTCTCATTGGCGGGGTGCGGAACTTGGGAAATTAAGTTGTTAGTTTTAAAGCTGATTAATAATAATAAAAAAAAATCCACTGTAGAAATTAGAAAGGATCGATTTATGATCGAGTTAACATTCGGGCGTCCAGCCGCTTGTGCCTTTTGATATTTGCAGATTTCTTGTGACTAGTTTTTTTATTCATAGGTACTTCAGTCATGATCGATGCCGCGGTTGTTCAATTTGTAAAAGTCTGTTTCGTACTGAATAGTTCTCCGAATTGGAACCTAAAAACACGGGTAACCCAGAAATAATGTAAGTTAATCCAAAACAAAAAAAATGTATGTATATTGTGTAAAATGTATAATTATGATACATGGTGTCTATAAGAAGCATTCTCTGAGGAACGTCTGTATTGTTGTTTTCCAGAGCCCTAAAGAAACTGTCGGCGTTTTATTGAAATTGGTTTCCTCCAAATATTCGAACAATTTTATTATTTTCTCCAGTGCCGTCTATTGGGTTTCGCATTGAATATTTCCGGAAAAAAGAGTTATTTTACGAATAAATTTCCATTAATTTCTGAACGAATTTGATTTAACTTTGTCCGGCTCATGGTTATCAGTTATCACATAAAAAAATCGTTTCCTTCAGCGTCAAACTGCTAAAGATGTCAGGGTTCGAGCGTTCCTTACGTTTAGTATAGGCATTGAATAAGGATACAGTTATACAATGGTATAGGCTAAAATTTGTAGCAGTTTGTCGCTGAAGTAAAACAAACTGAAATCAGGAGATTAAATTCGTTCAGAAATGAATGAGAATTTCAAAAATAGGTTTCAAGTTGAGTAGAAACATACGTTCATTTGAATTTTTTCTCTTGAAGTGGCCTCCAGAATCGCCCATTAAAAAATTAGCATATCATTAAGGAACACCCAGTGTTTCGAGAAAGTAACGGGAATTTTTCTGAGCCAGCTTGGAGGGATTACTGTTTTTTTTTTGTGTCACCCAAGTGACAAAACTGTCCTGGTATTCACGAGAGGTTTAGTGACGTTTTTTTATTGATTGATTGCCATTTTTTCAGATCGCAGAAGTGCTGAAAATATGTCATAATGCAATTCATAAAATTTTAGAAAAGCACTGCCGTGAAGGCAGCAGCTTTGCGCGCATGTTCAATGGAGATGACCGCTTTGGCAACGAATTTTAACAAGCGCGCAAAAGCTGCTGCCTGTACGGCAGTGCTTCCTGGGAAATTTTTCTATGAAGTACTGGATTTCAATTCGATCTTGTCTGTATTTTTGGAAATATTGGAAAAATAAAATTTCAAATGGGTATATCTACGGAATCATTGGGTGGATTTTACCCATTCATGAATTCGGCCTTCGTAATTAGAGTCCAAATCTTCTCTACAAATATCGAGATTCTAAGTTGTTTCTTTCGGAAGTTAATATGTTTACGCAGTCGGCCGTTAGGGCGACCGTAAACAGATATACCCATTTAAAATTTTTCCCAATATTTCCGAAAATACAGATCAGATCGAATTGAAATCCAGTACTTCATCGAAAAATTACAGTTCGAAGGTTCATACAGAATTTAATGAGGATGATATGATAAAAAATCACAGAAATTTTTTCTGATGAAGTTATCTTTTAGCATCTCCAAACCAGCTGCGAGGTTTTATCAGGATTGAATCAGTATTTCTTGAGTAATGCCGAAAAAAACAACGATATCGAGAAGAAAACCACGAAATTTGACGTATTTTTTCCCAATATCTCAGAAAATTATGATCGTATCAAACTGAAATTTGGTACACTGCCGTGAAATATAAAACTCAAAGTCCAGATGGAATTTTTTTTTCGGATATGATAAACGGTTTCCGGAAAAAAAATTTTTTGGAAAAAAATTTCGAAAAAAAAATTTTTCTAAATTCACTGACAGTATGATCCTGACCAAATTTTGCTCAAAGTTGCGCGCCGTTATACTCCACCTAACTGCCAAGTTTGAATTCAATCGCTCGAGTAGTTTCTGAAATAAAAAATAAATAACTTCAAAATTTCAGATGGCTATAACTACGAAACTGTTCGACCGATTTGGCCCAATAACAAACTTAACCGCGGCATTCCAATGCGCGACCTATCCTGAAAAGTTTCAAGTCGCTAGCCCAATCCGTTCGACAGTTATCGTGTCCACGGCCGGGCAGAATCGATTTTGACACCGGATTCGTCATTAGTAAGTCCAACCTAGTCTTTTGAGACCATTTTCGGCTCAATCATCAAAAATTACAGACACTTGGACGAAACGATTGCACGCTGTTCCCCAGAATATGCGTGCAAAAAACGAGAACATCGAAGTCGATCGAAAGTGAACTTGATGTTGGCAGCTGGATTATCGCGAACAATTCATATTTTCCATTTCATTCTCTGATAACTACAACTTTTTGGAATTTTGATATATATTCATATTCTCTGACGGAAGCTAGATCCAACCCTTCTGAAAGAATAATCGGTGGGTTCATCTAGAGCCCCTTCCAACTTTTCTGAGTTTATAAAATACGAAAAGTGTATATTTCCTTCCTATCCACTCTTTTAATCCTGTTCAATGAAATTTCAATTAATTAATTCCATAACGTTATATGCATACAAATAGGTCTCATGCAAGTATTTTTTTATCATAAGAATCGAATATGCTATCCATAGTTATATTGAAAAAATTCAATCACCGTAAAAAATTCAATTTTTGACGAGGAAAATAAAATATTGGCAATATAAACGGTCAAAACTTCGCGCGTACTATGGCGTATCGGGTTATATCCATTCTATCTCTCTCTAGTATACCTTTCCCCCTAGCTTGTTAATGGAAAGCATCGAATTCGCAAATTATAAAGTGCGTGATAGCAAACAGTATGATTTTGTATCGAAATAGAATGAGAGAACATGAAAGTATGATAATTGTGATACATGCAAGAGACCTATTCTCCGTTACATCTCTTTTAATTCGCAATACCCAAGCACTATTCTTTGCAGGCAGACCCAGCAAGTATCGACCCCGGAAAGCTATCACCCAATAGAATGAGGCGTCAAAGTCAGGGCAGGTCGATGTCAGTTCAATCAAGTTTAGACCCCTACGGTTCCAGAACGACGCTGAGCAGTAGCGGCTCCAGCGAACTGGCCTCTTCAGATGGAAAGCATTCTTCCAACTAACATACGGCCCCTGCCCCCGCCCCATTGCCATCCATCATCCATCCACCCATTCACCCTCCCACAGTTACAGTGTCTTCCTCTTCTCCAAGCTCAACGCCTTATTCATCTCCTGCTCACTCCTTCTCCTTTGTTATTGTACTCAAGAAGGTTACGCCGATTGACTAGCATTACGAAACTTTGCAGGAGGAGACATTCAACGAAAAAGACATTGAGGAGTCGAGGGAAACGCTCATTTAAATTTTCCTTCGAGTCTTCATTCGCCCAATAGCATCTCTTGACTATGAGGATCATTGAAATAGGTAACTCCAATATCAGATTCAGAACCATCGTCCTCCCTTAAGATATATTATTAGGGTTTGATAGTCACTGTTCTATACTATACTAATTGAATACGGAATTGTGCAGAGCTTAAACTCGATATAGACGAATTCGGACGACATTTCGACTTCTTTAGGAGGAGGTTGCAAAAAAGAGCTAAGAAGTAAACCAAATAAAATGATATATACATTATTCTTAATATTTTCAACAAATTCTCAAAATATACACCATTTTGCAACAAAGTTATAATTATAGTTGGTAAGGGGTTACATTCCACTGCGACCTTGAGGTGTATTGTGCCTCCTGAGCTGTTTTCGCACCTACCTAAAGCTCTTCCTCCAGCTCTAGAGCTCGAATAAACTCCAACATCTGTGAGGGCTTCAAGGAGGCTAAGGTCTCATTCTTCCTATAATTCTCCTGTCCAAGGCATTCCTTTCGCAGGCTTGCAATGGTGGGGCATTATGTAATCAGCCGAACAGGAGTTTCCTCCTCTTCCTCACAGAATCTGCACTTGTAAGTTTCTGATAAGCCCATTCATAGTGCTTTTTCAGGCGACAGTGTCCTGTGGGGAAGCCATTGAGGAGGCGTATCTTGTTCTTGCTGAGATCCAAAAAATTTTTTGACGTTGCTATTTTGAAGTTCTGAAGAAACTTTTTGAAATGATCCATTCCTAGAAGATTCCTTCAGAGTCCTTCTCTCTTCTCATTTTCTTCCTTCTTCAAAAACTCTTTCTTATTGCATTTGCCTGTACCTCCGAGAGGTTCTGGGCCAGTAGGTGTCGTTTGAGCTCCCTTTCTGGCTAAAGTGTTAGCTTCTTCATTTCCTTTGATTCCTGAGTGCCCAGGAACCCACACTCAGGAGACTTTGTTGTTCTTGCCTACTTCATTGAGTTTCCTTCGGCACTCCCATATCAGCTTCGAGTCGATGATATAGGAGTTCAGTGCTCTGATAGCAGCTTGAATATCAGAATGGATTACTATATCACCCCCTTGATAGTTCCTTTCCAGGATAATTTCTATGCATCTTTCGATTGCAAGTATTTCTGTTTGAAAAACACTCGAGTAGGAGACTAAAGATAGTGTTCACTTGGTTCTTGGCTCATACACTCCAACGTCAGCCCCCATCGCGGTTTAAGAACCATCTGTATACTATTTACTTCGAAGATTTGGGTAGTGTATTCCTTTTCCCATTCTTCCCTTTTGCATAGCATTGAGTTGAAGTTCTTCTGAAGGCAAACTTTTTCAATTTTAACATCGCTAGGTAGGTTCGCTGATGAGATGTACTTGTTCAAAGAGGACCAGGCTCTCTGACTTTTAATTCTCTCATTACCAGTACCTTCCATAGATCTTTTAAGGATAGCTTTATGCGCTACCCTATTGATCACTAGATGCAACAACTCACAGTGGACACCCTCGCATTTGCCTCTTACTATTAGGACTATGTCATGTGCATTCGAAACCAAGCTCTCTTAGCCTCTGCAGTTCATTCATACCAGGCTCCATATGAGGGGGGGATAATAGTCCTTCTTGATGTGTTCCGCAAGTGGTTTTAACAGAGATGGTCTGATTGCCCACCAATATCTCAGGTGTCCTCGTCGACAGCATCTATCGACATATATCGTCTAACTATTTCCTAATGGTATCACAAATGCCTCTCAGACAGACACATGTCTTGTTTTGTTAAAGTCCTGATATGTCCAAGAAAGCGCACAAGACGATTTCCTTATGGTTCAGAGTCTTCTGAATGCTTTCATTCAGCCCGTACAGAGCAGTTTGGGTCTGAAAGATCGGTGATCAGTCCCGTCTTTTTTCCCTGTCTAAAGAATAAAGCTTGCTTTTTTCCTTTTCTATTTTTCAGGTATTTGACCCAATGCTAACCTGCGTCTTGTGATCTTCAACAGATGGGAAAGAATCTCTTCCTCTCCTCTCTGTAGCATTACAGGAAGCACCCCATCTACTCCTGGCTATTTGTACGGCTGAAATGTACTGATAGCCCATTCGAGTCGTTGCATTGTGAATATTTTCCTTGCAATATCCCAATCCTCCCTTACAACTTTCTTGGTCTGTTCTATAAGGTGCATCCTTACGGGGTTTAGCTTTAGTGAGTGGACAGCTGGAGTCAAACGCCTCCATTATGGTCCTACTGACCTGTTCTGCTCTTGAGTTCAAATCGAAATGTCAGTCCTCCATCATATCCATTTGTTCTAGATTTTTCTGAGGATGGTGTCTAAAAAGGAACCAATCTGCTTTTTAGGAGTTCGTGTCGCAGGAGAGGACCAACCTAAACTCGATCATCCCATGATCAAAGAGTTCGTCCATTTTGCAAACAAAAAAAAACCATATTACCGCTGTCTGTTACAAGGATTTTTGCACTAACATGTCAATTGATCAGTACGGTACGAGAAGTGTTATCTATCGCTAGGGTTACCTATTCGAAATATTCAGAAATATCTTAAACCACATCTTTTAATTATCGGTTATTGAATTCAATTCGTTCTTGAGAATGCTGATAACTGAAAGATCCTCAAGCTTCAATATTATTCGCATTCCCAAGCAACACAAAATGCTTCTAAAATACGGTTAAACTCAATTCAAATCATACACCACTGTGAAAAAAAACGTGAGAACTGAATCTCAATACAAAATGAATTTCAAGGGTGAATGTTGAAATAAGAGTAACGGTCGCTACGAAGATAGATGGCTCGTACCGAGTAAGTTTGTTTTAAAAAACGGTATTACTCATTTTCGTGGTACAACTATAAAAGGGGTCGTTACCTACTAGGTACGCAATAAAAATCCATGCGGAAGTTAGTGCTGGCAGTATTTCATTTTATTGAAACTTCAAGGTCATTTCAGGTCATCATTATGTGTAGAAATTTGTTGTTTTGTTCAATGTGACATTTGGATAGTATTCTAGGATCACTGACGTCATTCAATTATTTCTTTGAAATTTTATGACCAATGTCAGACATTACTCATTTGATGCTCGGAGGGATGTACTACACGAATATTTTTTCTGCAAGTATCGAAGAAAGCTTTCAGCCCTACCTATGCAATAAATCCAATTCCATAGAACAGAGGTATAACTACTAATTGAGGTGGTTCCATGTTAGTTGATTCGTGGTTATGTGAAAACAGTGTTCAATATCTATTTCAATGCTCATAGTCACATGTGATGTGAATTCAGATGAACTGAAGGGTGAATAATTTCGTTAACTTTTGCAAAGTTTGATCGAATTCGATAAGTTCAATTCCGAGCGGAAAATACGCAATAAAATTTTCCATGAATAATTATATTATCCTCTGGGAATAATTATTGTTACAAGGTTTCCAATAAAAAGACTGAAAGTCAGTCTCAACACATTCTTCAATTATTTTGAACTGGGTGAATTGTGCGCATTCAGTAATTATATTGAATCTAAAAGCATGGAGCATAAGTTCAATAACATATAATCCATTCCATTTATAAAGTCAGTAGGCCATGGAATAGATTTGTCAAAATTTTATAACTAGACCTCAACCAGCTTGGCACTAGTATTATTCTGTCAAGGTCAAAATAATTCTACGCGAGGTTGTCGTTTCTCACATATTTTCCTCAATGAATCATGGTTTGATTTAATTTCATACATAATTACCACGTCCTTTGTGGAGAACGGGCAACGCCGCATAGTTCTCTGACAGGAAAATTACCATAACTCCTGGAGGTAGGAAAAGAGTTGAGGGGGCATAACGTTTGAAAAGTGTCACACACTTTTGAGAACTTTCTGTGGATTTACCCAAACCAATATAGCCGACTTTGATCTAAATATTTTGTCGCATTTGCTGTACACCACAGAAAACAAATATACACCTTGTAGTTGTCGGCCATATTGGTTTGGAAAATCCACAGAAGTTTCTCAAAAGTGTGTGACACTTTTGGTACAAGGGAAATATAGGATATGCTCCCTTCCCTTCTTTTACCTCCATGCTATAACCCAACAGTTTTTAATTATGCAATGTGGCCTATCGGCTGACTTGATAAAAGTTAATGGACTAAGTACAAAAATGGGAGAGTTTTTTCAATACACCAAACTGGTGTGTATCAGGTTGAGTATGTGGTGGATCAATGGTTGATGCTGGGCTAGATGATGTTCACTTCATTCCAACCAAAAATAAAAACGACTAAGTGCATCCACCATTTTTTATCACGCCAGTTTAGTGAATTAAATAAAAAAAACGAGCTCCAAGTATTCACGGTATGGGTACAGATTACACCTAGATGTTTCACTTTGCTTATTGTGAGAGTCTGTATTTTCACATTGAGTTCTTACCAAGGTCTACTACGATCTATCGACACCGGACACCCCAAAATCTCATGGGATATAGATTTGAGGTTGTCGAAATACTCCTACGTCAATAAACTCAGTAGACAGTGGCACAAATTTGGGTATCTCTCGATTCACTTGGTGAATACGAAGAGTGAAGCATCTTTATAATCTGTATGTACATACACGAACTCGGTTCAGTTTCTGATTCGACGTCTCGAATCAATGTATATATATAATGACTTCTGAAGCAGCATAAATACAGGTCCAAGAAGAAACTCAGATCGGATTTCTTCAAACCTTTTCTATTCAAATATCTACATATGTAAAAAAATCACCAATTATTCTGGAATATCAAAATCGCTGTTAACCGCAGAAAGTCATGGCTGAAATTCCAAATAAAACTCTTGGGTCAATGCTTAACACATTCCTGTCGAAGCTTGATTGAAAGAGATTATTATCTGGAAATGATGAACCTAAGTCTGAAGGTAGCGGGGCACTACTCAGTGAATGTTTCGTCAGCGTTAGATACTGTTTGATACCTTGACAAAATATTACCTATTGATATTACCGAATACCCTTCATAAATATCTTGTATGCATAGAGAACTGTAAAATGTAGAAGTGGCAGTGAAATGAAGCCACGGGTACACTTTGTGTCCAAGAAGCTATATAGTGCATGTTCTCGAAAATTTCAGAGTGGCGTGAGGGTGATAGTAATTTTCGTCAAGGTTACAAACTAATGAGTGGCCGTCTTCAGCCTTCTCGCAATGAAAATTGGACCATAATTTTTATTCACATTGGAAACCTGTAAAACCAATAAAACTGCCAAATCGTTTTGATTTCGAATATTTTTTTAGTCATGTTCTTTATATCTATTCTATTTAATATTCCTATGTGCCGTCGAGTTTTGTTCTCGAAAAACTTCCGAATATGAATTTTACGATGATATATTCTGTGTTTGGAAGTTTTAACATTCAGTACGTAAGTTATGTATGGTGAAATATTGGTGTCAATTGGAGTGCGAGTAGAATTAAACTGTTCATTCCTTCCAATTTTATCCAGTTTTAACTGAGAAGATAAACTAATTCTCAAAGAATATTCGATGCGCATGAAGGAGATATCTCCGATTTCCAGATTATTCACTATCGCTGATCCAGTGAAACAGAGTGAAGATGATCCTAGATTCATCATGTCGAAAGAGTAATGAGTTTTTTTTTATTTTAGTGTATTGTATGATTGACGGCGATGATATGAACGTTCTCTATCGTTCTATCCTAAACGCACCGCCTTTCCTTGCCAATAGCGTCGATACTCCCATTTTTTCACGTTTGTTATCTTCCCAGGATTCAAGAACAGCTCTCCTGTTCTGCATATTCTTGGGAGTCCAGATTCTCGAGTTTTCCTTATTTCAAGGTGCATGATTCAAGGAAACCACCAAATATTGAGGTTGAATGAAGAAAATACTATCTGCGCCACAAAATAAAACGATATGGGTCATTTATGCAGTAAAACTTTCATTAATTTGAAAACTGAGATACCTCTTCACATTGCAATATCTTTCCAATTCTTAGAATTTCAAATCAATAAGATGATGATTTCTAACGTATTCGATATATTTTGTCGTATGCTGGTCAATCGGCGGTCAATTGGCATGGGTTGATTATGCCGGCCACACACGTCCCACTTTTTCCTGGCAGGTTTGGCTTTACTCACAAGTACCATATCACGACCAGGAGCTAACGACAAATCTGCGCTCGCCTGTCGTAAGTCACGATTTTGGGCCAGTATAATATAACTTTCTTGACATTAACTTAAGAAATATGGTTCAAAAATGAGAGTCAACTGATTTCTGCGGTCGGAATATGTTTCATAATACCGACCCTTAAATATACTGCTGACGGCCATTGAGCTGCGGTTCATCTCAACCGCAGGCGCAAAGAAAGGTTTACATCACTCGTTTGTTGAGCCTTTTTCGTCAAAGCAAACTCTAGAGCATTACTCCCTTTTTGAAATTCAATGTGAAATTGTTTCGTGGCATTTCTTATGTCTACTCACCCGTACAACAGCCCGATGACACAGTTGTCCTATAGTTGTGGTTGGCAAAAGCTCGATACCTGCGACAGACCGACCACAGTTTTGTGGTCGGGATGTGGTAAGTGTGGGTTAAGCCTTAGTAAGGAAGAACCCAGGAAGAAATATACAAGCAGGAAGGCAGGTTCACTAAAGCATTACGCGAACACTTGTGCATTTTGCAGAAAGCGAAACACGATGGGTGCACTCACAACCATACAAATATTAGCTTTGTTTTGTTTCCGAGTTCAGAAATGTTCGGAATGGTTCGAGCATGCACGATTGCGATTTTATTTCTTGATTCATTTCGGGACCGGTTTAGGCTTTAAGTTATCCTGTTTTGGTTATTTTCAGACCCGAACTGCTTCAGATTGGATGGTTTGCATAAGCTTAGAGTGGCTGTCTGTGTGTCAACTATTTAAATGGTTAACCTGACTTTTTCGAAGTCGTGTCGATTTTGTTTTTGATTGTTGTATTTGTTGATAAAGCGGTTACCTGCTGAATTTAAACTTTTGTTATCGAGGATTATTCCTTCGCTATGAGCTCCCATAATTCTCTTGTGGATTTTACTTCCATTGTTCCCACCCGTGATGTATAGTTCCTAAATAAATCTATGGGGCAGGAGTCCCTTCCCCATTGAATAATAATGTTTCGAATGAATTTTCCTCCAAAGCGTCCATACCTGAAATACATTCATCATTTCATTCTCAAATTATCAATCAATCATCATGTTATACGTAGTACCACTTCACAACAAAAATAAATTGAAATGAACGGCAGGTTCCCCAAAAAAAATATTTCAGGTAAACTGCGACAGAAACTTTTTCGCATAGTTTTGAATTTCACCATAGTCAAGGACATTATTGAATTCCTCTTTTCTAACATTTTCAAACGGAAGTTTACCTTCCGCTACGATTCCGATGAGAACCCCTCACTCAATTCGAATTTGGGTTCATCTATTTTAGAATTCTGAAGTTTGGAACCAAAAGGAAGCTGTGGACCTACCATACATATACAGGGTGTTTCAATGGTAAATGGACATACGGTTACCTGAGGTAGAGCTACCTTAGGCGAGTCCAAGAAACATATACATGGTAGATCTAATCAATTCCATAACCAAGATACAGGATGTTTTTTGCATTCACCAGTATTTTCAATTGCTCTTAAATTTTGAACTTTATAAGCTGTTTATATTTAGAACATATGATCAACTCATACAGGTGAATCGATTCATAGTCAAATAGTTGAATACATCAAGTTTGAAAAATGTACCCGAAATTAACAACAATGAATAATTAAATGAATTGAGAAATAAGAATCTCAATGATGAATCATAAAAGAAATTTCAAAGTATCACAGCTTCGTTGATGAATCATAATGCTTGCCCGTCTCAAAATATTACTGACAGTTTTTTTGATCATGTCTAGATTAATATGTGTTTTATCATAGCCGGCTTCGATATATTTCCTTCCTATCTCCTTATTTCCCTACTTAGACGAATATACTTAACATATTATATATTTTCAAATTAAAAAATAATCGACAGGATTTAAATCTGGTAATCCAGCGGTCAAGGTATGCGGTCCACCTCTGCCTATTCACATATTTGGACAGTACTGATAGACAAATTTCCGGACTATAGCTCTCAAATGAGGTGGACCATTACCATGCTAATACCGATTAATACAGGAAGATGCTGATTTCGGATGGAATCTAAGCACATATCATCTGTAAGCCGTGTTGGTAGGATATATGGCCCAATCTATTGATTTTTATGAAGTGAACTCTAAACGTTTATGGGAAATCTGTACTGGATTTTCGTATACCCGACTATTTTTCAGCCTACTCAGGAACTTTTTGGATTAGCGATTTCGGAACATGTGTATTGAAAGAGGTAGACCGCAATTATTTTATTTGGGGACATTTACATGCATACTTGTATCCGTCTGATATCGGAAGTAAGGAGATAGGAAAAAGCAAGTAAGGGTATCAAAGCCGCCTTTTATAATAATCCAGACATTATCAAAAAAACTATCAGTAATATTTTGGGACAGGCGAGAATTAAAATTTAACGGAACGTTGTCACTTTGAAACTCCTTCTGTGATTCATTATTGAGATTTGTATCTCTTAATTCATTTAAATATTCATTGTTGATAATTTCGGATACATTTTGCGAATTTAATTTTTCCTTAAAAATTTCTCGAAATAATCCTCCGAAATAACATGAAATACTACTAATTTCCAATCAGTAGGACAAGAAATTATCTGATAATTTAGTGGAATATCTCTATTGAATCAAATCTTTCCTTTTCTATAAGCAATTCAACGTGCGGGATCCACAAATCAACTGACCTGACATTTTTCAATTATTTCAATATGAATCGATGAATATCAACAGATTATAAGATGGCTCCTAAGTTATGAGAAATTGAGAATATTGGTAAATACAAGAATCACCCTGTATCTTGGTTATGGAATTGATGAGATCCACCCTATATAGGTTTTATGTACTTGTCGAGGGTAGCTCTACCTCAGGTTACCTTATGTTCATTTTCCAAGGAAACACCCTGTATGGTGAGACCTGCGTAGGTCTCCAGTTGCCCACACATGCACAAGTTCCACGTAGGATGTACGATAATACACACAACGTATTGCACAGGTTCAACTTTTTTCCAATACAAAATACAAGTACTGATCAATCTGTGCGGGCAGACCCGTGTATGCTAACCTATCCAGACAAAACGGACTGTGTGTGGCTTGTATTAGGACTAAGATGAATAAAATAGTGGTATTTTCACTGATCCGATTATGTTTCAGCATTCATAAGGCTGTGAATTCTAGATTGGTTATGGTTCTGATTCATTCCTGCCGAGAATGATACATTAGAATGAAATTTTATTTGAAGATTGCTCTGTTGTGACATTTATGTGAAAATCGCATGAACTAGCACCAATCTCAGCATAAAAAAAAGAGTTTATGTACTTAAATTTTTCAAGATACCGCTATTATGCCATTATTTTAAACATATTAGTTTGAACGACCAAAAATAATTGCCAATTGCAATTAACTGATGGAATAATGGAATATTTTTTATTGTTGAATTTATTTTGTATGGCGATATATTTGTTGTTAGTTCCTATATATTCATTTGCTACTAAACCTAAAATATTAACGAGTAGTTTCAAATATATGATGAGATCCAATATATTAATATATTTATTAATTAGGTCTATCTTGAATGTTCGGGAGATAGCGCGTCGTAAATATACAGTTTTCAGCAGTTTTCATAAAAATCAAAGTTAACGACAACAATTACTGGGAGTAGTTGAGGAATTACATTAAATATTCACAAATTGAATCAAAATCATGATTGAAAACCAATATTTTCAGACCTTCTCAAACTTTGATTTCCAAACTGCTGTGTTCTGTATAGGTACTTCCACTTACGACACGCCATCTCTTGACGATGTCATAAATGGATCGAATTAATAAATATATCGAATCTCAACTTAATTTGCAACTAGTTAATATATTGACTCAAAAATTTATATATATTTTCAAATGCACTCTCGTCCCAAAAGGACACTGTATCTGCAGCCATAAATTTTGAATGTTGTAGTTATCTACTATCAAAATCTCAATATTTGTCAACGAACACATGCTAGACAAATATTGGTCATTACTTTTTTGGATATGTTTTATTTTTGTATATTCGCGAGATACTTAGATTATGAAGGGGTGATAAAATGTGCGCTCAGCCTACTCGCACTTATTATCCAATTATTTTATACATTATATAAGTGAAGGGTTGTGGATGTAAGGAAAAAACTGAAATTTTCCAATACTTAAATTTTATAAATGTTATAATTTTATTACTACCAAAATAATATTTATTGATAATGTTGGACTCGTTAGAAGTACTGAAAGATTTGTCAATGTTTCTATGTAAAAACATAGCTATTGTAGTAGAAATCATTGAATTGATACTATATTATCATACCCATCAACTTTGTCAACAGCAATATCACTATAGTGTCAAAAAATGAATATATTGAGCGAATCGGTTAGTCAAACAAATAATTTGAATTATTCATCCAAATTGGATTTTGTCAGAGCACGTACTTTTTAGTCAACGAAAAATCAGCTATCAAAATATTCTGAAACATGTAAAAATGATCTGGTAAAATAGATCTTCGTGAACAAACTATATGACAAATGATGCTCAACCTCTGCGTTGGTATAGAGGGTCTTGCCAATTCATACGTTCATATGCAGTGGTCTGCTTGAAATGGCCCCAAGAGCCACCCCTTGATTATTAGAATATCATTGAGGAACACTATATCACATCCGTCTTGATTACGAGGACTCGCACAGCAAGCTAATATGAGATATGCAATGAGGTAAAGGAAAAACATGTCTACCACATGCATCAGCATTGTTTAGAGAATGATATATAAAAAGGTCTCAGGCACATGGTAGACATTCGATTGCCAGGGCTCGTATTCTTGACAAGTAGACTTTTGATGCGCCAATGAATTCCCGAATTGAATTCTATCGAAATGCGTATATACAGGGTGATTCCGGAGGAGACCGTCAGATTTAAGGATAAGTTTACACTAGTCAAGACAGTCTCGAAACAATGTTTGGCTTATGGTTCCCCCAACCATCTCTATTGAGAATATACAGGGTGATTTGTCCAATTCGACCTATTTTACTTTTATTGATAACTTTGGAATGCCTCATTCGATTTCAATGAAATTTTCAGCGAAGTACAATATTGATGAGCACATTCATAAATTCATATTTTTTTCAAAATAAGCGGTTGTTATTTTGATAATTCCAGATTAATTGTGCAGGTTGAAAAAACACCCTGTTCATCGCGTTTCCTAAACTTCGCTATACGTTTACGATTATACTATAATAAGTCATTATTCGAGAGTTTCTAATTTTTTTGGCACACTTCTAGTTTTCCGAGAAATTTTTATCAAAAAAAGACAATGTCGAAATTTCGCTCCAATCGATTCTACTTTTATTAATATCTCTGGTATGGCTCATCCAATTGTGTTGAAATTTTCAGTATAGGACGATCTGAATGAGTGCATTCAATAATTGCAACAATCTCTCAAAATACAGTGTTGAATGTGTGATAATTCCAGAATTTCAGATTAATTATGCAGATGAATGAAAACACCCTGTACATTGCTTTTTCAAAACTTTCTGATTCGTTTCAGATTTTACAATAATATCTCGTTATTCAGAGGTTTTCAATTTCTTTGGCACACCTCTGGTTTTCCGAGAAAAAATAATCGAAGAAGAGCATAATCGAAGTTTGGTGCAAAAGCAGTGAGAATATTCTGCACTAGGTAGTAAAGCTGTATATTCCAAGGATGCAAAGCAGTTCTAAAATACTCTTTTCCAAATCCAAATTCATATTTAATTGCTCATTTAATTATGAAATCATTCAATTCAGAATATTACTTCATATGTGCATATGTTTATGTGCATAAACCAAACAAATCTATACACATAAAAACAAATTTTGAACTAACATACGAAACAAATGGCAAGTGGACTTTAGGATCAACAGAAACTTCACATTGATTTATTGAAATGGTTTCCCCTTTTTCGAATAGATATTTTTTTTTTATTTCCAATCGACATTATCAAACGAAATCACATAACGTCACTGTTTCATAGAAATAACCCTTTTATTGAAAAGCGGAGGTTTGCAAAAAAATTAAATTAAGTAATTTTCTGAATGGAATGATTTTATACAGAAAATGAGCAATTGAAAATAAATTTCTAATTTGAATAGAATATTTGACGAACAACTTTGCATCCTTGGCTAATACAGCTTTCCTACCTAGTGCAGAATACCCTCACTGAGATTGAGCCAAATTTCGATTATGCTCTTCTTCAAGAATGATTTCTAGGAAAACCAGAGGTGTGTCAAAGGAACTAAGAACCTCTCAATTATGACATATTATTGTAAAATCTGAAACAAATAAAAATTTTGGAAAAGAAATGTATAGGGTGTTTTTTTTCAACTGCAAAATTAATCTGAAATTCTGAAATTATCGCAAATACAACCCTGTATTTCGAGAGATTGTTGCAATTATTGAATGTACTCATTCAGATCGTACTGAACTGAAAATTTCATCACAATTGGATGAGCCATACCAGAGTTATTAATAAAAGTAGAATCGATTGGAGCGAAATTTCGACATTGTCTTTTTTTGATAAAAATTGCTCGGAAAACTAGATGTGTGCCAAAAAAATTAGAAACTCTCAAATAATGACTTATTATAGTGTAAACAGATAGCGAAGTTTAGGAAACGCGATGAACAGGGTGTTTTTTCAACCTGCACAATTAATCTGGAATTATCAAAATAACAATGTGCTCATCAATATTGTACTTCGCTGAAAATTTCATTGAAATCGAATGAGGCATTCCGAAGTTATCAATAAAAGTAAAATAGGTCGAATTGGACAAATCACCCTGTATATTCTCAATAGAGACCCCCAACCATAAGCCAAACATTGTTTCGAGACTGACCTGACTAGTGTAAATTTATCCTTAAATCTGACGGTCTCCTCCGGAATCACCCTGTATATCACATATTCCCTTGTACGGAATACGGGCCCTGGTCGCATACGTGGTATATGTTTCGTGTGCGGGTCTTCAGAACCATGATGTGTCTTGAAATTGAACGAAATAATAATTATGTCGTAGATCGTAGACAAATATCGTATAAGAATATGACCGGCTGCTGTAATAATTGAATTATGTAATTACAGTGATCGAATACCACTGTGATCCTCCAATAAATATAAAAAAGCATTTTTGCCACAAAACGACTCAAATATGTGCAATAGATGAAGTATTCATGTTTACGATGTGGTTGATTGTGAACAATTAAGAATAGATATACCACTAAATATGATAATATAGTAGATATTCTCCAGCTAATAAAAAAATGATGGTGTTGAAGAAAATGTACTGATCTCAGGTACTATTATTTGATTATCTCGCCAGTTGTGTTTGTTGTTCAATACTCGATGTTTTTCGTTATTTGAGATTCTGTTTAACAGTGAATGTTGTGAACAATTCAGTGCTTCAAGTGCTCTCACCATTGAGTCATTGAAATATGTGATAATCATGTTTGATTGTGATATCCTTCATAGATAAATATATGTTCTCATACAAATCTACAATACATTTTTTTTCGATTATCGAAAAATCCATACTCAATAAAATAATAATGAATATTTTCACGTTCCCCGTAGGAGAGACAATAGTTTTATCTACTCGTATCAGATTTTATATTCATTATGCAACTGCTTATGAGCAACCTATGTATCTGTTAACAAACAACCTGAGGTATACCAACTCACTACTATAATAAAGCACTATCGCTCTATAATGAATCGGGAAAGAATGAGAAGGAAATCACCGAAGGCATGGTTACTCAGCTCGGACCGAGGGTGCGGAGAGAACACATACGACCGAAAGGGATTAATCGCAAATGAACCGAAAGGTACGAAAAAAAGTTGGTCATTTTTTGACGTTTCTTAAATCTCCGAAATATTACTACAACTGATTTGTCAATAATGTTCTTTATCTGTACTCGTATCTTATTAGTACCCGCGATACAAATTCTAGCTATACAGGGTCCTGCAATCGTGCGTTAGGCTTCCGTAGCTGCCAAACCAGACGTTTTAGAAATTTAGTTGGAAAGCATTCTCTTTGTATTTTCAATTCTGCATCTCAGGAATTTATTTTCTAATATACAGGATGTTCCTCAATAAAATTATTCAACAAATGAGTGATTTTTTGAATGGAACACCACTTATATTTTCGCATATTTTGAATGCTCTTCAATACCTCTATCATGACGCAAAATATTAGGGATATTATTTCAACGGTACGGATCTTATTCAGAAAAAACTGCAAAATTTCTACGGAACAGTTGTTCGGTAAAAGCCCTCTACGGATTTCCAGAAGCGATGAAACCTGAATTTGATCAGAATTTCTTTCAACTTAAGAATTTGCCTAGTCATCGTTCGGAAGTGATCAACCTCTCTTATACAGGGTGTCCGTTATCAATCTCCAAATATGAAGAATTTCAAATTGTTTTTTCTTGATTTTTTCAAATATAATACCCTATATTTCTTACATGATGATGTACACAGTTTAAAACCTTACACTTTTTCAGAAGTAACCAAAGGGCTATTTTCACTCCTGCGTCCAGCAGGCACGAAAAATGAAATCAGAACTTAAAATTTCATTCAAATATTGGATAAAAAAACGAACAGGCGTTGAAAAAGACAAAGAAAAATTGTTTTAATGATCCTAGAGATGTTCAAAGTGTCGTCCGCCTTCTCTGGAACACAAAGCGGTCCGATCGTTGAATGACCCACTAACCCTTATCAGCATGGCTGGAGTAATATGCTTCGGAAAGCAGTCACAATCCTCTCTCGCATATTGGAAGCTGTTATTGGAACTTCATCATTCACAATTCCCTTTATGTATCCTTACCAAAAAAATCTATTTTGGTGAGAT
Source organism: Myrrha octodecimguttata (assembly GCA_958510865.1). Lineage (NCBI taxonomy): Eukaryota > Metazoa > Arthropoda > Insecta > Coleoptera > Coccinellidae > Myrrha > Myrrha octodecimguttata. Next base: position 13,921,427 of record OY294062.1, read on the forward strand.
CCGATGATATAGCAGGCCATCTTGTCGGTCCGCCCCTACCAATCCATCTATTTGGAAACTGTTGGTCCAGTAAATCCCTCACAGGACGAGAATAATGAGTGGGTTCTTCATCATGCTGAAACCATATTTCATTTCGTATTTCTGTAGTTAACACTGCTAACATTCCGGGAAGAATGTTCTGAATGAAATTCAAATATGCAGCTCTATCTAAATTTCCTTCGAAAAAATGAGGGCCTTTCACATAATTGCCGATTACTGCTCCCAAACATTCAATGACCACCTGTGTTGATTGTCTATTTCCCTCATAATTCTTGGATTTTCTACAGAGTAATAATGAAAATTTTGCCTATTGACGGCTCCGGAATTGTGGAAGGTTGCTTCATCACTGAATAAAACCAATTCAAAAAATGTAGGGTTCTGTTCAATTTGAGAACTTGCCCAGTTACAAAAATTCAGACGGTTTTCAAAATCGCTATCGGTAAGCGCCTGGTGTATCTGAATGTGGTAGGCATGATACTTATTCTTTTTGAGGATTGTTTGAACTGAACGCTCACTTATACTACAGGCTACACCAAGCTCCCTTTGGCTTGTGTGTGGATTTTCAGTTACATGCAGTAAAGCCTCGTGCTCCTTATCTTCGTTAGTGGCCAATTTTATCCTCTCTTCTTTTTTATACTTGACATCTCCTGTCTCTACAAATCTGTTTAATAGCCTCCGAAAACTCGACTCATGTGGATGTCTTCTTTTGGGATATTCAATAGCACTGCCCCAACATGAAAATCATATCAACCATTTCATCTTTACCAAAATTCATCTCAATTTATTGTATTCGGAAATAACTTTGAGCTCTGAATAAAAACATTTTGATCAATAATACTAATCGATGTACTTGATAACAGTTTCTGTAGCACTGCTCTGCCATGAGAATCATATGAACCATTTCATAAATAATAATAATTTTTTTGGATGCCGATAAAACTCTGTAATCATCAGAATACACTAGTTACCAATAATACCTATGTATGTGTTGCTTATTCGGACAAACATTACCATTTTCATGTTGAACTTCAAGGATTGTGATTTGGGAGGGTTTCAAAGTTTTTCGAAAATTGGTCATTCGGTTTGGTTTCATTGTGTGACTCATTTAAAATATCCGTTAGTTATTATGTTCGTTATTCCTGAAATTTTTGGTTGAAATGTCATTTTTCGTGTCTGCTGGACACAGGAGTGAAAATAATCCTAAGGTTACTTCTGAAAAAAATTAAGTTTTTAAACTGTGTACATCATCATGTAAGATACAGGGTGTTATATTTGAAAAAATCAAGAAAAAACAATTTGAAATTCTTCATATTTGGAGATTGATAACGGACACACTGTATAAGAGAGGTTGATCACTTCCGAACGATGACTAGGCAAATTCTTAAGTTAAAAGAAATTCTGATCAAATTCAGGTTTCATCGCTTCTGGAAATCGGTAGAGGGCTTTTACCGAACTACTGTTCCGTAGAAATTTTGCAGTTTTTTCTGAATAAGATCCGTACCGTTGGAATAATATCCCTAATATTTTGCGTCATGATAGAGGTATTGAAGAGCATTCAAAATATGCGAAAATATAAGGGGTGTTTCATTAAAAAAATCACTCACTTGTTGAATAATTTTATTTGGGAACACCCTGTATATTAGAAAATAATTTTCTGGGATGAAGAATTAAAAATACAAAGAGAATGCTTTCCAACTAAATTTCTAAAATGTCTGGTTTGGCAGCTATGGAAGCCTAACGCAGGACCCCGTATGTTCAACTGCCCAAATTGTCAAAATTCTTGGATACCCCTGTTATTCACGAAAATATTTCAATTGAAGATTTTTAATGTGGTGGCTGTAATACGAACTCTTGTTCAATTGTGAACTAAATGAAATAAGAGTCTTTCGGTTTACTTGTTGGGTTATGCAGGTTGAGCCAATAGAAAATTCAGAAAAATTACTGACATGAGGTAAGGAGCCTTTACGCGCTTGTTCAAAGGCATTGCCAAAGCTGTTGCGTTACAAATATACGAAGTTGCCCCGACAAACGCAGTTTTACCCACTAATGGAAAGGTTTGTCTATTCTGTTCTTTTCATATGGTCCGAACAAAATTCTACACGAACTTTCAAGCTATCCTTTTTTAATCGAAAACAAGAGTTCAATTTGATCTGTATTTCTGGAAATATTTGAAAAATAAAAATTTGAATGGTACGGGGTGACGAAAAACCTTCACATGTTAGAAATGAAAAAACAACATTAAGTTTTTCGAGATAATATTCATTTAACTAAAGTCACATAGTTGTGGGTATACGCCATTCACTTTACGTAGAGAAAATGATGTCAGGAAGATGACGTCCTTCTTCCCTGAGGCAATTTTCTATTCTGTCCAGGAAGCATTTGTGCAGAAAAATCATACCATTGGGATTAGTCAGTTTCTTTCACTCAGACGATCTTGAACGGATGAAACTTTAAATCTATTTCCAACATTTTTTTAGCCGTCGCACGTCCCATACTGTCTGCCGTCGAGCGGAACGTCCTGGACTGTGTTCTTCCTGTCGATGTTCTCGGGAGTTCGCACCATTCATAGAAGACCTGGTGGTTTTTTCTTTATTATGTTGCCCTTAGTTCGAGAATTTTCGAACCAATTCATAATGGTAGGTCAGCTAGGGACTGATCCATGCCGGCCGATGTTGAAATGAACGCGAAAAGCTCGTTGAGAGTTGCTCTACCGACAACTAGCGTAAGAATCTACTCAGAGTCTTGATCATTGTGGAGCAGACTAGGAGCTCTAGTACGAAGGCAGAATTCGAAAATTGATAAAATCCTGGATTTCAAATCCATCCAATGATTCCGCAGATATACCTATTCAAAATTTTATCTTTCCAATATTTCCAGAGAAACAGATTTGATCGAATCGATATCCAGTAGATACTTGATGGAAAAATGAGAATAATCCTCACGATGATCATAAGCTTGCCGAATATAAATTATTTGAAAACAAGATTTTTTTTCGAATTGTTCTGATGAAAAGATCAGTAAAAAATTCTACGTAGACTCAGGGCCTGTGCTAAATTCCGAAACACATTTTATTTTCAGCAGTAATCTGGAAAATTCCCGAAATAATTAAGAGTTTTTTCAATCTTACTCCTATACCATCCTCACGAAATCCAGCATAGAGTTGTGTCGGTATTTTACAAATAACATTGTAGTTTATTCCGAAAGCGTCAGTTCGTCCCAAGATACTGAGGAAATAATCCTAAATTTCAAATATCCACGAAATTTGACATAATTTTTTCCGATACTGAAATTTGAAGTACTTCTATTGAATTTCGACCCTGAAGTCCTTGCTGAATTTAATTTCAATCTGATGAATAGTCATTTCAAAAATTCCAAAAATTTGGAATTTTTACCGATACCATCATCATGAAATTTAGCATTGAATGATGATTTGGCATTCTACAACAAGTTGAGAGTTTTTAACCTAATCGCTTCTTCAGTATGTACTGAGATTGGGAAAATAATTCTCAAATTATCAACGAAATTCTACATATCCTTTTCGCAATACCTCCGAAAGTGAATATCGGGTCGAATTGAAATTTGAAACACTGTTTTGTATTATTGACTCCAAGGTATGTGCCAGATTTGATCATCATATAATCAATAGTCCAATTAATTGATATTTCAAAAAGTTGCGCGTCGCTATGCTTCAACTAACCAATAAGAAGCTTCTGAACCCCAGTAGCACACAAATATTGGACCAATATTGGGCCAATATTGTGAAAATATTGGCCCAACATAGTTTCTCAATATTGGCCCAATAAAGAATGTTGACTTTTTGCAATATTGGGCCAATATTGGCTACCAACATAGGCCCAATATTGGACATCCATATTGGCCCAATATATGATACCAATATTGGCCCAATAATGAATGTTGACTTTTTGCAATATTGGGCCAACATTGGATACCGATTTAAGCCCAATATTGGACATCCATATTGGCCTAATATTGGACATCCATATTGGCCCAATATATGATACCAATATTGGCCCAATAATGAATGTTGACTTTTTGCAATATTGGGCCAACATTGGACACCAATATAAGCCTAATATTGAATATCTATATTGGCTCAACATCGAATACCAATATTGGCCCAATAAAGAATGTTGACTTTTTGCAATATTGGGCCAACATTGGAAACCAATATAAGCCCAATATTGAATATCTATATTGGCCCAACATCGAATACCGATATTGAACCAATAAAGAATGTTGACCTTTTGCAATATTGGGCCAACATTGGTTACCAACATAAGCCCAATATTGGAAATATACATTGGTCAAATATAGAATACCAATATTGGCCCAATATTGGATACCAATATTGGCCCAATATTGGAAACCAATATTGGCCCAATATTCAAAAAGTAAAAAAATAAAATTATAAATATATTCGCGTTTTTCAAGTACACACAGAATCAACCCACTACGAAACTCATGACCAACCACCACCGCCCATCACCGACCTTCCTGAAACCCACCAACTTGAGACTCTGACGTACGACCTACCTATAGAAATACGAGAAACCACCAACCTGAAAAATCCACCACCAACTAATCATCCGCTGCGGGAATAGAACCCGGACAATCTGCGCCGCAAGTATAAAGCTCTACCATTGGGCTACCCATGACCATACGAGTTCAGGCTTATGATGCGTAATATTACATTGTATTTGTTTTGATTACGACCAACGCTGAATAACTCTGAACTGTTTTTGTATTGATTTAGTTGGTTAGATAAGTATTTCAGGAAAATTTTCACTTTAATAGAATATTAAGCTTTTCAAACCGGGTTAAGGAGAGGTAGGTTTATTATTGCTGCTGATTATTATGCTTGTGTGAGTTAGGAGACCGCGTTATTTGATATTTCACTCATTTCAGTGAAATTTCGTGATTATTAATGTATGGAAGTATGAATCTTCAAAATATGGAGAAGGTTTGTTTTTTTTACTTCATTATTCATCAATTACAATGATTTCCGCACGCGTTGAAGAGAGCAAGAAAACATAGCATTCAAAATCTGATGAGGATGAAAATTATCAATTTTAACCAACAAAAAACGGAAGGTCCTGAAAAATCCGTTTTAGGCGACCATCGAACTGATGACGTCATTAAGAAGTTCGCTGAAATGGAATATAATATTGCGTGTGACGTCACCGGTGTCACCGCTACGGCGCTAAAATACCAGTTATAAAAGATTTAACAGTATTCGAACTTATGTTTTCGACTTTTACGAACTGTTTTCTAAAATGTTTGCGTGTGACGTCACTATTGTGACGCTAAAATATGAATAGTTCAAAAGACACGAAAAATGTTTGAAAGATAGGCACGTCAAATTTCAGCTATAAAATATCTTATTATCACAATATAAAGTACACTCGACTGTGATCTCGTATTCCTTTCATTCATTTTTATATGTAGAATAATTCGTGGGATTGGAATTCATTCCTTCACTTTTCGCTAGGTACTGTTTTGTTGCTTCGTCAAGCTCTCTAATATAGAATACTTAGTGAAACAACATGAATAAATCAACATAGTATAGGAATTCAAAAACTTATTTTCTTACCTCCGAAGCAGTTGATGTGTTGATGTGGTAGTGGTTCCTGTTCATCCAAAAAGTTATTCATCTGAGAATCGAAGAACAGGATTTCATTCATATGTTCGTCACGTCACATGTCAGTTTTGTTTATCTTTCCGGTTCAATATCGATGAAAATACTGTTTCAATTCAAATGACTGCTTCCGAGGTAGGAAAATAAGTTTTTGAAATCCTATACTATGTTGATTTATTCATAAGTATTCTATATTAAAAAGCTTGAAGAAGCAACAAAACAGTCGCGAAACGTCGCTTGAAGGAATGAATTAGTGTCTCATTTCCAACCTATTTCAATCCCATAAATTATTTCGAATATAAACTAAACTGTTAATGGAATTATCGTTCCTCTACGAGATGAACAATGCACGCCAATATTCAGTATACTTGTTCTAACTCTGACCTTGTTTCGCACTTACAGAATACTCTCATCGTATTTCACCTATATGAAGGTAAATTATTTTCTATAGGTTAATACGTATAAGGGGTTATCTGTGCGCAGAAAATTAAGTCACACTCATCGTTGCACCTGAATATAGTATTGAAATAATGTATAAACCCTAACAAAGTATCTGTTATATTTTGCATTTCTAACGAATAATTCTTAGAAATAATTCCCTTGTTATTGCCTCAGGGCTATTTGACAACCGAAAGTGGCACCCGTCTACCAGATGTTATTTTATTGCCCCTTGCAAGGGTTTGTCACTTATCGTTTTTCGATGTTTTTGTCGCTCAGAGCTCGAACTATTTTTTCAATTCATCATTTGGATAGGGTTTGCTTCAATCAATCTGTAAATGTTTTAATCAATTGTCATACAATTTGTATTATAACGATACAGTAGCTCCCAGAGCTATTAGCTCGCTCTGTCGTCATTCGTCATCGTACCTGAACTTACAGGGAACCTGTAACCCCTTAATGATGCTGTCGTTCTACATTGAATGGATTCATTTTGCACAGATAGCTTTTCATTCGCCTATGGTTTTCTATCCTTTTACTTTCTTATTTAACGGTTTGAATGAATATGTATTCGGTAATTTCCACTGTATTTACGCGCTTGTTCTGGGGAACAACGCGTTATCGTCTCGTCACAATGTCTGCAACTCTCGAATTTTGAGCTGAAATTGGTCTCAAACGACTAGGTTAGACTCAAATTTGATTCTGTCCGTCCGGCCGTGTGCGTTCTACCTTTCGAAAGAAAGGATCTAGAGTTTTGAATTTCTCAGGTTGGGCTTAGATCCTGAAAATCTCGACTGAGTTCGTTATTGGACCAAATCGACCAAACAGTTTTGGAGTATATGAAATTTTGAGGTTAATTTCTCGATATTTCATGGAGAACTGATTCGATCGAATTGAAATTTCGTGACAAGTTCTTGAATACCAACAAACAAATAAGTGTGGAGTTTCGTATGGATCTAATTGTTAAAAAATTTATAGAAATAATTATTAAAAAATTTTCGAAATTTTCATTGGAAATTTCTTTTTCTCGGAAAGTGTTGATCAGATTTCAACTGAATTTGGCACATATATCTTAGAATCAGTCTTCCAACAAGAACGTTTCAAATTTCAATTCGATACGATATTTACTTTCGGAGAAATATGACAAAAATTTTGACGTTATTTCCTCAACATATCAAGAAAAACAAAAGCGATCAGATCGAAACATCGTAATAAGTTGAAGGATACCAAAGCGAAACCTTCCGCAAAATTTCGTATGGATCCAGTGGTTGAAAAATTTAAAGAAAATGTTTACCCGAAAATGTTCGAAATTTTTGTGGAAAAATTTTTTTTCTCGGAACATTTTGATCAGATTTTAATGAAATCCGTCACAGGCCTTGGAATCAATATTCAAAAACGGAATTTCAAATTTAAACTTGAGATATTTGCTTTCGGGGATATATGAAAAAAAAATTGTCAAATTTCGTTGTTTGAAATTACCTGGATATGTCGAGAAGAACATATGCGACCACATCGAAACTTCGTAATTACTCGGAGAATATATTAACGCGAACCAAGAGAAAATTGTTTTTCGAAAATTATTCACATATTTATCGAAAAAACAATTGTTTTTTCTAATTTATTGAATAGATTTCGATGAAATTCAGCGCCGACTTTGAAGTGAGTATTCTACAACAGTTTTTTCCAATTTCAATTTGATCTAATATTTATTTCCGGAGGTATTAAGAAAAAAATATGTGAAATTTCGTTGTTATTTGAAATTTTCAGAATATTTCCTTAATATCTCGATGACTATCGACACGATCAGATTGAAAATTGGGATAAAGCTTGAAATCAATATTTCAAAACAGCGCTTCGAATTTCAGTTTGATCCGATATTTATATTCGGAGATATTGGAAGATTGAGGTTATTTCCTCAATATTCCAAGAAGAACAGAAGCGATCAGATTCAAACTATGTAGTAAGTAGAAAAATACTTAAAACTGACAAATTTTGTTAGGATCGTAGGGGTGGAAAACTGTAAAAATGTATTCAAATATTTTGGGAATTTTTGTTGAAGAATTTTTCAACCGGAAGCTTTTCATTAGATTTCAATAAAATTGGTGAGAACCTCGATTAAGTATTTTACAACAGTGTTTCAAAGTTCAGTTCCATCTGATATTTATCTTTGGAGATATTGAGAAAAAAAATGTGTCGAATTTCTTGTAATTAATTATATATATATATATATATGTGGCGTCATTGGATGGTTTCACCCATTCGCGAATTCAGCTTTCGGAATTGAACCGGTTCAACAAAAAAAATCAAGTCTCTAAATGTCTTTTCATTTTACGTTTGGCAGTTAGGCCGACCTTAACTATAAAAAATCTAGAAAAGCACTGACGTGAAGTCAGCAGGTTTTACGCGCTTGTTCACAGTGCGGAATGGTGACTTGGAAATTTCAGTGAAATTTCAATGAAATATAAAAATTTTCGAAAAAAAAAATTTTTTTCTCCAATTTTTCCATGGATAATTCTTCCCATTGACACTGTGCATCTTCCAACCAAGTTTCCTTTCGATCAGATAAATATTTTTCGAGTTATTGAGAAATCAAAATTTCAAATGGCTGTAGCACAAAAACCATTCGGCAGATTTGGCCCATTAACGAACTTAACCGAGATATTCAGGCTCGTAACCAAATCTGAAAATTTCAAGACTCTAGGTAGTTCCTTTCGAGAGTTACAGCGCACACGGACGGAAGGACGGCCGAACGCCAGAATCAATTTTGACCACGGATTCTTCATCAGTGAGTCCAACCTAGTCGTTTGATACCCATTTTGGCTCATAATTCGAAAATTACAGACATCGTGACGAAATAATGATGCGTGTTCCCCAAAACAAGCCCGTAAAAAGATTCGTTGCACACTAATGAATTAGGAAGTGATGGGATGGAACAACTATCGGGATGCAAAAAGGAATATTATGTAAAAATAAAATGTGAATCGAAGAATGATACGCGACAACTCCTTGAAATGTAAGCAAAGGGCAATAAAACAGCATCTGGTTAGACGGAAGCCACTCTCGGGCGATAAATGGCCCTGAGGCTATAACAAGGGAATGTTTTTCGAGATTTATTCGTTGGAAATGTAAATTATAACTAATACTTATTTTAAGGATTTATTGATTAGTTCAACCTCAACAGGTGTGATGATCAGGGTGACTTAATTTTATGTGCACAGATAATAACCTATATTATGGAATTATGTACCTTCATTGGTGAAATACGTTGAAAGTATTCTGTAAGTGCGAAATAACCTCAGAATTAGCATAAATGAATTTATTTCTGAATATTCGATTAATACTGAGTTACTTGATTTCCTATTTTTTAATATACAATAATTTGTTTTAACTGGTCCCAATCGCCTGAATAAATTGCAGAATTTTCTTTTGACTCGAACACGCGTTGGATTGAATATCTCCTCTAGACTCTAGACAATAAGATAATCAAAATTGTTCGGAATTTCGGCTTGTGTAGTATCAGAATACTTATCTGGATAGCTTTCAGTTCGGATTAATATCTCCAAAATGAAGTCCCCTGAAACAGTGGAAAGCTTAGTCGGTAAATTCATGAGAATTGATGTATTTACCCATCAGTTCAGATGAAATTCTACTATTACATGTACAAAATGCTTCGATATATCCTCCAAAATAATCAACCTGAAAGGAATAATATAACCAAAAGTATTCGATTTTTCAAGGGAATTCAGAAATCTTACAGTATATTCTTCTAGAGTATGTCCATTGCAAGCCTCCAAAGTTTGCCATTAACCGACGTTCCACAGGAAAACGATTCACACTCATAATCCTCTTGTCCCTTTATTGGGCCAATATTGGTAGCAATGTAATTTACAATACTGTCGAAAAACTATACCAAATATTGGACCAATATTGGCGATATCATTGATAAACAATATTGGCGCAATCCACTCATTTCAATATTCGGCCAATATTGGTAGCAATGTAATTTACAATATTGGCCAAGAAACTATGCCCAATATTGGCGATACCATTGATAAACGATATTGGCGCAATATACTAATCCCAATATTGGGCCAATATTGGTAGCAATGTTATTTACAATATTGGCCAAAAAACTATGCCCCATATTGGACCAATATTGACGATACGGTGGAAAACAATATTGGCGCAATCCACTCATCCCAATATTGGGCCAATATTGGTAGCAATGTTATTTTCAATATTGGCTAAAACCCCATTCCCAATATCGGACTATTATTGGCGATACATTGACAAACAATATTGGCGCAATCCACTTATCCCTATATTGGGCCAATATCGGTAGCAATGTAATTTACAATATTGGCCAAAAAACTATGCCCAATGTTGGACCAATATTGGCGATACCATGGATAAACAATATTGGCGCCATCCACTCATCTCAATATTGGGCTAATATTGGTAGCAATGTAATTTTCAATATTGGCCAAAAGAACTTTTCCACCAATATTGGCGATACGTTTGATGAACAATATTGGCGCAATCCACTTACACCGATATTGGACCAATATTGGTAGCAATGTGATTAACAATATTGGCAAAAAAACCATGCCCAATATAGGACCAATATTGGCGATACCATCGATAAACAATATTGGCGCAATCCACTTATCCCGATATTGGGCCAATATTGGTAGCAATGTGATTTAAAATATTGGCTTATAACCTATGCCCAATATTGGACCAATATTGGCGAAACCATTGATTAACAATATTGGCGCAATCCACTTATCCCGATATTGGGCCAATATTGGTAATAATGTGATTCACAATATTGGGTAAAAAACTATGCCCAATATTGGACCAATATTGGCGTTCCATCGATAAACAATATTGGCGCAATCCACTTATTCCGGTATTGGGCCAATATTGGTAGCAATGTGATTTACAATATTGACTTATAACCTATGCCCAATATTGGACCAATATTGGCGAAACCATTGATTAACAATATTGGCGCAATCCACTTATCCCGATATTGGGCCAATATTGGTACCAATGTGATTCACAATATTGGCTAAAAAACTATGCCGAATATTGGACCAATATTGGCGATACCATTGATAAACAATATTGGCGCAATCCACTTATCCCGATAATGGGCCAATATTGGTAGCAATGTGATTTACAATATTGGCTAATAACGTATGCCCAATATTGGACCAATATTGGCATTACCATTGATAAACAATATTGGCACAATCCACTCATCCCAATATTGGGCCAATATTGGCCAAAATACTAATTCACAATATTGGCCTTATCACAAATTTCGATATTGGGCCAACATTGGCGTATACTCGTTTTTCGATGTACGATGAATCTATATTGGGCCAATATTGAATCAATGTTTAGCCAAGATTGTGTGCTACTGGGGAAATATCAGTTAAATAACCTCACAATTTCAAATTCTTATAACTCTAAAACCGTTCGCCTTATTCGCCCATTAACGAACTTCACCGTCGCATTTTGGAACCGTGAGAGTTTCAAGTCGTAGGATTCTCTGTACGTCCGTAATCGTATTTGATGACAACAAATACATATTTGGAAATTTTTCTTGAATAAATATACTTTTAAATGAATCCAGAATAAATTCTACTTCAATAAATATATCATGCAATTGGAATTTTAAGTAATATTCTCCTCCCACCCTCTGTAGAATCGGCTGAATAATTCAAAAATTTGGGTTCTAATTCGAAAATTTTGTTTAATGATGAATTTGACTGGGTCAAGTCGATGATATTCTCATGAACTATCCAATTAGAAAACATTGTTATAATACTACATGTTGGCAAAATATTTCCAGAAATACATATCGTATCGAATTGAACTCTAGTACTTGATGAGTATTATTGATTTGGGCTTTAAGTGCCGTCTTTTCTCAACCAAGTACCAAAGTAGATTCCGACAGGATCTGCATTTTTGGAAATTTTGAATCAGTTTGAGTATCTATGGAATCATTGGGTGGTTTTTACCCACTCATGAATTTGACCTTCGTTATTAGGCCTCAAATCTATGCTTCAAAGAACGGTGATTATAAACACAATAACTTCACGTAAACAACTAACATACTCTGTATTCGGAGAACAGGTTTAGAGCTCAACTCGGTCAAATTCATGATTAGGTAAGATTAACCCAATTTTTTCGAGAATATAACCTTTCGAAATTTTATATTCCATAACGAATTTAATTTTAAACTGGTTCTCTGTACAAAAAACCAAGAAAAACACTAACGTGAAGTCAGCAGCTTTTACGCGCATGCTCACTTTTGGTGATATACTTTGAACGCGCAAAAGCTTCGTCAGTGCTTTTCTAGGTTTTTTTCGGTGAAGTACTGAATTTCATTTCATTTCATCACCTACTAAACAAATATCGAGTTTATAAGTTGTTTCTTCCGGAAGTTATTGTGTTTACGGTCGGCCGGAAGGCCGACCAATCGCTCCAAGAGTCCCTGCAATATCAGGGAATAACCTCAAAATTTCAAACGGCTTTAACTCCGAACTTTTCAGTCGATTTTGCCCGTCAACGAACTAAATCTATTTTGACACCGGATTCGTCATCAGTGAGTCGAAACTAGCCGTTCGATACCATTTTCAGCTCAAAACTCGAATATTACAGACATTTCGACACAACGGTAACAGGCTGATGTTCCCCTAGAACATTAGCACAAAAATTACCACATGAAAGCCTAAAAAAATGTCATTGAAATCCAACTGATATTCGTTAGTAAATCTAGTAATTGGTTCAAAAATTATGACTTGAACGTCATTGCAATGTTTGAACGAAATCTGATGGGTTCATCTTATTCTTACATTGATACGATCCTCGCGGAATTTTGCCAGATCAGTAGTTTTTGAGTTATTGAGAAACTATACTATGGATATGGAAACCATTGAGATTGAAGATAGGATTTTCCATATTATTGAACTCGACCGAGATGTTCAGGCTCCAAACCTACCTTTAAAATTTCAAAACTCTAGGTACGTTCGTTATCAGGCAAAATCCGCCAAAAGCTTCGAATTGCTAGCCATCTGGAAGATTGTTAGATCAAATTCTAGAAAAGTACTGAAGTGTGATCAGGAGCTTCTACGCGCTTGTTGTAATTCGTAAGCGAAGGAGTCGACTGCAAATTCATGTATTGATTCCTCCAAACGTAGCCTTACTTCGTTATGGACTTATTTGGAGACCTTCATTTTACACAGTAATCACGAAATTTTGAATGAATCTTTCAGTCATCATTTTTCAATCAAGAAACAGACTTCAATTTGATCCGATCTTCCATTCCGGACATACAGCAAAAATAAAATTTTGAATGTGTATTTCTACCAATCATTGGGTGGATTTAACCCATTCACGAGTTCGACCTTCGGAATTAAGCCCCAATCCGACTCTATGAATATCTAATCTCTAAGTCATTCCTTTCGGGTGTTATTGTGTTTGTGGTCGGTTTTATCGCCGATCGTAAACCTAATAACTTCTGAAAAAATCAACTACAGACTTGATAATTCGAGAGCACGTTTCGCGTTACTGCTGCTGAATATTGACTTCAAGATCTGTGGCTGATTTCATTGAAAGTTAATCAATTTGTCTCGGCAATAACTCGCAAAATTTTCAGAAAACAATTTGCTTGAATTTTTTAACAGTTGGATCCTCATCTGATCGCATCATCAAGAACCAATCTGTTCGTTTTTTTTTATATATTGGGAAACCTTCCTCGAAAAATTTGTTTTCAGCCGACATGCATGTATCGTGTTAAACTTTTCAAATTAATAATTCTCAGTTAGACTAACTGAGTTATTTTGCGCACTGATGAATTTAAAAACTTAATTTCGGTCCAAAAAATATCTCTATGTAAGCATGGTGGGTACCTATCACGAAAGAACTAGACTAAGGCAAAATGGTAGGTAAGTATTCACTTATAATTAGACCATGCATTTAATAGGTTCAATTCAGATAAATACAATTGAAAACGTTCAATTCAGATGGGACAAAGGCTTCATCACACAGATACTTTTCGAAATATAAAATTTCAAAAAAAATTCTTGATACGATCGTCACGAAATTTCGCATGAATCTTCATGTTGGTACTATGCGTCCAGACATCAATTCGATCAGATGAATACGTTTTGATTCATTGGAAAATCAAAATTTCAGATGGCTCTAACACCGAAATTGTTAGTCGGATTCAGCCCATTACAGAATCTTACCGAGATATTTAGAACTCAAACCTAACCTCAAAATTTCAAGATTCTATGTCTTCTCCCTGGAAAATTAGAGTACACACGACCGGACTGCCAGACGAACACAATCAAATTCGACCACTGATTCTTCTTCAGTGAGTCCAACCTAGTCGTTTAAGACCGATTTCGGCTCAAAATTCGAATTTAAAAAATATCATTAAAAAACTTAATCTCAGAAATAATTTATCAGATATCGTCTAAACATTGCAAGAACCTTCAAGCTGTGAATTATGAACCATTTGCTTACTTACATTTCGATAAGAAACGTATGTACTCATTCTCACAAGAAGTGTGAGAATGGAATATCGTCAGATATGAATTCGGATATCCAGGTTCGAATCCAGATGGGGTTTGTGAGTTTTTTATCAATAACTCATCCTATCTTATTGAGAGTTGATATTTAATTGTGGAATATTGACACGAAGACTTATGCAGAGTTTTGTGGATATTGTATCAGTAGAAATATATAAGAGAAAATCATAAATATTATATTCACCAATATTTCGCAAATATATACCTAAGACCACATCTAACGACATGTCGGACGAACACTACGAACAGAATAATTTGACCTCAGATTCGTCTCAAAATTGACAAAGTACACACTTTGGATTCATGGTAACAACGCTCTTGGTCCCGAAAACAAACGCGTAAAAAAAGGTGCAGTCCATTCTATCGGAGTATGACTGTTATTCAACCATTGTGTCTCCGCCACTGTGCCGAAGAATTTCATTATTATTATTTTCAAAAACTTTAAGATTCCTCACCAATTCTTCCCTAAAAATTCAGTTCAGGGACCATATGTTCGCACCCTGCGTTCTATTTTTAGGACAGTATACAGTAGGTACAATTTCTTTTCACATCCCAGAAATACTGGTTTCATTTTATTCATTCATTGACTAGCTCACTTACAGACAGAGGACATTTTGGTTTCATATTTCATATTAAGGCTACAGTCAGGACGCATCACTATAAATTATTTATACAATAAGTATTGTCTTACAAACAGTACTTGTAGAATCATTGATAAAGTCCACTTTCAGGGCACATCAGTGTGAATTATACGAATAAATATTGTCTTACAAATAGTGTTTAAATTACCATTGAATTTTCAGTATTTGAAAACTCAATGATATTACATCAATCCAGAAAACACCCAGAGAAGCACTGACGTGAGGTCAGGAGCTTTTACGCGCATGTTCACGTTCGAAGCCATTTACTCAAGACATTTTGCATGAACTTTTACACCGTCATTTTTCAACCAAGTGCAGAATTTCGATTCGATCATATCTGCATTATTAGCAATATTAGGAAAATAAAATTTCGAATTACGAAATTATTGGGGGATCTTCAGTTTTCACGAATTCGATCTTCTCAATTGAACCCCGAACCTCCTATGAAAATATGGAGTCTCTTATAGTCTTTTTTTCGGATATTAATCTGGTTAATATGACATATTTTTCCCTTATATCTTCGGAAATGAACATCCGATCAAATTGATATTCTCCAAATAATTAAGAAGTTTCAGTGTGATCGCATTCATACTTCTTGAGATATTGAGGAAATAACCTCAAAATTTCAGACAAAGGAATTTGATATTAATATTTTATATATCTCCGGAAGTAAATATCGTATCGAATTGAAATTTGGAACATCTTTGTTGAATATTGATTTCAAGGACTGTATCAAATTGCAGTAAAGATCTGTTCAACGTTTTCCGAGAAAAAAATTTTTGAAAAAAATTTTCAAATAATTTGTAATAAACATTTTTAAAATTTTCTAACAGTTGGATCCACCTAGCGACTCGAAATAGTTGGTCTACGTCTGGAGTCCAAATATCTCGGTAAGGTTCGTTAATGTGTTAAATCGGTCAAATAGTTTCAGAATTAGGCCCATTTGAAATTTTGGGGTCAATTCCTCGATATCCCATAAAAAACTGATTCGATCAGATATAAACCTTGCAATTAGTTTTGGAATAGAAACGCTTAACTAAATGCAAAATTTTGTGTGGATCCAGTTAAAAATTTCGAAAAAATATTTATTTAAAAATTTTTTGAATTGGGCACAAACCTCCGAGACAGTATTTAACAACGATATTTCAAATTTCAATTCGATCCGATATTTTCTTTCGGTGATATAAGGAACAAACTATGCTAAATTTCGTTGTTATTTTGAATATTAACGTTATCTCAGCAATATCACAAGAAGTACTGCAATCAGATTCTTCGTAATCAGTTGAAGAATACCAATGCGCAACTAGATCACAGAATAGAGAAGTATTAATAATTAATATGTACTTCTCTATTCTGAGACTAGGTGGGAACTTTTGTGTTGGTGTAGTACTCCTAATTTGATATCCAGCTCCTGACCTCACGTCAGTGCATTTCTAGATTGTTTATTCTGTGTAAAATTGAATACAATAAGTATATCTATGTGAAACCAAACCCCACAGAGGATTCCGTTTGTTTCAAAAGAAACAATCTTGTTATTCCTGTATGTATACTAATTGTTCATTGTGACACAAAACGTATCTTATTGTTAAAAAATAATGATGGCAAGCAGATAAGCCTACTTTGGTTTCATACCTTTTTGTGTACCCTGAACCGCCACTGGAGCCTAGTCTGAATCATCCGGTAAATACGATAGACAGCTAGACCACTAGTCACTAGTCGCTATTTCAGGACCATAGACATTCAGGACCGATACCACTACGAACTTCTTTCCATGAAACATCAGGATTCTTTCTCTTCACACATTGACCCCTTTGTGTGACTAATATAATGGGGTCCGAGCAACACTTCTATACAGAATAGGTTTACGTAAGTTGTTGGGGGTGTGGTTCCACATGTAAAATCTAGTGTTCCGCAGAAAATCATCAGGAAATGTTCGTTTACGAAAAGCAGGATACCTCTCAATTCAATCGGAAACAATGTATTTGATTTCCATCAAGGATTTACCAATAGGTTGCCGAATATACGCTTTTTTCATGTTGACTTACTTTCATTCAAACAATATCGCCTTTTTTAGGAATAACGTTTCTATCCAGTCTTCTACCTTTTCCTTAGAATCTCTGTAATTCTCGAATACTAATCCCCGTAAGCATAGTCGATACTCCTTACTTGAGAAAGTCTTAACTCACAGGGGTGGTTTATACTTGCGATTTGGAAAAAAAATGGCTGACCGGGACCTCCCAGTGATATTTCATTTAAATATTATGATTGTGCGTAATATAACATGTTGTTACAATAATAAAACTTCAGATGCGTTTTCACGAAAGGGTAATTTATTCTTATAATTTTCCGGAACACTTTGCTGATAATATGCTGATTGCAGGTTTCCACTTGAGATATTTCATTGATACAATGCATTATGATTTCACGTAAATTAATATTTGCGCTGTCATAGATTAATTTCAGATCCACTTCCTTTTGGGAGTAATTCAATCTTGTAATTTGTCGGAACTTATCGAACTTTTTCAGTGGAGATATTTCATTGATACGATGCATTATGATTGTACGATAACATGATGTGCCATTATAAAACAATTCAGTTTCTTCAATGAAGAATAGATATATTGAAAAATTGCATCATAATTGTACGCAACGGTAACCTCATGTACCTCGTGTACGTAACGGTAACTTCATTCTGAAAGATTACTAGAATAAACCACCCCTTCAAAGGACAGAATGAATTTTTCATAGTGGCACGAAAATACTTATGTGTTATTAATCATGATAAATATTGGAAATATATTTACTAAAATCTTTTACCAGCAAAGATTTCCTAAATAACATTATGACAAAACATTAACATTATGACAAAAATAAACTACCCCTAATCGGGCCAGAACTGAAGTTTTTTTATGGTGGCATATAAAAACTTATTTTTAATTTTTTTTTGGTTTTCACTGCCAATATCTGAAACAGAACCATTAAAAATTTAATAAAAATTGTTTTTTTCATGAAAAACGCCCTTGTGGATTGCAGTATTGCACTATTTGTCAAGGCAGTTTCTAGGAAAACATCAGATTGCCTAATGAACAATACAGGAATAATACGAACAATAAAGAAAGTGAATCGTGACGTTTCCAAGTAAACATCTGACTCTTTCATCAGACAAAGCAGAAAACTTCAAGAATTATTTTCTTTCGATTTTTCGTTTCGATTTGAGACTTTTGTCAAATTGACATTTTTGAGAAAACACAGCAACAAATATTTATTTGCTTTGAAATTTTTTTAATTCTACCACTTTTTTAAGTGAATTCAGCCAAATAGGGTCTATTTCTACCGAACAATGAGCAAAATTACTCTCTCCATTCAATAAAATAATCAAATCAAAAAACTGTGTTTATATGATTCCCTGTATTTGTGGAAAAACATATACAGGGGAAACGTCTAGACCGTTAGATATCAGAAAAATTTCAAAAAGCACTGCCGTGAAGGCAGTAGCTTTTGCGAGCATGTTCAATGTAGATGACCGCTTCAGCAACGAATTTGAACATGCACACAAAGGCCGAATTCGTGAATGGGTAAAATCCACCTAATGATTCCGTAGATATACCCAATCAAAATTTTATTTTTCCAATATTTCCAAAAAAAAAAACAAGTCGAATTGAAATCCAGTACTTCATCGAAAAATAACAGTTCGAAGTTTCATACAGAATTTAATGAGTATGATATGATAAGAAAATCATAGAAATTTTTTTTTCAAATTGTTCTTATGACACGATTATCACGAAATTTCGCTGAATCAGTATTTCTCGAGTTATACCGAAAAAATCAACGATATCGGGAAGAAAACCTCGAAATTTGACATATTTTTTCCCGATATCTCCAAAACTTATGATCGTATCGATTCGAAATTTGGTACACTGCTGTGAAATATGAAGCTCAAAGTGTGAGTGGAATTTTCTTTGAATATGATGAATGGTTTCCGGAAAAAAAAAATTTTTTGGGAAAAAAATGTCGAAACTGACAATATGATCCTGACGAAATTTGGCTCAAAGTTGCGCGTCGTTATACTCCACCTATTTGCCAAGTTTGAATCTAATCGCTCAAGTAGTTCCTGAAATAAAAAATAAATAACTTCAAAATTTCAAGTGCCTATAACTCGGAAACTATTCGACCGATTTGGCCCATTAACGAACTTAACCGCGGCATTCTGATGCGCAACCTATCCTGAAAGTTTCAAGTTGCTAGCTTGCTTCTGTCGACAGTTATTGTGTCTACGGACGGGCGGCCGGCCGGACAGAATCGATTTTAACACCGGATTCGTCATCAGTGAGTCCAACCTAGTCGATTGAGACCATTTTCGGCTCAATCATCCAAAATTACAGACATTTGGACAAAACAATAGCACGCTGTTCCCCTAGAACATGCGCGCAAAAACGAGAGCACAAAAACAACCTAAGGAAATCCCAAATAGCGAACCATGTATGATCGACCATTGGGAAGCAAATGATAGATTGGGACAATACAAAAATACTGATGTTGGAGTCAGATAATTTGAAAAGAAAAATTAAAGAGGCCTCTTGCATATCGTTAACTGGAGATATTAATTTTGCTCATTGTTCGGTAGAAATAGACCCTATTTGGCTGAATTTACTCAAAAAGAGATAGAACTAAAAAACTTTCAAACCAAATGAATCTGTGTTGCTGTGTTTTCTCAAAACTGTGAATTTAACAAAATTTAAGTTCTTAAATGGGCCAAATCAGCCGATCGGTTTCGAGGTTATGGCCTTTTGAAATTTTGAGGATATTTCTTCGATATTTCAGGAACTACAGAGGTGATTGGAGTGAAACTTGGCAATTAGTTTAAGCATAACAACACGCAACTTACTGCGGAATTTTGTTCAGATCGTAACGTCAATAAATTTTTCGAAAAAAAAAATTTTTTTCGGGAACTATTCATCATATATTCGAAAAAAAATTTGCTCATGCCTTGAGCTCTTTATTTCACACTAACGAACAAATTTCAGTTCGATTCGATTATAATTTCCAGAGATATTGGGAAAAATCTAACAAATTTCTGCTGAATTCACGTCAGTGCTTCTCTAGGATTTTCCTTACTTCAATATTAAATATAAATTATGCCATTTGACTCGAGAAGAAAATGCGGTTCCATATACACTTTCGCCCATTTATTATCAGCACATTTTATCCTAAATGGTTTTGTGACAATGATGAGAATATCAAACCTATTAAGCACCATTCTAGCTACGCCAATGACGAGAAGATCCGTCTCCCAAAATGCCTCACATACATTCTTGGATGATGAATAAGCGCTACAAAGCGGTAAAGAGTTTGTTTTGATCGCTTCAGTTGATGTCACCAAAGTGTCATGAAAACTGAGTGGTGATTTAACAAAGACGTTAGGACCAACGGACGATTAGGATGTATATGCAAATTCTAAAAGAGCACTAATGTGAGATTCGCTTCTTCAAATTTGTTGCCAAAGCGGTCACCTATATTCACGTATTTACTCCGCCAAACGCAATTTTACTTCCCAAAGGATTATATTTGGAAATCTTCTTTTCATATGTGGACCTCGCGAAATTCTGCATGAACTTTCAAGCTAACATTTGTCATTCAAGTGCTAGATACATATTTCACAAAAATCATGCCTCTAAGACGTTTTTTTCAGAAGTTATAGAATTTACGCTCGGCCGAACAGCGGATCGAAACCTCAATACTTCCGGAGGAACGTACTTAGAGACTTGGATAGTGGAATAGAATTGTATAGGATTTAACAACGAGGGCCGAAATCGAAAATATGCAAAATCTACCTGAATGATTGAATTATTGAGGCTCGATTATGTAGGTACAACTCATGCATGGGTCGAATACGCCCGAAGTTTTCATGCAAAATTTCGTCAGAATCATATTGCATCAAAACTTCACGTCGACATTTTTCGACGAAATGGAGCTATATATATGTGCTGGATTTCGAATCGATCGAATATCTATTTTTGCGCCAATGTTCTGGGGAACCACGTGCTATCGTTCTGTCCAAATATCTGTGATTCTCGATTTTTTCCCGAAAATGATCCCAAACAACTCCGTTGGACTCGCTTGATAAGAATCCGATGTCAAAATCGATTTCCAGCCGTCCGACCATTCGTCTGTCCGAGTGCATACGATTACGAGCGACTCCCAAACTTACAGAGTAGGTTGCATTTTGAAGTTGGAAAGTTGGAATGTTATGTTCGATATTGGGGGAAATCGGCCAAACAGTTTCGTAGTTGAAGCCATTTGAATTTTATCTTATTTCCCTGATATTTCAGTCACTGCTGAAGCTATTGGATTGTTACTTGGCTTTTAGTTGGAGCATCACGACGCGAAACTTTTTGCGAATTTTTTTCGAGATCGTATACTATCAGAAAATTTAAAAAAAAATTGAATTTTTTCTCGAAAACATTTTATCATATGCGAAAAAATTTTGCTCAGACCTTGAACTTCAAATTTTATAGCAGAGTACCAAATTTCAATTTGATTATAGTTTTTGTCAGATATCGATTTTTTTTCCTTTATATCGTTGATTTTTCAAAAAATGCGAATGAAACTTGGTTACTTGTTTTAAAATACCGATGAACAACAAAAATTTGAATTTTTTTTATATTCAATATTCTGTGATCTTCTGATCATAAAATCCTCATGAAATTCTGTATGAAGCTTTAAACTGTGATTTTTCAATTAGGTAGTGGATTTCAATTTGATCTAATCCATGTTTTTGGAAATATTGGAAAAATATAATTTTGAATGAGTATATATCTACAGAATCCACCCATTCACGAAATAGAAATACATAAGTAAGCCCCAAACCGCGTGAGGACGAACGTAAACACAAAAAACTGTTGTTCATTATTTTGTTGGTTGTTATTCAATATATTGTTCGATATCGACCTATATTCAGGGTTTGGGAAAACGAACAGTAAACTAAATCCGAAATTCGTCGGAAACCTCAAAAATGCTATTTTCGAGATCCGACCAAAACCATTCAAGCATTCAGAGAAAATCATTACCACTTATTTACTTTTTTGAAATATAAATACATATAAACTTATACTGATGTTATTTATAACCCTCACGCATAAGATTATTCATGTGATACGCTCAAACATTTTATATCCATTCGAGAGTCGGCTTTCTTATTCATTATTTACTCATCTAATTGGAAATCTCCTCTCTCTATATTCTTTGAGATAACGGTAACCATCACATCACCAAGAATAAAGCCTACCATATGTCATCTCCCAACGTTTGGAATTAAGTGTTTCTATTTATATGCGCATCCGCCATATGTTACTCGCAAAACAGTTCCGAGACAAAAAAGCTGAATTGATTATCAGGCTGCAATTTGAGTATTTCTAATCACATCTGAAGTCGTCCTTTACTGATTGGGTCACACTAACATCACCATTATCTTGAATTGATGATAATGTATAATGAGTACACTTGAAATCCCAAATTTGAACATCTCCTTTCGAAGCGTACCTAAAATGAACCAGATCAAGGAAAAACTGATGAGTCATTATATTTTTGTTCACCTTGTATCTAATCTGTTATGCCTATTTACAAAAATTGTCATAAATATCAATCTGATATGGATCGATTCAAATTCCACTAAAGAATCAGGTGAAACTTACAGAAAGATGACACTGCAGAATAAGCGATATACATCTAGAGTAAAGTTTCCTTATTTGAAGTCGTAATCCCGACTACTTTTCTTACATTAACATAGTTAAGAAGTTGGATAAACCCTCATTTTTCCATATCCTAATTCGGCAGAAACCAAATCAAATCATTACAACTTTCTCACCGATGTTTATGGCTTATTTCTTCAAGTGAAATGTTCAGGTATCGAAAGGACAATGGAGATTCCACTTGAAGTTTGATAGCATAGTAATTACAACTCTAAACTATAGAGTCACGGTTCCACTGATTAAGGGACTACAATTCTAAATTTAATTTTCTCATCTCAACACAAGATCCTGTATTGAGATCATAAGTAGCAATGGAAAATTGTATTTCTTGATCTGGATTTAGTGGTTTTAATTCCCAAACAGAAGGATCAAATCACAATTCACCTCTGCTACTCCACACTACTAATTAATAAAAACATCAAAACTAAGTCAATGATTTTCAAGAAAATTCAAGAGACCCAATTATCTAAGTTTTCCTCTTTGAATTGGAAAACGATATTTTATGAATGAAAAAAAAATAGAATCAAATTAAGGATATTAAATAATTTATTGATATAAAAAAGAAACAGTTGTTTTACAATTTTATTTATTATCCCATAAGTATTAGCCTAAAAGTAATAATAATAGTCTTGAATCTGCACATGGAATAAATTACAAAATAAGGATAGAATAATACTTTGGCCTAGTGCATGAAAAATGTGTCACTTGTTGCCTAAATCCAGATACACTCATTCATGTATAACATGACAGCTCTCAAAAAAATATAGATGTTGATTGGCATCCATAGGCGGCGCTATAATACAAGAAGTGAAACATACGAGTACGGCGTAATGGAATGTAGAAACGAAAAAATAAATAATTTAGAAACACTTCCTATGGACAATGGATGGTCCAGACTCATCGTATTCTTGTTTGGAGATCCACATCTGTTGGAAGGTGGACAAAGAGGCCAAGATGGAACCTCCGATCCATACGGAGTATTTCCTTTCTGGGGGTGCGATGATTTTGATTTTCATTGTTGATGGGGCTAGAGCGGTGATTTCCTTCTGCATTCTGTCAGCAATACCTGGATACATGGTGGTACCTCCAGAGAGTACAGTGTTGGCGTATAAATCTTTACGGATATCGACGTCGCATTTCATTATGGAGTTATAGGTGGTTTCATGGATTCCGCAGGCTTCCATACCCAAGAAGGAAGGCTGGAACAGGGCTTCTGGACAACGGAACCTTTCGTTTCCAATTGTGATTACTTGACCATCAGGTAGTTCATAGGATTTTTCCAGAGAGCTTGAGCTTGCAGCTGTTGCCATTTCTTGTTCGAAGTCTAATGCTACATAGCACAATTTTTCTTTGATATCACGGACAATTTCTCTCTCGGCTGTGGTTGTGAACGAGTAACCACGTTCAGTGAGGATCTTCATAAGGTAATCAGTCAAATCTCTACCAGCCAAATCCAGACGCAGGATAGCGTGAGGTAAAGCATATCCTTCGTAGATTGGTACAGTGTGAGAAACACCATCTCCAGAGTCAAGCACAATACCGGTAGTACGACCAGAAGCGTACAAGGAGAGCACAGCCTGGATTGCTACGTACATAGCTGGGGTGTTGAAGGTTTCGAACATGATCTGGGTCATCTTCTCTCTGTTGGCCTTTGGATTCAATGGAGCTTCTGTCAGAAGAACAGGGTGTTCCTCTGGGGCGACACGAAGTTCGTTATAGAAGGTGTGGTGCCAGATTTTTTCCATATCATCCCAGTTTGTGACTATTCCGTGTTCTATGGGGTATTTCAAGGTGAGGATACCTCTTTTGCTTTGGGCCTCATCTCCTACATATGAGTCTTTCTGTCCCATACCAACCATCACACCTTGATGTCTGGGCCTGCCGACGATGGATGGGAAGACGGCACGGGGGGCATCGTCCCCTGCGAATCCGGCTTTGCACATACCAGAACCATTGTCTACAACTAGAGCGGCTACTTCTTCGTCACACATATTTGTTCAGTTCTGAAACAAGAAAAATCAAAATGAAATTGACTGAATTTCAAATTCCTATAAGTGAGAAAAAATTTGAAGTGTCAATATAAATATCGATTCTCACTGCATACCACAAACGTGTAAGTAATGCACGTTTTAATCAGTGCATTACCATGAAATAGTACGTTTATGGGGTTACAACTAGAATCAATTAAGAATGAATATGTGAACATTAGGTGGAAAACGAAAAAAAACTAATTAATCAAGTATAAAGTAATTCAAAATAATATCCAAATATGAATTATTTGCTTCCAGATATCGGTTAATTTCGAAGTTATCACCACTGAATTCGGAATAGAAGTGAACAAGTAGGTAAGTTAGCAAAATTGAGAAGTAAAATTTCGAACAAAAAAAGAAGCATATCTTGGCGAATAAGTATCATTCAAAAATAAAGCTGTCTACTCAAATCTTTTTAAGGAATCGATTATTTTAGTGTCCTAAGTCACATACATTGAATACTTATCAAACAAAACGTATAACTATGATGAACCTCGAAAATGCATTAATACAAAAATCTAACAATGAAAAATAATTCAAATGAAAAAATCCCTCAGAAAAACATCTTTCTTCAAGAATTTGATTCAAGTAACAGTTCAGCAGATGACTTCAAGAAGTGACTGCGTGGTATATAAGACGAGAGATTGGTTTTTCTAAAAAAATAAGGTTAATGAATCGATCAGGTTTTTCTAGTAACGACCTCCAACAAACTCAGATCCAAATTTAAAGCGGAAAAAAGAAATGTAAGGATAAACTGTTGATGACCAATAGCATGAAAATGACACCTTTTTTTTAAAATAGATTTCATCTAAAAACCATTTTGGATGATTTCGCGATATGATAACAGAGAATTTCATATCAGGGAAATAAGTACTAAATCAGCACTTCGGAATTAAGGTACATAAAATGCCGGCCGGGCAATACATAATTAGATTATCGAAGCTAGTGTACTATATATATCTGAAGAACTATATTGAATTACTTTCAGAGCATAATTTCGCAAAATTCCTGAAATTGTTTTTCAGTGAAATCGATAAAAAATTATTTTCTGGAACTCTCCGAATGTGATACGAGAATTGCCAACAGAATTCTACATAAGGAGATACTTATTCACACGAAAACTTTCTCTCCAGTTTGAAAGAAAATATAGTAGGCAATTCAGCTACAAATGATTTATCACTGATTCTAATGAAAAACCGTTAAAAAAGCAGTAAACTCATTTCAACCGCCGAAATCCACCAAACGTTCACAAGGCCACTCCCTAAGGTTCACATCACCACGAGATACGAACAACCGCAAAGGCTCACAAAAACTTGATTCTTCTAGAAACTTACATTATCAGCTAATGTTAACAAGTAAAAATGTACAAAATATCACACAACACCCCTAACTGAAGATGCAGTAGCGGCAACGAATCTGAGTAACTGAACTCGAATACCCCGTATATATAAGAGCCTATAATCAGTATCCCTTCCAGGCATCACAGCGCAGTATCTTTGCGTCGGAACGCCAATGACGGGCAACATAACCATATAAGGCAAAGAACTGCACCTATTCCCCTACCCCCCCTAACCCGCGATTCCATCATCATTCCATCGAAACAATACGAAAATTTTTATCAATTTCAAAAACTGTATATCCTCAGAATCATGCGATAAGATATCGATCCATTTACGGAATTATCCTAGCCAAAATACCTATTTGAAATCGAAAAATAAAAAGCTTTCTCCGGTGCCAAATTCGCTATAATTTAAATGGTTTTAAATTCCTGGCGAAATAATTTAAATAGTTATCTATTTTGAAGCATACCGATTTATTTTTAAAACAACCACTGCTAGAGGTTTATAAATAGAAAAAACATGAAACGAATTTCACGGTTAGGATGGAAACAGGTGCTACGCCCCTTCGACAACCGATTTGCCGGTGAAAATTCAACGAGAACATTTGGAAAAAGATACCTCTTACTTTTCTAATAAAAAACGAAGATAATGCAATAACAGGATAAAAAAAGGGTAAAAAATGTACATAATTTCATTTCGAAAAAATATCTTACCGTTTAAATACGACACGTCACAAAATCACAATAACCAACAAGACGAATGGAATAAGAATGAGAAAGAGCCGGTACCGGTATCGGAGTAGCCAGTTGATAGAATTGCACTTGAAAATGGAATCGTCCGGGAGGATTCGTTGGAAAATTCAAATGTTCCCAAATATCTATAGTGAAAAATTCTTAATCTAATCAAAGTTCAGAACTTTTTTGACAGATCTAATTAATAATGAGCATGTCAAATCATTAAAAATATTAATAAAAACAAATGAATAAATTTCATAGTAAGTTGGCCTCCCCTCGTAACGGGAATAATGGAATCGTCCGCCCCTCCAGACAACTCATTCACGAACGTGACCATATATGGGCATAAACCGTATAGTGAGATTTCATTGGCGGTTATGGCCTAGCGCCTAACCTAACTCAAAGCGTCTCAGAAAGACGACAGACGGTTTATATTATGCATATTTTTGTATCTTCCTCACTGTATATTGTCCTCTAGCAATAATATCAAGAATTCTGATCGAATTGTAGAAGTTAACAACGGTTAAATTATTTCGCTTTTAGAATTCATCCTTATCATGATCATTGACGTGTTCTTGGCCTCGATCCTTGACCTTGGGTCCTAACGTGTTATATTCAACCTTTTGGGAATATGAACGATTTGAAGTCTGATGTTAATCCTTCCGAGTGACAAATTCCTTGTGGGAAAGGAAGTACATGTGATTCCTTGATGATTCATTCCGATCGATACCTAGTGCGAGAGTTGGTCTTTATGACTCAGCTTCCTCTTATCGAGAATATATTCTTTCGAATTGAATAACTGGGAAATTTCATTATACTTCTATATGATAAGAATTCGTTTTCATAATATCGCGAATGAATCATACTGGAAATCATGGAAAGAAAACTCGACCTTTGGAGATTCGGTATTAAAACATGTTTTAATTGCCTAAAATCAAAATATTGTTCAATGAACTTCCCAACTCATACCTACTTTCAGACCGTTATTTAATAATCATTTCTCTTCAGTCTTTATCCTGAATGAGAAATTTGAAGTTCGTCCGAAAGGTTAAATCATAGCTACTCATATTTTCGAGATGTGAGGTTACAATCAGAAAAAGTTGAGTCAGGATAGCTTTTTCGCTTTTTTTCGAATTCATTCATCAGTTTGCTTAGCTTTCAGATAAAAAATCGATATTGGGATCGTAAACCTATCTTCACAAAATTTGGCTTGGCGGCTGACAGTTAACACAAAAAATTCTAGAGAAGCACTGAAGTGAAGCGCGCAGGTTCAAATTCGCTGCCTATAAGCGGTCACCTTTTCACGAATCTACCTCGCTAAACGCAGCTTCGCTTTCTGATGAAATAATTTGGCGACATTTTAATCCTATTATCCCCAATAAATTCTGCGTGAACCTTCAAGCTGTCATTTTTCGAATATATATTCGGTACATATGTACCTTTACTAAGTTGTTTCTTTTGATATTTGTAGATTAGGTTTTCACCTCGATTACGAAACCCGATTTCGTGAATGGTTATAAAATCCAAAGAATTATTCCGCAGATATACCCATTCAAAATTTCATTTTCCCAATTGTATTACCGAATAAACAGACTATGGATCGAATTTAAATTCACTATACTTGGTTGAAAACTGACACCTTGAAGGTTCATGGTGAATTTCGTGAGGATAATATTATAATAAGATCGCAGTATATAGAATATTCGAAAAAAAGGCTAAGATTTTCTTTTCATACTGTCCTTTGTTCTAATGAAATGATCATCACAAAATTCTGCATGAAGTGGTGCATCAGTAATCTTAAAATAGTTACAAAGTTTCATCATGATTCGATCAGGATTTTTTGAATAATTCCTCAAATAACAAAGGTACTGGGAACAAATCCATGAGATTAACATTGTTTTTTTAATATCCCTGGGAGATGCAAATGGATAGAAATTAATTTTGGTAGACTGATGTGTAATACAAAGTTTTGGGTGTGTGTACAAACTTTTTTCGATGGAAAGTTTCCGAAAAAAAACTTTTCGAAAACTTTTTTTTCAGATCCAAGATTTCTAACAAAAATTCTGCGAGTTACCATGCTACAACTAACTATATACCAAAAAAAAATGTAAGGGGTGATTCTGTGATGAAAATTAAGGAAGTTATTTAGTGTAAAAAAGTAAAAGTAAACAAAAAAAATTTTTTTCTTTTTTTTTCCCTGTATATTAAGCTAAAGACACGAAATTTGGTGAATATTATTTGTCAATAAAACTACACATTTTGGAATTTTTTCAACCCTGAACAAGTTGCTTTGGAAACTACATGCCTGAAAAGCCCAAATTCATTCACTAACTTTTTTTCTCCACAAGTTTTTTCGAAAACTTAAGCATTTACGAGAAGAAAATATCGATGATCGGCGAAACCGCATTGTAGCAGGGTGTGAAACGATAAGAAATTCAGCAGGAATATTTCATCCCATATGCATATCTATTAGGAAAAGAGTACATGCTGTATTGAAGCTGAAGGTGGTTATTTTTAACATTTATTATAATTGTATTGTCGATATTCGACAGGATTTTGTTCGCTTTTGTTTTAGTTGTAAAAGTCTTGGCCCAGTAGAATCATAATTTGGTTGGCTGTTGTTCAATAAAATGTTATTTGACATGAGATGTTTTTCTCGTAAATGCCTAAGTTTTCGAAAGAACTTGTGGAGATGAAAAAGATAGTGAATTAATTGGGCTTTTAAGCCATGTATTTTTGAAGAAAAATTTTCATTCGAACAAAAGTTTGAAGAAAAAATATTTTAGGGGTTGACTATTTCAACCACTTTTAAGCATACTACAATGTTTATCCAAAAAGAGTTGAAAGAAAAAATATCTTAGAGGTTGACTTTTTCAACCCCTTCTAAGCATACTTCAGGGTTGAAAAAATTTCAAAATGTGTGGTTTGATTGACAAATAATATTTACCCAGTTTCATGTCTTAAGCTTAATATACAGGAAAACAAGAAAGGAAAAAAAATTTTTGTTTATCTTCGAAGAGATGTAACTTTGCCGGGGGAAGTTTTTCAAAAAAATTTATACCAGATACCTACCTTAATTTTCATCACAGAACCACCTTTAAATTTTTTCGGTGTTATTCTGATACACCCTGTATCGTCATTTTGAGACCATTTTCTTCTTCTTTCAGGGAAAAAAACAGAAATTACAGATATCTGGACCAAACTATAGCACGCCGTTTCGCGGAACATGCGCTCAAACGGGAAAATATGGGGAGTTGGTTTGGAGCTCATTTTCGAAGGTCAGATTCAGGAAAAGGTAATAAGCCCGTATCGATTTATCCGATAATCCCATTCACAAATAACCTAGAAAAGAACTGACTTGATGTCAGGAGCTTTTACGCGCTTGTTCGAATTCTAACTATTAGATCAACACGAAATTTTGCACCTAATTGCGAGTTGATGAATTCCGCCTGATTACGAAGTTTCAATCTGATTGCATTTGTACTTCTTGATATATTGGCAAAATAACGTTAAAATTCCAAATAACAAGGAAATTTGGCACAAATTTTCTCCTTTTATCTCCGAAAGTAACTATCGAATCTAATTTAAATTTGGAACATTGTTGTTAAATACTACCCAATTTCCATTGAAATCTAATCAAGATTTTCAGAAAAAAGATTTCTAACAACTGGATCCACACGAAATTTTGCTTCAAGTTGCACGTTGGTATTCCAAAGCTGTCTACGAATTTTCAATTCGATCGAGTCAATACTTCATGAGATATCGAGTAATTAAACTCAAAATTTCAAATGGGCCTAAATCCGAAACTATCCAACCGATTCCACCCATTAACGAACTTAATCGAGATATTTGGACTCTAAACTTAATCTGAGAATTTCAAGTCGCTAAGTCTTTTCCTTCGAAAGTTAGATCACATACGGACGGTCAGAATTTAATTTGACCACGGATTCTTCTTCACGGAGTTCAACCCAATCGTTTAAGACCAATTTTGGTTCAAAATTCGAGAATTAAAGATATCGTGATGAAATTATAACGCGATGTTCCCTAGAACAAGCGCGTGAAAATAGAAAAAGTTGAGTTGATCGGAAAAATTGGAGTAAGTGAAAATGAAAAATGCCAATCTCGATATAGGTACTCGTAGACGTAGGTATATCAAGTGTGTCCAAGGTTTTTTTTCAGTCTAACAATAAATAATCGATTCCCCATATGAGTCCACTACATAGCTCACCTATATATAATATGAGCATATTCTCATTGCTACTTTTCAATTTAAGAAATCACAATAATTGTACCTTTCTGGATTTCATTCTAGCAGAATCATCTGTTACGCCCTAAAAATTATTTTTTTTGCTTATTTCTTGTTCAATGGAGGTTATAGTCTTTTTTGGTGCATAGCGAAGTGCAAATTCTTTATAATTATCAATTTTGAAAAAAAGAACGTTCTCCGCTAGCTTTAGTTACTGGCATTGCAATAAATATCCGAAGAACAATTAAGACGTTAGGATTATTCTCCTCTGAAGGGGCCTTTTGTGCGAGGGAGATTCGGGTATTTGGGTAATCGGGGATTCATCCTATTGGTCGAGAGATTCATCCTATTGGCTGACGACGATCACGTGATCATCGTCGGCCAATAGGAAAGAATACCCGAATCTCCCTAGCACAAAAGCCAGCTTTAATCCTTCAGCAACTGGAATGGTGACATTTTCGATTCTAGCATGCGACTCAAAAGGAGCAATTCAGTGCTAAGATTTCTGTGTTCAAAGTCATCCCCTAAAGGCACCGTAAAGCTACCTTTTGTGCGTTGGAGATTCGGGTATTTGGGTAATCGGAGATTTTTCCCTATTGGCAGACAATGATCACGTGACCGTCGTCGACCAATAAGATAAATCTCTCGGCCAATAGGATGAATCCCCGATTCCCCAAATACCCGAATCTCCCCGGCACAAAAGGCCCCTTTAGAGCTAGGGAGATTCGAGTATTTGGGTAATCGGGGATTCATCCTATTGGTCGAGAGATTGGCGGACGACGATCACGTGATCGTCGTCGGCCAATAGGAAAGAATCTCCGATTACCCAAATACCCGAATCTCCATAGCACAAAAAGAAGCTTAGTAGACGACTTCGGCCCAAGTTGCCAACCTACAATTTTCTTCACAAATTCACTTGCACTGGGGAACGGGAATTTCAGGGCAAATTCGAAATGATAAGGTTCGCGTTATTTATAAATATGCGTAAACGATTCCTCGGCTCCTCAAACAAGATAATTCCTTCCAAATATAGGTTTTTATTAAGCTGAAATTCAAGTTGAGAATCCTGCCTTCATGTTATTAGTACCAAGTTTATAAAGGATATATTCCGCAAATCAACTTGGTCATTTCGGTTGCCGGTTTTTCGTTCTGTAAATATGAAATATTCGGTTGGTTCCTGAAAAAAAAATTCAAAAAGCACTGCCGTGAAGGCAGCAACTTTTGCGCGCATGTTCAATGTAGATGACCGCTTCAGCAACGAATTTGAACATGCACGCAAAAGCTGCTGCCTTCACGGCAGTGCTTTTTGAAATTTTTTACTGATAAATTACTGGATTTCAATTCGATCAAATCTGTATTTTTGGAAATATTGGAAAAATAACATTTTGAATGGGCATATCTACGGAATCATTAGGCGATTATTATCAGCCTAACGGCCGACTGCGTAAACACAATAACTTCCGAAAGAAACAACTTAGAAACTCGATATTTGTAGAGAAGGTTTGCACCTTAATTACGAAGGCCGAATTCGTGAATGGGTAAAATCCACCCAATGATTCCGTAGATATACCCAATCAAAATTTTATTCTTCCAATATTTCCAAAAATACAGATCAAATCGAATTGAAATCCAGTACTTCATCGAAAAATAACAGTTCGAAGTTTCATACAGAATTTAATGAGGATGATATGATAAGAAAATCATAGAGATTTTTTTTTCAAATTGTTCTAATGACACGATTATCACGTAATTTCGCATAAAGTTGTCTTTCAGCATCTCAAAACTAGCTCTTTCAATTGTAGGAAGCGTTCATTCAAAGAATTAACGCATATGTCAAGTTTGATAAAATAAATCTGAAATTTTCAGGATCTTTTATTGGCGTATCTCTCTCTCTTCTTTCATATTGGAAAAGTCTTGTTTTTTTTACGAATTCGAACTTCTCGCTCAGACTCGAATTCAGGTTTGACTTATATTGTCTACCATTTCTTTAGCAGAGCAAATCATTTATTGCTCGAAACCATTCACTCTGTAGTTTGCCAAATGATCTAAAATTGTTTTTAATGTTCATACTAGGACTCTGCAACTGCTTGGATACATAATTGATGTGCAGGCAAACCTCATACCAAGTTACTACAGAATTAATTAATTTGAAAGACGAAATTTTTAGAGCGAGATTTTTACTCTTATTTAAGTGTCGTGAATGTTAAACACATTTTTTGACTACAGCATCAGCAGACCCAAGACAGGCTACATTTTCAATAATTTGGGATTTAAATGAAAATTGAAAAGGAGGTTTTTCCGGAAAAAACAGGAATACCTAGGAAAAAACCCATAATTTTATATTTTTGCGCGCATTTTCTAGGGAAACAGCATGCTATCGTTTTGTCCAAATGTCTGTAATTTTAGAATTTTGGGCCGAAAATGGTCTCAAACGACTAGGTTGGACTCACTTATGACCGGTGTCAAAATCGATTCTGTCCCTCCGAACGGCCGGCCGTGGATATGATAACTGTCGAACGAAGCAAGCTAGCGATTTGAAACTCGAGCATCGGAATACAGCGGTAAAGTTCGTTAATGGTCCACATCGGCCAGTTGGATTGGAACTTGGCAATTAGTTGCAGGTTGCAGCATATTCAAAAAAAAAATTCGATTATTCTTGAGCTCCATATTTCAAAGCAATGTACCAAATTTCAATTCGATACGGTTATTATTTTCGGGGAAAAATATATGTAAAATTTCGTAGTTTCTTTCTCGATATCGTTGTTCTCTCAGTATAACTCAAAAAATGTTCATTCAATCATAATGAAACTCGGCAGCTATTTTGAAAATGCTGATTGACAACTTTATGCAAAATTTCGTGATAATCGTGTCATTAGAGCAATTTGAAAAAAAAATTCAAATTGTTTTTTTTCAAATATTCTAGGATCTTCTGATCATATTATCCTCATGGAGTTCTGTATGAACCTTCGAATGGTCATTTTCAATAAAGTACTATATTTTTGAAAATATTGGGGAAATAAACACAATAACTTCCGAAAGAAACAAATCAGAAACTCGATATTTGTAGTGTAGTTTTGGAACTTGATTGCGAAGGTTGAATTCGTGAATGGGTAAAATCCGCCGAATGATTCCGTAGATATCTTATTTTCCCAATGTTTCCAAAAACACAGTTTGAAACGAATCAAAATCCAGTACTTTAACGGAAAAAATCTATGAAACACTGACGTGAAGTCAGCAGCTTTTGCGCGCATGTTCCAAGGTTTTCTCCAATGTCTCCGAAAATTAAAATCGTGTAAAGTGAAATTCCGAACATGGCTGTGAAATACCGAAAATTCCGAAAATTAAATTTTTTTCGAAAAATTTTTTGAAACAATTTTGTTCCAATTACTGACAGTACTATCTCGAAAAAATGTCGCGAAAAGTTTCACATAATTATGCTTCAACTGCGAGCTGGTTAAGTCGTTTTAAAGTTAGACTCAACATTGAAACAGGTAAAGTTGTCGGTGAATCTTCGTACGTTAATCTTTTGTTCAGTGTGACCTGGTGTTTTTCCTAACTTTTTTTATGAGTATTTATGTTCGATTAGTGATTTTTCTGTTTATCAAACTTAATCCATACTAAACATTTTAAATCCCTCAATTTTTCAAAGATTATGCTTCATATGACATTCGGTTAGTATGACGTATTTGTCACTTCCCTTCAGCGTCATTATAAACGGATTTTACTGTAGGTATATAGTCTTCTTACAATGCTACGGGCTGCCGTAGCAGAATCGATTCTGACATCGGATTCGTAATCAGTTAGTCCAAACTAGTCAGTTGATGCCATTTTCGGGGAAAAATACGAAAAGTACAGACATTTGGACAAAACAACAGCACACTGTTTCCGAGAACCTTTGGAATAATAAATATTTTACGATGATCTAATAATATAGTCCTCTATAAATTAGGCATGAACCTTCAAGCTGTCATTTCTCAATTAATTACTGGATTTCAATTCGATCAAATCTGGTTTTCTGAAAATATTGGGAAATCATGTAAGATCGATCTTACCAACCTAAGTAAATTCTTTCGATAGTGTTTGTGCCTTCGATCGTTGGTTAGGCCAGCCTTTATGGAGTAGGTTTGGGGCTTAATTATCATGCGTAAAATCCACCCAATGATTCATAAATATGTTTATTTGAATTCTTATCATCCCAATATTTCAAAAGATACAGATCGGATCGAACTGAAATGTAGTACTCGATCGAAAAATGGTAGCCTTAAAGGGCATGCATAAGGGGACCATATTAAAAGATGATCGCCGAATCCTTCTATCAGGAAGTAAATTCGTGTTTGGCGTGATCGATATGTAGAAAGAATTCCGCTTTTGCAACGAATTTGAATGAGCACGCTAAAGCTCCTGACTTCACATCAGTACAAATCTAGATTTTTTTCGTTATCAACTTATCGTTCCTGCGGCAGAATATAATTTGAAATCGGATTCTTCATGAGCGAGATTAACCTTATTGTTTAAGACCATTAAAAAAACGAAAATTACAGACATTTGAGCTGAATCACAGCAAGCTGTTCACCGGAACATGCGCACAAAAAGTGATCTTACTGATCTTGAATCTGTAGTATCGCCATTGTTTAAAGTTTACAATGGTAACGCCTAACGCTCTTGAGGTAGGTGGCAATAAAGGTCCGTCATCGTTTAAGATGAGGAGGTCGAAGACGGGCGGAAACCAAATTTCTGGGGGGGAGGAAAAGCATCGAAAATTTTCCGACTGTACATTGACTGCTTTGAATTTTTACAGCAGGTTTGATGTTTTTCGACTGCTTTGAAAACTTGCCAATTCCGCGCAACATCATGGGGGATACCAATAGACCAATAGAATAATGAATACTGAATCTCTCCGCTTCCGCTGGCCCTGAAAATCACGTCAAATTGGGCGGATTCGGAACAGGTCTTTCTAGTGGCATGCCATGTCAAAGGGCCAAAATCACAGGTAGTGAAATAACAACACAACTTTATTATCAAATCAGCTTCAGAAAAATAGAATCTAGAGGCAAGTATAAGGGTACGTTTGGACATTGAACAAGTATATATAATTTATGCTTTTCGAGCCTGAATATCTCGTTTGAGTCAATAGTCAAAATTAGTGATGCGCCGATGCTTTTTTTACGCGCTTGTTTGAGGGAACAGCGCGTTATCATTTCGTCACGGTGTTTGTAATTTTCGAATTTTAAACCGAAAATGGTCTTAAACGGTGGGGTTGAACTCCCTGAGGAAGAATCCATGATCAAATTCAATTCTGTCCGTCCGTCCGCCCGTATGTGCTCTAACTTTCGCAGGAAAGGACTTAGCGACTTGAAATTGTCATATTGAGGTTAATTCCTTGATATCTCATGAAGTATTGACTTAATTAAATTGAAACTTCGTGGACAGTTTTGAAATATCAACGCGCAACTAAGAGCTAAATTTCGTATGCATCCAGTTGTTAGAAAATTTTCAAAAAATTTTTCAAATTTTTAGGTATATGAAAAAAAAAATTTTTCTTTGAAAATATTGATTAGATTCCAATGGAATTTAGAACAAACGTAAGAGTCATTATTCAACAACAATGTTCCAAATTTCAAAAAAAGATAAAAGGACGTTGTTATTTGGAATTTTAACATTATTTCCGCACTATGTCAAGAAGTACAAATGCAATCAGATTGAAACTTCTTAATCAGGTGGAGATTACCCTCACGCAACTAGGTGCAAAATTTCGTGTTGATCTACTAGATATAAGTATAGAACCTGAACAAGCGCGTATATAAAAGCTCCTGACCTCACGTCAGTGCTTTCCTAGATTTTTTGTGATTCAGTCGGATACCGAATTTCTAAATGAATCAGCCGAATATTTCACCGAATCGATAGTTTTGATACATGTGCTTATTAGTAAGAGCGTAAATGAAAAACCTAGAAAAGCACTGACGTGAGGTCAGGAGCTTTTACGCCGTTGTTGAACAAAACTGTAATGGTCGACTTTCATTCGCTGACAAATTTCATCAGGTACCATTGTCTCAAAGTAAATGAGCCATGACAAAGTGCACATACTGAAAACCTCTTTGAAATAACTAATTTTTCAAAAACAAATTTTTTCTTGAACATTTCTGCACGCCTGTGAAGAAGATACAAAGACCTTGCCAAAAAAGTACTACATGACCAACTTTCCCTATTCAAGAGTTTAGAGGGTTGATGGGGATGGCGCAGGGTGCAACAAAAATCCTTCAAAAATGCATAAAAATTTGGTAAAAGTGAAACAAAATTGACCTGTTTCAGGATTTTGTTGCCAAGTATTTTTCTTCTGAGAAAATGAATTTGTTCTATAATTTTGACGCGCACTGTATAAAAAGTAGATCGCCAAATATCACATTTATACTTGAAAACAAAATTTTGGACTTTTTGCGCGCATGTTCTAGGGGAACAGCGTGCTATGGTTTTGTCCAAATGTCTGTAATTTTCGATGATTGAGCCGAAAATGGTCTTAAACGACTAGGTTGGACTCGCTGATGACGAATCCGATGTCACCACGATAACGGGCGTACGTGGGATTCTATCGACTTGAAAATCTCAGGAAGGGTTGCATTTCAAAATACAAAGGTTAATTTCGTTAATGGGCTGAATCGGCCGAATAGTTTCGGAGTTATAACAATTTGAAATTTTGAGGTTATTTTCCTCATATCTCAGAAACAACTGCAGCGATTGAATTGAAACTTTGCAGTTAGTCGAAGCATAACGACGCGCAACTTTAAGCAGAATTGTGTCGAAATTGTATGGTTACTAAATTAAAAAAAAAAATTTTTCAAAATTTCTTTCGAAAACAATTTTTTTTTCTGAAGTATTGTTCATATTCGAGATAAATTTCAGTTATACTTTGAACATATTTCACAGCAGGGTACCAAATTTCAATTCGATACTGCCATTAGTTTTGGAGATATTGGGAAAAAATATGTAGAATTTCGTGGTTTTCTTCTCAATATCATTGTTTTTTTTTGGTATAAATCAGGAAATACTGATTCAATCGTGATGAAACATCGCAACCAGTTTGGAAATGTTGAAGGACAACATTGTGCAAAATTTAAAAAAATTCAAATTTATTTTTTTCGAATATTTAATATTCTGTGATCTTCTCATCATATTATCCTCATTAAATTCTGTATGAACCTTCGAACTGTTATTTTTCGATAAAGTACTGGATTTCAATTCCGATCTAATCTGTATTTTTGAAAATATTGGGAAAATAAAATTTCGAATGAGTATATCTGCGGAATGATTGGGTGGATTTTACCCATTCACGAATTCGGACTCCGTAATTAAGGCCCAAACCTTCTCTACAAATATCGAGTTTCTAAGTCGTTTCGTTAATTACGAAGGTCGAATTCGTGAATGGTTGAAATCCGCCCAATGATTCCGTAGATATTCCAATTCAAATTTTTTTTTTCCAATATTTTCAAAAATACAGATTAGATCGAATTGAAATCCAGTAATTTATCGAAAAAAAAAATCTAGAAAAGCACTTTCGTGAAGGCAGCAGCTTTTGCACACATGTTCAAATTCGTTGCCGAAGCGGTCATCTACATTCAGGGCTGGGCAAAATACATGCTTGGCTTAATTGAAATACAAATTACAAAATACTTTCTCGCAGGTATTTGAAATACAAAATACAAAATACTTTCAAGTCGGGTATTTGAAATATAAAATACAAAATACAGTATTTTAACTATTTGTATTTGAAATACAAATTACAAAATACATTCAGGTGTTACGTAAAATGTGAAAAGAGTACAACTAATTCAGCTCAGCCATTTAATCAAAACACAAGATTTTTGAATGTAGTATCAGACAAACAGCCTCTTGTTAGGGAATGAATAAAACAATTCTTGATCATAAACTTGTGTTATATTGTATGAACACATTTTTTATGTTAGGATAATGTTCAAGGATGGTAAGCTCTTTGCTCTTATCGTTTTTAGAAGTTGACAAACTCTAACTCTATGATGAAATGACCATTGCGCAGGACCTTTTCTTCCTTTCCATTTGCCGAAAATATGATTGCTAGAGAAAGAATTAGATGAAGCAGATGAACGTTGCGCCATCTGAAGGGAGATTCAGGGACTATTTTCTGTAGAGCGCTCAGCGCTAAATGTATTTGTTCGAAAGTATTTCGAAGACAAAAGTATCGAAATACAAAATACAAAATACTTCAGCGTCAGGTATTTGAAATACTAATTACAAAATACATTTTCAAGGAGTAATTGAAATACAAATACAAAATACGTATTTGTATTTCAAATACGTATTTCAATTACAAGTAATTGAAATACTACCCAGCCCTGTCTACATTGAACATGAGCGCAAAAGCTGCTGCCTTCACGGCAGTGCTTTTCTAGATTTTTTTATCAATCTAATTGAACGATCATCAAAAAATTCCGCACAAATTTGCTCATCAACATTTTCAAAATACAATCTGATCGCGATGAGTATTTTTGAGATATTGAGGAAATGAGCTCAAAATTTCGAATAGTCACAAAATTTTCCAATATCTTCTGAGATGAGCATCTGGTCTAACTGAAATTTGAAACAGTTTCATTGAAATCTGATTGATAGTTTCTGAGAAAACATTGTTGTTCGAGAAAGTTTGGAAAATATTCGAAAACAAATTTATTTACATTTTTCACCAACCCTCAGGACATTTAACCTCATGTTGCGCCAAGGTATTCTAGAACCATTTACGAAGTTTCAATCATGAGATCTCAGAGATTATCAGAATAATATAATAGTAATTTGATAATTTGCAACAAACAGAACTATTCGATAGTACTGAAAAGTGCTCTCCAATCCATGTTTCTTCCATACCATACATACGTTTCATTTCATTCTGTTTATTATTTTTTGGTAATAAAATTGCCAACAAATCTTACTGCTTCATTTTCTAAAGTTATACTTCTAATAAATGATATTTCTGATGCGGATTCTTCAGGCTTCAAAAGTCAAGATTCAGTATCAAATAAAACAACTTTTCCTTTATACCGTTTTTAATCTGAATCATTTGAGATTGAATAGCAGTTTTCAGATCCATTAGATCGAAATTTCACTCGATTTTCACTAAAAACTCCAAATAAATATTTAATATAGATACGTTATGTCTTTGGCTTTCGTTAACAAAGCTGATGTCACAGAATAGAAACATTGACCTATTGAACTCAGACAGTCAATAAAGTTTTCTGCTTAGCTAACCTGATAAGGTAACTCTAGTTGTAGGTAGACCTACGGACTACAGTTACCGGCAGTCTGCGACATCTACCAACGCGCTGACGGAATGATGCTCCCTCAATTTGAGGTTTTATTTTTCTTATAATTCGGAAAATACGTATCTGATTGGGCTGAAATGAAGTAGGTACTCGGTTATGAAATGCCGACTTGGAGATTTCGGTGAAATTTAAATTAAATGTAAAGATTTTCAAAATTATTTTTTTTTCAAATTTTTCTATGGATGACTCTCATTGATACTACCAACTAAATTTTATTTCGATCAGATGAATATTTTTCTAGTTATTCAAAAATCAAAATTTCAAATGGATAGAACACAAAAACCATTAGGCAGATTTGTCCCATTACCGAACTTAACCGAGATATTCTGTATCTTAACCTAACCTGCAAATTCCAAGACTCTAGGTTCCTTCTTTCGAAAGTTGGAGCGCACACGGCCGGACGGAAAAAATCAAATTTGACCACGGATTCTTCATCATTGAGTCCAACCTAGCCGTTTGAGACAAATTTAGGCTCAAATTCGAAAAATATCGTGACGAAATTAAAATGCGCTTTTCCCCAGAACAAGCTCGTAAGGAAAGAACATTGTTACTAAATATACAGGGTGTTTCATCATAAACTGGTCAAACTTATATACCCGTATAGATGACATTGGGAATGTCATTTTTGCCTTTTGACATATACCCCGTTTTCGAAGCATAAGCGAGATACAGGGTCTTTAATGTCAACTTTTAGCAATATTCTGATAACTCTGGTGAGTTATGCGTGACCTTTGAAATAACGGTTTTTGGTCACTTAGTAATTTTTAGTGCTCTATTAATTTGTTTTGTAGAAGTCGGGAAAAAATATTTCAAAATGGCGGAAAACCTACAAAAATGGAATTTTTTGTTTTCGATTGCCAAATTGGATAGTATTATTTCAATGTACTCAATTTTCTAAGTTTTTCCGTGAAAAAATTTTTCCAAAATTCAAACTCAACTTTTTTTTTACATGTCTACAGTGAACAAAAAATTCCACCCAAAATTGTTGAAATCTTTCGAGGTTGAACTTACTTTCATTCTGAACACTGGTGTGAAAACAGAATGAAAAAATATCCATTGGTTTTCATCTCATATCCTTCCAAACATTCCGTTCGGAGTGTTTAAATAATTTTTATTCGAGAAACTAGTGACCTTACGGAGGCCAAAATTGTGCTAATGGGTCCCCAGAATGACCCGGATAGAATTATGAATTTATTAAAAAAAAACCAAATTTTTCAAAAATAGTTCTATGGGATTCGAACTCGCTCTACTTACGGACAAAAGGGCCTCGTATAAGTTGGATTTATTCTGATTATAATGACGTCCGTTACCAAGCATCGGTAGTTAATCGAATTTGTCCCTATTTTCCGAATGCGGAGAGAGTTCGATTCCTACCAAAGATTTTTCGAAAAAATTTTTTTTTTGATAAATTCATATTTCTATCCGGGTCATTCATGGGACCCATTAGCAAAATTTTGGCCTCCGTAGGGCCACCAGTTTCTTGAATAAAAATTATTCAAGTACTCCGAGCGGAATGTTTGGAAGGCTTTACAATAAAAACCAAAGGATATTTTTCATTCTGTTCTCATACCCAGTGTTCAAAATGAAGGTAAGTTAAACCTCGATAGATTCCAACAATTTTGGGTGAAATTTTTTTTTACTGTAGACATTTTCACGGAAAATCTTAGAAAATTGAGTACATTGAAATGATGCTATCCAAATTGGCAATCGAAAACAAAAAATTTCAAGTAGGTTTTCCGCCATTTTGAAATTATTTTTCCCGATTTCTACAATACAATTGAATTGAGCACTAAAAAAATACTAAGATGTGATCAAAAATCGTTATTTCAAAGGTCACGCATAACTCACCACAGTTATCAGAAGATTGCTCAAAGTTGACATTAAACACTCTGTATCTCGCTTATGCTTCGAAAACGGGGTATATGTCATAAGGCAAAGATTACTTTCCCAATGTCGTCTATACGGCTATATATGTTTGACCAGTTATGATGAAACACCCGGTATATTTTATCTCTCAAACGAATAATAAGATCAACATCAACAATGGCATAGAACATTGCACAATAGAGTAGGATAAACTCTAATACAAAATCAAATTCGTTCTCTAAATAAACAAACGTTAAACAAAAAGAACGATATAACTGTAATATCAAAACAAATTTTCCTAAAACCAAATTTTTGACAATCAGTGCTTGAGTTATTACTAATTGCAGACGATGTAAGGATTGTCGATACCCCATTTTGATGATGACTGTAGGCCACTAACAATTGAGGGTTGTTTTAACTTTTTACTTTATGACTCACCTTGGAAGTGTATAGGATATTCATCCGATGTTTTCTCCTTAGGCGATTCATCATAGATATAGTACTACAAGCACTTTTTCAGAATCAGATCTATTGCACAGTGATGGTCAATGTCATCGCATAATGAATAATATTTTCATAAACAGGGTGCTTGACCATAAACTGGACAAACACATAGCCGTGTAGATGGATTTGGGAGAGTCATTTATGCCTCATGACCCCATTTTCGAAGCATAAGCGAAATACAGGGTGTTTAATGTTTATTCTGATCACAGTGGTAAGTTATGCGCGGTGACCTTTGTTATGAAGCCTCTGACCCTACTGTCGGAAGGTGGGGGGATTCCCACCAAAGTTTCCTTTTAAAACATTTTTTTCTTGATGAATTCATATTTATATCCAGGTCATGGAGCCCCATAAGCACAATTTTAGCCACCAGTTTTTTGAATAAAAATTATGTAAGTACTCCGAGCGAGATCTTTGGGAGGCTACAAAATGAAAACAAACGGATCTTTTCTTACTCCGCTTTAACAGCTGTGACCTACATGAAGGAAAGTTAAACCTTGAAAGATTTGAACAATTTTTGCTGAAATTTGTATCACTGTAAAAAAATGTCGAGTTTGAATTTTGAAAGAATTTTTCACGGAAAATCTTAGGAAATCGAGTACATTGAAATAATGCTATCCAATTCGTCATTCGAAAATAAAAATTTCTGCTTCGGAGATTTTCCGCCATTTTGAATTTCCTTTTCCGAATTTTACACCACATATGAATTGACCAGAAAAAAATACTAAGATGTTACCAAAAGCCGTTATTTCAATATAATAACTTACCAAAGTAATCAGATTAATGCTCAAAGTTGACATTAAACACACTGTATATCGCTT
Source organism: Myrrha octodecimguttata (assembly GCA_958510865.1). Taxonomy (NCBI): domain Eukaryota; kingdom Metazoa; phylum Arthropoda; class Insecta; order Coleoptera; family Coccinellidae; genus Myrrha; species Myrrha octodecimguttata. Next base: position 13,965,437 of record OY294062.1, read on the forward strand.
ATGCTTCGAAGACGTGGGTATATGTCATAAGGCAAAAATGACTCCCCCAACGTCATAACACGGCTATATATGTTTGTCCAGTTTATAGGGAAACACCCTGTATATCTAGATGTTACAGATATTTCCCAAATCAATTCACTTCAACTACCCCACCCTTTCAGTTTCAAAACGAAATAACAGCACAATCTTCAATTCTTCATTAGTGCCAGTCGAATCAGATTTTACTCAAAATTCGGTAACTAGACACATTCTTTTTAGAAAATGACCACTTCAAAGGTTCGAAAAACATTTAATTTTTCTATTAGTGACGAGAAATTCCGCAAATGACCTTGCTTCTCAATCTGATCGATATTTTACGAATCATGGAGAAAAACAAATTTCAGCGGTCTCTAACTTCCTGTTTCGGAATTCAGTCGCCTCGCATTGTTTATTCGTATCTACTCCGATCTACTCTAAAAATTTTGGTAATTAAGACCATGAAGACAAAATTATGAATTTTTGTTCGGTAAAAAAATAGGCTCGCAAAAATCATCCGGTGATGAGTATTTCGACAATTATTGGTTTTAGAATTACTTTGGATATGACGTATATTTTAACGGATTATTGAAATCTTCATTCTTCAGCACAGAGACTATTTCGAATGTTATTTGTTTTTTACACTTTCACCAAAAATATTCTTTTATCATTCTATAAAGAAGTACTTTTATCTAGTATAATAATGAGATTGTATTCGTTATAAGTCCCAAGCTATTGTAATTTTGTTGCCACATTTCAAGCGGGACCATATGGCCATAACAATCCTGGTTTCAGATTTCATTTATATGGAGTGAAAACCAACCTTTATAGGTGTATCTACAATGTTTGATGCTCAAATCAAAATTTCGAAACATCACTCAAGTAGGTCAGATCGTTTCTTAAAGCTACATTTTTTGAAATGCACGCTTACCACTGCCTGACTTCTATGGATGATATTGATTTCGCGAACTTTTATATTCATATGATCTACAAAACATTTTGTATAAACCTTTAAGCAGTCAGTTACAACCAAGTACTAGATTTCAACTCTATCGTATATCTATTTTCGAGGAAAATAAAAATATAATAGAGTGAATTAAAGGATACTCATCTGAAACGACGAGAAAATCGGCTGGATTTTAGCCCAATTCAACACAATATATTCCGAATGAATTAACTAGAGACTTAATAAATTGTGTAGTGATGATTTGGGGCTCATTCTCGTGGATCAAATTCATGATTGAGGTAAAACCACATTCGAGTATATTCTCATTCATATTGGGGCACACTGTATATGGCTTTATTTCAAAATGGCGTCTACTAATGGATAAAATGATGACTTCTATTTTACGTTTATATTGCTTAGTATATATACTTTATAGTATAGAGGTCGTATATTAGTCAGAGATGTTGAGCAGAAATGAATAATAACATCCAGGATACCTGCTACTTAGAGAATCAACATTCGAAATTATGTGTTTATAGGACTTTTCCAACCTTTAGCTCAAAATTAATAAATTATGGACGTTTAGACAATAGGATAACGCTCGTGTTCCTACATCAACCACGCAACAATCTTTGTCCGACCAAAATATTTCATGAAATGATCGAAATCCGAATATAAAATATCTCAACATAAATGTACATTAATACCAACAAAATCAATTTTTTTTTTCAATAGAATCAGAGAAACGTCACTGAATTTTCTAATCTGAGAAATTCCATAAATTATTGTATAAATTATCATGACAATCTCGTTCCATCAAGTAAATCGTGCTCACAGAGCATTTCACATTGTTTAATAATAATTATCGTTGAACGACCAGTTCTAAAGTAAACGGTTACGGCACTCACTGTGTTTCATTATTTCATTTGATAATTCACAACTGCTGAATAACCGGTAATTCATAAATATTATACGGTATCATATGAACAAAAATTACTTATTCCTTGACTCTCAATGCGAGGACGAGGAGAAGAACCGTAAATAACTTAGGCAGTCAAGGTTTATGGAAAAGGCAAGGGCAAGGGTGTTCAAGGGAACAGCGTGTTATCGTTATGTCCAAATGTTTGTAATTTTCGATTTTTTCTCCGAACATCGTCTCAATCGACTAGTTCGGAATCGCCGAGGGAGATGCGATGTCAAAACAGATTCTGTCCGGACAGTCGTTCGTTTGTTAAGACGATAACTACTTTCTAGGGGTTGGTTGCGGCCAAACGGTTTTTCGCGCATGTTCTAGGGAACGAGTGCTATTGTTTTGTCCAAATGTGTGTAATTCTCGAATTTTTTCTCGAAATTGGTCTCAAACGACTAGATTGGAGTCACTGATGACGAAACCAGTGTCAAAATCGATACTGTCCGTCCAGCCGGACGTGGACACGATAACTGTCAAACGGAGCAAGCTAGCAACTTGAAACTTTCAGGGTAGGTCGCGCAGCGAATACTGATACAATCATGATGAAACTTGGTGATTAGTTTGAAAATATTGACGAACAACTGTGTGCAAAATTTCGGGATGATTGTGTCATTTGAACAATTCGAAAAATTTCAAATTTTTTTTTGTTCAAATATTTGAAATTCTGAGGAATTTTGATCATATTATCCTCTCAAAATTCTGTATGAACCTTTAAGCTGATGATTCCGTTGATATAATCATTAAAAATTATATTTTTCCAATATTTCCAAACATACAGATAAGATCTAATGGAACTCCAGTACTTGATTGAAAAAACCTAGAAAAGCACTGACGTGAAGTCAGCAGGTTGGCATTCAGAATTTCGTGATATCATTCAACGCTTGGAATATTAAATTTTCAAAAAATTTGAATCATTATATGTTTTCGCTTCTGCTTGCTCTTCATTTATCAACTATTTTTTTAATCTCAATCTTACTTTTGTAATAAAGGGTAGGTACATCAAGTTACACATGCGTACCAAATATGAAATTTTATTTCAGTCGAAAAGTAAGAAAATCTGATCAATGTTAAGGATATTGTCAGTGGTGATCCACTGTGCATCGTCTGATGGTGAATGGATAGTACCATGATGTAAAAACAATGGTGTGCTCATGTGAAAAAAAGTGACGTCAGCAAGATTAAAATACAAGGAAATATATATGTTGTGCTTTGAATTTGAATGAAAAAGTGACGTCATCATTGGTAAATACGATTCAGATGAGCAGATGATCACACCATGTTTTGCATACATCATAGATAGTACCATAGACGTATCATCATTGGGATAATTTGTCTATGGATGGCTATTCGTTTCTGAGCTTCAAGGTGATTCAATGATTTTGGCAAAACTTTTCGATGGCTATAACTCCTGAACCATTCAATGTATTCGCTTTCAAATTTGGGAGGTACTGTCATCTTGGACCATCGTACTCTTCATATGAACCATAGTGAAGTACTACATACCAGGACTCAGAATTTTTATTTTTAATTCCAGTTCTTATAAAACACGTTGTGCGTCTGTGCGTGGAATATCAATTTGTTTGGACATTGTCTCTATTGAAGAAGGCGAAATTAGAACTTTTTTCTTTATTCAAAGGATTTATCTGATATCAATCCAAATACAGTCAATGCTCAACATGTTGTCCGTTATACCAATATCAGTTCGTAATCTGTGCATTATACCATTGTATAATATATATAATATATATAACCTCTTTATACAATAATTATACTTATACAGGATGGTCAGCGAGTAACTGAACATCGTTTGATGGTGAATAGATGGTATCTTGAAGAGCCAGAAAGCAACATTTAATTATTGACTAAGGATATTAGTTTCTAAGATACATTTTAATTTTTACTTCCAGGTCTAATGGAACACTTTGTATAGGTACATGGAATATCAATTTGTCTTTAATATCATCTGATTCTGTATAGATTTTTCCCTCGAATACTATTTCCACATGAACGTCGAACTATGTTCATTCTCGAGAATAATTAAATGCCTATGATTTTTGAGAGCTTTTACGGCCCCGCATAATGTAAAAAGATATTCCTGATATTGAATTAAATGCTTGTTTCAGTTTTGAAAGTCCGAATGATGTTGCAAAATGCTCAGCCAACAATGGCATTTTTATCATTTTCAATTATGGAATACATGACTGGAACTTAGGGATATTTCGTTCGACAATAATTCTGATAATTCAATAAAATTTTATTGCTTTTAAGAATCGTAAGCGTTATTATTATTTCAAAAAAAAAGAACGGTGCTGTTCACGTGCAAAATAGTATTCGAAAGAAAAATCTCTGCAGAATCAGATATCAACAACAATCCAGTAAACATGAGATGTGTATGAAACATTTCAATATTGCCTCAATTTTGGATATTCGAAACATTGTGTTGATATATTTCAGTAATGTTCCAAAAAAAGGGAAACATTTCGAAAATATCTCGGAAACGCTAATACTGATGAAATATTTCAATGTTCCTTTTTTTGTAAGCATTTTTATTAAACTTCAATAAGAGTGGAGGTAATACCTATGCACTCAATACAGTAAAAAAAGTACTCTGCTTATATAAAACTGGAAACACACATGTGAAAAGCTAAACGCAATCACCCCTTCTCCATTGATCGTAGTTATTCTTTAACATGTTGACTGTATAAAAGCATTCACCACCTCCCTCGGAAGACGATTCCAAGCCTCAAATTAAGACTCTGTTTGTCAAAAAGTTCATCCGGCAAGTGGTACTTTACTTTACAAAGTTTAGAATATAGTTTTCTGACTGTTTGACCTTTTCATAGAAATTTGTTCTTTCAGATTTTCGCATATGCAGGGTGTCCCAAGATATTCCGTACAGCCAATATCTCGGCTCTCAGACGAGGTAGAAAGTACAAACGAAAAGTATTTAAAATGGCATCAGAAACTTCACCGGGATCCGTCTTTAGAATTCTGTTTCTAGTAACCATCCTAAAAAAACTACCCCCAGATATTTGGTTTAAATTGCACCCTTATATGTTTTTGACTCTCAATAATTCCCCAGTTTTAGAAAAATATGTAAGAATAATTTTCATCATTTCACGTGAATTTAGAGTGAACATTTTGTTCACTCTAGGATGCAACTTAGAAAAAAAATCTGGGGGAAGTGTTTTTGGGACGCTGGATTCTGGTAGAGCTTTTGATGACATTTAAAATACTGTTGTTTGAACTTTCCTATTTGTCATTATATATATAGCAAAATGAGAAATATCGAATTTCAGATGATTATATTCTATACAAAGAGTAATTATTTCCTAACTTCGGAAGAGTTCGGAAAAGATTCGTTCTATATCAGAGCCGGATCTAGGGCGTGGCGAGGGAGGCATTTGCCACGGGCGCCAACCAAGTAGGGGCGCAAAATTATGATTTTTTTTTTCTTGAAATGATGTGTTTTCACTTCAAAGGCCATTCATATTTTAGAGCGGTGCTATAGTGCATGCACCTGTTGTACAATATGCGACGCCAAGTAGTTACCAATAAATTAACAGATGATAAATTTACAGTTGCCGGTCGCCCTACACGATTCCTGATCGCGTCCAGATGTTTGTTATTCGAACACTGAAGACCTCAATAAGCGTCAAGTTCAGAGGCAGTTTAATGTTCGAGCTAGCGGCATGACAAAGAGATTCAGACCGTCCACATTATTCGCCGAATCGTTGATCACACCGGCTCTGATAAGGGTAATGTATTTCGAAGACGTTTACGACCGATAGGATTGATGAAATCACCCCAGTATTATCAATACTACTTTTTTTCTCGCATGTGGGGTACTTCCATGCAGCGGCGCAGTTGATGGCATCAATAAGAAAAATAGGAACCAGGAACTTATCATAATATTTTATATTATGTGCAATACCGCGAATAACGTGATCATGCAAGCGGGCCGGGAAATTATTCGTGCTGGTAAAAGTTTGAAAATTTCAATCAGGTATGTTATTTAAATAATTCAATTTCGAGCTGAGGATTTTTGCGCGCTCGGTCAAATTATATTCTGTCCATGCACACGAGAGTCAATCATTTTCGAAAGATATAACTTAGAGACTGCAAAATTTATAAGGTTATGTTTGGGTTGGGAATAGGTCGGCGATATTATCGTTCGAATTTTATTTGCGAGATCCCAAATTATACCGATTCAATTAAAATTGCGTTGTACCATAATTACACCAGTTTTCATATGTATAAGAATAAGTTCAAAATGTTGAGAAGAATACGATAAATTTATCGTATCTCTAGTATTTTATTAATCTGCTTCTTAGCTATGAGTACTACAGAAAGAGGATCAAATGTCGACCAAATGAATAGTATGATTCTTGAGTTTCACTGAAACATGAACCCTCTCTCTGTCCTCCTGATATTTGTCGAGCATTGATGAGACAATTTAGATATGAATATAAACGAGCGCGCAAAACATTCCGATTCGACGTCCATGAATTTTCAGAAACTTATAAAATTTTAGGTTGATATAACCAACTGAAATGCCGCCCAAGAAACTATCAGGATCTCAATCTCGGAAGATCAGGGATAAAAATTATTAGACCTGAAAAAAAATACTGTTAATATCTCAAGTTACTTTAAGAACGATCCGGGTATTGTGTCGACAAAAAGTGGTTCCACTAGCGAAGCCCATCATGTACCGGAATTTCCTTCTACTTCTTCAAGTGCCGAGCCTATCGTAAGAAAGTATTCCATTTCGGATAATTCGGACAAGGAAAATTGCTTTGACGAGGAATCAGGACTTCCAGAGGTTAAACCTGAATCAGTTGATTTTAATGACCCTACCTACATCATGGCGAATTACAAAAAGTGATATTAAAATGTTGGTAATGACCTTTGTTGGCATGTGTGTTCTCTAATGTATTTCAGTTTTTCATTTACACTTTCATTTATTGTTTTTTTGAAGCTTTGAATGCTTATATATTATTTTGAGAATAAATTATTCTATTCGCTTCCTTTTTGTTTTCTTCATACCCTCATTATCGTAATTAATACGTTCGTGAGTTCTCTTGACTACCTTATAAGATACATGGGAGATTATAGTAATTTCTCTACACATATTGTTTGTTATACCTAAGAATCTGATGCTCGTTCTCGAAAGAATATAATAATAGTAAAATATCTTAGGAATAGAATAAATACTATCATTCATGAAAAGTATGTAGTCATTGAAAAAAAAAATTGAAAAGGGCGCATTTCGATAACTTGCCACGGGCGCTGAAATCCTAGGTCCGGCTCTGTTCTATATCCAAAAGTATGGAACAAAAGCTATCTATAAACATCAGAATCAATGCGGGATCAAGCGGGGCACCATAACAAAATCACTTTAAAAAAAAAGTTATATTTTTCATCTCAAAACAGCACATTTCAAAAAATTAATGAAATATACATAACGGATTTGTTGAGATGTAAAAATCATAAAATATGTCCACACCTATCTGTTTTCTTAGAATCCATGATTTTTTTTTGAAAATTTCGCTTGATTTCATGGAAATCCCAATAATAATCGTCTATACTCAGGGAACATAAATACTTTCAAAATAACTGATGAGCGAAGGTCAAAGTTACGATGACTGTAGCGAGTAGGTATTGACTTTCACAAATGAAATTTTGTTTTTTATCAGTGCATAAGATATTTGGCTACTCGAAAGTACCATTTTTCCCATTCCAGGGTCGATTTTGAAAAAAAGAGTTTCGGCCGGCTAGATTGATCAAATACTCCTATGTTTATTGGGTGGATTTCACCCAGTCGTGAATTTATAATCAATCTACCTAATATACACATATATCTAAGTTTTTCCTTGCGGAAGTCATTTGTATCTTTGGTCGACGATCAGGTAATAAACGCAATAATAATTCTTCGGATCATTCTCGTTTCGAGTATATAGATATTTCATAGTTATTTTCATTAGGAATATATTTTTTTAGGCACGATGCAAATGAATACCTTAAAGGCCTATTACACTATCCAATCTCTAGGGCCCGGTATGCCGGGTGCCCGGTTTGCCGGGTAGGGTGTCGCTTATTACACTACCCTAGATACCGGACTCGATCTGACTTCTGTCATCTGAACGTCAACGTAGGGACATTTACAAATATCCAATCGTTATGTCCCCGAAATTATCGAAAATATAAAAAGTTGCATTAGTGGTGAGTTTGGCGGTCAGTACCTCGAAATACACCAAACGGAAGGAGAGGGGAATATGGATGAAAAAATATTAGCTCCTCAGAGAAAAACTCTCAAATATACAAATACTTCGTTGTTTAGACCAAACAGATTCACGGAACTACTTGAGACTAGAAACAGGCCAATTTGAAGAGCTACTTAACTTAGTAGCTTCGTTAATAAAAAAGTTGATACCATTTCAAGAGAAAGCTTATTAAGTCCACAACAAAGACGGGTTGTCACATTGAGATTTCTAGACACTGGAGAACCTTAGCAAGATTTGAGATTTAGTTCTCTGATATCTCAACCTCTCTCATAAAACATAACCTTGACTGTTGCCTTTTCATCGAAGTATTTATTTATTTTCTTAGATTTCTAAGAGCACCTTATAGCCATCATTTCTCAAGTCTTCATTGACATAGTCTTTGTGGTCTTTCTTCCACAATTACGGTATATCCCTGTATATTTCTATTATATTAAGTAAGATTGTTCTTTCTCTTGCGCACGACATCTCACATTCTCACAGAATATCGCATTCAGGCCTATGATCCGTTTATGTGTATTGTACGCTCTCTGCGTTGCTATGCGACTGAGCTCCCTAACTCCCTAGCCCGTATTACACTGCACGGTATGCCGGGTCCGGCAGATTGGGTCTACTCAATCGCCCTAAAAGGCCTATTACACTATCCAATCTCCAGGGCCCGGCAGGCAGGGACCGGGTAGTGTAATAAGGAACGGGCAGCTAGGTTCCTGATCTAGGGCGATAGAGTAGACCCAATCTGCCGGACCCGGCATACCGTGCAGTGTAATAAGCGCTAGGGAGTTAGGGAGCTCAGTCGCATAGCAACGCAGAGAGCGTACAATACAAATAAACGTGTCATAAGCATGAATGCGTTATTCTGTGAGATGTCGTACGCAAGAGAAAAAGCAATCTTAATTAATATAGTAGAAATATACAGGGAAATGCAGTATCTGTTGAAGAAAGACCACAAAGACTACGTCAATAAAGACTTGAGGAATGATTGCTATAAGGTGCTCTTAGAAATCTAAGAAAATATATAAAAAATTCGATGAAACGACAACAGTCAAGGTTATAATGTTTCATAAGAGAGGTTGAGATATCAAAGAACTAAATCTCGAATCTTGATAAGGGTCTCCTGTGGCAAGAAATCTCAATGTGACAACCTGTCTTTGTTGTGCTTTCTCTTAAAATGGTTTCATCTTTTTTATTAACGAAGCTACTATGTTTAGTAGCTCCCCAAATTAGTCTGTTTCTAGTCTCAAGTGGTTCCGTGAATCTGTTTGGTCTAAACAACGAAGTATTTGCCTATTTGAGAGTTTTTCTCTGAGGAGCAAATATTTTTCAACCCATATTCCCCTCTCCTTCCGTTTGGTGGATTTCGAGGTACTGACCGCCAAACTCACCACTAATGCAAGCTTTTGTCTTTTCGGTAATTTCGGGGACATAACGATTGGATATTCCAGGGGGGTGAAACTCCTAGTGGAATATGGGAAGCAAATTTCTGTGACTGTCCACTCGAGATTAAGGGAGATAGAAGATATGAAAGTATAGCTTTCTCCGTCGGGACTGGATGATCCGAAATGACATTTGACATTGACTTCAGTCTTGCCGGTAAAATAAAAATGGAGTTGTTTACTAAGGGTGCTGGCTAGATAAGCTTATAGTTTCTGAATATTCTATACAGTTTTTTGTATTCTTTTCTCATTTAGCTCCTGTTATAATATCTGAAATATCAATTAAACCTTCCTCGATCAAACTTAAGTTCACATGAAAATTTTCCTTAGATGAAAATCCATACCAGTAATGTCAAAGGTTTGTGATATCACAGGTTCTCAAAAAACCCTGTATTTTCTCGATTTTTCTAAGAATCCTTCTAGATTATTAACATAAGGCTTCAATATTGATGCAATTCCCGAATATGTTCTAAATGATCATGTAGATAAGAATCTTATGATTTGTGTTCCGAAGACAGCTATAATAGTTCCAGTAATGACTGTGAGAAAATCATTGATGCCTTCAACATCTGATCAACCTTCAGTAGAAAAGCCTGATGCAACAAGCATTGCTTCTAGTGCTGAAGTTGCCAAAATTATAAAGGTAAATGAAAATTTGTTTTTAGTTGAGAATCTGTATTTTTACGAAAATTAGGATTCTCAATCATATTTGTCCCCTGAGCTGCAGTCCTTATACCAAATTCATAGAGAACTGTATCTTTCAAATTATTCGAACTCTAACCAAATAGTAGGCAAAAAAAATTAAAACTGTTAATAGAAGTCGCCTCTGCGTTAACAGAGTCGTACCTTCTTTTCAAAGTTTATAATGCTGTATTAATGCAGTAACGCAGGAGCAATTTGTTTCCATTACCAATAGTTTTCATTATTTTCACTTGTTTTTCTAATGAACAAGCAACATTTTTTACTTGAAAAAAAAAGGATGATTTCCTATAGTTCTCAATTTTGAATTAATTTAAATATTTGATTTCTAGGTTTTCACCTCTAGTTCCAGGATCAATGGATTAAATAAAGTGGATTCGATAACCCTTTGATGGAAGACTCTTTTGGACATATCCTTAAATGTTAATATTATTATTATTCTTTCAAATTTTCAACATATCATTTCGTTAATATAAATAGTTAATGAATTGCAAATGACCTTTTGGTTATTTCTTTATATAATGTTGGTAGATTCTGTATATTTGAATGGAAGAAATAAATGAAGAAACGTAATATAATTAACACATATTACATAGGTATGTAATTGATTTCACTTCATGTAATTTTGGTTTTCATGACTGAAAAAAAGTAACATTCCATTTGAAAACATAAAATGTAGTATGAAGTTAATTTCTATTACCTTCTCTTATACCTAGCTCTAGCAGTTAATTCAAATATTCCCGCCACAAACAAAATACTTTCAACTCTAGCTGTTAGGGTCGCTAGTGCGCTTTCCATCCAAAATTAGTTCTCCATGGGGTTGTTGGTGTCGCTAGTGAATGTCCATCTAAGATGGCCGCCACTTTGTTTCCACAGATTAGTAGGGAGTTTACACTTCTTATATATTTGTATTCTGTGGGATATTCGTAAATGTCGCCACGTTGATGTTCAGATGACAGAAGTCAGCGACACCCTACGCGGCAAACCGGACACCCGGCATACCGGGCCCTAGAGATTGGATAGTGTAATAGGCCTTTTAGCAAGTTTTGTGGCTTACGGTCGGACCTACAGAATTGAAATTAACGTCTAATTCTCCGTAAGAAATTCTGAGTTGACTTTCACGGTCCCAAATTCTCAAAATAGACGAATGTTAATATTTTGAAGGAGCACGCAGAAATAAATCTTGTATAAAGGACAACATGATCGAAATGTTGAGGCCGTGTTTTCGAAGATAAATCTTCTATGAACTTGAGTTTCAAAGTTTTCTATGATATAACCTACATGTAACATCTAGAAATGTAGGTTATATTTTGTACTAAGAAACTTGTTACCTTCATTTGACTTTAATAATTTTAAAAATACTTTATCGCCATGCCGAAGGTAAAATCAGAAAAGAAATCTAGAGTCCACGAAACTGTAGCCAAACAAGGTATGAATGAGAATTTATTATTTTATTTCCATATCAAATCAGTATATTGAATAAACGAGGATATTTTTCAGGTATACTTTTCAATAAGGATTTCGGTCAGCATATTCTGAAGAATCCTATGGTCGTCAAGTCAATGATACAAAAAGCAGCAATAAGGCCAACGGACACAGTTCTTGAAATTGGACCTGGTACAGGAAATATGACAGTAGCACTGCTGGAAAGTGCAAAAAAAGTTATAGCTTGTGAAATAGATACCAGGTTAGTTGCTGAGTTACAGAAGAGAGTGCAAGGTACTCACTTGAAACCAAAACTAGAAATTTTGGTGGGAGATGTTTTGAAAGCAGATTTGCCCTTCTTCAATTTATGTGTTGCCAACATTCCCTATCAGATATCATCCCCGCTAGTTTTCAAATTATTGTTGCACAGACCATTCTATCGATGTGCTATACTTATGTTCCAAAAGGAATTTGCTCAACGAGTAGTAGCACAAAAGAATGATAAATTGTATTGTAGGTTATCAGTCAATACACAGTTACTGGCTAGAGTGGATATTATATTGAATGTAAGTATGTAATATTGGATTTAAGATTTCAAAGTTTTTCTAGGATACATTGTTATATTTCGTATATGACTATTATAAGTAGTAAGAAAATTATAAAATATATTAAATAAAGAGCCAGTATATCAAATTCAGAATTTATGGGTGCTTCAAGCTGAATCTGTTTTCACTTCAATGTTGTATGGATAAATTGAGTAGTTCACATGCTAAAAGAGATAAATCCACTTCTTGTCATTTTCGAGTAATACATGAAATCTGGTTATTTTGTACCTGTTCTATCGAATGACGCACTCAAAACTGAACAAATCCCATTAAATTCATACCAAAATCATGTCTAAAGTAGGCCCTTCCAAGCAAAGACCAATAAATCCAAAATCCAAGCAAACCGCTTAGAAAGCATCCCTAATAATTGACTTCTACTGATCAATATGAAACTATTCATGAGAAGTGAGTGCTCTTTTAAATGGAGAAGCGTTTCAACAAAATAATGAGGAGTAAACTATGAGAGATGCTCTCGAGGAGGAGCAGTCCATTTTCATGTAGTTTAAAAAACTTGCTCAGTATAAATCCCTGCCTTTCTGTTTTTTCATTCAATGTAATTATTTTTGAGTAATATTCATCTACTTAGTATATTCTTTCACTAATTAATATTTCAATGATGAAAAATACTGTTTTTTTTTGTTGAAAGAAGCAGACAATTTTCAGGCAAAATCGATAAGTCCTAATGTTTCTCTTTAGAAAAACAGTGATTTTTGAATATACTTTACACTTAACGTTCTCAACTTCAAGCTAATACCCAAATGACGCCAATTTGAACACTTTAAAGTTGGAATTTGAAAATCGAGTGAAACAGTTTGGCTGTTACTAGAAGGCTATTTTTTATGTTGTTTACTGCTCAATCTTCATAGGTACAATGAAAATGAATATTTTGTTATTGTTGTAAATATTTCCAGTTGTGGGATTCTTATTGAATGAAGACTATGATTTAATTCAAATATATCTTTTGTTGGGGCTAAATGTGAGTAGCCTGTCATTTAATCTTACATAATCTTTTCCAGGTAGGCAGAAATAACTTTAGACCTCCCCCAAAAGTCGATTCAGCAGTAGTTCGTTTAGAACCAAGAAATCCTCCTCCACCAATATCATATGTTGAATGGGATGGTTTGACAAGAATAGCTTTCATAAGAAAGAATAAAACTTTGGGAAGTGCATTTCGACAGACATCTGTTTTAACTACTATAGAAAAAAATTATAGAATACATTGCAGTTTGCATAATAAGGTATGTTAAATCATATATGATATTTTCAGTATTTTGAGCTTCTTCGGTGTAGATGTTTCAGTTGATTAGATAATCAGCTTTTATCAAGGTGGATTATTTGTTGATTAATCGACAGATATTCGTCCTTGTGGTTATTTTCTCATTATTCTTGAGTATCTAACAGTTCTGAATCTCCAGGTAACAATTTATATTTTATTAAGAATTGAAATAAAGGATTGTTGCTTATGAAGTGTTTGAAAAATTTCCAAGCACTTTCCAGTGTTGTAATCATGGAGGTAAAAGAAGGGGAGGAGCATATACTATATTTTCCTTGTACCAAAAGTGTCACACTCTGTTGGGAAGATTCTGTGGATTTTTCCCATACCAATATGGCCGACTTCGAACTATTGTGAATAATAAAATATTCAACTTTTAAATCGTTTGAAGTCGGTCTTATTGGTATGGGAAAAATCCACAGAACTCTCTCAAAAGTGTGTGACACTTTTCAAACGTTATGCCCCCTCCACTCTTTTCCTACCTCCATGGTTGTATGCAATCCTTAATACCTAATTTTTTATACAGCTAAAATATTTTCAATAATGCACCATTGCCCTTTCTTTGAAAATAATTGAAATCTTCACATTGAGCTCATTGATAATGCTGAATTGTAGTTTAGAATTAGTTACTTTCCTTTCCTTCAGCTGGACCAAGAGGATCTGATTTCAAAATGAAAACTAAGTGTTTAGCTTAGTGTCATTTCAATTGAAATATTTCATTTATTTTTAAGGTTTTTATTCCCGATATCTGAAAAGAACTGTTAATAATTTTCATTTAATTTTTAATAGTTCTTTTCAGATATTGGGAGTGAAAACTTACAAATTAAACTAAAAAATAATGCAAAATATCCTCAAATTGATATTGGAAAGAATTTATTGGTTTATCATATTAATACTCAACAGATGAAATTGAGCCCATTAGATTGGGATTAAGAGCTGTTTCATTGTCAATGAAATATTAATATTTTTCTCATTAGTACCATCGAATATGATGCAACAAAATTATTTAACAAAGTCACCTAAGATAATTGTGCATGGAGAATGAAACTACAGATTTTGGCTATCTGCTTCGAATACCTGTTTTTTCAAGAAATGTTTGAATTGTTTGTATGGTATGAACTAGGTAGTTGTTTTTATGATGAGTGCACGGAAACCTTTCAGTGAATTTTGGTAATTGCCATATTATATCGCTGTTGTCAACAGGAAAAGTTTAGAAAACAAAAGTATTGAAAATTATTTAAAAATTATTATTTATAGAAAACATTTCCCATAAATAATATTTTTAGAGAGAACCCAAAAAATAAAGATCTACCATAAACTTCCTTTGATTTCATCCCAATTTTTTACTCCTCATTGATGCCATCTAATTGAAATGCAGAAATGCTTGCTTATCTTTTGAGAATATTGCATTGAGGTATATCGGATCAATGATCCACAAGTTAAAACGCAAATTGAAGTTTTTTTTAATGTCATGAACAGGGGACGGCATACTATAGTTTTGCGCGAATGCCAATAATTTTATAACTTTTCCCCGAAAATAGTCTTAAATGACTAGGTTGTACTTACTGATATAGGAATCAGATGTTAGAATAGAATCTGTCCCGCCGGCTGCCGTTGCCAAATTAACTTGGGAACGGAAAAAGTTGGCGACTTGAAACTTTCAGGGTAGACTGTGTATCAAAATTATAAGCTTAAGTCTGTTGATGGGCTAACTCCGCCAAACGGTTTCAGAGTTAAAAATTTTCAAACAAAAATTTTTAAAATTTTTGTTGAAAACAATTTTTAACATACGAAATCAATATTTCACAACAGTATAATTATATTTGAATTATTCAAGATATCAGGAAAAAACTATGTCAAACTTTTCCTCCGTATCGTTATTTTCGGAATAATTCAAAAAGTGCTGATACAATCATGATTAAACTTGGTAACTAGTTGACAAATGCTAATGCAGTAGTATGTGCCAAATTTGATCATCACGACAATCAAAAAAATATTCTTTTTTTTTTCGCCAGATAATTTGTACATGCGTGAAAAAGCTACTGACTGTACGACAGTGCTTTTCCAGAATTTTTTCCATGAGTTTCTGTATGGTGAACAAAAAAACCCAGAAAAGCACTGGAGTCAGCGGCTTGTGCGCGCCTGTTCAGGTGATATCCTTTGAACATGCACGCAAAAGCTGCTGACTTCAAGTCACTGCTTTTCTAGGTTTTTTTCGATAAAGTACTGGATTTCAATTCGATCTAATCTGTATTTTTGGAAATATTGGGAAAATAAAATTTCGGATGAGTACATCTACGGAATCATTGGGCGGATTATACCTATTCACGAATTCGTCTTTCTTAATCAAGCCCAAAACCTACTCTACAAATATCGAGTTTCTAAGTCGTTCCTTCCGGAAGTTATTGTGTTTAACTAACGGCTGACTGTAAATTTAAGTTCCAAGGTTCATATGGAACAACAACAAAATTTTGAGAGTCGTTATGCTCCAACTAACTGCCAAGTTTCAATCCAATCGCTGCATTAGCTCCTGAAATATCAGGACATAACGTCAAAATTTCGAATGGCCTTAAATCTGAAACCATTTGAGAAAATACTGAAGAAAAGATTATGTGATTTTGTAAATAAATATCAACTACTCTCGAAGAACCAATTTGGATTCCAAAGGCGGAGATTGGCTCAAGATGCTATAGCTAAGTTGGTTTCTAAAATTACTGAGGCAATTGATAGAAATGTTCCTGTATTGTGTATTTTTGTAGATATAAAAAAAGCCTTCGACACAGTTGATCACCGACTGCTATTGCAAAAATTGGAAGATGTGGGATGCAGAGGAGTGGCTGGCAATTTGCTAAGGAGTTATCTTTCAGATAGAAAACAAGTAGTCATGCTAGATGGTGTAGTAAGTGAAGAAAGAATAGTAAGATGTGGGGTGCCCCAGGGTACAGTGCTGGGTCCCATTTTGTTTCTTATATACATAAATGGTTTATTTGATGTGCAAATAGAGGGTGAGATTATAGGATTTGCTGATGACACGGTCATTCTGTTTGAAGCACAGGTAAACCCGCAAATTTCCCCGTCGCGAAGATATCAATAAGATTCTTACATCACTGTATGCAGTTCGTTTTCCTGAACAAAAAATCTGAAGCCGAACATAGGCGGTCTCTCTTAGTTTGGAAGATATGGGCCCCCAAAGTTCCAAATTTGCACATTTTCAGCTTTCTTTTTCCACCATAAGAACAATCACTCACTTCTTCAATATAGTTCACATATCATCTTTGAACCTTCAACTAACGATTAGCGACACTTTCTCTCAAAATCAATCAATATTTCATGGAAAAAAATACAAATTATTGGACAACCACTTAACCTCTATTTCTACTGACTTCCACTCAATCGAAAAGTGAAGTTTGGCATTGCCGCCAATTTCATCGTTTGGAATCGTGCTCTCGTGCGAATTCGTCGATGACAGATGATTGTTTGCCGGCGCGAAATTCGAAATATGTTCTTTAATGCGATTCTCTAAATCAGCTGATAGTAAACATGGGACTTCGATTTTATTGAAATCTACAAGTATGAAACAGACGCATAGTAGACTCTTATTAAGTTGAATACTTCGTGCCACTTCATTATTTTTATTTAAATATTCGATGAAAAATTTGGTATAACCCCTTCTATCTCAACTGACGATCAGATGATCAGAATCAGATCAGGGATGAAATTAGGTAGGGGGGGGTCGAGTAAATCCCACTCCAATTTCCCCCCGCATAATTCCGTTTGACATTAAATTTGTAGAGCTCACGAAAACACCCTTTACCTATATAGGTAGATCTAAATAATTATATACTCACATCATATATTCACATCTAACTACTATGCGTCTGTTTCATACTTGTAGATTTCAATAAAATCGAAGTCCCATGTTTACTATCAGCTGATTTAGAGAATCGCATTAAAGAACATATTTCGAATTTCGCGCCGGCAAACAATCATCTGTCATCGACGAATTCGCACGATTCCAAACGATGAAATTGGCGGCAATGCCAAACTTCACTTTTCGATTGAGTGGAAGTCAGTAGAAATAGAGGTTAAGTGGTTGTCCAATAATTTGTATTTTTTTCCATGAAATATTGATTAATTTTGAGAGAAAGTGTCGCTAATCGTTAGTTGAAGGTTCAAAGATGATATGTGAACTATATTGAAGAAGTGAGTGATGGTTCTTATGGTGGAAAAAGAAAGCTGAAAATGTGCAAATTTGGAACTTTGGGGGCCCATATCTTCCAAACTAAGAGAGACCGCCTATGTTCGGCTTCAGATTTTTTGTTCAGGAAAACGAACTGCATATAGTGATTTAAGAATCTTATTGGTATCTTCGCGACGGGGAAATTTGCGGGTTTACCGAAGCACAAACTTGGGAAGCATTGAAGGCCAAGTCGCATAGAAATATTGCGATTGTTTTTGACTATTTCACATTGAATAAACTAACCTTAAATTATGACAAAACCAAGTATATGCTATTCACAAGTAAAAAAAAGAACTTTTCGAACTTTGACAGTCTGACTGTGGGCAATGCTGAAATATTCAAAACAGATAGCATTAAATACTTGGGGGTTCACATTGATAGTCACTTAAGATGGGACATACAATCGGATAACACCGTAAAAAAATTGAGATATTTGCTACCTAAGTTCCGAATGTTAAGAGACATATGTGACATCAGAGAGCTCAAACGAGTTTATTGTGCACTGGCAGAACCACATCTCAATTATGACATATTGAGTTGGGGTGGCTTGGCCGACTTCTACTGCAGGTCCCTGGAAATTACCCAGAAATGGATTTTGAAAACAATATTTAAGAAAGATATTTCATACCCTACAGTTGATTTGTACATGGAGTCGGAGGTTTTCGGCATCCGGCAATTATATGGAAAATCGCTTCTGTTGTATCAGTATGAACAACCACAGATTGTACCTGAGTATGCACGTTATGAGATGAAAAGAAACCCAGTTCGGAGACCACAAGTTAAGAAAATGTTGGGATTGCGTACCTTTACTTACCTGGCACCAGTATTATATGGCATCATGCCTTCTGAATTAAGGGCTGAAAGTTCCAGAACACTTTTCTCCAGAAAAACTAAGAAATGGATCAAGTCGAGGGATTTGAATTTTTGGAGTGGAATATTTAGTAGAGTCAATTTTGTTTGAACTGCGAGAAATATTTTGATGTAAATAATTATATTCATTTTCTGAGAATATTGCCCGTTGTTATGGATGCTGAAATTATCTGTTTTGTTCCCCCACGAACAATTTTTATACTTTTGTGGGTTTAAAATTTGTTTATTGGAGTGTGTATATGATTGTTATTTAGAAAGTGTTTTTATTTTGCTTCAATAAACATTATTATTATTTGGCCGATTTTACCATTTAACGAAAATTCAACATACCCTGAAAGTTTCATGCCAGTACACTTGTAATCGTGTTGAGTGGTTTGAGACCATTTTCGGCTTAAAATTCGAAAATTCCAGACATTTCGACAAAACGATAGCACGGTGTTCCCCTAAAACATGCGCGCAAAAAGGGTGAATATCCATAGCTATTCTATTTATTCTAGCTAACATAATATAAGGGAGACTGGAAAGTAATGTAGTTTCTTGGGCGGAAAGGGAAAGAACATCTGTGTCAGATAATCGTGAAATTCTCAAACAGTCCTAACCAACCTTGGTCGACCATCTTAGAACATTTGAAGCAGATTGAGAAAATATTCAGAGCAGGTTTTTGGGTCTCGCATAATCTGGTTGAAGAGAACAAGGATAGCCGATCAATCGCATGCAACTTATTGTTTCAACGACACAACCTAAAAGCAGTTTTTGATGGCTTGACCATAGCATATAAAAAAGGGTGCCCCAAACACGAGGGCGGTGGTTTCCTCCTAGTAAAATCCCCGGAATACTACCACAGATCAACCAGATAAACCACTCGCGTCATTTACTTAGGAAATCTATGTCAACGCAGATATGACCCTGAATCGAGCTAATCAGAATTTTAGCAGGCGTTTGGGGTGCTTTGGGGTGCCAATCAGATTGCAGGAATAGGATTACGTCACTCTCGCCGCTTTCGGACTCGCTTGAAGAGGTTATAAACATGTAAACAAACTGAAATGAATTTTTCATCCCATTTATTGATGAATAATTTCGTATCTGTTCCATTTCAGAATATAATCCAAACAGTTTTTTACAACCAAATCAATTGTTTAGTCATCTTTGAGGTTCTATTTTATGATGACAGTCCTCATTATATGTTTTAATTATACGACAAGAATTGGAATCGAACTTAGGTGGACTCATTCATAATGTTCATTTTATATAATATAAAGGAATCGCAACTGAAGTAAAAGCATTACAACCTCCATTTTTCAATTAAAACTATGGGATGTCTAATAAAATTGTATATGATTGAACAAACACTAGGATTGGAATCGAACAAAGTTGGTCTATTCGTAGTTTGATTTTATATTGAAATGAATCTCATTTGATGTGGAACTACAAAGATTCTCTGATTAAGGTAAACGGGTTTTCCATAACATTTTTCCAAAATTTTCATTTACTCCAACTGAGTTCTTCTATAGGAGTGGAGATGAGAGAAAACACTCGCTTTGGTATTGGAAATTTGCTTTTCAAATGGTTTCATCGAAAAATCTTAGTCTGATTTTGATTTTGTGGTTCCTGAATCCCTACAAATCCGTTTTTACATTTCGATTTCAGATATTCCAAAATCAAGTATTCTATTTGACAGCTGTTTCGAGGAAGAAGAAAGTGTGGTTATGTCTGTTATATTTCTCAAGGTCGGAGAGACGCGATTCCCGCAAACGATGAAGTGATTTGTCTTGTTGGTCTGTGATACTACTGAGCCAGGCTCACACCCCAAAAAAAAGGTGGAATATTCCGTGCATTATTCATTTTGAATTGCTAACCTCTACAGTGAGTCAATTAATCTTTAATTGAAAAGTGACCAGTGATTGTCAACCGAAAAGGCATGACAATGCAAGACCTCACTGCGCAAAGCAAACCCTAGAAAAAAATTAATGAATTGTGGTGGGAGGTGCTGCCTTATGTACAATATTCGCCCAATGTTGCACCATGGGATTTACAATCATTCCGAGCTTTGCAACACTTTTTGAGCAACAAAAAATTCGCTTATTTAGATGATATCCAAAATGCCAATTCTAGATATTTTGCTGAAAAACCAAATGATTTTAATCGATCAGGGATTGAAAATTTACTCACTAGATGGCAAAAAATTATTGACACTGATAGGGAATACATCATTGATAAAAAAAGACTCATTTAAAACGTATGTGTTTGCATGTAGAGTAATAAAACGACATTTCTTTCCAGTCCCCCTAATAAGATGTTCTGCTTACTCATAATTTTATATGCTTGATGATCTAAATTATAATCGACCTTAAATAAATCAGGAAATATATTTGCAGGAAATTCCAGATAATTTTAGTATTAAGGAAAAAGTTGAGGAAATATTATTGAGGGTGAATGCTGATCAGCTAAGAGCCCGCTCGATGGATGTTGATGATTTCATGTCGTAAGTATATCTGGAAAGATAATTTGGAAGGAACTCATTATTATATTTTTCAGGTTGTTATTGGCGTTCAATAAAGAGAATATATATTTTGCATGATTGAAATTTTATGAAATGTAAATACCACAAAATTAATAAACTATTGTAACAACTCAAAAAATTCAATTGTTAAAGAGATCTCCGATATCATAACTCGCAAAAGCTTCTGAAGGGTTTCCTTAAAGCTTAGGATAATCTGAAAATACAAAATATGCATTCTTGTCATATTATGCCCGCATAAGATATATTTTTGAAGAGCTCTGCAAATTTTCTATTCTGTTAACATCATCAGAAAAATTATAAACAGGCATTTTTTCCATCAGAAGGCAGTTAGTACCAATAAATCATTTCACAGAAAACGCCCAAGTTTCCATTGATTCGTAATATAACATTTGAATAATTTCCACTGCTTCCTTGAGAAAAATTAAACATGACAATTCAAATTTGGGCTTCACAACATTCTGATAAACATGGCCTGGGTGAGACGCAACATTAATTTATCTTATAAACCTCCTTCAATGAATAACCATTTAAGAAAAAATAGATTAATCATTGGTCAAGTTCAACCCATGGAATGAGTTTGTCATTTGAAATTTCTAGGGTGAGTTGCTATCTGAATGTGCTGGTCAGGTTCGTTAATATGCTCAACAGGCCAAACGGATTCTATGTTAGACCCGTCTGAAATTTTGTTTTTCTCAATTGAAAATACTCATCTGATCAGACTTCCAAGTGGTAGTATGTTGTAAAATGTCAACACCCAAAATTATACATAACTCTTGGGGTTTGCATTTTGTTGATTATCCTAGGTTTCTAGGAAACCCCTCAAAAGCTTGAACCGTGTGCGAATTAAGATAATTGGTGTATTTGAAACGAATTAAAGAATTATTCTCAACAGTTTTATATTTCAGAAATCATCATAAATAAGACGAGAGATGTAAATATGAGATTTTGTTGCTTGGTTAATTCCATTTGTATCAATTTTGAATGAAGTGTCATGAGCAAAATTGCCGAGAAATATAGCTGCTCGAGTTTTTCTTGATTGGTATTTGACATGACTATTTCACGATAAAATTAGACGGAAAGGAAAATGGTTGACTATTTGATAAATACTTATTTAACATTAAAACAAATAAAACGCTTGACTACGTTCAGAATTTTTAATTTAAAATATCTTGTTGACATGCATGTTTCGGGTTTTACCCCATTATCAAAACTGAAACGAAAATACATAGGACTACACAAATATACATCACATTACAGATGTTAACACCAGAGATAAGCGGAACTCCAATTGATCTTTAACAATTGGTACTTTTTGTTTATGTGCCGATGATTTTTCCAAAATTTCTAGAAGATCTAGTCTTTTTCCTTTCTCTCCTTCATGCAATATTGTTGTTTTATTAAAATTTATAAAATGGTTGCAAGTAATGCAGTGTGTGGAGAAGCCAGTTGTGGATTTGTTTTGAAGAATTGACTTCTTATGTTCTTCCACTCTGACTTTGAGAGAATGACCGGTCTGACCAATATAAAATGCAGGGCAATCGTCACAGAAAAGTTTATATACACCACTTTTTTTGGAATGATTCAGTCGATCCTTACCACTAAAAAAACATTGATCTTTAGTTCTTCTTATTTGTACATACAGAGTGTAACAGCCAAATGGAATAAATTCGATAACGAATAAATGAGGGGGTGTTAGGAAAAACGCTCGGACACGTCGATTTGTAATTTTAAATGCGCATAGTTTTCAAGAAAATAAAATTATATAGGGTGTTCCATGCGACCGTGGCCAATACCAACTTTCTTATTTTAAATGTAACCCCCTGTATATTATTTATTTTTTGGATTCTTTAGAAAATTCTAGGCATAATTCATGTACAATGTCCTATACCTATCTTCAACTTTTTCGGAAATATTAAGTGTTTTCAGAAATGTTGAGTAACGTTAGAAGACAATTCTACACCAGATTAGCATGTTGCCAAGACGTGCGCGGCGAGCATTTTGAACATTTCCTACATTGACATTAATGTTTTTTTTTGTTTTTTTTTTAATTATTAAGAAATAATCAGTATTACCTATTAGGTTTCAACTGTAATGTACCGAATTTGTGAAATAAAATAATTTTTATTCAAAACGTTGATTTTTGCACTAAATCTGAAAACACTTAATATTTCCGAAATAGTTAAAGATAAGTATAGGACATTGTGCATGAATTGTGTCTAGAATTCTCTGAAGAATCCAAAAAATAAATAATATACAGGGGGTTGCATTTGAAATAAGAAATTTGGTATTGGCCACAGTCACATGGAACACCCTATATAATATTATTTCCTTGAAAAATATGCGCATTTAAAATTACAAATCGACGTGTCCGAGCGTTTTTCCCAACACGCCCTCATTTATTAGGTATCGAATTTATTCCATTTGGCTGTTACACTCTGTATAATATCAATACTATTTCGTCTTAACTTATTACAAATTTTGTCACTTACTTGCACTTATTTACAAGGTAATGAAACGCTGACATTTATTTGATTTGGATGTGAACTACTGTTATGAATGAGAGTGTCAGAAAAAGTGTGTTTTCTGTATATATCAAATTCAAGATGGTCATCTACCCTTTTGATTTGAATATCTGAAAAATTGAGTGATTTATTGTCATTCTCTATTTCCAAAGTGAATTGAACAGAACTATAAAATGAATTGATCAATCATAGGAAAGATTTTAGTTCAGAAGCTGAACCAGTCCAAATATAAAAAACGTCATCTACGTATCGCTTCCAGTACAGTACAAAAACAGTCAGATCAATATATTCTGAGGAAAATTTTTTTTTTTCCATTCGATGTAGTGAATTTATTTCCATCAATACCAACTGCAGAAATTAAAAATTTAGTCAGCAAACAGCTTCACGATAACCTTTCACTCACTACAGAAATAAAAGAAGAGAATGGTCCACCAATGGGTTCTCCTTCATCACAATTACTCAGTGAAGTTAGTATTCATGACAACTTTGGAAAAGAAAATATTTTCCTCAGAATAAATTGATCTGAATGTTTTTGTACTGTATTGGAAGCGATACATAGATGACGTTTTTTGTATTTGGACTGGCTCAGCTTCTGAACTAAAATCTTTCCTACGATTGATCAATAGGTCTCTTGCATGTAACACGAATTATCATATTTGCATGTTTTTCTCATTCTATATCGATACAAAATCATAATGTATGATATCTCACACTCCAACAATTCGCGAATTTCGAATAATTCGGTATTAAAAATCGTCAAATCGGGACGCAAAACCAAAGTGGGTGAAACGCGGTAGTTCGCCTCCTACGTCACTCGTTATTTCACGATGCCCCGATCGATACAACTCGACGCTGTCTATTGGCTTGCTAGACAGAAAAGTGTACGAGAAAAGGGAGAGAGTCGATATATCCCCATACGTCACGGAAACCGCGAAGCTTTGTCCGTTTAAACAACCGATATGCGGAGCCAAATTTAAAAGGGCATTTTCTCGTTAACCATTTAAATTTTTGATGCCGGATAAAGTTTTTCAGTGTTCTTATGGATAGAATATTTGATTCCAATGATAAAAAAAATTCATGCAAGAGACCTATTCATTTTATAGTTCTGTTCAATTCACTTTGGAAATAGAGAATGGCAATCAATCACTCAATTTATTAGATATTCAAATCAAAAGGGTTTACCCAGGTCCTTTCAAAAACCATATAAAGAAACTTGTATATGTCAACTATATTCCGCAAGTAAGCGACAAAATTTGTAATAGGTAAAGACGAAATAGTATTGTTATTATATGTACAAATAAGAACTTAAAATCAATGTTTTCTAGTGGTGAAGATCGACTGAATTATTCAGAAAAAATGATGTTTATAAACTTTTCTGTGACGATTGCCCTGCATTTTATATTGGTCAGACCGGTCGATCTCTCAAAGACAGAGTGGAAGAACATAAGAAGTCAATTCTTCAAAACAAATCCACAACTGGCTTCTCCACACATTGTATAACTTGCAACCATTTTATAGATTTCAATAAAACAACAATCTTGCATGAAGGAGAGAAAGGAAAAAGACTAGATCTTTGATAATGGGGTAAAACCCGAAACATGCATGTCAACAAGATATTTTAAATTAAAAATTGTGAACGTAGTCAAGTGTTTTAGGGCCATATTTATAGTTGTTCCTTGAGGCTTCCTTACTGAAGGCCGCCTTGAATTTGCTTTTCTATGTTTCTATGCAAACAAACTTGTATTTGTTTGCATAGAAAAGCAAATTCAAGGCGGCCTTCAGTAAGGAAGCCTCAAGGAACAACTATAAATACGGCCCTTATTTGTTTTAATGTTAAATACGATGTTTCAAGTGTTGAGCGAGCAATCAATTTCAATAAATACTTATATCTTAAGCTATCAGGAAATTGAGAAATGTGAAAATTTTACTCTCGAGTACCTACTGTACTGTATCAATAGTCTCCTGCATCTAACACGAATTATTTTACTTTGATGTTTTTTTCATTCTATTTCGATGTAAAACCATAGTTCTGCTATCACACACTTTAACAATTCATGAGTTTTGAATAATTCGATATTAAAAAAGATCAAATCGGAACGCAAGTTCAAATTGGGTGAAACGCGGTAGATCGCCTGTTGCGATCAGGGGAAGAGAGAGAGTGAATGTAACCCTATACATCACGGAACGTGCGAAGTTTCGACCGTTTAAACATTGGAGGTAAAAGAAGCCAATTGTGGAGTCAAATTTAATAAATCGGTTTCTGGTTGAAAATTGTTATGGTGATTGAATTTTTTCAGTATTCCTATGAATATAATATTTGAATCCAATGATGAAAAATACATGCAAGAGACCTATTGCTTAAAGAGAGAAGACCCGCTCTGCTCCTATAAAGAGTGGGTCAATTAAGTTTATTTCCCCCTCCCTCAAAGTCCAAAGATGCATTACAGCTTGAAAATTTATTTAGTGTAGGTACTCGTAACGATAATATGTGTTACGTCCATTATTATCATGCATAATTAAAATTTAGTTGAAAAGAACGTATTTTCCTGCAAAACTATTCTTTAACGACATTTGATTATCATTATATTTCAGTGAAACATGGGATCGCTTTCCGCTTCGACGGACCGCTTTCTGTCTGGAGATTGCTTTTAATGGTTTTCGAGTTAATCAACTTTCAAGATACATTGTACACACATCATAGGACGAATGACAATAGAGAACAACTGTAAACCATCTCCAGACAAAAAGTATAATGCAAGATTGTGCCATACAATCACATTGCCTGATCACCTCAGTGGTATAACGCTTTCTGCCTGGAGTTGTTTCAACTGTAAGCAACTGTCCAACTACCAAAACCCTCAGCTTGTAGTCGATGTCAAAAATTTTGGAAATGTACTATCAATTTGCAATCGTCAATTCTGAATGCTTTGAAGTAATGGAAGGGGAGATAGAGCCTTGGAATGAGTATGCAACAGTATTCAAGTTGCATCAATTTATATTTATACTCATTGCAAAGATATAAACTTTTAAAAATATATTTGAAATAAATATAACAAAGTGATAGTTTACAGTATTATAAATTAAATCATCAACTGGTTGATATTTTTAATATGTTGTCAACAATGGATGAAAATGCTTTTGATGAAGAAGACTCTGGCAATTCAGTCACACATGGCTTCCCTTGTAATTTACCCACCTTAGGATCAATGGGTAAGGTGCCCAAAAGAGGAACATTAACAAGTTCTGAAAGTGACTTTCCTCCACCTGTACTGAATATGTTGGTGCATTCAGTGCATGTTGGACAGACAAATCTGGAAAGAAAATGTTCATTATAGTGCTTAACTCAAAACAATGAACTCTTCTTGAAGTTCAAAAAGATTTCAGTTGCCAGCAATC
Organism: Myrrha octodecimguttata; assembly: GCA_958510865.1. Taxonomy (NCBI): domain Eukaryota; kingdom Metazoa; phylum Arthropoda; class Insecta; order Coleoptera; family Coccinellidae; genus Myrrha; species Myrrha octodecimguttata. The sequence goes on from OY294062.1 coordinate 13,992,633, forward strand.
AGAATATAATTGTTTCATTTGGTTTACTTGGTGGAAATCCATTTCAAATAAAATCAATGAACAATTTTCACAAGAGTTTGATGTAGGGAGACAACAATGGTTTCGTAACACTGGCTTTATCAATTTAAGAATTTTAAACTGGTTCTAAATAGTGATATTTTTTTGCAACTCAAACTAAGATTACCTAAGATTCTCAGCAAAACTCAATATGAGTTCGATGTATATCTATTTTTTACAATCTACTTCACAAAGAGTATTAAGTTAATCAGATCACTTAAAGTGATATGCCCATTGACATTACACATAATGGGTAACATTTTGTGCTGGTGCTGCAGAAGGTCTTCGTTACAGGATTTTTTCTATTTTCGGTTGGATGGTCCTTCTTGTTATAAGTTTTCAATCTGGTCATTTGCATGACCTATTAGTCGGTTTTTGTAATTAGTGCTAGTTCTTGTAATTTCTTCACTGATATACAGTATCTGGAGGTTTTCATGTAAGGTATTGTTGGTAACATACCATGGAGCATTTACTATCACTTTGGACTGGAATCTCGAAATGATGTTTATTCTTGATGGATTTGGCACAGCCCCAAAGTTGTAAACCATATGTCCAGATAGGTTTCAACATGATTTTGTATATTAATTAATTTATTATTTTGTATAGTGTAACGAAGTGATTTTCGTTACTAAGAAATCAATCATTTTGTTTCATTTATTTCGAGAGATTTCCTAACAGGAATGAAGGAATTATTACATCAAATCTATTCCGATGCATTTCAATCTCCGACCTATTTCAACTAAGTGATTTTCATCATTTAAGAATTGTCGAATTAATTATATTTCGTTTTGAGAAATTTCCTATCAAAAGGAATTATTCTATCATATTTATTTCGATGCATTTTCAGTTTCCGTCCCATGTATAAAAACCATACTGTACTCGGCGATTTATCGCTTATCGCAGTTTTTCACATGTTTACGGCGGTCTCGGAGATTGAATTGTATGAAAAACGGGTAAATGCGTGTTTACGTGACCCGCTGTATAATTCTTTCAGAGAACAAAGGAATTTGAATGAACCAATCAGGGAACCGTAAAACATCCTACTCTAGGAAATTTCTCGAAATTTTGGACATGTGACATCCCCACTTTTCCGAAGTTATAAAAGGACTTGTCCAGACGGAATGGGCAACCTTTTGAGAGTATTTCGAGCTGTACAGTCGCCTTCTTCCGAGTATTTTTCGAATAAACCAAAATTTTTACATTCTTTCTTCAAAATTCAATCTAGTCGAACAATTTCTTTTTTGAGTTTAAGTAGGACTCGAGTTATTTTTCTTACCGTAAAGGCAGTGAGTGAAAGTGGTGTTTTACCTGGTAAGAACCTTTTGGGCTTTATTCGGCTTTCCGTTTGATTTCTGCATATTTTCCTGTGTTCCATTTCTATTTTCCGTTCAATACAAATCGGGAAATAATTTAGCTATATTATTTAGTGTTCCGGTGAATAATTTTTGTAGTGTTTTCGGGAACGTTGTGGGGGACATTACCTGCAACCTTAGTTCAATTGCCCTCTCATAGGGGTTGAATTGAGGTGGTACTGTACCCAAGTTATCCTCGAATTATCTGGTTGTATCCGACGCTCTGGGCTAAGCACGGGTGAAAGATACAGGCTGTTATTCGAGTTTGAATTGGCGAGACGTTTCTGAAATATCCGATTTGTTCGTTTCGTGTGTCGGAATACTGCCGTTGTATTTTAGCCGATAATTTTTGTGGTGTTTTCGGGAACGTTGTGGGGGACATTACCTGCAACCTTAGTTCAATTACCCTCCCATAGGGATTGAATTGAGGTGGTACTGGACCCAAGTTATTCCTCGAATTTTCTGGTTGTATCCGACGCTCTGAGCTAAGCACGGGTGAAACATACAGGCTGTTATTCGAGTTTGAATTGGCGAGACGTTTCTGAAATATCCGATTTGTTCGTTTCGTGTGTCGGAATACTGCCGTTATATTTTAGCCGATAATTTTTGTGGTGTTTTCGGGAACGTTGTGGGGGACATTACCTGCAACCTTAGTTCGATTGCCCTCCCAGGGGTTGAATTGAGGTGGTGCTGGACCCAAGTTATTCCTCGAATTTTCTGGTTGTATCCGACGCTCTGGGCTAAGCACGGGTGAAGGATACAGGCTGTTATTCGAGTTTGAATTAGCGAGACGTTTCTGAAATATCCGATTTGTTCATTCTGTAATTCGGAGCACTAGCGTAATATTTTGGCAGGTCATTTGTGGATTGCTTTCGGGAACGTTGTAAGGGACATTGCCTACAACCTTGGTTCGATTGCCCTCCCATAGGGGTTGAATCAAGGTGGTACTGTACCTGAGTTATCCTCGAATTATCTGGTTGTATCCGACGCTCTGGGCTAAGCACGGGCGAAAGATACAGACGGTGATTCGGGTTTGAATTAGCGGAACGTTCCCGATAGTTCCTTTTAGTTTTTCGGAGTGCTCTGTCGTCACGGCCTTGTATTTTGGTTAGTCATACTCGACAGTATTTTGGAGTAGATCGACATTATTTCCGGATTTTCCTCTTTTATTGGGTTGCGTCGAACGCCCTGGGCTAAGCTCGGGCGAACCATTCAACCTAGTATTAAGGGTTTGAACCGGTAATACGGACACGGAGGTACTGTCGATCTAGTTGGCCGTGACGTTTGTAAATTGAAGTGGGTGCGCCCTTCAGGCCGCACACTCATCTTTGTTTGAGACATTTTGAACGACTTGTTTTCTTGGAACACAGGTCAATACCGTAGTCAAAGCCGGCCCTGTCCGTTTACTGCTTTCTCACTTGTATTTGCTCATTATATGCTCTCATTGTCCGTCATTCACCATTTGTCGATACCGCCATTTTTCACCGCTTTTATCACCTGCTCTGCTCGCTCATCTCATTCCTCATTACCGTACACCGTTCTGCTTAGTTCAAGATTACATATTTCTGCTTTGTTAACATCTGACTGCACATTATTTCATTGCTTTGATCATTTCTTATATTGTGTAAATATTAATACTGTTCATATCATAATAAGTTGAGACACATTGACAATCAACATCAGACAGCTCTTTGTGTAAATATAATTGTGGTCAACAGTGTAAGTGACACCGTGAAAATTTGTAATATATCTGTACATACAGAGTGTGAGTTTCATTCCTGTGATATTGGTCTTCTCTACAAACAAAGAAATTACCACCAAGCAATCGCTAAGATCTTAGATTGCACCGAACCCTTCTCCAACTGTGTAAAGGCTACCTGGGAAGGACAGAGAAGTGTACGACAAGGAGTTGCAACCTTGGACCAAAATTTGCAACTGGCGCCCGAGAAAATAAATCAAAACCGTTTAGTCACACAAGCCCGAGAAAAGGTCGTCACAATAGTTAGTTTTTTTTGTAGATAGTTTTCATTATTTCTCCAGTATCCAATACATTTGTTTGGATTTGATATCCAATTGATTTCTCTTTGCTTGTGTTTGTCCCAGGATAAGCGACGGTCCAAATGCAAAAGTAGGTATTTTACGTCGTTTTTATTAGGTAGAGAGACACCACTGGGGGGCAGATGCTGCGGCAAGTAGTGAAAGTCACTTAGACTGATTGATTTGAATGGTTTATTTTCATTATCCATTCTTTTTTTTCTTTTTAGTTTGTTCAAATGGTTCTGCATATTAGTTGAGGAAGTGACTGGGATCTCGTCAACCGAGAGAATTGCCACGTCGTCTGCAAAAGCAGCTGTGGTTGTGGAATTACTTAGAGGCATATCACAGGTGTAGAGGTAGAGTAGAGGACCTAATACACTACCTTGTGGAACTCCAGATCTTATAGGGTAATGGTCTATTGTGGCATCACTTTGGACTGAGAAATATCTCTTGACTAGATAAGAGCTCATAAAGAGGAAATAGTTATGGTTTAATCTAGTTTTTATCTTGAGTTTCACACATGTGTGCCACACTCAATCAAAAATCTGTGATATATCAAGAGAAACTCTAGTGCAGTATTGTTTTCCTTCAATGGTTCTAGCAATGGTATCCTTTATTCTGTGGGCCTGATGAATTATCGACATGTTCTCCCTCAAGCCGAACTAGTAATTTGGTAAAATATTTGTTAGGTCATATTCTTCATGTATTTTTTAAGCGGTAGTTTTTCGATTATTTTGTCAATTATAGGTTATAAATTTATCGGTCTGTATGATGTTGCTTTTTCAGGGGGTTTGCCATCCTATGGATCATATAATGATGTGAGCATTTTTCCAAATTACAGGAAAATAGCAGATTTGTATTATGCGATTATAAATCGTCGTGGGGGAAGTTATTGCTCTTCTAGTCAGTTGATTGAGGCTCTTCGAAGTTATCAGGTCGTATCCAGGGGCTTTTCCATCTTTTAGTTTCTGAATTTCCATTTTCAGTTCTGTTGGCCTTATATGTCTAAATGGTAGTGACATTTGGCATGGTGCATCAAGCTATTCTTCAATGTTACATATAGAATCACGCGTTACTTCTGGCAGTTCTAATACTTTCTGAAGGTGCTCAGCAAGTAAGTTTGATTTTTCTTGATTTGTATGTGCCCATTGATGATTTTCCATATGTATTGTAGAGACCAATGAGGTATGTCTTTTGAATTTCTTTGTGGCTTTCCTTATTCTGTAATCATTAGGGGATAGGTTCTGCAGGTATCTATTGAACTTTGTGTTTTGTGCAACCTATAGTGTTCTGTATAGTTTTCGTGCTAAAGTTATGTGAATAATACTGAAATAACTATTTGAGTTGACTATGGATAGAATATTGATAACAAGACAGTGTGCAACTACTCTCAAATCCACCTACTCTTTCTGCGACGCAGGAATGAATAATACTGGTTCTTCTTTTCTTTTCGGAAAAAATGTAGTTGGAATTATATTTCTTCCATTTTATCCATTTTTCAGAACATTATGATCAGAACTAGTATGAACACTGAGATGATTAATTTCACTAGTTATATGTGGATATTTCTAGTGGATACAAAGCATCACTTCGGCCTCTGTAGTGCCGACTAGATTTCAAAATACTATTGTTGCCTTCTTAATGACATATGACACTCCCGTGTCCAACTTGAACACGTTTGCGTAATTGACCGATCAAGAAAAATAATGCTGTTGCGCGGCAATGCTTGCGACCGATTTTGTCGTTTGAAGACATTGCAATTAGGACATAGCGTAACTCTGCCCTCAGATAAAGTTTAGGAACGGAGCTCTGTATATATACGACATATTGGAATGAAATTTCAAGTGAGATGAATTTCGAAGGTGAATCAAAGAAGCATCGCAATACGAATATATGAAATTGGTGGTAATTTTCTGGAATCTGGACTCCCCTCCAAGAATCAAGGGATTTGAGGAATACAATAATCTAGTTTAAAAAGGGTCCCTTTATGACCCCATTAAAGACGCCTAAACTATAGTCAATGACAGTATACTTAATATAAACTAAAGGATGAACTAAATCAGCACGACTATGGATTCTGAAATATTTGAACTAACTAACGATATATTTTGCTTACCCACTCATATTTTCAATTAATCCAATGACAGGAATGCCAGTCTTCTTACAAAATGTTATTTCTTTTCTAACATCTTCAATAGCTACTTGTTGAGGAGTGGTGACAATAACTGCGCCATCGCATCTCGCCGTTTTCAAATTTTCCATTATTGTTATATGTTCATCCGATGTTCCTGGAAAAATATTCATTATTCTATAAATGTTCACAGTCAGTAGCCATTAAAACATTGGCTGCCACGGGCATTAATGATAATCAAGCAAAAGTTCTCCCTACCAACCACTTGTTATTAAGGTATTGGGCTTGGGGTGAGTGACACCTTGTTTCAAAAGTTATTTGATTTCCTTTTTCAAAAATTGGCTAATATCAGCATTTCCCAGAATACCAGTGACTCCAAGATGTAGAAATAACAGAATTTCCAGAGGCCATGATAAACTTTTTCTACAACACTTCTAAATTTGTTGTTGCATTATTCAGTTTTTTCGCTTCTGTAGCAAAATATATTGAAGAAGTACTGACAGAAAAGGTAAGGTGCACAGCAATTTTGAAAAGGCCATCGAATTACCTTCAAACCAAGGTGTGAACTCCCTCCCCACTTCAGATTTTAGGGGTTGCTCTCTTCACGCTCGTATGTTTTGTACAAATTGATTGGAACCCACCAAGATGCATAGAATATATCAGGTGTCGACACTTTCCTACCATCAACCACTAAAATTTTGGGTCCAAAACGCGGTCCTAGAATTGTCAATTATTGTCCTACTTGCCTCTGTAAACGATGATGGCGCTAAGGTCGCTTTGTCAAGTACATACAATTAATTCCGATGAATAAAATGAATTGAGCTATATTCTTTTAGATCAGATAAAATTATTTCCCAAAATATGAGTAAGGTATTTGAAATGATGGATTCTTACTAATATCTTTGAGTATTAAACACTGTGTTTAATACTCAATGCTAATATATACGAGGAGTTTAACAAATGATGTAGAACATCTACTCATTAATAATATGAAATATGTATAAGGGAATAAGGAGCAATATTATTGTTAGAAGACTTTCATGGATACAAGAAGTAATTTCGAAGCCAAAACAATGGTAAAAACGGAACAGCAGATTGATATATTACTCATAGATTTTATAATAAATAAAATAATATAAATATGATTTATAAATTTTGTATGAACCTATTAATAAATATGGAATTCAATTGTTACATACTTCTGAAAATATTTCGAGGAAATGTTCATATGTTTATTATTATTGAAATATGAATTATTCTCTTTGCTGTTCATGTTCATACGAATTTATCAGAAGAATTTCAAACCAGAGAGATTAATCGCGGCACATATCTATAGTTCCAAATGTTTTTTGAGGTATTTTTGAAAAAGCAACTCTGGAAGACTTCTTTTCCATGAACTAAATATTGAGATAATAAATACCTCTTGTAATAAATAGGTAAAATATGAAGTTTCAGACTTGTGTATTCAGAGACGAAGGAAACCTTTATTATATATTATCGCCATTCAGACTGAATGAAATGAATAATCATAACTTAAATTTGACAAAATGAATTTATTTTCATCTTGAAAATAATGTATGGTCCAACTCGGAAAATCAAAAAAAAGCTCTGATTTGACAAGTTTCGTTATGACAGGTCGGTAAATTCAGTAAATATTCCAGATTTTCCTATGCCGGCATCTACCGACGAAAACTGAAGTAGGACAACAAACCCATATTGATACAACATTTGGAACTCATTCGGGACCCAAATTATGTCAAAGAGTGTCCGCACCATGTAATCTATACATCTATGAACCAACCATATAAAATGTTCCTCTACGAACCAAAGTTTACCTCCTTTGCATGTTTTCTGATTGTGCATGGGGCCCGAGATTATATTAAGGGCAATACCTTTTCAAATTAACACACAGTATAATTACATTGATACACTGTATTTAAAACACCAAAAATCACACTCAGCTGCAGAAATTTATATTCCTTCAGAAACAAATGAATTTTGATATTCATTTATGTATGTTTTTATTCAGTTCATTTGAGGTTGAAATATTCGGTGAAGATATCGTATTAAGTTCCTATCTACACCTAGTCGCGTCGGGGTCGTCCAGATAATCGGGAATCCGTATCATTGCATAAAGTCCGTATACCAGAGGCCCGGATAATGGCGTCGGCTTCGGAAATTCGAAAAAAATGTCGATAGAAATTTGAAAAGAATATTTCTAACAATACAATCCTTACAAAATATTTCACAAATTTGAGCGTCGGTATTCAACAACAATAAATAACAAGTTTCAATCCGATCTCATCAGCAGTTCCTGAGAAATTGAGTAAATAACCTCAAAAATTTTAACGAATACTACTACGAAACTTGACCGCCGTCTTTTGAAGTGCTAACTACTCTGGAAATTTCAAGTCATTAGTTCTATTCTTTTCCACGTTATCCTAGCCGGGCAGCCGGCTGCACAGAATCGAATTCGATATTGAATTTTCCATCCGTGAGTCAAACCTAATCGTACCAAATTTTGGAAAAAATCGAGGTAAGGCCCCAAGATTTCCCGTCGCCGAGATATTAATAAGATATTTACATTATTGTGCGCATTGAGAAGGTCTTCCTCAGTTTGGAAGATATGGATCCACAAGGTTCCAAATTGATACGTTATCACGTCACTTTTTCCAACATAAAAACAGTCTCTCGCTTTTTCTATATAGTTCACAAATCATCTTTGAACCTTCAACCAACGATTAGCGACACTATCTTTCTAGAAAAGTCAATTTTTAATGGGGAAAAAAATAAAAATAATGGATAACCACTTACCCTCGATTTCTTCTTATTTTCACTCAATCCCAAAGTGAAGTTTGGCAATGGCGCGAATTTCATCGTTCGGAATCGTGCATATTCGTCAAGGACAGATGATTATTTGCTGGTGGGAAATACGAAAGGATTTGTTCTCTAATTCGCAACTACTGCTAAGCGATACGCCCTCTGGCGAGAGAAATTCGGACACTTCCAAGCTAGTAGTTTTTCGACGTGCCCGTTATTTTAACGTGATTCTCCTACTTTCAGAGTTCATTTTCGAGCTTTTGTGTTGTTTTCCTAGTTGAAATTTTGGTATACCTAAAGTGTTTGTAATATTCATCAATCGATTCCTTTCTTTCCGATTAAAATTTTCGATTGCATTAATTTGAAATTACATCCTCTCGAAATGACTATTGTAGTGTGGCTCAATTCAATGTTATTTATGGTCTAAGAGATTATCATCTACACTGCCTTAAGTTTTATTAATAGAAGTAAAGTTAATTCGGAAACAGCTTTTGACAGGGAACTCGTTGATAGAAGAAAGCCCTGAATTTTAAAAATTGGACAACAGGTCACAAAATACCTGTTCACTGCATTTCTTTGAAGATGATTATTTTTATAAAGGTAAATTACAATGTTCTCATTTCAAAACAACTTCATGTCCATATGTTTTTAGGTGTAAATGGAAATAAGAGAATTCTGATGAAAAATGCTGTTCCTTCAGAGAAACTACCGAGCACTTCTACAGCTAACTACTTCACATACTACATAAAATCATATTCAAAGAGAGTGATCTGATTGAAAAACTGATAAAAATCAGATATACTGTTATTGTTGATATTAGCTAAAGTTATTATGCATTAATACATTATTATTTTTCATTTGTATATATGTAGGTTGTTTTTGTTAAACCAGATGTGACATTTTTCATTTTGCTAGTATCTTGAGCTGCTATGATTTAAAAATAAAATCATTATATATATATTAAATATCTATCTGTTTCCTTCTCTTTTGAAACACAATGCAAAAGAAGTGAGGCAGAAAAGCTATATTTTCATTTTAGTGAATCTCTCGTTTGTTAACGAGATCATATAAGTCATATCATTCAGACTGATTCTAGATTTACCACATGGTGCCTGCATTCAGCACTTCTTCACATTAATTAGAGTCCTTGAATTATTTATTGAGGAGCCTATTTTTCCAGAAATTCAAGTAAACTTAGATATTAGTTCATTTTGATGCACCGAGCAACAGACACAAAAATATCATGGAAATGATACCTCCAGCACGATCTAAAGCACGATTTTATATCGTGATCCAAACGAAAAGTTCATTCTCAAGAAATCTGACACAAAATTATATTAATTTCTTTAAATATTGGAGCTCTGCTTAATAAATATTCGTTCTCCACCACATTTCTACGGTTTGTTTACATAAAACTACTAGCTTGGACAGGTTCCAAATTTAACCGTTTGGGCGCTGGTATCTTCGCAGAAGTTCCCAATGATCTAAAATATATGTATTATTAGATCATTGATGTTCTTACTGCGTTACTCTAAATCAGCTGATAGTAAACAGGAAATTTCAATTTAAATGAAATCTACAAGAATGAAATATACATATTAGTGGAATGCGAATACACCCTAATATAAATTTCAACGTACATATCTTTTCATATGTTATACATTGTGTTCTTTCCGGTTTTCCAATGAAGTCGAGGTTATCATATAACCCATTTTATTGGAATACTCTGCATATTTCATTCTAAACTGGGACCATCTCGAAGTCACAATGAGAAAAAAAATCTAGAAAAGCACTGACGTGAAGTCAGCAGCTTTTACGCGCTTGTTCACATTGCGAAATGGTGAAATTTTAATGAAATATAAAAATTTTCGAAATAAATTTTTTTTTTTTTTAATTTTTCCATGGATAATTCTTTTTATTGACACTGTTCATCTTCCAACCAAGTTTCTTTCAGATCAGATAAATGTTTTTCGAGTTATTGAAAAATCGAAATTTCAAATGGCTGTAGCACAAAAACCATTCAGCAGATCTGGTCCATTAACGAACTTAACCGAGATATTCAGGATCTTAACCTAACCTGAAAATTTCAAGGACGGACAATCAATTTTTATCACGGATTCTTCATCAGTGGGTCCAACCTAGTCGTTTGGGGCCAATTGCGGCTCAAAATTCGAAAATTACAGACATCGTGACGAAATGATAACGCGCTGTTACCCAGAACAAGCGCGTAAAAAAAATTCGACTAGTTAAAAACCTCATTTTGAGTCCGGTTGAATGATTAGAGTTTAAAAGAAAACATTGAAAGAGAAACCATCAACAAATGTTTTCAATCCTTCATCATTTAATATTTCCCGCAGGCAAATACTCTGTTGTCATAATACGATCTCACCCCTGGGGTGCGTATACAATTATCATCAGACGATCTTGTCCGGGTGGATAATTGTGAACTTACCCCAGCAAGGAAGAGGCGCTGTTGCCAAACTCCACATTGGGACATATTTCGTAGAAATAGAGGTTAAGTGGTTGTCCAATATTTTCAATTTTCTTCAAATTAATAATGGCTTTTTTCGAAAGAAAGAGTTGCTAACCGTCGTTAAAGGTTGAAAGATAATTTGTGTGAGTGATCATTTTGATGTTGGCAAAAATGACCTGAAATTACTATAATTTGAAATTTTGGGGGCAAATATTTTCCAAACTAAGAAAGACCGCCTATGTTAGACTTCAGATTTTTTGTTCAGGAACACCCACTCTGTACAATGATGTGAATATCTTATTAATATCTCGGCGATGTCAAATCTTGCAGGCAAAACCATAGCACTGTTCCCTAGAATATTGCCCCAAAAGATTTTTGTGAAGAAATTCCTTCTTGACATCATATTCGAATCTACTTTAATTTTGTGCTACCACAGAACAATTCAGAACAGTCCCCTTAAACGGCTACTTTGAAGTAATTTGTGGGAAAAGTTTGCTGACTGACTCTCTGAAATTTCGCTAACTGAAAGGAAATAAATTTCAGTTCCGGCGCGGCCTACCCCAATACCGATTAGTGCACGTTGACCATTAATGGTTACAAAGATAATAGATATCATACAGTTTTTTTTGTATAGCGTTCCATCGATAGCTCAAGGTTTCTTGGATATCTATCACTAGATTATAGCTTGTGCGAGTTGAGATATCAGGCGTGTTTTGTGTAGAGTTTGGTATTGTATCCTTACAACACCTTAGGCACATATTGTTGAGGTTTGACCTATACTGACTGATAAAGAAAATATGACCTTTCTTATATGGAGTATATTCTGACTGGTTGCCCTGGATACAGTCCTAAATTGTTAAGCAAAATGAACCACACACTTACTCTCAAGACTGTATCCATAATAATAGTGATAGGACCGAATTGTGAAATAGGGTTTTGCAAATTATAGGAGGTTATGCTTTCCGCCCACGTTCGTTAACCTGAAATAAATTGTGGGAATCATTTATTTTCGGTCATATTCAGTAGTCAAAGCTAGAGAGCTAGCAAAAAATAACTAATAAGTAAGGGAAAAATTTGGCGACCCATACATGCAATACTGAGAGAATCATAAATAGAGCCACTCCTAAGAACTTCAGAACAACTGAAAGGAGTCATGAGAAAAGCTCAATTTCAACTTATTTGATTCCTATTTTTCACAGTCAGTAAACATATAAATGGAAAACGACAACTTACATCGTTTGGAATAGGTCAAAAGTAACTTTTACCCCAGAAGATATTTGAAAAATGGATTGATACTCATCTCCTACGCCACTGCAGTGATTCGAAAATTACTTTTCCGATCCAAAATAGGGTACTCGAATGAAGATATTGGTGTATCAAATTCCAATTGAAAATTTTCAAAATACTTTTGAATTATGATGAATTATAGGTTTTTTTTTTCATCGACTATTATCAATCAAATAGGTTTAGGAGAGGAACTGAACTGGAAGAAAAATATATTGGTAATTTCCAGGAAGACATCCTAGTTTTCATTAGGAAAAATAATTACGAAAAACTCTTGTCACATGACATTCCACCTATTATTATACTTGAATATAATAATATATAGGTGTTAAGTTCAAAATTCAATTTGTCACAGAAGTTAATCTGAAAAGTTTTTCAAATGATAGTTTTAGTCATGGGTACTCTAAGAATTGCCATTGAATCTATTGGTTCTTTATACATATACTCCACCGAAAAAGCAATAATATTAAGAAAATAATTGAATTAGCATGACATTTTTTGGCCCGTTAGAAGCTGGGAAAAAACAAAGTCATGGGACTACAAAAACTGTTGTTGAAAAACATTTAGCATTTGAATTTCACTCATTGCCCATGAAGGAACATTTTTTTTATGATAGCAGCCAATATGTTAATAATAAATAATACATTTTTCCTAGTGCTACAAATAAACTTGAAGTGAGCTATGGAAAATTGAACATACACCTGAACTATGTGGCAGAAATTGATATTGGAAATGAATCCAAATTAACAACACAACATTGTACTATAAGACCAAGTAATGTTGCAACAAGGTAACATGCAGTTTTGAAATGAAGCAATGCAGGATCCAGCCCAACAACAGCTCCCTTGCGCTTGGCTGCTGAGAACGAAAAACTGGTGAAAAATTAAATTCAATCGAAGCACTGATCTGACTTCAGGATCTTTCAAGATCTTGTTCTAATTCGTTGTCCATCATTTCCGAAATTGAATATTAAAACAATCTGTAATGTGGTTCACTATTGATAAATATTGACTTCAAGGTCTGTGTCAAATTTTATACAAATCTGATTGATAGATTCCGAAATAAGAATTTTTTTTTTTTTCGATAGGATCCCCACCCCACGAAATATTGCTTTGGAATTGTGCGTTGATATTAAGCCAATTTCCAATCTGATCGCATCTTCCACTTATTGAGATTTTGAGAAAATAACCTCAATTGTGTCATTTTGCCAATTATATAACTTGATTATTGTATTAAGATAGCTTAAAGTCGATAGGTCATTCTGTTCGTAAGTTATCCTGTCAACAGACTACCAATCTAATTGATTTAGAATATTTTGAAATTTTATTGTTACATTCTTATATTCTGCAGATTTCCATCGAGGGCCAAAACATGTAAAATAAATATGTAGCTCATTTCATTGGAAGTAGAATTCCATTGAAATTCAAAAATGGCCAAAACATGATTCTTCGGTTTTCTTCAATAACAATTTTGAATAATTTTCACAGTTGAGATGGGACAACTCTCTGCCCAGCATGAATGAATATTTATAATATTCTCATGACAAGCTTTGTGCAACTTTCCATAGTTCACTCAGTCAAATAGCTCTTTTTCATACTTATTATTACTGTTACCTGGTGGTGTATCAATAATCAAATAATCCAGGTTTCCCCAACAAACATCATTAAGAAACTGTTTAACCATTGCAGTTTTCTTGGGACCTCTCCAAACAACTGAGGCATTCCTATTATTCAATAAAAATCCGATTGACATAACTGATAATCTTTTTTCATCATCTGCATAAACTGGTACCCACCTAGTTGATTGAAAACATAATTGCCTGAACTGTCAGAGAACTCATGAACTGAACAAACATACCCTCCTTCAGACTGATGAACATCTCGTCCTTCCAATTGCAATAAGTAGGGTATGCTAGGTCCACACAAATCTATATCTAATAGTCCCACCTAAAATGTCGTTACTTTATCATTAGGTAATAATAAATATTTAGTTATGTACCTTTAAACCTCTTTCTTTGAACGTTAATGCTAGTTGAGTGCTGACAGTAGATTTACCTACACCACCTTTTCCCGAAAGTACTAAAATAATATGCTGTACCCCGTCCAACATAGCTGATTTGTGTTTTGGTCCTTTGGTCGAAGTGAGGGAGTGAGGTTAGATCACAGATTACAGAATTTGTATGGTTATGTATGTCCATAGATCATAGACATATTAAACATATTCTTTATTAAAAGCCATAGATAAATTAATCTTATTATTTGTCTATGTGTATGTCATAGACCAAGAGGGCAGGAGGCATAGAATATCTCAGGTGTCGACACTTTACTTCTATTACCACAGATAACAGAGAGAGATGAGACACCTCCTTATTCCCACCATAGGTACTGTTTTTAAGTCTTGGAGCAAACGTATGAGGCCATTGCACGCGCAATTAATTCTTTTTCCTAATGGCAGACCGTGAATACAATATAACTTCCGAAAGAAATAACTTGATAGCTCGATATTTGTAGGGAAGGATTGAACGAAGGCCGAATTCGTGAATGGGTAAAATCCACCCAATGATTCCGCAGGTATACCCATTCAAAATTTTATTTTCCCAATATTTCCAAAAATACAGATTAGATCGAATTGAAATACAGTCCTTCGTCGAAAAATGACAATTTGAAGTTTCATAGAGAATTTATTCAGGATAATATTGAGCTGATCCGCCTTTTTATTAACCCTTAAAGCTACCTTTTTGCTAGGGAGTTAGGGAGATTCGGGTATTTGGGTAATCGGAGATTCTTTCCTATTGGCCGACGACGATCACGGGATCGTCGTCAGCCAATAGAGCACTAGCAGGTGACGTCACAACATGGCCGCTGGGGGGACAAACAAAGTGTTTGTTATTGTAAACTGACATTTGATATGCTGCTGCAGATTATTGTCCATTGTTGAGTTTGGGTTGTTTGCCTGTGAAATTTAAGTTGTTGGCCAATTTTGAAGGCTTGAGATTAACATGTTAATCCAGGAGAATATATGATTTCACATCTTCAAGTAGTGAATTTTGATTAAACACAATTTGTTGTTGAGAGTTCTATATTTGAATAATAACATGAGATGAAAATGTATTTATTTTCACAATGGTTGTAATAAAATAAAAGGAACTCTAGTCAATATTTTCATTCAATAAAGTCTGTTTGAGGCTTAACCGGTTTTTGAGACTGCCGATATTAATCTTTTGGCATCAATTTGCAGTATGTGGCAATATCTTACTATGATTGGTCTGTATTCTCACAAACTTTTAAGGTTTAGGATCCTCCTAGAGAATACTGGAATTATATTAGGATTTATAGATTCAACGTGAGCCTCCTGTCGGAAGACATATTCTCATCAAGAAAATAATGCCACAAAAATGTTCACAGTTGTGGGTTTTACTTCTGTTACCATCTATCTTTTGTTTATGATTTCAGAATGCCATGCTAATGGTAACTATATAAATTTATAATTGTTATTGTATCTTGAATATCATTCCAATGCCAACTTCGTTTAAAGGTTGTCCTGAAATGATATTTATCCATAAATATGTTAAGTACCTTTATTAGTTCATTACCTGTTAAAGATAATGCAGAAAATATAAGAATTTTTCACTTTAGAATCGGGAAAGTCATCCTCATGTAGAGATAAAAGCAAGCGTACATCCTCTTTCCCCCTTGGCAGGTTCAACCTGTTCTATTTAGTTTTCAACGACAAAAATACTAAATAATTGGGTGTGATTATCACTATTGGACCGATGACTACAGCTCACAGCTGAAAAAAATTCCATAGTTGAATTAAATCTGAAAAAGGAGACATAACAATGTATGTACCAAACAGGAGTGGGTATATTTAAAGTGGAAAAATCTTTATTCAAATCACCCTTGCAAACTATTCTCTTACCTGAAGGTATTCAAAAAGGTTCAATGATCAAAATTAACTGAAAAAAACAGTCTCAAAATGTTTTTCCACTCAGATAAACACCTAACGTTAACATTAGCTCTTATGGAAATTCTCTTTGTTTGTCCCCCCAGCAGCTGATTTTGACGTCTCACCTTGCTGAACCATAGAGTCCTGCTAGTGCTCTATAGGGTGAATCTCTCGACCAATAGGATGAATCCCCGATTACCTAAATAGAGATTCACCTTATTGGCTGACGACGATCACGTGATCGTATTCGGCCAATAGGGAAAAATCTCCGATTACCCAAATACCCGAATCTCCCTAGCACAAGGTGGCTGAAGCTACCTTGGACATTTTTCCCTATTGGCCGAATACGATCACGTGATCGTCGTCAGCCAATAAGGTGAATCTCTCAGCCAATAGGGTGAATCTCCAATTACCCAAATACCCGAATCTCCCCCGCTCAAAAGGCCCCTCTTAAGCTAGCTTTTGTGCTAGGGAGATTCGGATATTTGAGGAATCGGAGATTCTTTCCTATTGGCCGACGACGATCACGTTATCGTCGTCAGCCAATAGGGTTCCCAGGCAACACAGAGAGGTTTCAAAGATATCCCGGCGATATCTTCTCAGAACATTGAGAGTACTTTTTCTACTTCTCTACGAAGTCACAGGGAGTGCTATATTTCCTCCAAATGTCCGCCACAGCGATATTCTCGAAGAGATCCTGAAGATATCGCATGCGGAAATTCTCAAACTTCCCACAATGGGAGGTTTATGGGAAATTCGCTCACACAGTCTCATGGCGAAGAGTTTGAGAAATTCTCAAATACTTCCCATCGCGAGATTTCTGGGAGTACGACAAGAGATATCTTCAGGAAATGCCCCTAGCGACAATATCCGGAAGTACAGATATCAGATATTGACATTTAAAATTTAAATTATATTTCTTGAAAGTTTCCTGTTGATTATTGAAATTATTTTATGCTGACTTCTGCGGACTCGCTATGCAAAAAATTAGCAGGCAGCACTTCGCCGACACAGATCATAAGTCCTCACGATTACGAACAGCCTCAGGGAAAATTCCCAATGCAAGGATTTACATATCTACTTTACCAGGAATCCGCGAGATGGCGAGTTCCGTGATCAAGACATCCAGGCGATATCGTATAATATGAGCGCTTGGATTGTCGGTTCTTACGTCTGGTGCATAGAGAAAGAGAGGGATTTATTCTCTTGTCTCTGGTCTGGTGGTTAGATGACTTCGAGTATTCGCAACTACTGCTAAGCGATACGCCCTCTGGTGATAGAAATTCGAACACTTCCAAGCTAGTAGTTTTTCGACGTGCCTGTTATTCTATTTGTTTATTATTTGTCTATGTGTATGTCATAGACCAAGAGGGCAGGAGGCATAGAATATCTCAGGTGTCGACACTTTACTTCTATTACCACAGATAACAGAGAGAGATGAGACACCTCCTTATTCCCACCATAGGTACTGTTTTTAAGTCTTGGAGCAAACGTATGAGGCCATTGCACGCGCAATTAATTCTTTTTCCTAATGGCAGACCGTGAATACAATATAACTTCCGAAAGAAATAACTTGATAGCTCGATATTTGTAGGGAAGGATTGAACGAAGGCCGAATTCGTGAATGGGTAAAATCCACCCAATGATTCCGCAGGTATACCCATTCAAAATTTTATTTTCCCAATATTTCCAAAAATACAGATTAGATCGAATTGAAATACAGTCCTTCGTCGAAAAATGACAATTTGAAGTTTCATAGAGAATTTATTCAGGATAATATTGAGCTGATCCGCCTTTTTATTAACCCTTAAAGCTACCTTTTTGCTAGGGAGTTAGGGAGATTCGGGTATTTGGGTAATCGGAGATTCTTTCCTATTGGCCGACGACGATCACGGGATCGTCGTCAGCCAATAGAGCACTAGCAGGTGACGTCACAACATGGCCGCTGGGGGGACAAACAAAGTGTTTGTTATTGTAAACTGACATTTGATATGCTGCTGCAGATTATTGTCCATTGTTGAGTTTGGGTTGTTTGCCTGTGAAATTTAAGTTGTTGGCCAATTTTGAAGGCTTGAGATTAACATGTTAATCCAGGAGAATATATGATTTCACATCTTCAAGTAGTGAATTTTGATTAAACACAATTTGTTGTTGAGAGTTCTATATTTGAATAATAACATGAGATGAAAATGTATTTATTTTCACAATGGTTGTAATAAAATAAAAGGAACTCTAGTCAATATTTTCATTCAATAAAGTCTGTTTGAGGCTTAACCGGTTTTTGAGACTG
Organism: Myrrha octodecimguttata; assembly: GCA_958510865.1. Classification (NCBI taxonomy): domain Eukaryota; kingdom Metazoa; phylum Arthropoda; class Insecta; order Coleoptera; family Coccinellidae; genus Myrrha; species Myrrha octodecimguttata. The sequence continues at coordinate 14,011,022 of OY294062.1, forward strand.
CCGATATTAATCTTTTGGCATCAATTTGCAGTATGTGGCAATATCTTACTATGATTGGTCTGTATTCTCACAAACTTTTAAGGTTTAGGATCCTCCTAGAGAATACTGGAATTATATTAGGATTTATAGATTCAACGTGAGCCTCCTGTCGGAAGACATATTCTCATCAAGAAAATAATGCCACAAAAATGTTCACAGTTGTGGGTTTTACTTCTGTTACCATCTATCTTTTGTTTATGATTTCAGAATGCCATGCTAATGGTAACTATATAAATTTATAATTGTTATTGTATCTTGAATATCATTCCAATGCCAACTTCGTTTAAAGGTTGTCCTGAAATGATATTTATCCATAAATATGTTAAGTACCTTTATTAGTTCATTACCTGTTAAAGATAATGCAGAAAATATAAGAATTTTTCACTTTAGAATCGGGAAAGTCATCCTCATGTAGAGATAAAAGCAAGCGTACATCCTCTTTCCCCCTTGGCAGGTTCAACCTGTTCTATTTAGTTTTCAACGACAAAAATACTAAATAATTGGGTGTGATTATCACTATTGGACCGATGACTACAGCTCACAGCTGAAAAAAATTCCATAGTTGAATTAAATCTGAAAAAGGAGACATAACAATGTATGTACCAAACAGGAGTGGGTATATTTAAAGTGGAAAAATCTTTATTCAAATCACCCTTGCAAACTATTCTCTTACCTGAAGGTATTCAAAAAGGTTCAATGATCAAAATTAACTGAAAAAAACAGTCTCAAAATGTTTTTCCACTCAGATAAACACCAAACGTTAACATTAGCTCTTATGGAAATTCTCTTTGTTTGTCCCCCCAGCAGCTGATTTTGACGTCTCACCTTGCTGAACCATAGAGTCCTGCTAGTGCTCTATAGGGTGAATCTCTCGACCAATAGGATGAATCCCCGATTACCTAAATAGAGATTCACCTTATTGGCTGACGACGATCACGTGATCGTATTCGGCCAATAGGGAAAAATCTCCGATTACCCAAATACCCGAATCTCCCTAGCACAAGGTGGCTGAAGCTACCTTGGACATTTTTCCCTATTGGCCGAATACGATCACGTGATCGTCGTCAGCCAATAAGGTGAATCTCTCAGCCAATAGGGTGAATCTCCAATTACCCAAATACCCGAATCTCCCCCGCTCAAAAGGCCCCTCTTAAGCTAGCTTTTGTGCTAGGGAGATTCGGATATTTGAGGAATCGGAGATTCTTTCCTATTGGCCGACGACGATCACGTTATCGTCGTCAGCCAATAGGGTTCCCAGGCAACACAGAGAGGTTTCAAAGATATCCCGGCGATATCTTCTCAGAACATTGAGAGTACTTTTTCTACTTCTCTACGAAGTCACAGGGAGTGCTATATTTCCTCCAAATGTCCGCCACAGCGATATTCTCGAAGAGATCCTGAAGATATCGCATGCGGAAATTCTCAAACTTCCCACAATGGGAGGTTTATGGGAAATTCGCTCACACAGTCTCATGGCGAAGAGTTTGAGAAATTCTCAAATACTTCCCATCGCGAGATTTCTGGGAGTACGACAAGAGATATCTTCAGGAAATGCCCCTAGCGACAATATCCGGAAGTACAGATATCAGATATTGACATTTAAAATTTAAATTATATTTCTTGAAAGTTTCCTGTTGATTATTGAAATTATTTTATGCTGACTTCTGCGGACTCGCTATGCAAAAAATTAGCAGGCAGCACTTCGCCGACACAGATCATAAGTCCTCACGATTACGAACAGCCTCAGGGAAAATTCCCAATGCAAGGATTTACATATCTACTTTACCAGGAATCCGCGAGATGGCGAGTTCCGTGATCAAGACATCCAGGCGATATCGTATAATATGAGCGCTTGGATTGTCGGTTCTTACGTCTGGTGCATAGAGAAAGAGAGGGATTTATTCTCTTGTCTCTGGTCTGGTGGTTAGATGACTTCGAGTATTCGCAACTACTGCTAAGCGATACGCCCTCTGGTGATAGAAATTCGAACACTTCCAAGCTAGTAGTTTTTCGACGTGCCTGTTATTCTAACGTAATTTGCTTACTTTTGGAGTTCATTTTCGAGCTTTTGTGTTGTTCTAAAAGTTGAAATTTTGGAATACCGAAAGTGTTTGTAATATTCATCAATCGATTCCTTTCTTTCCAATAGAAAATTTCGATCGTATTAATTCGAAATGGCATCCTCCCGAAATGACTATTGTTGTGTGCCTCAACTCAATGTTATTCATGGTCAAAGAAGAAAGGATCATCTAGTGCCTCTAGTTTTCATTTTTTCCAAAGCCAAATGAAATTAAAGGTAATTTGGAAACAGCATTTGGCAGGGAACTCAATGATAGAAGAAAGGCATAGCTTTAGAAATTCAAGATTGGAAAACAGGTCACGAAATACATGAAAGTATGTTCACTGCATTCCTCTGAAGATGTTTATTTTCATAAAGGTAAATTACCTACAATGTATTTATTTCGAAACAACTTCTGGTCATGATGTTTTCAGGTGTAAATAAAAATGAAAGAATTTTGAAGGAAAATGCTGCAGAGAAACTACCGAGCACTTCTGCAGCTACCTAATTCACATACTACACAAAATCATATTCTAAAAGAGTGATCTGGTTGAAAATCTGACAAAAACTTGTTATACTGTTAGAGTTGATAATAGCTGAAGTTACTCATATAAATACATCAATACTTTTCATTTTCTTATATAGGTAGGTTGAACCGGCTGTGACATTTTTCATTTTGTATGTGTATCTTGAGCTGCTGTAATATGAAAATGAAATCAATTATATGTCTATCTGTTTCCTTTTCTTCAGAAATACGATGCAAAAGAACTAAAGCAGAAGATCTGTTTTCATTTTATTGATTCACTCGTTTGTAAACAAAGAACAAGTCATATCATTTGGACTGATTCTAGATTTACCACATAATAGAGCCTGCATTCAGCACTTCTTCACATACATAAGAATCCTTAAATTACTTATTGACGTGCCTATTTTTGCAGAAATTCAAGTAAACTTAGATATTGGTTTATTTTGATCCACCAAGCAACATACACTAAAATAACACCGAAATTATCCTCCAGGAACGATTTAAAGTACGATTTTATATCGTGATCTAAACGAAAAGTTCCTTCTCAAGAAATCTTACACAAAACTATAATAATTTCTTTAAATATTCAAGCTCTGCTTAATAAATATTCGTTCCCCACCACATTTCTAAGGTTTGTTTACATAAAACTACTAGCTTGGACAGGTTCCAAATTTATCCGTTAGGGCGCTGGCATCTTCGCAGAAGTTCCCAATGGTTTAGCGCGGTCGGAATTTATATTTATTCTTCATTCGTATTTCGGATATGAATGAGATCCGCGAGATGGCGAGATCCGTGAATGAGATATACCAGACGAAATCGTAATATGAGAGCTTAGATTGTCGGTTCTTACGTCTGGAGGTTAGATGGATTTGATGAATATTGATTTGTGTTTCGGAAATGAATGGAGATTAATTATCGGTTCTTGGAAAAATATATCCATACTACTATAATGGGTGTATGGAAACAAAATATTGATTTGGAATCCCTGTTAGTATTTGAATGAGAAATGTGTTGATTTCTTTGAGGAAAAACAACGGATCTCAGATTGGTCGATATTCAGACGAATATGTCGTGAAAAATATGAAGCAGTTTCGATTAAAGTTTTGATATTCTGTTTTCTTCCGAGAATTCTCTGAATTCTTCAGATTTGAGAACGTAATTTCCACTCGCATAATGTTGTACAAGTCTGCCGTTGTCTAACCGATACTGGTAGTGAGTTTCAATCCAGAAATATGATAATGTGAAAAAGAGAGCTTTCTTTGTGATGAATGAAGTCATAAATGCTACTTAATTAGGTTCGCTTCGTTATCAACCAGTATTCTAGCCGTATAAAGTATAAATTTGCTAGACACCTCTTACTTGTTAATACAGGTTTCAACCTGAAATGCATTAACTCCTCCACCAAATGTATAAAAACGCCGTGATTTTGTCATCATAACCTTCCGGAAAATCCGGCACCATAAAAGCCAGTAACAAAATATGATACATTCAATGTGAATTATGTTTTAACTGATTTGTTTTTGGTATGTTTGCCGATTATCCTATTGGTTTCTAGGAAGCCTCTCCGAAGTTATTTATTTCGTTCCTATGAATCAAACACATATTTTGCCTATGTATAAATAGTGGACAACGAAATGTTCCATTGTTGTTACACTCGGGATGATCTTTGGAGCTTGCATTGCGAATTTCCTATTCTGGTTATGTCTGTGATAACTTTAGGAACTCGCATTGCGAATTTCTTATTCTGGTTACGTCTGGGAAGACTTAAGGAACTCGCATTGCGAATTTCCCTTTCTCGTTCTGTCTGAGATGACTTCAGGAATTCGCATTGCGAATTTCCCTTTCTTGTTATGTCAGTGATGAGTTTAGGAACTCGCATTGCGAATTTCTTATTCTGGTTACATCTGAGATGGCTTCAGGAACTCGCATTGTGAATATCTAATTCTTGTTACGTATGCAATAACTTTAGGAGCTCGCATTGCGAATTCCCAAATTATGTTGTGTTTGTGATCACTTTAGGAAATCACTTTAGGAGTTCGCGTGTAAGCCGGGTTAGGACTTCTCAGATATCTCGGCGGGAAGTTTGTGTTACTTGGGTTAATATCTCGACCAATAGGATGAATCCCCGATTACCCAAATACCCGAATCTCCCTAGCTCTAACGGTGCCTTAAAGCTACCTTTTGTACGAGGGAGATTCAGGTATTCGGGTAATACCCAATAATAGAAAAGAAACGTCTCTATTGGCCGACGACGATCACGTGATCGTCGGCAGCCAATAGGGCGAATCTCTCAGCCAATAGGATGAATCTCCGATTCCCCAAATACCGAATCTCCCTCGCACAAAAGGTAGCTTATTTCATTAGTACTAGCCCAAACGAAAGTCACGCCTATGAAAATTCATAGAACTGATAGCGTTATCATTGTATAAAGACAACATAGTAGGACAACCTCCTTGCTAATATCATTGTATAAACCTTTGAATAAAGAACAACAGGAAGGAGCATAACGCTTTTCTACTTCGTATAAAAGTGAGACATAGGCGCCCATATTGAACCTCCAAGTATGACTCATGTTAGTTCGTTTCTTCAGACAAAGAAGTCTCGGAACAAGTCGTTCTCTCTTCAAAGTGAAAGGAAACATCCATCCCGGACCCCTTTGTGAGGCATTATGCTCCTTCCTTATGTTCTTTATTCAGAGGTATAAACTTTATACAATGCTAATATCATTGTTTAAGGATTGTTCTCCTTAAACAATGCTAATATCGTTTCCCGAAAAAGATACTCGAACTAGATGGCGTCACCGTAGAAAGATACTCGACGTCAATACGGTCGAAAATCGCATGCTATAGTATCACAGGGCCGGCAGTTTAGAGATTCTGAGAATCTTGGTTTTCGGGTAGGGAATAGCATTGTATAGCATCTTTACCATTGTATAAATTTTCTTAATACAATGTCTTTATACAATGGCAATAGCCATTTGATTTAACGAGTTTAGGCTTCAGTCCCTTTGTTTTCCGTCGCTTACTGTGAACTACGTATCGTTAATACGATTTTGAAGTTTATGGGCAATATTTTGTAGATTTTGAGGTTCGAACAAGAGGAAATATTTCTTGCTAATCACCCCTAAAATAAAAATTCTAGAATCTTGGATTTCGGGTAGGCAAATACCATTTGATTAAACGTCTTCAGTCCATTTCCTTTCCAATGCGCACTGTGAACTTCGTATCATTAATATGATTTTGAAGATTATGGGCAAAATTTTGTTTTTTCGAAAATACAGATCGCATTGAAATCGAGTAGGTAGTTGATTGAAAAATGACAGCCAGAAGGTTCATGAAAGATTTCGTGGGATTCGTATTATTATAATAGAAAGATGAATATATAATAAGTATTTAAAAAAAAAATATTTTTTACGCGTTGGTTCTACGGAATATCAGCGCGTTAGGGTTTTCTTAAAATGTCTGGAGAAGAATCGGTGGTCAAATTCAATTCTGTCCTGCCGGCCGTACGTCCGTATCTACTGTAACTTTTCAAGGAAACGACTGAGCAACTTGAAATTCTCGAATTTTGTTTGTAGTCCAAATATCTCGATTTAATTCGATTATAGGTGAAATCAGCCAGGCGGTTTCGGAGTTATGCCTATTTCAAATTTTGGAGTTTTTACGGGCTTGTTCTAGGAAACAGAACGTTATCATTTCGCTACGATGTCTGTAATTTTAGAATTTTTTTCTTCAATATCTCGAAACGTACTAATGCCAGCTTGAATCTCCGAAATAGGTTGAGGAATACCAACTTGCAACTTGGTGCAGAATGTCATGGGTATCCACAGGATAGGAAATTAAGAAAAAATCTGATTTTTGTGGAAAAATCCGGGTTTTCGGAGAGTGAATCAGATTACAATGAAATTTGACACATACCAATTTTCAGTTCGATCCGTGATTTATTTTCAGGAATGTCAAATTACGAGGCTATTTGAGATTTAAACATAATTTCTTGAAATCTCTGTATGAACTGACACTAATCAAGTTAAAACTTCAGTATGAGTTCGAAAATACCGACAGGTAGAAAATGAAAAAAAATTGTTCTTCGGAGAATTATCCATATGTCAGTTCTAACAAACTGTTCTTTCAAAACACATTAATTCGGATGCGATAGAGCTTGCCACAGACCTTGAGGTGTTCAAAATTTAAGTTTGGTTGGATATTTATATTCGGAAATTTAATATTGGGAAAAAGTATTTAAAATATTTTGCTGATGCTCAAACTTGTGCAAAATCTCTTGATGATCGTTTCATCAGAACGATCCACAGGAACGAATTATTCCAAAATATTGTTCTCAAGTATTATATTTTGCGATCATAATAGTTGGTCCTCACGAAATTCTGCAGCAACCAAAACGCTGTCTTTTTGTGTGCATGTTCTAGAGGAACAGCTAGCGTGGTATCGTTTCGTCCAAATGCCTGTAATTTTCAATGATTGAGCAGAAAATGGTCCCAAACGACTAGGTTGGACTCACTGATGACGAATCCGGTGTCAAAATCGATTCTGTCCGGCCGGCCGTGGACACGATAACTGTCGAACGGAGCCAGCTAGCAACTCAAAACTTGCAGGGTAGTTCGCGCATCGGAATGCCGCGGTAAAGTTCGTTGATGAGCCAAATCGGCCAAATAGTTTCGGAGTTATAGGCCTTTGAAATTTTGAGGTTATTTCCCTCATATTTAGGAAACTACTGGAACGATTAGATTGAAACTTGGCAGTTAGTTGAAGCATAACTACGCGCAACGTTTAGCAGAATTTCGTCAAAATAGTAAGGTCACTCAATTTAGAAAAACATTTTTCAAAATTTTTTTCCAAAAAATTTTTTTTCTGAAACTTTTCTTCATATTCGAGAACAATTTCAGTCATACCTTGAACTCCATATTTTACAGCAGTGCACCAAATTTCAGTTCGATACGATCATAATTTTTGGAGATATTGGGAAAAAATATGTCAAATTTCGTGGTTTTCTTCTCGATATCGTTGTTTTTTGCGGTATAACTCAAGAAATACTAATTCCATCGTGATAAAACTTCGCAGCTAGTTTGAAGATGCTGGAATACAACCTTGTGCGAAATGTATAATGATGATCGTATCAATGGAACAATTTAAAAAAAATTCAAATTATTTTTCTGTTCACATATTCGATATTCTGTGATCTTATCATACTATCCTCATTGAATTTTGAATGAACCTTCGAACTGACGAACTGTCATTTTTGATAAAGTACTAGATTTCAATTCGATCTGATCTGTTTTTTTGTAAATATTGGGAAAATAAAATTTTGAATGGGTATATCTGCGGAATCATTGGGTGGATTTCACCCATTCACGAATTCGGCCTTCGTAATTAAGGTCCAAACCTTCTCTACAAATATCGAGTTTCTAAGTTGTTTCTTCCGGAAGTTATTGTGTTTACGGTTGGCCGTTAGGCTTAGAAACTCGATATTTCTAGAGAAGGTTTGGGGCTTAATAACGAAGGTTGAATTAGTGAATGGGCAAAATCCGCCTATGATTCCGTAGATATACCCATTGAAAATTTTATTTTCCAAATATTTCTAAGAATACAGATTAGATCGAATTGGAATCCAGTACTTTATCGAAAAAAACTTAGAAAAGCACTGCCGTGAAAGCAGCAGCTATTGCGCGCTTTTTCAAATTCCTCACCAAAGCGGGCATCCCCATTGAACATGCGCACAAAAGCTGCTGCCTTCACGGCAGAGCTTTTCTAGGTTTTTTCAATCAAGTACTTGACGTCGATTCGAGCCAATCTGTATTATCGGAAATATCGGGAAAATAAAATTTTGAGTTATATATCAGCGGAATCATCGGGTAGATGTTACCAATTCGCCAATTTTCCCTTCTTAATTGAACTCCTGATGACAACCTTTAAGTAAATTCTATCGGTAGTTACTGCAACTTGGGCTTCGACCCAAGTTGCCAACCCACAATTTTCTTCACAAATTTACTATCACTGGGGAACTGGAATTTCAGGACAAATTCGACATTATAAGGTTCACGTTATTTATAAATATCCGTAAACGATGCCTCGGCTCCTCTAACAAGATAATTCCTTCCAAATATAGGTTTTTGTTAAGATTAAGGTTTATTTGGACCATTCATACTAGAATAAAGTACCTACTTTTCAATCACCCTATATATTATGTGCAATACGGTTGTCCAATCTGGACTGGAAATTAGTCTTGATGGAAAAGATTTTGTATTTTTGTAATTTTGTAATTATGTATATTAAGCTTATTGAATCTGAGAAACCATACCAGCTATGAGACTCTGTTCCTCTGGGGTTAATATCCCCTTTTCCATTCTATGCATATTTGAGACAATATTAGTTGAGTTCCGATATTCCTGGCCAGTACTTGTCAGTAAATTTTGACAGTCGATTTTACTGGCACTGCTTAGGTAACTCTTCGTATCAGTACGAAGCGTTTTGAAATTACTGATACTGGCCAGTACTGATTGGAAATATCGGAACGCAACAATTATCTGAGGTGTTAGAATTCTATGCACCCCAATATGCATGCAATTGTTACTATGGAAACACATACACAACACAACATATCTCAAGTTACTGTTTACAAGTGCAGAGGTGTATACGTTTTTGACAGTGTATTTTTTCGAAAATGGTATCCAAAATCGAAAAACAAGATTGATGTTATCATATTCTAATCTGTATATTTCGTAGATTCTAAGTAGATCCAAACCTGCCTTAAGCCAGACAAAGGCTGAACTGACGAAGAAAGATACAAAAAGTAATAAGTATAAATTTGTTCATCAATTTGCAGAATTTCTATCGAAGAGAGATTACACTGGAGCGATTACACTATTGGAGGTAACCAAATGATAGTTCATCTCAGTTGTAGTAAATTTTCAAGCCACTTCAATTTATAGTTCATGCTGCTCCAAAATAATGATCCTAATTTGGAACTTTGGATAGCCTACTGCAGGTTTCATCTTGGAGATTACAAAAAAACTTTGGATATGTACGATATCTTGAAGAAGAACAATTCGGATTTGAAACATTTGGCTGTGAATTTGGGATGTTGTTATTTTCTTTTAGGTGAGTCTATACATTTATCTTGAATTCGATCTCGATAGACTAAAACGCTATAGAGATTAATTATCGAACAGTCTGAAATTTACGTGAATTAGATTGGTTCAATTCATAGACTAATAATAAACATAAACAATTTATTATTAGTATATGGTTCAATTCATGATATTAATATTTCATACAAATAACCAATAAAATATCCCCGAATATTGTTGGGATCGTATGGTTAGAAAATTTAGATAAATCTGGAATATTTCCCGAAAAAACTTTTTGTTTAGAAACTATTCATCAAATCCCGAGAAAATTATGTACGTAGCTCAAAATATTTATATATTTCATTTCAATGTACCAAATTTCACTTTGATTTCTCGGCATCGTTGTTATATCCAGAATAACTCAAAAAATACGGGTATCTAATCATGATAAAAGGTGGCAGCTAGTTTTAAAATGCCGACTCACAACTTTCTGCAAAATTTCGTGATTATCGTGTCATTCAATTTCGCTGAAGCGGTCAACATATAACGTTTTGACACCTGCAAACGCACCTTTACCATCTGATGGTAAGGTTTGGTGATCTGATTTTTATATGGTCCCAATTTAATTCTGAATGATTCTTGAACCTATAATTTTAAATCAAGTAAACTGGATTTCATTTCCATCCTAGTTTTGGAAATATTAGGAAAATATAATGTTGAATACGTATATGTGCAGAATCATTGGGTGGATTATACCCATTCACGAATCAGGCCTTAGTAATTACGGTCCAAACCTACTTAATAAATATCGATTTTCTGAGTTGTTTCTTTTGGGAGTTATTGTGTTTACGATCGGCCGTATACACAAAAGCATCCAAAACAAATACATATAGGGTGGAATTGAAATCTCGTAATTTATTGAAAAATTAGATTTTGCAGATTCATTCAGAATATCGTGATGGCCATATGAACTGAAGATCGCCAAGTCACGAAGTAAAGATGCGTTTGCAGTGGTCAATACGTGAAAAGATGACGAGTTTGAACATGCTCGCAAAAGTTGCTGACTTCATGTCAGGGCTTTTCTGGAATTTTGTAACTTGAAATGAGCAAGGTTGGCACTTTTGAAATGAATTCAAGTTCGTAATGATTCGGTGAGATTTTGTCTACCGATAATGAACGCAATAACTTATGGAGAAAATTAACAAATAATCAAAATAAATAGAGCATATTTCATCTGAATATCAAGCCTCAAATCTACTCCACAAGTATCGAATCTTTATGTCGCTTTTTCTGAAGTTCAATAAAGTCGGCCTAACGACTGATAGTAAACACAAGAACTCCCCAAGGGACCAACTTGAAGACTATTCACTCACTAACGATTGAATCCGATCTGTAGTTTCGAAAATATTGACAGAATGGAATTTTAAATGGATATATCTGCGAAATAATTGTATGTATTTATCCATTCACGAATTCACTGTATAATTGTGTTTGTGATCGGCCGTAAGATTCATGCAGAATATTGTGAGGATCATAGGATTAGAAGATCGCAAAATCGTTCCATAATGAAGTAAAGCTACGCACGTCAGGATTCGATACGTGCATGGGTGAACCATAGGTCTTAGAATTTGAAAAGCGCTTAGAACTTCCGACTTCACGTTAGTGCTTTTCCGAAATTTTTGTTATTGCTATTAAGAATACCTATTTATTTGGCTCGTCTTCTTCTCTTGAAGAAACTGAAGACAGTTGGATATACAGTGCTTTCATGATGAAAGGAACAAATTCATTTAAAAATAAGGTTTCTGTTTCATGTTGAAATCCTCGGACACGTCGATTAGTATATTTATTTGGACATTTTTCGCAATAAAAATTTTGTATATAGGGTGTCTCATTTGAGAGCTATGAAATTGTCATTACTTTCATTAAATGTAATACCCTGCATATTATTTCACTTTACAATTCTACGATAAATTCTTATTAATTATCAGTCCAGAAGTATTTGAAAATTTGTAACGGGAAACATTGTATCGAATTCAGAAATGCCTCGAAGTAAACGGAGAACAGATTGAACATCAATAATTAAATAGGAATTACATTTGTGTGTTTTCATATCGTATCTTTCATTATCCACCATCTCCGTTATATATAATATACAGGGTATCACTTTTAAAAAAGTCATAGCTCTCAAATGAGACACCCTATATACAAAATTTTTTATTGCAAAAAATTCCCAAATAAATATCATAATCGACGTGACCGAGGATTTTAACATGAAATAGAAACCTAATTTTTAAATGAATTTGTTCCTTTCATCATGAAAGCATTATTCCATGCTAGGTTGAAGATAACGTATTGGTCGTTGCAGAATGTGGAAGACGGTAGCGAATACCTCGTACCATTCCTCGTGAAAAAAACTCAGGGTGGTCCAATTTGAAAGGTGGAAAATCCAAGAAACGAAATATAATATGAGTTTGCTTCATGAAATTATCAGTTTTTCCAAACGGCTACAGCTATTCGAATGGAATTTTCTTGGCCCTATTTTTCAACAAATTTTTTGATGGAAAATATTTTTTTCCTATACGAGTGGCGTCGAAACTAACAAGTCACTGAATATTTTCAAGAAAAAAATTATTTCGCCACTGATGTTTTTGTTGAAAATGAATATCAATTTTGAATTCCTGATTCAAAATTTGAGCAACTGAGTGAGGCTCTGCGTTTCGTTGTTGCTGTTAGAGAATAGTTTTTACTAATAATTATCCGCAAGTTGAATTGTCCGTATGGGCAGAGATAACCAAGTTCACTGGATCTAAATCCTGCGGACTTCCATGTATGGGGAACAACATAGGAAGGGATAGATCATTTGTTTTGGAGAATTCAGCCTAACGGCCGATCATGAACACAATAACTTAATATAAGCAAAATATCGCAGAATATCAAATATTTGAAAGAAAATTTTGTTGTTGTTTTTGTTTCAAATTGTTTTAATGAAACGAATCACAACATTTTACACGAATTTGCTTATCAGCATATTCAAACTAGTAACCAACTTTCATCCTGATGGAATCAATATTTTTTGATTTATTTCGGAAAAAATACCGATACCGAGGAAAAAAACCCGAAATATAACATATTTTTTCCCAGTATCTCCAAATATTATCATATCGAACTGAAATTTGGTGCGCTACTGTGAAATATGGAGCTCAAGGTATAAGTGAGATATTTTTCGAATATGATAAATAGTTTCCGATAAAAAAATGTTATTCGAAAACAAATTTTGAAAAAATATTTTTTTTCAATTTACTGACAGTACGATATCAACAAAATTTCACTAGGCATTGAGCGTTATTGTATAATAACGTAACCAACTGCCAAGTTTCAGTTTAATCGCTCCAGTTGTTCCTGACAGATCAGGGAAACAACCTCAAAATTACAAATGGCTATGACTCCGAAACCGTTAGACCGATTCGGCCATTAACGAACCAAGGGTTGCATTCTGATGCGGCACGATCTACGCTGAATGTTTCAAGTTGCAAGCTTTCTCTGTTCAACAGTTATCGTATCCTCGGGCGGCGGTCCTGCCGGCTGGACAGAATCGATTTTGACACCTAATTCGTCATCAGTGAATCCAACCTAATCGTTTGAGAGCAAACAATACCTCGAACATAACGGTGAGACTTTGGAGGCTATGGGTTCGTTTTTGCGAAAAAATTTTTTGGGTGCGAATGGTTGAAAAAAACTGTAATGCAATGTTGGTAGGTACTTTTTATATTCAAGAATTATTGGGAAAATAAAACTGAAATAGAGTGAAAAATGGAAAAATAACTAACATTGCACATTCTCCCAAAAGAATCAAGTACATCCCGAAAAAAATTGAAAAAATAATCTCTGAAGCCTACTGAACAACATCCCGTTATCTCTCATTAACGAGGATTAATGAAACTTGAATGTGGCTGTGTTTCCGGAGCCGTAATTTACCAGCACGTGTTGGCTCTAAGACCATTTTCAGAACAGTTCCCAGTACAAATCTTACTACAACGCTGAAAATTAAGGCATTCGAATATCTCCTGCCGTTCGGAAACAATAAATTGAATTTTTTCCATTAAACTTTAACGCCGTGTATTTTTTAAATGAAGCATTTCCGTATAAAGTTCATTAAGAAAATTCATATTAATTTTAGATTTTCTATGGCTTCCTGGGTTTTTCGCTCTTCAACTGGTACCTACATATATAGCACATTCTCGCATAACCAGAATCTAAACACTACACATATTTCGTTGAATATTAATTCATAAAAAACGTGGTCACCCATTCAGTCACATAACCAGCCAAAGTTTCTCGATTTTTGAATGGGAAAAATTTCCCGTTCTTTTGATAGTATAAGCTTGAAGAAATTTCGAATGAATTTTATTTCTACCTTCTACTAGATTACAACTCGATCGAATTTGAATTTTTGCAAAAATTGAAAAAATAAAATTTTGAATGAGTGTATCTTCGACTCGTTTACCTCCAATTCAAGATTACGATCTTCGTGAATGAGCCAAACCTACTCTACAGATAGCAAGTTTTCCAGTATTTTTTCAGGGAATATTTGTCTTTACTCAGACTCCAAATCGAAAAAATATTGTATAGAACTAAGTTTCAATAATTATAGGAATGTATGAGGAATCTAAGGAAATTGTAGAAGAATCCGAACCAAGTGGTCTGAAAACAAGATTGAACTTTCACCTATCACACAAACTGAAAGATGAAAACGCTCTGATGACTTATCATCAAAAATTAGAGGATGTTTTGGAGGATCAACTGAGTTTGGCTGCTATACATTATTTGAGGGCTCACTACCAAGAAGCTATCGATATTTACAAACGTTTATTATTACATAATAGGTGAATATGATTGGTTCCATTCCAACTAAAAATGAGTTATACTAGTACAAGTATTGTATACATACAATATACAATGGTACAAGGCAACTTGTTAATACAGTATGATGAAATGTTTGATTTTATTTTTCACTCATTCTGCCTAATGCCTGCTCTATAATTGGTAAGACTAGCCTTTTTTTTTCGACTGAGGTAGTATCATTGATATTTCCATGAAATAATACGGCTACTAGGATGGCCAAGAAAAAAAAAACGATAATATAATTTTCTAAAGAAACAATATTTGGTAAGAGTTGATTACTCTAAATACCCTCTCGTATGAAGAGGTTTGTTATATTTTTTATAGATGTTTTCTAAGTTTTCACTCCAAATATCTGAAACCGAACTATTAAAAATCTAGAAAAGCACTGCCTTGAAGGCAGCAGCTTTTGCACGCATGTTCAATGTAGATGACCGCATGGCAACGAATTTGAACATGTGCGTATGCCTTCACGGCATAGCTTTCCTAGATTTTTTTCGATCAATTACTGGATTTCAATTCGATCTAATCGAAATTTTATTTTCCCAATATTTTCAAGAATACAGATTAGATCGAATTGAAATCCAGTAATTGATCGAAAAAAAAATCTAGAAAAGCTCTGCCGTGAATGCATACGCACGTGTTCAAAGTGAGAGAACGTAAAATTCTTCCAAAATAAGCTCCAATCTTCACTTAGGTTGTTATATCGTATTAACTCTGTATTTTCATTGGGAAAAGAAGAAATTTAATTTGATTTAATTAACTAAAATTATTTACTACATTCTTCATTGTTCTAACAAAGTTAGAAATTATCTTAAAAATCCTCAATATGCCTGTCGTTTTCTTTAATTCAGAGCCCCCATCATTTTCGCATGGAATCCGCAGAGTTCCGTCCCTGTAGTTGCCTTAACATATAACAGCAGTTGTATATTATTTCCATAACTTCTAAATTGCCCCCAAAAAAAGTCTGTGGGTGCAAGATCGAGACTCCGAGCAGGCCAATAACACCCTAAAGAAGACAAGAACACTAATGAGATAATAAGCGAGCGTTCGCATTGTGCGGATAGGAACGGACCTCTACCTTCATAAACACGCTATTGATTCATGGAATAAGAGGATGAAAAAATGAATGCTTGCATTCGACAGAGTGAGCTGAAATCATCTTCTAACTTCTTCTAAACATAATTAACATGAAGTTGCCAATACTCAATGCAAAATATTTTCTTCAAGGTTTTCTTCAATGTACTATTTGTTATTCAGGTACCTAGTTTTGGTATATAAATTCAATATATGTACATCCTACGATATTCAGAGTAAATTCGATCCAAACTTAGGTCTCATCAGATTAAGATTATAGTTTTTCAGTTATGCTATGTTTTTAGTGAAGAAATGGTGAAAGTTAAAAAACATTAGAATCTCAAGAACTTTACCACAAATATGTTTGAAGATACCGCTTTTATATAGTTCCGTAGGAACGAGAGTAAACTTCAACCTTCTAAATTTATACGTTCAAAAATGCTTATTTTCATTGCAAAATGGAGTAATTGATTGAATAACCGTGGACTCAGGTTACATTTGAGAATGTGAAATGTATAGGTGCGTTAATTAATCGGCGTATCTACCTCGTTCTCTTATTTTGTTCTCCACCAAAGAAGAGGAAGATAGAGGTTGATCCATTAATGATTTTGATGAAAATAAAAACGCACCCTATTTTTCCATTTCAACAATCTTCGTCTTCATAAAAATGGAATCTTGATGAAAAACTTCTGAGAAAGATCTTCTGGTTCGAAAAGAGAGTGAATAGTGTTAACACTCGAAAAACTTTAAGTTTTTGATAAATATTGATTAGTACGGAATATTTCCCGAGATTTTTCGGTTTCTATTTGAAGTCATTATTATTGAACATCCTTGTATATCGAAAAATCGAAAGTGTGATTTTCTTATAAATATTTTTAAGTAATATTTGGGAAATTGTTTAAATTTCAAGGAAATAAGAGGTTCTATCAAATCTTCCATCATGCTCAGTGATGATTCAATAAATAATTAAATGTATAGTTGATGCCCAAGCTTTGGAGATAAGATGAACAGAGAATTCGAAATATACCGGGTGTCACAGGAATCAGCTTCACCCCCGAACAAATCTGCATTTTTCAAGATATCGAATTGAAATTTTGAACATCGATACCACATATTGTTCACATCGACTGAGGTATTTAATGTGTGTCTGTGACTTCCGGCCTTACAGGAAGTGGACGTAACGTTCGATTTCTCATATGAACGGATGTATTTAATCTTTTCTCAGCCAATAGAGCAAAATTATAGAGGACATTTTTCCATATTCTGATGAAACATTAGCCTTCTTACCTTTTTTCGGGAAAATATAATTTGAAAATTACCGAAATTAATTCTCTATCCAATTACTGTATGATCGAAGAGTATGAGTACAAAATCTCATAAACCTAGCTGCAGTGTAATTATAGTTAGATCAGATGGCTAACTCCTCGCACGAAACTGACACAGAATACCTCTGTAACTTCTGCCCAAATTGTCAATTTTGGGTGAAAACTGTTTCAATGAATTGTAATTACGGTGATAATTAATATTTCCATAATTAATTCTAATCCTACCCATGGCAAAATAAAATAAAATTTGATTGGTCATTTTTTCTTCATCTTATTTTTGTTTTGACGGAATTTTATTCAGAATTCGATTTTTAATTCGAATATTCAAAAAGGGGCATCAGTTCATAAAAGAAAACCGAAAGTTATGTCCATTTCCGATTAAACCGGAAATCATAGGAAACACACCATGTTAAGCTCAGTCGATGAAAAACAATCTGAGTATCAATGTCCAAAATTTCATTCCGATATCTTGTAAAATTAATTTTTTTTTGTAAACCAGATTCCTTTGACACCCGGTATATTCTTTCCGACGAAAAAACCTATAAGCATGATTTCGCGAGAATCGTTTCATTTGAACATTTTATTCTTTTTGAAATATTTGATTCCGGAAACATATTTGTTCAAAGTTTCTAATTTTATTACATAAATAATTCATTTGATTCCAGAGATAACCTTGCTTTGAATGTTTACGTTGCGCTCTGCTATTACAAACTTGATTATTATGACATTTCCCAGGAAGTATTAAATATTTATTTGAACCAGTATCCTAACTCCGTAATAGCTACGAACCTGAAGGTATATTGTCGCAATGATCGCATATTCAGTATCATTTCCATGACATTTTTTCAGGCTTGCAATCATTTCCGATTGTACAACGGTTCGGATGCTCAAAATATACTAAGGTCTATTCAAGATGCCAGTGCTAATGTTAAGTTCGGACACGATCTGTTGAAACATAATATGGTTGTTTTCAAGGATGGCGAGGGTGCTATGCAGGTAGTATATAGTAATATCTTGAAGCTCATACGTGTTGCGACCACTTAGAATAGAATTAACAATTGGCTAGAGCTTAGAGCGTCCATCTAGATACTAGCGGTATGTATATCAAGCTTCCCCCACTCTCTGGTGACTACTAGCTGACTCGTACTAAGCGGACTCATGAGAAGCTTGCGGAAAAATAGACGCAGTGAGGCAACCTTAAGCAAAGTGTGAGGCCAAGTCGAGCCGCATTGGCTCGCGAGCCCTTTTTGGTTGTATCCAGTACTCCAGTAGTCAGTACATCAGCTTAATCAAATAGACGTTGATCATTTCACAAGGATTTACATGTGTCAACGTGTACTGATATGACAAATGAGAATAATGATACATTTAAAAATTATTCAATGAAGTTGATTATTATGCAATCTGAGTTTCGATGGAATGTGATTGGGGTAAGGGGAAATTGATTAGTGATCAAATAATCCCATCGAATCGAAAACTCACACTGTATTCGATTGTTCAAAACTCTTCACCCATGCTAGCTCACAACTGTTTTAATTTCCATAGTTCTGTAGTTATAGGGCAGAAAAAACTTATGACTATTTTATACGAAGGCCCATCCAGCCCTGAAATCAATGTTCCTGTCTATATCATTGAGAAAATAAATTGCGAATAGAGTTGCTCCTCCCAGTTTAGTTTGATAACTCGAAGTTTTCACGGCATAAATTTCGAATCATCATTATTCCTATTTGTCATATCAGCATTGTATACTATGATGTCAGTACACATTGTCACTGTGACATAATATGTGAAGCCTTGTAAAATGATCGACGTCTGTAAGACTACGCTGCTGTACTGACTACTGGTGATAATACAACCGAAAGGGGCTCGCGAGCCAATGTGGCTCGACTTGGCCTCACACTTCCATCGGTTTTCTCCGTATTTCCGACTTATTTACAGCCACCAACATCTTCCAAATCCCCAATGAGAGTTCAAGAGCGTATGCCCCTCTCCGATTATATTTTCAATACTGTATGAATAATGAGAGGGTACGTTTTGGTCTGAATTAGGGAGAAACACACAATTTGACAGAATGCCGACGTTTCGATATATTTAATATCTTCTTCAGAGCTCTACAATTTATGATATAATAATTAGAATGTGAACATGGTAGGAAACAATATTATAACATTTTCGAGTGGAAAATATATATGTATATTTTCAATAGCCAGGAAGAATAGCTAAAACCGATCTGGGAATAACCTCAGAACAACACAAAAATACTAAACAGAATGTAGCTGAAACGAGAAAGAACCTTGAAGCAGAGAAGATCGAAATCGAAAATCGTCAATTTGAAAGACATTGTGGAGAAATTACAGAAATCGGATTTCATTCTATCAAAACATGGTAATTTACTGGAAGTATTTCAAAAAAATATTTCTGCCTTATGAAAAGAGAACCTCAAGAACAATTGTATTTATCTTGTTCCAACATAGAACATCTGCAGAGCCACCAATGTGCATTTTCTGAATATATCGCAGGATACGTTGTTTGAGGCCACAGGAGGAAGTCCAAGTTTGAATGATTCCATTTACAATAACAAAGACAAAGAAAAGACCTCTCAGAATTTGACAATGAATCAAATATCATTCAAAACCGACGAGGGCCGATACAATCGTCATCATATAAGAACCAGATTTTTGAAATCTTGGGAAAAATATTCAAAGCATCAGTTCGGGAAAACAAAATCAATAGCAACATTACCGATTGCACCAATGCTTTACTTCCTGAGTTTTCAACTTAGGTATTTGGTGTAAAATTTTTTGAAAAACCTCGCCCCGAAAAAGTTACACTCCTCTGAAGGTCAACAAAACAAATTGTTTTTCTTTTTATTTTCCTCGTATATTGAAACGAAACTTGGTGAAAATCATTTGTCAATGAAACCACACATTTTGGAATTTTTTAAACCCTGAAGTATGCTGAGAAGAGGTTGGAATAGTCAACTCCTAAGATATTTTTTCTTCCAACTTTTTTTTTGGATAAAATTTTCCTTTAAAAAAAATGGCTTAAAAGCCAAAGTCACTCACTAACTTTTTTATTTTAAGTTTTTTCGAAAACATAAATAGTCACCAGAAACACATAAACCATGTTAAATAGCATTTTACACAAGCATTTCAATCAAGATAAGAGTAAATCTCTTCATTGAAATGCGTATGCGATGAAATATGCCTGCTAAATTTTTTATCGTTTCACATCCTGCTACAATGCAGTTTCGCAGATCATCGTTTTTTTTTCGTGAATGCTTAAGTAATTGGACGTTTCAGGTATGTGGTTTCAAAAGGAAAATGTGTACCCCAAAAAGAGTTGTAAGAAGAAATATCGTAGGGGTTGACTATTTCAACCCTTTCTAAGCATATAGGGTTGAAAAAATTCCAGAATGTTTAGTTTTATTGACAAATAATATGCACCAAGTTTCGTATCTTTAGCTAAATATACAGGGAAAATAAAAAAGAAAAAATTTTTTGTTGTTAACCTTCGGATGGGTGTAACTTTTCCGGGGGAAGGTTTTTCAAAAAAAATCATACCAAATACCTATCCTGATTTTCATCACAGAATCACCCTCTGAATTTTTTCGGTGTAATTCAGATACACCCTGTATATCTACAGGGCTGCTTATCAAAATGTGGCCGCAAATATTTTTGAATAAATAATTTATAAGTGATTTTTGGGAAGCAATCGCATTCACTTGCTTTTTTGAATAAGATATCATCCACCCCATATGTGAAGACTTCGAAAAATCACGACTGCCGTTGCGTTTTTGATTTGAACAGGTACAATTTTTTTCTCTTTACGTTCATAACGTACATCATTCATTTATATATCAAATCAAAGCTAATTTTTTCCTGTATACGATGGCATAGGGTTGCCTGAGTAAATCTAGCCAAAAATAAGGGTTGCTGTCTGTTGAATGAGATTCGGCCACATTTTGATAAGCAACTCTGTTTCAAGCAAATACTCGATGAGCGCACTAATTCTGCAGCGAGATCTAAGACTACTAGGGGTGCTACCGACATACAGGTACCGGTCGTTTAGGCTTCTCGGTCGGAATTCCGATGACTGATGACGAATCCGGTGTCAAAAACGATTCTATCCGGTCCGTAGACACGATTACGGTCGTAAGTAGAATCCTATCGATCTGCAACTTTCAGGGTAGGTTGGATTTCAAAATGCGACGGTTAAGTTCGTTAATGGGCAAAATCGGCCGAACGGTTTCGGACTTCGAGCCTTTTGAAGTTTTGATGTTATTTTGGCGATAATTCTAGAACTATCGGATCGAAACTTGGCAGTTAGTTGGGGTATAGCAACGCGCAACTCTTCGCAGAATTTTGTTGAGATCATACTATCAGAAAATTTTGAAAATTTTTTTTTTCAAAATATTTTTAGAAGATTTTTTTTTCGCGAACATATTCGAAAAAAAAATCAGTGCATACTTTGAGTTCCATATTTCACAGATTCACACACAGATCACACATTCGATTTGTTTTGTAGATATTGGAAAAAATATGTGAAATTTCCTGGTTTTCTTCTAGATATCGTTGTTTTTTCGGTATAACTCAAGAAATACTGATTTAATCATGATGAAACTCCGCAGCTAGTTTGAAGATGCTGAAAGGCAACTCTGAGCAAAATTTCAAGATGATCGTGTCATCAGAACAATTTTGAAAAAAATTTAAGTTTTTTTTTCAAATATTCAATATTCTGTGATCTCCTTATCAAATTATCTCCATTTAACTCTGAATGACCCTTCGAAGTGTTATATTTTGATTGAGTTCTCTATTTCAATCGGATCTAATCTATATTCGTGGAATTATTGGAAAAATAAAATTTTGAATGGGTATGTCTGCGGAATCTTTGGTTGGATTTTACACATTCACGAATTCGGCCTTCGTAATTAAGGTCCCAACCTTCTTTACAAATATCGAGTTTCTAAGTTGTTTCTTTCGGAAGTTATTGTGTTCACAGTCGGCCGTCAGGCGTGTGTTCGCGCCATCTGAAGGACGCCGCGCTCTTAGGGAAAGTTGTTTCGTCCTAGTGCCAGAAGTCTGATTCTTCTGGAACCTGCCTATGACAACCACAGAAGCGGCGAAGTGAGCGACCATGACCGAGGCGATTATGCTGTGTTGGAATGAAGTAGCAAGCGTGCATCGGTTAGTGGCGCCATCGTCTGGCAACTCAGTTGAACTACGCCTCCTACGAAGTTTCACTTTTATCGAATCGATAATTAATGAGATATCGAGGAATTAACCTCAAAACTTCAAATGGGCCTAACTCCGAAACTATCCAACTGATTCCACCCAATAACGAACTCAACCGAGATATTTGGACTCCAAACCTAATCTAACAAGTCTTTTCCTTAGAAAGTTAGAGCACACACGGACGGCCGAACGGACGAACAGAATTGAATTTGAATACGGATTCTTCTTCAGGGACTTCAACCCAATCGTTTTAGATCATTTCCGGCTCAAAATTTGAAAATAACATACATCGTGACGAAATGATAACGCGCTCTTCTTTATAACAAGCGCGTAAAAATACCCATCCATCCTACAAGAGCGTACTTCCAACTCAGATTTCGAAACCGAACCGACAGAAGGAATGGAATTGAGTGTTCGTGAGTGACCCTGAATTGAAAGCTCTGTTTTTCGTCACCACAAGATTTTCAGATCGTCGTTCCACGGAGTCCGATGATAATGGTCATGAATGTTTCAAACATTAGTCCTGCCTTTGTATAGCAAATTTGCAATAATTATTCGTGATAAAATTAACTTCCTCGCATAACAAAGCGAGTAATAGCAATATTTTTGTTATGTATGATGCGAATTTACTGCATGGACGAAGACAAATCTAGAAAAGCACTGACATGAAGTCAGCAGCTTTTACGCGCTTGTTGACATTGCGAAATGGTGAGTTGGAAATTTCAGGGAAATTTTAATGAAATATAAAAATTTTCGAAAAAAAAATTCTTTTTCGAATTTTTCTATCGATAATTTTTCTTATTGACACTGTTCATCTTCCAACCAAGTTTCATTCCGATCAGATGGATTTCGGCAGATTTGGCCCATTAACGTACTTAACCTAGATATTCAGGATCTTAACCTAAGCTGAAAATTTCAAGACTCTACGTCCTTTCTTTCGAGAGTTACAGCGCACACGGCCGGCTGGACGGACAGAATCAATTTTGATCACGGATTCTTCATCAGTGAGTCCAACCTAGTGGTTTGGGACCAATTTCGGCTCAAAATTCGAAAATTACAGACATCGTGACGAAATGATAACGCGATGTTCCCCAGAACAAGCGCGTGAAAACACTTCTGTTTGCTAACTGAGATTTCGTGCGAAGAAGAGTTTGAGTTTCTTCAAAGTAATGCAACAGTATGGGTGCTTTTTGCGCGCATGTTCTAGGGAAACAGCGTGCTATCGTTTTGTCCAAATGTCTGTAATTTTCGATGACTGAGCCGAAAATGGTCTTAAACGACTAGGTTGGACTCACTGATGACGAATCCGTTGTCAAAATCGATTCTGTCCGGCCGGCCGTGGATACGATAACTGTCGAAGGAAGCTAACTAGCGACTTGAAACTTGTAGGGTAGTTCGCGCATCTGAATACCGCTGTTATGTTCCTTTATGCGCCAAATCGGCATAATAGTTTTGGAGGTTTGGAGTTTGGAGTTTGAGATTATTTTCCTCATATTTCAGACACTTATGAAGCGTTTGGATTAAAACTTGGCAGTTGATTGGAGCATAACGACGTGCAACTTTGAGCAGAATTTCGTTGAAATCTTATGGTCACTCAATTCTGAAAAAAATTTTTTTCAACATTTTTTCCGAAAAAAATGTTTTTTTCTGAAACCATTGTTTATATTCAGGAACAATTTCGGTTATATCTTGAGCTTCATATTTCACAGCAGTGCACCAAATTTCAGTTCGATACGGGTATTAGTTTCGGAGATATTGGGAAAAAATATGTAGAATTTCGTGGTTTTCTTCTCGATATCGTCGTTTTTTTCGGTATAACTGAAGGAATACTGATTTAATCGTGATGAAACTTTGCAGCTAGTTTAAAGATGCTTAAGGATCACATTTTGCAAAATTTCGTGATGATCGTGTCATCAGAACGATTTGAAGAAAAAATTTCAATTTTTTTTCAATTATTCAATATTCTGTGATCTTCTCATCATATCATCCTCATTAAATTCTGTATCAACCTTCAAACTGAAATTTTTCGATAAATTACTGGATTTCAATTCGATCTGATCTGTATTTCCGGAAATATTGGGAAAATAAAATTTTTAATGGGTATATCTGCGGAATCATTGGGTGGATTTCGCCCATTCATGAATTGGGCCTTCGTAATTAAGATCCAAACCTTCCCTACAAATATTGAGTTTCTAAGTTGTTTCTTTCGGACGTTATTGTATTTACGGTCCGGCCGTTAGGCCGCTGATCTCGGGTCAAGAAGATCTCTGATTTCTTGCATCGAGTTTATTCCTTGAGGTTATTCGTGCGGATTCATGATATGACTTGGCAGAGGAGCTGTCTGCTATTTTTACATAGCGAGTCCGCATAGGCGATGATAAAAGTCGCAACAGAAAACTTTCCAGAAATATTATTCACATTTTTATATTTCTGAAGTTCTGGGGGTTCTAACCAGGGACACTTCCTGAAAATATCGCATGGCTTGCTCCCAGAGATCTAATTTCTAAACTTTCCACCACGAGGTTTTGTGAGCGTATTTCCCACATACCTCCCATAGTGGGCAGTTTGAGAATTTCCACATTCGATATCATCAAGATTTATTGGAGGATATATAGTACTCCCTGTGACCTCTTAGAGAAATAGAGAAAGTAATCCTAATGTTCTGAAAATATATCGCCGGGATATCTTCAGATCCTTTCTGTGTTGCCTGGTTCACTCGAGTAACTCAAATGACAGATTTTCAACGCTGTGTATATTAATATGTAAATTTTAGCTTAGTCGGGTAAGTGAGCAGGTAATTTCAGGAAAACCCCATATGTTGCATGAACTCAGTCTCGAAGATCGAGATCCATCGTCGTGGAGATCTGACAGTCTAGTCTTGTTTACTGGCGAGATTGATGGTTTTTTTTGTGTGCCAAAGCCTTTATATTTTTACATCGGTCTATCAATTTCAGGTATTTCCTTCATTGGTCGATATTGTACCGGAAGCAAGGCTAAACCTCGTCATCCATCATTTACACAACGATGATATCAAAGAAGCTTTCGATTTAATCCGAGATCTTCAGCCAGCCGTTCCGCATGAATACATACTGAAGGGTGTCGTTAACGCTGCTGTTGGTCAAGAAATCAATTCAGTAAGTGGTAAACATGCTATACATAGCTTCATTTTTCCGAAGAAGAGCAATACAAAGTTTTATAATTGAACTAAATGGCATTCGGAAAAAATCAATCTAATCGGAGTACCATGTATTATACAAGAGCACAAAGATGAAAACTTTATTAACAAACTCTGTCCCCCTTTAAAGTGTAGTGGATTTGTTTGCAGAATAATATGATATATTGTAATTGAAGGGATGTTCTTCGTTGTAACGAAGTGTTTTCTTCCTTTGTATCTAGATTGAAAAAGTGGAATTATATTGGAAACAAAAACGACACCAGCCGGAAGAATTTAAAATTTTATGAATCAATTCATAACGCGCCTAGACACCCTTTCAGTGGCAGTGCGAGTAATCGAAGTCACATATGCAATTTTAATAAAAACTTAGTTTTCTTCTTAGAAATCCTTCGTATATTCAAGTTGATAATACCATTGTATAATAATAAACATTCATACAATGATAAGATCTAATACAAGGTGTCTCAAAAGAAATGTTGTATTTGTTCAACTTACTGTGTGAACGCAGGGCAGCTGAGGGGCGCGAGGGTTATGTTAATCGGTTGCCTGGCTTTTGGGAATTTAGAATTTAGTTGCTATGAAATTTCTGTAATGTTCGAGGTTTACGTCACTCAACTGATGCACCAAGCATTCCCCTCATTCGGAATTGGGTGAAGAAGTTTGAAGACAGCGGTTCAACACTAGGTAAACCAAAATCCGGACGACCGAGGTCATCGAGAAAGAAAAAGAACGTGGAACAGACTAATCAGTCTGTTCTTAATGATCCCGACCTCTCCATTCAGAAGAGTGCAAGTGCTTTGCACGTGCATAGATCATCGCTACGCCGCTTTTTGCAAAAAGATCTGAAGCTGCACCTCTATAAAATTCAATTGGTGCAAGAACTAAAATCCCAGGATGCCATTTAGAGGCTAGAGTTCGTAATAAACCAAGCAATAGGTCTCTTGCATGAATTTTTTTTATCATTGGAATCAAATATTCTATCCATAAGACCACTGAAAAACTTAAACCGCCATCAAAAATTTGAATTTTTAACGAGAAAATGCTCTTTTAAATTTGGCACCGCATGTCGGTTGTTTAAACGGATAAAGCTTCGCGGTTTCCGTGACGTATGGGGATATATCAGCTCTCTCCCTCTTCTCGTATACTTTTCTGTCTAGCGAGCCAATAGACAGCGTCGAGCTGAATCGATCGGGGCATCGTGGAATAACGAGTGACGTAGGAGGCAATCTACAGCGTTTCACCCACTTTGGTTTTGCGTCCCGATTTGACGATTTTTAATACCGAATTATTCGAAATTAGCGAATATTTGGAGTGTGTGATAGCATACATTATGATTTTGTATCGATATAGGTTGAGAAATACATGCAAATATGATAATTCGTGTTACATGCAAGAGACCTATTGAGCGCTTACAAACATTTAACATCTTATTCTCTGATGAAGCTCATTTTCATCTTAATAGGCACGTAAATAAGCAGAACTGTCGCTATGGAGTGCAACCAATTCCAAATGTAAGCATCAGAAACCCCTTCATTCGACAAGAGTGGCCGTATGGGCTGCAATGTCATCGCGAGGAATTATGGGTGCAATCTTTTTTGAAGATGGAAGGGGACGTGCTCTCACAGTGTTGCCTTAACTGCAAAATTTTCCTGGCTTTAATCAAATATATATATAAGAATTCGTTAATACCGGTCGCTGATTTGTGCTCTCGTTGTTTCGACAAATTAATCATACAAATACCTGTGCTCTTGAGAGGAAAATAATACCATTTTTTGGCATAAATTCCAGTGAATACGATTATTGTACCGAATTGAACTCATCATCATGCCCACTTGTAGAAATTGTACCAAATCCCTCAACCGAAAATCTCTGGGTATCCAATGCAATAAATGCCGGGCGTTTTTACATGCAAATCGCAGATGCTCGGATCTGCCAAAAAACCAAATATATTTGATAAACAATATGCCGGGAGGTAGGTGGTAGTGTGTTGGCTGCCGCGGTGACCGCGGATCTGGTGACGCTTCATCGACGGTGATTCATATTTCGCCCGTGTCTCAGCGTGGTCTATCGACTACCTCCGAAGGATGGGATGCCGGTGACGCTGCGGACGAGATTGGATTGCAGTCTGATGTCCGCACTATTCAATTGATGACATCTTTAAAAGCAGAAGTTTCTTCTATGAGGAGCAATGTAAGAGATCTTCGGAGCTCTGTTACATTTTGCTCGAATAAGATCAGCGATTTCGAAACCAAGCTGAGCAAGCTTAACGAGGTCCTGAAATTAGCTAATCAAATCAAGGTGGAAAATGATTCCCTTAAAGGAGAAATGTCCAATCTACAGTTTAGATTGGATATAATCGAACAAAATGCGAGATTAAATAACATCGAAATTGCGGACATTCCTGAAAATAAGAATGGAAATTTGAATGACGTTGTTGAGAAGATTGGAGAATGTGTTGGTATAGTCGTCGATCCTGAAGAATTGTCGTCTATTGCTCGAGTGCCTACAAAAATTGTGAACAACCCAAAGAATATAGTGGTGAAGTTTGTCTCGAAATCAAAAAGGGATAAATTCATGTCTGCAGTAAAAGCAAGGCGTGGCGATTTGGGTGGTAACAGGGGTTTCAGAATCGATGGTGTTGCAGAAAAAGTCTATGTGAATGAACATCTCACAACAAAAAATAAAATTATATTCAAGTTGGCTCGCGAGTTTGCTAGAGAAAAAGGTAACAGATTTGTCTGGGTTCAGAATGGTACTATTCTGATAAGGAAAAATGAAACATCTAAAATTTTACAAATACAAAGGAAAACTGATTTAGACAGGCTGTCCTAAAAGAAGAAAAAATAAAAAACACTAACATAAATTGAAATTCCCTCGTTGAAATGACTCTACACGATTTATATCAAAATATACGCGGCTTGCGTACAAAATTGCAGGATTTCAGTATGGCGGCTGGTTCATTCGACGTGGTCGCTGTACCTGAATCATGGTTAAATTAGAGTATAAGCGATGACGAATTGGTTGATGGAAATTATAACTTCTTCAGGCGAGATGGAGACTTAACACAAACAATGAAAAAAGACGGGGATGGTGTACTTCTGCTTGTGCGTGACAACTTGAATGCTAGATTTGTGCCGGAGTTCAGCAGTGATCAAGAGGACCTTTGGATGGTAATAGACCTCAATAGAATAAGAATTTACATTTGTTGTGTTTACATAGCACCAGGTATCGAGATGGCCTACAGGTCATTCGGAAATAAATTGGAAGAGAACATTTTGAATTTTCGCGAACAAGACTTAATTCTGACCTGTGGTGACTTCAATTGCTCTACGCTGAAGTGGGTGAGTCAAACGCTATGTAATGTACTAGTTTCTGCAGAAGTTGAAAGTAAATATGCCAATTTCGTTGATACTTTAAATTTTTTGGAATTAAAACCATTCAATAATGTCTTCAATAAGAATACGAAAATGCTCGACCTGATTATGTGTAAAAGGAACAGAATTGATCGCATACGTCGAAGTGGAGGCTCCTTTGGTCAGAGAGGATGACCATCATCCGACAATAGAGTTTTCGTGTGATATTGGGGCTTGTAGTTACTTGAAAGCGACTTGCTCATTCCATTTAAATTTTAAAAGGGGTAATTACGACGCTATCAATTCTGACCTTTCGATGTTAGATTGGAGCACCCTCTTGGGAGGTGTGGATGTGAACGTTGGCGTGGATGTTCTCTACGAAATACTCGAGAAATTGATCGTCGAATATATACCAAAAACGTAAATAAATAAAAATTTCCTTTTTTTATACCAAGGAAACTATACTTATCATTCGGAAAAATGTAGCATCCACAGGAAATACAAAATTTACAAGAATATTTGCCATTATTATCGTTTCAAAGAACTCAGAGATTTCCACGAATATCTTGAAAATATAGAGCAGGAGCTACCAAGAAATTCAAAAAGCTTTTACAATTACATATCTCGTAAGAAAGGTCACAGTAGATTCCCATCGGTTATGAGGGATGGAACTGTTGAGTCAACATCGTCGAAAGATGTTTCTGAATGTTTTGCTGATTTTTTCAGTTCTGTCTTCGAACCAACTTCGTGTCCGGTCGATGATTCGCATTTTGTGGAGAACGTCTACAGCAGTGATTACCTGGGTGGGATTTCGCTATCAGAGGCGGTTGTGGAAGAAGCTTTGAAAACGGTAGATCCTAACAACGGACCAGGTCCCGATGAGATTCCAGCATTATTCTTGAAAAATTCTTACAAATCTTTATATCGCTTCAGAGTGTTGATTTCCCGCGACGTTGGAAGCTTTCGAAGATTGTTCCGGTTCATAAGGAAGGCCGGAAGGATCTCGTTCAGAACTATAGACCTATTGCTATTCTTTCGGCCATCCCCAAACTATTTGAATCTCTCATTTGCAAGCCATTCACGAATCATACAAAACACGTGATATTAGAAAATCAGCACGGGTTTGTTAAGGATAGGAACCTGGTAACAAATTTGGTGAGTTTCCTTGAGGTCTTGCATGATGGATTCGAATCACAAAATCAGATAGACGTAATATTTACAGACCTAAAAAAGGCTTTTGATAAGTTCAATCATTCGGTATTCTTTCGACGACTTGCCGAGGTAGGAATAAATAGCAATCTTTTGAGATGGGTGAAGTCTTATGTGTTGCGGAGATCCCAGTTTGTATGCGTGGGAGGATAGAAATCTAAAGGCTTTATTAGCACATCGGGTGTGCCTCAGGTTTTTCACCTGGGTCCCTTACTCTTTATCATTTATTTTAATAATGTATCCTTCTGTTTTCGTACTGCTGGTTTTTTGATTTATGCGGATGATATCAAGATATTTCTTAGGATAAGTGTCTTGAGGACTTTGCACTACTTCAGCAGGATTTGGATAGGTTCTCTCAGTACTGCAGAGAGAACTTCCTGTTTCTCAATCTTAATAAATGTTCCATAATCACATTTACGAGGAATACAAATGTCTTGAAGTTCGTGTATACGATAGATCAAATTTAGTTGCGTTGGGTTGAAAGTACTCGAGATTTGGGAGTGATTTTGGATACTAAGTTAACTTTTGTTCCACATATCGATAATATCATTTCATCTGCGAATAAAATGCTTGGATTCACGCTGCGACATGGTAAATTTTTCAGAACTAATAAAAGCTAACTAACCTCATACAACTCCTTCGTTCTAAATAACCTTAATTATGAGTGTCATAAAAGACGATTGGAAAGCGTGCAACACAAATTTCTCAGATACCTATCATACCGTAATAACTTCTTTATAAAAGATCATGATTACACCGAAGCTCAATCTAGATTCAATATGATTAGTTTGGAAAACCGCAGGAAAATCAATGGCATGAGTTTTCTATTTAAAGTTCTGAACGGCATCCTTTTCGTCCCCTCAATTTTGCAGTTAATCTCCTTAAGAGTTCCCGAGAGAAGATTAAAATCAAATGAAACTTTTGCTGTACCTTTTCGTCGTTTGAATGTAACTCAAAATTCGCCAATCTGTAGATTTCTGACGACATTCAACTGGGAGTTCAGTGATACTGATCTCTTTAGTACGTCGTTTCCGCAATTTAAAAAATATCTGAAACGAAAGTTATTACAAGATGTTTATAGTTACAGTTATAGTTGGTAAGGGGTTACATTCCACTGCGACCTTGAGGTCTATTGTGCCCCCTTGTCAGAGCTGTTTTCGCAACCTACAGCTCGCCCTCCAGCTCTAGAGCTCTGATGAATTCTTATATCTGTGAGGGCTTCAAGGAGGTTAAGTTCTCATTCCTCCTATAATGCTACTGTCCAAGGTATCTTTTGCTCACAATGGCGAGGCATTCTGTTATCAGGTGAACAGGGGTTTCCTCCTCTTCCCCACAATATATGCACTCGTCAGTTTCTGATAAGCCCATTCTCATCATGTGCTTCCTTAGGCGACAGTGTCCTGTGAGGAAACCAGTGAGGAGGCGTAAATTATTCTTAATGAAATCCAAATGATTTTTGGATCTAGCAATTTCAAAGTTCCGAAGGAACTTTTTAGAGTGTTCCATTCCTGGAGAATTCCCCCAGAGTGCCCCTCTTTCATTTTCTTCTTTCTCCAAAAACTCTTTCTTATAGGTACATTTGCCTATGCCACAGAAAGGTTCTGGGCCAGTAGGTAGCGTTTGTGCTGCCTTTCTGGCTAGAGTGTTGGCCTCTTCATTTCCTTTGATTCCTGAGTGCCCAGGAACCCAGATTAAGGAGACCTTGTTATTCTTGCCTACTTCATTGAGTTTCCTTCGGCACTCCCACATCAGCTTTGAGTCGATGACATAGGAGTTCAGTGCTTTAATAGCAACCTGACTATCAGAATGGATCACTATGTCACACCCTTGATATTTTTTTACCAGGTTTATGTCTATGCATCTTTCGACAGCAAGTATTTCTGCCTGAAAAACACTCGAGTAGGAGCCTAGCGATAGTGTACACTTAGTTCTAGGCCCGTATACTCCAGCGCCGGCCCCCGTCGTGGTTTTAGAACCATCTGTATACCATTTAACGGTATTTGTTTTGAAGTTTTGGGTAGTGTATTCCTTTTCCCATTCTTCCCTTTTACATAGCATTGAGTCAAAGTTCTTCTCGATGCTTACTTTTTTAATCATAACATCACTAGGTAGGTTCGCTAATGAGATATACTTGTTCAGGGAGGACCAAGCTCTCTGACTTTTGATTCTCTCATTACCTATACCTTCCCTAGAGATTCTAAGGATAGCTTCATGGACTACCCTATTGATCGCTAGATGTAGAGGCCTGAGATCTATGATGACCTCAAGTGCTCTAGTCGGGCATGTTCTCATAGCCCCAGTGATGCAAACACAGGCAAGCCTTTGTACCTTGTCTAGTATTTTCCTCGTGCTTGTCTGCCCTGCTTTAGCAAACCAGACTACTGCCCCGTATGTTATTATCAGTCTTACAATCATGATGTACATCCATCTCAGTATTTTAGGGTTACACCCCCAAGTTTTGCCGGATAGTCTTTTGCACACCATTAAAGCCCTTATAACTTTACTAGCAGTAATTTTAACATGCTCATTCCACAGAAGCTTACTATCTAGGGTGATTCCCAGATATCTGACTTCAGACTTACATCCTACAACAACTTCATTCACCGAAATGGACTTCATAGCTGGAAGGTTTCTCTTCCGAGTATTACTGTGGTCTTTGCTGGGTTGATTTTGAGACCCACTGATAAGCACCACTGCTCAATAATTCTGAGGCCCCTCTGCAACAACTCACAGAGGACATCCTCGAATTTGCCTCTTACTATTAGGAATATGTCATCGGCATATCCTATGCATTCGAAGCCAAGCTCCGTAAGCCTGCGCAATAGTTCATCCACTACCAGGCTCCATAGGAGGGGGGATAATACTCCTCCTTGAGGTGTTCCGCGAGTAGTTTTAACAGAGATGGTCTGGCTGCCCACCAATGTCTCAGTTGTCCTCGTCGAGAGCACCTCACATAACCATTTTATAATGGTATCGTTTACTCCTCGCCTTACAAGTGCCTCTCTGACAGACACATGTGTTGTGTTGTCAAAGGCCCCAGATATATCTAGGAAAGCGCACAATGCGATTTCTTTATTGTTCAGAGTCTTCTGGATGCCTTCAGTCAGCCCATACAGAGCAGTTTCCGTAGAACGTCCCGCCCTGTACGCATGCTGACAGTTGTGAAGTGGCTTCTTCTCCAGATTCTCCGTTCTTATGTAGTTATCTACTATCTTCGTTTTGAGCAAAAACGAAGTTAGACAAATGGGCCCAAAGGATCTGGGATCAGTCCAGTCTTTTTTTCCTGTTTTTGGGATAAAGGTTACTTTTGCCCTTTTCCAATTGTCAGGTATTTGGCCCAATGCTATGCTGCTTCTTGTGATTTTCAGCAGATGGGGAAGAATCTCTTCCGCTCCCTTCTGCAGGAGTACAGGAAACACACCATCTACTCCTGGTGTTTTATACGGCTGAAAAGTACTAATTGCCCATTCCAGTCGTTGTCTTGTAAATATCTTTCTAGCAATATCCCAATCATCCTTGCCGGATTTCTTGGTGAACTCGGTTGCTGTTTCAATACTGCTTATGGGTTCACTACCTGGAAAATGTGTTTTGAGAAGAAGAATCGATCGTTCCTCTTCTCCCTCAGTGTGTCACCAGTCTGGCTTTTTAAGTGACAGTATGGGGTTGGTGCCCCCCTTTGCCATGACTTTTTGAAGTCTAGCTGCGATGGGAGTGATATTTTCACAAAAAGCTTGGAAGTTAAGCCTTTTGGCCTTCCTTATTTCTTTATTATACTGTGTAAGATTCTCGGCGTACTCCTGCCAAATGTTATTCCGTCTTGCCCTATTAAAGAGCCGACGGAACTCCTTTCGGAGGTTTGACAGGTTCTCGTTCCACCAAGGTGCATCCTTACTAGATTTAGCTTTGGTGAGCGGACAGCTGGAGACGAACGCCTCCATTATTGCCCTACTAACCTGCTCTACCCTTGAGTTCAAATCGAAATGACGGTCATCCACATCG
This sequence comes from Myrrha octodecimguttata, assembly GCA_958510865.1. Classification (NCBI taxonomy): domain Eukaryota; kingdom Metazoa; phylum Arthropoda; class Insecta; order Coleoptera; family Coccinellidae; genus Myrrha; species Myrrha octodecimguttata. The sequence goes on from OY294062.1 coordinate 14,044,998, forward strand.
ATTTGTTCTAGATTTTTCTTTAGATGGAATCAATCTGTCTTTCTAGGATTTCGAGTCACAGGGGAATAGGTTAGGTGTTATCTCCTTCCACCCTGAACTCAATGATCCTATGATCAGAGAGTGATGGTTCGTCCATCACCCTCCAATAAGTAATTTGTTTCCTGGCTGCAGAATTTACTATTGTTACGTCCAGGACCTCTTTCCTTGCTCTCGTGACGAATTTTGGAGTAGTCCCAACATTAATGGTCTCGAGGTCATTAGCTAGAAGATATTCAAGTAGGTACTCACCTCTAAGGTTATTGTTGGTGCTTCCTCAGACAGTATTATGCGCGTTTCCATCACAACCAATTATAATTGGAAGGCGTTTGCTTTTGCAGTAACGTACTAGTCTGTCTCGGTCAACGCCCCCAATATTGAGGTGAACCATAATTGGTATTGAATCCCGAGACATATATTCTGAAACACAAATATATTTAATATTTTTATTTATGAGAATACAAGCACGTGGAGCTTCTTGCCTCATATCATAGATCAAATTTGATTCATTTGTTGCCAAACCTTTGATTTGGCCTTCTTTGTTGATCCAGGGTTCCTGGATCGGAGCAATGCCTAATTGCAGCATCACAAACAACCTTGCATCACGGCTGAGGAACCCCTCGCATGATGCAGGTTCACTTGTGCTACCTTGGTGAAGAGGAAGGCTTGTTTTATGGGGTGCTTGATCCCTCCTTCTTCTCCACCCGTTCTTCCTCGAATTCCATCTGAGAGGTACTCGAGGAAATCTCATTCAAATCTATAGCCACCGAACAACCCCGCTCAGCCTCCCGAGATGCAGAGGAAGTCTCTGCCTCCTCAGGAGCCCCAGCAGAGCTGCTGCAGCCAGATTTCTGGGATGTGGAGGTCGTCTCCACAATCTCCGACCCTTCCACAGGGTCGCTTTTCTGTCTAAGTCCTGAGATAGGGATGCGCCCAAACCTGAAGTTCAGGTGGCATTCCTCTTTCTTCAAGACTTCCTCAGATTGGGGATTGATCCCAATCGCGAGGATGGTTCCTTTGCCCTCCTTCTTCGAGTTCAGCACTCTCCACGCTCTAGTGTTAATGTTGGAGATCTGAAAATCGACAATTCGGAGGATCTTCTCCGGTGCCATGTCAAGGCTTCTTGGGAAGAATACAGTTACTTTTGTGTGACTTGGGATGTCGTCTCCACTAAGTGCCTTGGCACATTTCCTCTACCAGGGCGTCCTCCAAAGTGGAGAGTTGCTCAGCACTCATGATAACCCTAGGGTATTCCTTGGGGACTATTCCTACCCTGAATGCTGACTTCCCTGATTTGACAGCTGCTGCATAACCAGTGGCTTGTCCAGTTTTAGCTGCAGCCGTCTTCTGCTTTTTCGGCGGAGGCCGCGAAGGAGGTGTGATCTGCTCCGGACCTCTTTTGCTTTGACTTTTCCCCGTCGGAGTATCCTCCGGGTGTGGGCGCTGAAGAGCCTGCTTCCTAGCCTCCCCAGGTTCTAGCCCTTGGTGGAGGAGTCGCAGGTACTTCCGCACTCCTGCTCCACTGAGATCTTTCCTCAGTGGGTCGTCTCTGCCACCTGGTTCACCTAGTTTAGGCAACTCAAATGGCAGACGACTTCTTGGTCGTCTGACCTCTCCCTTTTCGGGGTGCCCGGATGTGGAGGCGGAGGTTGTCTCCGCTCCTTTTCCGGTGGTGTTTGGTTTGTCATTTTTCTTTTCCATAATTGGTCCCACGAGAAGCTAGGGCATATCGGTCGGTTGATGAGGTTGTTTCCTCTCGATCCAGGTTTTTAAGCCAAGACCCCCCTCACTTCACTGGCCCGCGAGACATGACCACAGACAGCCAGGAAGCGTTGGTATAACAGAATGGTCCCAAGGTTCCATCTGGCATAGTTTTTCCTGGTGCAATCCCTTGGCCACGAGACTACAGCCGGGACAGGAGACCAAGACGGGAAGAGAGATGGGAAGAAAGGGGTGGGAGGTAGGTTTTTTGGAGACAAAAAGGATATCTCCTAACAAGTCAGGAGTGGGAGGATGGGAGCAGCTAGGGCATGTCTGCCTTTGTCTGCTACCATTAGTGAGGAATGACAGGACTTGGGTTTGGTCCTGCCATGTGGATTCTTAGTCAGTCTTAGTTTCCCGCTCATCTTCAACCTTCTCAACATGGGTGGTGACCCTACCAGGAACCGGAGTTCCAGTCGCTAAGGTTCAGGACTCATTGCAGTACTGCAAGCCCTCACACCGCGACAAGGTGCTGACTCTAGTGAGGGTACAAGATGTTTTCTCATGAGTGTTTTTTTATGTGATGTAAATTTTAATTTTGTATCATGGTAAACTATTGTTAATTTGAGTTTGTTATTTTGATTGTATGATTTTGTTCATTGTAAGTTGTGAATACTGTTTATGGGTTGAAGCACCCGTTTTTTATTCCTATCTATCATAAAATCAAAAAAAATAAAAAATAAAAGAACATGGTTCCAGCAGGATTGAGCAGCGTCACACACGTCCAATAGGTCTCTGCGACGAGTTCGTGAAATCTTCCCAGGCAAATCAGTATCGAGAAGAGGTGCCACAAATTAGCCGCCACGCAGTCCTGATTTGACTCCTATGAATTTTTTCCTGTGGGATTTTCTCAAATCTAAAGTCTTCATTAATGAACCAACTCCCCTGGACCAGCTAAATCAAAATATTCGGCACGAAATGGGAGCCATCACGGAGCCTACCTACCTGCCAATCCGTCATCAGAAATTTCAATGTTAGATTGAATGAATTTCGCGAATGCGAGGAAAAACATTCAGACGACATTTTTTCAAGAAATGAATTTCCAAAGAGTGTAATTTAATGATTAGAAAATATTTTTTCATTAAACGGCTTATTATATTTTTATCGATTTTTGAGATAAATTTCTTCTGAGACACCTTGTATAATCGAACTTGTTCGGAGAAGAGGTTCTTTTAGACCTGGTTCGATATTCCAAACGAGGACATGGTCACGTCTTATTTCTTTCGTTTTCAAGATTATGTAGATCTTGTATCGCTCAATTCGAAGATTTATTATGTGCTAATTCGTTCTTGAGACACGAGAAAAATTTGAATATGATATCTAGTATTATGATACCAGATTTTCAAACGATTGAAGGTCCGTGAAAAAACTTAGGTAGTGGTAACTTAGAGACACAAGCGTTGAGATAGTAAAGAGGCGGACCAATAGATAATGTTATAAATCTAACGGCTATTGTTAGCGATTATGTTGGCCAATGGGTCGTAAATACAGAGATAGGTGGTGGGTGAATGTTGGTGGGGGCCGCTGGTTCGTAAATCTAACCGCTGTTGCTGGTGGTGGTGTTGAACAATGGGTCGTAAATCCAGAGGTCGGTGGTGGTTTTTCTCGAGGCTCGAAGAACCAATGTAGGGTAGCTCCAGAGTTACCTACTTGCGTTGTTAATTCAAAGGTCGTTGGGGGTGGTTGTTGTGGCACAAACGGCCAATGTTGGGTAGGTCCAGAGTTAGTAGTTGGCAGTGGGCTGTAAATCCAAAGGTGGTTGGTGGTGATTGTTGTGGCTTGAAGGACTAATGTTGGGCTGCTCCAAAGGTTTTGTTGGTTTCGAAGTTGCCAGTGGGTTGTAAATCCAAAGGTCGTTGGTGGTAGTTTTTGTAGCTCGAAAGACCAATGTTGGGTATATGTCCCAACTTTCTACTTGTGTGAAAAAGCTTGTGATACCTAGAGACAAAAGCGTTGAGAGAGTGAAGGTGGATCAATAAATAATAAACATCTATCGTTCATAATTACAAACTATATATATGGTTCGATTAATGACATCACTGAAAGTTTTGATGAGCTAAGAGGACAAAGGCTACAAGAATTGTGCTTCAAACAAAGTAATTAAAAGTTGCCGAATTCCTCAACACAATACAAATGAAGTTGGATATTAGATTGTAACGTAGCATGATGATACTTATTTCGTTTAACACCTACTTTGGTGAAGGAAAAACCGATATGCTAGTGGTATTTCGAAATGATAGGCCCGTGTAGAATGAAACTGGTAATTCGTTGGAATTGAAATAAAGGGTCTTTCAATAAGGACGGGTCGATTTTGACATGAAATAAAAAAGGCCGTGTGTGAGATTTTAACGATTTTTTTTTTTTATTTGAAAGAGCTATATATGCCATTATGTGTGGAAAATCACATCGTTTAAATGTCCGCCGCGGCTTCTCACGGTGGCACGAATTCGAGTTGTCCAATGTTCAACAACTCTGCCGCATAGTTCGGGTTGAATTTCAGCGATAGCCTGAGCTATGTTGACTTTAAGGGCATCGGTCGATTGTGGCTTATTGGTATAGACCTGCGACTTAAGAAAACCCCACAAAAAAAAGTCTAAAGGTGATAAGTCGCAGGATCTCGGTGGCCAATTCACGTCACCTCTGCGAGAGATAACCATGCCCTCAAAGCGTTCATGCAGAAGATCCATGGTGGCATCCGCTGTATGGCTCGTAGCGCCATCCTGCTGGAACCACATGTCGTCTAAGTGTAGATCGTCCAATTTGGGCCAAAAGAAATCGGTGATCATCCTTCTGTACCGTTCGCCTGTGACGGTAATGGCCTCACCAACATCGTTTTCAAAAAAGTACGGACCAATAACACCGCCGACCCAAAATCCGCACCATACGGTCACTTTTTGTGGATGCATGGCTACTTGGTGAACTTCGTGTGGGTTGTTGTCATCCCATATACGGCAATTCTGCTTGTTCACATAGCCATTCATCCAGAAATGCGCTTCGTCGGAAAAAATGATTTTTCTGCCAAAGTTGGGGTCCTCTGCCAAACACACTGTAGCCCAATCAGCGAACGAACGGCGTTGCCTATGGTCAGTAACTTTGAGCTCCTGAGTGAGTTGAATCTTGTACGGGTGCAGCCCTAAGTCCTGACGCAAAATGCGCCACATTGATGTTTGTGAAAGACCGAGTTCTTGTGAACGTCGATGAATTGACTGCCTCGGGTTCTCCTGCACACTATCACGGACAGCAGCGATGTTCTCGGCCGATCTGGCGGTCTTTGCACGTACGGGTGTTGGCAGATTGTTCATTGAACCGGTCGATTTGAATTTGGCCACCAAACGTTGGAGAGTCGACTTTGAAGGACCACCTCGTCTGCCGTAAAATAAGCGCAATGCACGTAACGTTTGCACTAACGAACACTCATTTTGGTAATACATTTTTAACATTTGGACGTGTTGCTCAACCGTGTAACTTGCCATGGTGATTTGGCATTACTAACTGAATAAAAAAATATAGGTTAGAAAGACGACGTTAAAACAACATGGCCGCCACAGGCTGCCAACATCGACCCGTCCCTATTGAAAGACCCTTTATATGAAAATGGGTTGATTTCCTTGGATTCATTGTAGGTACGTTACGTACAGAAGGATATCTTGGAAGGATTTCTCATTATTTTTCAGGTGTTTTAACTATCAGATTTCAGATCGGTGGTATATGTAGATTTGAAGTAATTGTGAAATCAACTCTTTAAATACGTTTATCTGCTATGATATCCTGAGCTATTACTTTCGAAGGTAGTTTCGCATAAGTGCAGTCGAAGGGATGGACCAAGTCTACTTTATCGGTCTAATTTCTCAAATGAATTCAATTGAGACCATTTTCGGCTTTGTAAAATAATTTTTTTTCCTTTCCAAATCCTAATTACAAAATAGCTGGTGCTTTCATCTCGGATAATTCAATTAAATCGGGTCTTTGTGACCTTTAAATTGCTGTGAATAATAGCTAGTTTAGTCATTGTTCTATTTCAATCCACTCAAACATCTCGTACAAAATCTTAATCTGTTGTAGGAAGAAAATGTCAAAATAGCACAGGAGAATTTCCAACTAGTCGGCAGTTCGGCGAGTGAATGTGATACTATAAGTGGACGCCAATGCATGGCAGCAGCATTCTTCTTAGATGGACAGTTCGAAGAAGTTTTGGTATATTTATCATCGATAAAAAGCTATTATAATTCAGGTAAAGTAGGATACCATCAACTATACAGATTGTAAACAGAACTAGCAAGTTCATGTATGCAATCTGTACAGTGTTTAGGTAATAAATGATATTGAAAATATTCTTCTTTTACCATGGGAACATTTCTCGAAATTTTGATTTCGTATGTCGAAAGTTCTTCAGAAATGGTTTACTATTTCGAGGATCAGTTTCACCAAACTTTCCACCAAACCATCGAATACAAACTAAAATCAACGAGTTGATCGGCAGTTAAAGTATAATTTATTAAGTATATTCAACTATCACTTCATCTCGATGTATATTTCCATGATCCATATTTGATATTTTTCGGACACATCTTTATACCTACAGAGGATGCCAGTAAACATATGCCGGAGATTTTTTTGGGAAATGCAACTTTCGAATTGTGTTGTCCGTTTCTTGATAGAAATCCATTATATATTACTTAAATAAAACACAAATTGGTTGCTTTCCATTCATTTTGAGTTGAAACATGACGCGTTGATGCTTCTTCAGATATGCTATTAGTCAACTGGTTCAAGGATTGGTTTCAACCACCCGTATTTAAGGGCATTTCTGGGGCGAGAATTTATTTTAGTTTTGTTATTTTGAAAAACCCACTGGACTCCTTAAGGACTACAATCAAGAACTCAGACTTAGTAGACCTATCACGGCTTCTGATAAATTCGTAGTGTTGCGCAAAATATATACAGGTATTACATCACAGGTCAATTTTTATTACTTTGTAAATATCATCGGTCGTCTAGGCGAACAGACTCAATAGGGAAAGAAAATAGATAATTTTGCCTAGTCATTGAGAAAATTTCCAGCATTCCCTAACCAATTTATTTCTAAATTTTCTGAAGTTCAGCTTCAGGCCTTTATTTTCTGTATGTAAAAGCTTGAGGTGCCCGTCGAAATCGTGGTTTCCATTATCAAGTGTTCTACATACGTAGAGTCTAGCTTGTTATTGAGAAGAGACAGGGTATGTTCTCTGATTATAGTATCAAAAGAACGACCTGTTTACCTGATATTGAAAATCTGATGATCCCGTACCTGAACTCCCTTTTACCCACCTTCTCACTTGTGATCGTCTAGTTAAGCGGAAAGTACCTTATGTTGAGGAGGTAACCCAAGTTACACTCGAAAAATGCTGTGAAAGGTGGCGGGAAGTTTGAAATTCAAACAACAGTAACGTCTCAACAAATCATTCAATGCAATACGCAGAAAGTATAATAAGAATATAGATGAGTCTCGTAATACCCCAAAGAGTATAGCAATTATTCATTTCAACATACTCGCAGTCCAGGAAACACATCAGATTACACCAACTCTATCTTACCAAGAACTAGGACCCCGCACCAGGCCGACAACCGTAGCTTCCTGTCACCAGTCCAGGCCTACAGTAACAGGGATTTATTGATGGGAAAGATTGGCAGGGTGTACGCTAATCGTACAGAGTTTCGTAGAAGTCTGCAGTGTGCCTGAATCACAGCCATCTCTAGAAATAGCCTGGAACACAGTTTGACTACGCCGCATGAAACCGAAACAGAGAGGCCGGCCGCTTGAACGCGTAGTACGTGAATATGAATGCAAAACTTCACTTTTCACTTAAATTTCGAATTCAAACCACAACTACAAGTTTCTATGAATTCTGAATAATAAAAGTCCAATTCAATGCTATGAACAGTAAGTTCACATAAAATACATTTCTGATCCCGACTCTGCGAAAATTTCGATAAAACCACTTCATCATTTAAAATGTATTCTAAAATTGAACACATATGTACGAAAATGCAATTGACAGAATCTGTGGCTATTGACAAACCGTTTCGTTGTAAATTGTCGAAATATTCCTTATTAATTTTTGACCCCTTATCTGCTCTTATCAATGAATGCACTCGTTGCATGGAAGTTTTTTCGAAATTGAATGAGCGGCAAAGCCCGACATATAAATTTTGGCCGAATTGTCGATGTCACAATTTTGAAAGTTATCAGTATCTGAAATGAACATAAAATCTTTAATTTGGTTACCTTTTTCTGGAGCATTTTCCACAAAGTCGAAATCATCGGAGTTAAAACATTCTTTTATTTCTTTTGAAGAATAACTTTTTTCTGCCCGTTTGAAAATTTTCCTTATTCTAATTTTTTTTTCTGCACCCAAAATATCATCGAATGAAACATTATAATTACAACCCGAAAGCGATCTATATATCTATCTTTTTTCCAAACTGTCTGTGCTGAATTTTCCCGGTAATATATATTTTAAATCTCCATAAATTTTGAACGAATAATCGATAATTTCTATTAAAACTAGAGTAGTTTGGCGCATTGCGTTATATGTTTCATTGGAAAGTTTTCCATTGTATCCAGATATTTGATGCCACGTATCCAGCCAAATAATAAATTTGTTCAGGAAATCTAATTTTAAATCTTTCTCCGAATTCTTTTGAATTGGCATTGAATACTCATTTCTTTTTATGATTCCCTTTATATCGATGAATTTGTATTGAGAATATCCCACCACCTTCTGATTATCTCGATGAACTGAGCAGTTTCATTCATTGAATTGGCTTTCAGAGCAGATATTGTTGAATAATGGAAAATATTATCTGCCAATATTACCTTTTGTCTTTCGAAAACTGCGGGGTAAAGAGACTTGTGATTGAGTTTGAATGCCTGCTTGGCTAACGCGTTCTTCTCTTTATCATAAATGTCTATCAAATTTTGAAATTTTGCGTAGTGCGCCGTTTGCAAATCATCCCAATCGCAATATGTGAACGTTTTACCTAAATTTAACCAATTTTTCCAGATATTCTTGAAAATATGGACCGAATCGAAAGTAAGAAAAATTTTTTTTGTTGATCGTTCGGATTAAGAATTTTTAACGAATTCGAAAAGTTTCTGAACATTACTCTATTGATGATTGAATGATTATCAGTTATTATAGCCAAAACCTCGAAACCGCAATTTTGAATGAAGGAAATTATATTTCTGGTTATGTCTACCATTTCTGTGCCTTTAATATTCCGAACCGGTAATAATTTAACAATCTCTTTCGTATTTCCAAAAGCCGAATCGATCATGAAAGAAAGAACCGTCTTTGCTAAATCATTGGATGAATTAATCGCGCTACCAATAATATTTTTGGACCTATAATCAAGACGGGAATTAATATATATTTCATCAATCAAAAGGACTATCGATCTAAACTAGGCAAATTACGGGATACATTTGAGAGATAGTTTTTGTTGTTACTATCCGAATTAGCAGAAATGTGCAAAGATGAAGAAATGGATCTTAAATACCTCTTAATTGGTAGGCAAAATAAAGAATTTTCTCATTAGCTCATATCACGTTGCTGATTGAGAATATAAAATGAATGACATGATTGTTGTACTGGAAGAGTACCTAATTTTGTTACCGATAATTTGTCTCAATTGATCTGTGATGATTTCGAGTTCTCTGAGTTTGTTAAAATTTTCATTAGTCCTATCCGATGAAAACGTCTCTATATAAATCAAAGATTCATTCAGCAAATCCGAGGTGGATTTATTTTTGGATTCCGAATCTAAATTTTTATAACGCGAAAATAAATTTATAAGTTGAGACCATCTGCTCAGCTTAAGATCGAAAGGAAGAATCCATTTCACATCATTGGGAGAAAACTGAACATTTTTAATGAATAATTTGATCTGTAAGTTTTTATCAACTCAAAGAGGAGCATCAACCGAATTCAAAATACAAAAATAAATTTTTTCATCCAGCTTCTTAACATCCCATCCTGAAACATCGATATTCATTGAATAATTATCAAGCAGATCCTCGAAATTTTGGAAAAGATCAGAGCTCATAAATGATTCTATTTCGTTTAAATTCCGAGAAATAACCCCATCTCTCCTGGACTTTAGATCTGTTCTTGCTTTAGGAGCCGGTTTCGACAGATATGATGGTAAATTTGGAAAAATTTTTGGAACTGCGGTTTCTTTCAATTTCGGATATTTCAATAATAACAGTTTTATTGTACCATCAGCTTGTAAATGTTTATCATACCGAATTATCTCGTTCTCTTCGAAATGTTTCTCGCAAACTCCGCTATATAAGGACTTAGAATGAAATTTTTTCGCGGGATGGATTTTATCCATAAAAGCTTTCTTTCTTCATTCTTCGGAAAGCCAAAACAACTGAAATAACCTTCACTTTTGGTGGATTTATAGTTACTTTTACAGGATGGGACGCAACACTTCCTAACCATTTTCCTAAGCCTATGGTCTCAAATCGATACTCACGAGAAAACAAAGTAATCCAAAGAAAAATTCACTATCATTATTCACAGCACGACACTTGATAATATTAAAAACACCTTCTATTGATTATTGCACTAATTTTGAAGTTCCGAATACTTGTTGTGCCCAGATTGTTGATTTGATGTATATAATATAAACACTGTTTGTAAGACCATATTCATTCGTATGATTTACACACTGATGTGCCCTGGAGGTGGACTTTATCAATTTTTCAAAGATGTGCTCTGTATGTGAGCTATTCAATGAATGATAAAAATGAACCAGTATTTCTGGGGTGTAAGGAGAAATTATACCTACTGTTCTAAGAATGGAACGCAGGGTTCAAACACATGGTCCCTAAACCTTCAGTTTAGATGAATTGGTAGAAAATCTTCAAGTTTTGAAGTGGCGTAGACACGGGCCGTTCGGCGCCTACCGTAGACGTTGCCAGATTTCGCATCTTCCTGGCTTGTGCATTAATGACGGCTGTGCCTGAATCAACGATACTCTTGGCCCTTGGGGTGGACGATTCACTCAGACATTCTACGAATACATTCAGATCCTATTTCAATGTTTATGAGTGTTTTTTTCTTGGGATACATTTCAAGTACAATTGCCGAGATATTATGAAACTCATCCCTAATACAAATACAAACGGTAATAAATGTGAATTACCTAGTTGCTAAATGTTTCAACAACAATTGAACACTGGCCATGATTGAGAATTTGATAACTAAACCATCAAGAGTAAAATATCATCGTGAACCAATTCTCAGAATCAGAGCCGGATCTTCGATTTCAGCGCCCGTGGCTAGTTATCGAAATGCGCCCTTTCAAATTTTTTTTTCAATGACTACATACTTTTCATAAATGATATTATTTATTCTATTCCTAAGATATTTTACGATTATTATATTCTTTTGAGAACGAGCATTAGATTCTTAGGTATATCAAACAATATGTTTATAGAAATTACTATAATCTGCCATGTATCTTATAAGGTAGTGAAGAGAACTCACAAACGTATTAATATACGATAAATACGCGAATAGAATAATTTTTTCTCAAAATAATATATAAGCATTCAAAGCTTCAAAAAACAATAAATGGAAGTGTAAATGAAAAACTGAAATACATTAGAGAACACACATGCCAACAAAGCTCACAACGAACATTTTAATATTACTTTGTGTAATTCGGCATGATGAAGGGTCATTAAAATCAACTGGTTCAGGTTTAACCTCAGTAAGTCCTGATTCCCCGTCAAAAGAATTTTCCTTGCCGAATTAACCGAAATGGAATACTTACGAAAGGCTCGGTACTTGAAGAAGAAGAAGGAAATTCCGCTACAGGATGGGCTTCGCTAGTGGAACCACTTTTTGTCGACACAATACCCGCATCATTCTTAAAGTAACTTGAGATATTACTAGTATTTTTTTCAGGTCTAATAATTTTTTATCCCTGATCTTCCGAGATTGCGATCCTGATGGTTTCTTGGGCGGCATTTCAGTTGGTTATATCAACCTAAAATTATATAAGATTCTGAAAATGCATGGACGTCGAATCGGAATGTTTTGCGCGCTCGTTTATATTCATATCTGAATTGTCTCAATGCTCGACAAATGTCAGGAGGACAGAAAAATGATTCATGTTTCAGTGGAACTCAAGAATCATACTATTCATTTGATCGACATTTGATCCCCTTTCTGTAGTACCCATAGCTAAGAAGCTGATTAATAAAATACTAGAGATACGATAAATTTATCTTATTCTTCTCAACATTTTGATTTTTTTCTAACTTCTTCTTATACATATGAAAACTCGTGTAATTATGGTACAACGCAATTTTAATTGAATCGGTATAATTTGGGATCTCGCAAATTAATTTCGAACGATAATATCGCCGACATATTCACAACCCAAACATAACCTTATAAATTTTGCAGTCTCTAAGTTATATCTTTCGAAAATGATTGACTCTCGTGTGCACGGACAGAATATAATTTGACCGAACGTGGAAAAATCCTCAACTCAAAATTGAATTATTCAAACATACCTGATTGAAATTTTTATATTTTCTCCAGCACGAATAATTTCCGGCCCGCTTGCACGATCACGTCATTTGCGGTCTTGCACATAATATAAAATATAATGATAAGTTCCTGGTTCCTATTTTTCTTATTGATGCCATCAACTGCGCCGCTGCATGGAAGGACCCCACATGCGAGAAAAAAAGTAGTATTAATAAGACTGGGGTGATTTCATCAAGCCTATCGGTCGTAAACGTCTTCGAAATACATTACCCTTATCAAAGCCGATTCGGCGAATAACGTGGACGGCCTGAATCTCTTTGTCATGCCGTCAAGAAACCTACTTTGAAGTGAAAAAACATCATTTCAAGAAAAAAAATCATAATTTTGCGCCCCTAGTTGGAGCTATGTGAACCTGGCAATTGACCTTGAAATTTTCTCGTGAAAATTTTGTGATCGATTGTACCCGATAGGTACCCGATTGTACCACAAAAATTTTCGTTTGTACCCCTAACGTTTTCTCTACACAGCCATTATAACTTTTGCACCCAACGGCACCCAAAAAAAAAAATTCGAAATTTCCTCATGAAAACTTGGTGAAGGATTGTACCAGGTAGGTACCCGATTGTACCACTTTTATTTTTGCTGAAATCCCCATGGTTTTTTTTATACATCAATTCGAAATTTTTTTTTCTCTTCAACTCGTGATTGGCCGATAATTGATGGAATTTTTGTATGAAAATTCTGTGGTCGATTGTACCCGGTAGGTACTCGATTGTACCACAAAAGTTTTCGTTTGTGCCCCTAGCGTTTTTTTTATAGAGCCATTATAACTTTTGAACCCACCGGCGCCCCAAAAAAAAAATCGAAATTTCTTCATGAAAACTTGGTGAAGGATTGTACCAGGTAGGTACCCGATTGTACCACATTTATTTTCGCTAAAATCCCCATGGTTTTTTCTACACATCAATTCGAAATTTTTTTTCTCTTCAACTCGTGATTGGCCGATAATTGATGGAATTTTTGTATGAAAATTCTGTGGTCGATTGTACCCGGTAGGTACTCGATTGTACCAAAAAAATTTTCGTTTGTACCCCTAGCGTTTTTTTATACAGCCATTATAACTTTTGAACCCACCAGCACCCCAAAAACAAAAATCGAAATTTCTTCATGAAAACTTGGTGAAGGATTGTACCAGGTAGGTACCCGATTGTACCACATTTATTTTTGCTGAAATCCCTATGGTTTTTTCTACACATCAATTCGAAATTTTTTTTTCTCTTCAACTCGTGATTGGCCGATAATTGATGGAATTTTTGTATGAAAATTCTGTGGTCGATAGTATCCGGTAGGTACTCGATTGTACCACAAAAATTTTCGTTTGTACCCCTAACGTTTTCCCTATACAACCATTATAACTTTTGAACCCACCGACACCCAAAAAAAAATTGCAATTTAAATGAAAATGTTTGCTTCTAGATTTTGTGATCGGACATAAATTTAAATTTTTCATTTTGTTTGTTCTATACAGTAATTATGAATTCTGTACTTGTCGGCAGCTGAAAAAATCGGAATTTCTCCGTCAAAATTTGGTTTAGATTTGTACCGAGTAGGTACCTAGGTAGGCGAATATCCACCTCATTTCAGTTCAAACTTTCAGATTAGTGCTACACAGCGATTCGATTTTTTGTTCCATTCTCATAGGAGCGTGCAAAAATGGAAAGAATATTCCATATCTTATAAAAAAAAACATCATTCAATGGATGATATCAAGATTACATCCAGCCCAATGGGAAATTTATCTGTCGCTCATAGGAATCATAAGTTAGTGTTCTTCCTCGAGAATCGTATGATGGATTATAATTACCTTATGAATGCTTGATTGTATGATGTTTTTTTTTTTATAAGATATGGAATACTCTTTCCATTTTTGCAAGCTCCTATGAGAATGGAACAAAAAAATCGAATCGCTGTGTGGTACAAATATGGAAGTTTGAACTGAAATGAGGTGGATATTCGCCTACATAGGTACCTACTCTGTACAAATCTAAACCAAATTTTGACGGAGAAATTTCAATTTTTTTCAGCTGCCGACAAGTACAGAATTCATTATTACTGTATAGAACAAACAATATGAAAAATTTAAATTTATGTCCGATCACAAAATTTGGAAGCAAACATTTTCATTTAAATTGCAATTTATTTTTGAGTGTCGGTGGGTTCAAAAGTTATAATGGCTGTATAAAGAAAACGTACGGGAAACGAACGAAAATTTTTGTGGTATAATCGGGTACCTACCAGGTGAAATCGACCACAGAATGTTCACACCTAAATTCCATCGATTATCTGCCAATCACGGGCTGAAGAGAAGACAATTTTCGAATTGATGTGTACGAAAAACCATGAGGATTTCAGCAAAAATGGAGATGATTCACTCGGGTACCTACATGGCTCAATACTTCACCAAGTTTTCATGAAATAATCAAAAAAATTTTTTTCGGGTATCGGTGGGTTCAAAAGTTATAATGGCAGTATAAAGAAAACGTTAGGGGTACAAACAAAATATTTTTGAGGTACAATCGGGTACCTACCGGGTACAATCGACCACAGAATTTTCACACAAAAATTCCATCGATTATCGGCCAATCACGAGTTGAAGAAAAAAAAATTTCGAATTGATGTACAAAAAAAACCATGGGGATTTCAGCAAAAATAAATGTGGTAAACCAGGTACCTACCTGGTACAATCCTTCACCAAGTTTTCATGCGAAAATTTCGAATATTTTTTTTTGGGTGTCGGTGGGTTCAAAAGTTATAATGGTTGTATAGAGAAAACGTTAGGGGTACAAACGAAAATTTTTGTGGTACAATCGAGTACCTACCGGATACTATCGACCACAGAATTTTCATACAAAAATTCCATCAATTATCGGCCAATCACGAGTTGAAGAGAAAAAAAAATTTCGAATTGATGTATAAAAAAAACCATGGGGATTTCAGCAAAAATAAAAGTGGTACAATCGGGTACCTACCTGGTACAATCCTTCACCAAGTTTTCATGAGGAAATTTCGAATTTTTTTTTTTGGGTGCCGTTGGGTGCAAAAGTTATAATGGCTGTGTAGAGAAAACGTTAGGGGTACAAACGAAAATTTTTGTGGTACAATCGGGTACCTACCGGGTACAATCGATCACAACATTTTCACGAGAAAATTTCAAGGTCAATTGCCAGGTTCACATAGCTCCTAGAGCTTTGGCGCCCGTGGCAAATGCCTCCCTCGCCACGCCCTAGATCCGGCTCTGCTCAGAATGCATTAAGAAACCTTTTGGGGCATAATGCACAAATATCTCTGTTCATCCGAAAAAACAAATCAACATAAAAATAAGTGAAATTCCACATACATGATTTGCAGAACGAAAGCGTCCACGATACAGGTGGTAACTGATTAAAATCTTGCAAAAATCTGCTGTAGTTTACATAGTTCAATTTTCCATAAATTACCAAAAGACAATCGCTGAAATTGTCAATGCACCACTTGTAAATGTATATCATTGATCATTGTGAAATATAACAGCGTTCAAATAGGCGTATATGAAGAAAACTACCTAAGTAAAAATATAACAGCCACCTCGCTAGTGAAAGCGGACACATCTTCATCGACTGCTACCCTGACTGAGATAGTATATAACATAATCACGAGGACGAATATCCGTCGATAAATCAGCAAATATTCCCCTTGATCAGAGCTAATCATCCAATCAAACAAAACATCTGCACCGAATACGCAGAATATCTTGATCGAGGTGCATGACGTTTATCCTTTAGTCGCATCAGATCGCTATATCTGCGATATTGCAGATTTACAAACACCATCACGACATGGAAACGATCGGTTCATGTGGATTCCCACAAGACGTTGGTTGATTGGGTGATTAGCTCTGATCAAGGGGGAATATTTGTTGATTTATCGACATATATTCGTCCTTGTTAATTTATTATTACTGGAGCTCTTCCTTCTCCATTAGACCAATTCTTATCTTTGTTAGATGTTGGACGTTTTCGTCTTGTGGGAATTCACATGAACCGAGCGTTTCCATGTCGTGATGGTGTTTGTCAATCTACAATATCGCAGATACAGCGACCTGATGCGACTAAACAAGTCTTATTTGAAATTTCGAAGTTATTTCCTTTATATTTCGATAATTACTGACACGATCAGATTGGAACTAGTTGCAGAATACTGAAGGGCCACTTTCTACAAACTTTTTGTGGAGTCCATTTAGATAAATGAAATATTTCTTCGAAAAAATAGTTTTTTCGGAAATTAATCATCAGATTTCAATGAGATTTGGCACAGGAATTTCATGGGGATGGTAAGAGTAAAAAATTTAAATTGAAGAGGATTAAAAAATTCTCCAAAAACAATTAATTTGGAAAATTGTCATCTGCTTTCAATAGAAATTCTCACAGACCCTGAAGTCACTGTTTCTCAACAGTGTTAAATTTCAGTTCGATCCGATATTTATCTTTGAAGATATTGAAAAAACCATGTCAAATTCTTTGGTTCTTTCCTCGTTATCTCTCCTCTTTATGGATGAACTCAAAATATACTGATCCGATCATTATGAAACTGAGCAACTAGTTGGAAACTGCTCATGTGCAAATAATGATAATATTAATAATAATAAATCGACTTTATTGACAAGTAAACAATAAAATATACAATGAAACATCAAGACAATAATGAATAAAATGATGTGGCGAAGTCTAGCGTAGGTATTCAAACTAAACCACGTCAAAGTTGAAAAAAATCAAGATAATTCAACCCACTTATTTATATATAACCATACACAAACGACTCATCCCATATAAAAATAAAGAAACTACTCTCAGAGATAAGTCGGGCATGCTGGACCACTAAATTTTGAAAATTGATAAGATTTATCCTATATTTAATTTTGAATTTGTCTTATATTGAGAGATCTCAGCTCTTCCGGAAGTGAATTCAGCAGTGATATAGCGCAGTAAACAAAAGATGTACAGAACATGGTAGTCCCGTGACGCGCGGTACAAGAAACCTATTTCCAAATCTGGTTTCTCTACCATGTCTTGAATCAACAGACACAAAATCTCTTGTGAGGTTCGAAGGAGCATTTGCCGACTCCGACAATCTACGGGTGCAAACTGCCAAATGAAGTGTTCTCCTATTTTCCATGTTGAGCCAGCCAGTGGAAACAAAACCTCCCCCTATATGGTAAAATTTACGTAGACCACTAATCAGACGACAACAGCCGTTCTGTACTCTCTGTTTGCGATCCTTATCAACTTTCCGTAAGCAGGGACCATAAAGAAAGTCATGCACAGTATATGAACTGTGACAATACTAAAGATTCACACAAATTCCTTCTCAATGCCGGGTTGAGTATATGCCTAGTATAATAAAGTAGATCCAAATATCCAAACGCCTCAGCCACTAAATTTTTCACATGCCGCCGAAATCTAATATCACAATCCAACGTCAATCCCAAATTCCTAGCTGAATCCTCTATGACCCACCTAGTATTATCAACGCACACAGAGACACGACTCTTCAGAGCCTCCATATTACTTTTTTGGGAGAAACTGTTTTCTTCGCATTTAGTTGGAGTGCATGCTGCCTAGAAATAGAAATATTCGAAATATTAGTTAACTCCTCATTTAAACAAACATTGACAGTGTCAACCTCACAAGAATCGAAATGCTTATATATTCGGACATCCATCGGCGTAAGCCCCAAACATTACGAATGGAAATGGAACGAATTATATCGGTTGTGTACACAATAAAGACCAGTGGACCTAAAATAGAACCCTGTGGTACACCACTTGCAACACCAGCAGACGGAGTTTCGTGATGATCGTTTCATAATAAGTAACAATTTGAAGAAAAATGTTTTCAGATAATTCATATTTTGCGATCTACTCATGACGAAATTCTTCATGAGCCTTCAAACTCATCATGTATGTAGCTTGCTCTACCAGTTAATAGTAGTCAAGCCGTTCGGTTCTTTGCTATTGCTATATGATAGGAAGGAAGATGTTATAATAATTATTGATATACAAGAAATTCAAATTCAATATTCTTCTTGATCTCTTGAGATAGTTGGAATTTTCAGCTACATTGGTGAGGCTGCTAGGATTGAAGGCCAGTACTATCAGCCCATTCATTTTCGACAATGTAGGGTTTGATGTCAACCCTCTGGATGGACTTGAAACGTTTCACGCAATATGAAGTTGAAATTTTATCTGTAAATAGGGTCTTTTCTATACAAGTTATCTCAACAGTGACCTGGATGAGTATTAACTAGATAGGTTTTCCCCCAAATAATACGAAAATTCCATGAAATGAAGTAATGTGTTCACGATTCTCTGACTCACAACTCCCGAATTGTTTCAAACAGCGAAAGTTTTATTTTCAGATGATACGTTCAATTTCAACTTTGGCCAAGCTAAAACTGCTTGTGGTCACTTCAAAGAAGCTGAAGAAACTCTTCTGCTCATAAAAAGTGAAAAAATCAAAAATGACTATATCTACTTATCACATCTAGCACGATGCTACATTATGAATAAAAAAGCTCAGCAGGCCTGGGAACTGTTCTTGAAGATGGAAAGCAGCCCTGAGAGCTTCAATTTATTATTGCTGCTTGCTAATGATTGCTATAGATCTGGAGAGTTCTGGTACGCTGCTAAAGCATTTGACATGCTGGATCGTCTGGAGCCAAATCCAGAATTTTGGGAGGGAAAAAGAGGAGCTATTGTTGGAGTATTTCAGGTTAGTGAAACCCTATTTTGTGAGGAGTTTTGAAAATTCAGTATCAAAAAACGTTGTTCAAAAGGTCGACATCCGTTCAGATGGTTCATGACTATCTGAAATTGAATTTCTCACTTTTCGAATTAGAAAAACTCAGTAGTTCATTGTGGAACTAGTGTAGACCACCGAGTATTGATAGGTTCCAATAGTTAGGGTTGTCCAGAGTTATCAAAATGGTGAATGATCTCATTATTATTGAAATTAGTATAAATGGGGCGTACACTTTTGAAGGATTAAATTTGAGAGTCAATTTGATAGATGCTATTAATATAATCATAAAAAGTACAGGTTTTTCTGTGATACCTTTACATAATTGTTGCGTTTCGATATTCCCAAGCAGTACAGGCCAGTATCAGTAATTTCGAAACGCTTCGTACTGATACGAAGAATTAACAAAGCAGTGCCAGTAAAGTACTGGCCAGAAATATCGGAACTCAACAATTTTATCTTTCGATATTGATATCCGACGATATACTTACGATATATTATTATTGTCTTCAACGTACTACGTCTTACAAATTCAATTTCTATATCCACTGACATACACTGATGGAAGTAAAAACTTGAGAAAACGGTCTCAAGCTTTTCACTTCAATCATTTTGCCAGTTGATATAGAAATTAAATTTGTCACTCAAGACGTAGTACTTTAAATACAATAAAAGTATATCTTAAGATATCAATATCGAAAGGTATTTTGTGAAAGTATTACCATTGTATAAAGACAATGGTATAACAGAAAAATCTGTACTTTTGATGATTGTATGAATATACTTTATCAAGAAAACTCGTTAGAATTCAATATTTGAAATAAAAAAGTTTTATAGAGTAAATATCAACCGTCATTTAATTTTAGAAGTTATAAATTTTTGAGAGGGTATTTTATCGAATTCTATTTATCACAGAGAGAAGAAGGTGTGGAACTTGTGGCAATATTATCTATGCATAATGCACAAGCTTGCCAGTAGGTTCATACGAGCTTAGTTCATTTGTAATCAAGTGTTAGTGAAAGTGTTGAAATGAGCTCATGATATATTATAAGAGTGTTAGTTAGATTTGAGATCATTTTAGAAATATCAAAACAATAAAAAAATAAAATAAAGTAGTCCATTCTGTACACTAGAAAGCGTTCGATTCATTTCCAAGTTCCAATAGAAAGCACGTGGCAACAACAAGGGGGCTTTGTGAAACGTAACCTGTCTACCCGAAGGTTTATGTCCACGGCCCGCGATGGGCGCGAGATTGAGATACGCGAAGTGATCTGCTACAATATAGTTTCAGATCTCAAGTCCTACACCCTCACTGGCTGGAGGAGACCCTATCCAAGTCTCTACTAGCTATGTAGATTTGTACCCGAGTTGAAGACGCAACTCACACGCCGAAGGGGGATGCCCGCTCCTAGCCAACTACGCCCTTCCGTAGTACCAATCGTAGTGTCATTGGCCAGACATGCTCCAGGAACGTATTCCCTAGCAAATTTAAGATCTTGAGTATCCATGCCTTGCTAGAGCAGGTTAGTGTTAACTGTGCGGGTTTACCAAGCCCGTCGATATTCGCGTGGAATAGATTTTGAACACCCATGAGTCCGAATGCTGTCGATAAGACCCAGTATACCAACCCTCAAAACCAGGTGAACTCATTCTTCAGCCACAAACTGTCGCCCTACTCCATGACCCACCTTTCTCAGTTTTAGGTAAATCAAAAGCCTCCGAACCCGCAACTAAGCCTTTCTCGAACTACCGTGAATTCCCGAGGGACAAATCCCTCAACGAGTCTATAACTGAGGTCCTCTACCCGAAGACCTTTCGAGAGAAGCAGCCCATCTACTCATAACACTCGTTCGTACCAAATAGCCAACAAACATTATCCCGTATGCCAGTTCTTGCTAGCATACTTCCCAGATACGCGTCCTTATCATTATCGTAAATACAACAGTGAAACAGAATGTGTTCCCATGACTTGATTGCACCACATACACATCTGTCGCTCTCACTGAGGCCCTTTTTGTACAGGACCTCGTTCATACTTCTGTGACCGGTGATGAGATAACCCAAACAGAGGCCCGGGAAAAACCATTCGTTTGCCTCGACAAAGTCAATATTAGGGATAAACCAAAATATGCCCTTGCCTCGCTTGCCCCAGTGTTTGCTTCAACTCGGCTACACTATCCATGCGACTAATATACCTTTCACCTACAAACTTCCTATCGAAGCCATTCAGCGTTATCCCTTTCTTGAGCTTACAGCTCACTACTATTTCAACAGCTAATAAGTCCCATGGTATAACACCCATCCAGACATGCATTGCTTCAATGGCTACTGTGCGATAAACCCTCAATCATGCTCCCATTACTATTTTTGCTGTTACTTGCAAACTCGTACACCATCTCCTCGTACCAGACTTCCACCCCGTACATATAGCACATGCTTTAAACATGCCGTCATATACAACTTTCATCGCCTTCCTTTTAAGTCTCCCATAATTCCTCAAGACAAGCCCCATGCACTCCGCTAGTCTCACTAGCTATGCCCTTACATCTGAGAAGAGCTCATGGAATCTGAGACACTCCCCAACCCTTACGCCCAAGCATTTCACACTAAAAGCATTCTTTATGCCTTTCACATTCAATTTTACATAGGATGGTCTATTGGGGGCCAACCTCCCTTCCAACATAATGCAAACAGTCTTTTGCTCCGAGATGCTTACTCCTGCCTTAGTAGCTCAAAAGCGTCACGCATCCGTCCCCTGCTCAAGTTGAAGGCGACTTCTGCCTGTCACAATACAATG
Organism: Myrrha octodecimguttata; assembly: GCA_958510865.1. Lineage (NCBI taxonomy): Eukaryota > Metazoa > Arthropoda > Insecta > Coleoptera > Coccinellidae > Myrrha > Myrrha octodecimguttata. Next base: position 14,066,975 of record OY294062.1, read on the forward strand.
ATGAGCAAGTTATCCGCGAATGCAACAACCTCTATTTCGCCGTTGTCGAAAATCTTCAATAACTCGTCCAGGCTCACGTTCCACAGTTTTGGTCCCGCAATGGAACCCTGTGGATATCCACGCGATAACATCCGCACTATTGATTCATGCCTGCTTACCACCCTTGCCTCTCTCTCCATGAAATATGTGTCCCACTGCGTCATTTCTTCACACCCCAACTCTCTCAGTCGGTTCAGGATATATCCCCACCTAAAGTGGTCAAATGCACCTTTTAAGTCAACGAAAATGCCCAGGACATATTTATCCTGTGCTTTATTCAGTGGCGTGTCGTGATGTATGAGGTCGGGGGGGAGGGGCACAAGTAGTAAAAATTGTAGATTGAGCGGCATTGGTAGGTGGAAAGCTCGACGCCGACGGCAAAAAATTTTTCAGGGGTGCCACACCCAAAGACTTAATTTTATCTGTATCTTTCAGAAAAGTGTAGGACAGCACAGAACATTTTTCTCAGGAGAAAATTTTAATTTTGGTCAAGTTCGGTAGTAAGATTTATTAACTGTTTGAATATTCCTTGATTCACAAAGCAGTCTCTTTCATAGTGACCTCTAGGGGCCAAATAAAAAGTTCTACAAAATTTTAAGTAATAATGGAAATTTTTAATAGTGTCTATTTTTTCGACCTCATTATTATGTAAAATAATGCTTTCACCGTATACAGAGCTTACCTGGGACATTAAATTTACCTTACCTAGTATGGCAAAGTTAGTGCTAGAATTCATGTTTCCTCATTTTTTCTGGAAGATGCAGTCTTGAGTCAACTTCATAAAATAAAAACGACAGAACAAATTTTTCATTTCACATTTCACATATCCAGTTATTCATTTGTAAATGTCTATTGAAAAACGTTGCGAAAAGATTTGTTTTCGGCTTTTCATTCACAAGTTTGTGCTAACTTTATAATTGGCAAGGGCCGGTCCAGATTCTTAATTTTTAATTAATAGGTCTCTTGCATGTCACACGAATTATCATATTTTTATGTTTTTCTCATTCTATATCGATACAAAATCATAATGTATGCTATCACACACTTCAACAATTCGCGAATTTTGAATAATTCGGTATTAAAAATGGCCAAATCGGGACTCAAGGTCGAAGCAGGAGAAACGCCTCAGATCGCCTCTACGTCACTCGTTATTGTACGATTCACAGTTCGATACAGCCCGACGCTTTCTATTGGCTTGCTAGAGTGACATGTACAGGGTGATTCATTAAGGGTGGCCACCGGCCGTATCTCGGAAACCGTTCATCCTATAACTTCCGGAAAAAAATTCTTATGTCAAAATCGGCCTCTAGAAAATGATTAAAAATATTTTCAAGTTCGTAGTTCCCCACTAGAGGGCGCAATCTATCACTTGTAAAATATAATCTCATTTTTTACGAAATATTCTCCAGCAAACAGTGGTAAAGAATAATAAAATAAGAAAATACTCTTCTTATTCAACAACTTTTGTTCGAGAAATTTTTCCATATTTCCTTTTTTTTAGTGATGGGATGGAAAAACTTTTCCTCACAAGAAAAACACTCTCACTTCTGTATGCGTGAACCGATTTTCACGTTCTTTGATTTCATTCGAAGGCCATCAAAAGTAGATCACAGAAAAATATGACAACAATATACCGGGTGATCCAATAAAAAAGTACAGGCTGTTTTATGTCACTTCACCCTATTTATGCGTTTTACTTGAGAATTTCAAATGCAATGCTATAAGTCTAACCGACTGAGAATTAGCCAAGCATTATGACCTATTGACTTGTTAAAACCGCAGACAGATATCTTTGGTCATTTCGAAGATATTAACATTTTTGTAAATTTTGATCAATATTGATCATTTCTGTGAGATTGGAAAAACAAGGAATGACTTTATTCGTCATGACAAAGCAACAAATTATTCAACACACATAAAGTAACAATAATATGACAAAATGAAACAAAATTAGCAACAACGAAAATATTCCAACAAAAAAAACAGCCCCTACACCTAAGCATTTCAAATACTCAAACTGTCCACCATTATTTTCTATACATAAATCAACTCTTTCTCTCGTCGAGTTGACACTGTTCACAATTTCAGTACGAGAAATAGTTCTAGCTGCTTGCCGAATTCTATTTTTCATATCCTCCCTCGTAGTTGGGGGTGTTCGGAAAACTAAGTCTTTTATTCTCCCCCAAAAATAAAAATCTAGTACTGTGAGGTCCGGTGGTCTCGCTGGCCATGGAAAAATACTCCCACGTCCAATCCACCTATTTGAGAAGACGGTATCTAAATATTCCCTAACGTTAGCTGCATAATGCGCCGGGCAACCATCTTGTTGATACCACATATTCAACCTGCTCTGAATAGCAATATCTTCTAAAAGAATTGGAAGATCTTGCGTTAGAAATTGCGAGTACCTTTGTCCCGTTAAGGTACTCTCGAAGAAAAATGGCCCGACAACTGTTCCATCAAAAATTCTGCACCATGCGTAAACACTCCAGCGGTTTTGATTATTGACTTCCCTTTACCAATGTGGGTTGGTATATGACCAGTAGTGGCCGTTGTGTAAATTTACTCTACCATTGCTAGAAAAAGTTGCCTCGTCCGTCCATAATATTCTGTGAAGTAAGTTAGGACCGTCGTTCAACATTCCTTTTAACTAATGGCAAAAGTCAAGACGTTGATCAAAATCTCTCTCTTTCAATTCTTGGTGCAAGACAACATGATATGGATGCAGTTTATGGTCCTTTAGTATTCTCTGAACTAGCGAATAATTCAATCCCAAATCACTTGCAATTTTTCGGATGCTTAAATGTGGTTCAGCATAAACATAAGCCAAAACGTTTACGATGTTATCCTCATTACGGCTTCTACGTTTTCTATTTTTTCCTCCAACATATTGAACCTTACCAGTTTCTCGCACTCTTCGTGCCAATCTTTTGAATACTTTCCTGGAATAGCGACGTCTTTCAGGATATCGTATCGGGTATTCCCTTTCAGCTAGTACTGCATTTTCTAAACATTCAAAATAAACATTAAGCATATCATATGCTTCTTCGTTTGAATAATTCGGCATCATAAACTAGTTGTTTGCAAACTACCTAATTAAATTTGACAGCTATAGAAACCGAAAGTAAACAATAACGCCAAAGTTTACTGGATCTGCATCAGCTTTTTTGAAAGGGAACTTGCTCATAGAAAAAGGTGGTGGGATTTATGAATAATCAGGTATTAGATGATTTTTTTGTTTTATGTTAACTTGTGCTGTTAGTGACATACATATTTGATGAGTTTTTCTCTTTCACCTAATTGTTTGGACGATGAAACAACTCAATTCCTCCTGCATTTCACAGGATTGATCAACACTTATCAAAATTTACAAAAATATTAATATCTTCGAAATGACCAAAGATATCTGTCTGCAGTTTTAACAAGTCAATAGGTGATAATGCTTGGCTAATTCTCAGTCGGTTAGAATTATAGCATTGCATTTGAAATTCTCAAGTAAAACGCATAAATAGGGTGAAGTGACATAAAACAGCCTGTACTTTTTTATTGGATCACCCGGTATATTGTTGTCATATTTTTCTGTGATCTACTTTTGATGGCCTTCGAATGAAATCAAAGAACGTGAAAATCGGTTCACGCATACAGAAGTGAGAGTGTTTTTCTTGTGAAGAAAAGTTTTTCCATCCCATCACTAAAAAAAAGGAAATATGGAAAAATTTCTCGAACAAAAGTTGTTGAATGGGAAGAGTATTTTCTTATTTTATTATTCTTTACCACTGTTTGCTGGAGAATATTTCGTAAAAAATGAGATTATATTTTACAAGTGATAGATTGCGCCCTCTAGTGGGGAACTACGAACTTGAAAATATTTTTAATCATTTTCTAGAGGCCGATTTTGACATAAGAATTTTTTTCCGGAAGTTATAGGATGAACGGTTTCCGAGATACGGCCGGTGGCCACCCTTAATGAATCACCCTGTACAGGAGAAGAGGGAGAGAGTGGATATATCCCCATACGTCACGGAAACCGCGAACTTTCGTCCGTTTAAACAACCGACATGCGGATCCAAATTTAAAAGAGCATTTTCTCGTTAAAAATTGAAATTTTTGATGGCGGTTGAAGTTTTTCAGTGGTATTACGGATAGAATATTTCATTCCAATGATGAAAAAAATTCATGCAAGAGACCTATTAGCTAATTGCAGCTTATATCCTGCCAATCAAAATTTAGTTCAAGAATGTTGCTGACTGAATTCATTATGAATCCTCACACACAAAGAAAATACCAACAAGGTAAAGCCGCAGAAATTCCGCGGCCCTGCGGTGTACTTATTGTTTGGAGTTGTTCGGGGTCATTCGACAGCATTCGCTGTGGTTGTTTGTTCCTATATGAACGTTCCGGCCAGCCTGGCCGTGCGGCCGCAAATTTGGGCACCCCAGATAGGAACATTTTCGATATTCCCACGGTGAATAAGGACGTATTCTGCTGGGGGCGGATTCATGAATCATTAGAAGGAATTGATATTTGTGGTTTTTGTTGGAATATTAACTAACGGTTGCTGTTTCTCAGTAAAATATTAATTATTTATTTGTGTCGTACGACAATACATTTTTAAGGCAGGGCGCGTGGCCCCGTGGCCTTATTGAGCAACCGCCACTGGCTTTATTGACTACCACTTCAGTCGCCTTCCATTCATCGACAGTTGACTACCCTTTCGTGGAGACAAACTGCCTCTCAGACATTCCTGAAGTCCATGGTTCGCTCTAAAATACTCCCTAGAACAGGAAGAAGACAGATCGTACTATATGATCCCACTTCAGACGCAATTGTGTTGTACATAGACAACACAAACTCAGGTATACATCTCCAAACATGCTTAACCATCTCAGGATATACCATTCATACCTGAGGCCTTTTCACTCTTTTGCTTTCGCACCACCATGTTCACTTCATCCATAGTGATCTCCTTGTAAACACCCACCCTTGAATCTCTCTCATTACGTTCGTCGTCGACTGGGAAAAAGCCATCCATCAACGCATTTATTATTTCGCTCCAATTTTGAGTCATTCTATCGCCGACTCTCACCCTACTTAACTCAAACTTTTTCTTCTTTCCCATGCATATCTTATACACCTTCCCCCAAGGGTCGGAGTTATCCATTTTCTCAACGAATCTCTGCCAGTCTCTGGTCCCTCTTTCGTGCTTTTTGGAAGTCGACTCGTGCCTTTTCCCTTTCGCTTCTGGTGGTCAGTCGTTCAACAGGATACCCTAGCTGCGGTCTTGATTGGCCTTTTTAACATTCGTTCGTTCACCTTGGTGATTCAGCCTTTCAATGTCCTTACTTTCTCATGAGAACCAATAGCCTCGTATTGGGAAGTCCAAAGTTTTCAGCCTCAGCTCTGATTTCATCCTCATATGCCGCCTAGTCGACGTATTTCACCTTATATCTATGCATACCAAATATATTCTCTCGCCATTTTTATCTCCTTTTTAGAGTTATCAGTAAATCGTTATGGAAAGTGAACCATTCAGACCACTTATCCATTACAAGGAGACCCTTTTCATTTACAATTTACTCAATAATAAGGCCCCTGTCCACGCTCCTACCATATATCTTCATCCCCCAGCTGAACCACAAGGGAGATGTAGCATTCACATTCAGTCTGATAAGGACTGGACTGTTTCCAATCTTTCTTAGAATTCCGTCTATCTATTCCAAGTATGGTTCCAACTCTTCCTTATACTGACAGTATACAGGGTCAGAAACCCCTGATACAAGGTATTACTGAACCAGATGCACACGCTTCTTTCATCCATAAGATCAGGAATCGGAATGACATCCCCATCCCGGTCATTGACCACAATGGCTGCCGAACCACCGACCGATTCAAAAATTCTCATGCCACTCGCCTATCCCTAACATAGGGTTCCTGCAACATGCATATGCTCAACCTTTCACGCATCATACAGCCATCTAATTCACTCATGACTCCATAGCATCTTTGCCCATTCAACTGCAGGACTCTAAAAGGCATTTTTGCAATCTAGTCCCCCATTCTTGCCCTCATACGCCTCGTTTTTGCCTGATATTTGGGACACTTAGTACTGAAAGTACTGTGCCCGGTATATTTCTTACCTCTCTGAATGCACTCCCTGCATTCACTCTTGTTCTTGCAGTCGTGTGCGACATGCCCCTCTTTCCCACACGTCTACATACGTTACTTTTGACCGTGTATTCCTTAACCATATATCCTAAGCTAAGACACCTGTGGGACCTCTCAACCAAACTCATTTCCTTCACCCTACAGGCTAGGAAACGTACATACACCCTCGTTTCTTTGAGTCAGTCATCTTTACAGTTTGTGGTACTTCCAGTACCACATTGCCGAACAACCCCGGCCATTTCTGGCCTTTATTACCCTCATATCTCTTTCGAACGCCTTCTGTTCGATGCCGCAATCATTCCTTTTATAGAGCTCATTCACCAGCTCTTCCTTCCCTATCTTTGACGGAACGTCGAAGATCAATACCCTAGGGCCCAATTTCTTGGGTCTCTCCATTTGGATACCAATGTCGCCGAACTTTTTACAGCTCGACAGACTCTCTAATTCGCCGGTGGTTTTCGTATCTATGACGATACCACTTTTCTAACAGCAGTCACTCTGACGTCACCGCGGTAGCCTCACCTGAAAGCACCTTTCGCTTACAGCCTCGCTATCTAGCTTTCCGCCCGCGTCTTTCACTACGAGCGGGTACGACTTTGGTGTCCCCTTTACAGGGGGGTGCTACCCTCGGTGCAGACGCACTTTGTCCTTTCGCAACACTACTGCTTGCGCTCACCCAGGCACTCTGTTGCACCTGACCACTCAAGAGGATCTGCGCATCCTCCACCTTCTTCATCCACTTCTCCTTCTCGGAGACTACCCCTTTCAGCCCTTGATTCTCGGCCTCCAACTGTGCGATCGTGCACTCATACTCGTTTATACATTTAAGTATGAACGACGCTGCGCTCTTACTTACTTTCAGCCTGTACGAAATCCCTTAGGTCAGACCCAACCTCTCGCAACCTCTCATTCAGGCTCAGAATCAAGCTGCTGCTTCTCCCCTCACCTGAACTAGCACTACCTTCGCACGTCGTAAGATGGAATACTGTGTGTAGTATTATTTTTGTTTTGTATTTTTATTATGTTACCGTTTTCTCAAGTATTTACTTCAATCATTGTATGCCAGTTGATATAAAAATTAAGTTGGTCATTCAAAACGTAGACCCACGTTGAAGATAATACGAATACCTATATCGTAAGATATCAATATCGAAACATATTATGACGCGAAGGTATTATAGAAAAATCTGTACTTTTGATGGTTGCACTTTTGAAGGAGCCAAATTTCAACGGAAGATAGTACAAGTATATTCTTTCATGTATCATCGCTTTTCTGGATTTTCAAAAGGTATTGAATTTTCGACTCATGGGTGCCGAAGAATGAGAGCAAAATTAGTCACATCTATGGGTGAAAAATGCAAGATAAACACCAACGTGAAGTCAAAAACCTTTACACGTTTGTTCCAATTCGTTGCAAAAGCGGTCATCTGTTCAAGTATTTACCCCGCCAAACGCAGCTGTACTTTCTGATGGAAACATTTGGCTTCCGTCCTTTACTATGGTACTAACGAAATTCTGCATGAATTTTCAAGCTTCAATGTTCAATCAAGTAGGATTTCAATTCAATCCCATCTGTTCTTTTAGACGGCCGATCGCAAAAAATAAAATTTACGACATTTGTTGGTTAATTACGAAGGCCGGATAGGTACAAACCAGTACAGCCAGTACTTGATTGAAAAATGACAATGATTTTTGATTAATTTTTGGAAACAAAAACGATGCCGGGGAAAGAACAACGAAATTCAACATATTCTTTTCCAATATCTCTGAGAATAAATATTGTATCAAATTGGAATTCGGCATATGACTTCATCATCTGCGCATTGCATTCTGATGAATAGTTTTTGAAAAATATAATTTTAAACAAAAATTCAGAGAAATTTTTTTTCGAGCATGTTCTGGAAAACGGTATTGTATCGTTCTATCCAAATGTCTGCAATGTTCGGATTTTGAGCCGACTAGGTTGGACTCTGATGACGAATCCGTTCTCTAAATCGATTCTGCCCGGCTGGCCTGCCGAAGACACGATAACTATCGAATGGAAGTGGCTAGCGATTACGCATTAGTATAAGCCTGTTGAGTTCATTAATGGGCTAAATTGGCAGAATTGTTTCGAAGTTATAGCATTTGAAATTTTTGAGGATATTTTCTTAATATCTCAGAAACAACTCGAGCGATAGGATAAACACTTGGCAGTCCATTTCAAATTTCGTATTTTTTTTCGGTATCGTTGATATTTCCGGAAAAACTTAAAAATTACTCATCCAATCATGATGAAACTGAAAAAACCATTTGAACTATTATTTGAAAACTACCGATGCGAAATCACCTGATGATCGTATCATGAAAATAATTTCAAAAATTCTCCTGAAAACTTTTTTTGCAAAATCTGTTCTTCAGATCTCGGAAAGATTCTGTACCTTGGGCCCAATACTTCACAAGAGTGCACTGAATATAAGTTTTATACGATTTTAATTTTCGAACATATTTAGAATAAAGATGCGCTATTTGGTGCAAAATTTCTTGATGATCATGTCATTAGAAAAACTTGAAAAAAATTCATTTCGATTTTTTCTTGGAATATTCGATATTCTGCGACCTTATAGGTTATGTATTCAGAAACTAGATATTTGTAGCTCGTACTCGTGAATGGGTGGAATGTGCCCAACGATTCTGTACATCAAAATGTTGTTTCACCAATATTTCCAGAAATACAGATTGTATCGAACTCAAACCCCGTAGTTGGTTGAAAAATTAATGCTTGACGGAGTCGATACGTAAAAGAAAGACCGGTTTGGCACGGAATTTGAACATGCGCGCAAAAGCTGCTGCCTTCACGTCCGTCTAAAATCATTTCTGCCTTATTCATTACTTATACTGGATAGACCGTTATGCTCGAAAGCAGGGGATATGTCTGTAGGTTTCAATCGATTTCGATATCAAATTCCTATCAACTATTTTCTGAACGAAGCTCTGAACAACCATGCTAGAACCCAGCAATTTTTGAAAATGTTGGAGTTAGTTTTCCATGGAAATTATTGTTTCCAGTGAATGGGACCTATTAAATCAGTTAAATTGATAATGACAATGTGGTTATTGTCTCAACAAGAGTGGGGGTCATATATATTATTGGTGATACAAAATAACCCATATTGATTTTTGCAGGGAGTTATCGCAAAATTATTTCCGGAAGAGATGTTGAGTGATGCTCTGGCTTTGTTGAATAACTCTTCGTCGTCTCAAGCCGACCAAATAGCTAAAACCATAAGAAAATGGATCAAAGAAAGAAGAAACAATGAGTCATAAAATTTTGAACATATTCAATTGTATATCTGTTAATATAAATACCTCTTGTTAATAGAATGTTTGTTTTTCAAATACGCTGGTGGTTTCGGGTAATATATAGATAGATGAGTTCATTGTTCTTATAGAATTGTAATGCTCGTTCTCAAAAGAATATATATATATATATATATATAGACATAAAATAGTGCCAAAAATCAATGCGAATTGAATTGCATGAAAAATGTATAATAAAAAATAAATGGACAAAGTAGGCAACAAATAAGATACCTAAGCCAAATATCGCCAGGATCCTAATCCTGCCACCCGATCCGAAATCCTGACATCAGCACTCTGGCGGCCGGTTTCTGTACTAAATCATTCAAAGTGTTGAGATCAACCTATCCAATAGAAAAGTGCGCAGTCTGCCCGCATCGCCGACTGGGAACGGCTCGAAAAATCTTCAGGTGTTATCGAGTCCGCATCGGCTTACCAGCCGAGATAAATTATGAAAAAAATTACATAAGGTAAGTTCCAAAGCATATATTATTCAATATAAAGGTGTTTGTTGAAACCCTCAGTTCTTCAGTGGATTCACGGGTGCCTATTATTGCCACCTTATTATAGACCAATAGTAAGAGGCAAATTCGAGGGTATCCTCTGTGAGTTGTTGCAAAGAGCACTCAGAATTATTGAGCAGTTTTGCTTGCCAGTGGAGTTCAACATGGACCCAGCCAAGACAACAGTAAATCCCATTACTCTGAAAAGAAACATTCCAGCTATGAAATCCATTTCGGTAAATGGAGATATTGTAGAGTGGACGTCTGAAGTTGAATATTTGGGAATCGCCCTAGACAGTTAGCTTCTGTGAAATGAGCATGTTGAAATGGTAAAGCGATAAGGGCTTCAATGTTGTGCAGAAAACTACCAAGCAACACAGAAAGGTTTTAAAGATATCCCGGCGATATCTTCTCAGAACATTGAGAGTACTTTTGCTAGTTCTCTAAGAAGCCACAGGGAGTGCTATATTTGCTCCAAATGTCCGCCACAGCGATATTTTCGAAGAGATCCTGAAGATATCGCATGCAGAAATTTTCAAACTTCTCACAATGGGAGGTCTATGGGAAATTCGCTCACGCAGTCTCAAAGCGAAGAGTTTAAGAAATTCTCGAATACTGCCCATTGCGAGATTTCTGGGAGTACGGCATGCGATATTTTCAGGGAAGGCTCCTAGCGAAAATATTCAGAAGTACAGATATCTAAACATGTAGTTTATATTTCTGGATATATTCATGTTGATAATTTTAAATTTTATGGTGACTATGATGACTTATGTGGACTTGCTATGTGAAAATAGCATAATTAGCAGACAGCAAGCACCTCTGCTGACATAGATCATAAATCCTTACGAATAGGTTCAAGGAATATCCCCAACAAGGATTTACAGATGAACTTAACCAGAGATCCGCGAGATGTCGAGATCCGTATACATTCCACACGAGATCGCTTGAATTGTCGGTTATTACGTCAGGTGGTTAGATGACTTTGAGTATTGTTTAGCGCGGTCGGAATTGATATTCATTCTTCATTAGTATTTCGGATATGAATGGGATCCGTGAGATGGCGAGATCCGTGAACAAGATATACCAGACGAAATCGTAATATGAGGGCTTAGATGATCGATTCTTACGTCTGGTGGTCAGATGGCTTTGACGAATACTGATTTGTTTATCAGAAATGAATGGAGATTAATTATCGGTTCTTGGAAAAATATTCCTATATTACTATGATGGGTATATGGAAACAAAATATTGATTTGGAATCCCTGTTCGTATTTGAATGAGAAATGTGTTGATGATTTTTTGAGGAAAAACAACGCATCTCAGATTGGTCGATATTCTTATGAATCTCTTGTGAAAAATATGAAGCAGTTCCGATTACATTTTGGATGTTCTGTTCTTCCGAGAATTCTCGAAATTCTTCAGATTTGAGAACGTTATTTCCCCTCGCATAATGTTGTACAAGTTTGCCGTTGTCTGAGTTAATAATATTAAAAAGAGAGCTTTCTTAGCTATCTTTGCGATGAATGAAGCCATAAATGCTAAGGGATAAAATTACTTGTTAATACAAGTTGCCTGAGTTGTATTTACTTCTCCACCGAATGTATAAATCGCCGTGATTTTGTGCCACAAAATTTGTCATCATAACCTCCGGAAAATCCGGCACCATGAAAGCCAGTAACAAAATATGATAGAGACAATGTGAATTATGTTTTAACTGATTTGTTTGCCGAAGTTATTTATTCCGTTCTAATGAATCGAACACATATTTTGCCTATGTATAAAAAGTGAATAACGAAATGAAATTATCTGCAATTTCTCTTTGTTCATACTACGTACGAGGGATATCGTAAAAAATTCTGCATCATGTTCCGGATAACTTCAGGAACGTTAAGACAATTTTCAATGGTTGTTATACTCGGGATGACCTTTGGAGCTCGCATTGCGAATTTCCTATTCTGGTTACGTCTGTGATGACTTACGGAACTCGCATTGCGAATTTCCTATTCTGGTTACGTCTGGGATGACTTAAGACACTCGAATTGCGAATTTCCCTTTCTTGTTATGTCTGCCATGACTTTAAGAACTCGCATTGCGAATTTCCTATTCTGGTTACAACTGTGATGACTTCAGGATCTCGCATTCTGTTTTTCCCATTATAGTTACATTTGGGATGACTTTAGGAACTCGCAACTCAGTGTACAATATATATGAGCATATTCAAAAATTCTAAATTTTTTTTTTAAAATACGCGTTTGGTATTGTGATCATTTCAGATTGATTGTACAGGTTCAAAAAAAAACACCTTGTACATTGCGTTTCTGGAACTCCTTTATCCGTTTGAGATTCTACCGTTATGACTCATTATTCAGGTGTATCCAAATTTTTTGGCACACCTCCAAAAAAAAAATTTCAATGAAGGAAATTTTTAAAATTTCACTCAAACTTTCTACTTTTATTGATAACGTTGGTATGGCTCATTCCATTTTGATGAGAGTTTCAGTGTAGTACGATATTAATGGGTACATTCAATGATTTCAACATATTGTGACGAGTACGGCCCTGTCTGTGCGAGAAAGTTCCCGAAAGCTCCAGACGGCTATGAGTCATTCGCCTGTAACTGGAGCACTCTGGCAAATTCTAGCAATCGCTTGAAATTCCACGATATACACGACATAACACGATATAAGGCTGAGCGCAAAGCATCACGAGGACTAATTCAGCAGAGTGATTCGTAGCGTAAAGTGTTTAGTGAAAATAAATTAGCGTGGAAATAAATTGTGCACACACAATAGAATAAGTTGTTTAGTTATTGGAACAGTAGTGTGTAAATAAGTGTAAATAAATAGTTTAATTATTCTGAACGTTTTGATAAACTAAGAAAACGTAACATTGGTGACAGGTGTGCGGTTCGACATCGCTAGAATTGAATAAATAAATTTCATTGATTCAAATTTATGCCAGTGACTTCAGAACGCAATGGAGACGCAGGCGATAATGGAATTTTTGAGTAAACTCAATGAGACAGTGGATAAACTGGAAAGTAAGGCAGAAGAAAATTCTAAGAAAATCAATGAGGAAGCGGAAGAAAATTCTCAGAAAATCAATGAGTAAATGGAAGAAAATTCTCGGAATAGCAATGAATTGGTGAGTCAATTTGCAAAGAAATTGGATGAGAAAATGGAAACTATAAAAGATGAAATGAAGAAAGGAATGGACGAAGAAAATGGGAAATTTGATAAAGTTGACCAAAAATTGAAAGAAGTAAATGAGAAATTTGATGAAGTTGGCGAAAAATTAGAAGAAGTTTATGAAGAAGTTAACTGAAAATTTGAAGGAATAACAGGAATAATTGAACAGCATTCTAAAATAATTTCAACTGGAAAAGATTATCCGGCTTCATCACCCTATAGCATCATGAAAACGGAAAATAACAGCGAAAGTCATGGAAAGAAGATCAAGCCTCCAACATTCGATAGAAAAGTGCCCTGGTCGACATATCAGAAACAGTTTGAAGCTGCTGCGCTGGCAAACAGTTGGAGCGATAAAGAAAAAGCCACAGCATTGATATAGCTCCTCGAGTAGAGGCACTCAACATTCTGCAAACGATTCCGGAGAGCCAACAAGCCTGTTATGAAGTTCTAACATCGAAATTTCAGATGAGATATGGTGATGCTCATTCACAACAAGTTTATCATGCCCAAATCCAGAACTGGGTCCAGAAAACAGGAGAAAATCTCCAGGAATTTGAAGCAGATGTGGCTAGATTAGTCAGGCTGGCTTACCCAACTGCTCCTGACAGCTTCCCTGAACAGCTATCAATCCAAACCTTTGTAGATGGAATCAAGGACTGTGAAATACAACAAGCCTTGAGACTTGCACGCCCCAAAACCAAGGATGATGCTTTAGCTCAGGCTTTAGAATTCGAGGCAGCAGAGCAGGCATCGCATAGACTCATAGAGGACACGTTCGTGTGAGATAAGTCTAAGAAATAGACCGACCTGTTGAAGAGATCATCAAAGAAGAAGTCAGTAGATTATTGAGTACTGAGAAAAAAGATGCTGTATGCCGGTACTGCAACCAAAGTAGGCATATTAAGCAAAATCCGATTCGAGGATAACTCAGGTACAGTACCAACTCAATTCAACCACTATAAGAGGGGGAATCAACGAAGGTTGCAGGTAATGTCTCTCACAACGTTCCCGAAAACACTCTAGAAATGGCGTACTAAAATATTACACTTGTGCTCCAAAATACAGAATGAATAAACCCGCAATTTCAGGAACGTTTCGCTAATTCAAACTCGAATCACAGCCTGTATCCTTCGATCGAACTCCGCCCAGAACGTCCGATATAACCAGATAATTCGAGGACATCTTAGGCACAGTATCAGCTTAATTCAACCCCTATGGGAGGGCAATTGAAAGAAGGTTGTAGGCAATGTCAACAACGTTCCCGAAAACACTCTAAAACATTCACTAGAATACCAAATTATATAGCTAATTTATTAATCGATTCGTATCAAACGGAAAAGAGAAATGGAGGAAATTAAACGGAAAGCCAAATAAAGCCCAAAGATTCTTACCAGGTAAAACACTTCTTTCACTCACTATATACGGTTGTCGAATTTGAAGACTTCATTACTTTTCAAATTTACTCGAAATAATTATCGGGTTTGACACGATAAAAATGTTAATAACTAATTCTTGCAGAATAGTGAAATGAACACGGCAATAGCAAAAATTTAACTAGACTTGACGGCTCTAAATACTCTCAAAAAGTTGCCTATTTCGTCTAGACAGTTCCTTTTATAAGTGGGGATGCCACATGTCCAAAATTTCGAGAAATTTCCTAGGGAAGGATGCTTTACGGTTCCCTGTTTGGTTCATTTATATTCTTTTGTTCTATGACAGAATTCTACAGTAGGTCGCGTAAACACGCATTCACCCGTTTTTCATACAATTCAATCTACGAAACCGCCACAAACATGTGAAAAAACTTTGATAAGCAATAAATCGCCGGGTTCGGCATGGTTTTCATTCATAGGTCGAAAACTGAAAATGCATCGAAATAAATATGATGGAATGATCCCTTTTGATGGGAAATTTCTCGAAACAAAAGAAAACTAATTAAACAATTCCTAAGTGACGAAAATCACTTAGTTAAAATTGGTCAGAGTCTCAGAGATTGAAATGCATTGGAATAGATTTGATGGAATAATTCTTTCATTCCTGCTAGGAAACCTCTCGAAATAAATGAAACAAACTCATTGATTTCTTAGTAACGAAAAACACTTCGTTACAATGTACAGGGAGTTTTTTCAACCTGAACAATCAGTCTGAAATGATCACAATTACATCCCTGTATTTCGAGAAAATTATTGAAGTTATTATCATTCATTTTGTATATAAAATATGAGATTGAATTCTATTTAACTTATCAATGAGCTGGTGAAGCGTATATTTTGAAAATATAAGAAAGAAAAGAATTCTATTGATTTTTACTGGAAATAATTAACTGAATGATAGGTACTTTCTAAAATGAAAATTCTTAAACCTAGGTTAAATACAAAAAATTTAAAGAAACATGTAAAAATACATTCTAAGATAGATATATAAGCTTATCGTAACGGTAACGAGGTAATGAGAGTTTCATCAAAATTGATTGAGCCATACCAAAATTATTAATAAAACTGAAATTTATTGAAGCAGAATATCGATATTGTCTTTTTTTGAAAAAATTTTCTCGAAAAACCAGAGGTGTGCCAAAAAACTAAAATGCTTGAATAGTGACTTATAATAGTATAATCGTGAACATATTAGCTAAGTTTTGGAAACGCAATGTATATGATGCTTGTTCAACCTGCAAAATTAATCTGAAATTATTACAATACCAACCGGGTATTTGGGAAAATGTTTTAGAATTATTGAATGTTCTCATTCATATTGTACTTCACTGAAAATTTCATCAAAGCCGAATGAACCATACCAAAGTTATCATTGAAAGTAAAATCGGTCCAATCGGACCAATCACCCTGTATAGTCTCAGTAAGAGTCCCCAACCATGAATCAAACATTGTCTCGAGTAGTCTAAACTTCAGCTGAAATGTGACGGTCTTCTCCGGAATCACCCCGTATATCCTCAAGTTATTCGTTTCTGACAATAGATAGTGAGGTCATACTCCAGTACATATTTTCTGTTAATATTAATCGATTATTGCTTATTCGAACTAACTGTTTTAGTATTGAATTTGCCTCCGTAGCTGTCATTATTAGTATCAAATTGTGATGAATGCCGATTCCTATTCGAAAATGAAATCAAAACCAATTTCGAATTAAAAAGCTGGACCTTCATAATCACAAGCATGGATTATCAAATCTTATCGACTGGAAAACAACTTCCCGTTGTGAAATGAAATGAAATTTCAAATGACCGAAGAGAAATATAGGTAATGTAAATGATGCCACTCCCACGAAAGCGACAAACTTACATGAAATTTGACTTTTATATTGAAAACTATTTCCACATGCCACAATCTAACTCAGATATCATAATTATTTTCAAATTCATTCAAGAATACAAAAAATATGACTTCAAATTCCGAACTCTGTATTTGAAAATCTGATATATAACGAACATCTGTGTTTATACGGAAATCAAAATGGTACGAAAAATAACAACTAACGCAATAATCATTCATGAAATTTCTGTCAAATATAGGATGGAATGTTTCGTTCAACTGAGAGGGACAATAGACCTCACGGTCGCAGTGGAATGTAACCCCTTACCAATATAACGTGGTTATTCCAATATCGTCGCCGTTTTCTTTCCCATTTGACTATGTCCTGAGTCTGGCATTCCTCTCGAATGGCTGTGTTCCTCTTCCTATCTCTCAGTGTGCACTCAGATATGGTTCTCAGAATCTTCATATCCGTCGTTCTTAGGATGGACTTTGTTCTTGTGTTATCCGCTCTAGTTTTTATGCCATACGTCATGATGGGTCGAACACAAGTTTTGTAGATCCTGACTTTTGAGTGTTTGCTCATATATTTTTTGTTAAATATGACGTCGCGGAGTGCACCGGCAACCCTGCATGCTTTATCTGCCTGATTACGAACTTCGTCTATTTTATCTTGGTTCGAGGATATCTCCACACCGATGAAGTGAACGACATAACTTGTTCTATAGGTTGGTCTACAATGACAAGTTCGCATCGTTTTGGTTCTTTACTTATGACTAGTTATTTTGTTTTTGTTAAGGATATTTGCATGCTTCCAAGAAGAACGAATATAACAATCTCTACAGGTTATCCTCGTCTTCAGCCACGATCACCGCATCATCGGCGTAGTAGATAATTTTTATAGTTCCTGTTCTCAGTTTATATTCCATTCCAGAATTCTTGACGCGATGCATTAGCCTGGCCGTCCACTGGAAGCGATTTGGGGCTTTTATGAGCTACGCGTTTTACGAGCGCCGATGAGCTTTTACGACCGAAGCGGTCTCAGGCTTCGGGGTCGTCCACTAGCAGATAGTTCGCGAGGTTTCGGTTCGTTCTTGTTCTCGCGTAGCAGGGGATTGGTACTTCGGATTTCCGTGTTCATTGAAGAAATTGTGATTCGGGATGGATTTATAATTAATTCCTTGGATAAATCTTACTTGATCAGGCGTATGTTAGCTACGGAATGGGGAGAATTTTTGAGCTAAGGTAGATTCAAATTTAGAAGAAATGAAATTATCGGGAAAAATTCACCATCTTGATCATAATGAATCGGAAAAACCTTCAAAACTTCACAAATGTAGGCAGCATAGTTTAACTGAGTTGCTAGAAGACCGCCAAACAGATTGTTATCGTATACTCATTTTTAATACTGCAATGGAAGTTGAAGTGTGAATGTTGATGACCTGGGTACTTCGGAAACAAGGGATGTGAAACTTCGAAATTATAGCTGATTTGAGTTTTATTTGTGAAAAGTCACCTTCAGAAGGGGAAATGTGACTTCGAAACTTTAAAAACTGCAAACATCGAAAAAAATGATGGTGACACAAATATTCAGAAATTCTTAAAACTTTGCAGAAGTGCATGCGTATTTTAGAAATCAGGTCACTAGTAAAAAATCCGTAGCGTATGATAAAGAAAAAACTATGTTTATTTTGTGATCGAAAGGATCGTTCTGCATATGAAATTGATTGGAACGTAGTTGAATCATTACAGTACGTATGAACCAAAAACACTTGAGCATACAGAAAAATATTCGGAATAAAATTAGTCACGGACTAAAAAACAAATTGATAATAGATATTGAGATAATAAGAGCTATGAAACCGAGATAATGGCGAAACGCGCAGGATTAATTATATTTAGAATGCTATACAGCCGATTACTGCCAAAGAGTCCAATTTCAGGTAGACTACTACACCTACAGAACTTCTGGGTGTGAGTTTAATATAAGAAAAAAGACAACATTCATTAGCCTTTCAATCTGATCCATCTAAAATTTACCAACAATAAAAAACGAGCTTCAACAAATATTCCGTTCACAAACCATACATTCCACTCGCCGACGGATAGCTCCTCTTTTCGAGCGTATAGACGCGGCAGATCCAAACCACAGACCAACAAGACAAATCACTTCATCGTTTGCGGGAATCGCGTCTCTACGACCTTGAGAAATTTAACAGACATAACCACACTTTCTTCTTCCTCGAAACAGCTGTCAAATTGAATTAGGCAATCCAAACCACGTGACTTTTTAACCTCAAATAATAGGTTTGTTTTGGTTGTGAAATTCAGAACTGTCCTAGGATAGTTCTAGAACTGCGTAGAATCGATGCGCTGTTGAAGCCCGATTCTGAACTATCCTAGAACAGTTCTAAAAGCGATGAAACCAAAACACGAGTTAAGTTCGGGTTCTCATCCGGATTGTAGAGGAAGAAAAACTACCGTCTGAGTTGGCAGAAAAGAGGGATGTTAACCAGGTCTTATATATTGCCTGTGGTTCAATTGAAAATATGCGAAAGTCCTTGTCGCACTATGTATAGATGATATATAAATATTTTTGGGGATACTTCCGTCCACTTGATTTTTTTTGTAAAAATCGTTTTTCTGAACTTTTTTCATTACTTAAATAATATTTCAAAATGAACCAACGAATTATTGATTGATATTATATAAATTCAATGAAATTAATCTTTTTTTGTAAAACTCGTTTTTCTGAACTTTCTAATTCATTATACTTCAATTATATTTCAAAATGAACCAACAAATTATCGATTGATATAATAATGAATTTAATGATGAAAGTATTTCGGATATATGTGTTTTTCAGAAAAAAATTCATTCGAAACATTATGTTATTCAATAGAGATACGACATCCCAAGTGTAAACAATGGAAATAAAATCCATTTAGATTATCCTGGGAGGTCGTAGCGAAGGAGTTATCCTCAATAAGAAAAATTTATATTTAACAGTTAATCATTTCCTCAACAAATCCAACAATCAAATCAACACGACGTCGAAAAAGTCAGGTTAATAACCATTTAAATCTCTGATAAAGACAATAAGGAAGGAGCATAATGCCTCACAAAGTGGGTCCGGGATGGATGATGCATATGGCCGACTTTCCTTTCACCTTGAAGAGAGAACAACTTGTTCCGAGACTTCTTTGTCTGAAGAAACTAACTAACATGAGTCATACTTGAAGGTTCAATATGGGCGCCTATGTCCCACTTTTATACGAAGAAGAAAAGCGTTATGCGCCTTCCTGTGTTGATCGTTGACAGCCACTCTACGCTTGTGCGAACTACCCAATTCTGAAGCAGTTCGGACTCTTACGTCCGAACTCCTTTCACAGTTCTGGAACTGTTCTGAATCGATTCTGAAAATAACCAAAACATGATTACTCAAATCCTGAACCGGTTCTGAAATGAACCAAAACACAAAATCGCAATCGCGCATGCGGAACCGTTCCAGAACAGTTCTGAACTCGGAACCAAAACAAAACTATTGCGTTTGGCGGGCAAACAAAACATTGTTGCATTTCGCGCTGAGGTTTCAAGCTACTTTTATTGTATTTATTGAGCATTTTGGATAATTATTCTTTCATCTTAAGTGTTAAATCGAATTGTTATGGTGTTTTAACATGCAGAGTACTTATTTAGAGAAGTTATTGCGGGAAAACCCAGACGTTGTTCAAAGGTGAATATGAAACTTTGATTGCTTTTTTTCCTTACTCAGTTAACTAGTGATATTCAATAAATCCTAATTTGTTTCCAGGTATATAAAGAAGTTAACAATTTGGATTTGGACACATTCATCTTTACAACTGGTGAATTAGACAAGTATCAATGGCATTCCACCACTTTCCACTTTCCCTGATATATTCTCGTATATTGTGTTAGCACACAGTTTCTAATCTCATGAACAGATGAAAGCCTACAAAACCCTTGATGCTCACAAGAATTTTTCCGCAGGTTTTGTCTTGAAAGTAGAAACAAGAATTTTGAATGATTTTCATGTCATTACGACCTTAATATGTTGCCTTTGAAGAATATGAAAGGGACATGGAAGAAAAACATGAAGAATTTACCATTAATGATGTAGGTGTATTTGCTAGTGCAAAACCTCCACAATTTGGAGCATCTTCAGACAGATTACTGTGTTGTGAATTTTGTTTGGGAAGAGCGCTGGAGGTGAAGCTCCTCATGCCAATGGCACAAAAGACATCGAGGAGTGTGTAGTTTCGAGAGATAATAACATCACATTAAAACCTGATCACTCATATTACCAAGTGCAGATTTTTATTACTGATTTGAAATTCTGTGATTCCGTACTCTGCCCTCAGTTACTTTTTCTACAGAACTTGTGATTTTTTTTTATAATGTAGGTGAAGTAGCACCTTGATGGTAATGTATTCATTAAATACTTGAGCGCAATTAAATTTATATTATATAATATCTTTTTATAATAGTGAATAAAAATACAGAACAACAAATTTTAGTTTCTTTCAAATATTTTTTTTATTACTGAAACATAGGTACTCCCATAACAAAATAAACATTATTAGTATTACAAACAAATTACAAAACGAATAACTCACTTAAAAATAATTATGATTTATATGTGGATCACGATTTCCAAGAAACTACAACGCTTAAAATGATGTATGAAGTATAGAAATATTCCCACTTAAATACAATTTTGAAATTCTCATCAGTCCCTGGGGAGTGTTTTTAGCTTTTTTTCCAAATCTAATTTTCAACGAGGCAAAATTGAGCTGCTCGAGTTTTGTAGCTAACATGGTCATTGTAACGTCTGTTTATGTAGCACCGTTCTTCCACTATGCCCAGTATCGCCCAAATCACTTTCTTCATCAAACTGAAAAATAGAAAATTTTTTCATTACGTATGTCTTATAAAACTAAAATTTGCAGATCACTACTTCTTCCTTAGGACATTACCTAGTTGCTTGGTCCATATACTTCATTATGACTTAATTTCATTCTTTTGTCTGCCGCAAATTTAGATTTACATCACACTTGCTTTTAGAATGGACTAGATTGATGATCCAGGTGATGTGATGGGACCCAATCTGGATGATTTTCATCACTCAAAGCACTAAATTCTCCTACAAATTGAATCAATTATAAGTTTGTATTGGAAATAGAATGCTTTACATAAACTGAAATAGAGAACAACATTCACACATATGCTTTATCAATCAAGCTTGTATAAAACTGTAATATCAAACATCAGTTACACTCATATAGAAATACAGAAATATCTATTTTCTTCTTAGGTACCTACCTGTTGTGAAATGTCTGCTACAGACCCTTCGGTTTCTAATAATTGATTCAGTTAGATCTTCCCTCTTGATGGCTGCTAACCACATTTCCCTTAGTTTCCTTGAAAGATCGTTTATATGTGGGTAATGCCTCAGAGTAACAGTTACTCTGAGGGTAATGCAAAGAGCTTTTCACAGTAGGTACTCCTAAGGTCCCGATTTGAAGGGCTTCCACAATTGACCATTATACATGTTACAGGCATTTTTCTCACTTAGTTCTCACTATTCACTATATTTTTCAATAAAACTAAACGATATTATACACCAATCAGTGTGAAATACTCTGAAAAAGCTTCCAAAATAGAACTAGTTTACAAAGTAAACAAACTTGTTTGCCCTCCAAGCGCCACGTGGGATTATTTTGACAGGTCGTTGGATTCCCTAATACTTGATTTTGGAATATCTGAAATCGAAATGTAAAAACGGATTTGTCGGGATTCAGGAATCACAAAATCAAAATCAGACTAAGATTTTTCGATGAAACCATTTGAAAAGCAAATTTCCAATACCAAAGCGAGTGTCTTGTCACATCTAAAACGTTTCACGCAATATGAAGTTGAAATTTTATCTGTAAATAGGGTCTTTTCTATACAAGTTATCTTAACAGTGACCTGGATGAGTATTAACTAGATAGGTTTTCCCCCAAATAATACGAAAATTCCATGAAATGAAGTAATGTGTTCACGATTCTCTGACTCACAACTCCCGAATTGTTTCAAACAACGAAAGTTTTATTTTCAGATGATACGTTCAATTTCAACTTTGGCCAAGCTAAAACTGCTTGTGGTCACTTCAAAGAAGCTGAAGAAACTCTTCTGCTCATAAAAAGTGAAAAAATCAAAAATGACTATATCTACTTATCACATCTAGCACGATGCTACATTATGAATAAAAAAGCTCAGCAGGCCTGGGAACTGTTCTTGAAGATGGAAAGCAGTCCTGAGAGCTTCAATTTATTATTGCTGCTTGCTAATGATTGCTATAGATCTGGAGAGTTCTGGTACGCTGCTAAAGCATTTGACATGCTGGATCGTCTGGAGCCAAATCCAGAATTTTGGGAGGGAAAAAGAGGAGCTATTGTTGGAGTATTTCAGGTTAGTGAAACCCTATTTTGTGAGGAGTTTTGAAAATTCAGTATCAAAAAACGTTGTTCAAAAGGTCGACATCCGTTCAGATGGTTCATGACTATCTGAAATTGAATTTCTCACTTTTCGAATTAGAAAAACTCAGTAGTTTTTTGTGGAACTAGTGTAGACCACCTAGTATTGATAGGTTCCAATAGTTAGAGTTGTCCAGAGTTACAAAATGGTGAATGATCTCATTATTATTGAAATTAGTATAAATGGGGCGTACTCTTTTGAAGGATTAAATTTGAGGGCCAATTTGATAGATGCTATTAATATAATCATAAAAAGTACAGGTTTTTCTGTAATACCTTTACATAATTGTTGCGTTTCGATATTCCCAAGCAGTACAGGCCAGTATCAGTGATTTCGAAACGCTTCGTACTGATACGAAGAATTAACAAAGCAGTGCCAGTAAAGTACTGGCCAGAAATATCGGAACTCAACTATTTTATCTTTCGATATTGATATCCGACGATATACTTACGATATATTATTATTGTCTTCAACGTACTACGTCTTACAAATTCAATTTCTATATCCACCGACATACACTGATTTTTACTGGAAGTAAAAACTTGAGAAAACGGTCTCAAGCTTTTCACTTCAATCATTTTGCCAGTTGATATAGAAATTAAATTTGTCACTCAAGACGTAGTACTTTGAATACAATAAAAGTATATCTTAAGATATCAATATCGAAAGGTATTTTGTGAAAGTATTACCATTGTATAAAGACAATGGTATAACAGAAAAATTTGTACTTTTGATGATTGTATGAATATACTTTATCAAGAAAACTCGTTAGAATTCAATATTTGAAATAAAAAAGTTTTATAGAGTAAATATCAACCGACATTTAATTTTAGAAGTTATAAAATTTTTGAGAGGGTATTTTATCGAATTTTATTTATCACAGAGAGAAGAAGGTGTGGAACTTGTGGCAATATTATCTATGCATAATGCACAAGCTTGCCAGTAGGTTCATACGAGCTTAGTTCATCTGTTATCAAGTGTTAGTGAAAGTGTTGAAATGAGCTCATGATATATTATAAGAGTGTTAGTTAGAGTTGAGATCATTTTAGAAATCTCAAAACAATAAAAAAAATAAAATAAAGTAGTCTATTCTGTACACTAGAAAGCGTTCGATTCATTTCCAAGTTCCAATAGAAAGCACGTGGCAACAACAAGGGGGCTTTGTGTAACGTAACCTGTCTACCCGAAGGTTTATGTCCACGGCCCGCGATGGGCGCGAGATTGAGATACGCGAAGTGCTCTGCTACAGTATAGTTTCAGATCTCAAGTCCTACACCCTCACTGGCTGGAGGAGACCCTATCCAAGTCTCTACTAGCTATGTAGGTTTGTACCCGATCTGAAGACGCAACTCACACGCCGAATGGGGATGCCCGCTCCTAGCCAACTACGCCACTACGAATCCCAATAGGGCAGATAGGCACTCCCCTCAAGGCGAACCCAAGAAATGTGCACCTGCGGGCAAGCCCTTCCGTAGTACCAATCGTATTGTCATTGGCCAGACATGCTCCAGGAACGTATTCCCTAGCAAATTTAGGATCTTGAGTATCCATGCCTTGCTAGAGCAGGTTAGGGTTAACTGTGCGGGTTTACCAAGCCCGTCGATATTCGCGTGGAATAGATTTTGAACACCCATGAGTCCGAATGGTGTCGATAAGACCCAGTATACCAACCTTCAAAACCAGGTGAACTCATTCTTCAGCCACAAACTGTCGCCCTACTCCATGACCCACCTCTCACAGTTTCAGGTAAATCAAAAGCCTTCTAACCCGCAACTAAGCCTTTCTCGAACTACCGTCAATTCCCGAGGGACGAATCTCTCAACGAGTCTATAACTGAGGTCCTCTACCCGAAGACCTTTCGAGAGAAGCAGCCCATCTACTCATAACACTCGTTCGTACCAAATAGCCAACAAACATTATCCCGTATGCCAGTTCTTGCTAGCATACTTCCCAGATACGCGTCCTTATCATTATCGTAAATACTACAGTGAAACAGAATGTGTTCCCAAGACTTGATTGCACCACATACACATCTGTCGCTCCCACTGAGGCCCCTTTTGTACAGGACCTCGTTCATACTTCCGTGACCGGTGATGAGATAACCCAAACAGAGGCACGGGAAAAACCATTCGTTTGCCTCGACAAAGTCAATATTAGGGATAAACTAAAATATGCCCTTGCCTCGCTTGCCCCAGTGTTTGCTTCAACTCGGCTACACTATCTATGCGACTAATATACCTTTCACCTACAAACTTCCTATCGAAGCCATTCAGCGTTATCCCTTTCTTGACCTTACAGCTCACTACTATTTCAACAGCTAATAAGTCCCATGGTATAACACCCATCCAGACATGCATTGCTTCAATGGCTACTGTGCGATAAACCCTCAATCATGCTCCCATTACTATTTTTGCTGTTACTTGCAAACTCGTACACCATCTCCTCGTACCAGACTTCCACTCCGTACATATAGCGCATGCTTTAAACCTGCCGTCATATACAACTTTCATCGCCTTCCTTTTAAGTCTCCCATCTTTCCTCAAGACAAGCCCCATGCACTCCGCTAGTCTCACTAGCTATGCCCTTACATCTGAGAAGAGCTCATGGAATCTGAGACACTCCCCAACCCTTACGCCAAAGCATTTCACACTAAAAGCATTCTTTATGCCTCTCACATTCAATTTTACATAGGATGGTCTATTGGAGGCCAACCTCCCTTCCAACATAATGCAAACAGTCTTTTGCTCCGAGATGCTTACTCCTGCCTTAGCAGCCCATTCGCTCAAAAGCGTCACGCATCCGTCCCCTGCTCAAGTTGAAGGAGACTTCTGCCTGTCACAATACAATGATGAGCAAGTTATCCGCAAATGCAACAACCTCTATGTCGCCGTTATCGAAAATCTTCAATAACTCGTCCAGGCTCACGTTCCACAGTTTTGGTCCCGCAATGGAACCCTGTGGATATCCACGCGACAACATCCGCACTATTGATTCATGCCTGCCTACCACCATTGCCTCTCTCTCCATGAAATATGTGTCCCACTGCGTCATTTCTTCACACCCCAACTTTCTCCGTCGGTTCAGGATATATCCCCACCTAAAGTGGTCAAATGCACCTTTTAAGTCAACGAAAATGCCCAGGACATATTTATCCTGTGCTTTATTCAGTGGCGTGTCGTGGTGTATGAGGTCGGGGGGGAGGGGCGCAAGTAGTAAAAATTGTAGATTGAGCGGCATGGGTAGGAGGAAAGCTCGACGCCGACGGCAAAAAATTTTTCAGCTGTGCCACACCCAAAGACTTAATTTTATCTGTATCTTTCAGAAAAGTGTAGGACAGCACAGAACATTTTTCTCAGGAGAAAATTTTAATTTTTGTCAAGTTCGGTAGTAAGATTAATTAACTGTTTGAATATTCCTTGATTCACAAAGCAGTCTCT
The DNA here is from genome assembly GCA_958510865.1 of Myrrha octodecimguttata. Lineage (NCBI taxonomy): Eukaryota > Metazoa > Arthropoda > Insecta > Coleoptera > Coccinellidae > Myrrha > Myrrha octodecimguttata. Next base: position 14,093,458 of record OY294062.1, read on the forward strand.
TTCATAGTGACCTCTAAGGGCCAACTAAAAAGTGCTACAAAAATTTAAGTAATAATGAAAATTTTTAAAAAGTGTCTATTTTTTCGACCTCATTATTATGTAACATAATGCTTTCACCGTATACAGAGCTTACCTGGGACATAAAATTTACCTTACCTAGTATGGCAAAGTTAGTGCTAGAATTCATGTTTCCTCATTTTTTCTGGAAGATGGTGTAACTCACGGATTCCTTTTCTTGCCCAGTCGGGATGCAGTCTTGAGTCAACTTCATAAAATAAAAACGACATAACAAATTTTTCATTTCACATTTCACATATCCAGTTATTCATTTGTAAATGTCTATTGAAAAACGTTGCGAAAAGATTTGTTTTCGGCTTTTCATTCACAAGTTTTTGCTAACTTTATAATTGGTAAGGGCCGGTCCAGTTTCTTAATTTTTAATTAATTAGCTAATTGCAGCTTATATCCTGCCAATCAAAATTTAGTTCAAGAATGTTGCTGACTGAATTCATTATGAATCCTCACACACAAAGAAAATACCTACAAGGTAAAGCCGCAGAAATTCCGCGGCCCTGCGGTGTATTTATTGTTTTTAGTTGTTCGGGGTCGAATGCTGTCGAATGACAGCATTCGCTGTGGTTGTTTGTTCCTATATGAACGTTCTGGCCAGCCTGGCCGTGCGGCCGCAAATTTTGCGCGCCCCAGATAGGAACATTTTCGATATTCCCACGGTGAATAAAGACGTATTCTGCTGGGGGCGGATTCATGAATCGTTAGAAGGAATTGATATTAGTGGTTTTTGTTGGAATATTAACTAACGGTTGCCGTTTCTCAGTAAAATATTAATTATTTATTTGTGTCGTACGACAATACATTTTTAAGGCGGGGCGCGCGGCCCCGTGGCCTTATTGAGCAACCGCCACTGGCTTTATTGACTACCCCTTCAGTCGCCTTCCATTCATCGACAGTTGACTACCCTTTCGTGTAGACAAACTTCCTCTCAGACATTCCTGAAGTCCATGGTTCGCTCTAAAATACTCCCTAGAACAGGAAGAAGACAGATCGTACTATATGATCCCACTTCAGACGCAAAATTGTGTTGTACATAGACAACACAAACTCAGGTATACATCTCCAAACATGCTTAACCATCTCAGGATATACCATTCATACCTGAGGCCTTTTCACTCTTTTGCTTTCGCACCACCATGTTCACTTCATCCATAGTGATCTCCTTGTAAACACCCACCCTTGAATCTCTCTCATTACGTTCGTCGTCGACTGGGAAAAAGCCATCCATCAACGCACTTATTATTTCGCTCCAATTTTGAGTCATTCTATCGCCGACTCTCACCCTACTTAACTCAAACGTTTTCTTCTTTCCCATGCATATCTTATACACCTTCCCCCAAGGGTCGGAGTTATCCATTTTCTCAACGAATCTCTGCCAGTCTCTGGTCCCTCTTTCGTGCTTTTTGGAAGTCGACGCGTGCCTTTTCTCTTTCGCTTCTGGCGGTCAGTCGTCCAACAGGATACCCTAGCTACGGTCTTGATTGGCCTTTTTAACATTCGTTCGTTCACCTTGGTGAGTCAGCCTTTTAATGTCCTTACTTTCTCATCAGAACCAAGAGCCTCGTATTGGGCAAGTCCAAAGTTTTCAGCCTCAGCTCTGATTTCATCCTCATATGCCGCCTAGTCGACGTATTTCACCTTATATCTATGCATACCAAATATATTCTCTCGCCATTTTTATCTCCTTTTTAGAGTTATCAGTAAATCGTTATGGAAAGTGAACCATTCAGACCACTTATCCATTACAAGGAGACCCTTTTCATTTACAATTTACTCAATCATAAGGCCCCTATCCACGCTCCTACCATATATCTTCATCCCCCAGCTGAACCACAAGGAAGATGCAGCATTCACATTCAGTCCGATAAGGACTGGACTTTTCTAATCTTTCTTAGAATTCCGTCTATCTATTCCAAGTATGGTTCCAACTCTTCCTTATACTGACAGTATACAGGGCCAGAAACCCCTGATACAAGGTATTACTGAACCAGATGCACACGCTTCTTTCATCCATAAGATCGGGAATCGGAATGACCCCCCATCCCGGTCATTGACCACAATGGCTGCCGAACCACCGACCGATTCAAAAATTCTCATGCCACTCGCCTATCCCTAACATAGGGTTCCTGCAACATGCATATGCTCAACCTTTCACGCATCATACAGTCATCTAATTCACTCACGACGCCATAGCATCTTTGCCCATTCAACTGCAGGATTCTAAAAGGCATTTTTGCAATCTAGTCCCCCATTCTTGCCCTTATACGCCTCATTTTTGCCTGATATTTGGGACACTTAGTACTGAAAGTACTGTGCCCGGTATATTTCTTACCTCTCTGAATGCACTCCCTGCATTCACTCTTGTTCTTGCAGTCGTGTGCGATATGCCCCTCTTTCCCACACGTCTACATACGTTACTTTTGACCGTGTATTCCTTAACCATATATCCTAAGCTAAGACACCTGTGGGACCTCTCAACCAAACTCATTTCCTTCACCCTACAGGCTAGAAAACGTACATACACCCTCGTTTCTTTGAGTCAGTCATCTTTACAATTTGTGGTACTTCCAGTACCACATTGCCGAACAACGCCGGTCATTTCTAGCCTTTATTACCCTCATATCTCTTTCGAACGCCTTCTGTTCGATGCCGCAATCATTCCTTTTATAGAGCTCATTCACCAGCTCTTCCTTCCCTATCTTTGACGGAACGTCGAAGATCAATACCCTAGAGCCCAATTTCTTGGGTCTCTCCATTTAGATACCAATGTCGCCGAAATTTTTACAGCTCGACAGACTCTCTAATTCGCCGGTGGTTTTCGTATCTATGACGATACCACCTTTCTAACAGCAGTCACTCTGACGTCACCGCGGTAGCCTCACCTGAAAGCACCTTTCGCTTACAGCCTCGCTATCGAGCTTTCCGCCCGCGTCTTTCACTACGAGCGGGTACGACTTTGGTGTCCCCTTTACAGGGGGGTGCTACCCTCGGTGCAGACGCACTCTGTCCTTTCGCAACACTACTGCTTGCGCTCACCCAGGCACTCTGTTGCACCTGACCACTCAAGAGGATCTGCGCATCCTCCACCTTCTTCATCCACTCCTCCTTCTCGGAGACTACCCCTTTCAGCCCTTGACTCTCGGCCTCCAACTGTGCGATCAAGCACTCATACTCGTTTATACATTTGAGTATGAACGACGCTGCGCTCTTACTTACTTTCAGCCTGTACGAAATCCCTTAGGTCAGACCCAACCTCTCGCAACCTCTCATTCAGGCTCAGAATCAAGCTGCTGCTTCTCCCCTCACCTGAACTAGCACTACCTTCGCACGTCGTAAGATGGAATACTGTGTGTAGTATTATTTTTGTTTTGAATTTTTATTATGTTACCGTTTTCTCAAGTTTTTACTTCAATCATTGTATGCCAGTTGATATAAAAATTAAGTTGGTCATTCAAAACGTAGACCCACGTTGAAGATAATAAGAATACCTATATCGTAAGATATCAATATCGAAACATATTATGACGCGAAGGTATTATAGAAAAATCTGTACTTTTGATGGTTGCACTTTTGAAGGAGCCAAATTTCAACGGAAGATAGTACAAGTATATTCTTTCATGTATCATCGCTTTTCTGGATTTTCAAAAGGCATTGAATTTTCGACTCATGGGTGCCGAAGAATGAGAGCAAAATTAGTCACATCTATGGGTGAAAAATTCAAGATAAACACCAACGTGAAGTCAAAAACCTTTACACGTTTGTTCCAATTCGTTGCAAAAGCGGTCATATGTTCAAGTATTTACCCCGCCAAACGCAGCTGTACTTTCTGATGGAAACATTTGGCTTCCGTCCTTTACTATGGTACTAACGAAATTCTGCATGAATTTTCAAGCTTCAATGTTCAATCAAGTAGGATTTCAATTCAATCCCATCTGTTCTTTTAGACGGCCGATGGCAAACAATAAAATTTACGACATTTGTTGGTTAATTACGAAGGCCGAATAGGTACAAACCAGTACAGCCAGTACTTGATTGAAAAATGACAGTGATTTTTGATTAATTTTTGGAAACAAAAACGATGCCGGGGAAAGAACAACGAAATTCAACATATTCTTTTCCAATATCTCTGAGAATAAATATTGTATCAAATTGGAATTCGGCATATGACTTCATCATCTGCGCATTGCATTCTGATGAATAGTTTTTGAAAAATATAATTTTAAACAAAAATTCAGAGAAATTTGTTTTCGAGCATGTTCTGGAAAACGGTATTGTATCGTTCTATCCAAATGTCTGCAATGTTCGGATTTTGAGCCGACTAGGTTGGACTCTGATGACGAATCCGTTCTCTAAATCGATTCTGCCCGGCTGGCCTGCCGAAGACACGATAACTATCGAATGGAAGTGGCTAGCGATTACACATTAGTATAAGCCTGTTGAGTTCATTAATGGGCTAAATTGGCAGAATTGTTTCGAAGTTATAGCATTTGAAATTTTTGAGGATATTTTCTTAATATCTCAGAAACAACTCGAGCGATAGGATAAACACTTGGCAGTTCATTTCAAATATCGTTTTTTTTTCGGTATCGTTGATATTTCCGGAAAAACATAAAAATTACTCATCCAATCATGATGAAACTGAAAAAACCATTTGAACTATTATTTGAAAACTACCGATGCGAAATCACCTGATGATCGTATCATGAAAATAATTTCAAAAATTCTCCTGAAAACTTTTTTTGCAAAATCTGTTCTTCAGATCTCGGAAAGATTCTGTACCTTGGGCCCAATACTTCACAAAAGTGCACTGAATATAAGTTTTATACGATTTTAATTTTCGAACATATTTAGGATAAAGATGCGCTATTTGGTGCAAAATTTCTTGATGATCATGTCATTAGAAAAACTGGAAAAAAATTCATTTCGATTTTTTCTTGGAATATTCGATATTCTGCGACCTTATAGGTTATGTATTCAGAAACTAGATATTTGTAGCTCGTACTCGTGAATGGGTGGAATGTGCCCAACGATTCTGTACATCAAAATGTTGTTTCACCAATATTTCCAGAAATACAGATTGTATCGAACTCAAACCCCGTAGTTGGTTGAAAAATTAATGCTTGACGGAGTCGATACGTAAAAGAAAGACCGGTTTGGCACGGAATTTGAACATGAGCGCAAAAGCTGCTGCCTTCACGTTCGTCTAAAATCATTTCTGCCTTATTCATTACTTATACTGGATAGACCGTTATGCTCGAAAGCAGGGGATATGTCTGTAGGTTTCAATCGATTTCGATATCAAATTCCTATCAACTATCTTCTGAACGAAGCTCTGAACAACCATGCTAGAACCCACCAATTTTTGAAAATGTTGGAGTTAGTTTTCCATGGAAATTATTGTTTCCAGTGAATGGGACCTATTAAATCAGTTAAATTGATAATGAAAATGTGGTTATTGGTAATACAAAATAACCCATATTGATTTTTGCAGGGAGTTATCGCAAAATTATTTCCGGAAGAGATGTTGAGTGATGCTCTGGCTTTGTTGAATAACTCTTCGTCGTCTCAAGCCGACCAAATAGCTAAAACCATAAGAAAATGGATCAAAGAAAGAAGAAACAATGAGTCATAAAATTTTGAACATATTCATTTGTATATCTGTTAATATAAATATCTCTTGGGAATAGAATGTTTGTTTTTCAAATACGCTGGTGGTTTCGGGTAATATATAGATAGATGTTCATTGTTCTTATAGACATAAAATAGTGCCAAAAATCAATGCGAATTGAATTGCATGAAAAATGTATACTAAAAAAAAATGGACAAAGTAGGCAACAAATAAGATACCTAAGCCAAATATCGCCAGGATCCTAATCCTGCCACCCGGTCCGAAATCCTGACATCAGCACTCTGGCGGCCGGTTTCTGTACTAAATCATTCAAAGTGTTGAGATAAACCAATCCAATAGAAATGTGCGCAGTCAGCCCGCATCGCCGAGTGGGAACGGCTCTAAAAATCTTCAGGTGTTATCGAGTCCGTATCGGCTTACCAGCCGAGATAAATTATGAAAAAAATTACATAAGGCAAGTTCCAAAGCATATATTTAATATAAAGGTGTTTGTTGAAACCCTCAGTTCTTCAGTGGATTCACGGGTGCCTATTATTGCCACCTTATTATAGACCAAGAGTTCGAGGGTATCCTCTGTGAGTTGTTGCAAAGAGTCCTCAGAATTATTGAGCAGTTTTGCTTGCCAGTGGAGTTCATTATGAACCCAGCCAAGACAACAGTAAATCCCATTACTCTGAAAAGAAACCTTCCAGGTATGAAATCCATTTCGGTAAATGGAGATATTGTAGAGTGGACGTCTGAAGTTGAATATTTGGGAATCGCCCTAGACAGTTAGCTTCTGTGAAATGAGCATGTTGAAATAGTAAAGCGATAAGGGCTTCAATGTTGTGCAGAAAACTACCAAGCAACACAGAAAGGTTTTAAAGATATCCCGGCGATATCTTCTCAGAACATTGAGAGTACTTTTGCTAGTTCTCTAAGAAGTCACAGGGAGTGCTATATTTGCTCCAAATGTCCGCCACAGCGATATTTTCGAAGAGATCCTGAAGATATGCAGAAATTTTCAAACTTCTCACAATGGGAGGTCTATGGGAAATTCGCTCACGCAGTCTCAAAGCGAAGAGTTTAAGAAATTCTCGAATACTGCCCATTGCGAGATTCCTGGGAGTACGGCATGCGATATTTTCAGGGAAGGCTCCTAGCGAAAATATTCAGAAGTACAGATATCTAAACATGTAGTTTATATTTCTGGATATATTCATGTTGATAATTTTAAATTTTATGGTGACTATGATGACTTATGTGGACTTGCTATGTGAAAATAGCATAATTAGCAGACAGCAAGCACCTCTGCTGACATAGATCATAAATCCTTGCGAATAGGTTCAAGGAATATCCCCAACAAGGATTTACAGATTAACTTAACCAGAGATCCGCGAGATGTCGAGATCCGTATACATTCCACACGAGATCGCTTGAATTGTCGGTTCTTACGTCAGGTGGTTAGATGACTTTGAGTATTGTTTAGCGCGGTCGGAATTGATATTCATTCTTCATTCGTATTTCGGATATGAATGGGATCCGTGAGATGGCGAGATCCGTGAACAAGATATACCAGACGAAATCGTAATATAAGGGCTTAGACGATCGATTCTTACGTCTGGTGGTCAGATGGCTTTGACGAATACTGATTTGTTTATCAGAAATGAATGGAGATTAATTATCGGTTCTTGGAAAAATATTTCTATATTACTATGATGGGTATATGGAAACAAAATATTGATTTGGAATCCCTGTTCGTATTTGAATGAGAAATGTGTTGATGATTTTTTGAGGAAAAACAACGCATCTCAGATTGGTCGATATTCTTATGAATCTCTTGTGAAAAATATGAAGCAGTTCCGATTAGACTTTGGATATTCTGTTTTCTTCCGAGAATTTTCGAAATTCTTCAGATTTGAGAACGTTATTTCCCCTCGCATAATGTTGTACAAGTTTGCCGTTGTCTGAGTTAATAATATTAAAAAGAGAGCTTTCTTAGCTATCTTTGCGATGAATGGAGCCATAAATGCTAAGGTATAAAATTACTTGTTAATACAAGTTGCCTGAGTTGTATTTACTTCTCCACCGAATGTATAAATCGCCGTGATTTTGTGCCACAAAATTTGTCATCATAACCTCCGGAAAATCCGGCACCATGAAAGCCAGTAACAAAATATGATAGAGACAATGTGAATTATGTTTTAACTGATTTGTTTGCCGAAGTTATTTATTCCGTTCTAATGAATCGAACACATATTTTGCCTATGTATAAAAAGTGAATAACGAAATGAAATTATCTGCAATTTCTCTTTGTTCATACTACGCACGAGGGATATCGTAAAAAATTCTGCATCATGTTCCGGATAACTTCAGGAATGTTAAGACAATTTTCAATGGTTGTTATACTCGGGATGACCTTTGGAGCTCGCATTGCGAATTTCCTATTCTGGTTACGTCTGTGATGAATTACGGAACTCGCATTGCGAATTTCCTATTCTGGTTACGTCTGGGATGACTTAAGACACTCGCATTGCGAATTTCCCTTTCTTGTTATGTCTGCCATGACTTTAAGAACTCGCATTGCGAATTTCCTATTCTGGTTACAACTGTGATGACTTCAGGATCTCGCATTCTGTTTTTCCCATTATAGTTACATTTGGGATGACTTTAGGAACTCGCAACTCAGTGTACAATATATATGAGCATATTCAAAAATTCTAAATTTTTTTTTAAAATACGCGTTTGGTATTGTGATCATTTCAGATTGATTGTACAGGTTCAAAAAACACCTTGTACATTGCGTTTCTGGAACTCCTTTATCCGTTTGAGATTCTACCGTTATGACTCATTATTCAGGTGTATCCAAATTTTTTGGCACACCTCCAAAAAAAAAATTTCAATGAAGGAAATTTTTAAAATTTCACTCAAACTTTCTACTTTTATTGATAACGTTGGTATGGCTCATTCCATTTTGATGAGAGTTTCAGTGTAGTACGATATTAATGGGAACATTCAATGATTTCAACATATTGTGACGAGTACGGCCCTGTCTGTGCGAGAAAGTTCCCGAAAGCTCCAGACGGCTATGAGTCATTCGCCTGTAACTGGAGCACTCTGGCAAATTCTAGCAATCGCTTGAAATTCCACGATATACACGACATAACACGATATAAGGCTGAGCGCAAAGCAGCACGAGGACTAATTCAGCAGAGTGATTCGTAGCGGAAAGTGAAAATAAATTAGCGTGGAAATAAATTGTGCACAGACTTCGATAGAATAAGTTGTTTAGTTATTGGAACAGTAGTGTGTAAATAAGTGTAAATAAATAGTTTAATTATTCTGAACGTTTTGATAAACTAAGAAAACGTAACATTGATGACAGGTGTGCGGTTCGACATCGCTAGAATTGAATAAATAAATTTCATTGATTCAAATTTATGCCAGTGACTTCAGAACGCAATGGAGACGCAGGCGATAATGGAATTTTTGAGTAAACTCAATGAGACAGTGGATAAACTGGAAAGTAAGGCAGAAGAAAATTCTAAGAAAATCAATGAGGAAAGGAATGGACGAAGAAAATGGTAAATTTGATAAAGTTGACGAAAAATTGAAAGAAGTGAATGAGAAATTTGATGAAATTGGCGAAAAATCAGAAGAAGTTTATGAAGAAGTTAACGGAAAATTTGAAGGAATAACAGGAATAATTGAACAGCATTCTAAAATAATGTCAATTGGAAAAGATTATCCGGCTTCATCACCCTATAGCATCATGTAAACGGAAAATAACAGCGAAAGTCATGGAAAGAAGATCAAGCCTCCAACATTCGATAGAAAAGTGCCCTGGTCGACATATCAGAAACAGTTTGAAGCTGCTGCGCTGGCAAACAGTTGGAGCGATAAAGAAAAAGCCACAGCATTGATATAGCTCCGCGAGTAGAGGCACTCAACATTCTGCAAACGATTCCGGAGAGCCAAGAAGCCTGTTATGAAGTTCTAACATCGAAATTTCAGATGAGATATGGTGATGCTCATTTACAACAAGTTTATCATGCCCAAATCCAGATCCGGGTCCAGAAAACAGAAGAAAATCTCCAGGAGTTTGAAGCAGATGTGGCTAGATTAGTCAGGCTGGCTTACCCAACTGCTCCTGACAGCTTTCCTGAACAGCTATCAATCCAAACCTTTGTAGATGGAATCAAGGACTGTGAAATACAACAAGCCTTGAGACTTGCAAGCCCCAAAACCAAGGATGATGCTTTAGCTCAGGCTTTAGAATTCGAGGCAGCAGAGCAGGCATCGCATAGACTCATAGAGGACATGTTCGCGTGAGATAAGTCTAAGAAATAGACCGACCTGTTGAAGAGATCATCAAAGAAGAAGTCAGTAGATTATTGAGTACTGAGAAAAAAGATGCTGTATGCCGGTACTGCAACCAAAGTAGGCATATTAAGCAAAATCCGATTCGAGGATAACTCAGGTACAGTACCAACTCAATTCAACCACTATAAGAGGGGGAATCAACGAAGGTTGCAGGTAATGTCTCTCACAACGTTCCCGAAAACACTCTAGAAATGGCGTACTAAAATATTACACTTGTGCTCCAAAATACAGAATGAATAAACCCGCAATTTCAGGAACGTTTCGCTAATTCAAACTCGAATCACAGCCTGTATCTTTCGATCGAACTCCGCCCAGAACGTCCGATATAACCAGATAATTCGAGGACATCTTAGGCACAGTATCAGCTTAATTCAACCCCTATGGAAGGGCAATTGAAAGAAGGTTGTAGGCAATGTCAACAACGTTCCCGAAAACACTCTAAAACATTCACTAGAATACCAAATTATATAGCTAATTTATTAATCGATTCGTATCAAACGGAAAAGAGAAATGGAGGAAATTAAACGGAAAGCCAAATAAAGCCCAAAGATTCTTACCAGGTAAAACACTTCTTTCACTCACTATATACGGTTGTCGAATTTGAAGACTTCATTACTTTTCAAATTTACTCGAAATAATTATCGGATTTGACACGATAAATATGTTAATAACTAATTCTTGCAGAATAGTGAAATGAACACGGCAATAGCAAAAATTTAACTAGACTTGACGGCTCGAAATACTCTCAAAAAGTTGCCTATTTCGTCTAGACAGTTCCTTTTATAAGTGGGGATGCCACATGTCCAAAATTTCGAGAAATTTCCTAGGGAAGGATGCTTTACGGTTCCCTGTTTGGTTCATTTATATTCTTTTGTTCTATGACAGAATTCTACAGTAGGTCGCGTAAACACGCATTCACCCGTTTTTCATACAATTCAATCTACGAGACCGCCACAAACATGTGAAAAAACTTTGATAAGCAATAAATCGTCGGGTTCGGCATGGTTTTCATTCATAGGTCGAAAACTGAAAATGCATCGAAATAAATATGATGGAATGATTCCTTTTGATGGGAAATTTCTCGAAACAAAAGAAAACTAATTAAACAATTCCTAAGTGACGTAAATCACTTAGTTAAAATTGGTCAGAGTCTCAGAGATTGAAATGCATTGGAATAGATTTGATGGAATAATTCTTTCATTCCTGCTAGGAAACCTCTCGAAATAAATTAAACAAATTCATTGATTTCTTAGTAACGAAAAACACTTCGTTACAATGTACAGGGAGTTTTTTCAACCTGAACAATCAGTCTGAAATGATCACAATTACATCCCTGTATTCCGAGAAAATTATTGAAGTTATTATCATTCATATTGTATATAAAATATGAGATTGAATTCTATTTAACTTATCAATGAGCTGGTGAAGCGTATATTTTGAAAATATAAGAAAGAAAAGAATTCTATTGATTTTTACTGGAAATAATTAACTGAATGATAGGTACTTTCTAAAATGAAAATTCTTAAACCTAGGTTAAATACAAAAAATTTAAAGAAACATGTAAAAATACATTCTAAGATAGATATATAAGCTTATCGTAACGGTAACGAGGTAATGAGAGTTTCATCAAAATTGATTGAGCCATACCAAAATTATTAATAAAACTGAAATTTATTGAAGCAGAATATCGATATTGTCTTTTTTTGAAAAAATTTTCTCGAAAAACCAGAGGTGTGCCAAAAAACTAAAATGCTTGAATAGTGACTTATAATAGTATAATCGTGAACATATTAGCTAAGTTTTGGAAACGCAATGTATATGATGCTTGTTCAACCTGCAAAATTAATCTGAAATTATTACAATACCAACCGGGTATTTGGGAAAATGTTTTAGAATTATTGAATGTTCTCATTCATATTGTACTTCACTGAAAATTTCATCAAAGCCGAATGAACCATACCAAAGTTATCATTGAAAGTAAAATCGGTCCAATCGGACCAATCACCCTGTATAGTCTCAGTAAGAGTCCCCAACCATGAATCAAACATTGTCTCGAGTAGTCTAAACTTCAGCTGAAATGTGACGGTCTTCTCCGGAATCACCCCGTATATCCTCAAGTTATTCGTTTCTGACAATAGATAGTGAGGTCATACTCCAGTACATATTTTCTGTTAATATTAATCGATTATTGCTTATTCGAACTAACTGTTTTAGTATTGAATTTGCCTCCGTAGCTGTCATTATTAGTATCAAATTGTGATAAATGCCGATTCCTATTCGAAAATGAAATCAAAACCAATTTCGAATTAAAAAGCTGGACCTTCATAATCACAAGCATGGATTATCAAATCTTATCGACTGGAAAACAACTTCCCGTTGTGAAATGAAATGAAATTTCAAATGACCGAAGAGAAATATAGGTAATGTAAATGATGCCACTCCCACGAAAGCGACAAACTTACATGAAATTTGACTTTTATATTGAAAACTATTTCCACATGCCACAATCTAACTCAGATATCATAATTATTTTCAAATTCATTCAAGAATACAAAAAATATGACTTCAAATTCCGAACTCTGTATTTGAAAATCTGATATATAACGAACATCTGTGTTTATACGGAAATCAAAATGGTACGAAAAATAACAACTAACGCAATAATCATTCATGAAATTTCTGTCAAATATAGGATGGAATGTTTCGTTCAACTGAGAGGGACAATAGACCTCACGGTCGCAGTGGAATGTAACCCCTTACCAATATAACGTGGTTATTCCAATATCGTCGCCGTTTTCTTTCCCATTTGACTATGTCCTGAGTCTGGCATTCCTCTCGAATGGCTGTGTTCCTCTTCCTATCTCTCAGTGTGCACTCAGATATGGTTCTCAGAATCTTCATATCCGTCGTTCTTAGGATGGACTTTGTTCTTGTGTTATCCGCTCTAGTTTTTATGCCATACGTCATGATGGGTCGAACACAAGTTTTGTAGATCCTGACTTTTGAGTGTTTGCTCATATATTTTTTGTTAAATATGACGTCGCGGAGTGCACCGGCAACCCTGCATGCTTTATCTGCCTGATTACGAACTTCGTCTATTTTATCTTGGTTCGAGGATATCTCCACACCGATGAAGTGAACGACATAACTTGTTCTATAGGTTGGTCTACAATGACAAGTTCGCATCGTTTTGGTTCTTTACTTATGACTAGTTATTTTGTTTTTGTTAAGGATATTTGCATGCTTCCAAGAAGAACGAATATAACAATCTCAACAGGTTATCCTCGTCTTCAGCCACGATCACCGCATCATCGGCGTAGTAGATAATTTTTATAGTTCCTGTTCTCAGTTTATATTCCATTCCAGAATTCTTGACGCGATGCATTAGCCTGGCCGTCCACTGGAAGCGATTTGGGGCTTTTATGAGCTACGCGTTTTACGAGCGCCGATGAGCTTTTACGACCGAAGCGGTCTCAGGCTTCGGGGTCGTCCACTAGCAGATAGTTCGCGAGGTTTCGGTTCGTTCTTGTTCTCGCGTAGCAGGGGATTGGTACTTCGGATTTCCGTGTTCATTGAAGAAATTGTGATTCGGGATGGATTTATAATTAATTCCTTGGATAAATCTTACTTGATCAGGCGTATGTTAGCTACGGAATGGGGAGAATTTTTGAGCTAAGGTAGATTCAAATTTAGAAGAAATGAAATTATCGGGAAAAATTCACCATCTTGATCATAATGAATCGGAAAAACCTTCAAAACTTCACAAATGTAGGCAGCATAGTTTAACTGAGTTGCTAGAAGACCGCCAAACAGATTGTTATCGTATACTCATTTTTAATACTGCAATGGAAGTTGAAGTGTGAATGTTGATGACCTGGGTACTTCGGAAACAAGGGATGTGAAACTTCGAAATTATAGCTGATTTGAGTTTTATTTGTGAAAAGTCACCTTCAGAAGGGGAAATGTGACTTCGAAACTTTAAAAACTGCAAACATCGAAAAAAATGATGGTGACACAAATATTCAGAAATTCTTAAAACTTTGCAGAAGTGCATGCGTATTTTAGAAATCAGGTCACTAGTAAAAAATCCGTAGCGTATGATAAAGAAAAAACTATGTTTATTTTGTGATCGAAAGGATCGTTCTGCATATGAAATTGATTGGAACGTAGTTGAATCATTACAGTACGTATGAACCAAAAACACTTGAGCATACAGAAAAATATTCGGAATAAAATTAGTCACGGACTAAAAAACAAATTGATAATAGATATTGAGATAATAAGAGCTATGAAACCGAGATAATGGCGAAACGCGCAGGATTAATTATATTTAGAATGCTATACAGCCGATTACTGCCAAAGAGTCCAATTTCAGGTAGACTACTACACCTACAGAACCTCTGGGTGTGAGTTTAATATAAGAAAAAAGACAACATTCATTAGCCTTTCAATCTGATCCATCTAAAATTTACCAACAATAAAAAACGAGCTTCAACAAATATTCCGTTCACAAACCATACATTCCACTCGCCGACGGATAGCTCCTCTTTTCGAGCGTATAGACGCGGCAGATCCAAACCACAGACCAACAAGACAAATCACTTCATCGTTTGCGGGAATCGCGTCTCTACGACCTTGAGAAATTTAACAGACATAACCACACTTTCTTCTTCCTCGAAACAGCTGTCAAATTGAATTAGGCAATCCAAACCACGTGACTTTTTAACCTCAAATAATAGGTTTGTTTTGGTTGTGAAATTCAGAACTGTCCTAGGATAGTTCTAGAACTGCGTAGAATCGATGCGCTGTTGAAGCCCGATTCTGAACTATCCTAGAACAGTTCTAAAAGCGATGAAACCAAAACACGAGTTAAGTTCGGGTTCTCATCCGGATTGTAGAGGAAGAAAAACTACCGTCTGAGTTGGCAGAAAAGAGGGATGTTAACCAGGTCTTATATATTGCCTGTGGTTCAATTGAAAATATGCGAAAGTCCTTGTCGCACTATGTATAGATGATATATAAATATTTTTGGGGATACTTCCGTCCACTTGATTTTTTTTGTAAAAATCGTTTTTCTGAACTTTTTTCATTACTTAAATAATATTTCAAAATGAACCAACGAATTATTGATTGATATTATATAAATTCAATGAAATTAATCTTTTTTTGTAAAACTCGTTTTTCTGAACTTTCTAATTCATTATACTTCAATTATATTTCAAAATGAACCAACAAATTATCGATTGATATAATAATGAATTTAATGATGAAAGTATTTCGGATATATGTGTTTTTCAGAAAAAAATTCATTCGAAACATTATGTTATTCAATAGAGATACGACATCCCAAGTGTAAACAATGGAAATAAAATCCATTTAGATTATCCTGGGAGGTCGTAGCGAAGGAGTTATCCTCAATAAGAAAAATTTATATTTAACAGTTAATCATTTCCTCAACAAATCCAACAATCAAATCAACACGACGTCGAAAAAGTCAGGTTAATAACCATTTAAATCTCTGATAAAGACAATAAGGAAGGAGCATAATGCCTCACAAAGTGGGTCCGGGATGGATGATGCATATGGCCGACTTTCCTTTCACCTTTGAAGAGAGAACAACTTGTTCCGAGACTTCTTTGTCTGAAGAAACTAACTAACATGAGTCATACTTGAAGGTTCAATATGGGCGCCTATGTCCCACTTTTATACGAAGAAGAAAAGCGTTATGCGCCTTCCTGTGTTGATCGTTGACAGCCACTCTACGCTTGTGCGAACTACCCAATTCTGAAGCAGTTCGGACTCTTACGTCCGAACTCCTTTCACAGTTCTGGAACTGTTCTGAATCGATTCTGAAAATAACCAAAACATGATTACTCAAATCCTGAACCGGTTCTGAAATGAACCAAAACACAAAATCGCAATCGCGCATGCGGAACCGTTCCAGAACAGTTCTGAACTAGGAACCAAAACAAAACTATTGCGTTTGGCGGGCAAACAAAACATTGTTGCATTTCGCGCTGAGGTTTCAAGCTACTTTTATTGTATTTATTGAGCATTTTGGATAATTATTCTTTCATCTTAAGTGTTAAATCGAATTGTTATGGTGTTTTAACATGCAGAGTACTTATTTAGAGAAGTTATTGCGGGAAAACCCAGACGTTGTTCAAAGGTGAATATGAAACTTTGATTGCTTTTTTTCCTTACTCAGTTAACTAGTGATATTCAATAAATCCTAATTTGTTTCCAGGTATATAAAGAAGTTAACAATTTGGATTTGGACACATTCATCTTTACAACTGGTGAATTAGACAAGTATCAATGGCATTCCACCACTTTCCACTTTCCCTGATATATTCTCGTATATTGTGTTAGCACACAGTTTCTAATCTCATGAACAGATGAAAGCCTACAAAACCCTTGATGCTCACAAGAATTTTTCCGCAGGTTTTGTCTTGAAAGTAGAAACAAGAATTTTGAATGATTTTCATGTCATTACGACCTTAATATGTTGCCTTTGAAGAATATGAAAGGGACATGGAAGAAAAACATGAAGAATTTACCATTAATGATGTAGGTGTATTTGCTAGTGCAAAACCTCCACAATTTGGAGCATCTTCAGACAGATTACTGTGTTGTGAATTTTGTTTGGGAAGAGCGCTGGAGGTGAAGCTCCTCATGCCAATGGCACAAAAGACATCGAGGAGTGTGTAGTTTCGAGAGATAATAACATCACATTAAAACCTGATCACTCATATTACCAAGTGCAGATTTTTATTACTGATTTGAAATTCTGTGATTCCGTACTCTGCCCTCAGTTACTTTTTCTACAGAACTTGTGATTTTTTTTTATAATGTAGGTGAAGTAGCACCTTGATGGTAATGTATTCATTAAATACTTGAGCGCAATTAAATTTATATTATATAATATCTTTTTATAATAGTGAATAAAAATACAGAACAACAAATTTTAGTTTCTTTCAAATATTTTTTTTATTACTGAAACATAGGTACTCCCATAACAAAATAAACATTATTAGTATTACAAACAAATTACAAAACGAATAACTCACTTAAAAATAATTATGATTTATATGTGGATCACGATTTCCAAGAAACTACAACGCTTAAAATGATGTATGAAGTATAGAAATATTCCCACTTAAATACAATTTTGAAATTCTCATCAGTCCCTGGGGAGTGTTTTTAGCTTTTTTTCCAAATCTAATTTTCAACGAGGCAAAATTGAGCTGCTCGAGTTTTGTAGCTAACATGGTCATTGTAACGTCTGTTTATGTAGCACCGTTCTTCCACTATGCCCAGTATCGCCCAAATCACTTTCTTCATCAAACTGAAAAATAGAAAATTTTTTCATTACGTATGTCTTATAAAACTAAAATTTGCAGATCACTACTTCTTCCTTAGGACATTACCTAGTTGCTTGGTCCATATACTTCATTATGACTTAATTTCATTCTTTTGTCTGCCGCAAATTTAGATTTACATCACACTTGCTTTTAGAATGGACTAGATTGATGATCCAGGTGATGTGATGGGACCCAATCTGGATGATTTTCATCACTCAAAGCACTAAATTCTCCTACAAATTGAATCAATTATAAGTTTGTATTGGAAATAGAATGCTTTACATAAACTGAAATAGAGAACAACATTCACACATATGCTTTATCAATCAAGCTTGTATAAAACTGTAATATCAAACATCAGTTACACTCATATAGAAATACAGAAATATCTATTTTCTTCTTAGGTACCTACCTGTTGTGAAATGTCTGCTACAGACCCTTCGGTTTCTAATAATTGATTCAGTTAGATCTTCCCTCTTGATGGCTGCTAACCACATTTCCCTTAGTTTCCTTGAAAGATCGTTTATATGTGGGTAATGCCTCAGAGTAACAGTTACTCTGAGGGTAATGCAAAGAGCTTTTCACAGTAGGTACTCCTAAGGTCCCGATTTGAAGGGCTTCCACAATTGACCATTATACATGTTACAGGCATTTTTCTCACTTAATTCTCACTATTCACTATATTTTTCAATAAAACTAAACGATATTATACACCAATCAGTGTGAAATACTCTGAAAAAGCTTCCAAAATAGAACTAGTTTACAAAGTAAACAAACTTGTTTGCCCTCCAAGCGCCACGTGGGATTATTTTGACAGGTCGTTGGATTCCCTAATACTTGATTTTGGAATATCTGAAATCGAAATGTAAAAACGGATTTGTCGGGATTCAGGAATCACAAAATCAAAATCAGACTAAGATTTTTCGATGAAACCATTTGAAAAGCAAATTTCCAATACCAAAGCGAGTGTCTTGTCACATCTAAAACTCCTGTAGGAGAACTCGGTTGGAGTAAATGAAAATTTGGAAAAATGTTATGGAAAAACCGTTTACCTTAATCAGAGAATCTTTGTAGTTTCACATCAAATGAGATTCATTTCAATATAAAATCAAATTATGAATAGACCAACTTTGTTCGATTCCAATCCTAGTGTTTGTGCAATCATATACAATTTTATTAGACATCCCATCGTTTTAATTGAATAATGGAGGTTGTAATGCTTTCACTTCAGTTGCGATTCCTTTATATTATATAAGATGAACATTATGAATGAGTCCATCTAAGTTCGATTCCAATTCTTGTATAATTAAAACATATAATGAGGACTGTCATCATAAAATAGAACCTCAAAGATGACTAAACAATTGATTTGGTTGTAAAAAACTATTTGGATTATATTCTAAAATGGAACAGTTACGTAATTATTCATCAATAAATAGGATGAAAAATTCATTTCAGTTTGTTTACATGTTTATAACCTCTTCAAGCGAGTCCGAACGCGGCGAGAGTGACGTAATCCTATTCCTGCAATCTGATTGGCACCCCAAAGCACCCCAAACGCCTACTAAAATTCTGATTAGCTCGATTCAGGGTCATATCTGCGTTGACATAGATTTCCTAAGTAAATGACGCGAGTGGTTTATCTGGTTGATCTGTTGGTCTGTGATACAGGTCCCGCGTACTCCAGGATCGGACGCACATAGCACCTGTGTCGCAGCCTTGGAAAGATTTATACAGGGTGAGTCTTTGACCTTGCAGAATATTTTAACAGAAGATTTTTGAAGCTGAAAGAAACACATTTGTCCTCTACCATTTTTTCCGATTCGGCCTAGATAAAAAGATAAAGGCATTATAAATTTTCATAATAGGCTAGCCGCCCCTGGAAACCTGAACACAGAAGTTTTTCCAAGCCAAAGATATACCATTCAAATCTTCGAAATAAGCAACTCTGTTATGAAAACAAGCGTCAACTTACTTTTTACATTCCAGTTGGTGAAAAAAGTTGTATTTATAGTACAATAAACAAGTTAGGTATTCCAAATTTCGTGGGCGATAAAAGTTGAATATTCTTCTCTTGGTTTCATTTTCGATAATGAGGAATTCATCTAGCTATCATTCATATTAGCTTTGAGATTCATCTTCAATTTGTAATTATTAATTTTCTTTGTTTATTTCATTTTCTCCAAGAATCATCAGATTCATACATAACCCATTCAAACTTTCATTTTCATAAATAAATTAAACAGATGTACCTAATTTATCTATGAACGTACAAACGTTGCCAAATTGACGAACAGAAAGAAAGAACTCTTCGAAATCAAACAACACATTTCGGGAATCGGAGATTCACTCTATTAGCTGAGAGATTCATCCTATTGGTTGACGACGATAACTTGATAGTCGTCGGCCAATAGGAAAGAATGTCTGATTACCCAAATACCCGAATAATCTCCCTCGCACAACAGGTACCTTTAAGCATGATGTAAGTAAAACATGGTGTTCTCATTTGCTCATCTGTGATCGTGTTTACCAATGATGACGTCACTTATTCATTCAAATTCAAAGCTTAGAATATATATTTCCTAGAATTTGAATGAAAAGAGTGACGTCATCATTGGTAAACACGATCACAGATGAGCAAATGAGCACACCATGTTTTACTTACATCATGGCACGAATATTTGAATCGCTGTCATTTTTCCCGTCACAACTCCAAAAAATGGCGGCCATCTGTTTCTCTTATTTAGTAGGGAGCACTTCTAGGATATTGTTATTGTATGGGAAATCACTTCATGAAGCATAGACTGTAATACGTCGATTGACGATCTATTGACGACGCTGTCTTGCATCCAGTGAATGCTTTGACTATCCACCTGTAGATGTCGTGATGTGTTGATGCAAACAAATATTCTAACTCTTCTCATCTTCATCTTATGCTAGGGAAAGTTCAAAGAATACTTATCTGATTGGACTTGAATAGATTTTTCGAGTTTCCGGTGTCGATTAGCGTAAAATTTCAAAGGAATCAGAGATATACTTTTTTAAATATATGAATTTCTATAATGAATTTCCTGAATTTTTCTATTGATTTGTTCCTCAGGAAAATCAAAAATCTGATTGGGCTGAAAAAAAGTTCTGGGTTATGAAATGGCGGCTTAAAGATTTCAGTGAAATTCGAATATGAAAATTTTCAAGAAATTTTTTTTTTCAAATTTCTCTATGAATAATTCTTTGTATTAATACTGTTCATCTACCAACCAAGTTCTATTTCGATCAAATAAATGTTTTTCGAGATATTGAAAAATCAAAATTCCAAATGGCTATAACACAAAAACCATTCGGCAGATTTAACCCATCAACGAGATTAACCGAGGTATTCAGGACCAAAACCTAATCTGAGAATTGCGATCAAACCTGGTGTACCACAAGACAGTGGACCATTCCTGTACCTACTCTACACTGCCCATGTGCCGGAAGCACCCAATACAACAATAGCAGCATTTGCAGATCAGTTCTCAAATCCATTTGGACTTACGGAATTCAATTCTGGGGAGAGATTTTCTTCAGAATTTAAACATGACCTAAACGGTGCGCGAAAAAAAATTGGAGAATGCTAAGGAGGACAAATGTAGACGTGAGTGACTAACACCTACAATAGAGATTGTGAAACAACTCAGCACTGAATTTTCCACACATTTATCTATAAATCAACGTCTAACTGAAGAAATTCGAACTCCTACGGGTATAATACAGGGAGATTCACTAAGCCCTTTACTCTTCAGTATTATAATGGACCAAATAAGGCTGGTCGTCCACTGCAAGCGATTTCGAGAGGCGCGATAGGAGCGTAAACGAACGAACTTGCGCGACAGATCCAAATGAATGGAATTCTAGGTACCCTCGTCGACTGGCAGCGACTTCATACGGGCGTTCTCGAGAGAATTCGAACGGCTCAATCGTATCCCGATCAGTTTGGACACAGATCAACAAGACAAATCACTTCATCGTTTGCGGGAATCGCGTCTCTCCGACCTTGAGAAATATAACAGACATAACCACACTTTCTTCTTCCTCGAAACAGCTGTCAAATTGAATACTTGATTTTGGAATCTCTAAAATCGAAAGGTAAAAACGGATTTGTCGGGATTCAGGAGTCACAAAATCAAAATCGGACTAAGATTTTTCGATGAAACCATTTGAAAAGCAAATTTCCAACACCAAAGCGAGTGTTTTGTCACATCTCAAACTCCTGTAGAAGAACTCGGTTGGAGTGAATGAAAATTTTGGAAAAATGTTATGGAAAACCCGTTTACCTTAATCAGAGAGTCTTTGTAGTTTCACATCAAATGAGATTCATTTCAATATAAAATCAAACTATGAATCGAACAAAGTTGGTTCGATTCCAATCCTAGTGTTTGTGCAATCATATACAATTTTATTAGACATCCCATCGTTTTAATTGAATAATGGAGGTTGTAATGCTTTTACTTCAGTTGCGATTCCTTTATATTATATGAAATGAACATTATGAATGAGTCCACCTAAGTTCGATTCCAATTCTTGTTGTATAATTAAAACATATAATGAGGACTGTCATCATAAAATAGAACCTCAAAGATGAATAAACAATTGATTTGGTTGTAATAAACTGTTTGGATTATATTCTTAAATGGAACAGATACGAAATTATTCATCAATTAATAGGATGAAAAATTCATTTCAGTTTGTTTACATGTTTATAACCTCTTCAAGCGAGTCCGAAAACGGCGAGAGTGACGCCATCCTATTCCTGCAATCTGATTGGCACCCCAAAGCACCCCAAACGCCTGCTAAAATTCTGATTAGCTCGATTCAGGGTCATATCTGCGTTGACATAGATTTCCTAAGTAAATGACGCGAGTGGTTTATCTGGTTGATCTGTGCCTGTATGGTGGCCCTCGTCTCGAGCTGACGAGGTTCTTCTGGAGTCAGTTCAGAGATGGGTTACTCGCCTTCCGTATGGTTTCATCCGTCCTTCGTACGAGGAGAGATTGAAAATCTTTAATTTACCTTCCTTTGAGAAGAGAAGAACAAGAGGGGACATGATATTTACATTCCACGCCCTTCATGACCATTTTGGCAAAGATATACGACATCTCTACTCCTTGAATGTGAATAATCTCAGAGGCCATGCATTAAAACTCCGAAGAGAGGATTTCCGAACAAACCAGAGGCAGCAATTCATAACAAATAGAACTTTTCATCTTTGGAACAGTCTGCCTGGAGACCTGGTCAATGTTTCTTCCACTAACGCCTTCAAGAATGGTTACGACTCCTGGCTTACTCGACGGTGATAGAACGACACATCTCCACATTTTACTTCATATTTTTTTTTCCTAATCTTTTTCATAGCTGAAGCACATATTTCGTTTGAATGTTATTTTAGTTTGAGTTTATAGGTTTTATACCTCTTCTCTTATTGTGATTATAATAATAATAATAATAATAATAATAATAATAATAACCACGTCAGCAGAATGAACACGGGAAGAATAGCTAAGATTGCCCGAGACGGAATCCCAAATACCAGAAGACCCATCGGCGGACCTCCCAAACGCTGGAAAGACTCCTGGGTGTCTACATCCATAGAGGATTAGAGTGGAATTTACAAGCCTCAGGCTTAACATAAGATGAAGAAGAAGAAGAAGAACTACCCTTAAAGGAGTCGGGCCCAAAATTGGATGCGTTTTTATTTTGATCGAAATATCTATAATCGTAAATGCATTAAGGCGTTTTTATTTTCATCAGTGAAATCCCGATGAATTTCTGAAGGGCGTTCTTATTTTCAACGTAGTTCAATCGATGAATTTCCAATTTCTAATCGGATCCATCGTACTCGGAGGTCGATCGAACTCATTAGATGGATACTTCTTAGCCTAATTTAATTTTTTGACCGGGAAAAAAATGCATAGTGAAGATGTGGTGAAGATGATTCAAGGCTTACTGATGAGTCCACCACTGAAATGGTGGAGAATTTCCTCAATAAAATTCTTGATTTTTACATGTCTTTCATTCTTCAAATTCAAATATTTAGAATTCCTCATCAATCTTTACACCAGAAAACCGTTCATTTAAAATTTAAATCCAACAACGGAATTCATCGAGAATTCTCTGCTTCCCGTCTTTATTTTCACCGAATCATTAGTAAATTTTCGATAGATTTGATGGCGTCACGTAAATCGTATTTTCATCGCTCGATAACGAATTCATCGCTTCAACTGATTACAATAAAAATCTATAAAAGCACTGCCGTGAAGGCAGCAGCTTTTGCGCTCATGTTCAATGTAGATGACCGTTTCGGCAACGAATTTGAACATGCGTGCAAAAGCTGCTGCCTTCACGAAAGTGCTTTTCTAGGTTTTTTTTTGATAAATTACTGGATATCAATTTGATCTAATCTGTATATTTGGAAATATTGGAAAAATAACATTTTGAATGGGTATATCTACGGAATCCTTGGGCGGACTTTACCCATTTACGAATTCGACCTTCTTAATTAAGCCCCAAACCTACTCTACAAATATCGAGTTTCTAAGACGTTTCTTCCGGAAGTTATTGTGTTTACGGTTGGCCTAACGGCCGGATCAAAAATACAGATTAGATCGAATTGAAATCCAGTACTCAAAATGACAGTTTGAAGGTTCATACAGAATTTAATGAGGATAACTTGATGAGAAGATCACAGAATATTAAATATTTGAAAAAAAAATTTCAAATTTTTTTCAAATTGTTCTAATGATATCTTCACGAAATTCTGCACAATGGTGTCCCTCAACATCTTCGAACTAGCTGCGAAGTTTCATCGCGATTGAATCAGTATTTCTTGAGTTATACCGAAACAAATAACGATATCCAGAAGAAAACCACGAAATTCTACATATTTTTTCCCAATATCTCCAAAAATAATAGCTGTATCGGATTGAAATTTGATACACTGCTGTGAAATATGAAGCTCAAGGAAGACCTGATTTTTTTTTCCAAATATGAACGATAGTTTCAGAAAAAAAATTTTTTCCAAAAAAATTTTGAAAGATATTTTGAGTTATAATACGATTTCAACGAAATGTTGCTCAAAGTTGCGCGGCCTTATGCTCCGACTAACTGCCAAGTTTCAATTCAATCGCTTCAGTATTTTCTGAAATATGAGGAAATTAACCTGAAAATTTCAAATGGCTATAACTCCGAAACTATTCGGCAGATTTGGCCCATTAACGAACTCAACCGCGGCATACCGATGTGCGCACTACCCTACAAGTTTCAAGTCACTAACTGGCTCCTTTCGACAGTTATCGTGTCTTCGGCCGGCCGGACAGAATCGATTGTGACACCGGATTCGTCATCAGTGAGTCCAACCTAGTCGTTTGAGACCATTTTGCTTTGAATTTGCATGTTAATTCAAAGCAAAGAATTTATAACTCTTTGTATTTTCTGCTAGCCTACGTCACTCATTTTTCAGATGAGCACACCATGTTTTTTACATTAAGGTCACACGTAATGCAACCTGACCTAGAGCAAGAGCAGAGTCTTGAAAAAATAACATCAAATCTAAGCTTCCGCTTCCACGTTTTTTCTGTAATAATTCTTATCTGCCTGCAAGAAATTCCCGAAACGACATAATTAAGTTTTAACGAATAGCCAGACTATTTTTAAAGAGCAAAATTTATTCCAGTCAACTGATGAAAAAGTTTGAACAAATAGCGAGACTATTTTCAGAGAACAAAATTCATTTCAGTAAACAATTGCTATGATCGACCATAGAAATAAGACCAAAACATGATTAACCAATTGTCAAAAATGTTGACTTTTGGCAATTGAACTTTTTTATCTAAAAACGTGCGATCAGCTTGTGTGTGATTTTAATAATTTTATGTAATATGTTGAACAATTAAGTACGATGGAAATTGGTAACTCCAAACAAACAGAGAATGACGATGATAAACAAGAGGTGCAAATAACTGACAATGATTTGCCATTATGTTTCAATCAAGATTCACATTTGGAACCTATAAAGGGGAGTGATTATGTAGCTCAGATTTGGAGGAACAAGGAGAGGGTGAGCGGAATCGGAATATATCTGAGATGAAAGCATCAGTTGATTTAAAAACTCATCACCTAAGCTGAATCTATATAATTTTCAGATGAAAACCATGAGTGTTGCCTTAGTTTTGTGCCTAAACTTTGGAGTAGATCCTCCAGATATTGTGAAAACTACACCAGCTGCTCGAGTGGAGTGTTGGATAGGTATACATTCCTTCATAAATCATTACAGCAATAAATATAACACTTATATGCCTAAATTATCTGAAATCTGAAAGAAGAGTATGTGTTGTTGGCAGAGAAATGATCCCAAATAAAATTAATCTTGAATAGGTTATAGGGCGAATGCAGAAGTATACCAACCTGCTCTAGTTCTCAACTGTTGTTTAATTTGAGAAAGAACAGTGAAAAACAAAACCAGGAAATGAGAAATATCAAAATTTTGGGTCCCCGCTGATATTGATTGGAAATTTGTTTTTACCTACTAAATTTATTCCCCTAAACATGAATTTGGAGTCAAACCTTGGCAGTCCACCATATTTTTGAAGATATGGGTCCCCAAAATTCCAAAAATGTCTATTTTCATATCACTAGTTCGACTATAAAAACCATCACAAACCACTGTTTGTTAGTCTATTTATCATCTATGAACCTTTGCCTAACTATTCACTGAGACTTTTCTTGAGAATATTCATTATTTATTGAACAAAAGCGAAATCAGTGAACTGCCATTCAACCCCAGATTCTAACTTACTTTTGCTCATTCACAAACTGAAGTTTGGCAATGGCGCCTGTTAAGGCCAAAGCCAATATTTTGTTTCTTTTCATATATTTTAATAATAATTTGACACAGTGGCAACAACACTGTGCATATGCGTACAAGATTGAAGCCACCCTAGTGGAAGAGACAATCTTGTCCGTTCCTGGGACAGTACCGAATAGGATGTGAGACAAGCAACACCACGCATCGTCAGTGCACAGTGAAACAATATTAATGAACAAGTAATAATCCAATTTGTATATAATCATTTCCAAGCAGAATTGTTCTCTACTACCAGTATACAATACAGACCACAAATCAATCAACCCCAACAGCGCCAATCCAATATCTATCATTTCATCGTCACTTGTGTTAGTCGAGTGCAATAGTTACAAAGAAGAGTAATCGAATTTGTATTATGACAGATGAACATTGCGAAATTCAAATATTTTGTTTTAATTCATGAAGGAATGTGATATCAGCTCTCAATTGATTATATGTAAAGGAAGGGAGGAAAGACAAATCTCCATTCTTAATCACAAATTTTTCAATTCATAATGCAATCATCTTAATTGAAAGGAAAGGAGGACTGGGTAAAAAGATAAGTTCAGCAGAGATTCTTAACGACAACACTCGACACTCGAATACATCATAACAAGGGTTGATTTTGGCGCCATTGCCAAACTTCAATTTGTGAATGAGCCAAAGTAAGTAGAAGTTGAGGTTACATGACAGTTCGCTAGTTTTGGATTTATTCAATAATTAATGAATATTCTCGTAGTGAGTAGTTAGGGGAAGGTTCAAGGATGATATATGGACTAACAAACACTGGTTTGTGATTGTTTCTGTAGTGGAAAAAGTTATGAATGAACATTTTCCGAACTTTGGGGGCCCATATCTTTGAAAATAGGGTAGACCGTCAAGGTTCGACTGCAGATTCATGTTAAGAGGACTTACTTCAGTAGGTAAAAACAAGTTTCGAATCTATATCAGCAGGAGCCCAAAACTTTAATGTTTACCCTGAAAATATCAAGTACTGAAAAAATATCTGTCATATATGTTCTTGACTATTGATTCAAGGTTTCGAGTTTGAATAGAAAGGGGGACAGTTGAAACTTTTCTTGCTAAAAAAAAATCGGGTATTGTCTCTCATTGATCGTTCACGTAATAAAACTTGGTCCCATAATGCATAGAGAATACAATGCAATGGAGAAACTTGTTTTCAGTTTAGATTGAACAGTACAAGAAACTTTCCTTAGTGTTAGTTGAGCCAAGTAAAGCCCCTTAATGAACCATCTCTAATCATGTGCTTTGCTTACTTTGGATAGTGAGGGTGGACACAACTACTATGCCAAGAGCATAAACAACCAAAAAGGGCTAGATAAATAAAGGAATTGAAGGCTATTGACCTCAGTCTATATTTTGTTTCAATTGACCATAAGATATTATATTAACTCATCTACTTCAAAGATTTTTCCTGTTCAATATTTAATTTTAATGCATCAGCAGTACAAAAGTTTGTTCTATTATTTATGCCAATATGTATTTGAAGGAGTGATTTTGTTATTCCTTTCTAAAGTCTGATTCACTTATATAGGCTAACTGTAAATGAATGCACAAGACTCGAGTAGGTACTCCTCAATTGAAAATCGGTTTCTACTACTACCATAGAAAGAACATGGAAAAATCCCATGTACGATTTCCACTGGATAATGGAACATTATGTAGGATGAAACCTGAACAAAAACGAAAAAAGTATCTGAAAGATATAAAATTTTAGAAAAGCAATGACGTGAAGTCAGCTGCTTCAGGGCGCATGTTCAAATTCGTTGCTAAAGCGGTCATATTTTCCTATTTTGACCCAGCTTTGCTTCCTGAAGGAAAAATTTGGTGATCTTCCAATCATAACATCTCCATGCAATTATGCATGAACCTTCAAGCTGTCATTTTTCACTTGAGTACGGGATTTCAATTTGATCCCATCTGTATTTTTGGAAATATGGATATATTTATATATACATATATATGAAATCATTGGGCGGATTTTAACCATTCACACATTCGACTCTCGTTATTGTGTTTAAGGTCATCCTCACTGCTGATCATAAACACAATAACTTTCGAAAGAAATATCTTAGATATCTTGATATTTGTAGAGTAGGTTCGGATCTTAATTACAAAGGCCGAATTCGCAAATGGGTAAAATTCACCCAGTGATTTCGCTGATATCACCCATTAAAAATTTTATTTTCCCAATATTTCCAAAAATACAAGATTAGATAGAAATGAAATCCAGTACTTGATTGAAAAACGACAGCATGAAGGTTCATGCAGAATTTCGTGAGAATCAGAAAATCGCAGAGAATTGAAGTTGTTCAGCAGCACTTTCAAACTAGTAACCACGCTTCATTATGATTTAATCAGTAATTTTTGAGTTCTTCCAGATAACGAAAATATCTCCAAGAATTGTAATTGTATCAAATTGAAATCCTATGAAATATTAAGCTCAAGATATGGGCAAAATTTTTTCTAATAAGATGAATAGTTTCCGAAAAACATTTTTTTCTTCTTAATTTATTAACAGTACGATCCCAAAAAAATTTTGCAAGAAGTCGCTCGTCATTATGCTTCAACTAACTGCCAAGCTTCAATCCAATCGCTCAGGTAGTTTCTGAAATATCAGGGAAATAACCCCAAAATTTCAATGACTATAACTCAGAAATTGTTGGGCCGATTTGGCCCATTAACGAACTTGAGAGGCGCATTTTGAAATGCAACCTACTCTGGAAGTTTCAAGTTGATAGGACTCCTTGTACGCCCGTAATCGTACCCATCGTCAGAAATGATTTTGACCGTATTCGTCATCGAGTGTGTCCAACTTCTGAAATAACAGATATTTGGATAAAACGATAGCACACTGGTCCCCAGAACATGCGCGCATTAAAGTGAAAAGAGGATTTGATGGCCTAAACTATTTTCCTAATTATGTGCTTGCCCTCGGAAACAGCGTGTTACCTTTTCGTCACCATATCTGTAATTTTAGAATTTTGAGCCAAAAATGGTCTTAAACGACTAGGTTGGGCCCATGACGAATCCGTGGTCGAATACAATTATGTCAGTCCGTCCGGCCGTATGTGCTCTAACGTTCGAAGGAAAAGACCCAGAGTGTTGAAATTATCAGACTTGAATTCCTTTATATATCATGAAGTATTAATTCGATTAGGCTGCAACTTTGTGATTAGTTCTAGAATACTAACGCGCAATCTCGTGCAAACTTTTTGTGTGGATCCAGTTGATGGAAAATTTAAAAAAAAAAATGTATTCGAAGATTTTCAAATTTTGTTGAAAAGTTTTTTCCTCGAAACCGTTGATCAGATTCCAACGAAATTTTCACATAGCTTATAGTCAGTATTCGATAAAAGTATTCAAAATTTTAATTCGATCCAATATAAAGTTTTCTAGAAATGAGGAAAAAAATAGGCTAAATTTCGTTATTTGAAATTTCTAGGATATCAATATCTCGAATAATACAGATGTTATCAGATTGAAGCCGCGTAATTATTTGGGAAATTGCCATTGCAGAGCTTCGTGTGGATCTAGTTGGAAAATTAAAAAAAATCTTCCGAATGAAACGACTTAGAGACTCGAAATTTGTAGAGTAGGGTTAGACTTTAAGACATGATATTTGTTGAGTAGATTTTATGTTTAATTACGAAGGCCTTATTCGTGAATAGATAAAGTTCGCTTAATGATTCCGCAGATAAAGCGAAATATTATTTTTTCAATATTTCCAAAAATACGAATTGGATCGCATTGATCTTAAATGGTTCATGCAGAAATTTCGGAGGACCCTATGGAAAGATCGCCAAATGTTTATATCAAAGCTTTATTTTGGTAGTTGTGAACTCCTCCAGTAGTGCGACCATTATTTAAATAATATTATAACAATCTATTGGCTATCGATTTCGGCTACAAGTGCCATCATCAAGCCGGCTGAAATACAAACAAACAAAAATATAGATAGGACATTTACATAGAAAACATGTAGTCACCTTATAAAATCTTGGCGTCGACTTGGACGCATTTTTATAAAAACAAAACAAAACTTATCGTCGAACTATGAAAAAACATCAACTAGAAACATATTCTAGATGTCAAGACTAATTATTACAATCTCAGGTCATAAAATAATTTGAGATACAATTCCAATATTCAAAACTATCATAACATCAAAGAACAAGTAGGCGGAAAGAACGACAATGGATCCAACACATTAGGGGAATCTAAACATATCATCATGAGTGCCAAACGTGTTGGCGCACAGAAAAAGGAAGTAACATCTACATAATCCTTTCAGTACAATAAAACAAAATAATTATTATAGTTTTCATAAAGACTTAAATATATGCCTTTCCGAAAATTGATTTTGGTAACTCAGTAAAATAATTCATCAAAGATATATTCAGAATGACGACATGAATTTAGGATTCTTTTGAATAGATTCTTCTGAAACTAGCAACGACAGACCATTTAAGTTTGTGACTATGTTATGTTTCTACTGAATTTGTAAACTGCCAGCTGATTTTCATGTTTGAAATGGATTTTGTAATTGTGTGTCTAAACATTTTTGAAAAAAAAAGATAGGTATCAAAAATGAATACATACTGATTTATCAGAACACTAATGTGCCATTATTGCACGCACGTTCTTAGAAATTCTGACCCGAAAATGGTCCGTATCGATTTGGTTCCACTCAGTGAGAAAGAATTCGAGGACAAATTCAACTAGTAAACGGAATAATCTACATACTAGAAATTTTCGGGGTTGGTTGCTCATTCCAATAGGTCGGTTAAGATCTATTATATAAAATCGGTTAAAGGGTTATGAGGAGTTGCTTGGTAGTACCTTCTCCTTCTCATGTATATCTTGTACTTTGCAACACACTCCGATATCAGATTATTATGTAGACTAACATAACCACAACAACGAATATCTGTCGATTAATCAACAAACATTCCATCTTGATCAGAGCTAATCATCCAATCAACCAAAACATCTAAACCAAACAATAATAGTTCAAATGTATAATATATACTAATTTGAACTCCTTTCAACACTCCATCTTGATCAGAGCTAATCATCCAATCAACCAAAACATATACACCGAACAATAATAGTTCGAATGTATAAAATATACTCCTTTGAACTCTGAACATACTATTTTATAAAACCACGAAAAAGAGAACTACGACGTTATGATGATGAACTTCACACTGAAAGAACATACAAATCCGTTTAATATTGAAAATAATAGAGGATGAACCAAAATTTCCCTTTATCCACTTTGTTCAATTCTACGATCAGAAGAATTTTCCAAATTCACCTATCACTCCTTCATATATCCATCATGGAAATGCATCCTGCTGATATTCAAAGCAGTTTTGAGGTTTCAAATTGTTTAATACAAAATTTCGTTGGCCAATTCTTCGCTCCCATTCTTTCAAATAATAACAGATGGAGAAATATTATTAGGATTATGTCACCATTGTGAGTATAGAATACGATTCCTTGAAAAGATAAGAATAATAAATTAACACAATAACAAGGACGAATATCTGTCGATAAATCAACGAATATTCCACCTTGATCAGAGCTACTCATCCAATCAATCAAAACATCTACACCAAAGACGCGGAACCAAGGAGAATGACTACAGCTGTTTCACAGTTATAACTGATCGTCAGGCCATCTTACCTTGGATAAAACCGCTAAGTAGATCTAGATACTTATCACCTTTCAGATGGAATACTGCAGTATAACTACGTACAGCGCGCCAACTTACAGAAGCATCTTGCGAACTAACGTATTATATTAGTTTGTTATTACTGGTGTTTTCTTTTCTCCCGAACCAATTCCTATCTTTGTCAGATGTTGGACGTTATCGCCTTGTGCGCCTTGTGGAAAAACCAAATGAACCAAGTGTTTCCAAAGTCGTGACGAACGTTGTAAAACGGCAAAATCGCAGATGCAGCAACCTGATACGACAAAAGGATGGACATCATGCACATCAATCAAAGCATTCTGCACTTGAAGGTAGGATTCGCAAGATGCTCCTGGAAGATGGCGCGCTGTACGTAGTTATATGCCAATTATCTAGATTCCAATTCAGCGGCTTTATCCAAGGTAAGATGGCCTGACGACCAGTAATAACTGTGAAACAGCTGTAGTCATTCTCCTTGGGTCCACTTCTTCGGTGTAGATATTTTGGTTGATTGGATGATCAGCTCTGATCAAGGTGGAATATTTGCTGATTTATCGACAGATATTCGTCCTTTTGATTATGTTAGTTTATTATCATTGGAGCTCTCTTTTCGCCACGAACCAATTCCTATTTTTGATATAAATAATATTGAAAATAATGGCACGCCAAACTTCATCTTTGACAATCATTTTATTCATATAAACATGGACAATCTTTGTTCTTCAAAAAATGAGTACGATATAATTTCGAAAAAAAATTGTGAGGTACCAAATTGATTATCACAGATTCTACCAAGGCCACCTTTTCAGATCCTCAGAATGCTTCACCAGCAAAAACACTAGAAAAAGTGGGACAAAATCTCCAATCTCAGTATGAAAGATGGCAACCTAGGGCCAGATATAAACAGTGTTTGGATCCCACAGTAGAGGATATAAAAAAATTATGTTTTTCTATGAGAAAAGTTGCAAAAGAGGAACGTTGTTTATTCCATTATAACGGACATGGCGTACCCCAACCCACGAAAAATGGAGAAATTTGGGTGTTCAACAGGGTAAGCATTGGCAAAGAGTTGAAAAATGGACGGGAAAACAGTCAGTTCTAAAAATTCTAATGAATTGAATATATTTCCAATTAAAGTACAATAGACACTCCATTATACTTAATACCTATTATCCGGAAGTCGTCGACCCGATAAGGTGTCGATGGGAACTTCACGCGATGTCTGCACTGAATATTCCTACTGAATACAAACATATGGTAAACATTAGCGTTTTGGCACCTAATCAAGGAGGATAAAATTTTGGTTTTATATACTCAAGTTGATCTTCTGAACATTAATCTGCACGGAGAACTTTACGGTCTATCTTAGTTAGGAGGATTTGGGTCCCCAAAGTTCAGATCCCTTTTAGTACTATCAGAACAATTGCATACTTCTTCTAGTTGAAGCACAAATAATCCTTCAAGCTGTTCACAACGATTCGATTTCTTTTAAATATATTCACTGCTTGATTGAAAAAAATTGAATTGATCAGACAACCGTTGCATTTTGTTATCTCACGGAATTTGACTTGAATCACGAGAGAAGTTTGGCATAGATACGATTTCACAACTGCTCGTATATGCTGGAGGTTGAAATGAAATTATGGAAGTCTGATCGATCAATCCAGATAAATTGGTTTAGGTCCTAGGTTAGTAGTTACTAGTGCCATTGAATTTCATCTTCTCATTTGGACTTAAGGGGCTCCCTAATCATTATATACTAAGAATGGAGCATGGATGCCAAACTTCATTCATGATGAGATTCGAATTTCATAAAATGACGAATGAAATGGTTATTCAAGAAAAACATCTGAAAATGGACCTTCTTTCAGAAGTTTGGGGGCCTAAGTCTGACCGCTGAGTTTCGCCTAAAGATTTATTTCTAGAAGACCAGCTCGAGTAAACAAAAATCTGATCCTAATTCGCAAGGTGCCAAAACGTAAATATTTTCCCAAATTCATTCATTTTTAAAGAAATATTCATTCAAGGTGCTGAGTGTAATTTCTTATTTTCAATAATTATATATCAATTTTCTCTGCAACAAAATGGACGATAATCCCTCCTTTTTCATTATCCAGCTACTTGATTATCGGAATATCTATTTAGGGTGCTGAATGTTATTTTTGATATTTTTAATAATTATACAAGGTGATTCCCAACTAGACATGAACCTTGGAGGTGATGTTAGTATGACGTATTTGTCCTTGTTCAAGGCATATTTATTGATAACCCAAAATCAACAGTTTCGTAGATATTTTAGTTTCTGTTATCCGAATATCTAATGACAAGAATAAGTACAGATAATGGGGTTTCTACTGTAATAGACGCAACTACATTGAATGTGAATTAATGAAATTAATGAATGACATCATCTAATTTAGATATTATGCGCATTAGAGGAACATTGAACACAATAACATATATAGGACGTTTTGTAGCGATTATACATTACAATGTGATATTATTTTGCCAAAATCTCTAAGGATATAATTTCGAGCCGAAAATGGTACCTAAGTAATTTTTTTTTCGTTGAGCAAGGATTGGAGCCCAAATTCAATAGTTCAATCGTCCGTCCATTGAATTGAAACTTGAGAATGTAATGTGCAAATCTTGAAATTTTCCGCTCATTAATCGTCAAAATCGGTAGATTCCTAAAGTGAAAGAAGAAAATGAAGCGTTTATCCACGCTCATAGTACCTATTTCTCCATAAAAATTCATCGCTTTGTATTCGAAATTTTTAGAGTAGAATGATTATTTAAAAGACCAACAAGCGCCCAAAAGACGCTGACATGAGTCTACTTCTAGATAATGTCTATTTTAGAATATTGGGAAATTGAATTTCATAAGAGTTTTTTGCTTACCCAGTTTTTAGACAAATAAATATTTGATCTTCATGTTCAATTTTGAAAATGTATCCTGCAAGTATGAAGACTTCTTGTTACATTTTTTGAAAGCCATTTAGTGTACCAGATCGATTGGAGGAAATCGAACAAAAAAATCAACTGGACGGCATAGGCATTGAGGAAATTACCTCAAAAATTCAAATGATTATATTTTCAAAACAGTTTTGCGGATTTGGCCTATTAACAAACATAACAAGCGAATTCTGATAAAGAACCTTCCCTAAAAATTTAAAGTTTTTAGCACCCTTCATTCTTAAGTAATTTTGGCAATGTCCGGCCAGACAGAATCGATTTTTACATCGACCTAGTCGTTTGGGACCATTTTCGACTTGAAATTCGAAAAGAACAGACATTTGGGCGAAATTATAGAATTCTGTTGCCTAGAACAAGAGCGCAAAAATATGAAAAATGCGAATTGTACAATCAGAGACCAACCAGATAAACCACTTGCGTCATTTACTTAGTAAATCAATGTCAACTTGTATATGAGCATGAATCAAGCTAATCAGAATTTTAGCAGGCGTTTGGAGTGCTTTGGGGTGCCAATCAGATTGCAGATTTCCCTATTTATTTGATGAATAATTTCGTATCTGTTCCATTTTAGAATATAATCCAAACAGATTTCACAACGAAATCAATTGTCTGGTCATCTCTGAGGTTCTATTGTTTAATTACTGCCATCACTATATGATGTATATTTGATCAAATATAAAGGAATCTAAAAGAATTAAAACCTCTTTCAATTAAAATTATGGCATGTGTAATGAAATTGTACAGGGTGATTCATTAAGGGTGGCCACCGGCCGTATCTCGGAAACCGTTAATCTTATATCTTCTGGAAAAAAATCTAATCACCAAATCGGCCCCTAGAAAATGATTGAAAATATTTTCAAGTTCGTAGTTCTCCATTAGAGGGCGCAATCTATCAATTGTAAAATACCATCTCATTTTTTACGAAATATTCTCCACCTAATAGTGGTAAAGAATAATAAAATGAGAATCTAGTCTTTCTATTCAACAACTCTTGTTTCAGTGATTTTCTATTTTTCAGTGATGGGATGGATGAACTTTTCTTCACAAAAAAAAAACACTCTTACTTCTGTATGCGTGAATCGATTTCCACGTTATTTTACTTCATTCGAAGGCCATCAAAAGCAGATTACAGAAAAATATGACAACATACCGGGTGATCCAACTAAAAACTACAGGCTGTTTTATGTCACTTCATACTATTTGTGCGTTTTACTGGAGAAAATCCACCTTTCGACTTGTTAAACCCGCAGACTGATATCGTTCGTCATTTAAAAGATATTTTTTTTTTGTGAATTTTGATCAATGTTGATCATCTCTGTGAGCTTGAAAAACAAGGAAGTGACTTTATTTGTCATGACAACGCAGCAAAATACTCAACACACATTAAATAACAATAATACGATAAAATGAAACAAAAATTTGAAAAAACGAAACTATTTGAACAAAAAAACAACCCTTACACCTAATCATTTGAAATATTCGAAATGTCTACCATTATTTTCTATACATAAATTTAGTCTTTCTTTTGTCGAGGTGACACTGGCCACAATTTCAGTATGAGAAAAAATTCCAGCTGCCTGTCGAAATCTATATTTCATATCCTCATTTGTGGTTGTGTGTGGGGGATTTCGGAAAACTGAGTAAAAAAAAAAGGTAGCCTCGTCAGTCCATAATATTCTATGAAGTAACTGAGGTTCGCCGTTCAACATTCCTTTAACTAATTGCAAAAGCCCAGTCGTTGACCAAAATCTCTCTCTTTCAATTCTTGGTGTAAGGCAACATGATATGGATGCAGTTTATGGTCCTTTAGTATCCTTGGAACTAGCGAATAATTCAATATCAAATCACTTGCAATTTTTCGGATGCTTGAATGTGGTTCAGCATAAACATTAGCCAAAACTTTTATGATATTATCCTCATTACGGCTTCTAAGTTTTCTATTTTTTCTTCCAACATATTGAACCTTACCAGTTTCACTCATTCTTCTTGTCAATCTTTTGAATACATATATCATATGCTTCTTCGTTTGAATAATGAGGCATTATCAACTAGTAGTTTACAATCGACCTAAATAAATTTTACAGCTAAAGAAACCGAAAATAAAGAGTAACGCCAACGCTTACTGGATCTACATCAGCTTGTTTTGTGAGTTAAATACATTTTTGATGAGTTTTTTCCATTCATCTACTTGTTTAGATGATGAAACAACTCAATTCCTCGTGAATTTCAAAGGGTTGATCAACACTTATCAAAATTTACAAAAATGTTAATATCTGCGAAATGACCGAAGATATCTGTCTGCAGTTTTAACAAGTCAATAGGTGATAATGCTGGGCTTATTCTCAGTCGGTTAGAATAATAGCATCGCATTTGAAATTCTCCAGTAAAACGCACAAATAGGATGAAGTGACATAAAACAGCCTGTCGTTTTTAATTGGATAACCTGGTATGTTGTTGTCATATTTTTCTGTAATCTGCTTTTGATGGCCTTCAAATAAAATGAATTCACGTGAAAATTGGTTCACGCATACAGAAGAAAGGGTGTTTTTTTTGTGAAGAAAAGTTCATCCATCCCATCACTCAAAAATAGGAAATATTGAAAAATCACTAAAACAAAAGTTGTTGAATAGAAAGAGTAGATTCTTAGTTTATTATTCTTTACCACCATTAGCTGGAGAATATTTCGTGAAAAATGAGATTGTATTTTACAAGTGAAGGATTGCGCCCTCTAGTGGGGAAATACGAACTTGAAAATATTTTTAATCATTTTCTAGGGGCCGATTTCGTCATTAGATTTTTTTCCGGAAGTTATAGGGTTAACGGTTTCCGAGATACGGCCGGTGGCCACCCTTAATGAATCACCCTGTATATGATTGAATAAACACAAGGATTGGAAACAAACAAAGTTGGTTCATTCACAGTTTGATTTGATGTTAAAATGAATCTTAATTGATGTGAAAGTATCACAACCTCTACATTTCCTAGTTGGAACTATAGTAGGTATGTCTCTGTTTGCTATGAAGATGTTTGCATGATGAATTGATTTCAAAGAACAAGTTTTCGCCAAAAAAATAATTTTTTCAATGAGTTACTGTTATATATTTTCTTTATTGATAGAATAATGAAGCAAATATAGATTATACTCAACTTGCTGAATTTATTTATGTCTGAAACAGTTTGGCAGACTTTATGTAAACATGGTGAATTTACTACAATATAGGTACAGAAAATTTATTGAATGAGATATTTATACAGGTTGGTCAAAGTAGTGACGTTTAGAAATTTTTTTTAGATTCCCCACATCTGGGGGTATCCAAAAATACCCCATGTATGTTACGCGATTATTTGTACATTTCAAGTTATATTTTTTTTTGATTTTTCAATTTATTATTCCGGCGAGGTTTTACAAATTCATGTCTTCCTATGTAGTAGGTATTTTGCAGATTTTTTTCGGTGGCATGATCTCCCTGAATTCAGTTCCAATAACAAAAATAACTCAGCTCCCTGGAATTACTCAAAGTTACTAAAAAAGGCTTGAAAGTTAGAATTTTAGGTAGGATTCACTCAAACATTCAATTTCAATTTAAAAATACAAAAAATAGTTTTCATTGCTTTTGGCTGAGTTTAAAAACTTCGCACGGTCATAAACTATCAAAATCATAAGAAGAGAATCTAGAAAAGCACCGCCGTGAAGGCAGCAGCTTTTGCGCGCATGTTCAATGTAGATGACCGCTTCGGCCACGAATTTGAACATGTGCTTATGCCTTTACGGCAGAGCTTTTCTAGATTTTTTTTCGATCAATTACTAGATTTCAATTTAAAGTACTGGATTTCAATTCGACCCTGACTGTATTTCGGGAAATATTGGGAAAAATAACAGTTCGAAGGTTCATACAGAATTTAATGAGGATAATATGATGAGAAGGTCACAGAATATTAAATATTTGAAAAAAAAATTTGAATTTTTTTAAAAATTGTTCTGATGCAATGTTGTGCTTCAACATTTTCGAACTAGATGCGAAGTTTCATCACTATTGAGTCAGTATTTCTTGATTTATACCAAAAAAACCAACGATATCGAAAAAAAAACCACGAAATTCTTCATATTTTTTCCCAATATCTCCAAAACCAATGGCCATATTGAATTGAAATTTGGTACACTGCTGTGAAACATGAAGTTCAAGGTAAAACTGAAATTTATCCCGAACATGAACGAAAGTTTCAGAAAAAAAAATTTTTCGAAGAAAATTTTGAAATTTTTTTTTTAAATTTAGTAACCATATAATTTCGACGAAAATCTGCTCAAAGTTGCGCGTTGTTATGCTTCAACTAACTGCCAAGTTTCAATTCAATCGCGACAGTTGTTCCTGAGATATGAGGAAAATAACCTCAAAATTTCAAATTGCTATAACTCCGAAACTATTTGGCCGATTCGGCCCATTAACGAACTTAAACCTTCGTATTTTGAAATGCAACCATTCCTGAAATTTTCAAGTCGATAGAATCCTCCGTACGCCCGTTATCGTGGTGACGGTCGGCCGGACAGAATCGATTTTGACATAGGATTCGTCATCAGTGAGTCCAACCTAGTCGTTTAAGACCATTTTCGGTTCAATCATTCAATATTGCAGACATTTGAACAAAACGATAGCACGCTTTTCCCATAGAACATGCTCGCAAAAATACTACTTTATCAGCCTTTTGCTGGTATCGGCCTTCGAAGGCGGATAGGCTAGTTTATATCATTTTTATGGTAAATTACACTTGAAATGTGACTCTATAGTAATTTTAATTGAAATTTCTGTAAAACAATTGTAGCTCGTGTTATTTTTACATTCAGATGGCTGGGCGTGCTGGGCCGATCTAATGGCCTGCGGCAGATTTTTTTATTTGGGGATTTTACAAAGAGCTGGTGTAAGAGACGGAAAGCAACAAAGAAACAGAATTGGGACAAAAACTTTCAGCGGAAAAAAAATAGAACAAAAAACGTGGACGATTATGTATTCAAGTTGGATGAAGGGATTTTGAAGATTTAATGTGGTAAATAGTAATTTTTCAGTAATTTGTGCTTTTGATTTCTCATCCAAAAGGGAGTAATTTCACAACTATAAATATTTTAATATGCTCACATCAGTGGTGTGCCCATAATGATTGTAAAAATTACACAAGCTACAGTTAGTTTACAGTACTTTCAATTTAAATTACTTTAAGATCTCATTTTTGAGTTTAATTCACCATAAAATGATAAAAAGTAGAAAAATTACTTTAATCGCGTTTCATTGATTTTCAGCCGAAGGTTGATTACATCAGAAAAAGGCTAATAAAGTACTATTTGTTTCTTATAATTCTGGTAGTTGAGCCAGAAGTTATGAAAAGCCCTTTTTGTATATTTAAATTGAAGTTGAATGTTTGAGTGAATCCCATTAAAAACTGAAGTTTTAACATTCAAGCCTTCTTCGAGTAACTTTGAATTATTTCAGGAAACTGAGTTATTTTTGTTATTAGAACCCCATTCAGGGCGATCATGTCACAAAAAAAAAATCTGCAAAATACCTACTACATAAAAAGATATGACTTTTTGAAACCTCGCTGGCATAATAAATTGAAGAAATACAAAAAAAAATCATAACTCGAAAACTACAAAATACAAATACAATTTTCCATTCCTTACAAATTAATTCGATTGTAGTATCCATACATATTAGAAAAAGTCTTGCAATGAAATAACACACCCAAACTCCCACAAGCTTTTGAGGGGTTTACTAGAGACCCATAAGAATCAGCATTGTTTAGGGACTTAATCAATGTTATAAGTCACTACAAAGATTCTCTGATTGAGGAAAACAGGTTTTCTATAACATTTTTCCAAAATTTTCATTTACTCCATCCGAGTTCTTCAACTAATTTTGCTGGAGTTTAAGATGAGACGAAGCACTCGCTTTGGTATTAGAAATTTGCTTTTCAAATGGTTTCCAGTTTCATTGAAAACCTTAGTCTGATTTTAATCTTGTGATCCCTGAATCCAGACAAATCCGTTTTCAAATTTCGATTTTAGAAATTCGAAAGTCAAGAATTCAATTTGATAGATGTTTTGATGAAAAAGAAAGTGTGGTTATGTCTGTTATCTTTCTCAAGGTCGGAAAGACGCGATTTCTGCAAACGATGAAGTGATTTGTCTTGTTGGTCGATGGTACAATTATTGAATAAAATGTAATCGAATATTTTTCATTCTATTAATATTTTTTTCAGCAATATACACAATATATCCCTTTATCTCTATATGATCTACAATCATGGATGGGTTCCCCTTCTATTTATGTGTATGATTGTTCGAATGCAGGAACAATTGTGCAGTCCTTCCAAACGTTTGCCAAACAACATGAAAATGAATATGAGGTAATGAGTTAAATTATTTTATCATTTAAGCTTTAGAGTATGTAAGGGATTCATAAGGGTTGCTAAATAATTATTTAATTTAAAACTGAATCGACCAATGTTGGGATATTTTGTTTGTTTTTTGTTTTCTTTCAATTTGCACCATAACGGGTATATCTGGCAACACCGGTCAATTAGATAAAGAGAAAATTTGGTATGCTCGAGTTCATTACTGAAAACTATTTCCGCAAAATTTGGAGATCGCCTGTTCGACACTCTTGGAAGGTGTATATGGTTGCTGCAACAACATACAGTTGAATCAGATTATCGCTCTGCTTGTCTTTTGTATTTTGTCTTTTCGAATTCGGTTTCATTTATAGAAATAACAGTTCACTTAAACCAAAGTTTCGTGTTTTAACAGAGTACTTCACTTGATAATTACCGATAAACAATTTTTGCATTGTGTCGTTATCAACGTTTTACATGCAGATGAATCATTTTGTTCCTGTTATGTCTAAGAGATACTAGAAGATCCAACACTTTGAGTGGGATCTCGTTTATTTTAAAAATTTACATATTTTCATATCACATACCATTTTATAACTACCTTTATTTAACAATCTGTGTTTGCCAGTTGCCAGTTGGCTAGAGCGACATGCACACAAGGATAACATGTGTACGTCACACTCACCCCTTCTTATTTTGTATATTAACAATTGATTTATTTTACAATATGATATAAATATCGATGTAAACAAATTCAAAATCAATTATTCCTTCTATCTGGCCACTTTCTCAATCTTTTCGGTCTATTATGTATCAGCAATGATGTACATCGCAGTGTCGCTTTTTGAGCACTATTTCTTTCTTCAATCACTTCATCGTCAAACTCGCTGGGCAACATTTTCCGAAATATGTTGATTCTGAACATCATTATTATGATTGTTTTAAAAATCATAGGTACGTACGTTCCTCATTATCGTCGGAACTAGAATTAATATCTCCGATATTGTGTATATCGCAACGAACCAATTGATTTATATGT
This sequence comes from Myrrha octodecimguttata, assembly GCA_958510865.1. Lineage (NCBI taxonomy): Eukaryota > Metazoa > Arthropoda > Insecta > Coleoptera > Coccinellidae > Myrrha > Myrrha octodecimguttata. The sequence goes on from OY294062.1 coordinate 14,135,878, forward strand.
CTTTTCCAAATCAAATCTGCGTCATAAACTCTTACCAAATACACATTATTACCCAAAATTCTTATTATATGACCAACTACCCCAATTTGCTACAGACTAATCTCGAATCTCATATATGAAACTGAATCCGAAAAGAAGATACATTTTTCCATTTTTATCGTTGAACAGCAGTCTTGTGAAATTTGTAAAAAAAAATTTTAATTTTCTGCATGTGATTGTAAGTTTTCACCCGTTCTCAAGTACATTATCTAGAAAACATATACATCTTCCATCACAGAAAAGTTGGTCCGTAATTCTCTGAAACTTACCCAGTGCAGATTTCGATAATTTAGCAGATTCGCTTTCAAGTTCGATCTGCTGATATGCGGTGCTCAAATCTATTTTACAAAAATGCTGACCACTGCTCAGCTGAGCATAGAGATCATTGATTCTGGGAATTGAATATTTCTCGTCATTTAAAACTGGGTTCAAGGTTAATTTGTAATCATCGCAAATGCGGACTGAACCATTTTCTTTGAGATCTGGTACAATTGCTGTACCCCAATCACTATGTTCGATTGGTGTTAGGATATTTATGTCAACTAACCTAACAAGTTCTCCTTCAACCTTTTCTTTGAGAGCATATTGTTATTATTATCGTTATCAGCTATGTGATTGACAGCCTGAAAATTTTTGTTGAAAACAGAAATATAATCACGGCCCTAAATTTCTACAGTACTCTCTTTGATAATACAAAATTTCATAAATTTCTGTAGGCATTCTTCCAAGAGGAGAAATCCTTCCTCCTGTTAAATTTATAGGTAATTCTAGTTTGCTTAAATCTACAAGTTTCAAAATAGTTTTGATAAACCGACTATGGTAAACAAGAAACTGCAGCGCCAGAATCTAATTCTAAAACAAACAACTTATTATCCTACGGTAATTATTGCAATAACTTTGTTGTTGTTCCTTGTTCTGAAAGAAACATCTACTTTCTGGGTATTTACCCACACGTTTGCTCCCCGTCGTTGCCTCCCTCTGCGTGGAAGAGTCCCATGCAACCGGTAGATTTCCCGAAGTTCTTTGAATTTCTGCTGCTGTAGTCAAACTGACGGCATCTTCGAATGTTGTAGTAGCCTGACACTCACTCAACATTTTGTCCCTTATTTTTTCCGGGTTCAAACCACACACGAACTTATCACGGAGAATATTTTCCAACTGATAACCGAACTCACATTCCACATACAAGCTCATCACTCAGTCTTGAATGGTTTTTCTTACAGCATAAAACTGACTTTCTGCAGTAGTGCTTGTTCATAAGTTTCACTTAATCTTCATAGCTATTTTCTTGTGATTTTCTAGGTACACAGAGATATATGCTTCTTGAGACAATTCATCTAACAGAATTGCCATTTGATATGGTCTGTTATTATATTTGCCATGAAAAACTGGCGGAGACGATTCAGGTGCACTGTCCAGTCGTGAATTTTTGGATCGAATTCTAGTTGCAGGCCCACACTTTGAGCAGTGGCCATGTTGATTAAACACGTGTTGTTACGAAAAATTTTACCGATACACTATGATCGCTTGCCAAAATTACTGGTGGCAGTAAGCAATATTGGAACGAAATCTGGTTGGTTCGCCTAAAACAATTTTTCCCTCATTTTTATGGCTGACTGAAAAACCTCTTGATATCGGTATTTATAGTAGTATGGATTTCATATTTGAATATTTGTATCTTTTTTGCTGTGATTATAAGAAATATAAAAATATGTGGAATCTCCTAGAGATTGCAAACAGGCTGTATTTGTTATATGAATGGTAGTGGAATTATGTTGAACTATCAATTCATTTAGGTCTGTAAATTTCACTCAATCATGACTTATCCATAATACTGACCCAATGTTATAAGATAGCCAGCTGGCCTGATGTATGAAACATACTGATTGGGTATCACCTCCACATATGGTATATGAAAGCATCAAAGCAATATAATATGTGATAGATATAATGTCGCTGAAAAAATATTACCTATAGGTATTTCATATAGATGAAACTGAGAAAGGTGCCCATCCAGTTGAGGATCGACTATTTCAGGGATGGAATTTCTTTTCCATTATTTTATTTTTATATATATTTTAATTTTGTTAAAATTTAATTAAAGATCATGGAACCATGGGTATGGCATCTGCAGAAGAATGATGTACACTCTACTTCCCCAATGAAATTAATATCTATGATCAGATATAAAATTTAGTGATTATTCTTCTTTTCAACATTTCGTTCCAAAGTCGATTGTTTCGAAGTTTAAAGCTGAAATGTATTTTTATTTACAGCGGAAACATTGTCAATATTATATTGTGCTAATGACCCTAAGTAGTCGAAGCACAAAAATCCTTAAATAAATAAAAAGAATGATGTATTTTATATGGATGAATCGAAAAAGGTGTTCGGATGAGAATCCCCTCTCTCAACATTTACCTTGCTTGCAATTTATCAGTCTAGTCAATATTCCTTGATAGGGTTACATTAAAGCACTGACATTGCATCTGCAGAATTAAAGTGTTTTACATGGACGAATTAAAGTTGTTTCTTTTAGGATCCGCTACTAGAATCAAATTTCTTCTGCATAATTTTGTTTATAATATATTTTTCTTTGAGTTAATATTCAAATCAAGATTATGATACCATTATCATGGGTTTCACAACATAAGAAGTAGCAATTCGATAATTTGGAACTTATAACACTATTTGATTTGAAATATAAGTTTCCTCCAACCTATGGTTTCAATTACCTACATAAATAGTATGTTCGATGTCATTCTGCTATTCGCCTTCAGAGAATATGTTTTCAATGTTTCATTTTCAGTAGATATGCATATGCCTATAATCAACAATATATCTGATATCAATTCTTGATATTCTTGATGATGAGGATTAATGCCAAATAGGCACACTACCGTTTTCTCTTTATATCTTAAGCATATCCATTCACACGAAATTTCAGTTGTAATCCTCTAAAAACCTCCAAACAGTCCAAATCAAAAATTAAGCTTTGATTCCAAATAAACGTCCTTCGTCAATGCGAATAACAAAACGAAAAGTCAAACATATGGAAGGAATACTGGAGCTGTACGACCACTTCTGTGACAGTAGCATCAGGAATTTTCTAGCCTCCTACATGGTATCAAGAAAGGTGGCGCGAAATCATTGCCAGTAAATTTCAGGAAAATCGGAACGGCTAAATATATCCGATTCTTGAATCTTCATCAAGAATTGAAGAGTATGACAATTGTCATATGTTTATGTCGATTATATAAATTTTCTCGAGCACCTGCAAAATTTGTGGGAGTTCTTTTCAACATTTCGACTATGCTTTCGATCAAATATTCAAGAAATAAACTGCATGCAAGATATCGATAAATTTCAAATCGGAATATAAACTTAACCTTATCACCGTTTCCTTCGACTTGGCAACGAGTGGTATGGAGTAAAGGAGATATTACATTCGATTGTCGAGTGACATTCGGTTCCATGCGCAGGTAATGTCAACTTGTTTATATTTAACCCAGTACTGTTCAGGAATATCGGAACGAGGTTCTTTAATAATCCTCGTCGCCACTTGTAATGTCTCAGGAATTTTAGATCAACAAACACTTTGAGGGGATTCTTTTATTTCCACATTTTACATTCTTTATTTAACAATGTGTGTTCGCCCGTGGGCTACAGGACATGCGTACAAGGATCTCATGCATACAACACAGTTCCAAAAACCGGATAATTTGTGATCCCTGATTCAAGAATAGGGACCCTGGAGGATTGCAATACAAGGGCTATCCATGGGCTCCACCCAACAGTGTACCAAATCACTTAAATCACTATGAGTTCGTGACTACGGAATCGATGGAAATCATCGTGATAGCGGTGCTCACCAAAGCATATCTCCCCAGGCATAATCTAATTACACAGGACTTGGTAGCATCGATCAGGAAAAGAAACAACATATTAATCAATGTGCCTTATACCTCAATAACATCGAAATTCAAAATAAGTATGAAGCGTATAGAGGCAAACTTACTAAACTGATAAAACAACGATGTATGAATACTACAAAGATAAATTACAGCAACACAAAAATAGTCCCAAAAATACTCGGCAGATAATAAAAGAGGCCACACTTGAACGGTCAAAGAAGATTGATATAAAATGCATCTACAATGGTGCACAAGAAGAACTCACTGAAAGGCAACAAATAGCCAAAGAATTTAACAAGTTACTTCTGCCAAGTTGGATCACTTCCAGCGGAAAAATTAGGATATCCAACAAACTATATGTTGGAAGAACGGAAAAACTAATGGTAGGTGTTTGGTTTTCGCCCGAGTTAATAAAACAGATCGGAGACCTAAAATATAATGGGGCTGGCGAAGATGAAATCAGTGAGGAAATAATAAAATAAATACCATACTCTATTACTAAAACCCCTTATCCATAAAATAACTAAAATTTTCTCAACAGGAGTCTACGTGGCTATACTTAGGAGTGCAATGATTGTACCAGTTTATAAGGAAGGAGACAGAAAACTAACATCCAATTACAGACCAATTGCAAAAATCAGTACTATAGGCAAATTGGTGAAAAAATTTATAAAAATGAAACTGACCTCATTCTTAGAAAAGGTTCAATATCAAATCTGATTGACAGTTAGCATTCAAAAAGGAAAACACTACAGAGAGAGCACTTTGTGAGGTTACAGACTGTATACTAGAACGGTTGGAAGGTGATGATGAAGTGATGGCCATTTTTTTGGACCCGGCTGAGGCGTTTGATATGGTGAATCATATTATAGAAGAGAAAATGGAGGAAATCTGAATCAGAGGAATAGCGAAGCAACTCTTATTAGCTCACAGTCTCCTTCGAGTTTATTAACACTCTATGTTATATGTTGTTTTATTAACCTCTTTATTATTATATATAACTTTTCAGGTCATATCTGGAAAACAGAAACCAAAAATCGAAAGTATCAGACCGTGGTAGTGGTGCCTTGCATATGAGCCCAGGGGTACCACAAGGGATGGTTCTGGGACCACTTCTGTTCACCATATATATATAAATAACGTACTTTCACTACTGGAAAGGGAATTGGTATTTTGTTTCGCAGATCACACAGTTATAATCATCGGTGATTGGGCACGGCAAAGGGCTGTTAAAAAACAAAAGTGGCTATAAGTAAGCTTAAAAACCGACTGAACTGCAATTTTTTAACGTCAAATACTGAAAAAACTAAATTTATGGCATTTGGACTAACTAAGAAAAGCCTTCCAACCGTGGAGTGTGAAAATTATGAGGATTGTAAGTCTGTGGGTCTGGTATACAACTGTGGACAGAGTGTTCAGCGAGCTGCCCATTTGAAATATCTGGGAGTAATCATTGATAAAAACCCAACATGGAAACAACAAATAGAATATGTTACAAATAACATAAGAAATTTAATTTACAAATTCAAAGAGCTTAGACATATAACTAATAAGAAACTACTGTTGGGAATATACTGTGCACTTGTGGAATTAGTTATGAACCATGGTATGTTTATTTGGGGTCGTGCGTACATAACAAACATCTGACCCTTATTCACGGCACAAAAATACGTCGTAAAAACAATACTCTTCAAGGATCGAAGATTCCTCACCAAACTACTTTGGCCGTTCTCCGCCCATCTGATGAGTCCACCTCTAGCACTGGCACGAAACAACTTTGGCGATTCTCGTGAGTTTCGCCATCTGACGGCGCGCTCTTAGGAAAAGTTGTTTCGTCCCAGTGCCAGAGGTGGTGGACTCATCAGATAGGCTGAATCCTCTGGCACATGCCTCCTTATTATAACCGCAGAAGCGGCTTAGTGAGCGACCATGACCGACGAGCTTATGCTGTGTTGGAATGAAGTAGCTAGCGTGCTTCGGTCAGTGGCGCCATCGTCTGGCAACTAAGTTAATCCTCGCCGCCAACACTACTATTTGAAAAAAACCTGTTGCTAACAATTCACTAATTGCATAGAAAATCGTTAGTTCGTTTGATGTTGTATACTCGACTTCAGAAGACTGAATACAACATAACAGAAACACAAGAAATGTATCAGATAACCTACGCGAAATTTACATCATGCCAGAGACATCCTAAATATCTTGGTCTAAGGATATATAATCCTCTCCCAAGGGGATTCCGAATAGCTCCATATACGAAGATCAAACATAAGATTACGGAATGGACTAGAAAGAGCAGCACATTGATCATTTTCTTTTTGTTTCGAGAGAAGGGGAAAGCAACAAATTAGCAAAAATTATTAACTGGTTGTCCACACAGATTTCAGAATCAATCGTACAGCCATAACGTCATAGAAGACTGTGGTTATTAAGATATTAAATGTTGTCCACAATCTAAAATTTTATTTTCCAGTGATAGTTTCGACTTTCTTTCCATGAGCCAGTATATTTTCTTGATTTCAAAATCTATATGTTTTCTTTTCTTTTTTATATGTTCCTTCCATGTAAGTCTTGTACCTAGGTGAAATCCTAAATATTTGGCAGTTTTTGCTTGTGGTATTATTTACCCATTTAGGTTAATTGATTGTATCCAAGACCACTTATATTCGTATTCCATTCTTTTGCAAAATAAACAGACCCTCTATGTTAATAGTACCAAAGAAAATTATTCCAAACCTCAATTTAGGCTCAATTGTTGCCTGATAAACTAGTTTTGAAACATATTTGCCAATATATTTTGCTATCTCTCTGAATCTATAAACTGCTGATCTGATTTCCCCAACAATATACCTAACATGTTCACTCCAATTGAGGTTTTTATCAATGTCTATTCCCAGAAATTTGGTGGAATCGCGCAGGTTATAGTCGTCTTGGTTTAGAGTCAATTTATCCCTATTCTCAATGTGGAAAAAGAACCAGCCTGGTTATTTCTTTGTTGAGAATGAGGTTATTTGCATTGAACCATATCTCGTTGTTTTCCAATAATGTTGAACTGAGATGTCGTAGTTCAGCTTTTTGATTGCTTGTACATTTGTGTCGTCTGCATAGTTAACAGTTATTGCCTATTCTCCCCCTGCTCTAAGACATATATTGTAAATATAGATAATGAAAAAGAGGGGTCCAGCGATGCTTCCCTGTGGTATGCCAAGAATTAATTCCTGAAGATAGGAGTTGTATGATTTCCCCTCTATTTCTATATCTACCATTTGTTCACTCGCTTCAAAATAGGATTTTGCCCAGCTTAATGCAGGTCCTCGAATTCCTTATTTCCCCAGTTTTTCCATCAATTTTTGTACAACTAACCAATCATACGCCTTTGTTGGACCAAGAAGATCCCCATAGCCAGTTTTTTACCTTCAACGGCGTCCACTACCTTCTTAATGAATCGATAAATGGCTGTTTGAATTGACTTCCCTTTCAGGTATCCATGTTGATTGCCCTTGAATATCGAATTATCTGTCGAATATTCCATTACTTGTGTGCAGTATGAATTTTCCAGAATTTTTGAAAAACCCTGTAAAATGCTAATCAGTCTGCAATTCTCATACTTATCTCCTTGTTTGTGTGAAAATAGCTGTGATTAAAACAATCACAGCTATTTTCATACTCTCAGGAACTTCAACGCTTTTATGAGTTTTCTGGTTTTTTCTTTTGTGATTTGTTTTAACAGCATACTTTCATTTTCCTCAATATGTTTTTCCTTGATGAATTTGCTGTTAATGCTCGTACTGCATTTGTTACGAATATGTTCGTATCATTTGCCGTTTTCATTGGATCTTCATTACTTGCATTTGGGTGGCTCTTTTGGAGTTGTTTAAAGAGATCACTACTGACCATAGGGTTTTTCTTTTTATCTTCCGAATTTAAGATTCGGTTTTCAAATTTTTCTCTTTCTTCTTGTTTGAAAGGTTATCATATTGAATCTTCGTTTTTTGTATGTTTCCTTGATTGAGTCATTATATGTGCTCAGAACCAACAACATATCTAGTTTTTCTCGTATTTCTTTAATCTCTGGATTCGTTCTTCTATTTTGGGTTTTTCTGTTCACCTGTACTTTCTGTAATGAAAATATTTTATCGAACAACTCCAAATATACTTCATGAAAATGCTCAAATTGTTTGTTTACATTTTTCGATTTCATACAAAGATGTCCATTCATGATCAGTTAATGTTTTCCTGAAATATTAGATATCAACCTATGAGAATTTACGTCTACATTTGTATTCCTTCTGAATTGGATCAATGGCTAAAACTATTCTTTCGAGCGGTTTGGTCAGATATGTGTCTTCATGACGCTCGCATTGGATGGTATTTCAATATTTGTGGAAATACCATCAATACATAAGTATCGATTAAAGCTTATTTTGGGAGGATTTCGCATCATTTTTAGGTTTTTATGGGTTTTCACTCCTAATATCTGAAACAGAACTCTAAAAATTAAATAAAAATTTTGTTTTTCATGAAAAACGCCTTGCGGATTGCAGTATCAAACTATTCGTCAAGGGAAGTTTTTTTCAAAACAGATTGCCTAATGTACAATACAGGAACAATACAAACGACAAAGAAAGAGAACTGTGGCGTTTCAGAGTACAAATCAGAAAATTTCTCTTTCGATTTTTCGATTCGATTTGGGACTTTTTTCAATTTGACTTTTTTTGTCGTTTGTATTGTTCATTAGGCAATCTGTTTTTCAAGAAACTGCCCTTGACAAATAGTTTGATACTGCAATCCGCAAGGGCGTTTTTCATGAAAAACACAATTTGTATTTAATTTTATGGTTCTGTTTCAGATATTGGGAGTGAAAACCCATTAAAAACCTAAAAATGATACCATCAATACATGATTTTGAGTTGTAAGTTATTCGCGTTGGCTGATGTATTGCTGCTTTATTTGAATGTGCCTAACGAATCGAAAAATTGACGTCTCTTACTTGACTCCTGAGACATTTCTATATTAAAATCGTCAACTTTTTCCTATATAGTTTATGCAACACAGGTTCTATCGATTCAATAAGGGTATTAATATTTCCACCAGTGTATACTACAATACATACTTGTTTAATCTTCTCTGTATAGTATTCAACTGCTGCACACTCAAAATTACTTTTTTTGGAATGTTCCTTCCTATTCTTTGCTTGGAATCCATTTCTTACATGTCTATGGATTTTTTCTATGGTTTGTATGAGTCCCACTAGAGAATACAAACATAAATGTCCCAAAATGTCTATAATTCTATGCATCAGAGTTGGGAGTTCTAGTTCACTAAGAGGATCTAGTTCAATCGTTCTCGTTCACTGTTGGGAATAGTTCACCTGACTAGTTCTTTAGTTCACAATAGTTCACGGCTCACGCACATATACAGGCATCGTGCGAATAGGAATCGCGACGTGATTCTTCGAAAGACCATGAAACTATATAAACAGAAGTAAATAAACTTTGATTTGAAGATCTCTATAATCTTTGCTCTGATTGATACTATTAGGTTTCATGAGATACTTAAGTGAAATTGCTCGTTATGTCGAGGAACGATTTTTGAAAGGTTCTGAGATATGACAAAAATAAGCGAAATATTCAATAAAATATAATATTAAATAAGTAAAAAATGTTTGATGCGAAATTAGGGTTTCTAGATCCGGGGATTTTCCCCGAAATTGAGGGGATTTTTTCCTTTGGGGATTTTTTTGGGTATTTTTTTCTTGGGGATTTCTTCTGGGGAAAAATTTGTTCACGGGGTATTATCAGGGGATTTCAGGTCTTGGACAATTTGACTCAAATCAATCAAACTATAAACGATCCAAACAAAAAAAGTTGCGCGTCCGTATGCTTTCAACTATCTACCAAGTTCCAACCCTAACGCTCACTGAGATATCAAGGAAAAGATTTAAAAAATTCAAATGACTATAACTCGGAAACCATTCGGCCTAATTGGCTCATTAACAAACTTAACTGTCGCATTCTGATATGCGACTTCCTCTAAAAGTTTCAAGCCGCTAGCTTGTTTCTTTCGACAGTTATTGTGTCCTCTGCAAGACGACTGTCATGCAGAATTGATATTGAAATCGGATGCGTCAGCATTGAGTCCAACCTAGTCGTTTGAGACCATTTTCGAGAAAAAATTAAAGAATTACAGACATTTGTACAAAAAGAAACCACGAGTTCTCCAGAACATGCGTGCAAAAAAAAGATCGTCAAATATAAAGATAAAAACTGCGAGGGGATGAGCCGACGGTGAAATAGTTGAAAAATATTTTACAGCGGCTTATAAAGATCATAATTTGTTATCATAGGGCCGCTGCTTTGCTGATGAGCGCTGACTACGCTCAAACATTGCCCATTCTACAACCGCGAATTCCAAATCCAAATATCTAATCCAGCATAGTATCTGGAAGTAGCAACGTAGTTATAGAATTCAAAAGATAACCGTCCTCAAGCTCAGGTCCTTGCCCACATTCATAATTACTCGTTACGATACGATTCCACTTATATCAAGAATAGTTCACAGTGAACGAGTCAGATGGATCGTATTCGTTCATGTCTTCGATCCCGGTCCCGGTCTAGCGAATAAATTCATCTAGTTCGCTGTGAACTATTCGGTACATACTTCAGGAACTAGTTCGTTTCGTTCTTCATAAAGAATAGTTCATTTGAACTAGTTCGTTCACGAACTACCCACCTCTACTATGCATCCAAAGCCTACTCGACACTTACGTATAGATCCTGTCGTCTTTGAATGTTTAAATTTTTGGGTTGACGGTTATTCACAAACAAAAGTTTTCGATCCGGAAGGCAGTTGCAACAATGCGAGATAGTGGGCTTGTCCGATTTATAATAAAAGAGACATGACTAAATTTAACGAAGGCGCCAGTGGTGCGACCATTTGCAATTAGTACATAACCATGCCACAAACCTCTCCTGATTCGGTATTCTCGTCGAATTTCGATATTATATGATAGAAATGATGAGATATTCAAATAACTACAGCTTAATGTGATTCTTTAGGGAGGACGGTAGAGTTATGCTCTTTATTGGCATTTTAAAAAATGATGATATTGACCAACGTTTATGCTCAAATACGATAGCAGCATGGTGAGATTCCGATGGATCCTTCCAATAGTTTGATGTTTTATGTCAAATTCAGTACAAAAAATTCAATTTCCAAAAAAATATCTCCTAACCTACGATTTTACCAAATTCGAGACTGATACTGATCGATATGTCTAGAAAAACTGAATATATTTAAAAACCGATCAAAATCGAACGCCGTGCATAAAATAGAGTCTGGTTAAGTTTAATTTTGTTGTCTGGTTAGGTTAGGTTAGTTTAATTTAGAGACAGTGCCAATTTAAATCAGAAGCGGAAATTTAATGCAGGATTTCGTGTTCTGAATTGTTAAGGTACTTGGTTAGGTCAGTTTAGTTTAAGACAGTGCCAGTTCAAATCTGAGCATTGAATTTAATATAGAATAGTGCCCTTGTATTATTTCGTCCTCTGAGTTGTTGAGGTTTTGGTTAGGTTAGGTTTGTTAAATTAGCCTGGTATTCCATTTGGCGCATTTCAATATATAAATAAATGAATAAATTACCTGTACCGGGCTAACCCTCAACTGAAATGAAAATTGAAAGGACCATTAGAGTACACATTTTGCATGAAAGTATAAGGTGTGGATTCAAAAATATTCAAATAGAAAAATAGCTCTCTTGCATGAATTTTTTATCATTGGAATCAAATAGTCTATCGGTAAGACTACTGAAAAACTTTAACCGCCGTCAAAAATTTCAATTTTCAACGAGCAAATGATCTTTCAAATTTGGCTCCACGTATTTTGCTGTTCAACCGGACGAAACTTCGGGTCTTCTGTGACGTACCGGGATATATCCAATCTCTCTCCCTTCTCTCTAGAAAGCCAATAGACAGCGTCGACTGTATCGATCGTTGAATCTTGCAGTAACGAGTGATGTGGAAGGCCATCTGACGCGTTCCACCTGCTTCGACCTTGACTCCCGATTTGGGCTTTTTTTTACGCGCTTGTTCTGGGGAACAGCGCGTTATCATTTCGTCACGATGTCTGCAATTTCCGAATTTTGGGCCGAAATTGGACTCACTGATGAAGAATCCGTGGTCAAAAATGATTCTGTCCGTCTGGCCGGCCGTGTGCGCTGTAACTTTCGTACGGAAGGACCTAGAGTCTTGAAACTTTCAGGTTAAGTTAAGATCCTGAATATCTCGGTTAAGTTCGTTAATGGGCCAAATCTGTCGAATGGTTTCTGTGGTACAGCCATTTGAAATTTTGATTTTTCAATAACTCGAAAAATATTTATCTGATCGAAATGAAACTTGGTTGGAATATGAACAGTGTCAGTAAAAAGAATTATCCATAAAGAAATTTAAAAAAAAGTTTTTTTGAAAATTTTCATATTTCATTGAAATTTCACTGAAATTTCCAAGTCGCCATTTCTCAATGTGAACAATCGCGTAAAAGCTGCTGACTTCACGTCAGTGTTTTTCTAGATTTTTTCAATACCGAATTATTCAATTTTCGCGAATTGTTGAAGTATGTGATAGCATACATTATGATTTTGTATCGATATAGAATGAGAAATACATAAAAATATGATAATTCGTGTTATAGGCAAGAGACCTAGTAATATTATTTTTATAGTGTCATTCTCATCCAATTCTATGTATATGATCAAGATTGGCAGTGTGTAAGCTCATATTCAAATATAAATTTCAGCAACAAATGATGGGTCCTCGCGTTCATCAGCAACTACCTCCAAAATTCAGTAATTGTATTCAGTTAGCAGCCTGTGATGTCGATCAGCTCTTACCAATGCATCCTGATTTACCCGCCGATCTGTTTACCTGCTGTTTAACAACGCCTATTAAAACCTCGATACGATGGTATTTACAGAAAAATAGAACTCCTTTGACTCCTGATCTTCAGCTGGTAGAGGTCGATAGGTGAGTTTAATTGAAGTGAAATAAACTGTTTTTATATTTTAAACAGCGGCGTGCGAAGGAGGTTTTTTTTTCATTCTTATTGCAATTTTAAAATTTTGTATATATATATATATAGAAAAAATAATTAATTAAAAGGCACTAACCAAGCTTTCGCAACTTTTTATTGCTTCATCAGGGTTTCTGAAAATTTACAGGCCTTATTAATAGCAAACATCAAATCATCATATTTAAATCTTACTAAAAGTGAGATTATTTACGAAATTATCATTAGAGGACGACAACATCAGCATACACTAAAAAAGCATAACACACAAACTAACTTAACATGTAGGAAATAAATAGGACATTACTGACTAGTTTTCCCAGAAATAAACAGAAATGACAATAAAATCCTTCCATCTGCAAGTAATTTTTCTGACATATGATTCCGAATTTGGGGAAACGACAGTACTTGTCTTTCTCTTCTCTTTGTTCTCACTCATCTAATGAACCTTCATAGTATGTATCTTTCTGAGATTTCTAAAGTAAGTAGCTGTAGATGTTACTTGATTTTTGGGTGTCTTATTTCATATTTGTTGCACTTTATGCTTCTTTATCGGTATCATTTCATGTATCAATCTTTTATGATAGTTTCCCTTCGTTTTCAAAATCCTGAAATTTTACAAATCTATAATGATGGTATGTGTGGCTAGGGCACATCTATCTTAAAGGGTGGTGATTTGTGCAGTGTTATTCTATTTCTTACTGTGAGGTTCGACCAATATATGTTCCCTCACAATCTCTGCAGTTTATCCGATATATTACATTACTCTTCATCGGTAGAGGGATTGGATCATTCAATGAAATTTGAGACAAAATGCCTATCCTAGAGCTATGGTGAACAAGCTACTTTTTGCCGAGAATGATAAGGACTATAGATGATTTCAAAATTTTCAAAAAATCAATCTTTTCAATTATAGTTAAATGTGAACCCTCCACAATATCTGAATTCAGAAGTTACTGTGATACATTGTTGTAAAGCTTCTTTCATGAGGGTTAAATGTTGTTGTTATTGCTGTAATTTTGACTTGTTTCCTCTTCTTTGTACTTTGCCATGTTGTATATATAGCTGTCAATGATTTAGGAAAAAATAGAGAACAACGTTAAAGTGAAACCACAAAAAAAAGCATTATGCATCCTTCCCAAATATACCTAACTTAACATCAAAAATAAAATCTTTATTTGAAGGAGAAAGAGTTCAGATTTCAACATATAACCAAAAAAACCTATAAAAGCACTGCCGTGAAGGCAGCAGCTTTTGCGCGCATGTTCAATGGAGATGTCCAACGAATTTGAACATGCGCGCAAAAGCTGCTGCCTTCACGGCACTGCTCTTTACGCGCTTGTTCTTGGGAACAGCGCGTTATCATCTCGTCACGATGTCTGTAATTTTCGAATTTTGTGCCGAAATTGGTCTCAAACGACGAGGGTGGACTCACTGATGAAGAATCCGTGGTCAAAATTGATTCTGTCCGTCCGGCCGTGTGCGCTGTAACTTTCGAAAAGAAGGATTTAGAGGTTAGGTTAAGATCCTGAATATCTCGGTTAAGTTCGTTAATGGGCCAAATCTGCCGAATGGTTTCTGTGCTACAGCCATTTGAAATTTTAATTTTTCAAAACTCGAAAAATATTTATCGGATCAAAATGAAACTTGGTTGGAAGATGGACAGTATCAATAAAAAAAAAATTTTTCTAAAATGCTCATAATTCATTTAAATTTCATTGAAATTTGCAAGTCGCCGTTTCGCAATGTGAACAAGCGCGTACAAGCTGCTGACTTCACGTCAGTGCTTTTCTAGATTTTTAGTTCTTTTCGATAAGGTACTAGAGTTCAATTCGATCTAATCTGTATTTTTGGAAAAATTGGGAGAATAAAATTTTGAATGGGTTTATCTATGGAATCATTGGTCGGATGTAACAACCCATTTACGAATTCGACCTTCGTAATTAAGCCCCAAACCTACTCTATAGATATCGAATTTTTGAGTCGTTTCTTTCGGAAGTTATTGTGTTTACTGTCGGCCTAACAGCCGACCGGAGTAGAGTCCCGGACTCACGAACATTTATTCTCATCTTCCTCATCAGAGGATGTAGAAGCCATGAGAGTTTCCATCACCTCGGCCATTCATGACTCTGCTATTCGTTCTATTCCGGTCTCCACTCTGGGTTCTTTTCGGGTTGGTGGTGGACCAGGGAACTCTCAATTATTAGGCCCGATGTCAAACGCACTCGCAAAATTCTCCAAACAGCCTGGTCTCGCGTCAGCTTTCCTTCGGATCTTCACATGCATCTGTCTCAGTAGAAAATGTTGAAATTTGAAAATTGGTCTCAAATCGTAAAATCGGAGATGGAACGCTCTCCATCGGGAGTCTCGTATAAAATAGCGTCTGGTAAGCTCTCAAGACCTATATGGTCTCTCACTCAATCATTCGCCCCCGATGGTTCCATACTGAGGATATTTCAGGGTCGGTCGACGTCATCCTGGACCGTCTCTTTCCTCCAGATGATCCGTCCGAGAATTGGGTGGATCAGGCCGTTTTGCTCACGGAGGTGCTCAATCCTCCAACTATTTCTCCACCTTCCTCCGATCAGTTCTCCTCTGACGAGTTTGAGGCGGCTGTGGTCGCTACGCCTGTCCGAGGTGCCCCGGCATGGACATGATTACAGGTCCAGTATTTCGGAGTGCCTGTTCGGTCAAACATTATGTTCCTTCTTTACAATTGCTGTCTACTGCTCGGCCATTTCCCGAAGATTTGGAGAGGATCGTCTCTATGTCTCCTCCTGAAATCTGCAGATCCCCGCTTCAGGACTCTCAATCTTACCGACCATTTGCTTCCTCTTTTTTCTGGGAAAAACACTCGAACGTCTCATGCTGTTGCTCCTAAATAAAGATCTACTGGACCCTAAAGGTTCTCTCCCCTTCAGTTTGGATTCAGGCCGGGCCTTCCACTAAAGATGCGGTACGTAGGTTAGACGACTTTACCAGGAATTCCACGCGAAAACACACTGCGGCCCTCTTTCTTGATATCAAGGGAGCGTTCGACAATGGGATCTCCCTCGATCAGCTGCGGCTTCTCCGGGGTTATTTCTTTCCCGCCGTCGTGAGCTTTCTAAAAACTGTTCTCAGGGTTCCATTCTGCGTGCTTCACTATGGAACTTGGTCTTTGACGAGCTACTCTTGCTTCTCGCGGGAGAGCCCAGCCTCGCTATCGCCTACGCAGACGACCTCGCGTTGGAGACCGCTCTTAGGCGTCTCGTAGACGTGACGTTGGAGAGATAATGGAGTAATAAGCTCTCCATCTCTCTAAGCAAGTCGGTCGCGGTCATGTTGACGAGGTCTCTGGATTCTAGCCGCCTCCCTATCATTCGATCACCCTCAGGTAATTTTCAGTGGGCTTCGGAGCATTGCCATCTTGGCGTGTTGATTGATTCGGGCCCATCTTTCATTCCACATGCTAAGGCTTTGCGAGATAAATCCCAGGGGGGGGGGGGGGGGTCTGGAAATTATTCCGCTTAAGACACGCTCTAGGAGTTGGCGACCTTTTTGTTTCGCATCGCGGCCACGTCATCCCTTCAGGTGGTGTCCGGTAGTCTTCCAGCTGACTACTACATGGCCTACCGCGCGGCGATGAATAGTCTCTGGAGGGGCCTGCCGGTTTGGTGACAAGACGAGGGGAGATTTATATAACGTAGCCTGCTTACCCGAAGGTTTATGGCCACTGCCCCCACGGGCGCGGGATTGAGTTACGCCCAATCAGCGCACAGAACACGTGAAGTGCTCTGTAACCAGTATGGTTTCAGATCCCAAGTCTTACATTGGTGGGAGGAGACCCTATCCAAGTCTCTACCAGCTCTGCAGGTTAGTAAGACGCAACTCACACGCCGAAGGGGAATGCTCCTTTCTAGCCTAGCTTGCCAGTTTGATGAGATATCCTTCCCGCCTATCCCTCCGGATGTTCTCGATAGGATGACACAGATACTTCGGTGTGTCTATCAATCTTAGCATCACTTCGCCTCCCTTCAGCAATCGGACTGGGAGGCATCCGATACGGGTAGCACAACGTTTAACTGGCCCCTCCATGCAGTTCGCATCAGAACACCCTTGGTTCCGACCAAGTTTAGCTACGAACCTGGGATGGAAATGATTTAATGTGCCTTCAACGTTGGTAAAGAGCTCAGCTCATGTACCACTACAGCACTTCTGAGCCTGTTGATCGAGATCGAGGGTTATAAGTCCTTAATCTCAATCCGGCACGAGGGACTTGAAACCTAAAAAAAAGCAGCTTTTTACGCACTTGTTCACATTGCGGAATGTTAAATTTCAATGAAATATGAAGGATTTTTTTTAAATTTTTCCATGGACAATTCTTCTTATTGACACTGTTCATCTTCCAACCAAGTTTCATTCCGATCAGATAAATATTTTTCGAGTTTTTGAAAAATCAAAATTTCAAATGGCTGTACCACAAAAACGATTCGGCCGATTTGGCCCATAAACAAACTTAACCGAGACATTCAGGATCAAAACCTAAACTGAAAGTTTCAAGACTCTAGGTCCTTCCTTTCGAAAGTTAGGGCACACACGGACTGACGGCCAGCCGAACAGAATCAAATTTGAGTAGGTAATTAATTCACTCATAGTTATGGTGGACGTCAAAGGGTTCAGAGAAACAAAGAATCAAATTTGACCACGGATTCTTCATCGGTGAGTCCTACCTAGTCGTTTGATACCGATTTCACTTCAAAATTCGAAAATTACAGACGTGACGAAACGATAACGCTGTGTTCCTCAGAACAAGTGAGTAACAATGTTGTTTCTTACGTTTGAAACAAGACTTGTAGATTTTGTAGAAGGGTATTCAGCAAACTGAACAGCCAGGCTCGGCTGTTCCGTAGGGAATCTTAAGTCCAAAGTTTGCCGGGATAGCTGCGGTTCATTGATCAGACTAAGGGTACAGTGATGATTTATTACTACAATCTAGAACTTATTAACTAAAGAAACAAACAGGTGTCATGTGAACATTTCCTTATATGGTAACTTTTGAGACCATAAGGGACCATGCTTTTTTACGTCACCATTCTTCTAGCCGGAAAGTTCAACGCCACCCGACACTTATCCACAAACTAAGCAATGAAGATTCGCGGAATGCACACCGACCTAATTATTCTTTCGATATATTTTGATATTATGAAAAAATGTTCGAATATCGAACACATAGTATACTTTTTATGCCAATCGTTCATCTCAATCCCTATGAACGCGTTCCATATAGTGAAATAATTTGTGACCCCTAAACAACTCCCTTAATCACCCTCTAAAGTGGAAAATATCTTTATCACTAAAACGACCGTTGCTGGCCATTTTTTGATGCCGATCGTTTCTTTCGAGGCCCATGAACACATTTCATATAGTGAAATAATTTGTGACTCCTAAACAACCCTCTTAATCACACCCTTAAGTCGAAAATATCGTCATCACTAATACTACCGTTCCTGGCGATTTTTCGATGCCAATCGTTTATTTCGAGCCCTATGAACACGTTCCATATTTCTTCTATCATGAAGGAATTCTGAGGATAGTATACATGAATTAATTATATTAACCAAAAAAGGAAGAACTTAAAGACAATACAGATGAATCATTTCTAGGTTCAATTGATCAGGACCAATCACATTGGATTTCATGGTGCTCAAAATTGATGAATCCCATCAACACTCGTCATAGTGAATTCAAATTTATCGTTGAAGTCAACTAAATATGAACCTTTATAAAAGTTGATAAGATCCCGATTGGTCGGAACAACTCGTGAAAACTGCAAGAAGTAGTTGTTTATATCATCCGGTCGATTCAGCATATCAAGCAGCGAAAAATTAGTCTTTTTATTATGAATACCCAGGTCGATCAATTTCTTCCACGAGGTCTTACTGTTATTCTTATAAAAATTGACAAAATTTTCCAAATACAGCAATTTGTTGATCGTATTCCTTCAATTAAATATGAAAACACTAATCGTGGGATCGGAATATTTCAATAGAAACATCTATTCACTCATCGAGCGACGTTTCGCCACTTTATTGTTGCTTGTTCAAGCTCTACAAGAAAAAAATACACACAACAGTTTATTTATTCATTCATACATTATATTATATATTTTATTTATTTTTTATAATTATATTTATACAGTTCACACATAATATAAAATTTTAAAGTTTTACCTCGAATTCAACGAGGTTCCTGTAGTTCGTCACGAACTAATCGCAACAATAATACATAATAATCGGCGAACAGCGACACACTCCTCTCCCTCGTCAAATGCATACTGAATGAAGGACATATAGATGAATATTTCATTTATTATTGACGCGTATGTAAACTGAAAAGAAATACGCCCTGCCACCCTTCAATAAAACAGAAAGTTGAAACAGTGATCGTTAACAACACCGGTAAAACAACAAACAAAGGAACACTTAAAAAATGGCATCTAAGAATTATCTGAATAATGGACAGATACAATTTTTCCAACGATCATTCTATCGGAATCTCCTTATTATTATCAAAAACCACCTTGTCGGGCGTATATATCCAATATACCACTGTACAAGCTCAAAGCTTCTGAGGGGTTTCGTTGAAGCCTAGGATAGTCGAAAAAAAATACAAAAATACAAATATGATACTGAGATTCGAGCAGGCGGTTCGCACGTTGACAGTGTCAGTCAAGCTTATTTGAATCATTTCGCCCACGTTACGTTTGAACCAATTAGCCTCCCTGCCAATACTGTGGCTTCTTCGAATTTGAAGGAATGGCCTGTATCGAAATGGTATGATGCTAACGCTGTTTTGTTAGATTTGTACTTGTTGTGGTTTTTACAATCATTGACATGTGGCTTATTCGTGACTTAAAATATTGTTTGGTCTGGCCAATATAAGATTTTCCACAGAAACAAGGTATTTTATATACTATATTAGACAAGAGGCGGTTTCGGAAACTTGATCGGGGTTACCTACTCGATCACCTGTCAGATTCCTCGGATCACTTACCCGGGTTAGGCAGTAAACGAACATGTCGGGGTTATAACGGCACAGAATACAGAAAAATCTCTTCTGTGATTGTGTTTTGTTTTGATTTTTGATTGAATCAAAATATAACCTAAGTTAATTAACGAACAGTTTTGGCTTATCACGTTATGAATTCGATGCAGGAAATTCTTGCTAGATGTGAAAATTGAGATTTAATTAGCCAGGGAGGCTGATGTGCAAAAGCACATTGAAGAAAATAATTCTTTATCATTATGATGAATTGAAGACCACAAATTTCATCTGTTTTGGAGGGTGCAGTTTCCTAGACCCTGTTCTGTTTCTGAGTGTGAATATTCTCGATATATTTCTAAAATTTGCAATGCAGTGAGTAGGTCAAAACCAGACAGCCTTTCAATTTGTGGATTTTGTTGTCACACAGACGAGAGAGTATAAAACCTGCTGTTCTTATATGATTTTGTGTTTTGTGTTCAATAAGTAAGCAGTCTATTCTTGTTGATGTAAATTTCAATATTGTATAGTTTATAATTGATTGTATTATTTGTAGATTACATATGATTATAATAGAAGTTTTTTCTGATGCATGACGTCGACATTTGAAAATAATGTATCAGAGCAAAGCTCCGTCGGATATTCATTTCTGGAAATAAAGAGAAGATTTTTACATTTTGATGATATTTCCTCGATAACTCAAATACTATTGATCCGATGGTGATGAAACTTGAAAATTAATTGTAAGGTTGTTGATGAGATTGTGTCTTCAGAAAAATTTCCTAAAAACTGTAAAGACTTTTTCTCACAATTGACATATTTCGGAAAATAATGATCTAATTGAATTCAAACTTGTTGAAAGTTGAAAGATTTCGAAGTTGAAACTTGTGCAAAATTTCACGTGGATCAGATTACTAGAAAAAAATTTAAAGGTAGGTACTAATAAAGCTTTCTGAAAGTAAAAACTTAAACGATATTTGTAGGGCAGGTTTCTGACTCCATTGCAAAGGTTTCAATCATGAATGGGAGAAATCCGCCCGATAGTTCTGTGGATATTTCACTTCGAATTTTATTTCACCAATACCTACTATTTCCAAAAAAAACAGATCGAATTGAAATCGAGCACTTGGTTGAAAAATTACAGATTGGTGCAAAATTTCTTGAGGACCGTATGATGAGGATATTGCAAAATTTATTTTTAACGATGTAAAGCGAATGAGCGCCTTGAAGTTCCTGACTACACTTAAGTGCTTTTCTAAAATTTTGTAGAGCTATAGAAGTGAAACTATGGTGTTTTCCAAAGAATCTATCGAATCTTTCATGGAATGATGAATTCGCGGAAGAAATCAGTTTTCTTTCACTGTTTCATGAATATTTCATTATATCACCTTCATAATCTTCAATGCAAACTCTTTTGAGTTTAAATGGTATTTGAATTTTCAGCGCTAAACAGGCTAATTTGGATGTCGACTCTGATTGTCATATTATTCACAAAATTCAATTATATCACAGGTCTGTGATGTAATACGGTGGTATTTATACCGTGGTTCTCTTATTATTGTCTAAAAATGGAGAAGTATTACTTTTCTATTATGTGATATTGTTAAAAGCACCTAGTGCGCATGCGGTTTCCTTTCAACCCTGCTTTCCGAGTAGAGTTATAAAAGATGATCTGGGTAAGTGATCGGGTAAGAGATCCAAAGGTTTCCGAACGTGGGTAGCTAATCCGATTAACTCGATCACTGATCGAGTAAGGACACAGAGGTTTCCGAACTAGGGTTAATAACCCAGGTCAGGTAAACGAACACGCAGGGTTAGGAATCGTGTTAACTCGATCAAGTTTCCGAAACCGCCTAAGGATAGCTACGGTGTAGGGTCTTTTAAATGCGTGTAAAACACTTGGTGGACTTGATGATGAAACAAACTAACTTGGTATTGTCATCAAAAAATTCCATTCACTTCCTGTGATAGTCCATCAATGAATGGCTACTTTGCACATAGGTCTCTCCAAGTCGTTTTTATCTCCATTATGTCTGAAAAAGGGAGCTATACACCTGTTCACAAATTTATGAGGGTAATTATTTTTCTTGAGCATATTTCTAATCGATCTCAAACTCGAGCTGTGAAACGAATGGTGCTTTAGTTTCGTCACTCTGTGTAGCAAGCCCTTAACAGTACTTAACTTGTGGCCAACAGGACCATCAGAAATATAATTTAAAATTCTGCCTGAACTGGTTGGCTTAGGGCCGGTATTATAAAACTTAACTGGAAGTTATCTTTTACTTTAACTGACAGTTATAATAGGACATAACTGTCAAAACTGTCAGTTAAAGTTAAAGATAACTTCCAGTTACTTTTTGCGCGCATGTTCTAGGGGAACAGCGTGCTATCGTTTTGTCCAAATGTCTGTAATTTTGGATGATTGAGCCGAAAATGGTCTCAATCGACTAGGTTGGACTCACTGATGACGAATCCGGTGTCAAAATCGATTCTGTCCGGCCAGCCGGCCGGCCGTCCGACGATACGATAACTGTCGACAGAAGCGAGCTAGCAACTTGAAACTTTCAGGGTAGGTCGCGCATCAGAATGCCGCGGTCAAGTTCGTTAATGGGCCAAATCGGTCGAATAGTTTCGGAGTTATAGGCACTTGAAATTTTGAAGTTATTTATTTTTTATTTCAGAAACTACTTGAGAGATTGGATTCAAACTTGGCAGTTAGGGGGAGTATAACGACGCGCATATCGGGAAAAAATATGTCAAATTTCGAGGTTTTCTTCTCGATATCGTTGTTTTTTTCGGTATAACTTGAGAAATACTGATTCAGTCCTGATAAAACTTCGCAGCTAGTTTGAAGATACTGAGAGACAACTTTATGCAAAATTTCGTGTAATCGTGCCATTAGACAATTTGAAAAAAAAAATTCTGTGATTTTCTTATCATATCATCCTCATTAAATTTTGTATGAACCTTCGAACTGTAATTTTTCGATGAAGTACTGGATTTCAATTCGATCTGATCTGTATTTTTGGAAATATTGGAAAAATAAAATTTTGAATGGGTATATCTGCGGAATCATTGCGTGGATTTTACCCATTCACGAATTCGGCTTTCGTAATTAAGGTCCAAACCTTCTCTACAAATATCGAGTTTCTTTTGTTTCTTTGGGAAGTTATTGTGTTTACGCAGTCGGCCGTTAGACTGACCGTAAACAAAATAACCTCCGGAAGAAACGACTTAGAAACTCGATATTTGTAGAGTAGGATTGGGGCTTAATTACGAAGGTCGAATTCGTGAATGGGTAAAATCCGCCCAATGATTCCGTAGATATACCCATTCAAAATTTTATTTTTCCAATATTTCCAAGAATACATGTTAGATCGAATTGAAATACAGTAATTTATCAAAAAAAAATTCAAAAAGCACTGCCGTGAAGGCAGCAGCTTTTCGTGCATGTTCAAATTCGTTGCTGAAGCGGTCATCACGACAGTGCTTTTTGAATTTTTTTATAATACCGACCCTTAGTTAACCAGTTTGTCAAAGGGATTCCACATTCTCTTCTGTGTACTTCCACATCTAGGAAGGCAAGTTTATTGTCCTCCTCACTCTCCATAGTGGATTGCAGTTTTGGGTGAAATGCATTGAAATAATCTAGGATGGTATCAAATGTATCCTCAGGTACTGCTGTGATGGAATCATCCACATATAACCAATAGAAGGGGAGAACAAATGGCAAGTTTGCCACGATCGAAGACATCAACTCCTGCATCACAAAACTCCGCTTAAATTGAGCTCAGAGGGTTACCCATAGCACTCCCATCCAGCTGTAGATATGTTGTCCCTCCAAAAACGAAGTAGCTCGAATCAAAATAAAATTCGATCATTACTAGAAATACCTTGTGTGGAATGTCTGTATAAGTGGATATGAGAGTCCATCGTTTATAAAGTACACTGAGAACTAACTTCTTTGTAATATTCTTAAAAAGCGAGGTAGCGTCCAATGAAACGAGTCTGTAATGACTGGGTAATTTTACATTGTTTAAGTTTTTCACGAACTCAAAATAACTTTTCACCTTGTAATTGATAGTTGACGTCACTGGTAAAAGAATCTGATGTGAAAAAGTTGCCAAGTTATAGCCAGGGTTGTTAACACAGCTAACAATCGGTCTCAAGGCAAGCACTTCTTTGTGTGTTTTCCTCAACCCGTAGGTCTTGGGAGGTACCGAGTTGTGGGTCGTAATCTTCTTGCTGACTGCCTCATTGATATACCGATTTTCTAATAAATTCTTTGCTTTTTACGAATATTTCAAAAAAAGTTAGTTCTCAGTGTACTTTCATATCCGTGTATACAGACATTCAACGCAAGGTATTTCTAGAAATGATCGAATTTTATTTTGATTCGAGCTTCTTCGTTTTTGGGGGGACAACATATCTACAGCTGAATGGGGTTGCCATGGGTAACCCTCTGAGCTCAATTTTAGCGGAGTTTGTGATGGATGAGGCGGTTCCGATTGAATGATTGATGGAAAAATTGTATCTGTCCATTATTCAGATGATTCTTAGATGTCATTTTTTAAGTGTTCTTTTGTTTGTTGTTTTACCGGCGTTGTTAACGAGCTCTGTTTTAACCTTTTTCGTTTTATTTCTTTTCAGTTTACAGACGCGTCAATAATAAATATAAATATTCATCCATATGTCCATCATTCAGTATGCATTTGAGGAAGGAGGGGAGTGCGTCGCTGTTCGTCGATTATTTACGCGCTTGTTCTATGTCTGTAATTTTCGAATTTTTGAGCCGAAAATGGTCTTAAACGATTGGGTTGAACTCCCTGAAGAAGAATCGGTGGTCAAATTTAATTCTGTCCGTCCGGCCGTGTGTGCTGTTACTTCCGAAAGAAAAGACCTAGAGTCTTTAAATTTTCAGGTTAGGTTTGATCCTAAATATCTCGGTTAAGTTCGTTAATGGGCCAAATCTGCCGAATGGTTTTTGCGTTACGGCCATTTGAAAGTTTGGTTTTTCAATAACTCGAAAAATTTTTATCGGATCGAAATGAAACTTGGTTGGATGATGGACAGCATTAATAAGGAGAATTATCGATGAAAAATTTTGAAGAAAAAATTTTTTTTCTAAATGTTCATAATTCATTTGAATTTCATTAAAATTTCCAAGTCGCCATTTCGCAATGTGAACGAGCGCGTAAAAACTGCTGACTTCACGTCAGTGCTTCTCTTTCTTTTTTATGTATTATTGTTGCGATCAGTTCGCGACGAACTAGAGGAACATCGTTGAATTCGAGGTGAAACTTTAAAATTTTATATTATGTGTGAACTGTTTGTATGTTTTTTTTCTTGTAGAGCTTGAAAAAGCAACAACAAAATTGCGAAAAGTCGCTAGAAGAGTGAATAGATGTTTCTATTGGAATATTCCGATCCCACGATCAGTGTTTTCATATTCCAAATACCCTTTTTTTCTCTGGATATAGCATTTGTGACCTGATTCTTGATTTGTTTCTACTTTGTCCAATTTTCAGTTGTTTTAGAGGCTTGCAATTTACTGAACATTTAGTTCTTCGAATTTATCATAGCTTTTACAGTCGGAGTGAACCAAGGATTGCTTTTCGTTTCGTGAGCGATGATTCTGACAAGTTCGACTTCATCAAAAAGATCTTCGAGTAGTTTAGTCAAAAGAGATACCTTTGACCTCACATTATTCATATAAAATATATTCTTAAATGGGGTAAAATACGAGTTAATCAATTCCTCACTAACCACCCGCTGATTTCTAGACTTATATGCGAATTTCTGCGTGTTTACAGTTTCAATGTTGGTTTGACAAAAAACTAGTTTATGATCTGAAATATTATTCATCTCCCCAACTCCAGCTGTAAAATACACCCCGTCATGTGCCACCAGAATGGGTAGAACGAAACAAGATATTTTCATCGAATTATTGCAGCATGAAGTCCAAACAAGTCAAAAATGATGCAATAAGGTTGCTTGACAATCTCGACATCATGTAAAGAATCAATGTCAGGTAAGTAGATATAATGAACAGCTAAATTAACAACAACAAGCCAGAATTTCCCTCGAAACGAAATATTATGTCTACAGAACTACACTATTTATGCAAATTAATGAAATGAAAAACCCGAAATAAAGAATAATCTAATATGAAATTCTAAAAATTGAGTGAATAAAAAAATGGATGAAAAGCACTTTAGAACAATTACAAAAGAGTAATATTGTACAAAATATGTATGAAACAACAAAAAAAGAGAACACAAATCAGTGCATGCTATTTCCGCCCCCTCCTTCAACTTGCATGAAAGGAGAGGCCTATTACACTTTTCAATTTCCCGGGCCCGACAGGCAGGGACCGTGCAGTGTAGTAACGAACCGGCTGCCAGGATCCTGATCTAGGGTGATCGAGTGGACCCGATCTGACTAGCTTCCTATTGCCAGTATCATAGCAACGCTGAGAGCGTTCATTCACGAATATAATAGCAGCGGTCGGCATCTAGGGTGGTGTAATAAGCGACACCCGACCCGGCAGATTGGACACCCGATATGCCGGGCCCTTGAGATTGGATAGTGTAATAGGACTTTAAATCTTACAAGTTTTTCCATTTAGATTTGCAGAAAATCTTCTTTCCAATTTTTTCCTTGGCACTTTGGAAAATCTCAAAACCTAGCCTAGTCAAATTCAAATCAGATCCCCTCGAAAATTTCTTACTGTAAAAATATTTCATTTCTAACTACAGTGGATTTGAGAATCATGATGATTGACCTAGGTTTTCAAATATTGGGCATTTTCTTTCTAGCTCTATAGCAGTCCTTGATTTTAAGTTCCTAGATACGCATTTTACTCGAGAGCTTTCTTTTCGCCTTTTCTTTCAAATTTTGCGTACGTTCTTCAGATTATTGATCTGTTCCAGTTTATCGATGTTCCTCTTCAATTCATAAATTTAATCTATATAGTCTTTCGTTTGAGTTTATAATTGACAAGTGTTACAATTTGGGTTTTCGAGGTGTATTTTTGGATTGGCTGCGTAGCTATCTCGAGGGTAGATCCATTTTTGTAAAGGTTGAAGGCTGTCTATCTGACGAGCATGATATGAGTCTGGGAGTACCACAAGGATCCGTCCTTGGACCTCTTCTATTTTTGCTATTCATCAATGATCTCCCCGTTAATTTAAGAGCGATGTTCCTGAATCTGGTCACACGTAGTCGCTTTTCGTCACTGATACGTAAGTTTTTGTTGAGTCTTTTCGCTGATGATGCTTCGGTAGTGCTTTCGGCCCCAACGTTCGAAGAACTTCAGGCGCTGTGTGAGCTTCTATTACAGAGCTTTGTTAACTGGTGTCACCAAAATAAATTAATGATCAACATTGATAAAACCGAATTTATTTATTTTACAATTGGGCATAGTGACCGTAAGCTGGTGATTCGCCATTTGGATAGTGTTATTCTATCTAAGAATGGTACTAAATTTCTTGGCATTCACCTTGACAATAATTTGAAATGGGGTATGCACGTTGATTCTGTGTGCAAAAAACTGAACAGTTCTTATTATGCTCTAAATAGGGTAAGAACCTTAATTCCTATAGAATCACTCATAAACATATATTACAGTT
This sequence comes from Myrrha octodecimguttata, assembly GCA_958510865.1. Taxonomy (NCBI): domain Eukaryota; kingdom Metazoa; phylum Arthropoda; class Insecta; order Coleoptera; family Coccinellidae; genus Myrrha; species Myrrha octodecimguttata. Next base: position 14,163,548 of record OY294062.1, read on the forward strand.
TGGTCTATAGCCACTTATCATACAATATTCTGCTATGGGGAAACTCTTCGGACGTTGGAAGGGCTTTCATAATACGAAAACGCATTTTACGCATGCTGTTCAATATACCTCCACGTTCGTCTTGTAGACCTATATTTGTAGAAAACAATATACTTACGTTATCATCAATTTTTATTTTAAAAGCTCTTTTATATGTGAAGGAAAATGAGAAAAGTATTGTTCAGTTGTCTAGTTTTCATAACTATGGTACCAGAAGTGAGAGAACATTATATGTCCCCAAACACAGAACAACTAAGTTTGAGATGTCTCCTATGTATCAATGTGTTAAACTTTTTAACCATTTGCCTCATAATGTTAGATCTCTAGATTCAAACAAATTCAAAAAAACTGTTAAGAAGTTAATGTTAAGTGGATGTTATTATACGGTAAACGATTACCTCGATGATGTTATAGTGATTTAGCTAATTTATATTTTTCTTTATCTGTATGACTTATCCTATACATTAATTTGTCTCAGAGGATCAATAAACTATTATTATTATTATTATTATTATTATTATTGAAATTTCATTTTCAAGTTGGCCGACCCTGGATTCGGATTTTTCCAAATGATTAGCAATGTGGTTTCGACAACATCCGTGATTTTGACAGCCAATATTGACATGAATTCCTTATCGGAGAAACACTCAAATACACTGTTTTATCTCTTCCTTCTGATTTTCGGAGAATGGCATTTTGAAAGTAATAAATTGGATTAATTACGATGGGCGTATTCTGATTATTATAGAGGTGATATTTGAGAGAGAATTGTTGTGATTTTAAAATAACTTCTGTTTACTTCATTGAATTCAGAGAGTGGGAATTCACACGTCTACTCTGTACGGAACATCTGTGATATATTGATATAAGTCAAAAATCAAATCGAAAGATAGAAGATGAAGTACTGTGTCTGGTATTATTTTTGGATCTGTTTCATTATGTTTCCGTTTTCTCAATTTTTACTTCAATCATTATATAACAGTTGATGTGATCATTTGTCGTAGTTTGTACTACGGAATATCTGTTATTTTTTAATGGTTGTATTAATAGCCTTTATCTAGTAGACTCGTTTGAATTTAATATATAGCTCTAGGCTTTTCGTAGGGCTTGCAATAAATAAACGTCATTCACTAGGAAATTGGAATGTATTGAAATCAATTGAAATTTGAAAAAAAATATTTTGATTGAATTTTCAGATATCCAACATCAATATTGCTCAATCCAAAAATCTAGAATCAAATTCAATAGAGTCTCAAGGCAAGGTCAAGTCGATCTGACACTCAAATCAGCTTTGTTCTGATTGTTCACAACAAGTTTATAATACTCCTAAATTGTAACATTGAATTGATTGAAGGCAATGAATATGTTGTAAAGCATAATAGTTACAGTTTAACTTGTTTTCAGTATGCCTGGTAGTTACTGCGATCGAAGAACAATGAAGGGTGAATTGAACTGGATATTCACTGCAGTAACTGACACAATTGCATGGAACACTCTATCCACAGGTAAATAATATCAAACATTTTCTTGTCGAATATCGATTGAATATTCAAATTGGGCTAAAAAGGCCTGATATTTGCTGTTCTTGTTATATTAGATTTGATTTCAATATTGGATCTACCTTATCCAATACTTGTTTACTAATTTCATTTCGCGGACAGGAAATCAGGTTGCTTTCCTTACCGAAATGCTTGTAACTTCCCAATTTCTACCCTTGATAAGTATCGACCTATTGGGTTGAATTGATGATAATTAATTCGGGGTCAATCTCAATTATGGATACTAAGCTGATGACCTCACTTAATTATCGAAGTGTATGATGGGTTGGAATTAAGGAAAACCAATTCAATAAAATACTAGCAGTTTCGGTCCGTATTCAGACTATTTTCAGGACTTTGGGAACGAATAATACAAAACTCCATCAGAGCAAGTTACTTGGACATAACAATTAAATACAGATTTTTCTGTATAACCTTTACATAATATCTTTCGATATTGATTTGATATCTTGCGATATACTTTTATGTCTTCGACGTACTATGTCTTCAATGACAAAATTATTATATCAACTGGCATATAATGATCAAAGTAAAAAACTTGAGAAAAGTGTGAAAAAATGAAATACAACCTAAAAACAATACTAGACACAGTGTTTCATCTTCTATCTTTCGATTTAGAATCATCAGCTTCACGGAATTTCCGTTATTGAAGTGAAGCGTGCGTAACAAAACACATGGTGAGTTTTTGATGTATAATATAGAATAAATGCTACTGATGATTCTAAATCGAAAGATAGAAGATGAAACACTGTGTCTAGTATTGTTTTTAGGTTGTATTTCATTTTTTCACACTTTTCTCAAGTTTTTTACTTTGATCATTATATGCCAGTTGATATAATAATTTTGTCATTGAAGACGTAGTACGTCGAAGACATAAAAGTATATCGCAAGATATCAAATCAATATCGAAAGATATTATGTAAAGGTTATACAGAAAAATCTGTATTTAATTGTTGTTTCAATAGCCTTTAACAAGTAGACTTTTTTGAATTTAATTACTTGGACATTATGTGACATATATTTACACAATAAACAACATAATAAACAGTATAAAAAAACAGAACTCTCCCAACTTTCCAACGAGCTGTATCATAGTGACGTACTTAAATATATAAATACAATCCTATCGGGAAATAACTATCCAACATCGATGATGTTTCTGATTAAGGAGAACATTAGAGAAGATAATACAGCTACCAATGACGGATTACATTTCTCTGGGATCCCTTACATCGATTCTATTTCTGAAAGAGTGAGCCAAGTTTTGAAAAAAGTTAGAGAAAATATAGCTATCACAATGCGACCAGAAAACACAAATTCGGCAGAGTTGAAGCGGTCAGGAAGAATAATACGTCTAAGAGATATACTGGATGAAATGCCTCAGGAAAACAGACATAACATTTGGTTTCAAATAGATGGCTGCCCAGCTCATAATACCCGGAATGTGACAGACCAACTGAATGAATATTTCGGATGTATTGAACAAGGCGGTAGCCATTTTGAGCATTTGCTATGAGTTAATGGTTCAATTATTTATAGCGAGTTTTTCAGCATTTTGTCCTCTCTCTTAACTTCTTTCTTATATTATGTATTAATAAAATGTAGTTCATTTGTTTGACTCGACAGTTCTACTGAGAATAACTCAATATTCAATCAGAAAAACAACTGATTCAATTATTAATAGCATTAAAATGGAAGAAAATCAGGTTTGAATATTTTCTTATTTTTCGTTGTTATCATGTTAGCCATGATATTGAGGCTGAACTAGCTAGTACAAAAGTTGATATGTCATTCGAAAGATTACTAAATGGGGGAGTTTCTCCTGAAGAGAAAACATATTCATAATTATTAATTTTTCATCGATAAACCTATTGGAAAAATATGATTGATAATTTCATCTAAGAACTTTTACATTTATCTGCTTACCACGCCCGCAGCAAGGAATTTTTGGACACAATGAAGATTTTGTGTTATAGCCAATTCAATGCTCTTTTGAGATATGTGATCAGAATTAATGAGGATACAAGGATTACTGGAGTGTTATTGATTTCATATAAAAAAAACTGAGGTATTCCTTAAAAACAACAAATGTTGAATTGAAGAATTACGCTCAATATTTCTACCATGTGTTTTATGAGTTTTTTGTTGGAAATCACATTTTAGAATCTTGCCTTGAAGTTTTGGACTTTTTAAAGTAGACACCTTGTATAGTAACGCTCTCGAAGAAGGGTATAATAAATAAAATCATCATTTCACAGGTCCTATCATTGGAGATAGCTTTTTTGACAGATTATCTATATGGTATCTCCAACTCAACTTATTATATAGAGTTACACCTGAATATCTATAATTTATCACAGATTTGATTTAATTCGATTTGGTATTATTGATGGTAATATTTATATCACAGGTTATTTTGTTTTTTTTTTATTGAACAACATATACACAGTCTCATCCAGTTTGTTGTAGCACAGCCATTTGAAGTTCAGTTCTAGATCACAGTAAAGATAACATTAAAGTAGTTACAAATCATACGGAGAAAGCACCAGCAAAGTATCGTCCTCAAACATGAAGTATTTAGATTTAAGTTTCACAAATTTCAAATTAACACATTAAATATTCTAGTGGGCCCAACAGCGACCCCTGCGCTACACCCCTCTTAAAATCCCTATTGGTTTTTTTTCCAATTTGTAATTTAATCACTAAAAACTAAAAAAGAAAGAACCTTTCCGTTCGAATTGTGAATTCTTCGGAATCTAACACAGCATTCGAATGCCTTTTTGTATAATTCACAACACAGAAAATAAAATTGGATGAAAACGGAGTTACAAAGAAGGTTGCAATAATAGTTAGTTATCGAAACTTCTTGTCTCAAATGAATAATAGGAATTGATTTATCAGGTATCAGGTGTGAGAGTAAAATGCAACAATAATATTGGGTTTATGGCGTATGTTTATTGTAACTGGTTGAAAAAAATCAACTCGCAACTCAATTCAGAATTTCGTGAGGATCTTGTTGTTAGAAAATTTAGTAAGAATTTGTATTCAATAATTCAAAGAATGTCTGTTAAAAAAAATTCCCGGAGGCCATTGATCAGATTGCGATGAAATTCGGCACAAACGTTAAAATCCATATTTAACAATAACGCTCCCAATTTAAATCCGATCAGATTTTATTTTCGGAGATATGGCCAAAAAAATTATGAAAATTTCGTTCAAATTTGAAATTTCAACGTTATTTCCTCAAAAAGTACTGAAATGATCAGATTGAAAGCTTTGTAATTAGTTGAAGAATAGCAATCGCAACTCAGTGCACATTTTCGTGTGGATATACTGGTGACAAAATTTGAAAGAATTTTTCTGCTCGGATACTATTTATCAGATTACAATAGAATTTGGAACAGACTCTGAAGTCAATATTTGTCAAAAGTGCTTCAACTTTCAATCGGGTATTTATTTTCGGAGATATAGGGAAAAAATATGTGAAATTTCGTTGACATTTGTAATTTTCATGTTATTTCCTGAACATCTCAATAGGTACTGGTGATATCAGTTTAAAACTTTTTAATTAATTGAAGAATATCAACTCGCAATCAGGTTCAGAATTTCGCGTGGATCTATTCTTCAGAAAATCAAAGAAAAATTGTTGAAAATTGAGTTCCTTGGCGACTGCTCATCATATTACTATGAAATTGGGCATATACCTTGAAATCAATAGTTAACAATAGTGTTCCAAATTTCAATTCGATCCGATATTTATTATCGGAGATATAGTGAAAAGAATTTATGAAATATCGTTGGAATTCTGAATACGTGAGTAGATGATCGCTTCGGCAACAAATTCAAACGAGCGCGCAAAAGCTCCTTACCTCACATCAGTGCTTTTCTAGAATTTTCGATTCATTTAATTCTCAAACAATGTTTACACCATGATGTAAAAAACATGGTGTTCTCATCTGAAAAAAAAAGTGACGTCAGCAAGATTAAAATATAAGGAAATTTATGTTCGTTGCTTTGAATTTGAATGAAAAAAGTTACATCATCATTGGTACATACTATCACAGATGAGCACACCATGTTTTGCTTACATCATGGTTAATACTATCACAAACTTCAAATCGAATGTCCCAACATTTAAAGCTAGAACCCAAGTTAGCTCGGATTTTCTCGTTCTAACGTCCAATAATGAAAAATAAATAAAAAACAAATTAATATCCTCCCTTTCTTCTCTACTCGTGAGCGTCCAATAAAAGATGGTTTTTATTATTTATATATTTTTCTTTATTTTCTAATTGCCGTCAAGATCAACTCATCAATCAATCTTCAAATTCAACGGTTAGTAGGTGTTAGTATATTTTCTCCTATACAATTCAGTTAAGTATCATGATATTATACGAAACTTTCAATATAAATCTTTCTTTGTCAAAGAACATTGTAACAATTATTTGGTATAGGTACTTAGCTAGTGTATTATGAAATGGCACAAATTCTGAGCCGGACCAATGAGGCCCACTAAACCCTCGGGATGTAAGGGATGGCCAACGCCCCTGCTGAGTAACAACTTCCTAGTACGTAGTTGGTAAGTCGGAAAATCGGGCTATCGGACTGGTGCTTCCAAAACAAAGGCGCTAAAATTATATCAGTTACAAGAAACTCTACTAAAATATCGAGTATTTCCACTTCCAGTTACCTTATTATTTATTAAATCCGAATAAATCGAAATACTCAACACCCTCCAGAGCCTATCCTTCCTTTAAATCAATATTATTAAATCCCACACTTGTGGTTGAGAATATTTCTTTCAGTATTATTGAATTTCGAGAAGAACGAACAGCATACAAAATAATAATGAACCGAAATAAGGGGTTACTCGATTATTGGCGACCTTTGCGCATGTTCGCGCGAGTGTGTTCGAATTTGAACGTTACACTTTAACCGTCACTTAAAATTTATAAAGAAAGAATGAGCTTTAACGCCTCTAAAGCTACCTTTTTTGCGAGGGAGATTCGGGCATTTGGGTAATCGGAGATTTTTCCCTATTGGCCGACGACGATCACGTGACCGTCGTCGACCAAAAGGGTGAATCTCTCGGCCAATAAGATGAAACTTCGATTCCCCAAATACCCGAATTTCCATCGCAAAAAAAGGCTCCCTAAACCCCAGTCACCACACCAAGATCACAGAATTAGAAAATATCACACGAGAACTGTCAAATCAGGGATCTTTCATTTAAGGGGCCTTTTGTGCGAGGAAGATTCGAGTATTTCGGGATTCGGAGATTCACCCTATTGGCCGTGAGATTCACCCAATTGGATGATGACGGTCACGTGATCGTCTTCGGCCAATAGTGAATAATGTCCGATTACCCGAATCCCCCTCGCACAAAATGTAGCTTTAAGTTAGCCTATCTTTCTTTTAAGTTAAAGTTAGGGAGACCTGCATTTTATCAAAAGCCATCCTTAAATGTGTTGTGAGTACGCATGCGTATAAGTCAAAATAAAGGAAACTTTATTCAAGGCATCCCTCTATTTGAGTTTCGATAACTGTCTAATGTGATTAATCTGTATAACCATGACATATGTATTCATGAATAAGTTGATAATCTCTTGAGGAGATGTCCTGGTATATTCGAAAGAAATAAACATCCAGCAGAGCACTATCGCAATTCTGTTGATCTAAATCACAAGGATTATGGCAGTTTAGTAAACTTTGACTTTTCATTTGTTAATAGAATTCGTGGGTTTTGTTGAGGCGGATTTAACTAAGAATTTTAAATAGAATTTTTTTATTTAATGTTACTATTAACAATAAGAATTTACAATCTATCAGTTAAATTAGTATCAAAATTTGAAGGGCTCAATAGCACGAAAAGCTCATTGACTCATTAGATCTGCTGGCCAATGCCTCTGTAGTCTTCTTGGTTTCGTTTCGGCTTCTATTCTTGATGACATCTAGAACGAATGGGATATCAAGGTCTTCATGTAGAGTTCGATTGAAAACATACCATGGTGCTTTAGTTATCGTTCGTGGTATTTTTGATTGGCTTCTTTGTATCAAGGCAATTTTAGATTTGCTAGCGCAACCCCCGAGTTCTATTCCATATGTACATATAGGTTTAATTATGGCCTTGTACATAATATTTCGTCCTCAAGTGATGATTTTGATTTTTCGCCGATAAGCTTCTTTTGATTGTGTGTTATCTCCAGGTGAGCCCAGTGACCAATTGAAAACCAAAAATTTTACTGTTGTAGCTTGTTGAACTGATGTATCATTCAGACGGATAAGTGGGCATCGTTCGTTTCCCAAAGTGAAATCTTCTGGTTTGGATTTATTCTCGTTTACTTTTATTTTACATTTCTTTCTCCAGATCTGTAGTTCCTGAACGAGGTTTGATGCTGTTGCTGGACCTTTGTGTGATGCCAATATCGCTGTGTCATCGGCAAATGTTCCGGTTGTGTGGGTGGATGTTGGTAATTCTGAGATATAAAGTAGGTAGAGTACTGGGCCCAGTAAGCTCCCTTGTTGGGCACTAGTCTGTCTGTTTATAACATAGGATTTCAATTACCACAGAACTTCAGTGGAAATTTTTTTTGATCTTTTATAACAATCCGGCATGCCAGACTCTGTCGAAAGCTTGACTCACATCCAAAAAGGATGAAGTATTGAACTGCTTCTGTTCAAAGGCTTGGTTATTCGTTTGTGCTATCGATGTGTTCGTTGGATAGTCGAATGGCCTTGACTTAATCCAAATTGGTGTGGAGGTATCCAATGATCGGTGGGGATTTCTCATTTATTCTAAGTAGGAGTAGTATTTCCAGTATTTTCGAGACAATAGGCAGCAGACTTATTGGTCGGTATGATCATACTTCATGTGGATATTTGCCTGGTTTCAGTATCATCAGAATTTCTGCAGTTTTCAGTGATGTTTTCCGGTGTTTGAGTCTCGATATGGCATTGAAAATGCTCCTTTTCTTGGCAGTTCCTTGAACCTTTTTAGTGTTATTCCATCAATACCTGGCGCTTTCTGTGTGTTGAGTCTATTTATTTCTTTATATACCTCTTTTGGTATGAAAAACTTCATGTTTTGTGTATGATGCGTGTTGCTGAAAATGCATTTTTCGATAGTGTCATCAATCTCTAGGTCGTTTGATATAAATACTCCTTTGGGGTGTTCTGCAAATGAATTACCAACTCCTAGCCCATTTTGCATTGGTTTCGGTTGAATTCTGAACTTTAACGTTTGTTCTTTTGATTTTTTCTTTAATTTTATTGGTCTCCATATTGTGTTGTCAAATCTGTTCAATCCGGTGATATATTCATGGAATATTCATTTAAGTTTATTGCTTATGCAATCCAGGGCTCCTTTATCGGGCGGAGCATGTGTGTTTTGCCATCTGGATCTTGCTTTGTGGAGTACTTTCAATGGCTACCTGTTTCAGAATATTAGTAAACTTATCTACTGCCTCATCAATTTCTTTCTTTTTCTTCAGTCTCAATGAGAGAAATACTTGTTTGTCTATTATCTTACGCTACTTATTCCAATTGGTTTTCCTATTATGTATTTTTGGTGGAAACTTCTTGTTGATTACTAGTGTACTCGATGACGCTTTTGAGATTGATCTGGGGATAGGTCATAACTTTGTTCAACATCCATATATGAAGCTGCTATTCCACTGGTTATGAAGAAATTAAGTAGATCAGGGTTTCGTTTGGGTCACTAGGCCAATATGTTGGGATTCTGGTTGAAAGAAATGAGTAGTTCTTTTCTTGCAGCAGATTGGTCAGTTGCCGTCCCTTGGTGGTTGTAAGTCGTGAGCCCCACAGAGTGCTGTTAAGATATCGGCCAACAAAGAACTTGGAGACTAATGTGGTGAAGAAATATCTATATTGGTCAATTGGGTGGAATTCTCGACTTCGTTAGAAATTAATATATCGTTATCGGGAAAGAAGTCAAATAAATTAATAAGGACTACAAGTTTATTCTTTATTGATATATCCTAGCTTTCGTTTCTACTTTTGGAACTTCTTCAGGGACTGAAAACAAAATGATGTTACTTCAAATGAGCATTCATTTATAGAAGTGCTAAAAAAAACTTACATTCAATGTGAATTTTAAATACATAGGACCAATTACTATCTACCATATAATTTATGGTTTCATCAATAGCTGTAGCTTCTGAACCATAATTGGTTTTACAACAACAACTGATACAAGCTCAAATACAATCTATAAAAATGTTTGTATCTATATTGGTCGATTTTAGATTATGTGTGGGGGACAGTAAACTGCTGAAATTGTTAAGCTGTATGAGGACATCATAACTTTCAGTGAGGTAGCTTGAAGATGGTTTTCTTTGTATTCCTGCATTTGGTAGTGACTGATTGTGTTCTTGATGAAAATTCCAGTTCCTGCGTATCTGGATGGTTACTTTAGGCGATATAATTTGGTATATTGAAATAGGATTTATCAGTGAAATGAGTTTTGCTTATGAGGAAGATGTCTATCAAATTATGATGCAAACGGTTTCGACTTGATTCTTGTTTTGCAAGAGTCTTTCGGCATTCCATTGAGCTATTCTGATTAGTTTAGTGAATTTTAGTAATCAGAGTTTGAAGCATGTTTAATATCATGTTATTTTGCTGCACTAGTTGTTGGAACATACCCTTAAATTCTGCCAAGAAGGAACTTAGGGTGGTTGAACTGTTTTCTTCATTTTTTGTTGTGATATTGTTGGTCTTGCGTAGAGCTTCTACATAGTTGGGTTTTTGAGCCTGTTGTTCTGGTAATTCATTTCTCATATTTCAACTATGGTTGCTTGATGTTGTTTGTTGTATGTTCAGTCGATTATTCGGATTGTTAGGTTTTTTATCAGTAAATGATAAAATTCACAGCCTCGGGAGTTGGCGGGATGAGGTCCGTTCCAGTACAGTACACATTTTGCTGGTGTATTGCCGCTTTTTTTGGCAAATCTCTGTAGCCGGGTGTTCTCCACATTTTACACCTGCATATGGCCTATTGCAATAGGTTTCGGTGTGCCCACTCTGCTGACATCTCATGCATTGAGATAGTCCTTTTTGTTTTTTCGGAGGTTCTATTATAACAACTCTGTTCTGCATTCTATGTATCATGTAGATATCTTCGTTGTTTTTAGCAGACTCTAGGTCGACAAAAATAGATTCAGGGGATCTTTTGTTATTCAGCGTCTTTCATTGTGTACATTTCTCACACTGTGTCGCTGCTTGTTAAGCTTGCTCTTTATTTCTTCTATAATTGTTGAGTGGTCTAGATTTTTATTACTATTCTGAATGCTTTATTCTCTTTTGTTTGGTACGTGTGATGAATGATCTTTTCATATGACGTATCAGTTTGCGGTAGTCTTCTGGAGTTTGACAATTTATTTTTACTGTGTTGTGAGCTAGAGTTTTAGTGGAGAATTGCTTCACTTTTATGACCTGGTTCCAATTGATAACCATTTATTTGTATTTGGTAACTCCGTATACAAAAATTGGGGAAGGTCTTGGAATTTTCTGTGCATTACCCGTTGTTTATTGTGTGCTTTCATCTTATTCTTCCGTCAGTTCTCTGAATCTATTATTTGTTGGTATTTCATGGTTGTTCGAAACACTTGATTTGCGTTTCACGTTCTGCCTTGAGTTGTTTTCTTCATTGTTAAATCCGTGACATTCTTCATCACTGGTGGATGATATTCTGTAGAAGCTTGATGTTTGTGGGTCCCCCTGTATTTGAGTACTTGAATGATTCATATTTTGTTGGGAACTGCCTGATGGCTCCATGATTAATCACAATATTGATAATGATTATCACTGATGTTCACAACGCCTGTTGATGTCATAAGTTGTTCATACGCCGCAAGAGATATGAATTAGAATCTCTTTTTTTTGATGAAACTATAGATTTCCGCGAATTTCGCGGAGTTTCTAGAGTATAAGAAATAATTCTTCGAAAATATTCAAGGATTGCTTTAATCCTTTGTCTGGATATCTTCACTCTGATATTGTGCTCAATAATCACAGACTTAATCTGAAAAAACTGTAGAATGAAGTTGAACATGTGCAACTTTTTGAATAGAATAAAAAATTACTTTGTTTACAATCACTATATTTTATTAAGGTTTTTAAACTGGTGTATTTCAAGTTAGGTCTCAACGTATTCAAAGGTGTTCTGCAGACCTATTTCTCGAGAATGTTGGGAAGTGGGCAGTTCCTTAGGTCCGTATGTTCGTTTAAAACCTAAATAACTCCGAAATTCTCCATTTGATACCGAGAATTAAGAAATTGGAATCATTGAAAATCTTCAAGTACATAAATAACCCGGCGGTAAAACTCCTAAAGAACAGACAGACCTATGACGGAATTTTCTAAATAGGCGTGCAAAAACATTTAAATTCGTTGTTACTTAATTTGAAATACACCAGTTTGAAACTGTAGTAGTGTTACGGACCCATGTTCTCTGTTAAACCTTAATAAAATAAAGTCATAGTAAACAAAGTAATATCTTTTATTCTTTTTCAAATGAACTACAACAGAGTAACGAACTACTCTATCCAATCATATAAGAATGTTAATTTTTCCAGAATTATTCCAAAGGCTTTTTCGACAAGATCTCCTTGTTGCCAGTCTCTTCCGAAACTTCCTATTAGCTGAAAGAATAATGCGATCTTATGGTTGTACACCAGTCAGTTCGCCTGAGCTTCCGCCTACCCACGAGCACCCCATGTGGGATGCCTGGGACTATGCATTGGACCTGTGCCTAGCTCAACTGCGAGATGTAACGAGTAAAAAAAGAGAGTTGCAACATTTGCCTTTTTTTGAACATCAACTTCAAGCATTCCAGGTATGGTTGGACGTGGCTCAATATCGAGGTGAGTACTTTGATTTATTCAGATTTCTTGAAACTCTTGAATCTTCAGAACTCTCAAAACCAGAAGACAATCATTGACTAATTTTCAACCCTTTTAGTAGAACTGAACCTCATATCGATATGGTGTATATTGAACAACATATTGAAATTTGCCATTTTCATCGTGTCATAACTTCGACACTTTAAATGCTTTCGCTTTGTTTTATAGACATTTGTTAATTAAAATTTTTCTTGAAACTTCCTGATTTTTAAAAAGGAACACGTGAACTAAGTTTAGAAGACCTAACCACGGTCCTTCAAGATTGACATTTCAAGTTGTTCAAGTGTCTACTGCAAGATGAAGATTTTTTCAATATTGTGAATATCTACCCAAAATATAAGTCGTATGTTCCGACAGATTTGAAAATGCCACTATTATTTTAGAGCAAATTCTTCAATCCTATGAGAACGATGCTTGAATGTTTCTATTGTGGGGTCGTGTGTCCTGTGAAATCAAACACGCAATAAAGAAAAGGGATTAGCCTGTTTATTTTACTCTCGAGTGTTACAACAAAAGTGAATTCGAAATGAAATAAAATTCTTTTTGTTGAAAGACACAGGATAAAAATTCTTGTTGTAAATCTCCTTGAGTGTTGACAGGTAGTTCCTCGCTGACGCCGGGCCGGGCTCGATCATGGAGCCAGGGATGCTTTAGCGCCGGTCGGTACTGTCGGGGGCGCTTCCGTCGTCGAGGGTGGTAAACAAACCAGATGTTCTTGGAGCGCTGAATCTTCTTGAATTTCTTCGCCTTGACAAGGATAACGATGAATGCAGATGTCGAGTCAGGAATGCAGCGTATAGAATATCTTCTTCGCGGTGACGTGAACAGTGAATGCAGATGGATTGATTTTTGAGAGCGGAGCGAAATATATTTATACGATTTTTCGGAGATTTGAACTTCGTGTTTTGACTCCTTCCTTTACTCCGTTTTTCTTGAAGTGGATGAATTATTGTATTAACAGCTGTTAATACAAATTGACTTTAAATTACTGCCCAAATAGTCGAAACACCCGTAACCTCTCTGATATATATATATATATATATATAGTGAGGATTCTTTAAGGGTTTATCGACTCGTCATTTGGAGGGAAATAAAGTGGACTCTTTATTCTTCGCCAAGCTTTCGCATTTATTTAATGCTTCTTCAGGGCTTCTACAATAAAGTACAAGTTTTTTACAATAAACAGTTAAATGTATACTTTCTCATTAGACTTACTGAATGTGAGATTTTTACATGGTCTAGCATCGAGCTTCAACATTCGTCACAATAATAAAATTTCACATAAACCAAAACATCACAGGTACATACAATATAAATTAGCCACATCACATTGTATAAAATTCATTTCAGATTGATCTGTCATACTTGTTTGTTTACGATTAATATTCACAGGTTATGTTCTAGTCCTCTGTGGTTATAATTTTACTCAGTGCTCTTACTCTTCTTGGTTTTTCTATTCGTCAATAGGGCCATCATAAAAGTGTATATATTTGGACATTTCCAGCAGGTAACTATATATGGAGCTCAGGTTGTTCGTGTCTGTTTTTTTATTCATAACTTTTTCATTTTTGTTTATGTGTATCATCTCATGGACTATTCTCTTATGATAATTATTTTCTGTTTTTAATATCTTCACACCTTCGAAATCTATACTGTGGTCAAAATTATGTGCGTGTAAAGCTAGAGCGCACCTTTCTTTATATTTGGTTATATCGGACTTATGCAGTGCCATCCTACTTTTTAACCATTGGGATGTATGTCCAATGTAACTGCGTACGCAATTTTTACACTCTATTTGGTATACAACGTTGCTTCTTAGTTGAGTTGGTATGGGGTCCTTTATTCTGCTGTATAAACTTCGAACTGTTTTTTGATTATACACTGCAATTTTAACATTTTCATCCTTGAATATATCTTTTAATTTTTTTGTTAGGTTGTCAATATTTGGGTATGATGCGAAATGAATTCTTGTATTTTGATCTTCTGTGTGGTGTGATGTTTGAGCCTCATTATTTGCAAACAGTAGTTTACTCAGCATCCCCCTTGGATATGCATTCTGTTGGAGAATTTCTAGTAACATGTTCATTCCTTCTTGTTTGAAAGTTTCATGACATATTTTATTCAATCTATTTTTCATCTGTTTTACTGTATTTATTTTCACATTTATGCTATGATCTGATTGAAAGTGTATGATCTTATTTGAATGTGTATCTTTTCTATGCCATTTCAGTTTTATCCTGTTATTATGTCTATATGCTTTAGTATCTAAGAAAGGTACTGCTTGTTCACTATTTTCCATTTCAAGGGTAAATTGGAGATTTGCAGAATGGGAATTGAAGCATGTGAGTGTAATCTGGATGTATTCTTCAGGTACTGCCATTATAACATCGTCCACAAATTTCCTTATAAAGAGTATTCTGTATGGTAACTTAGTCAAACAGGTATCCAATAGATGGTCCATTACGTATTGTGCTAGAATGGGGATAAGTTTCGAACCCATTGCACATCCAATCAATTGTAGATAGAATTCTTGTCGAAATGTGCAATAGTTGTTTTCTAGCAAGAACTCGATTATTTCTAGGAATAATTCCATATCTATAATAGTATGTTCCTTAACGATATTCCATTTTAGCTTAAGTATCTCAATTATTTCTTTTCTGTCCAAATTTCCAAACAAATTCACAACATCAAGGGAAACTAGTCTGTAGTCCTCTGGTATCTCATAATCGTTCATTTCCTGTGCAAATTGGAATGAATCCTTCACATAATATTGATTATCTGTATTGTAGGCACTTTTTAAGATATCAGCCATAAACTTTGATAACGAAGTCATCGGACTATTTATGCTGGATATTATAGGCCTGATAGGGTTTCCTTCTTTGTGAATCTTCGGGTTTCCATATATTCGTGGGGATACAGAGTTGTAAACTTTCATTTGTTTAGCATGTTCTTCTGTTATATAATTTTTTTGTTTTAATCTTGTTATGTATTTGTTGCATTTGTTCTGTATAGTTTGCGTAGGGTCCCGAGGTAGTTTCTTGAAATCTTTTGAGTTTAGGATTTTTTGTATCTTTTGTTCATAGTCTTTTGTTTCCATTAGGACAGTCACACCACCTTTGTCACTATTTAATACAATTATGTCTTTGTTGTTTTCCAGAAATTCTTTGGTTTCTTTGTACCATTTATTTATTTGGGAATTAGACGTTGATTCCTTGTGTAGGTAATTTGTTATCGCATTTGTTACCCTTGCTCTTTGTATATCTTTCATTTTATCTGGAACGCCCTGTAGAATATATTCCGTGTCTGCAATAATGTTTTCTACATTTACATCTTTTTTTGTTGTTTTTATGCTGAATTTGGAACCTAGGGATAGGAGATTATGAGCTGCCTCTGGGATTTGTTTGGTTGTCAAATTTTTTATCCATTTACTTTGAACTTTTATATTTTTGATGTTCCTCTCTTTCAGATCATTAATTTTTTTTATGTTAGTACTTTTTACCCTGTGGAATTTTCTGTTGTAAGAGTTGTTTAGTCGGTACTTATATTCCCTCAATATATGCTCTGGCAGGTTCTGTATTCTATTCTGTATTTCAACATTATGCTTTTCCAACTTTTTTATTTTATGGTTTACCTGACAAATTTCGAGATTAAGAATTTTCTTATTTGTTTTGTCACTAAAATCTTTTATTTTTTTGTTCAGTTTACTGTTATTGAATTCAAATAGACTCATGACATTTTTTACATTGGTTGTTATATGATTTGGTATTAGTTCCTGTCTCTTACATTCTAGAAGAAATATACGTCTGTTTATTGCTGATGCCAGTTTGTTGTTATTTGTACTCCATAACTTCAGGTCCTTAGTTGTTTCAGGTCCATACGTACTGTTGATGTCTTCATAGAAACCCATGTTTTATTCTAATATAAGTATATTAAGAGTCTAAAGTATATCTAGTGAGGATTCTTTAAGGGTTTATCGACTCGTCATTTGGAGGGAAATAAAGTGGACTCTTTATTCTTCGCCAAGCTTTCGCATTTATTTAATGCTTCTTCAGGGCTTCTACAATAAAGTACAAGTTTTTTACAATAAACAGTTAAATGTATACTTTCTCATTAGACTTACTGAATGTGAGATTTTTACATGGTCTAGCATCGAGCTTCAACATTCGTCACAATAATAAAATTTCACATAAACCAAAACATCACAGGTACATAGAATATAAATTAGCCACATCACATTGTATAAAATTCATTTCAGATTGATCTGTCATACTTGTTTGTTTACGATTAATATTCACAGGTTATGTTCTAGTCCTCTGTGGTTATAATTTTACTCAGTGCTCTTACTCTTCTTGGTTTTTCTATTCGTCAATAGGGCCATCATAAAAGTGTATATATTTGGACATTTCCAGCAGGTAACTATATATGGAGCTCAGGTTGTTCGTGTCTGTTTTTTTATTCATAACTTTTTCATTTTTGTTTATGTGTATCATCTCATGGACTATTCTCTTATGATAATTATTTTCTGTTTTTAATATCTTCACACCTTCGAAATCTATACTGTGGTCAAAATTATGTGCGTGTAAAGCTAGAGCGCACCTTTCTTTATATTTGGTTATATCGGACTTATGCAGTGCCATCCTACTTTTTAACCATTGGGATGTATGTCCAATGTAACTGCGTACGCAATTTTTACACTCTATTTGGTATACAACGTTGCTTCTTAGTTGAGTTGGTATGGGGTCCTTTATTCTGCTGTATAAACTTCGAACTGTTTTTTGATTATACACTGCAATTTTAACATTTTCATCCTTGAATATATCTTTTAATTTTTTTGTTAGGTTGTCAATATTTGGGTATGATGCGAAATGAATTCTTGTATTTTGATCTTCTGTGTGGTGTGATGTTTGAGCCTCATTATTTGCAAACAGTAGTTTACTCAGCATCCCCCTTGGATATGCATTCTGTTGGAGAATTTCTAGTAACATGTTCATTCCTTCTTGTTTGAAAGTTTCATGACATATTTTATTCAATCTATTTTTCATCTGTTTTACTGTATTTATTTTCACATTTATGCTATGATCTGATTGAAAGTGTATGATCTTATTTGAATGTGTATCTTTTCTATGCCATTTCAGTTTTATCCTGTTATTATGTCTATATGCTTTAGTATCTAAGAAAGGTACTGCTTGTTCACTATTTTCCATTTCAAGGGTAAATTGGAGATTTGCAGAATGGGAATTGAAGCATGTGAGTGTAATCTGGATGTATTCTTCAGGTACTGCCATTATAACATCGTCCACAAATTTCCTTATAAAGAGTATTCTGTATGGTAACTTAGTCAAACAGGTATCCAATAGATGGTCCATTACGTATTGTGCTAGAATGGGGATAAGTTTCGAACCCATTGCACATCCAATCAATTGTAGATAGAATTCTTGTCGAAATGTGCAATAGTTGTTTTCTAGCAAGAACTCGATTATTTCTAGGAATAATTCCATATCTATAATAGTATGTTCCTTAACGATATTCCATTTTAGCTTAAGTATCTCAATTATTTCTTTTCTGTCCAAATTTCCAAACAAATTCACAACATCAAGGGAAACTAGTCTGTAGTCCTCTGGTATCTCATAATCGTTCATTTCCTGTGCAAATTGGAATGAATCCTTCACATAATATTGATTATCTGTATTGTAGGCACTTTTTAAGATATCAGCCATAAACTTTGATAACGAAGTCATCGGACTATTTATGCTGGATATTATAGGCCTGATAGGGTTTCCTTCTTTGTGAATCTTCGGGTTTCCATATATTCGTGGGGATACAGAGTTGTAAACTTTCATTTGTTTAGCATGTTCTTCTGTTATATAATTTTTTTGTTTTAATCTTGTTATGTATTTGTTGCATTTGTTCTGTATAGTTTGCGTAGGGTCCCGAGGTAGTTTCTTGAAATCTTTTGAGTTTAGGATTTTTTGTATCTTTTGTTCATAGTCTTTTGTTTCCATTAGGACAGTCACACCACCTTTGTCACTATTTAATACAATTATGTCTTTGTTGTTTTCCAGAAATTCTTTGGTTTCTTTGTACCATTTATTTATTTGGGAATTAGACGTTGATTCCTTGTGTAGGTAATTTGTTATCGCATTTGTTACCCTTGCTCTTTGTATATCTTTCATTTTATCTGGAACGCCCTGTAGAATATATTCCGTGTCTGCAATAATGTTTTCTACATTTACATCTTTTTTTGTTGTTTTTATGCTGAATTTGGAACCTAGGGATAGGAGATTATGAGCTGCCTCTGGGATTTGTTTGGTTGTCAAATTTTTTATCCATTTACTTTGAACTTTTATATTTTTGATGTTCCTCTCTTTCAGATCATTAATTTTTTTTATGTTAGTACTTTTTACCCTGTGGAATTTTCTGTTGTAAGAGTTGTTTAGTCGGTACTTATATTCCCTCAATATATGCTCTGGCAGGTTCTGTATTCTATTCTGTATTTCAACATTATGCTTTTCCAACTTTTTTATTTTATGGTTTACCTGACAAATTTCGAGATTAAGAATTTTCTTATTTGTTTTGTCACTAAAATCTTTTATTTTTTTGTTCAGTTTACTGTTATTGAATTCAAATAGACTCATGACATTTTTTACATTGGTTGTTATATGATTTGGTATTAGTTCCTGTCTCTTACATTCTAGAAGAAATATACGTCTGTTTATTGCTGATGCCAGTTTGTTGTTATTTGTACTCCATAACTTCAGGTCCTTAGTTGTTTCAGGTCCATACGTACTGTTGATGTCTTCATAGAAACCCATGTTTTATTCTAATATAAGTATATTAAGAGTCTAAAGTATATCTAGTGAGGATTCTTTAAGGGTTTATCGACTCGTCATTTGGAGGGAAATAAAGTGGACTCTTTATTCTTCGCCAAGCTTTCGCATTTATTTAATGCTTCTTCAGGGCTTCTACAATAAAGTACAAGTTTTTTACAATAAACAGTTAAATGTATACTTTCTCATTAGACTTACTGAATGTGAGATTTTTACATGGTCTAGCATCGAGCTTCAACATTCGTCACAATAATAAAATTTCACATAAACCAAAACATCACAGGTACATAGAATATAAATTAGCCACATCACATTGTATAAAATTCATTTCAGATTGATCTGTCATACTTGTTTGTTTACGATTAATATTCACAGGTTATGTTCTAGTCCTCTGTGGTTATAATTTTACTCAGTGCTCTTACTCTTCTTGGTTTTTCTATTCGTCAATAGGGCCATCATAAAAGTGTATATATTTGGACATTTCCAGCAGGTAACTATATATGGAGCTCAGGTTGTTCGTGTCTGTTTTTTTATTCATAACTTTTTCATTTTTGTTTATGTGTATCATCTCATGGACTATTCTCTTATGATAATTATTTTCTGTTTTTAATATCTTCACACCTTCGAAATCTATACTGTGGTCAAAATTATGTGCGTGTAAAGCTAGAGCGCACCTTTCTTTATATTTGGTTATATCGGACTTATGCAGTGCCATCCTACTTTTTAACCATTGGGATGTATGTCCAATGTAACTGCGTACGCAATTTTTACACTCTATTTGGTATACAACGTTGCTTCTTAGTTGAGTTGGTATGGGGTCCTTTATTCTGCTGTATAAACTTCGAACTGTTTTTTGATTATACACTGCAATTTTAACATTTTCATCCTTGAATATATCTTTTAATTTTTTTGTTAGGTTGTCAATATTTGGGTATGATGCGAAATGAATTCTTGTATTTTGATCTTCTGTGTGGTGTGATGTTTGAGCCTCATTATTTGCAAACAGTAGTTTACTCAGCATCCCCCTTGGATATGCATTCTGTTGGAGAATTTCTAGTAACATGTTCATTCCTTCTTGTTTGAAAGTTTCATGACATATTTTATTCAATCTATTTTTCATCTGTTTTACTGTATTTATTTTCACATTTATGCTATGATCTGATTGAAAGTGTATGATCTTATTTGAATGTGTATCTTTTCTATGCCATTTCAGTTTTATCCTGTTATTATGTCTATATGCTTTAGTATCTAAGAAAGGTACTGCTTGTTCACTATTTTCCATTTCAAGGGTAAATTGGAGATTTGCAGAATGGGAATTGAAGCATGTGAGTGTAATCTGGATGTATTCTTCAGGTACTGCCATTATAACATCGTCCACAAATTTCCTTATAAAGAGTATTCTGTATGGTAACTTAGTCAAACAGGTATCCAATAGATGGTCCATTACGTATTGTGCTAGAATGGGGATAAGTTTCGAACCCATTGCACATCCAATCAATTGTAGATAGAATTCTTGTCGAAATGTGCAATAGTTGTTTTCTAGCAAGAACTCGATTATTTCTAGGAATAATTCCATATCTATAATAGTATGTTCCTTAACGATATTCCATTTTAGCTTAAGTATCTCAATTATTTCTTTTCTGTCCAAATTTCCAAACAAATTCACAACATCAAGGGAAACTAGTCTGTAGTCCTCTGGTATCTCATAATCGTTCATTTCCTGTGCAAATTGGAATGAATCCTTCACATAATATTGATTATCTGTATTGTAGGCACTTTTTAAGATATCAGCCATAAACTTTGATAACGAAGTCATCGGACTATTTATGCTGGATATTATAGGCCTGATAGGGTTTCCTTCTTTGTGAATCTTCGGGTTTCCATATATTCGTGGGGATACAGAGTTGTAAACTTTCATTTGTTTAGCATGTTCTTCTGTTATATAATTTTTTTGTTTTAATCTTGTTATGTATTTGTTGCATTTGTTCTGTATAGTTTGCGTAGGGTCCCGAGGTAGTTTCTTGAAATCTTTTGAGTTTAGGATTTTTTGTATCTTTTGTTCATAGTCTTTTGTTTCCATTAGGACAGTCACACCACCTTTGTCACTATTTAATACAATTATGTCTTTGTTGTTTTCCAGAAATTCTTTGGTTTCTTTGTACCATTTATTTATTTGGGAATTAGACGTTGATTCCTTGTGTAGGTAATTTGTTATCGCATTTGTTACCCTTGCTCTTTGTATATCTTTCATTTTATCTGGAACGCCCTGTAGAATATATTCCGTGTCTGCAATAATGTTTTCTACATTTACATCTTTTTTTGTTGTTTTTATGCTGAATTTGGAACCTAGGGATAGGAGATTATGAGCTGCCTCTGGGATTTGTTTGGTTGTCAAATTTTTTATCCATTTACTTTGAACTTTTATATTTTTGATGTTCCTCTCTTTCAGATCATTAATTTTTTTTATGTTAGTACTTTTTACCCTGTGGAATTTTCTGTTGTAAGAGTTGTTTAGTCGGTACTTATATTCCCTCAATATATGCTCTGGCAGGTTCTGTATTCTATTCTGTATTTCAACATTATGCTTTTCCAACTTTTTTATTTTATGGTTTACCTGACAAATTTCGAGATTAAGAATTTTCTTATTTGTTTTGTCACTAAAATCTTTTATTTTTTTGTTCAGTTTACTGTTATTGAATTCAAATAGACTCATGACATTTTTTACATTGGTTGTTATATGATTTGGTATTAGTTCCTGTCTCTTACATTCTAGAAGAAATATACGTCTGTTTATTGCTGATGCCAGTTTGTTGTTATTTGTACTCCATAACTTCAGGTCCTTAGTTGTTTCAGGTCCATACGTACTGTTGATGTCTTCATAGAAACCCATGTTTTATTCTAATATAAGTATATTAAGAGTCTAAAGTATATCTAGTGAGGATTCTTTAAGGGTTTATCGACTCGTCATTTGGAGGGAAATAAAGTGGACTCTTTATTCTTCGCCAAGCTTTCGCATTTATTTAATGCTTCTTCAGGGCTTCTACAATAAAGTACAAGTTTTTTACAATAAACAGTTAAATGTATACTTTCTCATTAGACTTACTGAATGTGAGATTTTTACATGGTCTAGCATCGAGCTTCAACATTCGTCACAATAATAAAATTTCACATAAACCAAAACATCACAGGTACATAGAATATAAATTAGCCACATCACATTGT